>OZ010659.1:27734832-28989832 GCA_963932335.1 Andrena marginata | reverse complement strand
AAAAAGGGGAACCTTTCTGATACCACAGAACAGTGTACGTCAGAGTTTTATTGCAATGCTGAAGATTCAACAGCTAAAAATGAGACGTTTGATTACCCTTGCGAGCAATTAGAAACTGAACATTTGTTTAAATGCTGTGAACACGAACTGTCCGTGCCAGAATCATTAACTGAGGATAGAACTATTGTTGAACTATAGTTGTACTTGAATAGTATCGTTTTCTATGAGCCTGCAATTCGAGTTACCTGTGTTTAGCGAGAGAAGAGGAAAAACACTAGGATGCTAGTGAAACTCTGCCTGACACGAAATTAGAGATTTTCGAAACCTGCGCCTAGGCTGGCAAGGGATCGAGTTACTTTAAAGTGAAAATGCGGGAATTATACTTGCGAACCACTTCTACGACTGCAGTTTGCTCGGGAATCGATACGACAAGTGGAAAACCGGGTGATAAATCAAACCAAGCTGAATCAACATCGATTATCTGCTCCTGCATGGACACGTGTTATTTTTTGACGAATTTCGAGTGGACAGTTAACGAATGTTAATTTCTACTTACATTCAGCTGAATAAACAGTGAATATTGCGTAGACATAATTAATATCATTTGAATAAAGTATGAATTATCTAATCTCATGCTACTGAGATAATGAGATAAAAAATTCGCTCGTCTCATGAATGAGTTACTCTTTCCTTGCAGACTGTTGAATTTGGTAATGTGATACCATTTGACAGTAGCGCACTCAGGATTTAATCTTGAGGGGAGCCGAGTTGAACGGATAAAACTATTTTTAATGCAAATTCAATCAAATTCATTAGGTGATTATAAATGATTTATTTAAAGAATATAATCCAGTTTTTTCTTTTTATCCACCCTTTGGGTGCGCCACTGCCGTTTGATACCTTGAAACAATGATCGATAATAATCTTAACGTTGTGACCACAGCATGTATGATCGGGAAACTGTCGAAATGGAAACAGTCGGTAATTTCAATGGACCCACATTTCCTGTCCCAAAATTCGAGTTTCCTAATTACGAGATTAGCGTGAGTTAGCCTGATCTGATTATCAGTGTGCGCAATTTAACAACAATCAGTGAAATTGATCACGCGAAAACCTATGCACATATTTCCCCTCTCAAACAGTTTAATCTCTTCTAAACTTTCAGCATACAGAATTATCATTTCTAGTCACTACTAATTCTCACTTAATCTCGAATTAAATTTCTCTTCGTGCTCCACTAGCTTGGAAATGATCTCCAAACTATTTAATCAAATGAATATAGGTACACGCAACTGGCAAGGGAAGATCCTCCATCCGGAAATTCAAAAAATTATCGAACTTTAGAGATATGTAGAGGATATATGTATAGGTATGTATTACGATTTTTTGCTACAAAATTTGACTTTGAGGACGGTGAAGTTGACTCTTAAAGATCCGGCTATTTTCTGATTTTGCGTTATAACTCACAAACTGTATGAGATAGAAAAAACATTTTCACGTAAAAGTTACTTTTTTTAATTAAGACATTCATTTGGTGACTTACAGTTCGCGAGTTATAACACAAAATCGGTAAGTAGCCGGATTTTTAAGGGGCAATTCCATCACCTCCTTAGAACAGAGATCCAAAATTAGTTATTATAAAAATTTTTTGGAAAAAAGTCATTAAGTAACAATTCATTTTTATTTAAATGGAAACCAGTTATCATTAAATATCAAATAAATTTCTCAAAAATGAAATGATTAAAAAATACTAATTTTTAATGGTTCTGATTACAATTAACCATTATGCCTCATTAAATTTTAGACTACCAGCAACCATTATCTACATGTAACCAGAAAATTTTCTTGCTGTCGATAATCCTTACTGGCAGCAACAAAAAAATTTAATAATTCATAATGGTTATTCGTAATCAAAATCATTTAATTAATGATATTAACTCTTATACCATAACTTTTCCAATTTGTATCCTGTACGTATTTCTTGAATTTCTGAGTTGGGGATCCTACCATGTGAGAAGAGAAAATATGAAAATTAGGTACCTAACCAATAGTTCTCGCTTCTCTCTCCTTCTATAATCTAGATTCTACAATCTAGAAAAACTATGGCAATTGCTTTATTCCGAGTGCCATTTCTCGAGAACACTAACCACGAAGCACATATTACATAGATCCAGCAACGCAGAGGGTTGCAGAAATGGTAAACATCGTGCAAGGATTTCGATTTTGGAACCACTTCCTGACACTTCGCTTCCCGATACACGAGTATCGTAAAGCAGCGTCAGGATGTAAAGTTCGCCTCGTAAAACGTCGACCTAATTCGGTGAGCGTAATAAACTCGAAATGAAACGTTGACCCCCGTTGTCTGTCACGGGCGCTTTCGTTATTCCCTCCTCTGTCTGTACCTTCGCTAGGAAACGGAGACGGAAACCCAGACTCGAGACACTGGACCGTACTGGGAAAGCGAAACGAGCGACGATTTAATCGCAGCCGACCGGATGCATCCGCGGCAAAACGGCGCGAGCACGCGCGAACAACCTTCGTCTTAATGTATCGTCTCGATAGAGCTTCCACTCTGCTTGGTGGATAAATTTTTACGACTCTTATTCGGCTGCTAAACGAAGAGCGCCGTCGTTGCCATAAAAATTCGCCGGGAGATTGTTTCAAAGTATAAATTTTATATTTGCCCGTAACTCCCGCAGCGCGCGGTAAAAAAAAGGAAACGCGTCTCATAAATATTCGTTTATAGCGAAACAATGCCGCGTCATCCGCGGTGAAGCGGGTTCTGCTTGCTCTAAGCTGGGGAAAAGTTAGAATTTCTTCGAGACTGTATCCCTGTCGAACTTTTCGCGTGTAATATATTACGAGCATTAGTTTCGGAAGATGGGTGAAAGGAGAGGGACGTAAGACGGTTTGCTGCGCCGGTGAAGCCCTTTGGGAATGTTTCCGACAATATTTCCCCGTGCATGCTCCGCGATCGTATATCCACCAGCGTTGCTTTAATTGGACGGATTCCAATCAGCGCGGCAATCGAATCATGTACAGAACAGACAGTCGCGGAAAGCAATCTGCCTGCAAAACGAGCAAGAATACCTCGATTTTAGCCAGGGGAAGCGAAGGTATCGGGATACCGAGAGGGTTCGCTTCATTTACCCTGCAAATAATTCGGAAAATTGACGCAGTGCTCCTGCAGTATTTCATCTGTGTAATGAAACGCCACTCTGGGGGGTAGTTTCTTAAAACTGAATCTTGTAACTTGGATAGTACACTCTGGAACATGTATGTTGGTATAAGTCTTTGATTCTGTCTTCTACGTAAATTTACTCTCCGAAGTGTTTACGTGGATTTGAGAAACACTGTGTATGAAAATTAGCAATCGAACGTAATTAGCATTTAATGAAATACCAATTCTAAAACAAAAGACCCTGCAGAAGAACCTATAATCCTTGATAAAGATACTTTTGTTTCGCGTGTATTTAATTGAAAAATTTACACAGTTTACAGACAAAAATTGTGCAAGAGAATATTCGTCCAAATTTAATATTTCATTTATGTAACCGTACTTACAATAAGTTATTATTCTTCTAATATTTCTGCCATTTTATTAAAAGCATCTGTCTATTATGCATAGATTCAAGTAATTTTTAGTGAATTTTTAGTTCTTCTAGGAAAATTTCTTTGAACATTTATTTGATAAATGGTATTTAGCTAAAAATATATTTAGGTAATCAAGGTCTTTACTAATATAAATTATAACGGGTAATTCTGAATTTAACATTACTTAAATAAATAAAACTTTACTTTTGTGAGTAACCGTATGCTCTAAACGACACGACAAATCCCCAAACACTGTGTAACAAGGCGAAGAGCATTTGTCCTCAACTATTTTCTAATGCGAAACCAGCAAGATCATTAGTAGGGATTCTAGGGTAGCCAGCGTTCCACCTTCCTCCGCCAAGGACGACGTCGTCGTTTCACCCGTTCGTAGCCATATCAGCGGCAATCTCCTCCATGCGAATACACATTTTCGTGGCGTATACCTTGGCGAGAGCGAAGCTCTCCACTCTAGGATTAGATTACGGCATAAGCGGCTTATTTATCGCTGTGGCGACGCGATTTCGCGACTGGAGCGCAATCAGCGCACCGCGAAACATTCCCTCGAAACGTTTCGTGCGACATCAACGCGAAAGGAATCGTCGAGCATTCCGTCCGTTTTTTTGACTGCGAGATATTCCAGGCACGCGTCGATCCGAGCTTGACGATACCGGGCGTCGCGAGATTTCTAACGTTTCCTGAATTCTATTCGATTGTCCATGAATGATTCTTATTCCCCTGTGCTCAATTGTGCGCAAACGCAACCGAAGAGGAAGAAGCTTCATTGATCAGAAATTAATCTATTTGTTTAGTGATTATGCAGAGGACGAGGTATAAGATTTTGTACAATTTGCAACAATCTGAGATTTTTTTCTTCGCCTCAAAGCAGAAGGAGTGGTACACGTGGGACTCATAGAAGTACCAGGAAGATGGATTAAACAACAAAATTTGGGCATAAACTGAGGGGGAACTGATGTCTCATCCTATGTAGATTGATCGACATCCTATGTCGAGAAGTTTAAAGAAATGCTGGTTTGTTGGAGACAGGTGTGGAGGACATGGTGGGTAGGGAAAGCAGGTCCTAATTCTATTGTTTGTGATACATGATAAAGTGATTGTTTCTGAATGATCAACGTCGAAACTTGTGCTACATGATATCCAGCTGTTGATAGCACTTTTAAACCGGAAATCCACCGGGAAGCTAAGCTAAGTTATGCTATGCGATGCTATTTTATGCTGTTTTAGCTTAGCTTTTGGTGCAAACGGTTCCATAAGAATGTATTGAAACTAATTTCTTTAAAACGTAGCATGGCATAGCATAGCATCGCATCGCATCGCATAGCATAGCTTAGCTTAGCTTCCCGGTGGATTCCCGGCTTTACACTGGGATAGTGTCACTTACACGGAGAGATCCCGAAACCGGAAATTCAAAAAATTCTGAGACTTTGTGAATATGTAGGAGATTTCTTCCAGATTACAACGCAATTTTGGTTTGCTCTAATTTACCAAATGATAGTCCTAATTAAAAAAAGTAGTAACTTTTGTCTTGAAGCTTTTTTTCTATCTCCTACAGACTGCGACTTACAAAATAAAATCGGAAAGTGGCCGAATTTTCAGGGGTTAATTTTTTCCCCTTAGAGTGAATTTCAAACATTCAGATTTCTTTGAAATTCCCTTTTAGATTCAGAAAACCAAGATCAATATTACCAGCTTCAGCCACCAAATGCCTATCCCTCATCTATTACAAAAATAGGTATATATACCTAATCTATTTCTCATCGAAGGTCACAATCGCTCCCAAGAATCTATCTACCTGTTCCATATCAGACAGTGACATTTCATTTCTCTATCTCTGAAGAATTTATCATTTTAATTCCCTGAAAGCAACTAATGAGTGTTTCCCGAAAATTCTGTAAGAGCAAAAATTAAAATAAGCAATGTTTTATTGGAAAATGGTTCACGTGCCAATGGTAATACTACAGTAGGTTTAGAATTTGATTTTTGGCACTTACAGTGTTTTCGACAAAGACTCTTTAACTTAGAAAGCTCGTAACGCTGGCTCCAACAAACTTCACTCGATTCATAACATAATAATAATAAATTCATGCAACGCTTCTGTCTCCTAATCGCGATAATTGGACAGTTAGGTAACGACTGACTTACTTAACGCTACAAATCGCAGCATACCTTTCCTTCAAGATTGCACACCGAGCGAGCATCCAATCAGCGCGCGAGCTTCGCAGAATCATTGCAATTTATCGCAATCGTGGACTCGGTCTATTCAGCGAGCTTGTTAAACGAATCGTAGGTACGCAAGGGTGTACGGGCGAGGAGAATTCGTGGCACTTAATTAATTCCATCTTCTCCAAAGAGAAGGGAACGTAAATAAAGCTATCGCAACGCGGTACGCGTACCGAATCGAGGAATGTGACTGATCAAACGAGCCAGCGCGAGTATCGCAACCTCTGCACGTGGATTAAACGCGTTTCCACGGGTGGCGTATCGAATAATTGAACCGGATAGGCCGTTCACCGCCGCCAGAGAGGATGCTGAGCATCGACGAAACGACGGTAAAACCGTGAAATGAGAAATGAGCAGATTCCCTCTCAGAACACACGATGCGTCGCGAGCAAATAACAAGTGTCGTTGCGGCTCGACACTTTTCCGCTCTCTTTAATCGACTTTCCATCATGCTTCTGCACCGAAACCACGTACGTAGAAGCTACCGCCAGCGTGAAACACGCGAATTCAAATTCCACAGCCATTTGTTCGATCGTCAGCTGATTCTTTAACACGTATCTGCTTACCAACGCAACGATTGAACGACTCTTTTAAGATGTTAGCAAATAGCTATAGCTTCAAGATCCTTATTTCTTGGGTTAGGATTCTTGTTAAAGTGTTATTGCTATGCACCAATTACTTGTCAGAGATGTTTCATTTAGATACGAAAGTTTCAAGTGTTTTTCTGTAGGTTCTGTTTTACTAGGTATGTAATTTGAAATTTCGAATATTAACCCTACAGAAATACTGTGACACTTTTAGACCGTACCTGGCTCTGTTTGAGGAAGAGATTTACAGCATATGGTTTTCGTTTGCAGAAAGAGAATCGAAATTTGGGAGTGAAAGCTTGATATTCTCCCGTGTAGTAACTCGTTTGCAGAGGACATTTAAATATTCTGGGATCGCTGGCGACCCTGTAGTGTCGTTCTAGGGTTAGACGTTCTACTTAAGTTTTTTTATCAAGTCTCTAGTCTGTAGAAAGAGCGGCAGTCGGACGGAGATAAATCCCAAGAGTACAGTGGACGTGGCACAATTTCAAGTGATACAGCTTTTGCAACGTCCAATGTGTGGCGTGTGAGCAACTACTGTTACGCGAGATGCAAGGCTTCTTATTAATCAGTGCCACTTGTTTCTATGTCGACAAGAGAGCACGAGTTGATCTTTGATATGACGTTAAAGTTGTACGTTATTAGTATTTCTGGCCATGTGTGTAAATACTGTGCGGCTATTTGCAAATGAGACAAAATACAGAAGTATTGCTCCAGAGTTGTGCTTATAAGGTCTGCCTAGTGACAGTTGAAAAAAACTTAACTTTCGGGATTTAAAAAAAGAAACATGTATTGCACGTATCATTTTGCACGCCTGTATTTTTAATCTATCACCTTTCAAGACTATAAAAAGAAATTGTAGGTATCAAGGAGCATCGTGAAGAAAATAATATATCATTCCTCATGCCAGACCTGAGTACCAAAAAAACCAAAAGTCCTGATCCACTTCAAATATACCAGGCATGCTCAGTAGACGTTACTTTATCGTTCGATCTAGAATTTTGCAAATATTACTAATAAAAATAATATAATAATAATATAACATAATTCTTTGTTCTCAATAATTTTTCATTATGCTGGTTCAGACGATAGCCACGCGTTTGCAGATTATCAATCTTTTTGAATTTTGTGTTTAAGATAACTACAAGTACTGATATCAGGTCTGGCATCCTGAAGAATAGTATTCTCTTCACGATGCTCTTATTCCGCTATAAATGGATATTTTTACTTACAATTTTTTTATGGTCTTGTAAAGCTACAAACGCACAAATTGACACGTGCAACACTTATTTCTTTTTTTAATTCCCAAAAAATTAAGTGTTTTCAGCCATCAGAATAAAAAAATTAATTGTATTCGTCTAATAATCTAAAGTTGAAGTAACTTTTATTTCGTGCGTTATTTAAATAATTTTTTATTTAGCAAGTACTCAACTCTGGTTAATTTTTATGAAATCAATGTTAATTTTTAAACTTGTCTCAATAACATTCTGCAATGATTAATATTCTACTAGTTTCTCCCCTATTAAAAGCTGCCCGGTACGTTAGCAATTCGATAAATATTATTTATGAATTTTTGACACGCTCAGATGAAAAGGTTCGCCTCCCCCGTCCTGGAATATTAGCTGCTACTAAATGTATCCCCAAAGAATTCGATCTCTAGTGTCTAGAGCCGTAACCAATTACGTTTCACCTGAAATTATTCTACTATGGGAAAATCAAACAGCCAGTATTCGTAGATTCTTACAGTTTGAGCATTATCCCACTCGGAAACTATCATACAAATTGTAACCTTCGTTTGTGAGGCCGTGAATAAAATTAAGTCTGATAAGCGACCAGGAAAAATGATTACAAACGCATGAGTGCGTCACAACGAGTCTTTAGAAATGGCAAAAGTTTCATTCGTCTATGAAAAGAATAAATCGCCGTCACTTCGACCATGGAGGCAGAAACTGCCACGAAGAAGCTCCATCACACTTCGTGAAGATGAATGTTTTATATCACTATCGGTGAAAACAATCGACGAAACAGTGTGCGGAAATGTTCTGATCCAACTATTAAGTGATCCATCAAAGTCTAATAAAAAAAAACGTCGTCCCGCATCGAGCAAATTATTAATTTCAACTGTCACTTTAATCAAGATAAATAAATCCGTCTGCCAAATGAAAATTCGGCTAATCGAAACATTGATTACGCTTCTGCGAAGCTTGACACTCAATGTAATATTCCGTTTCCAAGAAACAGGAGTCAAAAATCCCTTCGAATAAGAGAGTCTGACAAAATTCCATTCAAAACACCTCAGTCCTCTTGAATCACGACACAATCGAAGCCAGTGAATTTTCAATTTTTAACAATCCTCTCAAATGTTTACTCACGTATGGGGGCGAAGACGTGGAGCAACGATGGTCGAGCCGCAGCAGCCTGACACCCACGCACTCGATCGTTGATCACTATCCCAGCTTTCCCAGCGATGCTTTCCATCCAGCAGCACCGCGTCCGAATCACTCACAGAACTCGCGGCTGCCCGAAAAACTTGGCCGACGCGCGGGGTCCCGGGGTCCAGCGTGGAACAAAGGGCCAGGGGAACAGAGCCGATCAGAGGCTAATGACTGTAATCCACGAGGGAACCGGTATACCTGGCGGCGACCAGGCGTTAACTGAGAGCGTATGGCGGCCGAGGAACGTCGACTGCCGACCAGTACACCTGTGTGCCTCGGTTAGGTAGTAGGAGAAGGCGAGGCGAGTAGGAGAAGCAGCCAGCAGAAGGAGAAGACCAAACACTCCCGATGTGACCTTTATGCGCGAGATATGTTTACCGCGATAAACGGTAAACGGCGTGTAACGCGACCGACACCCGATCGAAATATAGTGGGGGGAATTTTCGAGTACGTGTTTGTTGATACGGTTACCTTGGAGGAGGGTGACTTGGATTGTCGTTTGGTTTGATGTTTTCGTAGCAAGGTTTCTGATACGTTGCTCCCGTTGGAGAAAGAATAAGTTGGTTTTGAGGCGGAGGTAAAATGTGGAATGTGATATGTTGCAAGAGAATTCCTTCTTCTTGTTCGTCTCTTTGAAGGGAGAGATCGGTGATTCTGAGGGGTGCGTTGCTTGGGATACGAGTTTCCATGTTGACGATGTAGTGGGTGAGATGGAATGTGGGATATATGTAGTTGTTTGGAAAAGGTTTTGAATCGTTGACTAGTTTTTTGTTTTTGGAGTTTGATTGGAAAGTAAACGTTTCTAGTTTTGTGGAGAAATGAAGCGTGCAATGCTAAATTTGAAGTATACTACCAGAAATAATTGGGCATTGAGAACAATGAATGGAATATTCTGAAATCTAAAATTGAAGATGTTTTAAATTCGACAGGCACTTGAAAGTGTAGAACATATGACATTCTCAATTTAATCACTGAACAAAATTAATGCACTTCATTTTACGTTTTTGTTCGCTCAAAATGGCTCACAATATATTAAGAGTAGGTACCCTTTCCCAGGAAAATTATCTTAAATGCAGCAGAATACTCAGTACCATATTCAATAAAACTTCCAATGTGTATTCCACCATTAGAAATACACTCAATCAGAAAAGTCTACAAATCCTCAAAAAAAACTCTACAAATCCTGATTTTTATCAGAAGTAAAGTACAATGTCACAAAATTGACATGTATGTATTAAACTTCACAGAGTTTGTTGAAAGTTACAATAAATTCAATCACCAAACTTCAACTTAACAATATTTATTAAATAAGGAACTGATATGTGACCATGTACAAACGAATTAAATATATTGCCTTCTTAATTAAATCTTCTTTAACGACCAATTATTATTTTTATAAAATGAACAACGCTTCTTCACGACGTATAGATTGAGGAAAACATTAGAAAACCCTAGTACATATTTTTTTAACTGCCTGTACATTTAACTATCAATCTTATATTCCATCAATATTCTCATACCACATTAATCAAAGGTGAAGTTTGTAGATGGAGCTAGCAATTTCCTACGAAGCACTCGGGCTGTATCAATATTCATTTGTTCGAAGGTGTCTTAATGACCGTCAGATCCCTTTTTCTGAAACGAGGATACTTCTTTCTGCCCATGAAACTTTGTTGTAACACCAAAGTTCGTTGCTGCAAGACTCTTTCGGCCCAAGATAAATTACCTGCAGGCTCTCTCTACATCAACAGCTGGAGCCGCGACGGTTTACAGTTTAATTCCACAAAGTGTGGAGGGAATGCGAGGAGATTCTTTCTCTCCTATTGGGAAGACTGCAGGTCGAGCGATCATGGGGCGAGAAGGTCTTCGGCTTTCGCGCAAAGGCCATCGTGTGCGTTGCTTTTCCACGGCGAGAACAGGTTCTGCATACTTCGTCCATACTTTTCGTGCTATTTTCATAACAAGTTTCGCTTATTCATCCTTTACTTTAAATGACATTTTAGAAATAATAAAATAGAGGCGACGAAAACTGGTTCCGAGCCATATTTAATCTTGCTCTTTATAACCAAACATGCTGAATTTTTGTATGCCAAGTAACCGGCATTGTGAAATATCCTTTGAGGCGTAAAGACCCATTCTGGAATAATTAATCAACTCCACTAATATTCGACGAAACCGGTAGGCAGGCGTAGTGTAACGTATGCACATATTCCGAGCAGAATTAATCAAAACCTCTTAAAACAACCTATCAATCACTGCTAATTCAATTCCTCTGTCACACACACCGCAGCACCAAAAGAGCTCGAAACACTGCAAAAATTTCTTCATTCCCCCGAGAGTAAGTAACCCACTCATGTTCAATTAATCCCATAACCGACATGCATGGCACGGACGTTAAGTTCGGCGCGCGTAGTAGAGGGACGTCCCGAAGCCGCATCATTGCAGTCGTTGGAGGAATGCAATTAGCTGATAATGATGTCAGGGCCCTGTATCGGACCTAATGGAACCCAAGCCCTTAGTTCCAATGGGTAAACGGCTGCATCGCGATACAGACAGCGATGGGAAAACTGCAACGATCGAAACGCAGTAGCTGCGGCCGCAGCAGCTATGCGGCTTGCATGCTGCGCGTACAAAACGATTCCCTGTTTCATTACCGGCGAGCTCGTTGTATTGTATCGGCCAACGGCCGAACGAATTGCTTCCTTCCATACGGTTTTCGAATTGCGGATACCATAAATACCAGCCCACCTACGGGGAATTCGTCGGACGGAATTCATCGGGCGCGCAGCCTAGAAATCGTAAGTTATCGGGATCGCGGGTGGAAAATGGAACCTGTGTACAATAAAACGTTGCTTCCGACCACTCCAGTCGTTATTTTTCTTCGTTTCTGCTTGGAGCAAAAATCACGCCGCCCGGAACGCTCGTTTTCTTCCACTTTTCAGTCGTGCAGGGGATAGAATGCGCCAAAATCGAGGAGGGGTTAACGAAGGATTGCTTGCAGATGGGGTTGCCACCCGTACTATATTTCGATAAAGTGTACTATATACTGTTGAATCAAAATATAGTACGCAAAATACTATATTTTCACTTCATATTTAATTTTAAAAAAATTTAATTATCAACCTGACTAAACTAACCTAATTGCAACGAGTCTCAGTGCTCAGAACGCACCCTTAACTATCAACATCACGCGACAGTATGCATGGCCAGCTTAGGTTAGCTGTCAAGTTGTTCTTACATGAATATTCAATGGCGAGAAGAAAGAAATAAAGCTAGAATTAAATTAATAAAAATATTAGCTATTAATTTACATTAATATGAACATAGAATGCCGAGAGTTTTATAGTTACTTTGTAAAAAGTAATTCCTTGATGCTAAACGCACATACTAACAACAGATATACTTGGAAAAATGAGTAAAATAAAGAAATAAATCTGTACTTTTTATTTTCCTAAATTGCCTTGAAAATATTATATTTTTTCAAGATTCCACGAAAATACTATATTTTCCCCCAAAAAGGTGGCAACCCTACTTACAGAGGATTTGTGGCTAAATGGAGGAATATTGTGAAACGAAGAAGGATGTTATTTGAGAAAGTGTACGAGTAACATTAGCAAAGGGAAAGTTATTTTTGTAGATATTAAGTTCCTTATCGAACGAGACGAAGAAATATTCTATTTGCGCCATCGTCTTGTACACTACCGTCATTCTTCGCGTGCAAATAATTTGCCGAAAACATTGTCGTATAAATTTTCTGAAAATATCATTGCTTAGACAGTTTGAGAACAATGAATCGACTTGTTCCTTATCGCAAAGGATAAAGAAACTTGCTAGAAATTCTTCGTGAAATTTGAAATTCCAGTACTTGGAATCCTCTAGCATGGCAGCAACCCTACACTTTTCAAACTCCAATCTTCGTCTGAAAACTGCAGTGTGTTGCGCAAAATCTGACAAGATCCTTTGATCCTTCTGTCACGCTTTTTCAATCGTCCCACCTGCATTTCACCGGGTTCGTCTCATCTGTGGAATAATACTGAATAATATTGCGGCTTCCTCGCAAATAAAAATCAACAAGATGGAATACAGCTTTCACTAAGGGAAAAACTGCGCTTCTCACGGAAACTGATATCGACCGGTTAGGACTTTAACTGCAACAGGACGGAAGCCGTTGGAGAAGTCCTTCTCCGGATTAAACTACCTCGAATCGGGCAAATGAGACGAAGATCATCGACTGTTCGGGCTATCGATGCCCCACCAAGTACATCCTTAATTCTGATTAAACGTAATCTTCGGAGGAGGAAGAACGCGGTTCCCATCGTTGATCCCCGAGGTAGGGGAGAAAAGTTTCGGGACGCGGTTCGAAGGAACTCGGAAATCGAACGGATCGAGACGGCCGGGGCTGGGATCGACTGGACATCCGGGGCGAAACTCCACTGTTTGCCAATCTCCGAGGTACTTTGGCGTGCAATCGTGGAAAAGTTTCGTACGTTTGATGCATGAACGGGTATGGAACGGAATTATCTGAACGAGTTTCTCACGATCACGGTGGAACGTCCTGCGATCGTGGAAATACAAGAAGCAAAAGTGACGACAGATTGCAGATCAAAGAAGACATCTGGAGGGGCCAGAGGTTGGCCAATTTAATTTTGATAGAATTTTTGGGAACAGATCTTTGGCAGAAACTGTTTCCGTGTTATTTTAAAAGGGGCATAAATTAAAAATAATATAAATTAGTAGAATATTTGATTATACATGCAGCGAAGGAAATTTTAGGTTCTGAGGGATGATAGAATCTTGAGAATTTAGATGACTGAAGGAAGATACTTCAAATTAGATACATATATTTTTTAATTCAAATTAGATAGCAGGTTTCTATTAATGCTGTTGCATAACGCCGTTTTCCTATTATTCATCAATAAATAACCGAGACGATTCTTATTCCACTCATTAACGAGAAGACTAACAGGATTGCGAGGAAGCGACGTCACTCTATACAACCAGTGTTACGTTCACATAAATAATTGATTAGCCACAGAAAATGTAGCCTTTCGCAGTGGCATTCTATGACATCATTGATCGATCATCTCTACCGGAGACGTTCAAATGAAATTCAGCAATTGGATTCTATTGGCACAGTTTTCTCTTAGAAACGCGATACCGCTGTCAGCTGTAATATCGATAGAATCTATGAATCCCTCGAAGAAATTAGATATCTCGTTTCCTGCTCTGGCTGGCGAATTTCATAATTAATTTCCCTTTACATCCAGACTTCAATTTCCTGTCGTCTACCCTGGAAGTACTTAATTAATTATTAAAGAAGATTAGAATACTCTGAGTATCCTCTGCAGGGTGCTAGCAAAAGGGACAAGTCTTTAAAACTGCCTAGTTGTCCGTTTTCGAGTCATTTGATAATTGAACCATTTGAAAATTTTTCCTTCGTCCCCATGTCCCTTTCAGCTTTACATAATTATCAGGATATTTATATCTTCACTTCTTCTTCCTTGCAATTTCGAGCATAATACCTTCTACATCAGTGGTTTCCAAACTGTGGGTCGCGACCCACAAGGAGGTAAGATAATTGAATATATTAGATATCTCTACTTATATTTAATATATGTATTAAGATAATTAAATATTATTAAGTTAGAATTATATTCTAAAATACCTATGTTTTCTTTACATTATTAAATTTACCTTACCCTATTAAGGGGGTGGGGGGTGAGTGTCGGAAGATATTTGAATATTATAAATAGGATCGCGACTCAAAAAAGATTGGGAAACACTGTTCTACGTATTTTGTGATAAAGGATCGAAGGTTATATCAAAACTAATTCGATTCGTAATGCAGCATGATCGGGGACGTAATGAATCAAATTTAGCTCCTACGTTTCACATTCACCCTCGCGTAAATTAGCCTTCAGCCCTATGCCATTCAAGTTCACCCGCGCTCGTATAAATTTGAAATGCATTCAACGTCGTATCGCAGGATACCGTAACAGTATTCGGGGAGAAAGGGTGCAGCGTGGAAAGCCCGAGAAACTCGCGAGCGAATCGACGCTAATCCTCCCCGTTTTGATGCATATTTCACAAGCGATATCGGAGAGAAAATGGATATCGAATCGTGGCCAGCGAAAATTGTTTAAATAAATGATCGAGCCGGACGACCGTGGGCGTAAAATCGGATTCGCTATGGAGACGTGCGGGAATATCTGATAGACCTATCGATATCGGCTGCTGGTCCTTGAAATACTCGCCCTCCGTCCATGAATATCGCGTGTCGATACGTGTAGTACGAAAATATCGAGGTATCGACGAGAAGGGCTGCGGGTGGATGTCAACGAGCAAAGTGGAGGAAGCCCCACGTCATCTTAGGAGATTTATGGCCAGCCATCGCATCAGGATAGATGGTTTTGCTTGTTCTAACTTTACGGCCAAGTAACATAGCCTCTTAAATCACTGTCATAATTGAAGAGGTCGGAAGAACAATAGAAGACAGATGGGTGGAAATAAACGGTGGGTTTATGGAACAAAAGACGCGACCACGAGATGAGGATGCACGGAATCTTATCACGTCGCGGCCCTATTAAAGGTAGCGTAATTTTCAGATTTTCATTCAATCCTTCTTAACTCCCCTGGCTCTCTGCATTACGGGAAACTTCACTATGAAACATTTATGCTTCCCGCAAGGTGAATTGATTGCTTGTAATTCGTGTTTGCCGAGGGAATAAAGAAGTAGTTGGGATAGAGAAAAGTGCACACAGGGTCAATGCGAAAGTAAACTGCTCAGAATAATCGTTCTTGGGTTTGGAAAATTATTATGCCGTCAGGGAAAGTAATGTTGCTCGCGAGCAGTAGGCTAACTTTCGTAATTACCCCTAAGTATTTTGAGGAAGCACATGCTTGTGTATAGCGTGAAAGAAAATTGAAACAAAAGTTTCTTGGCGTGAGAAGAAACACGATTCAAAAGGAAAGCATTGATAGCGGTGCTGAATTAACCAATAAGCAAAGTAAGCACGTGCTTGGGGCATCAGGAGAAAGGGGGGCACCATAAAAATTTTCTGAATTTTAAAATCTAACTTTTGTTAGAAACACTTTTTAGTCAAATAATCAGAAATGCTTAAGAAATCGTGCATTGCGTTGAAGTGATCACCCTATATAAGGGAAGCTCAAAATCTTTCAAGCGATAAATTCATGTTCATATGACACTCAAAGTAACTCACATAATTTTGAGAAATCTACCAAGCACTAGGAACAAAACAATTTAACCCAGACACAATATAGTTCCCATACTTTCAATGCTTCGCGTAATCAGCAGCTTATCTCTTGAAAATGCTTCCCTTTAAAAACATAAATTTATAAATTTATTTAGAAAAACAAAAAACATACATTAATATTGCTAACGTCATCCAGCCATCCAATCCCCCAATGATTTCAAAGAATCTACGACCTGAGCCAACACATTCATCATAAAATACATCACCTTCTCTCCCATAGCCTAGAATACGCGATCTGAAATATAAAGTAGGACAGCCGCGCGCGAAGAATACATCTAAGACTTATTCGCCACGTACGACAAAACGAAAAGGGTGGCTACCCCTTGGAATAGAAGAATTACGATGCACTGAGTTCGCGCGACAAGTGCAGCGATCATGGTCATCGTTTCACATCAGTTGCTGCTGGCAACTGAATTTGTCGGTCGCTGGACGAGGCCCTCGCGTCTCATATTTCCATTTTCCTTCTTCCGTGAGAGTTTCATCCCCCGCGGTGTCCTTCGGTCGTCGATCGAACCAGCCCCCCCCCCAGCTCTTACATCACTTTTATGCCCGCCATGTTTCACGTCCACCAAAACGTTCCGACGAATGATGCATTATTTAGAACGCAATTCGGGGAGAACCGAGCCCGGGACCTCGCGGAACAAATGCGCGCAAAATGGGCCAAGAGCATCCGGCAGAATGTCGTCCCTCTTCCAGGACGATCGATCGACCTACAAAACTTAATTTCACTGCGAATCCCGCGTCGCCGGTGACGCGTCGAGCTCGGAACCTCAAAGGACAGCGGAGTTCAAGAGTTTTTAACGTACAGAGTTTTACCAGCTTTTCCTCGTTGAAGAAGGTTGGGAAGGCGAATTGACAAGTAACCGAAAGGAACATGGAACAACGAGTATCAGAGAGTGACTCGTGATTGTAGGCTTGTACATAAATTAGTAGATTTGAAAAATGAGGTAAGAAAAGTTATCAGCGTGGGTTGCTTTCCAATGTCCAACAAATCGGGGGAGTTGGAACTTGGATTCTAGTGAATTAGGATCGGGGAGACTTACAGATGCAGGAATTAGGTTTAAACAAACTGTAGAAGATATGGACCGGACAAAATTATTGAGGCACCCTTTAAAACAGAATAAATTTTTTAAAATTGGTCCACGCGACTTGGTATTTTTTTAAAAGCTAGAAGGATTAGTTTACTAGCTGGCGTATTTTGTCGTTTTGAAAAAAAATTGCAATTGGTCTGAATAGCGGAGAAAATAGTGAAGGTCGCCTTTGCAACTTTTTTATCTGAGCTTGTAATGAAAATTTAAAAATCAAGTTTGTAGATTTAATTAAGTTATATGAATGCATGCTGATGTTATAAACATGATTTTCAGCATGTATACAACTCACTTAAATCTACAAACGGGGTTTTCAAATTTTCATTACAGACCCAGATAAAAAAGTTGAAAGCGCGACCTTCACTATTTTCTTCGCTATACCAACCAATTACATTGTTTTTTTCGAAACGGCGAAACACGTCCCCTAATAAATTAATCCTTCTAGCTTCTCACGAAAACTCAAATCATTTGGACTAATTTTAAAAAAGTTATTCTATTTTAAAGAGTGTCCCAATGCTTTTGTCCGACACTGTACCTCTGCAATGATTAAATAAGTAAGTATTGTTGCAAGAGAAATCATAATAGGGTCGAAATAAATTTTCTGAAAGTTCCTCCTAGAGATCATTGACCCATCGTCGAGACTGAACGCAAGAAGCTGCCAATTCAAGGGAACCGATAGAATATTGAAAACACCATTCGCCACCTTTTGTCGTTCCTATTGCCCAGGGAATAACAATCCGACCTGCTTTTTCATCCATATGTCAGCTACATGCTCCTCGCCGCCCTCTGAGGGCGTATGAATTTCACGCGAGAGGAAGGTGCATTATTTAGATGCAATTTTTGCTGAAATCACCGGCACGCGAAGAAGGGAACGCACACGTCACAGCGGAGTGGAAAGATTAATGTTTCAATCCGACATCCGAACATGAACTTTCAATCTGCCCACCTCGTCCCATTCGTATTCGCGTTGCGTTTCGCGTCGCGAATAATGCAACAGACGCAGAAAAACCGTCGTCGAGTTTATTGTGAAACTCTTACGATTCTCGTTCGGCTGTGTTGTTTTTAAGGCACGCGGTGGGAGCCGCGCCACGGGCATCTTTCCAAGCGCCAAACTTCGTGTAATATGCTCACTAAATAATTCGAAGCTCGCCTAGTTTGAATAACTTGATTGCTGCTTATGGTACTGAATAATTTGGAAGATTCAGTGTGTTAAGGTAGAGTCAAGAATTTTAAAGTCGATTTGCTCGAAAATGAAGCGCGATATAAAAAAAAGTTCCTATTTCTTCTTTAATTATAACGAACAAATAAGTCGAGAAAAAGGAATAAAATTTTTGGATATTGCTCTTCATTTTCGAGAAAACCGACTTTGAAGTTCTTGAAGTTGCGTCCAGTCGCGTGTAGGAAAAACTACCTTTATAGAAGATGAAGAGTAACTTTGGGGTTGAAAGATTCGAAGAAGAGACTTTTTGTGATAAAATAATGCTGCATGGGAGGAATAAACCTTTTCGGTGAGGAAATTCTGTATTTTGTAGATGTAGATGTCTTAATCTTGGAAAGGTATTTAAAAATAAGGTGAGGATAATCCTTAAGTAATATTGAGAAGTTAATTGAATTTCTTTTGACTACAAAACTCTGGAATGACTATTTGTACAGGATTGTGGAGTGAAGCATTTTTCAAGGGAAATTGAAAAATGACGAAACACTGTAAGGAACGTACCTATACACCCTTCAACGGCGTAAATGTCGGACGTAAAGTTAGTACGATGACTTCGAGCTTAATTACGTAGCCGACATTACTTGGGCTTTCTTCATGCCCGTTGCGTACACGGCCCCTCGGATTAAACGCTCCGCCCCGAGCCCATTAGCGTCCGTAGGTTAATTAAGCACCACGATAAATTACCATTCGACCATTTAAACCGATATAAACCCATTTCCTAGCAGCGACTTTCGATGAACACCTTCGCCTCTCAACTATTCAGTCGACAAGGAAACGTGCCTCTAATTATTATTAACGGCAATGTAACCGATGACGCGACAAGTTGCGACAGTTTCTGTTGTCTCGTCGATTTCGCTGCTCTATATTCGCAGTGAAACGTGACGCAACCTAATTATGCGAAATAATTAGCATGAATTAATTACTGATAGGTAACAATGAACGAGTCCGCTGATAAGTGCTCTCGTGTGGGACTCGTGGTGCAACATTGAATTCACGAAGCCAACAGATGTAGCTATTCAGAATTAAAGAACCAAGTAATTAAGGCTTTCAAGATAGAAGGTGCTAATACCTCAGGTTTCTACCTATGTACGACATATTATTTCGAAGAAATATTTCCACGTTTTATCCTGTGATTGTCACCTAATACATTTAACCCCACAATGCACACCTAAATTAAAATTACACCACTGCACGCGGTGGGCCTCACAGGCCCATATCTCCAAATCTAGAAATGCATGGATATTTTAAAAATTTTTTAGACTGCGTAATCTATTGCACTCAATCTTTATTAACAAAAATATTTAATAACAAAATGAAATACTGAACAAATATCTCTTAGTATTCCCTCAACAACAAAACGATTTATCTTATTTACTCTAAAGAAGACAAGAAACGATCTTCGTCAAAAGGAACATGGTCCCCTGTCCACGTAAGATCTCAATAAATACAATGTCAGGACTACCTTGAAGCTTCCAAAATTCAAGGAAAACTAAAAACGAGCTGACGATAAAGGGTATGGGTTCATCAGTCATGTTGCATCGCGCTTATGGCGATCGAGGGCGCTCCCATCTCCTTCCTTAATGCTGATAATATTTCAGTGGCCAGTCGGAAGAGGGTGGGAGCTCGCCCGGAAGAAATTGCTAGAGCCGTCGATAGTCATTGTCCGGATATCTGGCGACGAATTGCCTGGAAGATTAATCACCGATCGACAGAGATCGCGTCTTATAAGTCCCAGGCTCGAGGAAAACCTTGCGAAAACCTCAGAACGAATACGTGTTTGCCAGAATGGTAACTGCAAACAGGTTCAGAAAACGAGTTGGGACTTCCAACTTGGAAGGTATAATACATCAAACGCCGTGGAAGAAAGTGTGCTTAAACACTCGAGGCACTCAAGCTAATTCCAACTGCATTCAGGTAAGAAAGACGCATGGGTACCACGTGCAACCAGGAATGCACGTAATCAGGGAAAGATAACGATGTTTAATCGCCTTCGCTTGAGGAATACGAATCATCAATTCCTTACCACGAAGGCCAGTTAGGTCGAAGTGTCTTCTATAACGACAAATAATGTTCCGCTATCGATCACGTCTGAGGCGGGTTTCACGGCCCTTTCAGGCATACACGTCCCGCGGTAGGCGATACGAGAAGTCTAATGAACTCGGCGACGCGGAGCCTCTATCACTCTTTCTCCCCCCTTTTTCCCGCGACTGCCGCAAAAATTCGCGCCATCATGCAGATTTATGCCCGCAAAACGGGACTTTTTTGCCTGCAGCTGGAGAATGCAAGAACGTTATTAAATGGCCAACCGATTTTTCCCGGCACATTTTAACGGGAAGTTACGACAAACTTCCATCCCCGGCTCTCCTCGCGCAACTCGCATCGTTATTCTACTAACTGGTGAAACGTCGATGCTTTCGATTCAATAATTATACTACTGGGTTAAGCTGCTGATATAAGGGTGATCGAAAGGGCGATAAAGGGGGCCATTTCCACGAAGGTTGTATCGGATGCAAGTAATTTCAAACTGGTTCGTGATGGCGAAATTCGCCCTTCGATGAACAGGTTTTCGCGACCTCATTAATATTCATATGCAGCGTATGGGGTGCCTGTACTATGTTTCTGTGTTGTGCACGTCATTTTTTCCTGAAGAGTTCGTAGGGACAATATTTACTGCCTTCTTGATCGCTACAAAAATGGTATATAATGCTTTGATTTAATTACTTTGTGTTTTGGAAAGTGGAATCGTCAATTTTGGATTCACAACTTTTGAGTGAATATATCTGAGAATCAAGACACCAATCTATGTTTTTCTTTAGCTCAGGGTTAGACCACCTTGGCCAGGTCAAGAAATATCGCATCTTTGGGAATTTATTTCTAAGTGACAAAAACACTTTTTTTTATTAAAACTGTTCAATAACGCTAGGAACCTCTTTGAATAATATATACAATTTTTTCACGTTTCTTTTAAAAACAAATATGGCGGTCGAGTGTATACCGTGATGTGTGCGGTTGGAAGGTGTACGTTATTTCTGATAAACAGGTGTCTAAAACAAAATTTTAAGAATAGAGTATTAAATTAAACTAAGTTATCTACCGGTCGACGTTCAATTCTTTTGATATTTTAATTTGTACCTGACTTATGCGTAAATAAAGGTCCACTTTCTTACACATAAAACTGAGCTTTTTGCTTCAAAATGTAGCTATTTTGTTATTTTTCAAAATTTTTAAATTTTGTTTCAGTAAACAATTTGTCAGAAATAACGTCCACGCCATAGTACAGCTGCCTACTCTGGATCGCGGTATTTATTTTTAATGAAATCTTAAAAAAATTGTATAAAAATTAAATTTGTAAAAATTGTATTTTATTACTTAGAAATAAATTCCCAAAGATGCGGTATTTCTTGACAAAGCCGAGGTGGTCTAACCCCTTAATCTCAATATGTGTGCCCGGCCCTTTCCCAGTCATTCGATTATCGCAGGCAGAGCAAGATGCAGTCTCTATCCAAACTACCCTGACCCAAGTAATTGCAAACTGCACTTCGCGATGTACAGTGTCATCGCGGGATACACGGTTTCCCTTGCAATGCGCAACTTCGAAATATGGCGCAACTTGGATCGAAACTCGCAAGATCGCCAGGAGCGTTGGTCCGCGTCGATGGACAAAGAGGAATCCGCAAGCCAAAGCAGAAGATCTCAGATTGGTTCCCCGTTTTGGAGTGTGAACCCACACCCGTTTGACTACGCTCGAACTTCCCAGGTCACGAACTTGGACGCGTAATTGTTTTAACGAGCTGAATCGTGACGTATATCCAGATCCGAACGGAATCACTCGTCAAACTAGATAGATAGCAACTGTGCTGAAGTACATCTTTCTGGATCCCATACTACCCCGTATTCGTGAAGTTTCAAAGTAAACTAGTATCGATTCCTCCCCTCCGATTTACAGACAATGCGGAACTTTATTACATTAACAGAGCATCAGCTGTAATATTCACTTCTGACAGTTGTGAAGTACGTCTTTATGGATCCCATACTACGCCGCCTTCGTGAAGTTTCAAAGTAAACTAGTACCGATTCCTCCCCTCCGATTCTCAGATAATACGAAACTCTATTACATTAACAGAGCATCAGCTGTAATATTCAGTTGTCACAGTTGTGCATATAATGCTGTAATTTAAGTAGAGTTTCGGCAGGCAAGGCACAAGTATCACCAGTTACCCAATCTAGAAGTCACGGCACAAACGATGCAAACAACGTGACTTTGTTCCATTAATTAGACATAGGGGCAAGTTAGCTTCCAATTCACCCCGCCTTCAACACACCTTTCTCCATTCTATTATGATGCCCCAAGTACTAGCCCAGGGACTGTGACTCGAGACTTAAGGGGGAAGACCACTGTAAAAAAATCAGAAATATTGATTTTTTCTATTTCACATTTTCTGAAAGGCATACATTTCAAGAATGCTCTCTCCAAATTTTATGAAGAAACTCGTAAAAAAGCGCGCGACTGAACCGAGCGGAACTTTGAACGCGTTTTTCTCAGAAGGACATTTTTCAACCGCTTTGACAGTATACGCGAAAACTATACATCCGATTACTATACATATGAGTAAGGGCATTTATTGTACAAAAAACCCTTCTTTATTACGTGACGATCAATTTTTTTTTAATTAACTGCCTCCTTCTATTTTTTTTATCAACATCTTTACCCCACAAATTGATTCTCTTTTTCAGTGGTCCGCCATTTTTTATCTTTTCCGATATTGACTTTTTTGTCGTAATAGACGTAGGCTTCTAGTTTCTAAATATTTTTGCGTTTTTAAATTCAGATTAACCTTATGACTAACAATACGGCACTGTCAATGCCACAGGAACGACTTTGCCGCAGCGCAGATTTTGACGAAGAGTATACCGGAAACGGATTTATGAATTTTGTGGGAAAAACAATTATTTTACCCTTCAATATGTACATATTAACTATACTAAGCAATACATTGATTTACATGCGTTATTTGGTTGGAAAAAATTCCCGAAAACACCCTTACTTCTCAGACCATTACAGTAGTCTCACGCCCTTAAGAAGGGACACAAATTTGTAAAATACACATTTTTTACTTATACATACTCTTTGGCGAGGATAAATACAGCCAGCGCAGATGAACGCAAAGTCATTGTGATTATAAATTTACACTACATTAAGTAATATTAGGTGGCGGAAACTTTGCAAATTTTTCCACTCCTTCAAGTATCAAAAGAGCCATATTAAGATACCCAAAGAACCATATATTGCTGCCCCTGTTAGTACAGTGCCAAACCTAAGCAGACCTAAATACACCAGGGCAAAACAACCCCAAACTCATTAATTCTTCCTCCTAATTCCTAGTTTCTCTGGGGAAACGCCTGATTTTTTTTTATAAGTATTATTTAGTGGACAGTACTTATTCACGGGCGCGCGACCATTATAACCCTTCAGAGGCAAATAACCCCAGAGGTTAGCCTCTACGTCGCTCGGTTTCATAAATCGAGCTACGAGATCTCTACTCGGGACAAAGGGGCGATGAATGTTACTCGCGAGAAAGACTACAGGAGGGGACTTGATAATGAGTCCCAAGAAGATACGAAGGTATCGCAGAATAAATCCGTGGCTCGGAATGAATGATAAGACGGGGCAGCGACGGGGGTGGATGGAACGGCGCTCGAAGAACACCGGAGCCGTGTTATCGAGGTCGTTGTGTACGCGAACATGGAGGAACTACTCGGGAGAAATATAATACTTCACGCTGTTCTCTTGACCCTGGAGCACAAGAGAGCTTAACGAGCTGAAAAGCGTCCCGATCATCGCCCGTGAAATGCTCCATTTGTATCCTGCATTATTCCTGCCAGGATGAAGGCAGATACTTGCTGTGATTTGCGATTACTGATGGCCCACGATGCTGGTACTTTGGAATCGAAACGGCTCGATCAATCTCTGTTGGCAGATTCGACTGTGTTTTTGCTTTTTGCTGTGATAAGATTAGAACTTCCGTTAGTGAGCTGTTCTATAGGAAGCTTGAAAGGAACAGCTTTGCATCTGGATGTTTTATGAAGAGCAATTCCTAATTTAGGAATGATGGGGAGTTGTGGAATTTTGAGGGAGCGTGTTCTCCAGAAAAGTAAAAAGTCTGAGGTACCTACGCTACGCTAAACAGTAACAAACGTTCCACGATTAATATATCCTATGTTTCATCCTGAATCTAGAGTTCGAAAAGCATATACAATGGTCCCACAATTACGTACAAATTTCTCTAAGTGAAACTCACGGAATTATGGAAATTATGAAAGTACAACAGATCCAGTAGTAAATCTATTAGCCCAAGGCAAACGAGGGTAATCAATTTCTCCAATGGCTGAGTACTCACTCTTTTACAGCAGCGGCAAAACACCCAATACAGTTTCTTCGCGGAAGCTTCTCAGCCCGTCGGATCCTGAAACA
This sequence comes from Andrena marginata, assembly GCA_963932335.1. Lineage (NCBI taxonomy): Eukaryota > Metazoa > Arthropoda > Insecta > Hymenoptera > Andrenidae > Andrena > Andrena marginata. The sequence continues at coordinate 28,964,928 of OZ010659.1, read as the reverse complement.
AAAACAAAAATAACCGATTAGTTTCGTGGCTCTCAGCCGAGATTCTATCGAAATTATTGCTTTGTCCACTGAGAAATAAGTTTCCTCTCCCTAGACCGTCGTCGAGCAACGGGCTGGAAGGTGTATTAAAAATTCAAGGGTGGTTCGGGGATGGACAGCCAGGCGAAAAAGGAACTGAAAGAGAAATCCAACTTCTAACTCGGTTGCGGCACCGGCGAAAAAGCACCCCTGACCTTCGAGCACTCCGAAGACGATCACTTCTTCCCTCTTTCGTCCCAAGGGATTCTTTGCCTTTCCCTCTCGACAAGAAGTTTCATTCGTCTCTCGTACTTGCAGTATTTTTGTCCCCTCGGAAACTGGTAAAGAAATGTATTACATCGACTGGGTGGAACACCGTCCGATGTCCGCCCCTTCGCAAGGGCTGCTCCTCCACCCTTTCGCGTCGATGCGCTCCTCGCGAAGCATTAGGGAGCAACATCTTTCCTCCCTTCTATTTAATTTCTCAAATGAACGCGGCTCCCTTCGGAGCAGAGCCTCTAAATTGCCGTGCGCTGTTCTCCCAACTTACTTTGGAAACTGATTAATCGATTATAAGCGGATTATGTTCGAGGTAACACGATTTATTGGAGGAAATTCATTGATTAGTTAGTTTCTCATTCCTCGAGATGGAAAGAATTCCTTTACTTTACGGCGGAATTCCCTTGGGCATCGTGGGATAAGCAGAATCGATTTTTGTGGAGGGACGGGAGTGCCCCTTAGTTCTGTGTGACGGGGAGGGAATGTATTATGTCCCCGGTTACGAGGAAATTGAAAGAGATTTGTCACAGGGCTAATTAAATTACGCTGCAGTACAGCAGTGCGATTAAATTCTGTAACATTCTGCTTCACATGTTTCAAATACTTTTTAGTACTTAAATAGCGGGATTCGTAAAAGGTTTTCTGTAAAGTCACCCATTAGTTGTATGAAGCTAATTTCCTAATGCAGTTATGAAAGCAGTGCAGACAGTAAAAGGAACCTATTTTTAAAGCTAATGAAACTCTTTTTTTTTGGAGACCGTTCGCATCACATTAATCTCACTGACATTCACATTTTAAAGGGTTACCTTTAGCCGTGGCGAAAATGTATAATTTTAGGATTTTTTTAGGGGTTTTATTCAAATGAATAAAACAAAATGCTTATTACACACGATTTACTAGTCCATAGACTGCTGGAAAAAATTGCAACTTGTAAAATAATGTCGCCATTATGGGCTGACAAGTCGCTTTTTTTATATTTAATTTAATTATTTTTTATGCACAATTAGAGAGCGAAACATTGCACAAAATAAATTTATTTATTTTTAAAGTGCCATAAATTGGTAATCTTTTGGAAATTAAAAAAGTTGGCCCGTCAGCCCATAATGGCAACATTATTTTACAGGACTGTTATTTTATTTTTCAAATCTACCGATGTGTAAAGGAGATATTAGGTTGAGCGTGAAGCGGTATTTGTCTGCAGTAATCTAAAGAACCGAAAAAATCACATATAATTTAATACAAAAATTATTGTATTTCAATTTTTCCTACAGCTTGTGGACTAATAAGTATTTTGTTTTAGTTTTTTTTTTTAATAAAACCCCTAAAAACCCTGAAATTCATTTTCAAACGCTCAAAATGCAGAGTTAATCTTAAACGCAAAGGTATACAGAGGGAATTATTTTCCAAGGCGTACACCACAAAGCAAATATCATTCGAAACGGATAAACGATGGCTGGGGACTACGAGTCTCAACATAGCGAGAATAGAGACTATTATCGACAGCTGTCGGCGGTATCTAGATTGCGGATGGCTCTGGGTAGAGATTGTCGATCGTATATTACGGCGAAAGACATGAAGAGATTTATAAAATGACCTATTTCCAGAATTGCATCTTCCCTAAAGAAAAATAAAATTGTGGGGCATGGGGGAACTGTCCCATGATAAATATCGTATCTAAACTACACACGCAGGCAGTTGAATTATATCTGAAATTTAGCTTACATCGCGGGTGAAATATAAGCACAGGTATGTGTAAAATTTGGAGAAAGCAAATCAAATATTTATATCTTCCTTTAGTCATTGTTGCAATGTTGTAGCACAAGCATGAAAAGAGATGTGCAGTTCTTAGACCTGGCAGAATTGCTTCTCCATCAAGATCTGTTTTTCCAGTTCCAATCTAGCACTAACAAAGACTTATACAGACTAAGTAATTCCGAGGCCACAGAAAACCGAAATTACAGTTGAAGCTGAATTTCCTTCATCCTCTTCTGAACTCTTTGAAGTCACTGATTCAATTAAAGAAATCGTTTTACATTAGTTATCAAACGTTAACTAATAGGAAGTGGTGCTCGTTAGCGCCGATAAAAATTAATTGGTCCTGCGACCTTCTAGTAAGCATAATTACGCGCTGCAGCACTTATCGCCCTCATGCGCATGAAAACACATGAAATGCCAGGGTGCGCTGTTCTTCTTCGTTTCACCAGTCGAACACTGATCGACTGTTTCCGTGCAATATCCTGTTTGGTTAAAAACGAAGCAACGCGATAACGAATGCCATGGCGGCACAATACATATCGCGGTAATGGCCACGGTCAAATGGGTCTTTTGCCATCTGCAATTATCGTTACGTTACAATTAATATGGAGCCAGCGAAGCGTTCGCGCGCTTTTCCACGAAATCACGTTTAATCGGTGAACATGGAATTGCTGAGAGATGGCTAATTGCGAGCTCGTCGCCCATTAGCATGACAACGTTCACACCATGGGCATTTTTGTGCGCCGCTGTGCATGGGTTCCTCTGCGCCAATGGCTACTCCCACATTTCCTCGAGTTGAACTCCTACGTTTGCGCGTTTCGCTTCCTACGTCGCCGCTGAGACATCATCCTCTGTATTTGGTCAGGGATTTCTTTGCAATCGCGTGGCACGTCACGCCAGACAAGAAATTGAAAACTTTTCTACGTGCTTCTGAGAAGACAGTTTTAATTGAACGCTCAGACCAAATTGCTACTGTACGAAGATATCAAATCTGTGTTATCAACTCAAACACTGAGATTCTGCGATGGCATTCTTAATTAAATCACTCACCATGATTTATGAGTGCTGACAGTCGGAGATGAAATTCCAAGACCTATCATACACGCCTATCAAATTAGCAGAATCTTCTTGGTTGAAACTTATTACACTTCATAGAGCAGAGTTGAGAATTAACTAAATAAAAAATTATTTAAATAACGGATCAAATAAAAACTACTTTAACTTTAGATTATTTAACGAATAAAGTTCTTTTTATTCGTCGAGCGTTTTAAGTTGAGCGTCGAATAAATTTTCTGGCGCGCCTGGGTTAGCTGCATTCGACGCATGCTTGAATTTGGTAAATTATTCAGGAACTACCTTAAATAAAAGTTTTGCCCATCTCTAGACTATCTATCATGCATAGACTGTAGACCAACGCGTGGAAACTGTACACATAATAATCGTGTGGTGTAGATACTTCGCAATCGATTCTGTATCAGAACATCAGAAGCATTCACCTTGCGTATCTACCACTGCAATATCAACCCTAAAGCTTCTACATATGATGAAAATTTGATTCCGCTCTGTATAACCACCGCTGAAAGCTTACTCCTGTAACACAGTACCAGGTCATCTAATTTACTTATAAGCCTCTTGCAGAATTGAGTGTATGTAAATCCTCGCAACCAGTTCCCAAAGTAATACTGAATACACGATACTATTAATACTATTCCTTTAATCAATAAATCACCCCGACTTTTCTACCATCCCTAAATTATTCATCAAAAGTTTGAATCTTTAATTTTCACAATACCTTGTACCTAAGCTCTAAGAGTCGACTGATCCCGTCCAGATACGCTCTCTTTCAACCGAGTCCTTCCATTTTCCACGCTTCGCGAAACGTTTCCGGCGTCCGTTGGTTCGCTCGCGCATCTAAATTTTTCACACCCAGCACGTCCTCCATTAGGTTTTCTATGAACTCTTTGCGCACGTGCGCTCTCGTGCTATAAAAGTCCCCGTACGCCTACGTGAATCCCGTGGTTCGTCGCGAAACTGTCTCACAACAGCCCCGTGCACACCTTCTATTACATTTCATTGCGAATTTTCCTTTACAACGCACTTCTGGCCCCTGCCAGCCCCCCCCCCGCGGTGCACAATTTTCCCCTTACATTCTACCCTGAAATTTTCCCTCCTCCCCTGCACACATTCGCGCAGAGCCGCGCAGTCTCTCCCTTAATATTTCCCCGCGAAACTTTCCTATGTTTCTACGTGCCGCTCGCACGCTTTACAAGCTACATGTAAATAAGCCAGCCGAGCGTGTGCACGCGGAAGCGTCGCGCGGGTGTGTGTGCGATTATTAAAGCGGCTATTATATGCGCGCGTGACATTATAGTCCGTGGAAGCGGGGATAGAGGCCGCGGGAAAGCGGGAACGAGACGGAAGGAGAAAGTAAAGGTGCTCTTAGCAGACTGTCGAGAAGCGTAAATCAATACCAGCTCGTTCGTGTCGGAGTGCCGTGTACCATTCACTCGAAATTCGAGCGTGTCCGTACAGAACAAAGGTAACGACGAACAATCATTCGGGGAACTGCGAGTCGCAGCAAAGATCCAGTTAAATTCAATGATAGGAATGGGATCGGTGTAAAGGTGAAAAGTTTCCTCAGTCAGCCAATTGCTTCCCGTCGCTACTGTGCCCTCGAAAATCGCTGACAGACGCACCGCCGGTGAATATCTGCCACGGAACGTCTAAAATGCAATCACTGTAAAGTGAGCGGCCCGCGACGCGGAATAAAATTAAATCTTCGCTAATTCAACGTAATGGAAAGAGTTGCTCCGTGCATTACCCTCGGTAATTGTCAGAAGAGCTGCGTTCACTTGAACCATTAATTGGCGAAACGACCCGAAAGAATTCGAGGCTGCTGTCGTCCATGGGAACGGGATGAATCAATAAAACGGGGGAGGGGGTGGAAGATTTTATTCGCCGGGGCCACCGCTCTTTCAGCCAGATGGACTTCGCGGGGGCGAATTCATTGGGGCGGCCGTTCTTTTATGATGCATGAGATTTCCCCCGATCCCCCGGATAATGGAATGGGAAATAAAGTGCGAACAATTCCGTTACTCTCGAGTTCACTTCGGAGCATTCGCGCGAAGAAGTGCGCGCGCCGCCGGCCCACACAATGGAACATTGTTTGTGTGACGAATGCAGCCTCGAGAAGCTGTGGAATGTAAATTTGTCCCTGAAACTGCGGCCCAGTCGCTTTAGAATTAGACGGTGCACAAGGGGTGCGCGAAACTCCGGCCCCGTTAGGAGACGGCAGTCCTTAACCGTTTACGATTAAAGTTTTTCCTAGGAGGGAGGGCAAAGTGAAATATTGAACAAGAAGCGGCAGGTGGTCCAAAGAAAGAGGCGATTCCCAGAAATCGGATGTCGTGGATGTTTCTTTATCGAGGAAATTAAATTCGAAGCGGAATATCCACAGTAATCAAGCACGTTTCGATTCTCGATCCTTCCTTCTGTTCGAACAGCAAAAAGTTAATTCCAACGGTACACTTTGCCTGTAGTTGGTATTCCATCACGACCGCGCGCGGAGCAGCAGAATCCTTGATTTTCTCGCGACAGGACAAATGTCGGCGCGAATTGGAAATCAATTAGCCCGTAATGCAACGTACCCCTGCTGGCACATCAAATAAATTTAATCGCCGTCGACGGAATCCGGCGCCCCATTAGCCGGGACTACCAGGATCGTAAAATCAACTAGAGCCACGTAATAATGAAATCGTGTCGTAAACGAGGGTTGATGGCCAGCCAGGGCACCATCACGAATTTTTTCCCTCCACTCTCGTAAAACGTGTTAGCAACTGCATCACCCCATGGGATCGTCGTATACATAAAATTCTGAAATTTTGTAAAAGATTCAAGGTATTGATTTATGAGAGAGCAATCTCAATACCTTAAATATTGCGTTTTAAGTGTTCAAAGTAGATTGCACGAATCTGTGACCTACAAGAAATTTACAAATGAGGTAAAGCGGAGAGATTTGATGACTGTGACTTGTAAACAGACCATGTAAGGGAGCAATAAAGTATTGAATTTGAAAATAGAAAGAAGCTTACGAAGTCCATACCAAAAGGGATGCATGTAATCATTTATGCTGAGAGAGTGCATACGAATTACTGAATATTTATTTTGTAACCGTGATCTTGAATATATGTAAGTCTATTACCAAAATCTACAGTAGGTACCTATGGAAATTATTTTGTGACCATCGAATTTCGGTGTAAGTCACTTGCATAGTGTTTCTCGTAAAATAGCGTCTTTCGTTTACTGTTATAAAATACTTCATATATATTGTAGTTGTGGAAACACATTAAAGGCTCAAAATATAAAAATTATAATTTTTAATTTTTTTCCTCATTTGCCAGCACAACGTATGAATAACATCCAATCAGCATCAGCACATTTGCTATATAAATTTATACTGTTCATGCGTTGTACTGATAAGAGCGATACCAGAATATTAGACGGACTTACTTACATGTAAGTTCCAGTAGGATGCTAAACGGTCTGCTCTTGTTAGTTGGGTGCTAAGGAGAAATGTTCTTATTTCTCAGTCAAGAATAAAATTATAAATTAATTCACTATACGTATAATTTTATTCACTATAACAGTAAACAGGTGGAGCCTTCAAGACTTAATGAGTTACGCTGAGTCAGGAGGCCGAAAAAAGGTGTGATTTTGGGGAATTTTTTTTATTCAAAAACTATTTCTTGTTTGAAAGGTAGTACATTTAGCTATGTCTCTGAATTTTAGCGTTAAGATATATATTCTGTTCTTTAGAGGGGTCTGCGGAGACCACGATTACCAAGAAGTGGATTATCTAAAATCGAAAGTTCCAGAAATTTAGTTAATATATTAAATCATCTAGTCTTGGACAAAGGGTTTTTCGAAATACTGATTTATGGCAAAATGGCAAATGTTCAAACATAAAATGCTGATTTTGAGTCGCAATCGCACGTAATTTTCGGTAATTAAAGAAAAAAGCAATAGAAACAAAAATTCTTCGGTCAAGGACTAGATAATTTAATATATTAACTAAATTTTTTTTCGATTTTAGTTAATCCACTCCCGAGTAATCGTGGTCACCGCAAAACCCCTCTTTCGAACAGGACATCTAAGAAATTGTAAATGACTTTGTTATTAATGAATATTGTTTAACGCGAAAATTCCGAAACATAGCTAAATATATTACTTTTCAAACAAGAAATAGTTTTTCGAATAAACTTTTATAGTGTCTGAGAAAAAAAATCACACCTTTTTTCGGCCTCCTGACTGAGCGTAACCCCTTGAAAACTGTTATTAACTCAAATTATCAAAATTTGCACTGACGCCAATATGCTTCTCCCTCCATATGGTGTATTATTAATACTTCTAACTTTCCTGCAGTAAAATAGCAAAATAAATATTTCTACCATTCATTCATTATGTTCCAAAATACGACAGTCAGGGGCATGATTTCGAACTTGCAATCAATACTGCATCACAACAGAAACAACACGAATACTGTCTTCATAAATCAGCTCCGAACACATTCGTAAATCAATTTATGCTAACAAGAACAAGAAGAACGACGTTTCCCCGGTCGCGACGAGATAAGAATGGTTTCGATAGCTGGGTTGCCTGCCAGATAAAATAGTTGCGTGAAAAGGCAAATCAGAGGATCAGCCAGGCGAGCATAATATGCGTAACGCGCATAATGCATTCGTATCGGTAATAAGAAGCTCCGGCAATTAGAGCTGAATAATTAAAGGGTCGTTAGTCCCGGCGGCCACTGAAATAGCTCTCGGCTCGCGTAAAACGGAAAAGGAGTCCAGAGATCTTCGAACACGGGCGACTCGGCTGAATTACAGAAACTATCGATCGCGTCAGCCTACCGTCTTAATTCTTGCCAGCCGTTTCTACGCGGAATGCAATAATCGTACGTTAAACGTGACACAACTCACCTCCCCTCCCCACATAATTAGTGCCACACGAGGGGCGAGTGTCGCGTTATAACGCATTCGCGATGCCGCCGAAGCACGTAATTACCGTGAGTTTGTCTTGCCGCCTGACAGTACGCGCTAACGCGGAAATATTAGCAAACACTTTTTTCCACGTGATGATTTTGCAATGTACGAGCTCCATTTTTCGTTTCTTAACATTAATAGCGATGCGGGGGCGAAAAATAAATGTAACGAATACTTGGGGACAGTGATTCCCAACCTGTGGATCGCAAAGTTCTTTCGAGGCAATTACGGTTTCTTATTACCGTTAGTTACGGTTGCAGAATTATATTCTGAAAGACCTATTTTTAATGTGCTTTCTTTACCTTATTAAAGTTACTTTACTTTATAGAGCGGAGGGGGCGGGTCACAGTTTTATTTTACTGTTATAAAAGGGGATCGCGACTATTTAGAATTTTCTGATACATCAAACTTTGATGGCGAAAAATTATAAATAGTCTAATTAAAGCCCAGTCCTACTCAATCATACAAGAATAGTGGATATATGTATGACTCGAGCAGCTGTGAGTATTAATTAATTCACGTTTCCAATTAAGTTTAAAGGCAATGCTACCTCACATGAAATTAATTCTCAGAAAGCTTCGACGTGAATTCACCTCGGGTATCGAAACCTATGCCTTGTGTACGAATCGAATAGAGTCAGTCTCCGTCTCTTACAGCCCACCCTTCAAAGTGATCATACAAACCTTTCAGACGTGACGATCATAAAATGACAGGATGAAAATGGATCGAGGGTGGCGAAGGAACGACTTGCCGCGGAAATCTGATGGACAGCTTTAATTACGATCGATTCGCGACCTAGCGCGCTCGTGCGCGCATGCACATACGGTAGATGGACGCGCTAGGTTTGTATACGAAAACTGCTGCGTTACCCGAAGAATTAGCATAACGATCCTTCCGGCGTCATGCATTTTTCATATGTTCGTCCACCGGTAACGAATGCACGAATCCCTTTCCTTTCCTTTTTTTTTTATTTGTAAAACATAGCTCGCGCGCTGCGCGCTACGGATAAAATAATTTACGAAAATAAAAACACCCGTTGCGCTCACACTTGGCGTATTGAGCCTCGAGCCAGGCACTTGTTGTTTTCGCAACCATTTGCATACCTTTGTACCACGCTGTCGCGATGTTTAACGTCACGGCGAGCGTTTGGTATTAACTCACTCACGAATGAAATTTATTCTGCTCTGGGAAGAACGAAAATTCAGAAGAGAACTACGGTTGGGCTTGTAATATAATTCTCTGGCCCTTTTTCTGTTAAAATTTTGTGAGAATTAATTTTTACAGTAACTATTAAACATTGTGTGTGCATTTGCTATTTCCTGGGATTGTGAATTATCTTTTAGATAATTTTATTTCATGATGCCTTTTTAAATTTTTTAGGCATTTTAACAGTAATTTGTATTATCATTTACCATTTGATACAGTAGCAGGGAGTTAAGAGTCACTCGACACGAAAAGAAGATATAATTAATAAATAGCATGAATCTCATTAGGATTAATATATGTCTAAACTACATAATGAATAAACTACGATGAAACGGTGCATGTGAAACATCTTCAAATTGATGGGAGACACGCGAAAGAGAACGTTCTTGCACCTCGAAGATCCATTTCCAGGAAGGGACCGAAAATTGGGGTTAAAACAGGAGACGAACACGACCGCGGAGGTCAAGAGAGAAAGTTACAATCAGCGCACTTTAATCGAACATTGAATGGGCCCCGCGTGTATATAGTTACTACGTTACTTCGGAAAATCCGTGAAAATCAGATAACCAGAGTTCCCTTGATGGTAATAACTGCTCCCAGGTCGCTTTCGAATCTACTAAAACTATTCCTCGCGAGAGGTAAATGAGTCGAAATTTCGTGGGAGTCTAGTAGGGTCTGTTCGACATTCTGAAGTTCCTTCAACACGACTCTGGAACGCTTGAATAGGAGACGATCCTCTTCGTGTCTCTGATAATTGTACCTATCGCGTTAGGCAGCAGATGTTAAGTCGGATTATGAGGAAAATTTTGCGCGTCTGCATTCGGCCAATATTCGTGCCAGAGATCCCGAAGAAGATCGTAGATATCTTCTTGGTGGATCAGGGAAACAAATCAGCACGTGTATGTTACATAGGTTTGATAAGAACTTGCCAAGAATTGCATTCGAAGTGTTTCCAAATTCAGAGAAAATGTTCCAGGTGATAGAGATAGGTCTGTTAAGTTTAGTATAGTTACACTTTACAATTAGTTGTATTTAAAATGGGAAATCTTAATATGCAATTGAATACCCTACGTCATAACGGGTGCAGCTCCAGCTTTACCAAAGTTGAGTAAATTAGAAAAAAATGTTTATAAAATTACTGCTTTTAAAAAAATATATATTTTTATATAATAAGTAGTTGTTATCGAGTTCATAAGCTCTTATTTCTATTTTTACGAAGAATATTCTATAACAAAAATAGAAATATCAATATTAATATTAGAAATATAAGATATACTAATATTATAAATATTAATATTGGAAATATTAAAAATATTATAAATATTAATATTAATATTTTTATTTTAGAATATTTTTCCCTAAAAATAGAAATAAAAACTTATTAACTCAACAACTACTACTTATTATACTTATATATTTACATTACATTATATTTTATTATATTTTTTAAAAAACTATTAATAATAATATTTCTATTTTGATTTATTTGCAAAATATCGTTCACTTTTTATCGGACTTGCGTCAAACGCGCAACAAAAGATGAAGAGATTTATTTACGTATATTACACGTTATAGTTCAAAAACTATCAGAAACGAAGCTGCACACCTCTTACTGCAAGGTCCGCAATTAAACCATTATGCAGATTATTGGCTTTGATGGATCGCAGCATGAATTCAAAAAGCTAAATAATTTGAAGTTCTTTAACAATGTACTTAACGTTGTAATATAACATTGATGGAACACCATGCACGAATTATAATTTTTCAAAGATTCATAAATCGTCCACGAGAATGTTCAAACCGAAGGTCACACGAAGTTGGACCAGGTGATAATTTAAATATTTCTGGTAAGAGAACGCGTGGAGAAATCCACTGCTGCGGATGACAGTAATAAAAGACCGAAAGCTTGCAGATCCAAAGCAATATAGAGAATCACGATGGATTACCCGACAAGAAAACGACGGAGCTGTACGTGCATTCAGCAAAGAAAAGCGGGGAATATGCGAGGGATGCGAAAAGTTGTGCGCGAAGGACGGGCGGAGCGGACCGAAGAAGAGGCTGGTGGCTTGTGTAAGCACGAAGAAGAATCGATGTTCCCCAACAAAGTGGTAATACCAAGCCATCTACTATTCAGCAGATATCATCAGGCAACCGGTCGAAAGCAAACTCTTGAAAGAAGAAGGAAAAGAAAAGGAAATTCCTGATGAATTTTACCACGCGATGTTATTCAATTCTTAACGCAACAACTCGAATCACACTAGCTACTGATTAAGAGGCTGATGTTTAAACCATTTCTTAAAATTCTGTATAAATAATCAGAAATAATTACACCTAATTAATTAAGTAAGGTCTAGAATCCATGTACTTCCTTTTCATCAAGATCAAACTAATCCCACCCTATCAGTCATGGTATAATTATTTCGCCTTGTTGCTTGAGAGCTAACTATATGCTTTACGATCTTATCCTACTTTGACAGGAAACCTGGATATCGAAAATTCATAACCTAGCGGGCGATTTAACGCTTGGCAGAGACATTACGCAACGTTAACAACGTTTGATCTCGTCACTAGTGATCCTGTCGTTATCAGCACCAAACGTTGTGTACCCCCCCCTCTCTCTCTCTCTCTCTCTCTCTCTCTCTCTCTCTCTCTCTCTCTCTCTCTCTCTCTCTCTCTCTCTCTCTCTCTCTCTCTCTCTCTCTCTCTCTCTCTCTCTCTCTCTCTCTCTCTCTCTCTCTCTCTCTCTCTCTATCATCGTGGATCGCTCTATTTCCAGAAATTCGAATATTAATGTAGACAAACGGGCACCAGATTCCCGCACAGCGTGAATCCAACCCCGCGTTCTAATTCCAAAGCTTAATCCAATCTGCATGCAATTGTCAACGAGGCCGCAGTGCCGTAGAGCCGCTTGATTTTAATTAAACCCAATGCAGATTAAATCTAAGCTGTAAACGTGCCGGGTTGGGGGACATATTAGAAACTCGCCTTGTCCGCATAAATTAATAACGATCGGCTGATGTTTGGCCGTCTGGAGCTGAAACGAGCGATTAGGCTTCAAAGCGAGCCATATTGCACCTGGAATTACTAAAATCTGATCTGCTGAAAGCAATCGTTCCCGAATATCGTAGTCAAAGACAAAATAATTCATCGCACGGCGGAGCAGTCAAAGTAAAGGCAATTATCATCCAACAAATACAAGATCTGTGTTCAAGTACTTACAATGATCAAATTGCCTCATTTTTATGCCTCTATAAATTAATTTTATGAAGCAGTAGAAATTTGAGTTTTTTTCGCCGCTGAATCAAATTGCCAACCCCTTTGCCTCGATAAACTTAAGCTGAAGCATCACGGGATGGAAAGCAGTGGTACATTTACATGAACTGATGCATTTGCAAGGGAAACCATAGAGTCTCGAACTTCAAATACAAACTGTACTTGGAGGAGTTTCAAGTCCCCTCAGGGGAGACGCTAATTAAAAATTGTCTGGGGTAATTAATTCGTATGCTGGACGTTTGTTTCTGCTTCAAGTATCCCGCTAATATTCTACGCAGCAGTCAATGACGTGCCACGGATTAAGCACGCCTTACCAGCGAAATGATTCAAGTTCCAAGGAGATATGCCGACCGTCTGGCATCCAATACTGACTGGTTAATGGAACTTGGAACAATTATGATGTCTCTAAAGGTACGTATAGACTGGGTAACAATCGCCGGATACAATATGTATCCACCATCGCAGTGGAATACGATTCTCGCCTTGCTCCAAACGGTCTTCTAGAAATCGTTCTATCTGGGCGAGCACCCCGTGCGTAGCATGATTGCCACCTGGTCGTTGTCAGACTGGTATTATTACCAAATTAATATGCACGTTGAATTTTCCAAAGTCGCCAAGAAACGCATGGTCTGTTTCCACATCCTGGCACATTCCCATCAACATGGCCAGTTTTTGGCAACCAGATGTTTATTTTCAAGACTTTCAAAACTTTCAATACTTTCAAGACTTTCAGGACCTATCAAGACTCAAGACTTATCAACACATTCAAGAGTTTCAAGCTTCGAATCATGTTCGAAGTGCTTCGAATTAGTCGCCTGATAAACAAGACAGATTCGAAGCGCTTCGAAGTGCTTCGAAGTGCTTCGGATCCCATCACTACCCTGGACACAAACAACATCAACATCAACTATAGCCTAGAGCGGCAAATTTTGGGCGAAAGAAATTAAAAAAAGGTGTAAACACAGAGGCATGAGACAACTTTAAAAACAATTCACGTTTTTTCATGTACCAAATTAGCAATGAGCAACTCATGTATGAGTTGTTATTTTGAACTCTTTTAAATTAATCTTTAGAGGGCACGGGATTTTTTCATTGAAATTGTAAATTTGATTTACTTAAAATTGATGCATATATACCACCAAAATGCCCAGCAAAGTATCCAAATTCTTAGGTGGCCACTATAGGGGACAGTTCGACCCTCTAAAGATTAAAACATTTGATGATATTTCACGGAAAGTATGGTAGACGCTTGTTAGTCTACGAGCGCCATATCTCCAAATATGAATCCCCTACTTGTATCCAGGGACTTCTACCGGTACGTAAAATACCGGTATTATACCGGTATTTTTCGGTTGTATCTTCGTCTGAGACTTAATACCGGTATAACGCTCATACCGGTATTTCGGCAGTACAGCTATACCGAAACCGATATCACACCGAAACAGATAAATACCGAAAACAATAGGTTACCGAAAACCGAAATAAATACCGGTATTTTTTCGGTAACATGATAGGTTTCAATATTTTCCGGTAATAAAAAATAATGTTATACCGGTATTTTGATATAATAGTTCCAATTCTATAAGGGTTACGAAAGTATTACCGGAAAATATTGAAACCTATCGTGTTACCGAAAAGAATACCGAAAAAATACCGGTATTTATTTCGGTTTTCGGTAACCTATTGTTTTCGGTATTTATCTGTTTCGGTACAATATCGGTTTCGGTATTTATCTGTTTCGGTATGATATCGGTTTCGGTATAGCTGTATTGCCGAAATACCGGTATGAGCGTTATACCGGTATTAAGTCCCTGCTTGTATCAAGTTCTTCGGATACAAGTAACCAACAGGATTTAAAAGTGACTCGAAACTCGACACGTTCCAGTGTTCGAGATGTAGCCCAACGATTCTGAGATCGTCCGGGCCGAATTGTGATCCTAATCAGGCGGAGAGTAGCACTATCAAGACTGCGTTAAACGATCATGAAGACACTCTTGGAAGTAGATAACCTGCTAAAGAGTTTAAGGGGGTTACGTTCTAACCTTCTAACTAGTAATTGAGCACAATTTAGGTAATATTTGTGGAAGAACTTAGATTACTATTATAAGTACTTACTTACAAGATGCTTTTCACGTCAACGAAATAATTAGGAATAATTGTTTTCCTGATAGTGTGAGAATAACACGAAACAAATGATAATACTAATCGTGTGCCTAAGTAAGTAATTGTATTACTCATTCATCCAAAATGTGTTTATAATTTGAAGAAGCTTTTCCAGACGCATTTGCAAAGTGTAGAAAAATTTGTCAAATAATTACACATAGCAATGAATCGATCCTCCATCAGAATCAAACATTAATAATCACCTTATGTTTACTATTCCATACTACCTTACTTCTTCAAGAAGTCTATAAAATTCTCCGATTAATATATCCACACAGGAAATTAATCTAGCCTCCTTGCGCGCAGGATATAATCGAATGTAAAGACTTCGAAATTTACAAAGCAACCGATTCTTGCGCAACATCATCCAATTTCCTCGACTTCGATCAGCGAAAATGAACTCAACCCAGGAAGATTGCAGAGCGTCGCAAAAAACTCACTAATTCTCCCTGTTCATCCGCGACTAACACAGTTTCCGCCTCGATCCTCTGTATATATCCCCGTCGTCTCACCGAAGCCGCCTCCTAATTGCTAGGACTATAAGGAGTTAATAGTATTAGCACGCTCGAGTCTTCGGCCCTGGGAAACAATTAGCCTGAAAGGCACGCTCAGTCTTTCAGCGAGATGAGTAGATTACCTCGTTAGTCCGACAACCGTGTTACACGTACGCGATACACTTCCCCCGGCATTGTCTAGCTACCGTTTTCGTGGGCCACCCTTCGCGTTCCGTTGAGTTTCGCATGCCTTTGGTTACGGCAAAAATAGGATTGACCGCCCCCGCGCCACTACCCAAGAGACAATATTGTCGCGTGTAAATAACGAGCGTGAAGCTGCCGCGAAGTAAACGAGCCCGTGTGATGGTAAATCCTGTAAAAATGCAGGTAGAAACGCAAGCTTCGTAGTGTGAGAGTTAATAGTTCCTCTGAAGCTTTCGTTTACTTTCGACGAGCAAACTGTGTGGAATTTTTCCACCTTGCATTTGGTGTCAAGCTTCGTTCTCGCAAATGGGTCATGTACGTTTTAGTGTACTGCATTTTTGTGGGCGGTGTTTTACGCGATGCAATGTAAGGAAGTTTTTCAGCAGTCGAAACCTGGTGCACACTTTTTATGCTGCTGATGAATTCCATCGTTAATCCAAATCGTCAACACTGCGCATTGTTGACGATTTGGATAAAAATAACAATTGTTTTGTAAAATTTCATAATCAACAAAGCATTTACATGAAATGTACTCCCAATGCACGATATAACAGATATGATACATGTACATTAATTTCAATAAAAACATACACAACCCAGACGTAACCCAGAATTTTTTCATTATTTTTCCCGGATTCAGAGGAAAAATCTACGTTAAAAGCTACTTTTTTTAGCATAAAAAGTGGCCAGGTTGGGGTTAAAATTTAGTCCACCATCAAGTGAAATTCTGTACGATTTAATGAAACCTCGAGAAACTAATCGAAATCTAATAGACAGCTTGTAAACAGTCTCAGTAGTCATCGCAAAGCATCATGCAAATGGTATAAAATATATATTTGGATTCCAACGATTCAGAAAATCTAGCGAATTTCCTGGAGACTGTCAAATATTTGTATTCGAAGATAATTCCTCTTATCACAGAAGAAATATACCCAAACCTTCGACTTGATCGACGTAGAGAGCATAACGATGCAGCAGGGAAAGGAATGCAGAAAGTCGACCTTCGAATAACGATAACGACTGCCGGAAAAGGAAGCTCCTACTCAGACATTAATGGCCAGCGGAATCGCTTTTTTTCCAGCCAACGATCGCCCATTGAAGCTTGCTTTTTAAAGATTTATCGTTATTGCGAGAATGAAGTTAATTCTGCTGTTACATGCCGCAATTAACAGAGAAGATAACGAACGTTCCATTCGGGAAACATTAACCAACCATTTTAGTATCGTTAGAAAATAACCCACAATGGCTACAATTTATTCGAAAACATTTAATCCACTGCAACACTCCGTCCTTTAACTTAGCAAAATATAAAATTTCCAATAAGAATTCAAATAAATGTACAAAATGAATTAAAAGAGAGTAGTGTAAGCCCAAGTTTACACGTTTAGTAAACAAAATTTGCTGTGGCAAAATGAAGAAAAGGCACTATCAGTCTAATGTGGCAAGGAAAAAGAAGGTGACTCCAGCTTCCAAAAACTTTGCAACGAATGCAGCAGAGTGGTGACATAACCATAAAACGACCGAGATCCCCACGAAGTTCGGATATTTCATCCACCATTTGTCCCCCAGAAATCATCATACTTCCGAGCATGGTTTCCCGGACGCGAATCATGAGGTAACACGGAGAATAAAAAAGGTCTCGCAGACGTAGGACGGAAAGTTTATCGTTTCCTCGAGCTTTTCATTCGCCACGGAAGGGGATAGCGGATAGAGGAACGTTAGGAATGGTGGAATTAGAGCAGGAAAAAAGAGGGCGATGGAACTCATTTATTTTAACGTCCCGAGATCTTCGAGCAGTACTTCGACGTTTTCTTCTAAACAAACTTTCCTTTTAAAAGTAGGTACTATGCCATTTAAACGATGCTCATCGTATCGCCTGAAGAACATTCTTCTAATTAAAAAGCTTCAAGTAACAGCCTTTCCTTCCTTCGTGTAAACGAGCAATGTAGTACAAGCTTGGGATAAATAATTCTACAGCTTTCAGAATCGTTAAACTATACCACTTCAAATACTTTTCACGAAACATTTTGTGTACGCGTCACTGCAAATGTATTCCAACGGCGTAGCTTTCTATCGAAACACTCCAACATTCGTCATCGAATGGGAGGAAAACGTACCCGCGCGATGTTTCATGCGTTGAACTCGATTTGAAAGCCGCGCGTGGCGCAGTCACTGCTAAATGGGACAAGACAGCCGAAATATCAAAGAATATTTTCACTTACAACGAAAAAAAAAGTATCCTCGCACATTCGAGGCGTGAAAGCTTTCATGTGGAAATGATATTCAGAACGAGACGAACAGAGATTACTATCGATCTTCCGCAAAGTGTAACGGATTGCTAGGGAAATGCCATTTTTTCCAGACAATAGGGGCGAAAAAATGTTCAACGGGGAAAATACTGGTCTCTGGGAACGAGCGGAAAAAGAGGATCGAGAGATGTCTAAACAAACGTTAGATGTCGTTTTCAACTCTATTTTCAGCTCGTAGGGACGGATGTTCGCGGCTCTGCCAATATTTGCGATGGACTGAAATGACATATCGTTGCTGTCGTAACGCCCCATTAAACATTGCAGCTACGACTTTAACGGTCTCGCACAACGCTGCATTGTAACGCAAATAATGTATACCGTGGTATCATAGAAATCGCCGTCGAAATGGTTGTACGTTCGTTTCAGCCAAAAGGGAGAGAAGTTATTATGTAAACGGACAATATGTTGCCGGCTATAACGGGTAGAGCAATTCACGTAATCGCGTGAAGCTTTTTAAGCTCCATTCTACACTTTTACACGGTTTTCTTTGAGTAATTTTTTGCGTACTGTAACGGGAGCTTGATTATTTGAATTGATAAGTTTATATTCCAAAATGAATCTATTCTCTACTACCAGCTAGGTATATATCTGAGATTAAAAAGAAATTGAATCAATTCTATGATGTGAGAAAGAAAAGGAAAATTTTCTAAGTGTATATTCTTTCAAATATGTGGGAGCAATTTTTCAAAAGAAAAATAATTAATAATATTATAAAAAAATTAAGAATTATGAAATACCCTTTTCGACCAGACTCCCGTACAAATGACATTCCAAATTGTAATTATTTGCTATAAGTATCTCCATTCAAATGGTGATGTCGCAATGTTATTTTCGTTCTGTTAAGAAGATGAATCCTTCGAAACTAATGAATCGTATTGTAACACACGAAGCGAAAGTCGTTAATCGTTCATGGAGAAAAAGTTAATCTGCTTCGTGTAAAATGAAAGGTTCGATTCCGTTCGACAATATGTCACTGCATTTTAACTGCGCCTTCGTGAACCAATGGAGGTGTTTCGAAATTCACGTCACATTAATGCATCACGCTGATGCATCGCCATCATAGCGACGATTGAATTTTGGATTGCAACGTTCGGGGTAATGCACGACTGAAAATATTTTACGGACTGAACATGCAGAAATCCGTTCGCAGCTGACAACCCTCGTGCTATGCATTATACTCGATTTATTATTCAGGAAGAATTTGCATCGCCGATTTATAAATTAATATGTTGGATACCATTACAGTCCGATACACATTAGGCGCATAAAAGTTATAGTCAACAGTGATACTGTTTTTCACCCTCATATAGTGACATGGAGTCAGTATTTAAAAAGAATAATAACTTTTTTTCTACATACCCGTGACTGTGTCTGTGCAACTATGAAGCTCGGAGGAATTGAAGGATTCCAATTGAGTTCATTTTTGTCAGTTTTTGAGTTCTGACGTGTAATAGGTAGGCATATGTAAAAGAAATGAGCGATTTATTGTAAATAAATAAAAATAGAAATATTAATATTAATATTGTTATAGTATTTCTATATTATAATAGAAATATTGGAAATATTACTATAAATATTAATATTATATTATACTAAAAATATTAATATTATATTATAATAGAAATATTAATATTTTTATTATTGAATATGTTTTCGCAAAATATAGAAATAAAAACTTATCAACTTAAAAACTACTATCTACTTATTGTGTGAAAATATATATTTTCCAATTAGCGTTCTAATTATTTTTGTAATCAGTTTTTTCTTTACTCGAAGTTGGCAATGATGGAGCTGCACTCATCACGCCGCAAGGTATTCAATTGAAAATAAAATTGAGCTTTTCGAAGCCACTTCGGGCAGAGATTTACCGCCACCTATGTCGATGCAGCTGATGCACCGTTGCATGCAGCTATCCTGATGCAGAATTAATTTCATTTAACCCCCAGCTACGCTCTACGCTCCGTCAATTGGATTGTCCTTCCGGTCGGTGCCACTCAAGCACCGTTCACCCGCGCCATTAAAACATCTATAACATCCAGCTATCTATAACAGTCATTTCTCAGTTTTCTCCCTCATCGAGTCACAGGTTGCATGCGCATTGCGATATAATAGAAACCTCTGCAGTATGTAAGCTTCCTCAAATCCTTTTCATATAGAGATAATTACTCAAAGTAATTAAAGGATCATCCACCTAAACAGCATCATAAATGCGTTGCACAAGATCCTTTTCATATTAACTTCCTCTGCAGAAAAATGCTGCATTGTTCAAAGTAATTACAGGCTTGTCTGCTCTAACGAGGTATTCAAGCTTAAACAGCTTTAATGCGCGATATAGAAGGTGGTGTACCGAAACCCGACCAAAGAAAAATGGTGGCACGGCTGGAGATAGGCGAATCGACGGCTCAATTGCGACCTTATCAATTTGATTGGCCGCATAATGACTCTATCTGCATAACGAGAGCAGCTCGCGCGCCATTATTCGTCCTGGCATTATCGATTCCATTGCCTCTGAACGCGCGTAACTCGGCGACCTTTGTTGCGGTTCGCAGGAAAGCTGCAAGCGGCCAGGCATCCCGAAGCCAAGCTCTCTTTCGAAATCCGCTAGTCCAGGCGTATCTCTCAAGTTAAACGGCAAAAAGTAAAGGGAACAGCCACCCCCAGCCGCTGATTAACGGAGCTGTATGCAAGTTACGAGGGAAGTTTCACGCCGCGTTGGCTCGGACGGCGAATTGAAACTTCGTTAGCTGATTTATCGCCGGGGAAAGAAGCGATGACAGAAAATTAATTAGAAGTTCCCCGTGCCCAGGGGAAAGCAAGGGGCGAGTGGAACGATCCTCGGAAAAGCAAGATGGAAAAATTCGTAAGTCATGGATGGTTTCAGTGCGCAGCTTACAATTAGATCCGTGAAAAATTGCAAGAGCAAGGATAAGCCGACGTCACGTAAGGAGGGAAGAGGAAAAAGGCCAATTGGATGAAGATCAGCAAGAAACGAGACTCATACACGCGCTCGGGTAACAAGCAGAAGTACAATTTTACTGGAGCATCTTATGTCCCTATGCCACACGCCTCGCATGGTATGCGGCGTTTACCCAAGGATAGGAAATCGTGATCAAAATTTTATATGATGTGTAAGAGTTACTTGAGCGAGGTATGCCCCACATTTCAAGTCACTGAGATGTCAAAAGAAGAATGGGTTTACAATTAGTGGATTGATGGTCGATTGATTCACTACTAATTTATCCAGGGGAAAATTTGAATATCATCAAACATTTTAATTTAAAAGAATCGAGACAATTTCGAAATTAATTCCATATGGCAACTCACGTGTGAGTTATTGCTAATACGTTATATTAAAAAAAAGCTAAATTCTTTTTAAAGTTGTCTCAAGCTTCTCTGTTCAAACCTTACCCAATTTCTTTCGCTCGAAATTTGACGCCCTAGGCTGCAGCCTACTTAGCCAATACACAAATCCGCCTCTGAATTTATCCTCAGTCGTAATAAATCTTAAATTTCACGTTAGAGATCTAGCTATCCCTAGTCAAAGTCACACATCCATTGAACGATATTTAGCCCGCACACCATGTTAAAGGTAGTGACGCACAAAGAACATTAACATGGTAGACGAAGCATCGCGCCAAACAGCGTTCAACGACCAAATAACCGATATGAGCGGCGAAATTAACAATGGCGTTAACCAACGGAGCCAGAACTGAAGCAAGAGATGCAGCCAGACATTAAATTAACTCCGCAAAGTTGAACAACGCCGCCCCAAGTTACTGCGGTACACGGCTACTTCGTAATGAAGAGTAAATGAGACTTGCCCGTATCCTAGCCGCGTTCAATTTGTACGTACACCTGTTATTACTTTTCCCGCCTGGCTGCTGGCCACGGCGAACCGGAAGAATAAGCATAATAAATGAATGGGAAAGGAAAGTGGCACGAACGGAGCGAAATAACAAAAATAAAGGAGGCGAGGGATGGGGATGCGGAATAAGACGAATGAGTCCCACCCAACGTAAGAGTATCTCGAGACTGAATGAAACGAGTGATGAATAAGTATGAACGAGCCAGCCGGATGTTTCCATTCCACTAGAACGTTAGGAAAATGTTCGGCTGGAGTTTGTCTTCCCGCTGCGAAAAATTTCTCAAGTGCCTGGAAAATATTCCTACGTCTATGAGACTATTACGAGGTTAATTTGAAAACTCGATAAGGGTCATGATTATTCAAGTGTGCTCCGCAACTTGAGAAGGACAAAGAGTAATTGGTGCAGAATTTTGCGACTAAACCTCGCAGATACACCTTAATATCTTCTGAACCATCCAGCGCGAAATGAATATAGTCATCTTTGATTCTTGAATATCACAGGGAACAGAAACGATAACGAAGCTCGCAACCGGTAGTCTCTTCCAAACCACGTGTACAGATTTGCGTGCCACCGTGGCGTAATAATTTTATTCCATGGAAAATAGCGGTGCATAGTCACGGGCGCAGAAGGCCTTGCTTGAAATTAGCCAAGGGACGCGTGTGTTGCTCGCAAGTCCAATTTGCACGTGCTCCCATCATCCTTTCCCTCAACGAAGTAATGTGTAATCTGCTTGATAGTCGCGGCACGCATCCCTCGTCGGATACGGAACTCCGTGCCTCGTCATATCGCGGCGACGGGCTTTTCGGAAAGG
This sequence comes from Andrena marginata, assembly GCA_963932335.1. Classification (NCBI taxonomy): domain Eukaryota; kingdom Metazoa; phylum Arthropoda; class Insecta; order Hymenoptera; family Andrenidae; genus Andrena; species Andrena marginata. The sequence goes on along the minus strand of OZ010659.1, from coordinate 28,942,509 downwards.
GAGGTTGAGCGAAACAAAGCGGGTTACATGGCGCCAGCCAGGCAGGCGTCTCGCTGGTAAGATGCAAGAGACAGCTGCACGTATCTCGAGTGGAAAATCATTGAAGTCCTGAGCGTGTACGATTTAATCCGAACGAAACGGGCGCATTAAATTAAATTAAGCAGGTACAGTCTCGAAGGGAAGTTTGTCAGCGGGGTGTGCTGTAGCATGGACCCGGAGCTATTGTTGCTGTTGTAATTTGCAAGTGAAATTCCCCCTGACCGTATCTCGCGCCATTCGTCATACTTTATCGCCCAACTTTGCACGTCGGAGTTTTAAATATTGCCTACTTGATCTCCTCCCAAATGCAATATTTCATTGCTGTTCACGGCTAAGGAACTGTGTCACGGTGCTCCTAATTGTTCACAGAATAACTAGCATGATGTCGAGTGGTAAATGGGGATAGTAAAAGGGCGAAGATCCAAATCTGGGGGCTGAAATCAGCCCTCAAAATTGGGGATGCAAGACGCGTTTGCCCGAATATCTCGGAAACTATGCACTGCAGAGAAAAATCTTTCAGACAAAAATAGTGTATGACGATTCTGATTAAGTGGCTGGATTTGTTATAAAAAAATACACAATATTCGCCTAAAAGATTTTTCTCTGTATAGTGAATAGTTTCTAAGATATTAGGGAAAACATATTTTTCACCCCCAACTTTGATAAAAAAAGATGTCAAATATTTTTTCAGGAACTATAATCTACGGAAACCGTATCAAAATCGCCGTGTAACAGCTGGGAAATGTCCCTTGCGTGCTTCGTCCGAGAAAGTCTCGTGCCACACCATTGACCTATATTTTTATAAAAAAAAAAGTCACCCACCCCTCTGGTTGCACCACCTTCCAGCAATATGCAAACACAGTGCAAAATTTAATAAGCTGACTCGTTAAAAATTCATCGCCAGATAAGAGGAAAAAGTGTGGAGACAAACGATTCCACCAACATCCAGCTAAAAATCACGAGCCGTGGTGCAACAATGAAAAAGATTAAACGGAAACAATAAACAGAGACGGTGCACGTACCGGCTTATGTATACACACGGCATATTGCGCGCGTTATCTGCATCGGAACGCGATTGCAGCCCGCCAAAGGTTAATTACTCCGTTCCAATTAATGCTAATAGTATTACAGATCGCGACGTCCCCTGAAACGATAATGCGGTCTGTAATAAGGTGAACCAATCGCATCCCCTAATTAGTGGCGACGCACGTAACGGGTTAAGCGTGACGTAGCATGGAGGGGGCTGGGGGATATCAAAACGCGTGTATCTCTTGAACGAGGAGGAGGAGGAGGAGGTAGGATTCGTCAAGCAGCCGTGAGCTTACCAGCTCTAATTGGTACATGTTTCGCGTTAACATCTGTTCATCCAGTGCAGGGGCTGCGGCAGGGAGAAGGTGAAGGGACGACCTTCTCCCGCTAACGTAGCCGAAGGTAGATTAACTAATTAGAATGGCGTACATCCGACGTGACCCAGCGATTAAGATGGCACAGACGACGGCTCCTGAACTTAAGCAGGATGTAATCGTCTTAGGTCCGTAACGACCATCAGGACGGATTCGCATTAATCTTCCGGCATGTCTGAAGCTGCTTGATATGCCGCCCGAGAATCCTACCCCGGTGTCGGCCATCCCCGAACCAGCAACCACCGCCAGCGATACGCACCGACACGCTGCACCCTTGCCGGACGAGTACCCTTGCGTACCAAAGGCGAGATTAAGTCCTTTGCCTCGCCACACCCAGCCGAAACAGAGAACCTGCTCGTGGAAGTGTGGCGCGCGGTGCAACTGTTCTCGCGTTTTGTTGGGCGGAGCAACGCTTTGGATAAAAATGCCTCGCTGCGGGCGCTTCGTGGAGAGAGGATCAACTTTTTTATCGCAATTGCGTTTCAGAGGTGGGCAGTAATGCCTGGGAATTATCAGGGATCCTTTAATCGTTGTGATTTAAAAGGCAAGAGTTAATGAGTATCGATAACCCCGGGGATATTATACACTGTTGTTCTTGATAGGGCCATTACGAACGGCACAATTATATTATTGTTGGTTGTAGCTCAAAAATAGGCAGAGAATGTGTGAAATTTGCTCTGCTACCACGTATGAGTTATGGAGTATCTTAATCGATGATCTTGTGGTAATTGTTCAGATAACTATGTTCCCCCAATCTATCCAATCACGGACTCTTAGTTTTCATCATCTGACGAACAGGACACTTTTGGAAACCACCTAGCAGGCACGCTTTCTAACATTTCTCCTCGTGCGCACACATCGCAGCAAATCAATATTGCACGTAGACGCGTTACACAGCCCGCGGAGCACGGCCTCACGGTCTTTCACGCTATTCCACGTACGTGACGACATTACGTATCCCTCGCGAATCCTCGCGTATTTCCTGAAGAACATTCGCCGCGAACGTTTCCACTAAACTGCCTTCTCGAGTTCCAGGCCCGATATAAATTTCCATCGCGTTACGACGCGTGCATCAAGATCACCATAAAAGGGGAAAGAGATACTGTTACGTTAAAAGTAGCAGAGAAACTGGCAACGACACCGATAACTCCTCGGCTGGCCATCTCCGTCGTTTACATTTCAATCGACGCGACCCCACTGATCGAAATTGAAACATTAAAAAGCTATTACGCCCGCGTAATTACGTATTCATTATCGCCGCCAGTCACGATACTATTAGTCAGCAGCCGCAGTGTATGAGCAAGGGCTAAAAGGGGAAGGAGGAGCTGGGACGTAATCGTCGTGCGAAATTCATCATGGCGAAACGTGAGAGTTCGACAAACTCGCGCGAAACATGTGACCTTAGCCGGAGTTCGCCGAACGTGGCGTGGTCAAAGGATCGTTTGGTATTCAAACCACGGACAGTTGGCTACCGATGCGCTTCCTTTTCGGTTCCTGGGGGGCGAACACGAGATGTGATACGCGGCAGGGAACCGCTGCATCGTGGCGGATAGATCCCCGACTCGCCCCTATTGCAAGCAGAAGCGCCCAGAAACTACCTCTCTAAAGCCTAGTTTACATTAGTCATGTAAACGGTACAGTAGAGTGGCGAGTGTGAAAAAGCATCGTCAGATTCCACCTTTAGCTATTATTCAGATTGAGAATACAGGAAAATCTTTTCAAGGCTTACTGGAAATTCAAAGATGGGAAAGTAAAAATAAAAGTAAATAGGTAAGTGGAAGTTGTAGGGTGCATTCAATTTTGTAGTCTTAAATCTGGAAATTCGGAGTGTACTAGTTGAATATCTAGGTACATAGATCGAAATGATGGTGTATTATTTTTTATTTAATACAAACGATCAAAGAATCCTAATTCCGAGGGTTAAACTCTAAGAATGCTTCTGAAATGTTCTTGGTGGATAAAGGCATGAGAACACAGAGAAGAAACCTCTCATACTTTCATCTACGTGCACAGCCTCATTTCTTCTCCCAGAGTGTGTCAGAGAGCAAATTGATGTCCTACTTTTGGTATTCAATCGGTTTTGGGATCAGACATAGTCGAAGAGACGAGGCATTACGGGGGAACGTTTCTAGGCTAAGGTTGCCTGTCGAGTCCCGAGAATTTAGCCCCGCCGCGCTCCTCCACCAATTACATTGTAAACGTCATGTTCCTTAGAGAAGATTAACATGTAATAGGACTGTAGATTCGATGAAATCGCAGCCCTGCTGTGGCAGTACGTTCGACTGCATGGAGAATTTAGGTATTAGGAAAACAATTCTATGTTGTTCATGCGCGTCAAGATGTTCCTATGTATTAGAAATTTAAGAAGGAATCCAATTCACCTCACATGTATGCATGTCACTGATGTAAACGATGGTATTTATTGAAAACTTCACCACGAAATAACATAAAAGAAATAAGGATATTATGCCGAATGACCCCAGTGGCCGATCGACACGAGGTTTGCGGGGAGGAGTGGGTAGGGGTTGTGGACCCTAAATCTAAAATTGTAGCTTTGGGTATTTATTAGTTTCCGAAATATTAAATAAAAAATTATTGTTAATTTTTTGTCCAAATTTTAATAACCACTAATCTACCCCCAACCAATACTAATACCCTGGACAAGTTGGAAAGTGGAATGCGTTGTGTCGGAATAAGTCAACAGAAATACTGAAAGTTTTTTATTAATATCTCGGAGACTAATAAATACCCCAAACTACAATTTTAGATATAGGGTCCACACACCCTCCCCACCCAACACCTCAAACGTCGTGTCGATCGGCCATTTGGGCCACTCGGAAGTACAGTCAAAAATAATAAAAGCATTTTTCTCCGCAAGTTTTAATTCCTCTATCCACTTTACTATTCTATAACGTACGAAACAACAGAAGGATATAATGTCCCAGAGGACATTCTGAAGCCCGAAAAAAGTAATATGAAGGGCACTCTATGGGTATCCCTTATTATACACGCAACAACTGCGCCACGCTCTGAATATGCAAATCGAGCAATAAGGGTGTCCCGAAGTGGGTGTAGGAAGCGAGGTTGCGCGGGCCGGGGATATTCGAGGGTGGCGAGGAACGTCAGACCTGGGGGGAAAGAGCAATGATAGGAAAACGATAGAGGACGGGTGGAAAGGGCCGAGTAAGGAGGGAGCCTCTCGATTTACGTTTTACGAAGTTAATTGAATGGGTCTACTCTCTCCCTTGTCGTAAGATCGCTTCTAACGACGGGGGTGGAACGGAGCCTATGGAAGCGCAAAATGGTTATTATCTCCGGCGCCACAGACATAGCTGGCTGAGCTTCTGATTTACGAGCTGCCCTCTCGACTTAATCCTCACATCCACTACTCTCGTTCGACCTCCCCCCTTCGGCTACCCTCACGATCGCTGGAATTGGTCCTCGACTTTTAAGCTCCGACGATGGAATTAACACGCCGAACGCCTGTTTCTAGATCCTGCCGACTTTAACCAACCGTGGAAGCGGGTGATTGCGAACCGGAGACCCTACCGACTAACAGATAACGGTAAATCGACGTGACGTTGCGTGATAGTCTCTTTTCAACGCGATGGGACCTTGATTGCCCGAAGCAATCCAGGGGGTACGTTGCTCCGATGATCGAAGTGTTATGAGCCAACGTCGAAGATAATTATTTACGTCATAGATATTGAAGCTTCTACCGTGAAAGTGGGAAGCTTGCTAAGTATGCTGGGTAATTTTATTTTCTCTGACAGTTTGCTCCAAATCTGACTTATATCTATTTCAACTTTCTGACTGCAAATAAGCTCAACTCCTAAGTGCAAAATATCTTCGAACAACAACACGCCTACATCACAATTCGATATTTTTGAACGCAAGATTAATCAGAAGTTCTAATTATAAACAGATTCTCTGCAGTTCCAATTAATTCCACTGGAAGCCCAGTTATATTTGTCGCGTTCAATGCTAATCAGACAATTTACAAATCGGACGAACTCGGGGCGAGGTTTTCCTTTCGTCGAGCCCGATACAAGAAACTTCGCCGTGCTGGGATCTCGGGCTGAAGTTGCCCGGCTCAAAAGTTGCAAGTGTAATCACGAAATTCTCGGGGCAGGACTTACGCGGGCTGTCTAAGGAAATTTCCTCCCCTGGCTTGATAAATGGCGAGCATCAGGAACTCGTTCCTGAGGCTCACGACTCTTTCGGCCGTCCACGGGAGGCGGATCGCTTGCGCGAAACAAACCGCTCAATTTGCGGTCCGGCAGCCGAACGAATGACCCCCAACCGAGTTTCAGCGAGTTTAGGTATTGGTTCGAGACTTATGCCCCATGAGCTGCAGCGGATTCCACCCCTGTGAATGGCGTCATTTTTCACGGGGTGATTCAGCTGCTCGATACATAGTAAGATGTCGTTAACACGCGCGATTGCAGCCTCCCTTAATCCAACGTGTTTGGTCCAAAGCCCAGAGATCGCTTCTCTCTTCACACCTACTTTTGACCTAACTATTCCTCGAGTAGCTTGCAGCCTTTCACAGGAGACACTTTTATAACTGGGGATTGGTATTTCGAATTTATTCGCAGAATGCTGTCTGTGGCGCGTGAATATAACTGAGATATCACTCGGGACACGGAGGAGTGTCTCGTGTGAGAAGGTTCTTGTAATATTTCTTCAAGTTCGACAGATATGCAGGACCCTTAAATTCATGCCACTGGTCACTGTAGAATAGGGAGCAAATTTCAGATAGTTGTCACAGTACTCACAGTGGATGTGAATGAAAAGAAAGAAGTAAGATATGCTGGAAATAGTTCCTGAATAACTGAGTGACTAGGTGATCTAGATTCGATTAGAATTCTGAAATGGTAAGCTTCCTATTTTATGTTCTCATCGCTTTGTATTTTTCTTTTCAATAGTTAGCGAAAGTCAAGCTTTTAACTTTTGATTAGCGACACTTGATTTGCAATTCATACAATTCATGATGTTGATTCATGTATCTAACATCCAAGATCTTGCTTGCATACATATGTATGGAACAATAAAAGCACTTTGATATTGCTCTGCACTTCTGACTCACGTACTTGCATATCTGTCACATCAAATCTACTTTCCTTTCACTGTGCTATGTATTAGGTTCAAACTTATACTAAGTAATCTTATGTCTACTTTCCTCTACTCAGAAACGAATGACGTACTTCGAAGTGTTTATTGAACGTTCTTTCCAAACCAACCTCAATATCACAACCGAAGTATGTCTCCAAAATATGTATCAAAGTCCTAAACACATTTAATTACAGAAATCTAGAAATATTACTCGTAAAGTTTACCTAATAATTCTTTCTACTCCAACTGGGTGCTTCTATTATGCTAGCAAGTATGACAGCAAGTCTACATACCTGTAATCAGAAGAAACTTTCAATTAGTCACAATTAGCAAATGCATAGAAACGATAAAGATAAAATGTTATGAAGTAAAGGAAATTCATAATTCTATTTCAAATCCACCCCAATATTCTCCCTCTGCATTAATCTATCGACGAAGCTCCATTAATTAGACATCAGTTTCAACATTTCAAATAATTTCTCACTGCAATGTATTTCGTTTTTTTTTATATTGTAAACAATGTGTTCGAACTATTAAAGGGAATAAAGAAATAATTTCTAGTAAATTAAAATTCCTTATAAACGTTAAACCCGTGTGGAGTGTGAGGGAGCAGTTCTGTACAGAGCTTTTGTTTCCCCCGCAAGCTCTGTACAGAACTGTTCCCTCACACTCCACACGACGGAATTAAACAGCTGAATGGATCGACGACTATCAGAGGATTACTGAAACGAAACTGAAAATACAATCTGCGAGGTAGATAGCGGGGTCTCAAAAAACGAAATCCCTGATTTTTTCAATATCCCAGGCAGCTCTGATCACCGCTGATGAATTCGACTACGATGGCTTCGACACCGACCCAGAGGCGTACTCTCGCCGCTTAATCGCGTTATAGCGTGATAATCCTGAATCCAATTTGGCCAATGCAATTTTACGAATCCTTCTCCCGTCTAGTCGTGACTTTCTCGTCCTCGCCAACATGTCTGACCTAACCCAGACCATCGAGGCAGGCTAATTTTTCACACAGAAGCAGACAGGCCGCGATTCATCATCGTGGAATGCATTTTCAGCTGACAAGTTTCTTTCAATTTCAACTTTCTAAGCTCGCGATTCCCTAGTGTAACCACTGAAACGCTAAAAAATATCGCGCAAGTCTCCAAATACAATAAACATTCCACGGGAGTTTTCGCGTAAAACTTTTCACTTTTACGCTGAACATATAGTGCACGAGCTCCTAGGATGTGTACCTGCGCTTAACTCGCGGGAAAATGAAGTTTCGCTCGCGTGCGCGCCGCCTTCCCGATGTTTTACGAGACGCCTAGTGCTGGTATTGCACGGAAATTTTACTATCGCGATAACATCCTGTCCCAATATCCGGGATACCCGGAATTCAATATTTATAAAACAAGTGTGCAACAAGGGGGCGCAGCCGAATCAGGTAATATGCACAGTATCTCGAGGATCCGCTCGGCGATGAATATGAAATTGTTTTGGGAAGGAACGTCTAAGTTTTTTTCGCGAGGAAAATATTTGGGTGATTTCACTATTTCACCAAGTATTTCTGTGAGTGAACTCAGGCAGGGCTAATATCAATGTTAATTTTAATTTTCCAAAATTGCCTAATTGAGAACAAAAATATATATATATAAAGTTCTTGCAAAATTTATAACGCCAATTATTTAGCCAAAAATGTCAAGTTTAGGATTTTAGGATTCATCAAATGATGATGCTGGGACTTTCTTTCGAGGTAACATATTCACAGGCAAAATTAAAAGAATTCTGGGGGGTTCAAATAAAATTGTATACAGTTCTTTGTGTTAATTATAATTGTTAATTTTAAGATTCTATGTAAAGTAATGTTTGATGATAGTTCTGTAGTGTTATTTCACATTTAAATGCATGTGTTTTAACTGTGCCAGCGACAGTATCATAAAATACGAAAGCACAAATCACAATAGCCATGACAGACGTCGCAATCGCAAGAAAATTCATCGCATCACAATATCTTCCACTACCCCTCAACATTCGTTTCGCCGCAGCGGTTCGACTTCCTGTCATTTCACGGATGACTGAGAAAAAAGAGAGGAGAGCAGGAACCGTGGGTCAGAATCACTCGATAAAGGACACGAGTAACTCCGGAGTCAAGAGGGTTTCGTCAGTCGAACCCAAGCCGCGCGGGAAATTGAAGTCGGACACGAAAAGAACCACGGCTCCCTTCTATGTAGGGCATGGAGAGCAATAACAGTTTCTCCCTTGGAATACTTTACATCGGCAGGGCACGCTCTGGGGTGGTTTGATCTAAGGGGAAAGGAATCCAAGGGCGGCGGGGCAGGCCACATTTCACCCCCGTGGAATCCTTGTATCGGATTTTCAACAAACGAAACGAGCAATCTCGCGGCTCAAGAATCCGTCCTTGAAGGGCAACCGATCGGACCTTGTCTGGTGTATCTTTAAAAGCCTCAGTCTCGAGAAATGCCCTTGAGTGTTGCCGCAGCTACCACTCCCAGAAGTGACTTCCACCCCCGCGTGGAATCGATCCGCGACATCGCTTCTCGGTGTGTGTGTGTGTTTTTTCCTCTCCTTCCTCCTTTTTTCTCGCTTTCTCGACACCAGTTATCTCTCGTTCCACCGTTGCAGCTGCAACCCCCACGGAATGTAATCCAATCGAGGGGCAAAACGGAGCATAGTTCTTTTACGGTGGCTCGATAGTAAAGAATACGACTGGGGCATGGGGGAGCGTGTACAAAATGTTATCTGTTATTCCAAGAAATACTGCCGACTAGGGAGAGAACACTTGGGGTAAATCGATAAAAAGAGCTAGAAACGCACGAGCGGTTCACCCTGCTCGTTAATTCCTGCTGGGGTAAAAATACTCGTTGCACGAAGTGCAACTAATTTTACGCCGTGAACGCTATAGATACTGCAGCCTGCCGTGACGAACTTTCGAGCGGGCATAAAAGTAACGCGGCGCTGATTTTTAATGCTTAAAGCTACGTTAAAATTCCTAACGCACTAAGTGACCACAAGTTACTAGCTACAAACTTTCTTATTATAAAACAGGAGCTATCCAGTTCCAGAGTTAACCTATCCCTTTCAGCGGTACGTGGTGCCTAACATGAAAGCGTCCACCCAGATGGTAACTCGAGCAAATGAACTACTTTGCACTTCACTGAGCAATCCTAACCCAGTCACCACCTTTCACACCCTAGAATGCAACAAAGAAGGGGCCCTCGAAAATTCCCAGTCAACAGGCTACGTATATATCTTGCCCGCCAAGGAATTCAAAACTATGCCCTTCACCTCGAGTTCATGCCCGCAGAGATCACAGGCTACTTGCCACGGACTTCCATCCTCTACTCCATATTCACCCTCACTGTTTTGCAGTCGGACTGCTCGCATACGTTGGCCAAAGGTCCCGGAACGGCAGAAGGATGCTCGAAGGGTCGATCGGTACATGCCTCGATCGGCCTCCTTGAAGCCGTGTCGGCCGCGCGCACTTATCGACGCAATCTGTATTGAGCGCAATTTCGAACGCTCGTATTTCTTCGCGACGACGATCGAGCGTGCTCCTGGAGCCTGTACGTGTGCACACGCGCAGAGGTCCGAGCGATGCGCCCGGTTGTCACGGCTGTAACGTCAGCTCGTAATGTCCGCGATTTAATAACAAGTAGCAGGACTGGTATTGATCCCCGCGGGAGCTGCGAGCACCAGTTGGCAAATGCGAACAGGCCGCACTCGCCGTCGACGCGTTAATTCGATACATTAACGCTTTGATAAGAACCGTTCGAGCTGGCGCGAGGAGGTGTCCTCGGCGCGAAGTTTTGGATAGTAGAAGGGGGCTGCCGTGGCCTGGATAACCGCTTTTTGAATAGCGCTGGGTTTAATTGGGCACGTGGTAGCGCCTTCGCCCCATTACCGTTTTCTTCGGGTACTGGTTACACGAGTTCTCAACGGTTCCTCGAATATATTGGTGATAAGACACTTGGGTGTATGTAGATTGTCTGCACTTCGGGGATTAATAGAGAGATGTACAGTGCACTGTTTGATTACTTTTTCATTCAAGGTCTCTTAGAAGAGACAGTTAAGGGAAACTTTGGATATCAAAGGTTGGTGATCTTCGTTTCCAGGGACGTTTTAGGATCGTCGTAGGCCCTAGACTATAAAAACTGTATTTGTAAGCGCTTTCAATTTATTAACAATTTGTTAACATACTTACATTATTTTTAAATTAAATTATAGTTTCAATTTTGGTTTTGTTATATTAGGGTAAGTTCCTATTTAAAATTTCATTTTTAGAGTTTCGTAGGCCCCTGTAAGTTTGGAGGCCCTAGGCACACTGCCCACTGTGTCTATTGGATAAAACGGCCCTGTTCATTTCATTTAGATAAAATGTGGTGTGAGGTATTGTATATTTACTACGACTGTGCGGGTACCTGAAATTACGGGACAAAATTTGCGATTCGCCAGCCGATTTTCTTTTCGGGTCTCGGGTACCCGATAACTTTTAAGTTGTAATTTTGCAGTGTCTTCACATATAAGCATTTTTAAGCAATAAAATCGGCTTGCAAATCACAAATCGGGTCCCGTTTACATTATAGGGTTTATCGAGTGTAAAAGGTTTAGACTAAATAATGTCCAAGTTGCTAGGTTTGTGGTCAACTTGAAGAATTCTACAGTAGGGTGGGCAAAAAAACTAAAATTTCTGAAACTCGAAACGCCCGAGTACTGACAACTTGTCTTTGGTGGAAAACAAATCGAGGCAAAAGAAAATTTTGGAAATCGGTTAATATTTGACCCTCGCGCATCGGGGTCAAAATTTTTAATTTTTTACCAAATTTGGCAACTTCCGTATATTTTCATAAATATTTGTATATTTCACTGTTGGATATCAGAAAATATTATTTGACCACATAAACACATAAAAGGGTGGCCTATATATTGTCTCGAGGCAAAGTATCTACGCGTTGATTTTTTTTAACTAATGAAACTTTATTGATACAAAAATCATATTTTATATTACTTCGTGGAATGCATAGGAGGACATGGCTGAAATGTTTATATCGATAGCGAGACCAGCCGATAGGGTCCGAGTGCTTGACGAATCTCTCCTGGAGAATTCATTCTGCCAGATCGTTTCCGAGCATAAAAACATTGCCTTCTGAGTGTCATAAATAAATTAAGAATTAAAACTACAAATGTATTTTTAGTATCCATGGTCTAATTTCCAATACTATCTGCTTCTATTTTGAGACATAACGCGGTTGTATTGAAGGAGGAACATATTTCATTGCACACTGATTACTCTGCAAAAGTTGGTTAAACTTCATACACACTATGCATCAACTGAACAGTTAATGATAGACAACGTCAATACAGAAAGGATAAAATTCAGTACAGTATATTTGCAATAAAAATGATGGACTGCCTCGATGACACATAATACGTGTATTTTCAATGAAAAATGATTGCGCGATATTTCGTCGCTTCAGCGCAGTTCGATTGTCTATTATCGACGGGTGGAACAGTGTGCATGGAGTATTGTATGTACATTTACTAGGCTACGGTAATCTATTGTTCTCGCGATTACATTACAATGGAAACGATAATCTGCCTATCAACACGAACCTGGAGTGTCACAGATACCCAGAAAGACGAATGTCACAACTGTTTTTCTAACTAAAAACTGCATCCATTCCAAGTTCAATGCTTGTTTAAAGTGCCACGTTCCACATAATCCAAATATTCTTTTTTATTAAAATAAAATAGGCCCCACTTCATCAATCAATCATTAAACGCTTCACTGCAGAAGCTGAAGCTTGATATTGTCACAGATACGTAGTGATAACAAGACGAAGATTTGCACGAAATTGTGGAATCCTCGCCAATGGCCAGATCTGTTCACCAACACTACTGCGGATCGTAAACCAGAAACAAATGGTACCAGTCCTAGCAATGATTAATTGTAACCCGCGTCATAGGACGTGGTTAAACGTGGTTAATCATCCACCGTTGGACCAGAGGATCCCCTCAGCAGACCATGTGACAGAACTATGGCGAACCACGATTGTTTGACAGATAGCCGCGTCAAAACAACCGCCGCGTGGCCCTTGTATATGCAGTCGCCATGTGCACAGGCCACTGACACCTGTCGTGGCTCTTGGAGTCTCTGTCAGTTGGACTAACTGTTCGAACAATAGAGACCCACCCCCTATTCACCGACTCTCATACATCAGGAACTGACCAAGCTGGAGCAAGACCCCACCCCTACAAGATAAACCGTTCAAGTATTCTTATTAAAAACGGTGCTGGATGAAAGTAGCGCTCAGTCAGTGTCTCAGTATTGCCTCACTTCGAGCAGCTAATTAGAGACAACAGCTAATAAAGCCTGGCGGATATTTAAAAGTTAGAGATGAGACGGTATAATACCTAGAAAGGGTTGTAAACGCTGCGAGTTCCAGAGTTGACAGCTTCGAGATTTGGGAAGAAGAGTTCTGAAAACCTTAGCTACCCCAAAAATGCCAAACCTCTTGTTCCAAAATCTCGAAGCTGTAAACATTAGGACTCCCGTAGCTCTTGCGACCTCGCTATATTCCTTTTAGGTACCATACCGAGTTAGATTAGAATAAATAGGAGGGATTTATATTATAAAATTATTTTTAAAAGTAGATATGTGGAATCTACCTTCTACATAGACTAATTCTTCCTTTTCTTCCTTCATTTGTAGATGAAATATATGAAATTAAGATATAATATGCACGACCAGTGATAAGGTACGCCTGAGCTATATTCCCATTAGAATCCTAATGAAGTTCACACTTTACGTTTACTTCGGAAACTCAATATGACTGCTACAAGCAATAAAGATACTGCAATCCTCGAGCACCTCGTAGAATCGTGCAACTGATACATTTTAAACGTCTACTTGTGCCACTAAGAAACAACGGGCTACCAGCGTACGCTAAGCGATGGACGTGACAGTTTCTCTTATACGCTGGACACACTACAGGATTGACCCAGTCTTAACCGAGGCCTAGCCTCGCGCTATCTAGAGCCTCGCAGAGGTCACACATTCTAAGGCCACTGACACCTGTCGTGGGTTATCTGCCAGCTTGAGTAACCAAACAATGGAGTGGCAAGCTTACACCTGCACAGAGATCTCATGGATCGGGAGCTAGGTACGACAAACCTGCGGTTTATTCTGCCTATGGTAAATAATCGAGCGAGTACATTTACTTAGAAGCATTATAACGGGCTCGTAATATATGAAGTATCCATATCATCAAATGCAAGATGACCACATCGATGGTTTACAAACAAATTTTGTATGTAAACTTTTAGTGTTTTCGAGATAAACATGCTTAAATAGATAATGGTACATAAGATTCAAGGGCATACTATGAAGAAAAATATTATTTTTGATAAATTTATGAAGTAGATATAAATGTGATTTTTATACAGCATAAAGGAACAGTAAGAAATTATTTTTTTAATATAAAGACTTAAATTTTACAAACAGTGGGCATACAATATTTGTGCAGTAAACCATCGATATGTTCTATTCGTTTTGGACGAAATCTCGTGCAATACAGTACAAGTGAAGTGTAGGAGGAAAAACGGGGAATGTCCATTTTTCGTAATTTTTGCGATTTATAGCACATTTTTTTGGTGGCAACTGGGACTACAGAACTATCTAATCAGAAAGGATTATAAAGTTCAAATGCCCCCGTAAGATAACGTTAAAGATTTGGTATACTGGTTAAAAACAGGAAATACCCACTCCGCACTGGAAAAAAACACGGAATGTCCCCACTCTTTGCCTAAGCGTAAGCTTCTGACGTCAAGATAAGAAATTATGATAAGAGAATAGAGATGTTTACTGCGAGAAAAATTTATTAAGAGATGTGATATTTTTTATCGAGCCATCTACAATGGTTGTTGGTTGAGTACCCTCTTCACCATTAAAAGAAAGACGAGACAATAATAGAAAAGAAAAGAGTTCGATCTTCCCAGTAGAGCATAAAAAGAACTCCTGCCTATTTCAAAAGCAAAATGTGAAGACCTTATGGTATTAAAAAAATGTAGCGATTCTAAGGCTCAACGATTTTATGAAATGTTGTCTCATACATAACAAAATATCTGACAATTAATAAAATGAGTAGCTTTCCTGATTTACATAATAATAGAAGTGGAAATTTCTTATTTTATTTCAGTATGCTGCCTCGTTCAAACTTGAGAAAATATTAAAATAAGGTAAAACAATTATTATTTTCTTACTTATTTCTTTCTGATGCCTAATTAGAGTATAAGCTTAATGTTCTAAAGAATGCAGATAAATTCATTGAACCTTGTATCTTTACTGGTGGACTAAAGTACATATTAAAACTTTATTTTGTCGATAAAGCTGTTTTGTGACATTCCCTGTTTTCCCCTTACCCTTCAAATATTATCTACGTACGTTTCACCTAAATTCATCTCTTGATTTTTTTCAATAACACTTTGTCTTTAATTAATGACACGTTGCTTTTTGCATGATGGATCGGTGGAATTCCTATCACACAGATCCAATCAGAAGCAAACGAGGTCGTTACTCAGTGAGGTCGAAAACCCTAAAGTAAATGATCTAATGAAGAAGGAAGGGGATCGCGTGTTCTCCATGTCAGTATGTGACTTAAATGCTGAATAAGGGTCGGTGATTATCCGATGCACGGGGCCACTTCGCGAACTAATTCGAATTCTAGAGTTATCCGTGATCGACTCTGCGAATGCAGTACACTGGCGTATCAACAAATGGGACGGACTGTGTTTGCTGGACAGTGTCCACACAGGAGTATCTCAACGTTCGCGGGCTTGAATAATTTCTGACTGATTAATTCGGATGTGTAGACGTCGATAGCTATTTCTATTCACTGGACTGTCTTTAATTTGTGAGGGGATTCACGTGAAAAGACAATGCGGGTAAAAAAGTTAGCAGAAGCCGAAGGATATCGATGAAAATATAAATAAATTCAAATTCTGTTTCAGCGCAAACCAATTCATGTTACGAATATTTTGATACAGTGAAAATTAAGTTTATTGATTAAATTACCCAATGCCTGAACTCTTATGTATATTGATACTCTGATTATTATATTTATGGAGGTGACACACTTGAGCTATGCTGAATAATTCATATTTAAATGATTGGGTGGCTCAGTGACCTCAATCTTTATAAGTAGGTAGAAGTTATTAATAACTTATCAAGTTGCCAAGCACCGATAATGTCTGTGATTCCGTAGGTAAAATCGATCTTGATTCTCAGTTACTAACTGCATTAGGTGGAGCCATCCTAAATTTGATGTAGCTATGGCAATATGGTCACAAGGTACACCGCAAACGATCATTACCAACAACAGATCCTAATTAATGAACACATCTCTAATTCGAATGGTCAAATAGCCAAACAGCTTGATACTGAAAGCAGCATGTACATGTGTACAGTTATAATATAAGGACCAATGTGACTTCCACATCGATATTAACTCACGTTTATCGATATTTCTCAAAATACTTACCAGCTCTGTATTACGGAGAAATAAAATAATCCTATAGGTTTGCTATCATTTACAAGCATGTAAGAGTCCACAACTATTTCAACCTTCCACTATCGTGAAAGCAACGCAGTTCAAACGAGTAAAAGAAGCTTAATTAAAGCCTGATTAAAAGCACGGTACAAAAGCATGAATTCATGAATGATGAGCCTTTAATCGATCTGACTGTGGAAATCGACATAATACTGCTCGATAAACTATCAAAGTAGAGGAATCGCAGCGGCATATCTAGCGAAAGCGAATCGATTTTCGGCGACCTATTGATAGTCGAGAATAGATCAGATCGATTCGACACCGTATCTGATCCCACTGAAACAAGGATCGTTTTCAATCAAGCTACATCATCGCGGAACACTTTATCAGACGCAGTGGTGATTTTCAGGCACGAATCGGTGAAAATGGGACTTTCATCTTTGGGGCTATTCAAAGGCTTTAATTTACGTGAGTAACCCACGGATTTTACAACAATTAAAGGACAACATTCAATCCGAAATCAAATATCTAACCGCACAAATTCTTCACAATACTATGAAAAATGCAATAAAAAGAGCCCAACTTTATATTAACTTTGGAACTTGATGTCATAAAATTTATAATTCTCAATAAATTGTACCACAAAAAAAACGGCACGTTGTTTCATTTAAAACCAAAGTTATAGACTAAGAAAATCGGATAATGACTTTTGCGCCACCTTTTATTAATGTGAGATATGTAATAACAACTTTTATTTCTATTCGTAGTATTACTTTTTACAATACTCGCAACTGCTGATGGATTCAGTAGAAATTGATGGCGTTGTAAATTGACATTTCCACCTGGAAAAGACAGGCAACATGGCAGCAATCAGAATTAACGAGTATGAATTGAATACCTGTAAAGCGAATCCCTAGAAAAGTATGAAAAGAGAGGTACCGCCTGTAATGTGCAGAATGCACGGCTGAAAATACGAGGAACACGATATTTGCGAAGCGAACCTATCTACGAAATTTTCGAGTTACATACTAGCTGGATATTTCTAGAGTACCTCGATTTTCGAGCGAACAAAAGCGGAAGCATCAAAAGATGGAAAAATGCGCAACCACTGCGGGGAACGGAACTGTTCCATTTGATAAACCGTGCATAGAGAAAATGAAATAGAATGAGAGGGGGAAAAAGATACATTTATTACTTGAAAGAGACCTGAGCACACTGTAATCCGTCCTGGCGAATAAACAATACGACAGAGGGATTAAAATTGACTTTATCTACTCCCTTGTATTGTACACTCCAAATTATTTTATGCAAATAAAGATTCATGGAACTTTGACATCTATTTCTTTCGAATTCATCGCTGGTAGTAAAGAAACTTTACAGTAATTCGTCAAATAAATTATTATTATGGCACAGAAGAGAAGAAAGACGTCTAATATGAAATTCATTGTATTATTAATAGAAAGGCATGAAGGAAGAGGAAATAAGGAAGGATGCATCGGGGAAGAAAGACGGTCGAAGACTGGAGGATCGATATTATCGAAAAGAGAACAGCAGAAGATAGAATACATATGTATGTATGCAGATTATACCCGCACGTAGATATCTGTGTAGAAAGCATCTAATAGGAATAGAGACGAAGGGCCTGGTGCAAACTTGGATTTATGCTCACGTTGCAGCGCATAAAGTTCCCTGTCCTTGCATATTCTATGCACCGTGGCAAATTTCTCACCGTTCTAGCAATATTCTCGCTGACGGTTTAACGTCGAATATATGCGGAAGGACGAGGGATCAATTTTCGTGGAAGAGGGTTTCAATTGAACTGACTGCTCCAGACGACTAGCACAATCAGGAGGGACTATCTGAATCTTCAGCCTCCTATATTAAACCTCCGCCTGACAATCAGCAAAGTCGAACGAAATATACGGAAGGAACCTGGCAATATTCTTATAGGAGCTTCAGTAAAGTGCGTTCGACGAAAGTTACAGAATACATACTGGTTTCATAAGATCTTGGAAGATTCACAGGTACCTAGTTACAGCCTTTCAAAGATTCCATCGGAAATATCAACATGTCAACGTTACCATTACAGGTAGTCTATCAAATCAATTTGCACGAAGGCTGCTACAGTTTAGGGAATGCCGAGATGGGAATGGATGATCCCCGTACATTCAAATTGGGATTTGTAGAATTAGATTACCGTGCCATGCTTGCGACAGCAGATGCCCAAGAAAGTGGTTCTTTCTTCAGCGCAATTGCTAAATGCTGGCAAATAAGCGTGAGCAAATCGTTCCACATAGTTTCAATCTATTAGGCAGAGGATTCTAGGCGACGTTGCGACAGCCTCGAGTTCTGTCAAAGATAATCGCGCGAAGTACGTAACGTTTATCTTTATACGGGATCGCATTTAACCGCAATAAAAGGAAGATGCCCAAGCGAAGGCACATCAATTACGGCTATTATCGGCTAAGTAAATTACTTGAAATACCCAATGAGTCAAGCGTAACCTTCCATCTCCAGCCTGTGAAAGGATGGCTCGCGCCGCCTTGCATATTTCCCGATCGCCTTGAGCCTGAGGGCTGACCTTCGTGCGCATCTTCAGATGCACCAGGTCCGACATTCACTGGCAGGAGAAATAGAAACATTCTCACGAGTCATGGACCTTCTTTCATCGGTTTCCCATCCGAGGATCTCATCTGTGTACCCAGCTGCCAACGTGCGAAGTAGAGGATGAAGAACGAGAAAATTGAGAAATTTTCGCCCCCTCCGTTTACAGAGGACGTGATATTCTGACCCTGCGGTAGAAACGTATATTGGATTAAGGATTCTCGACGAAAAAGATCAAATAGGCCTGGTTAAGCAGAAAACTATCCCTCAATGATCTCAAAATTATTATGAGTAGGTATATTAGTTTTGAAGATTTTTAACTGTTAAAGAAAAGTAGCTTTATTTCTATTGGGGATATTTTATCTCTTAGTACTGTTTTACAATGTTTTTTAATGGGTTATTGAATAGTGAGTAATGTAATTAATACTATTTTAAATTTTCTATAGCTTTTGTTTTTGTGGCTTGATAGTTTCAATAATTGCATAATGTAAGAATTGTTCTATGGCTTTGTAATTTTTAGCAAAATAATGATCACAGAATTATGGAATCCGCACTGCGTTTATCTAATTTTTTGTCATTCTGAGGGTTGGTAGCTTTCTGCATAACTAGGCCCAAATAATTGTACTATCCATTTCTAGTCGCTAGGAAAGATTATTACATACATCACTGGATTTCTCACAACCGAGGAAACAGTAGCTTCCTCCAAATTTCCTTAATCTTCTAAAAGTACACAGAAAATGAATTCCCAAAGCAAAATTTAAAATAATTCTACCTCAACAGAATTTTCAAAGAGCTCAATCATAAAGCAATTAAACTCTCACGCACCCAAATTCGAAACTAATCCAACTGTGGAACATCCCGTAACTAAAATAACGTCGAAATTCTAAGCTAACGTAAATCTAGGAATTCTAAACCCAATATTAACCGAATACTCGATCTCCAAGCAGCTCGTCCGCCTCTCTAAGAATTCGGAACGGAAATCCCGCGACAAGAGTCACGCGAGCTTTCAGCCCCCCCCTGCGCGTCGACGATCGCGCGAAAAATCCACGATCCCGACTATCGACGCGACAAGAAAGAAGCCTTTCTATCCAACAAGAATTCCTCCGTCGAATATAGTATACAGTTCCCAGCCCCCAGCCTCCCGTCAGCCAGCGGATTGATCCCCCTCCGCGATCTTCGCGTTTTACGACCAGCGATTTATCGGGTTGGCCCTCCCTGTCCTCTCTATCTTGCCGCCTTCCTGAAGCAGTCCATAAATTGCAGCTATGTACCGGAAGAAAAGGAATGAAAACGGGGTGAAAGGAAGAAAGGGGGGTTGGAGGAGGGGAGAGGGCAGGGTGAGGCTGCACACATCGCGGGTGAAACGCGGTTGAATAGGGCAACCGGTTAACCCCGTCGTTTCTTAGTCGACGTACGATCCCAGGGGCCGAAATCCATCGAATGTGCGAGAGGGCATCCTTCTTCTGTCATTCGCACCGTCCAATTCGCGTGCACCGCCTATGCAACGCGGATACGAGAGGGACACATTCCGATAGCCAGGAACGAGTCGGGTGTGTAAGTGCATCGCGGGCCGCGATGGAAACGTGGGCCCGTTCCCCGCGCTCCTCCATTTCCGGCAGCGTCGATAAGATAGACGTGAATGCATCTTACGTTCCGTTTAATTTATGCCAGCGTTTCAGCGGCGCGCAACCCCCGTTTCAGGAGCGAACAGAAACCGTGCGCCTCGACCACGATTCTACATGCTGCTAATCGAGACGCGTGGATTTCGCGCTACCGATGATCCCACCTTTCGTCGTGATCAAGTATTTAAGCGAGGGCGGTGGGGTATTCAAGAGCGATGAGAGGAGGCTGCATAGTGCATACAGATTTAGGGTTTGGAATAAGTAGTCGTGAGTTTGTCAGAACTGAAGGACAGTGTGGATGTAAGATTCTTGCAAGTGGGTGTATATACTTATGGAACGAGTAGGTACTTGATTGCTTACAAGAGAATCAATTAGATATATAACAATTATTAGAATAAAAACTTAACGGCTTTTTATACTGTATAAAACTGTGTAAACAAATTGTTTAAAATTTGTAATTTAAACAGTAAACTGTCCCCACTACGAGTTTTAATCAATTCGATTACATAGTTTTATACAGAATAAAAAACCATTAAATTTTCTTTATAATAATTTTGTTATATCTATTACAGTCTTGAAGATATACAGGGATTAGGAAATCACACATTAATTTTTACGGGATTAACCTTCAGGACTCTGAAGAACCGAGAACGGGCACAAATGAAGAATTGTCCGATATGCTATTGGTGTCGTCTACAAACCTACACAGTTTAAAAAAAAAAATTAAGTGTTCGGGTAACCGAACAATTGAACATCCCTTGCTAGTTATTTATTAGGATATTGAATGTGTAAGAACTGAATTGAAATTATGTGATCTCTTTTTAAAAAGAGCGGATGAGAGTAAGTTCAAAGCACCACTCTAATGATCTCGAAAACAGAGACCAGTTTCACTCGAAAATTCCCTCTGTTAAATAATGCCTCTATAGAAGCCTCGGAAATTTCTCCAAAAATTCGGATCAACGAAACGTGTTCTAACCCGCGGGTACGTTCGTCTCCACCACGCGCAAATTGCGCAAGCTGTATAATTTGAATGCAGAATGGGGGAATATTTTTTGCCAAGATAACCGCGTAAAATGAAACTTTGGCTAGAGCGCAGTGGCTTCGTTAAATATTTACCCTCCATTTTTCACACAGGAGAGACATTGAAATTTAGCGCTGACGTTAATAGACTAATGCAAATTCCTGCAGCGCGAATATTATACGAAATATTGTCCATTCTTCGCGGTCCACAAGCCGAGTGGAATTAATATCCATCGGTCGAGAGCTGCTCTGACGTTCCCTTTAAATTCATCGCCACGGAATTATAGAATCCTTATAATAAATATTCATAAGTCTCAGGATGGCGTTCGTCTGCTTGTCTGCGAGGAAACGCGAAATTCGATGGAATCGTGGCTAATTGAAATGAGGTGCTGCTTCATCAGCCGCGGAAAATAAAAAAATCCGTCCCTTTTTAAACAATTCACATCCCATTCGATAAGACTAATCGTCGACTGTTCACTCCTCATTAAAAGCCTGCTGCAAAAAAACCGCAGGTAAAAATCCATCGCCATAAAAAGAAGATTACATTAACTCATCCGAAGAGGATACGGAAAAACCTATCCCAGGCATGTAAATAAAAAATCGAGATTTCCGCGAGGTAGAGCTACGAATATAATCCAATCAGCTCCCGCAAGCCTCGACAAGGCGAGAATCATGAAAACACGATTCTACGTCCGGCGAGATATTGCCGTAGATTTTTCTGCGCGA
Organism: Andrena marginata; assembly: GCA_963932335.1. Lineage (NCBI taxonomy): Eukaryota > Metazoa > Arthropoda > Insecta > Hymenoptera > Andrenidae > Andrena > Andrena marginata. The sequence goes on along the minus strand of OZ010659.1, from coordinate 28,920,423 downwards.
CGGGTCAAAACGAGAGGACGCGGCTCAATATCCAGCCGGATATCAGATCCCTGAGTCCTGGCCCGTTTTATCATCCGAGTAAGCGTAGCGAGCAAGTAAACTCGAGCGGATAACGCGAGTCTTCGAGGAAATACAACGAGCGGTCCGGCGAGTTAGCGGATAAACTGCCGTGAATGGACGAAAGGGGAGAGCGCGAACGAGACGGGGAAAGGTGGAAAAGCTGGAAAACTACCGTATAAGGGACTTTATTTCCGTTTCGGAGTCGTTCAGCTTTATATCGGCCCTCCGACCTCCCTGTACCCTGCGTCTCGTATAAGCGACCAGCTACCAACGCCAAATGTAACGGCGAAAGTTAATCTCGACGCTTATTCGCAGGCTTCTTATTACATGTATTATGCACGGTTTAATCAGCTACCCGCCGTCTTCGTGGTTAATCGCTGCAAAACGGGGGCCCCTTGGCTAGGTCTGGGTTAATTTTCACCGCCCGGAGCAAATAGGATTTCTCAAGCCCGCCAATGATTAATCCGGACACGTTCGCGAGCGTTTTTCCAGCGTAAAGGATTGCCCGGGAGTTAATTAAAACGCAACTCACGGTCCGCGTTGTCACTACCAATTTACGGAGGCCGGCAGCAGCGAAAAGGGTCAATCCTATTCGCCGCGGCCGTTTCAGCGGTGCCTTTGCTTTGTATAGAGTTTCCTACTGTTAATCGTGTTATGCTTCCTTTTTCCCTATGCTATCGATACTAGTAGGAAAGGATTGATTGTGAAACAGAGTGTGGCGAGTGTTGAGACACTTTGTGTATCTATTTAGAAATATTTGGATGTGAAGCATGGCAGGTGTACTTCGTAAGCAGATTGCAACTGAAAGGCAGCTAGTTCTTTATTACGTTCTTCGGAAGTGGAAGAAGAGAAATCTGACAATTCTAGGAAAATCTATGGTTTAATTTAAAAGGAAGATGCAATTGCAGCTTGTAGATGCATCACTGCACCTGTGCACAGAGTGAAGGCATATGAAGTCAGATATTCTAAAAGAATTCTTCGGTTCTGCCTCTTCTATGTCCATTTCAAAAGACAATCTGATTTTCCTGAATTGTGCGACTCGTTCACACAATTTCTTTCTGTCACAGTGATTCCCAACTCGTGGGTCGCGAAGTGTTTTCTGGAGGGTCGCTACGCTCCACAGTTATTTTTACATGGATATCTTTTTTTAAGAAAAAAATTTTTAGACTGCACGTAATCTATTGCACTCAATCTTTATTAACAAAAATTTTTTATATTTTTGTTTACCTTACCTTATAAGTATGAGGAGGGGAGTGCAGGTTATTTGAATATTATAAATGGGAATCGCGGCTCAAAAAATATTGAAAAGCACTGTTTTATCAGATGCATGCTTAATAATTTCAGAAAAAATACACTAAAGCGTGAAAAATTCGGTTCCAGCTTTCTCTCCTTTTTCGTATACCCCCAAAAATTTCGATTTCCCGGATACTCGCGTTTACACGTTTCACAAAATCGCCCCATTGCACCAAACAATGCGAAATCTAATAATGTTTCTATGCAAATCTCGACTAGACGCAGTGTGCATTGAATAGGGAAACCTACTCAGCGCAATCCTTAATGCTCCAAAGAGGTCGAAATAGATAAAGCATGGGAATGGAGGAAGAGAGATTAAGCTATTTCCCGATGCTGAACGCGTCTGGCCGACGCAATGGTTGTTCGACGTGGGATTTACCTAGGGAACATTAACACAGACCGTTTAAATCGTCCAATGTACTGTATAACCAAAACGTGGAATCGGATATGAACGCGAAATTTGCATAGCTCGAGACAGTTGAATGCTTCGTGCGATTAAGTGGACGCAGCCGTCAGTGCGACGCGGACAGTCAGAGATTTAAACGTGAAGCTATATAGTGATATATTTTAATCTTGCTTTGATATTGAACCATACGCTCAACCAGAATTATTTTATTCGTCTAGACGGGAGAATTTAATTTCCGTATCATCGATAAATTGAAATTCTGTAACAAGAAAAATTGAGATTTTAAAGAGAATCGATAGCCTGTCCATCTTTACAAAAAAAATATGTGGTTTGTGTGCATACAGAAAGTGGAGATTTTATTAACCATTTAGCAGTCGAGGGAACCAGTGCCTAATTATATGTATCTATGTATATAAAGAAGTAAATGAAAATGCGTGGAATAAATAGTTAATTAAATTTATAACAATTCATGTGACCAAAAGGGAGTTCACATTACATATGAGAGATTGCAAACGTGCGTAGAAGCTTCTAGAAACTTTTTACTGAATTTCCTGAGCGATAACTTTTCTAGACCTTAACTCTTTCTTTTACATGCTACCGCAGAAAGAAAGAAAATAATCCTGTGATGAGATTACTGAACTAGAATTCAGACCAGGATCTTTCGTTTAGCATTTACGAGCTGCTTGCCCCTAAATCTAGCACTCGAAACGACTGCCACTTAGATTAATAATAGGACAAGAAAATATCTACAGAAATATATAAATCAAAGGTCCTAAAAACGAACGGTTATGTTGAAAGTAATCCACAAGATTGTGAAAAAGAAAAGTACGCACAAATACACATGAATCGAAACGTCCTTAGAACTTATTCCAAAGTCCTCATGCCCGTCGTAAAGCTGTCTAAAAACCCATGCACACGCGATCCGTACGCTCACTTGTTGCATGTCAATAACATTTAATGACATCTAAGTCATCGCTTCCAGTGCATTAAGTGCAGCGCAGCCGTAAATAGAACGGCTCGTAAAATGCTATTCGCGCCATTAATCCACATACACTTACAAATTGCCCAGCGGTGAACAGGCGCATGCGATGAATCACGCGAGCTTGATAAAGAAAACGGTGGTCACATGTGGTCGCGACTTTGAAAAAGCTTCGCGGCCCTTCGACAGCATAAATCACGGGCTATAAACAAACTACGTTCACCTGAGTGAAAGTGATGTAGCTAGATACTGAAGACGCATTCAAGTAGTGTGTAAAACAATATCCTAAATGGTGCAATCCATCAAACGGACCTTTGGTCGCTCATCACGGTACTACGTAGATCTAAAACGCTTGACAACTTGGTGCTCTCAAGCCTCCGGCATGCAGAACGTGTCATAAGACTCTTGCCTCTTGACACACCACTCAGTTACCATCTTCGCATCTGCTTCTATCGCCTCTGTATATTCCCTTCGCCCATCGCGCACGTATATGTTTATGCGGCCACGATGATACGCCCCGAAAGCAGCTCCTTTTCAATGAAAGGCAGAGAAAGGCTGGAAAAGTAGGAGATCCGAGCAGGAAGAGGTGGAAAGAGCGTGCGGCTTCCAGGCAAAGCGCGGAGAATGCGAGATTGAGACACCGGAAACGGAAGCCATTAATGGCGTTCACGGCGAGTACCGTGAAGTGGATGACGCTAGATAGATGGAGAAAGAAAAGAGAGAGAGAGCGGGGAGTAGAGAAGATGAGAGAGAACGACGGGCTTACGAGTGAGAGAGAGAGAGAGAGAGAGAGAGAGAGAGAGAGAGAGAGAGAGAGAGAGAGAGAGAGAGTGAGAAGGGTAAAGGGGGTGACCGTAGGAGAATAACGTGCAGTGGAAGGAACGAAAGGGGAGAGAGTTACACAATGGCATTGTGAATTCGTAACCACGCTTTCTACCCTCCCCTTTCCACGGTGCTTCTGCACCGCCATGGCATCTTCTAAGAGTCTCCTGGCCAGGTCTGCAGAGCACCGTCAGAAAACCCCTTGACGCGTGTCGGGTTCCACGTATTTACCGTTTTTAATCCTTCTAGTAAAGGGTCCTCTACTGTGTACTTCTCATTCTTCTCCCGCAGCCTCGCTCCAGCCCCACTCAAGCATCGAAATTTTCGAACAGCCACTTCCCGCGAGGGGAGGAACGTCTAACTATGGAGCCGGGAAGCTTTCGTTTTGCCACTTCGGAACCTTGGACCATTTTAAGGATTTCGCTCAGAGTTGAAGCTCGACTCCGGGATGACTTACGCTCAATTTCATCCTGGGGCCCGCTCAAGGACGTAGATTCTAGATACAACCTGCGGGATTTGGAGTCTCTTGCTGTTGTTCGGTAGTGAATCGTCACAAACCCAAATCCGAAGTACCTCGACGTGAAACCTCCGTGTAGCGAATCCTATCAGCTGATATTTTAGGACACGATGCCATAGTGTAGCTTTGTCGCACCTATTTCTACACGTTTCGTCAGATAAGCTAGGCACTGAAAGAACTGCGCGGGGCGACCACGCGATCGAGAAAAATTAGTGTAGCTCGTTGCGGGGAGAAAGAAATGGGGGCTGGGGAGTTTATGCTATCGACGATGAGAGCGCGGATAATAAATCGAAGGGGATTTCGATGGCTTAACGATCGCGCGACTTCCCATCGGTTGAAGCCCCCAGCGAAGAATTTATGTCGCTGGCGGGAGTCGCGTCGCTGAATTTCGGAACGGACTTTACGACTCCGCCAAAATGGGGAACGATCGCTTGAAGAATCGCTGGCGTGGAAACGCCGCCGTCGCGCTATCAGGGCTATCAAAGATTTAGTCTTCTTTATATTCTTCACGCTGCCCTGTCAGAGGCTTGATTCGATAGACCAGATGTCCATTAATTCACGGCAATTTATGCGATACTCCGATCAGGAATTTAGAGGTAGAGACCCTTCGACGGGGGATCTTCATTTGTTAAAGCACCACAGGGTGACGTAGGGAAAGGTCAGTATAGATTATGCGAACAATAAAGTTTCTTCCAGTACCTATTTAATACGCGTTTGATTAACCTTTTAATGGATCAGAGAACTGATGGAGACTTCACTGCTTACATTAATTAAAGGATCACCTTTAGATATAGGTACTTAAAATGTAGTTAAAAATGGCTCAAATTCTATTTTTTCTTCAACTCGTTGAATCTCCGTGAGGGATAACGGCAACATCGTGATCTTAAGATTATTTTAAAACGAAGAGTCCGCTGATTCTTTTGCTGATGATTTTTTACCTGTGGCCGCCATGCTTGAAGTCGAAACAAAGCAAAGGTGAAAGTGTAATGTGGTGAGTGACTATTCAGGAATATGTAGTAAATTTTTTACGTTAATTATTTAATTATGCAAGCTATTAACTTCTGATTTATTTTTGAAGCTACAAAGATTTTGTTAAACATCCCTAGCGACATTTCACACCTGCACAAAAAGCATTCAAAGACTTTAAATTTTTAGCAAGAACTCTGCGCGCACTCAGGCGTTGCTTATGTCTCATGAAATTTTACTGGCCTTCCAAGTCACTTCCGAAAATGGCATTTTAATTCAACGTGTTCGTGCATGCAAATTTTATATTGTTATTTTGAAATTACAGCTGGTAATTGGAGCATCGTTTGTATTTCGTGCTGAGCAAGCGTTATTGCACCAATACACTGCTGACAGTGATACAAGTGCAATACTTATAGATGCTTCCTCCTCAATTAGAGGGAAATAAACTAGCAACGCAAGACTTTAATTAATTATTTGGGGACGACAGAAAAAACGAAATACATCACGTGCACATCCTACAGCGTTTCTGCGGAAACGCTCAACTCCCTGCGCGGAAAAAGTTCGCAGCTTTCCATTACCCTCTGCCTAGTCCCATTTACCTGGCAATTACCCTGAAAACGTGTAATTATCCCCGCGAGTTTTACGATGGCTTCGGATTTGGGGGATGCACCTTGGATTTAACGGGCGTAGACAACGTAAAACTTTACTGCCCCGCGTCACAGAGCCTTCTTTTTACGCAATATAATTCCTAACGCGATGCAAATTAACGATCTTCACTTTCTACGCAGTGCAATAAAGTAATTCTAACGATATAATTGATCATTTTTAAAAGCATTTCGAAACTCATCTCGGAGGACTCAAGATTTCCCCCAAGTCTTATTACAAGAATAATAAATCAGTATTAATAATACTTCCTCCTTGAACCACGGACTTCTTCAACTAGGTAACACAAGAAAACTGATTCAAGTATCCAGACGCACGTTACTTAACTTTCATTCCGATTCCAGAAGATGCAATAACGTGCGGCGATATTATCATCCCAAGAACCTTTCAATTATCCTTGACTATCCACAAAAAGGAAGACTGAAAAGGCGTTACATGAACGTCAGAACTCGCGAAGACCTTTACGTAATGCTAGCCATCCGTTACAATCGGGTCTTAAAAAGCTTTCGCGCTTAATGGGCGTCTTTTAGCCTAACATGACGACAGAGAAAAGGCAGCGAAGCCACGCAGAAACTGCAGAGCTCGAGAGGGGAGATAATGTTTTCTGCTAGCCTTTCGGCGTGTGCAATTAGCGTGTTCAGCAAAAAGTCATCCAGGAATAATATTGAAGCTAATAACCCCCATTTAACCGCGTAACGTTTCGTCCCCCTTCTAACATCGTAAGATGCATCTTCTCGTGGCTCTCATCTGGGAAGCGCGGTGCTCCCAGACCGCCAAGGAGTCCGACAGGTCTGCAGGAACGGTGGAGATGGCCCCACCAACACTCGTGAACGAGATTGTACGGAAGGTATTCCATGGAAGACCTTAAATCTCCCCTCGAACACAAAGCGAGGTTCATTCTTCGAGAATGAGAAGACTAAGCCGTCGACAGGGCCGCACTCTTCGGCTATCCGTCTAATAACCTTGAGATTAAGTTTCAGCTGTTCAACAACATTTAATAGGTCGATTCTATGAGGTACCAGCGACAGGAGCTTCTGCAGCGACGAAATCGAAGGGGGTGGAATGAAAAAGACAGTAAAGATCAAGATAATGGGGTGTTAATTTAGTGAAAAATTGAAATTATGGAATGTCATGATTAATCGATTAATTGGCCGCCAAAAATCCGACTGAGTCGTTCGGTTCCATTCTCAATTTCTTCTTTTGGGCCAGAAAACAACTGCATCACTTGCTTCCGTTTAAGTGCCAGAAATATAGCGACGAGCTTATAAAGTATAGGGCAAGCTGAACTTATAACGAGAAAGTAAAGAAAAATCAAGTTACCAGTAATACTAAAAATTCAAGGCCGATCAATCTGTCTTTTTACCGACTAATCGGTACATCTCTAACCGTTTCTAATAAAGGAAATGAGGCTTTGTGCTTCTGTATTTTTTTTAAATAAAATTTGTTAGTTTTGATAGGATGTAGATTATGAAGCTTCTTAAATTTTAGTGTAGGCCCCTTTCAATGGACACCGTGAATTCGTTATAGAAGGATCGATAAATACCTATTCAAATTTAATGCGTACAACTTCATCAAATGCAAAAGACTTAAATTGCTGATCCTACTAGGCAGTTTCTTCGCTGAGATCGTTTTAGAGTTTTCATCGTTCTCGATTCGCACAGAGGGAATTTAAGAAACTTTCTCAGCGACCATTCTTCGATTATACTCGACAACGCTCAAAAGTTGTGTCCAATAAGAGACGCTATAAATCAATTCCTAAAGTTTCTCGTTGAAAATCAACTTTATACCCGGAGCCCGGAACATTTCCTCGAACGAGAGAAATCTTCAGTTAATTCCCTGAAAGTCGCTGGAAGAGGATTCAAGATCTCGAATACGGTGTGGCGTACATCCACTCCTTCGAGAATCGACTAGATACTATCTACCAGACACCAGGAGCATCTAATCGTCCTTCTACTTAGACAGCTCCTACCTTCCAGCGTGCACACTTTGAATTCTCCGCTGGTCCCAGGTGAGCGCATGCTTGTTCAGAATTTTCAGAACCTTTGTCCAGCAGACACTCGATTATACTTCATTGTCCCGCGAAGGAACTGTAGTGTTCCAAAGATTCCAACAATTTATAGACTACTTCCAATATTGATTCAATCATACAATGTGTTTGACAATAACATTTCGTTAACACTAGCACTACTGACAATTAATGTACCTATACCTATTTCTTCCAGTCCAGTCAAAACGACTGGTTATTTGTAAAATACATTATGCAAGAAAAATAAACCTTTAGACGTATTTTTTGATTTTTATATTATTAAAAAATATGTATATAATATTATACATATTTATACTACTTAGAAATACACTTTCTTCACACTTAAAAATGGTAAATTTATTATCAGTGAAGACAGTTCTTGCAAATGCTGTTAGAGACCTTTTTGCATATACATTTTATTATTTGTGCAATACCCATTTTGATACCATTTACGTTTATTCGAATGTTGTGCCGCAATTCCCGACATTCTATCTAACGAAAGAAAAAATGTCGAAATAGTTGGTATCTCTCGGTATAGTAAATGTATATGTAACTTTGCAAAGGGTGGGGGAGGGAGGGGGTCAGACAAATTAATAATTTTAATTCTTTAGATATTGCAATAAAAATCATGAAAAATTTCTGAAATGCAAAGTCCTAAATTTGAGTAATTTTTAAATGCAAATTTAAAACCAGTCATGTTTACTAGTTTGATAGTTCTAGTATTAAAGAAAAGAGTTCCAAACTGAATTCGTTTTTAAAATTCAACTAGTACCAACCCTAACCTTTAGAAATAAAATTTCACCATGTAAAATTCCTTTTCAAATATCATACATCTTTCGAATCATCTCATATATCAATAAACTCTGCATGACCATGACACGCATACACAACACGACCTACAAACTCATTTTTTTCAACGATGTTTAATTAATAGAGACACCTATGAATAGTTCGGTTCCCAAGATCTCCTAATGAAAGCTCATGTCCGTTCGTAGGACAAAGAATCCCACATACACGAGACGCCAGCGAGATTCTTGAGGATCGCGTAAAGGGGAAGAAAATCCGCGTTCTAAAGGCGTGCGTGACTTCATTACGGGTCGAGCAAGTGGTCGTCTCTTCGTTGCAGAGCCTTTAAACGACACGACCTCTTGGGCTCACCTTCCCCTTCCCGTGGAATCACTTCGAGAAAGAGATAGAGATAGATAGATAGATAGATAGAGAGAGAGAGAGAGAGAGAGAGAGAGAGAGAGAGAGAATGAGATGCCAGGGTAAAGATCCACGGAGTAAATTACACGAGAAAATGCACGGTTTGGCCGAGCACATAATCGGTTTGCCTGCTAAAGAATCAAAAGGTAAGTAGGCGGCCTTCGTAGGCCACCGACCACCTAGCATTCGTTGTCGCGTGAACTTACACGATCTTTATCTTTGCACCGATGCATATGAATGAACCACATCCCGTGCACGCCCTAGAAAAAGTAATTGATACGAAGGTGCCGCTGCATTTTAATAAAACCCAGCTAGACAGCCATTTCTCACTGACACGAGGCAGCGATTGAGGGTTAATTAACGCTGGATTCCCTCAGCTCCATAAATCAAAAGAGCCGGTATTAGTTGGAGGTCTTATCGTTCAGGATCTTACGATTTTTGCGGAATTTGTAGATTTTTGAAGAGTGAAAGTTTCGATGAGGGTATACTCGTGGAACTGCAGCTAGCTTTCGAATCACTTCTGTGTGCATAGACAGAAGACTGGTGCATGGAATAAAGGAACAGCCAGTGGGAAGAAGGAATGCTTGAACAAGATTTCAAGTATCGATTATGGAGACACGACACTGGGTAAATACTGCTTGATGCACCTCTTCGAGGTAACCTTTTCTTCGCCCGTAGCAAATGTCAGTAGTTCATGTCACCGTCGTGGCGCAGTGGTGTGTGACATCCTCGAAGGTACGGCTGTATATGTATAATTGTATACATTTAGTGATCCAATGAATTACGATAAACTGAAGATCGGTTGTAACAATAAATGAATATCAGGGACAGTGATGGACTTACAGAGAAATTTCACTGCAGATGCAATAATGCACTACACTGCTTATGAAAGTATCAAGTTAATGATGTCGAGAACTGAATATTTTATAAGACATTTCAAACAAGCTCAGCTGTTCTTAAAGTTCTGACATAATACTGTATTTCATTATTTTTCCCTCTTCTGGCGGTTGAATTAAACATTACTATAAATGTAATAAATATTATGGCGACAGATGGTGTTTGAATATTGGAATCCTCGGTTCAAGTGACCTTCCTGTAGGTATGTAAAATTCAAAGAATCTCGTGAATGGTTTACGATCCGATGTGCTTGCATTAATACTTTATATATAGAATAATGAGAAAAATCAATTTATATACCTAAAGCAAAGATATATACGCGATTTCATTTCTAGCTTTACTACATCTGCAGCAAGAGGGGTGCAGCTCCATTTTTTACAATTTATGAGTTATCACCTGTAATACGTAGAAAAAAATCAAATAAAACTAGAAATACTAATATATTTATTATAGAATATTTTTCGCCAAAAGTAGAAGTAAACACTTATCAATTCAATAACTAGATACTACTTATTGTGTGAAAATATATATTTTTCAATTAGCGTTCTATTCTTAATGTTAAATCAGAGCAATAATTGTATAAACCATTTTTTCTAGTTTACTCGAAGTTGGTAAAGATGAAGCTGCACCCCTCTTGCTTCAAGGTTAATTACAAGCCGATCTAGACATTAACGTCATCCTATAAATAGTCGGACATGAAACAGAATCAGTTGAAATAGCCTTAATATTACTTGCACGTTTCCGAGAGGGAAACGTATAATATTTCCAGTACAAAGAGGAGATGCATATATTGCAATTCGGCACGAGCGAATAATAAGCGAAGGAGAATGATAATAACTGGAGGACTGAAGAAACAAACTGAACTGCAGTGTAACGAACGTGGTAACTTCAATAACGAACCGTGTAATTTCATGAATAATACAAAAGCTGGGGGCGAGCAGACTCGCTAAGTGAGTATTTCCCATTATTAACAAGCGAATAGGCGAAATCTATTTCTACTCCCCTGGCTGACAAATTGGTAATCGAAACATTATTACCGAGCAGCAACGTTTCAAGAATATTCTCGCGTGAATCGCGAAATCATGAGCAAACTGTCAAGGAACGCACCGTGAGTTGCAGCGTGCATGGAAATAGATACAGGTCCGCGTATTTTATCTTCCTACAATTAACTAATGAACACTGTACTCGGTTCGAATAGAGAAAAGGGGAGGGGGGAGGGGGGTAAAGTACCAAACGCGTTAAACTGCTGCGCTCCAATTAAATAATCAACCAATTAAATAATTCACAGTTGCTGTTCCAAAATTAATCTTGGATGATCATCTTCATTCGAGCACATGCTGGCGAATAGTTTCCATAAACAGGAAACAAATTCGCAATAATTTGCAAGCAACGACTCGCGTATCGTTTTATACTCCATTTCAATAATCTATCGTGCAAATTGTCCTGCATTCGAGGATGTTGGCCTCCAGTAATTATCATGTATTATTTCAGTGAAAGATTGGAGATTCGGCCGAACTGATTAAGGACGAGTGAATTTTAATCACTGTTCGCGGTAGATGGCAACTGCTAAACGCGACAATGGCCCGTTAAAGTCGCGCACTAGATCCGACGAGGATGCCCGATATGGCTCAATTAACTTCGTTCATGATTACCGCCGCGAGTCGAAACTCGATCGAACTTGTCAGAACAAAATGACCATCGATCATCGTCACTTTAGACAGGAAATACATGGGGCGGAAGAGAGAGAGGCAGAGCACGAGGGAATATTAACCTGCAATATGACGTTTCGTCACGTAACACCAGGCCATACAATGTGCTGCTTACAAAGGGATCGGTGCGACGATGAGTGAACAGTGTACGTGTTCATCTCCACGCTTCGGTAAAGTGGAACTGGATCATCGTTGCGTGTGATTCAACGTTAACATCACTAATATCGGCGGAACGACCCACGCCTGATGAATTGCACGTCAATTAATATTTTCGAATGTAAATTTCGTTTTAAAACCCTCGTTTCGTTCTTGCTTCCGCGGAAAGACAAGCTTCCACTCTTTGAACCCTTTCACATTATCCTGGTGTGTCATCAATGGAGGGCAAAGCCGGGAATCCACCGGGAAGCTAAGCTATGCTATGCGATGCTATGATATGCCATGCTACGTTTTAAAAAAATTAGCTTCAATACATACTTATCGAACCGTTTCCACCAAAAGCTAAAAAAGGCTTAAAGACAGAAAACGAGGAATGTCCATTTTTCATGATTTTGCAATTTGTAGCATATTTTGTTATGCAAGAGTTATAAAGTTCAAATACCTCCGTAAGATAACGTTAAATATTTGGTATAGGTACTGGTGAAAAGCAGGAAATGTTCACTCTGCATTGGAACAACATACGGAATGTACCGACTCTTTGCCTAAGCATCAAGCCTCTGTCGTCAAGGTAAACCCAGAAATTATTTAAGAGGGAAATTATATAAGAAAATTAAATTCATTGAACCTCGCTTCTTTACTAGTGGGCTAAAGTATTAAAACTGAATATTCTCTGTGCTGTGACATGCCCTGTTTTTCTCCTTACCCTTCAAATTATTTTGATCATGAACTAGTTGTAAGTTAAATAAAAGGTCTCTTTTGATTTATCGTGAGCCATAAAACGTGCAACAAAACCTTTCATAACAAATGTCTATACCTAATGCTACCATAGTCTGTATTTTTTTTTTCAATGTAAAACGATCGAATGGACCCGCACAAAGGATGTCGGCCGTCATAATGACGCGAGTATAGTATTCCAGAGCAGTGTACTTGCGAAAGATGAAAATATCAACTAACCTAGATAAAAACCCCATTGTGATTTATTGTCGGCCATGAATCCTACACAACCTCCAACAATATTCTCTGCGTTCATTAATGTTTATCCGGGTCTAGTTTATTTGACATGCTGTGCCCATAAAATTGACTATAACCGTCCTCCCTTCGCAAAGTCAGTTTGACCGAACAGAAGTGAGTTTGCTATCTTTATTGCCACATCCACCAATTACCGAATCTTTCATATCGACGCATAGTGTATACCTTGCTTACATTAGTGCACAAATATTGTATGTCCACTTTTGGTGAAATTTGAGTTTTTATATGCAACAAATAGTTCTTAACTATTTCTTTATGCTGTATAAAAATAACATTTATATTTACCTTATAAATTTGTCAAAAATAATATTTTTCTTCATTGTATGCTCCTGAATATTATGTACCTATCACTGCATGTTTAAACTGGTTCTTCTCGGAAACACTAAAAATGGACATAAAATATTTATGCACTAAGCCATCGATATCTCCTATTTCTACAACCTGAAATGTACTGACATCTCGAATGACTCTACCAATACTCTACCATATTCCTTGTGTACTTTTCCTTTTCATACACATCCCCTCGCATTACAACTTCCTTCCTGGAAGACGCCTTGCTTTCTCAACCTCTTCTGCATTCAAACACCTTACTATTATACATTCTACATTCAGTAACACCTTGTCTAATGCTACTTTCCTCTGGTTATATTTAATATTACCACTGCTATTTTATACTACAACTGTACCCTTCCTTCTGTACCAATTTACAAACCTTTTATCACATGTTCATCAGGCGTAGCTAACGTAACAAAGACGTTGTAATAATACTAAGGATATTTCTACCATGATTGATGTCCACGTCCTCGACTAATCTGCAACAGTGTTCTGGCGATACCAGCACGCAGGCCATTATCTTTGGAAAAACGCAAACGGAACTGCTGATAATGACGCGGCATTATCTGCCGGGGCACAATAGAACATGCGAGCGAGCGATGCATGCACAAACGCGGTGGCGATTCGAAATTTCCACTTCCGGCTGGTGGAAAGAAAAGTGTCAGGAGATGAGAGCGGAGCGAATTCGCATTCCATCTACGTCCCTCGTTTCCTCTCTCTGTCCGAACTCAGAAAGTTTTCCCGCTGTAACAGCTGCGACACAGAGCAGAGAAGCGCTTTTAATTGGGTCCGCAGCTTTCGCACGTAGAAACCGTACCTTAAGGTACACGCCTGTAATTTTACGAACGGACCCTCTATGAAGCTTCGGCTCTCCCGACGAAAAAGTCCACGGACAACTATTTCGTTTCGCTGGCGCGGTAATTAAAAATTGTTCGTCTTCTTTGACACACGCCCCGTTACGGTGCAAGTACCTACCTCGAATCTGGGAATCGTTTCTATCGTCATCCTGCGGCACAAAATACAGAGGTAATTTGAGGGTACTCGAGAGAGACGCCGTTTTGTAAATGGATACACGTGGGTTGAAAGGGAGGCGCAAACAGCATTCGAGCCACGTTCAGCGAGAAGCTTTGGACAATCGAGGTTCAACGTGTAACTGGCGACTGTGGACCAAGTCACGACGATAAATGTCAGCACGATTATATTAGAATTGTCCCTTATTATAGGACTCTTTCTTCATCTGGGAAACCGATGTTTAATTTCAAGGATTTAGCCATTCTGATGAGAGACTGTTTCTGGAAATGCCAGCTCGCAACTTTCCCTGATATGAATCGTCGCTCTGTGCGCACATGCTCGCAGGATACGACTGCTTATTCAACGAAGAACTTTCTAATGTTAATTACACCTATCCTGTTATTATTTGCACTGTTACAAACATTCTGTTATACGAGTAGTGGTAACGAACATGAACTCAATCGTACAGCTTGTCCAGATGTTTGCTCCTAATTACTTGGCTTGAATATCTATTGCAAAATCTACAGGACAGTGGTTCTTAATTAAAAATACCAAACAGAAATAATATCGTTTGGTTTCATCAAATATTTATCACAGACACTGTGGTGGACAGTGGCGGACTGGGTCTAAAAATATTGGTTGCCAGGAACCATCCAAAAGTATCATTTAATTTTTATAAGAAACGCCGTATATGTTAACCTCGCATAACCTGAATCAGATTTAGTTTTTCAGAATTATTTCTTATAATCTTACGTATAGAGTATCCTCCAGAAATGAATTTGTTATTTTTTTTTTACTGAAATAGTAACACAACGTAAATTTTAGTTGCACAAAGTAATAATATTGGAACTTATATTATATTTTCAAGCTACTAAAGGGTCATTAACATTGTTAACATATTTTTTTCTGTTTAAGGGATGTCATCGGGAAAACTGACACCCTAGCCAGTCGTGTTCAGAAAGTGAAGGCCAAAGATACCTTTGGAATTTGCAGAAAGGAAGTTGATAATCACATGAATCGATCTCGAAAAGAATATTCAATTATTTATGAGTGACTAACTTCATGTTGGAACATTCGAAACCATTATACATATTCACAAAATAACAAGAAAATAAGAATAACTGAAAAATATAGCATCTGCAGAAGAAACAGAACCCCTAAAAAATATTCTATCACTAAAAGTAATAGAAAACTGTCTCCCCAAAAAATTTATTCTCATTTGCATATAATTTCGTAGAAAGGTCTGTGAAATTAGCACCCCTAAGTGCAATTTTTTATAAAATAGAAATAGTTTTCGTTTGCCCGCGTTTTGTCCACGTTTGTCCAACCTTCAAAAAAACTTATGAGCAAATGAAAAAAAATTGTCAGCAGCACACCCATGAATATTTTTCATTGCTTTTCAAGTGGGATATGATTGCCAACCCACAATTTTCGTTTGTCCACCCTGCAAAAGTGGTTTATAAAGAATGTAAAACAAATGAGCAATAGTCTTTATGAATACATGTTTCAATTTGGTTACAACATTTATTTTGGTGGACAAACGAAAATTCTGGTTGGACCAACGTGGAACAATCGTGGGCAAACGATCACTATTTCTATTTTATAAAAATTCGCGCTTAGCGGTGCCAACTTCACAGACCTCCCGTAGAATCTCCTAAATCCACCCTGTCTACCGTTGCATCGCGATGTACAATATTAAAAAACATTATGTTCGAAGAGTGGACGCAACGCGAGGGCGAATTTGAATCGCAAGTTGCAGTGGTTCTGCGATAGAAATGTTGTCCACGATCATTTGCCCGCGCAGCTTCCTGTCCTGGATTTCGTATTTCACTGATCACCTTAATAGCAGGCACTTGTACCAACCGGCGACGCGCCATGGAATCAAGAGCATCTATTAACCTGATTAATTACCATTATCGTATGGCACCGGATTGCGTCGTATCGGTGCGAAAGCAGAAACGCCGTCGGCCCGTACATGGCGAACGTCGCACCTGAATAGAAATTGTCGCTCCTCAGGCTGCTGTTGCACGACGGCGTGAACAACGATTCATGGAATGGGTGATTTTCTCAGGAGATAAAAGGAGGAGGAACCTCAACGACAGCAGGAATGGAAACGGGACGAACTGGGAGATAGACGGGGAGGAAGGAAAACTTGATTATAACGTCAATCATAAACGGACGATGACCTCGAATTCGTTTTCTGCTTGTTTCCTGCTCGATGTTATCGACTTGTATCGAGGCTTGCCGTTTCCCCGTTCGGAACGGAGCAATTTAATTGAAAAGTGCATTAAACGAGGGACAATTCAAAGGCGCCTTTATAACAATGAGTGACTTTTAGTGTATGCTCTCATCCGCCGCTCTGGATAAAAATGATTTTTGCCACCCTTTATGAGTAATTATAAATAACTATTTTAAAATATAATTTTTGACAGTGAGTGAAATTTTTTCTAGGTATTTGTTGAATAACAAAAGCCTTTTCTAATGATCTTTAATACATTTAAAGGGTTTAAAAACAATTTATAAGTCTGACACTAAATTCAAACATGTATTATCTACTTTTCTACCGCTTTTTCAAAAAGTTTCACTTTTTTATTGGATTTGATTGATTTTAACTTTCTCTTCCTTCCAATTTTGCCACCCTAAATTTACCGCTCGGGGCGGTTGCCCTGCTTGCACCAACCTAGATCGGGCCCTAATTAGATAATGCTTGGTATACGTGAGAATGTGGATTTAGAGTGAAACTATTTCATCACTGTGACGAGTATTAGACATAGCCTACGTGGTTTAGTCGTGCGTCAAATATTGCGCTGTTATCAGGGAATGTGTTTGAACAATTGGGAATGCACCCATCTATAACACTCGTGTAGTTCAACATGTTTGAAATGTGGGTTAAAAAATTGCGATGCTTGCGTCATAGTAGAACAAATATATTGCTACATCGATGCGATGTATATTTTACTTGTTTCAGAGGCATTTGGAATTATGCATATTGATAAAAGATATTCACAATTCTACAAACATTTGCTCCCGAAAATGGAGGAGGATTGCTTTTAAAAACGATACTTCTAATCTAATTATCCTGAAACTTTTTACCTTCAAACATTGAAATTTAATTTATACTGATACACGCAGTAAGGTGGAAATAGGTTTCATGACAACAGTTGAATAAATCAAATTTAAAGATCACACTCGAAACGATAAACAGTGAAAATAAATCAGTTCAGGCGTGGTATACTCTCCATTTCGGCTGAAATGATCCACAAGCGACAGAATTTAGTTCCATCAGCGGGCAACCCTGTAGAAATGGCACCGACTTCACGTGCTGGAATCAATCGTGAAACTGATCACTTTCGAAACGGTTAACGCGCTCATCCCCTCGCAAAGACGAAAGTTTAGCAGCCTAGAATTGCATTCGTCCGAGGGAGACACCCTTCTTCCAGCGGAGACTGATAGGGAGAAAAAGAAAAGTTAGAGACGGTGAGACTCGACTGTCTGCAGAAAGAAAATTGGATTTCGTGTGTTAACAACGAACGACGCCAACAACGACACACCTAAAAACCCGAGACTCTTCCTCTTCTCTATTATGTCTCTTCTACTGGAACAAAATCTATGCTTCTGAAAATTTGTATATTTTCACCATAATTACTAATCCACGTATCTTACGTGAAACAGGTGTTTTTATAAACGAATTCAAATTTATGCTACAAACTAGCTTTTCATATTTCATATTTCGTAACATTCGCTTCCGAGCATGGTTAATAAATTTAAGATTATACTGTTCAAGAAAGTTAAAGGATCGTATTCGCGTGCTTTAATGATCTCATCAATCTACGCCATATCTTTTTACGTACTATAGGCAATTGTAAGTCCGAATAAGATCCTTAAGTTTCTACTGATGACTATCTATTGCAACATTTGTGGAGATGATTCTTTGTTTCCTCGTTCACTGCAAGTTACTGAACGCATCAATCATTTTCTCGTTGCCCAAGCTGTCACGGTTCAATGAAAACGCTGCACAAGGGGATTGTCTTGACGAAACATGGGGAGGGCTGGTTGAAGAAGTCGGTGACCCGACGAAACATCGACTTCCTTGAGACCCCGGCAGCTCAAAACTATGCAGGAACTGCTGCGAGCATACTCGAGCAGAGGGACGAGAGAAAGGTGCACGAGATGGGTAGTGAAAATTAGCTCGTCCGAGAGCATTGCAACATACTTTGTACGATGAACTTGGCGTAATGGCCGAGCCTCGATTTTCTGCAGACGTATGCTTAATTGACGTGTACTTAATTCGAAGTTGGAAGCACAGTTAAATGAAGCCTACATATCCTCAGTGAAGAAATTATATCGACATCATCCCCTTCGTTTTAAAAGTACACGAGGGCTAAACGTAGAAACAACTGAAGAATGTAATTTATAAAGAATATTAGAAATAACTATTCGAAAACACTTACCAACACTGTCAATGTTTTTTAAGTTTCCCAACTATTCGCTGATTATTGAAAGCTATCTAAACAACATATTGTAAATAGGATATAAATCTTTGAATGGTATACGTAAGTAGTCCAGGCATGGCGAACCTATGCCTATTTGCTGATGATATGATTAATATTTGTATATTAATCTAAAATAATTATTACATGTAGATATACTAAAATCTTTTTGGCCAGCTTTTACCATACGACAATGTGTATGTTAACCCTTTCGCTGCGTATTTAAATTTTCGGTCGATTCTTGAAAAGTATCAATTTGAAATAAAAAAAAAAAGATTTTTAATTTTCAGTTTTTCATTTTTTCGGAGTACATTGCTAGGGGTTCGCAGTACAAGAGAATACATTTTTTTAATGCGTAGACTATAGTCGAAATCCGCAGCGGACGTGAATGTAGCGGCGTGCGATTATAGTCGGCATTCTACGTTAATATTGAAACTCGCCTGAATAAAATTCTGCAATGATTAATATTCTATAAATGCATCCCCTGTTAAAACTGACCGGTACATCAGTAAATATTAAATTTATACTATTTATAAATTTTTAGCACACGCAGATAATAAAGTTCGCCACCACTAGTAGCCTTATCAGCGATTTAATATGAAATAAAATAGATTTCTTATGCCTACGGAGAGTAGCAGATCGAAATCGTGGAGTCATCCATACTTGACAGCGACTGTCAAAGTATTTACAGTGCGAAACCTAAGTACATTCTATCGATGATGCTTGACAAGAGAAATGATCGAACCGATGAAGATCACATTTTGAGATACCTCAACAAAATTAGTCACACATGCTGGAAAAACGAAGCACTGTACATTTTATGTAATCCTGTTATTAAACGTCTGATTGGTACATCATAGGTACTGCGCTGTCTAAACCGTTAGATAGCTCATAGGACGATGCAGTGATCTAGACAGGCGATCTTGTAATTACATCGAGCAACACATTTTTAGATATCAGTTCATGCTTCAGCACGTGATTCCAAATCGAAACAAAGAACATCCGATAGCGTTGCCTCTGCAAACAGAAATACTAGACACACACTGGCGGTTCTAACTTACTGAGCTGAACATGGGATCGTAATCGCAGAGATGAACTGCATTATTAGAGTATCAAGCTTGGCAATTAAAATCTGCTGCGGGTAAATACATCGGTAATTATAATGGGATTTGGTACCCTCGCCGTATACCATGTATCGTGGATAGCCTGCGGCTGGCCGATAATAAGGATATTGGTAACGGGAAGCGGACAATGATCATTAGAGACCGAGAGAGAGAGAGAGAGAGAGAGAGAGCCGGTGGGTGAAGAGGTACCATGACTCCTACATGCCGCAGGTCACCGACCTTTTAACGAAATCGCTCTTTTTCGCGTAAAAGAAGGCGAAACTCCCATTTAACTGCTCTGCAACCACGGGTGAGTACCCTCCAGTTTCGCGACCAAGCGAAATCAGGGAATGAAATTGGTAAATACGATATACGTATCTGTGTACGCATGTGAATTTAGGAAGGGGACATCACTCGCTCACCTGCAGAAGAGCTTGAAAATTCATTTAAATGGGTTCCTTTGATTTCGCCGTTGAGTTATAACGTTCGTTAATAATTTAACGGGCGATTTTCGAGCGGAATATTAGACTGAGAAATATGAGGGACGTTATGAGAAATAAATGGCGTTTTCTGTCGGATGGATGATAAACAAAAGGTGTATTATTAGCAGAGGTGTTCTCAAGCTTGCTTTTAACCACTTAACTGGGGACGACGAGTTAACCCGTCATTTGAAAGTGCTCCGCTTCGGATCAGACAAGGAAATGCTTCTAAAATTTAATATATACATTCTTGCAATAGGAGAATATAACGACAAAGGTAATTTTCCTCTTTGACTCTCAACTACGAATTCTAAAGTGACTAAGAGACGTGTGTAGCGAACGAGAGAAGACATTAAAAACGGAAAATAATAAATAATGTGTATCATATGTTAACATAGAAATTGCACAAATACTTTTCGAATCAACTGCGCGCTTCGTCAAGAAGGGTATAGCAAAAGCCAGGTAAGTGGTCACTCGAAATCTCCAAGGTGGTTCTAATAGCTCCCCAGGCAAAGGTTTCTCAACCTTGCTTGTATCTCTCCAACATTTCCACCACAACTGGTAAATCCTCGTGAACCAGAGAGCTCGATTCCCGTTTGGTTAAAGCGAAACTTATATGGATACTGGTTACCCGGGCGGATGCTGTAGCAGGGATTTAACGGACATGCTGAAACGAATTACATATAGGGAACCTGGCGTAACATGAACGTGTAGCAGAGTTATGGCAGAAGAATGTTGCTCGATATATGGAATTTATCATTTTTGCAATATCTAATTGCACCTTAGTTGCAGGTTTAAATTCGCTGTACTGGATACTGAATACGGCTTTCCTGAGAGCATTTGAATTTTTACAGTGATAAACAGGAATATTGTGGATAATTTCCAACTGGCGTATATCTTCTGAATTTATGGTATGATTAAATTGTTACTAATTCGTCTGTACTGCCTAACGCAAGTACATCCACGCGCAGCAAAGTTGGTAACTAGCCTCGTAATCTCGATAAAACCTTTCTAACGAGTTACTCGACCACGTTGTAATGACCGGCATTACGGATTCAGGTTCGCAAATATTAACAGCATTAATAACGCCAAAGTGGTTTACCTCCTGTTTATCCGCGATTATAAATTATAACGGACACACGAGTTAACTGTAACGCATTGCTGCGTCCCTGAGGATTGTAACCAAGCATTCCTTTAAGTACTTAACAGGTGGCTCGCAAAACCATTTCTCTTAATTTTTTCTCGAAAAGTATAAAGCACGAATTGAACGGAAGCAACTACCGCGGTTATAGAGAATGAGCCATTTCTATATAAAATGATATTACTCATAAGGGAAGCAGTGAACGACTCACCAGTACAAATATTTATTATACAAATTGACCAAAACTAAGGTTCATGTACGTCGAAGATTGTAAAATCCCTGAAATTTATTTGTAAATATTTTTTAAAAAAAATTTCTGCCATCCGCATGAATTATTGAATATTTGAAAAAGAAAGTCTGAATACTGATTCAGTAGCGAGTGTGCTTTAGCAATGATACCCTGCGTTCACGCTTGGAATAGGATTGTCGTGTGGTGGAAGTAAAAGCACGTTGAAAACAGTGTCTTTACAGTGGATACGGTCGATAACCCACTTAGAGAAGCGTAACACGTAAACTGGCGAAATAGGTTCGAATCATGCCACGTAAAAACTCGACCACTAACGCTTGTCATAGCGCTGCCCTGCATGCCTTTGCTGTTGCACGTATATACTCGACCTATAGTTTCGTGTTTACCATTAATTTACATCCTCCTAGAAAAGTGTGACATCCGTTTAAAAAATACAGTGTGCACATACTCTTCAATCTACGCTGTTCGAAATAGCTGCTTGCTCGCTCGATAGGAAAAGAGTGCAAATACGTTTAGGAGTAGACTGTGGAGATAATTTTTAAGGAAAACGTCTCGCTAACAAAAGTCTGTGTCTCAATAGTTGATAAGCGGATTTTTGCATTCAAATTGGTAAGTAGCAAAAAGAAGATTTTCGCGTGGCTTGTTTTTAATCGCTTAAATACCTACTCGGAAATAGTGATGGATTGTTTTCGAAATTACGCCACGAAGAGAAATCTATCCACTGCACGTGAGTTATCAATTTCTCCGTATATTTCATGTGTAATTTCAAAAGTCGAAAGGGTTCAAGTAACACGTGGAATTTGTTTGCAAGAAGCATGTAGTGGAAGTAGATTCCTGAATGAAGTTTCTACTGCGAAAGCTGGCATTAGAAATTAGAAACGCCCTTTACTCTTCTATGAAATGAATTGATACTGTCATTGCCACTCTGAACACTACAATATTAAAACAACCATCAAACTTGTACACAAAATTCACCCCGATAAGTAACATTCATTACAAAATACGAATATTCAAAAACCCCTATCCTAACAAAGCATGAAAAATGAAACCTCCATTGTCACATCACGTTTCCCTGAAAATTACCATCAACATCCACTCGCAGATTATCCATAATTTATTCATCTTGAACCACCCTCGGCATTAAACCCGAAACATGTACTTCCTTTACGCCTGGCACACGATTAACCTTTTTTAAATTATCTGAAAAAGAGATCCCATTCTTGTCACGAGCAACTTTAAAAATTGTGAACGCCTTTCTCCGCGCACCGCGCGGAATCGAATTCTTATCGAGCCGGCAATATTATTTAACGCGCGACGCATGCACTCCTATTATCGACGCCAAAAATCTCGATAATAAATCGTGGCGGCTATGTTTTATTCCATTCACGTGGCACGCGGGGGAGGGAACAATATTCATACACGGAGCGAGCAAACGCGACGGGTCGGTTGGCTCTTCGGCCTCTCGCTAAAACGACCGGTTACAATTACAAACGGAGAGTCCCCGCTCGCGTAATCATGACATACGCGCTTGCAAACACGCTCGTTACACGCCGAGCTGGTACATTCGAGGCGGGAAACGATGCAGTTCTGCATACGGACAATTTATTTCCTGCTATCTGAACGAACGTCCCAACGTTAACCAAAGCGAATCCAACGTCAAACGGTAACGACGCACCGAACGTCCCTCGTTCTACTGATCATTTTATCGTCCCTGAATTGCCTGGGAAACCTGACTCCGTTCAAGAGTTCTTCTTCCTAATTTATAAATTTCATTCATCACTTTTGCTTTGATAATCATGCTTTCACGAGAATTTTAGAGATACCCCTTCTATGAAAACGGAAGTATTATTTTGCTAAATTGAAGGAAATATGTAGTTGCATTAGGGAAATGAGTATCGATCAGAAATTACTCAGCTTCAATCAGATTTCTAGAGAAAGCACTTAAATACTTATTTAGGGGTGCGTTTAATTTTCGATGGTATGAAAGGGAAAAGGAGCTCTTAATTGTTATAAATAATTGGAGATTCCTACTTGCCCGCAAATCTTCGTTGCTACTCCTCTGTGTCGAGGGGTTTGCTATGTATTTACTGAAAGGGGGAAATGGAGTGCACCATCAATTGCAAAAACATGAAACTTCGATTAGCAAGTGTCACGGAGCTTACCGCCACAGTTTCATGGGAACCAGTGCCGTTGGCAACACGGAATATGTTAATACGAAAACAGTCGGTGAGCAACCCGCGGCCAGATTACGTGACTGGTTTTACTTTTCTCCCTGTGGCTTTATTTCTTTCGTGCCCGGAGATTGCGTTTATATGTGACCACAGCTGCTATTTACTCCTTTCCACGCACCAGTTTACATCGGTCAGGATGGATTTCAGCGCGGCATGAAATTATCCGCGGCTTCACGTGACGCTCGCGGCAAGCTTCTCGTCGATAATTATACCTTTCCCTTTTCTCCGGATCCTGTTCTCCCGGGCCGCTATTTTTACCTCGAACACACTCCCACTGTATAAACGGGATGTAAAACTACGGCTATCTCGAACGCAATAACACGGAAGCTCGCAATACCATCTAGCAACCCGTAATGCAAACTACACTTCCTTTCGTTGCGATATTCGAGGCGTATGAAAATGTTTCACGTAACGAACACGCAGGGTTGCATAATATGTTGCCGGTATTGCTCCAAATGTAGGTAGAAGGTTGTATAATTTCGACAGAGTGAAATATTTGGACGCGTTTAAAAGACACCTCGATATTCCTTTGAAAGAAGCAAAAGGAAAGTTTCTGTGTTTGAAGAAGGAACAAACTAAAGTCGGTATCAGATATATTGGCCGGTGAGTTTCGTGAGGATTAGTCTCCCACCACACAGTTTGCCAGCCTCGGTGCTCCTTTTCTCGACGTTTTCTGACTCGCTCTCGCCTTCGCAGAACAAGAGTGAGCCAGAAGTGGTGGGGATAGTACCAAGCTTCTGGCGTGTAGGCCAAACCGAGCTGTCAGCGTAGAAATACACGCATCAGAACAGATGTGCGTTAGCTCTGAAAAAATTCAGGAGGTTTTATTGGTCAGAACATTGATTCTTCCTCGATAGCTTCATCTCGTATTGGTGTACGCATAGCTTCGTAACGCACACAACTATTACGCTAAGAATAAATAACAGCCAAACAGCTAGGTTCAGGTGGAGCCGAGCACCGTTTCCATTACCCCGCCATACCCTGCGAGGGCCAGGCAACTCCAACTGACAAATCCTCGATCGTCAGGTGGTGGTGGTTGATTTCTCCTCGATCGCTGTTCCCAAAAACGAATTCATCGGCCAATATATCTGATACCGACTTTAAACACATTTAAAGAACTAATAAAAAAAAACAAATGAACATAACCTTCAATTCTTATAACAAGCAACGAAAGAAGCCCCATAACATCCCGATAACAAAATTCCCTCCAACTGCATCCCTATCCAGAGGAAAAGATCTCGACTCCCGAAACTAACCTCTAAACATTTCGAAATCTATCCCCAGGCGTTCGCCCCGACACCCAGCTCAATTATTAACCCGTAAATTGAAAGTGCCGCAGTGGTAAAGGAGACGTCATAAAAATATTCCCCTGGTTATTCACTGTAGAGCGCTACTCGCCCGCTCGTCGCCGGCGGTCGCCTTTTCGATTTCACCTGCGGCGCTGTGCGCGCATTTCCATAACCCCCGAAAGCCCCACGACGCGTGGATCGCCGCGACGTTTGTCCCTGGTGCATTCCCTGTCCCACTCCCCTTGTTGGTTGGTTTTCTCGAAATGGCAGGTATCTGATCGAAGCGAGTTGCTTCGACGTTCCGTACGCCAGAGATGCTTATGCACCCTCGGTACGGGTGTACAGCCTGTGTACAGTTACAGTGTGCGCGAATATATACGCGACGGTATAATGCCGCGGGAGGACGCTGCCGAGATACGCTGGATAGATCGAGAAAGAGGGGAAGCCTGCTGGAAGAGAGGACAACGTTTGAAGAGAAGGCAAAGAGGAACGGAGAAAGGGCCAACGGAGAGAAGCAAACCGACCTGTCTGAGTCAACCGGTCTAACCACATGTTTGCCTGCAAGTCGCTATGCAACCGGATGGGGGTTCGCTCAGAACCGTAAGCAACCTCCGTTAAGCCGCATTTACACCGAAGAAGCAAATCGATCGTTCGTCGTCCTCGCCGCGGAGAGCGACGTTTATCCTGTCGATCGATGTCGACTGGGCACACACGCCACGGACCAAAGGCCGCCAACGCACGCCACGAACAAAAGGGGGAGGGGGCAGAGGGCACATGCGTTGCGTTCACTCCGCGTGGCCCGATCACATTTAGGTTAATTAATGGGCCTAGGTGTTACCGATGCGACCCGTGGCGGCGCTCGCGCAGGCGAATCCAGATAATCGAGATTGAAATTTTTGCCCAGGGCGGTGGGGCACGGCGGGGCGTGCAGCACGGAACCATCCAGATGGACGTCGCGATATCCGTAATTAGGTTTTGCCGTTTGATCGATGCGTCCTATTAAACTAATTTGAATACAATGGCGACGGTGATACGTGGGCACGTATGCACCTTTCTAACTGGCCCGCCGCGGCGCTGCGAGCAGAGTGACCGTTAATTCGGTTTTACGCTCAATTATCGTTTCAATTTGCGGCGGAAGGAGATGTTCCACGCTGCTTAGTGTGCTAGTATAATTGGGCTGCAGCTAAATAGCAGAGTTGTGACAAGTAGAGTTGGAATCGGTTTCTTAATTCATTAGGTGGGAGTCGTGTGGCCTGTGGTGCAGTTATGTAGCTGTAAATTACTGGCCATACGGTTGAGTTTGTTTTCTGTTATTGTATGGGTGAGGATGTTCTATGCTGAACAGATGGGTGATCAGGAAACCACAAGGTCGAGCGACGAATTTCATTTCCAGATTTAATATATCTATCTAAACCCGATGAATTTCATTAGAGAAATATTAATTCTACGCAAATACCAGCAAATTGGAGGTCTAATCCTTGCGCAAATGGCCCGTGGATAAATCAAATTTAAAATTGCTTCCGGAATCATCCCACGTGTCCGATATTACTCATGGAAGTAGGGAGGACGGATTCCCCGTATCCCTTTCGATACGGGTCGAATATCGGGGAAAGAAAAAAAAGAGGGAGCAGCGAGGTAAATGGAGCTTCGTATAACCAATCATTCGGACCAGACTTCTAATAATCCATGGGCAATATATCCGGCAGGAGGAGAACAGCGGGGCTGCGCGAGATATCCGATCGGGCAAATATCTGCCCATTTCTGGATTCGATCGGACGATAAAAAGGACGAGGTTCGATCAAGAGGCGTGGGGAAACAGCGAATTACAGCTATCCGACCAGAACCCCCGAGCGAAACGGGTGACACAACGTGTGCGTGCACGTGCAACGGTATGCTGCCTGGCCATTTAAAATTTAAATGTTCTGTCCGACGCACTTTATATACCCGCCGATGCTCTTTTCTGGTCACCGTGCTCCATAGTTTACGCGCACAGGGAAATCGTTTCATTCGATATTTGCAGAAATATCATCTGGCATTAAATATTCACACGGACACCCTTCTACGCGGAGACTCGTGCTGGCGAATAAGGTTTCAAAATTGTTTCGATATAACGCATTTAATTGGCTGGCACAGTGCAATTGTGGTCGATTGCAGTATATGAATGGATTTGTGGTAGCGAGGGGTTGGTTTTTGATTTCCGAGACTTTCTTCAGGGTGTATCCTGTCTGAAGAAGTTTACGATACTATTTTGTATAAGCATGAGCAATTATTACAAATTCAGATGGGGACTAGAGAGAAATGGGCATTTAGACTCGCTTAGAGAAGCCAACCCAACTTGTGGTGCATCTGATTGTGAGTGTTACTAAAAGAGGAGAGAGTAATTCGTAGAACGTAGACATTATTAGTTACCGACACACAATTCTCAGTAAATCAGTCAGCAAGCTAAATCCTCAACACCTTAGAAACCATTATTCTCCTAATTTATATCCACCATATCTGTTTCCCCCCTACTCACTAATTCTATTAACCACCTATATACAATGACAATTATCACTCACGAACAGCTAGCGGGAATCACTTAAACCAAGCATCACGATGAACAGCAATGGAACGACGCGCGGGAAGCCCAAGGCTGCCAAGAGGAAGACCCCTCCGACTGTATCAGGACAAACTGCTACGAGCAGGTGGACACGTACGTGGGCGAAAATAGGAGAAAACGAGGTTGTTACACCTCGTGCACGGGAATCCGCCTGGAAATCTCGACTGCGCGCTGGAGGGAGGCGGGTCGCTTAGAATTTGCGGCACGAGCTGGAAAAAATCCAAAGACGAAAACGACGAACACGCCCTGGACGCGCGAAAAGGGGGCCACAGCGTGGACTAGAGGAAGAGGGGGAGGAGGAGGAGGGAGGACGGCCAGGCCAGGGAGTACAACAGAGATTGAAATGCACGGAATAAATTTCAGCCGCCGAACGCAGGGGACGTAACCAGAGATTTAATTAAAGATGCATTGCGCTTCATTTCTGAAGTTGAATGGGGAACCCGTTGGCGGCCCGAGCCTGGCCTTACTTCTTGATTACACCGAGCATCGACCCATCAACTCCCTTTTTCTCTCGCTTGCCCCCCCCCCCCTGTAACAAATGCAGGGTCGAGTTCATGCATCGCCGTCGAAATTAATTAATCGAACTTTTTCCTGACGCCTCATTTACCGCTAACTTCGGCGAGTTTGTTCGCGGCGGATTCGTACCCGCTCCGCTGGCTGATAGTGTGAAAGCAGGTCTTCGTGTGAGCCTGAAACATCGTTCCACGGAACTTCGATACCTAGTGCTCGTGAAGGAAGTAGAAGTAGGTTTATAGAATTTCGAAGATTCGGGTATGATGATATGGTTTAATTACGGTAGCCTTCCGAAGATTGGGAGGGTGCCAATATTTTGTAGATGCAGAGTTTAGGGGTGGATAGATATGTCACAGAGTGAAATAAAAAGATCTTATTATAGAAAAAGATTGCGGAATACGCTGGTATCCGGTTTTTTTATTTCAATAATCCCGGGATTTGATACAACTAATCTCGAGCATTTCGGGATGTTTTAGAAATGTGTATTACTTTATGAACACCTGACAGATATAAAAATAAACAGAATAAATAAATATACTCATTTCATAATAATAAGGACAATAATAATAATGATTTATTTAAGTAATAATATTAAGTCGCATATAACTAACTAAACTGTTTTTATTTTTATAATGATATTCTCACCTTCCGCTATTTTGAAATTGCGCGAGTTGCAAATCGTAACTTGTCTGAACACGAAAAGTCGAAACACTGTAGGTATGTACTTCAGGTGCTTTGCTATTTCTTCGTTCGCATTTTCAAAAATCTTCATCACGGTTTACTGATATTACCTACTTATTCAGACTTTATTATTCTTCATTGTTCTATTGTTCTTATTGTTAAAAATGATTTTAGTTTATGTTTGAGACTAATAATAAAAAGAAAGTTTGTTTGCTTTAAATAAAGATTTAGAATTTTAGCACATAATACATCCTTTTAATTACTGAAATTTTCTATCACCTAATCCCGCGATTAGTTCCGGAATCCCGAGATACATAGACTTAACAAAATCCCGCAATCCCGAGATAGTAAATAATGACCGGGATTCTATTCACTATGTGCGATGCAATATTTATTAGTCTTGGGCAGACGTGGGCAAAATTTTTGTTTCAATAAAAATTGCTAATAACGAATAAAAGTTAACGAATTGAAGTTAGAAGAATAAAAAATTTAACTTTATTCGTCGAATAATCTGAAGTTAAAGTAACTTTTATTCCATCCGATATTTAAGTACGTTTTTATTTACTTAATGCAGAACTCTGGTCTTGGGAAAAGAAAAAAGAATTAAGGATGTTGGAAGGTGCAGATGTATAATACATCGCCGTCATGAGAAATGTTTCGTTCGTCCAGGGTGCTTAAGAGTACCAAGGCTTTTACAATCGCATAATTCATCAACGAACGCGACAATTGGAAAACAATTCACTGAATGCGTCTACATGCATTTATCGCCCACCCGAAAGCGCGAGCTTTTAGCGACATTTGTGGTTCTTTCAACCTCGCGCACTGACGAATCCACTTAAACGCTTCAATGGTCGATGCATATAGGCCGAGTGTGATTATTCAAGCGCGTCACTTTTTATCGCCATCTGTAGCCATCGGTGAAATATTTTTATTTTTCAAACGCACAACGAATGTTTGTTCTCAGCGCGGGGCACGTATCACGCGCTGAAAAATTTCAGGAGGGGAGGGTGTCCCTATTGGATCACCGAAGCTTTTCGATGAAAGCCGAATTTAAATTGTATATTCATGGATAATTTAAGCACCGTCAATTAAAACACTTCTCGTCAATAAAAAACGCACTGCCCTCTCCCTGCTTGGGAGAGAGACCGTGGCGCGGGACAATTCCGAGCATAAAGCGAAAACTGTATTCATACCGTGATCAAAATTTCAACCGGATACAACGTGGCCGCTGAAAGCAACTGCGTCGTCGTTTCGTTTCATGAAGAAAAATTCTTATAATAGCGAAGCAACGATAGAGTCACGTGCAGAGAGGCCCGTGTCTCTCCCGATTTGAATTTAAAATCGCCTCCTCTGCCATGCAAAACATCGCGAAACGGGGATACATACGATTTTCGCTACGCTAAACGCGCATCAGCTCGGAAAGTTTAAGACAAAAGGGGAGCGGGCTGGAGCAGCGGGGACGAGCGCAGGGACCCCGATTCCCAATATGTTGTACACCTTCTGTGAAATACCAATAACCCGGAGGGGAGAGATTTACGGTTGTCTAGCTACGGTCTGGACAGATAAGAAATAAGTGCCGCAATAATGCACGTAACGTCTGCTCGTCATTAATGCGGCTGGAACGCAGGCAGCATTCCAAGCGACTGCGGTCAACTCCTGTCTATTCTTTCTTGTTCCACCGGTATTGCGGGATAGAGGCGCTTTATACGAGCCCTCCACACAGTCGTAGGTCATGAACGTGGGGCCGAGGTGTTGGAAGAGGGGATCCAGCACGTAGATCCTTCAAATTACCTCGCGACCTTCTACGTGATCACCGAGATCCCTCCACTTCTCGGTGGCGCCAAGAATTGACAATAGCAAATCTATTGCGAGAAATAAGTGGTTCGCCTATTCCGAACTAGCTTGCCTATGCTTCGTGTAAGATTCATCGATTAAAACGACGTTGTTCCACTTGGAAATTGAAATTTTTCATGGTAACTGTTAATTTTATGTGGGTCAATTAATGTATTCTACGTCTGGTTAACCCGGAGAGATTAAGAATAGGAGTGGAAAGCAGCCCAATTTTTAAAGATTTGCGTTTATAATTTATTAGCAGAATTTAGAATTTCTCGGATTTGAAGTAGGATTGTGAAAGATTTCAGTATAATAGATAATTTATGAAAAATTACACGGGTGTCGTGAAAGTAATGAAAAATTGATATAGTGCTTAATACACGGTGCGTAATAATATGCCATTAATAGCAATATTAATATTGGAACAACTCAGGAGAAACAATAACGCACCAAAAAACTTTACGATACTTAATTAATTTACAATAAATAGGTATAAGGTGTGCAAAAAATCAAGAGAAGTGCATTTTTCTCTTGGCGAATACCTAGTATAATTAGAATTCTCATTACAGTAAAAAAGTTCGTAGATTCAAAACGAGGAGCAGTCTTTTTCCTGCCAAAATAAAAGAGCTCCCATATTCAAAAAGAAATTCATCAGACCTATTTTGTATAGAGAGTAATATTCGTTTTTCTCCTTTTGGAAGATATTTGGTCACATATAACGTTGATATATGGCATCATGTAATTATTAATATCACAGAACCGATAAATCTTCTTCTTCGCAGACACAAAGAACACATTAATCAGACGCTCGAATCAATATGCCACATTTTATGTGATATTTTCATCTTTGCAGCAGCTTCGATGAATTATGGACCGTCCCAGCGAATTAATCTCGCTACACATCATATTATTTGTTCGTGCGAAAATGCACGTGATTTTCAGAACGCGTACAACAACATTGCTAATCGCACACGAGAAATGAGGTGTAGGTATGTAACTATGGAACACGGTTCCACTGTATCTACATATTTTACAGGCAAACAAACTACCTGACTCCAAAGACCAAACGACGTCCTTCAATGCATTGTTTAGATTAGATTACACGCATGCCTTGACACATTATTTTTTGGCCACATTATTGAGACGAAGTCTCTATTGAAAGGCAGTCGAACGAGCTGGCGGATCTTTAGAACAGTGTTTGCTGAAAGATTCAAAGTGTAAACGCGAAATGGTACCATGTTTACAGCGACGCGTGACTTACACCGTACCACGCACTTAATGAAAAGGGGAAGAAGGAATTGGAGCACGAGATAGATTACCATATAATTACAATGTCGTTGCATGCAGCGACAAGAACTACGACCGCGTAACAGGCAATGGTCTGTAATCAACGTGGCAAAAATTGAGGAAACTGTAATATTGATAATAATACGCAGATATTCGTGTACGTGCATTCACGTGCGCGTAATTGCAATCATACAACTCAGTGCAAATGCTTCGCATACAGAGGTTTTTAATGAAACGAAATAGCGTATGAAATTAAAACGCCACTTGATACGTTGGAGCGAACAATTGACTTATTCCAATTACCACGACACAAACATGGTAGTTAGAGTATACATGATATCAGATTTTTCGAAAGCAAATTACAATAATATGTAAATCGGTGTTACTCGTCTTTCCCGCTGCCAGGGGCGAATTTGGGGACTTGACGCCCCTAGGCTAATAAGTGTCTGCCCCGTTTACGCGAAATATCATCAAATATTTGAATTTAAAAGACTCGAAACAATTTAAAAATTAATACAATATGGCAAGTCACATATGAGTTATGGCTAATTCGCTATATGGAGAAGTGAATTGTTTTTAAAGTTGTCCCAAGCCTCTGTGTTTAAACCTTTCCCAATTTCTTTCGCTCCAAATTTGTTCCTGCTGCCTAAGGGAGTCTTAAAATGGCCTTGAAAGAATGGTAAAAATGGGTCGAAGAATAGCGAAGGGTGACAAGTCAAAGCTTCTGATTACACTGTCTGGGCCAACGCAGCCTTTGTAATCCTATTACATAAAACCCCCGAATTCTTGCTGAGAACTTTGAACGAACTCGGCGTAGTAATACTTCGCAGGTATCAGTTGCCAAACTCGTGTACAGGGCCACAAAGAAAAGGGAAAAGATCGTGCAAACACGGAGCGTACACACGCGTCTGGTATACTCTCTGATCACGTACGGGGCCTGACGCGAAACGAATTCAAATCATCGAGTAAATAACAGGAGTGGACGTCGAGTAACGTTATACCAACAGAGGACGACCTGGGGGCGGCCCACAGGCGCGTCATAAAATCGTTTCCCTGCGATTACCTTGAGGACCGCGTTATTTTGATCGCCTTTATCGAAGCCATATTAGCAAGTCAGAAGTCTCGGGCGCGTAATGAATCGGCCAGAAATTTCGCAAGGTCCCCGGAGGTGCAGGGTGGATCGATCGATGGCCATTTAAAATGCTAAACGAATCTCGATACCGACGGGCGAGGGATGGTCGGTTTGTCCGAGTCGAACCACGCGAAAGCTCGTTATAGGAAACAAGAGACCGCGTAATCATCGGGTCTTGGCTTACATTCGGACGATGCACCGTTTGTCACTGGATACGAGGCGCACCGGTGCTGCAAACTATCGGGATTCCCTCTGTTATCCCGTCGACAATCGAGCACCAACACGCGCAAAAGTGGACCCGGCGTGGAAACGTAGGAGGCCTTCCCGGGTCCATGGATCAAAGCGGAGAGCTGTGCAACCGTGACTTTTTGCCACGACGGAAAGCCCCGATGCGACCGCCAGAGTGTTACGCGGCGAATTCAAAAGAACCCCGCTACATAATGCAGACGCGCGTAAAAAGCTCTACGTACACCTGTTTATGTGGGTCGAGCATAGCGCGCCTTGTCATTCCGGTGGTAACTGGGTTATTCGGTAGGAAAACGGGTTGCTCTACCCGGTTAAAACCGATCGTCAGCCTGGCAGGCTTTGACCGCGAAGACGCGACAAACCGCATCATTAACCCTTTCGGTGTTAGGAGTCCATATACGCTGTGCAAGTGACGTGATCGACGTGTACAGTTACAGTGACTCAGAGGTTTGCACAAACAAAATCGAACTAACTGTACCGGCTACTGTGTCGCTTCTGCTCCCGTGTCCGCGTTACCTCCAACTTCCTTATCCAACTCCTTTACTGTTTTGTAACTCCGATATGAAAGACTCAGCAAATATTGCATTTGAGGGAATTGTTTCCGAAAGGATTAATTGCGCAGAGATGGAAAGAGATTTGGGAAGACAAGATCGCCCATGAATTTCGGGGAAACCTTAACTTCAACAATTAAACCGTAGCTTTGACGGGGAACACACAGTCTGTCTCCGACAACTGTGCCCACAATTCTCGTTTCTGCCAGGCTCAACAGACGCTGCTCACACACGTCAAATGTAAACAAATTCCCCAGACGATAGCTTAGGTCACGTTGTTCGGTCGAGACAGGCTGATAAGCAACGTGCTCCGAAATCCGCGTCACGGTTGTGCTCCGAAAGCAACGCCTGCTCCAAAACGCGGCATCGGAAGTTTAAACGGAACGCGTTGTGGTGCCAGCAGCCGCCAGAGACTTGGAAATACAAGAGTCAACTCACCCGACAATTGATCGACCAAGGGGAACGTCCTCGTCGGTAGTCTTGAACGGCAACGATTTCGTCGCGGCATCCACACACTTCTGCACACTGGTCACACGCGGGCAGGAAACGTCGGGTACACGCGACGGTACGCACGCCAGGGGGTGAACACACCACCTCGTACGGTTCGTAGCCTCGTACGGTTCGTAGCAACACCGAAGAAACGCACCGAAATAACCGAGGGGAACGTCCACGAGAGCCGGTTTCTTCTCTACGCGTACGCGTCGTTGACAGGTGGGCAAGTTCAGGTAGCGAGATGCGACGGAACCTCGGTATTCTATCGATACTCGCACGCCGAGGGACCGGCTTCGACTGTCGAGCGACGCCTGGCTCGGCCTCCTGGTCGCCGCTGCTGTCAACGACACGCGGGCTACGCAACCCTCTCGCGTCCCTCCTCACGGTTCCCCCAACGGACCATGACTACGCTATCATTCCCCCTCGGCCAGCGTTATCCCCCCACTTGGCGTCGCGACGCCCGACGGGTTACGAACCCTCGCGAACGCCCACGAGCAAGACCTGCGCGGATGCGACCGCAGCTGAACCCCGCGACGAATAAATTCGCGGAATGTCCGGTTTGCAGAAGTTGCGAGGGTCCTTGGCCCTTCGCCTTTCGGTTCAATCTTGACCTTGATCGTTGAGTCTGTTCCAACACTTGCAACATTATTATTCGCTTGTGTTAGAGCTTTATAATTGCGATAATGCATTTGGAGGGCGCAATTTCTAGCGGTATTTGGCACAGCTGCTTTGATGTTTGGATAGCGTGCTATGTTTCAATTTTCAATTGGTACTTTGTATTTTGGGTAGAGTTGAGTGACGTTGGGAGGATACTTTGCAGTATTTTGGGGTATCATCTCGCATATGTATGGGTTCTGATTAAACATTCGCTATGGACTGAGGACTCATATACAGTTACTCACAAAAGTATCCGCCCATCTCAACGTATAACAGATATTACTTATTTAAGTAATATAGTTAGTTAGTTTAAATTCAGAATTACTTATTATAATTTACATTGGTATACAGACCTTGATTAAGGGGTCTCCCTACCTTGACGGACGAGAAATGATGCGAACTTTGGAAATTTTTTAAAACAAAACTATTAAATATATTTACTTTCAGCTTTGCCGCTTTATTTGTTAATCTTTAGATAATATGAAAAAAAAATTGTATTAAAAAATAGTGGTTATATCCGGAGTTATAGTGCGTCAAATAGAGCGCGTTAAAAAAATCATATGCGCATGGTTAGCAAAAAATCAGCCGTTTCAATTGTCTGAAATAGAAAATTTAAAACATTGGGTAATCTGTATGAGTGTAGCTATCGCCTAAACTAGATTAAATGAGAAATACTGAAAAGTAAAAAAAAATGGCAGTGTGTTAAACAGACATCGATTTCTGCAAAATATTCGCTGTTTTTTAAGTCGCAAAAGTCTAATTTTGCAAACAACGGCTTAATTTTAGTAACAACGAGAATGGGACATCTACTGAAGATATATACCAAGTTTGAAGTAAATCGGGTGATTGGTTTTTTAGATATCATGCTAAACAATTGGGAAAACATTGTTTTGAGAAAAAACGCGTTTAAAGTTTCAGGAACCGGTTTTTAAAGAATTTTTTTTTTAAATGTTGCCTAAATATGTACAAATATAGGTATAAAGTTTTGAATTAATATAATTTGAAGATTTCTCTTAAAAAAAATCCCAAACATCGCGCTCCTTTTCAGGCCGTCAAAGTAGGGAGACCCCTTAATATTTTTTTAGTTAGGACCATCTGCCAAATAAATTTTGCTAGAGGAATGGAGCAAACTAAACCCGAATTTCACAGAAAATTAGTTGCATCTATGCATAATAGATTGAAGCTTATAATAAAATCGATAGAATAATAGGAGAATATTAACTTATCATAATTACGTTTGTATAAATTAAATATTGATTTTGTGCGAATATTTTGCACGATCTTTGCTACTTCCACCCACAATTTAGAGCTAAAAGGATTGAGAAGGATCTAAAGCCCGTTCATTTAATAATTTAAGTAACTGGCACAGTTTTTTTTAGATAATGAACTGCGAATAGGAGGACGTTTATTGTTTGTGTGACAGAATTATTCAAACACCCGATGAAGAAAGTATCCGTCATTTTACTGTATATGTACCCCATTTCATTAGAACGTTTACGATTCGACGTAGAGGCTACCTGACACGTAAACAGAGGCGAAGAGGTATTCTAGCTTCACAACGACTCTTTAGCATCGTGTCTCCAATCCCGTCGCTGAAACATCGCTGACAGTCTGCGTGCATCCATCGTGTATGCAAAATGAGCACGGAATTATCGCAATCCCCGACCTTGTTTCTTCGTCCAGAAGCACCAGCGCAGCCGCGACCACTATTAATCTTCCCGATAAACCAATTACTCCCGCGAAAACCAGTCGAACTGTAAGCCGCTTAGATATTTCCGTGTTCACGCCGACGCTTGCCCTGTCCCTACGGCTGAGATTCCCTCGGTGCCCCCGTTTTATCCGCGGAATTAACGCGGCGACTGATCCAATTACGCGTGGATTTGAACTCGGGAATTTTCCAGCGCGTACACACCTGAGCGAAAGGAGACAGGCTGTCGAGTGTCCTGGGGCGGTTAGCCATCCGCGTCGCCGTGACGAAAGAAATCGAGCCATTACCAGCGAGCCGTTCCGCAGATTTAAATTCTAATTCGAGGTCGGCGATGGGTAGGGCTCGGTTAAGTTCGCCCAGCCGAGGCGAACTAATGCCTCCACCAGCGAGCCCCCCGAAGGAATTTGTAAATTCGACGGTGGAAGTTTTAATCGTCCATCAGGGAAGAAACGAGGAGCACGAACTTTTCGCATAATAATTCTTTCCTAGCTTTCCCGCGCGGCCGAGTCCGCTTCCGTTCCCTCTGCTCTGCGCCCAACTGGGAAAATGAGCAGAAACGATTTGCGTACGCGAATGAATATTCTTTGTAACTTCGGGTCCCCTGATAAAATAACCTTCGAAGATACGTCGTCTTTCGTTGCAACACGAGTGAAGCTGAAACCACCCACAAATCTGCCATCGAGATAGTATTTTCAACTACTTAGTGAACGTGATTTTGGATTTCATCAATAGAGCGGATCAGAGTTTTTAAATTGTTTGGTAGAAGGAGTACTCTGTTCGTTGGTGTCTAAAGAAACTGGGGGTTCTTGTTTTCCTAGTGAGGGAGGCAAGTGAATGAAACTTTTTTTGGACAGTTTGTCCAAGTGAGAAATTAAATTATTACGTCCACAAGAGTATAATTTATATAACACAAAATAATAGGAAGAAATATTGAGTTATTCTTAAGTTTTACTTCATGGTGTATTCAAAAAACAATGATGAATTAAAATTCCAGCTATCAGTAAATCCTTTTTCCCCTTAAAATTCTAATCCCAGTGTATTTGAAGAGAATTGCTCGTTATAAGTGAATCCATAGAGAAATTCTTGTTCGATCGTGACTTGAATAACTCTAAAGATTGAATATTTAATGTCTGCGCGTAGTAATTAATATTTTATACATTATACTTCACACATCTCGTATGAATATTCTACGTAGGTTCGTGGGAAGAGCAGTAAAAGGTTTTGTGGGATAATCCCAAGGGTCCGAAACAGTGATGGAAGTTCTTGAACCGTGGATATATTCCTAAGAGATATGAGGAGACTTTAATTCTGAAATATAGTCGTGGAAGTACCATAGGGCGCGAAATATGGTGCAAAGGTATAGAACCCTTCTCCAATAATTTTATTAATTCTACGGAATCATAAAAATAATAATTTTACACGACATATACAGACCAGCATGGTATTATTTTATAAAATTATGTGTCTCTCCTAATCCCTCCGAAGATTCTTTCTCTTAAATCTTCCAACCAACCAACCACCACATGTTTCTCGTTCGAAAAACACTAGACACCTTCACGAACGTGGAAAGCAGACGAGCTGCATATCGAACGTAGCAATCGCCTCAATCGACTGCAAATCACAAAGTTAAATCAGCCGTTCTCATCAAAACGAAATTACAGATGAACTATCACGCTCCGAAACCTGACGGGTCAGTAGAAATTCGATGGAACTGTCTGCCGTGGAAGAACCGCGAACCAAGCAGAAGCTGCCATCAGTAAACAGCTGTGCAACGACGATATTGACTACCTACCGAAGCAAAGTTCATCCATAGAAATACGTGCAAAACGTCCGTGTGTCTATACGCGACCTCTAGATAACCGTAAACTCGCCTGGGAAATCAAACGTTTCTCGTTCGCCGCTTGATAAATGCTACGCGAAAAGGTCTACGGATAATTGCAACGTATCGAGGTCCAATAAAAGACCACCATTACGTTATTGTGAAATCGGGGACAGATAGTTCACACTACCAACCAACGAGCTATCGAAACTAGTGACGGTGGTGATACCAGTCGGTTTCATGTGTTTCAAACAATTCGATACCCAAGGTACTTGTTTGGAAGGTTCGATACGTATCGAAATTTGAAGTACTTGGTAAAATGAGTACTGAACGGTATTGGTATCACGGCAACAGTAAATGTATCGATACTATTCAAGCATCCATAGAATCCAACTAGAATTAAGCATACATAGGGTGGAGGTACCAGTGAATGAAATTTTTTTATTAAAACGAGTAAAATGAATGATTGGAATAAGCAACTAATTAATTAGAGACTTTTTTAATTTCTTGCTGCATATTCAAACAATTTTTGCAGCGCGTGGAATCAATCGCGCTGCAAACATAATTTTAAGCTACCTTGCAAGAAGCAACATTATAGTCATTTTCGGCAAATTTTTTTAGCGAGATAATGAAATAAATGAAAAATTCAATATGGACTCTATTATTGTACAACTCTCGAAGGAAAAGGTCATATTCTTTGTCGTACAACATGGCCGCAGTAGAGCCATGATACGCAACATCTTGTCGAACGACGTTTTCCACGGTGTTTAACCTCGTGGCTATACCGTTCGACCTAGAACTAAAACCCAGACAGTTTTCTTTTCTACATGCCTAAAACTCAAGAAGTCATGTGTTCATTATCTCCTTCAAAAAAATTGCCGTAAATGACTATAACTTTGCTTCGTCCAAGCTGGCCTCACCCCTCAAGTGTTAAAGAGTAATGAATACTGTAGGTATGGAAAAGAATCGATTCCAAAATGATACTCACAAATGTGACGATCCTTTAAACTTGACTGAGTTCGGGTCCGACATTGAGCATACAAAGTCTCGCGAAAGGGGACCCCTCAATAGTTTCGACAAGGAAAGAGAATGAATATGTATATCGAAAGTAAGAGAAATAGCCGTGAGTACTTACAGAGTGATCCTCTCGCGACTCTAGTCAAACAAACTGGCGTCCGGCCGCCCGTGGCGAATAACAACACCCTTCAGCGCCTCACCGAGTGTTATGGCTTTCATCAGACCCAACGAAAAGTATCTACGATTTTTGAGGAAATTTTTAGATCGTACTTTTTCTCCTAATCTCTACAATTTTGTCAATTTTCGACTTTCTTATTGTTTTTAAAATTCATCGATAATGTAATTTCATAAATAATAAGAATAGTTTTGGTTTTGTTGATTCTAGACGAGAATTGAACCGCCGCCGTAGCAAGATACCTCGATAGCGACATTTACAATGCATATTTTTAACATATAAAATTATTTTTCGTATCTTTAAATGTTAAATATAAAGCCATAGAAAGCTTCAGAATCATTTGCTTCATAATTTATCTAGAAAAATTCCCTAAAATTGAACTGTTTTAGCGTTTTACCGTTCTCTTTTCCTTCATTTCAAAAGCATTCGACATTTCAAATCAGCGTTAGGATACATGGAAAATTCCAGCTAGAAGAAAATCAACCTTTGATATTGCTAGACCATCTCAGAACTACTGCCTCTTGCCTAAGACCAATCATCGAAATACGTGGTTCGCGTCTAAAAAGAAACAGACATGCAGCGGAGATGGCTGCGTCAAAGTGCAGGTGAGTGTCGATCGAGCCGTACGTCAGTTGCAAGCTCAGCGGAGCCGTTTAAGTTTCACGAGATCCGTGATTCCGTGCCGTCATTGCGAGGCCATGCTGTACCAGGTAAGGCTGCTTCAGGGTCCAGTTTTTACGAGGAGGATACGTCTCTGCGCCTTGCAGCGCGTCTTCTAGGTGTATTTGACTCCCGAGGTCGTGGGTTCAGTGGCCGGTTACAGGGCTTGCTCGCGC
Organism: Andrena marginata; assembly: GCA_963932335.1. NCBI lineage: Eukaryota > Metazoa > Arthropoda > Insecta > Hymenoptera > Andrenidae > Andrena > Andrena marginata. The sequence goes on along the minus strand of OZ010659.1, from coordinate 28,879,824 downwards.
AGAACTATTTCTCTCAAGATCGAGCAGCCCGTTTTTTACGAGGGGGACGGATACAACGCACGGTACATACTTGTCCAGGTAGTGCTCACACCTTACATCGTGACTCTGCCTTGTTCTACTTGCTGTTGGTTTATGGACACGGCCACATTGCTGTTTAATCGCCAACACTCACGGGGTTGGATATCTGGATCGGTGGGTAGAAAAAGTGGAGGCTTACTCGATGCTCATAAATCTTCAATATACATCGACCAGTCACCTTTACGTTTGTACTTGGAATTCTAGCTGCATCTTGCTTTAGAATGTGCACGATACTCTATGGATGTCCCATGTTTGCACGATTTAAGTTTGATACTGGATTCTTGTAACACTTTTGCAACCTGAATTGAGGAGTTGAAATGGTAAATGATGCAAGTATACCAGAATTGAAAATTTTCAGTATTTTCTTCTCGACCACACCGGTGATGGTACTTGTTATCTGAGTTCTGTCTTATGACAGCCCTAGAAACTAAAATAAATTGTGAACTGTATTCAGTATAGAATTTAGATCATTTTCCACTAAAAAATATTTTTTTATTTCTTTGACACTTGCATCATTTAACATTTCAAGTCCTCAATATTCTGAATTTTTCACCGAATCTAAATTCTTCAAAGATTCTATTCATCGGTAAAAATTAGATATTTATTCTTTAATTTGTATATCTTATTTGTTTTCGTATTTAAGGGGTTAGGCCGAGTTGGACGTAACAAAGTTATACTCATTTTCGGCAATTTTCTTGAAGAAGATAATGAAATAAATGGAAAATTCTATGTGAAGCATGTTATTGTACAATTTGCGACGGAGAATGTCGTATTTTTTTCATCACGGTAGAGCCGTGATACGCAACATCTCGCCGAACGACGTATCCACGGTGTTTAACCTCAGGGCTATACCGTTTGACCTAGAACAAAAAACCTATAAGTTTTATTTTCTATGTTTCTAAAACTAAAGAAGTACCTATCGATTTTGCGATATATTTTACATATTCTTTGCAATTGACACATTTATAAAAACAAAAATTCACTTTTTCCTCGCATGTTCATCATTTCGACACAAATGAATGTTCATGGATATCCATATGTACTAAATACAACATGTAAAAAAATACAACTTTTTCGTCCAGAGTTGCACAATAACAGACTTCATGTTGGATTTTCCATTTATTGAAACTTTGCTTCGTCCACGGTGGACTAACCCCTTAATTCGCCTGACTTCGAATAATATGTAGATTTTATTTCGATCCAAATTCTCAGGAAAAGAAGATTTCTGAATCACCACCGGGGTGCTTTTTCCGTATCGCTTAAAAGGCAATAAGGGTAAACTGGATTCATTTGCGTATCGCAAGAAACACGCCAGGAGAATGCTCGTAAGCACATTATCCCGGGGCGGAGGCCATTACGCACGTCTGCAATTAACGCTGATTATTATTCGAGAGCCGCGTCCCCCTATCGAAATTCGTTCTCCGCGACTTCTTGGCAGATAGGTTCTACTTAAAATGCATGGCGCCTCCTAACCGAACGACATTGAAAGTGTTTCAGGAATGTGCATTACGGATATATCGAAAATTCGGTATTATCGAAAATGCGATCGCCTCAAAGACGCGAATAAATAGCTGCTGCTACGTAATATTAGAAATGCAGGCCCTGGTTCGCATAATCAAATTCTTTCGCGTACATCGCCGTCTTGGTGTCTAAACTATTCTTAAAAAGATTAAAACACAATAACAACGCACGAACCCTTCTTAATATACAAAGTCCCGCACCATCCTACTTAAATCTTTAATTCCATTACTATTTTACATTTTTGAAACTCAAAATAATACCAAAAGTGAGTCACATATTTGTTCTTAATTAGGTACCTCAATTCTAAATTATAAAAAAACTAATTTGTCTATATCTGAATATGAAGTTACTCTACAAATCAATAGCAAATATTAACGATTTTTCTTATTATACTACGATGAATATTTCGCCCGGCAACAATGAAAATCAGTAAGAGTTCACGGTATTTCGCTAAAGGTGTCTTGCTTTTCGATTTCACGGCGACACTAGAAACAATAAACAGTCGATAAAGGATTTATTTTCGATCCCGCGCAACAAAGGGCGATGAAGATGAGTGGATGCCGCCTTTCGACCGCACGTGCGTTCTGTTGCGATTGTGTCAAACGTGAACCTTTCCTTTGACTTTCTTGGGACCGCATCAGTTAGTCACTGGTACGCGTGCCGAGAACATCGTCGAAATCCTCGGTCACAGTAGAATAACGCAGAAGTTGAATAATCGAGACAGTTAGCTGCATTTTGACTTTCTCTAACAAACCATGAGGATTTACAAACCGATCGAACAAACGTAAGAGACGTTACCACAATTATGTCCTCTTATTCGAGATGAAAATGTAATAAGTGATAACTGACAGAATTTCTTTTGGCTCTTATCTACATTCTACATTAACATCTATCACTGCTGGTATCACCAATTCACGTATAACTCCGTGTTCGCAAAGTGTATCGTGGTGATTCTTCAAACTTTGTGATTAAAATCAATAGGTAACGATAAAAACCTAACTTTAAACCGTTTCGGTTTCGTGCGAACGGAATAAACGAAGTCGAGTTTGGAATTTCGTTTGAATTTGATTGGTTGAACTCAGAAAATGAGCAAACTTTGGAAAATTGTGAAAAATTCTAACGTATGTCTGTTCAAAGTTTCGGGGATTGTATTTAACGATTTTGTTTCGATTCGTTGCAAAGGCGATGAAACAGTTGCGCTTCGTTTTTAATTTGTGATTCCGCGTTTTCTTTTGAATTTCGCCTTAATAGCGGTTGTGTGTTGCAATTGTCCGGGCCTATAGAACGCATCAATTATTATCGACGCGCAGTTTCAGTAACAAGAGTGAAGATCTTCCAAGAAAACGTTCTACAAAAGAGCCAACGATTTACACCTGCTCCGATTGTAAATACGAAAGCAATCGCCATTACAACGTGATACGTCACTGGGAGAGAATCCATTGGGAGCAGAAATTGCGTATTTGTTGTGGTAAGTGAACGTTGCTTATTAAAATTCAAAATTCTTCTGGTATGTAAAATACTGCTGTCGTTAATCATCAATTTATTAGCATGATCATTTTCTTTATATTTCCATGCATCAGTCGTCCAGAACGTTATTTTCTATTTGAGTACTTGGGTGTATTTGGTTCTTTTTGAGAATGTGGAAATTTTTTACTGGAACCACTCTGATTATTATTATTATTAATCGTCTTTATTACTAAAAATAAAAGTTATGGCTCAGAACTTTATCTATCTTAACCCGCCCTTGGCACACTGGGTCGTTTATGTATTGAGCAAATTGCCTCTTTCCTAAACTTGCTTCTGAATTTTTATTTTTCATAATTAATACTTTATATATTTGACTGAAAGAGCGATTGTACATTAAAGTAAAGACTTGAATAAGTATCCCATAATTTTTTCAGATTTTTTGCAAGTCAAAAACAGTAAAAATACAGCCATGAACATAAACGATCCAGTGTGCCCACGGACGGTGCGAAAATAAGTGTGCCCACGGCACGGCGGGTTAAAATACTTCGTCACTAAATGAATTTTGATCGTTAGAATTTAATTTGTGTAACCGTAGTTCGATCTTAGTGATCATTTTCTTCGAGTAACATATACCTAAAAAAAATTTCACTCACTGTCGAAAATTATATTTTAAAGTAATTATTTATAATTAAATAGAAAGGGCAACAAAAATCATTTTTGCCCAGAGCGGCGAAAGAGCTAGAGCCCTGCTTATAGCATGTACCATTGAATTTCTCCATTAGGTTTTTTTAATCTCGATCGAGTTGATCTTTACAGTAAATGTTCCTTAAAGCTTGCTAATAGATTCTTGATAGGTGTGTCTTAATATAGCCTTAATAACAATTTTAAATCTTCAGTTCAATCTACAATATCTTCTTCATTACAGTTTTTGATAATGCATTGGCTAGGGAAAAGAGCTTTTACTGTATCGTACTGATTTCGCGTTCGAATTTCTCGCTCGATCAAAGTAGGAGGGGAGACCGGGGTAGGTTGTAACACGGGGTAAATTGTAACATAAGTAAAATATTTGGAACGACAAATCTGGTAACCCACAGCATGCTACAGCTGCCTGACGATATTAGCACCGTCGGTTTTAGTGACCCAAACAAGCGTTATGTATTCATTTTGTGGTTATGGCCCAGAATTTTAGTATTTAAGCACATAAGTAAATTTTGTCATAGCACTTTTATTTCATATAACCGTCAGTAGAAACCATTTGAATTTTTTGCTTCTTTGTCGCAAACGAAACAGTACACATTGGTTTGTTATAATGTGTACGCATTTTAGTAATTTGATGTTTAGTTTCTCGTTTGCTCAGACAAAACGCAAAAATTCAAGCTCGGGGTAAATTGTAACATGTTACTACTTACTCCGCTCTAAATGGTGATAAATCAAACATGCTACTTGTTGACACACTGGAAAAAGATGTTCTAGACGAACTAGAGAACAATCGAGAATCCAAAAAGTAGAAAAAAAGGTATGAAGGCAAAAATAAAGAAAGCGAATAAGAAGATTTTAATAGGATCAGATTTAATAGAAGCAATGATTGTTTAACTCATGTATATAAAATGTTTAATAATGTTCTGCGTTTTCATTTATTTTTTTTAGAAATATTTATTTGTGGTCTCATTTGTATTTAAATAAGTAAAACAGATGTGTTACAATTTACCCCCGACTGGCGCACATTGTAACAAAGGTTCAGATTTGTTTAAGATGAAGCTAGATGTCAAAGTGTCCAAGATTTTGTCACGTACTTACACTCAATGAGTTCTCCACATATGTAAGTAGTAAGTTACGCAAATTATTTCCTAATTGAGGAAAACACTTTCGAGAGAAAACTGAAAACTTTTTTGTGACAATCTATCCCGGTCTCCCCTAACAGTTAAAATACCTAGGTATTTGTTGGACAACAAGAGCCATTTGTTTGATAAAAAAATTAATATTAAAATAACAGTAGGTAACAAAACAAAATTCGAGATTGATACTAAATACAAAAATGTATTATTTACTTCTTTACCGCTATTTTAAAATGTTTTACTCTTTTTTTTTTGTTTCATTTTTCTCTTTCTACCAATTTTGCCGCTCTGGGAGCCACCCTGCTTAAATATGGAATTGACACCGGAGGTGCTCCAAACAAATATTAATACCAAACATTTATTTATGTGACACTTTTGCAACATTCACAGAGATCATGCTACCAACACATATTTCATAAATTCTGTATTCGTTTCCAGACAGTTTTCAATGAAATTTCTTCATTATAATTTTGATCATTCTATCTCCCAATAACCTTAATAATATTTTCAAACCGTGAGCATAAATTGCATGTGAAAAATTGTCACGTGACATACTTTTGAATTTTCACGGAGATTTCAATTTTGAAATATGTTCTTCTGTCATATTCTTAATTCTTTTTACGATTGTATGCAGATACTCAAATCGACGATTTTATTAATTAAATCTTCCCATGCTGTTAAAAACAATTCCTAACGCGTGCTATAGTTTGTAATCACAACAATGTTCAGTTTCAAATTCGATAGCAATATATCAACGTAGACATGGCAGAGACCACGGGACAGAGACGTTTAATAAATACAAATGCCGCCGTCTCTTATTTCTGCGATCGTTGCGGTTATCTGGGCACGGTTCAAACAAACTAAACCGGGATATACATAGAGGATCGAGAATAGGACAGTTCTTAGTCGGTTGTCAGTTTCGGAAGATAAAAGTGTCACTGTTTCTTCAGGAGTACCTACTCGTCAATAATAATCCAGATCTGGTGTCAATATCGCCCTCTGGTTTCACGTCACTGTCCCGTGGTGGCTCATTATCTCCGACCCCACACGCGACAATGAGTCACTGCCGTGCAGATCAGCGCGGAACTAAATGATCTAAAATTATCAGATACACGGGCGGACAGTTGAAAATTTCGAAACGAATGATGTCACGAATGTGTCTTTCTAATAGGGTTGCCAACTTTTTTCGGGATAATATAGTACTTTACGGCTAAATGTGATAAAAAATATAGTACATTGTGAAAAATATAGTACCTGTCAGAGGAAAGTGGTAGAAAATGAAACTACATTAAAATAACATCTTATTTTTTAAATTTTTTTGGTGCATTTTGCATTATTAATTAATTGATTGTCTTTAACAAATATGTTAAAAGTTTGATTGCACTAAAAGTTGAAATTACCACATATGACATGCTCATATTTTATGAGATATAGGTAGGCTCTGTTTCTCTCTTCTCGCCACTTCATATACATTATAGAAAACATCCTCTCTGATAAAGTTTAATTTCGCAAATTAAAGTTTTGATGTTGCCATTGAATAAAAAATTAGTAAAAATTGTAGAATTTTAGCACGTATCAGAAGTATAGTATTTTTACGAACTATATCTCTTTCTTTCAGTACAGTATGTACACTAGACAAAAATATAGTACAATACTATACATACGTACGCTTGACAACCCTACTTTCAACCTAACACTGTGACAATTACCTACTAATAAATTTCTTCTGACACTAACGTTTGTATATCTATAAAATAATTGATTTCACGAACACTCAAACAGAACGTTAAAGGCAGCTTCCTTTTTCCTGCAGGGAGTCAATTCTTCAACAAAGGCGATTACTATATCCACTGCGAGCAGCTACATCCCGAGACAAGATCACACGCGATCACATCTAGGAACAAGTACAAAATTACTAGTAACTCGATCGTGACCCGCGATGAAAGTGTTAAGAGGCCTCGTTACAACAAAGGAGAAACGAGTACCTGCTTGCAGACGTCGGAAAAGTTGGCCTTGAATCAGAGATTCTCCGAGAGGATTCGCAACAGGCAGCAGGGGCAAGTGAAGTCTGTAGTGAGCGTCAAGTATTCGGTGACTTGCAGCGACATCGACATAGAGGATGTACCGTTGATAAATTTTCGCACCGATCGCCGGCTGAAAACGTACATCAAGAGATTCTCTCCGGGCAAGTTGGTAAACAAGACCAGTGACGCGCCGAAGGGAAAGCCGAATGAGACCGTAAAGATCGCAATCTCGTCTAAGGGAAACATCGAAAAGGCGGCGTCTGATAATGGCGTGGAAAACGTTGGAGCGAAAGTTTCCAATTCATCAGTCTCCTCCTTCACGGAGCTGCCTGCTAAAAAACTTCTTCTGCATAGATTCAGGACGACCGTGAAGCACGAGATCGAGATACCATTACGGGAACAAAATAATAACATCTGCGGGCAGGTGAATTTCGCGCAGCATCAGACCAAAGAAACGATTGTTCCTGTGCTCCAAAGTCGATCGACGTATCCGCAACAGCCCACCGGGGCGAACAAAGAAAATGTACCAAAGTTTGCGTTCAGCTTGGAGCAACATTTAGACATAAAGTTGGACAGGGGAATAACTGTGCCGAAGGTCAGCCAGCTGCATCGAGACTTTCTGGCTTCCATTGATTTCGACCAGTACAAGATATTTTAAGTATCGAAAAGGAACGAGGGAGTCGTACATTCCACGAGGAAATTGATGGAAAATTGTAAGTCACTGTTTCGGTACTTGGTATTTCGTGAATAACTATTACGTAGCTGTTTTGTTCATTAAAGATTTTCAATTTTTTTTTCATGTACCAAAGATGAAACCTTTATTCCCATACCGAAGAAAATTAGGTGACAGTAGTCTAGTACAGGCTTGGAAATTAAATGAACTTCGCGGCCGATTTTCAGAGGCAACGCCTCCTTTCTCCCGCCGCGCATCTCAGCCCCCACGGCGACCATGCAGCTTGGAGCGCCTCAGGCTCGTACCATATTGAACCGCGCGTGATACGTTGACAAAACAAAAGCGCATCCACAATCGTACTCTTTGGGACACTCCGTGGTATCAGCGAAAGCTAAATCCACACAAACACTATATATATAATACTCTTTGGGACGATCTGGAAACCTATTGATACAATGACGCCCTAATACGCCACGCGCAGTTCACGTGGTACAGGCCTGAGGCGCTCCAAGCTGCCGCAGGGGCCAAGACGCGCGGCGGGAGAAAGAAGACGTCGCCTCTGAAAATCGGCCGCGAAGTTCATTTAATGCCCAAGCCTAGTCTAAGTGTCTTGTTCTGAATGCTCAAGCTTATGTGATATCATATATACCTGACAAGTAATAGGTTGTGACGTTAAATACGCTATGAAAGCAACGATAGTTCCTGTATATTTTTATATTTGGTTGGATACCATGCGCGAATGTAGATATATGTTTGTAATAAACTGAAGAATGTAAGTCACTGTTGTTTTCATCAACCTCTGAAGACTATAATGTAGTACCACGCACTTTGTAATTTAATATTCCATGCCATTAACGTAATTATCTAGCAAATAGTGCACTTGAAACACTTGTCATTAATTAAAATATTAAAGGACCTATAGATATCCATAACGCCTCCATCAGAAGATTTTCCATTGTGACACTGGAGAAACCTCCTCGATTTCTTTTAATCTCCATATGTCCCATTTCTTCTATTCAACAAACTTTCCAATGTGTATTCATTTCTAGATTAAAACGCCCTAGATACTTTCTAAATGATAAGTCACCCCCACAAGAGAGGTGTAAAGACAGTTTCTACGTAGATATTTCTGCAGTTGTTGAGATGGAAATCGTGAGAGGTAATTTGTAACGAAGCAGGAACCTGCTAAGTATCCAGGATGATGCGGCTTTCAGATCGCCCTATCCTCGAGTGAGTCAACTTAGTTCCACCGTTGTTATTTTAATAAAGTGCACTTTAAGACTGAAATTATGCTGCGAAATGCTTGTCTTGCATAAACCCACACCTGGTTCGTCCTCATGCACGACCAACCCTCTGCCTGCGGGAGTACGTCACTTTCTCGACGCGTCAGCATTTTGTTTAATACCTCCATTTTAAACTCTTTATAGCCAGCGAGGCAACCAAGTTACCGAACTTCCTTTGTACAGTCTTTTGGAGCAACGTTTCATCATTAGAATCGTAGTGCGGTTTCATTTGCATGTCGAAGCTAATTACGCTGGCGTTTAAAAATTCTGTACACAGGGCGCCAGATCCACTTTGTCGACTGGTGAACTAGAGGACCGAGTTCTCACCGCCAAAAATAACTGAATTGAAAAATATTTTTACACTCTCCTATGGCACATCTAACGCGAAGATAATAATAGAGGCTGGTGGTATATGTAAAACAAGTTTTAATTGAGACATGAAGTTTCAAACAGTGTCTTTAAAGGGTCATTTTACTTTGATCGACAGAAAAGTTAAGCTATTTTTAAAGATTTTTTTCTCAACGAATAAATGTTTTTTGAATTTATTAAGCTACTCTTACCTATGTTATATAAACAAATTTAAAACGAATTTTTATACTTGTTTAAAATGCTTTTTTTATAGCGTCAATATGGCACCTAAAAGAGAGACCCGAAGAACAATTTTTGTCAAAAACTAATCGAGAGATAGGGTGTTTGGCCAAACTTTTTTAAACCGGGGATTTTGTTATTTTTCAACAAGATTTGACAAAATTGAACTACGGGTGATAACGACACTCATACGGATTAAGAATCTTTTCAAATTTTTTGTGTCAGATAAGCCTGAGTGGAGAAATTACCTGCACCACGGGCATATCTCTTTTTTGAGATGCCATATCGACGCTATAAAAAGAAATTTAAAACAAATTAAAAAAATTTGATTTTTTGTACAATATAAGAGTAGCTTAATAAATTCCAAAAAGATTTATTTCATTATATGTTCTATTTACTCCGAACAAAAATTTTTAAAAATAGCTTAATTTTTCGGCCCATAGAATGGCCCCTTAAACGTTATACGACACATAAGCATACTAGAATTTTATCTTTAATTCCGTACCTATATCTTTCTAATCCATATTTCCACTTACATTTGAAAAATTGTCTAATTTGAACAGGAAGGCGACAAGTCGATGGGAACATCTTGAAGGTATTCCCCCCAAAATTATATTACCTACTAATTCAAATGTAAATACACGTTTTACTGACATACAAACACAAATATCTGATTTTACATTCTGTAACACTCGAACGCATAGTTTAATGTAAACAAGTTAAGAATTATTTAAATAACGGGATGAAGGGCTACTCTGGCTCGAAAGAGGGAAGCGTTTTCTGTTTCCGTGAAACGTTTACAAATCAATCGAGAATTGAGAGTCAGCATTTTTCAATTGCTGCTATTATCGTCGGGGGAACAACGCTGCACTTCCGGCTGCGTCGATTGTGTTATTTTATAAACATGAAACGAGTAAAGCGTCACGTATGTACATACATGCGTTGCAATTGCTCGGGTGCAATTATCTGCTCACATTGGTGTGCGAGGGTGCACGTGGAGGGGGTCGTGGTGTTAACGAACCGGACAATGAGTAGTCACGGTTCGTTAGATACTCAACAACCAAATAATTAGCAGGTGCATTCGGATTCCCATGTGTCTGGATTTTGGACACCGTGTCACGCTTTCCGTCCCAGACGATACGTTTCAATGTCGACTCCCGTTTTGCGTATCGGCCACCCTGCTCTTTGTCTTACGATTTTACGCAATACCGTGACGCACGCGAAGAAAGAGTCTTTTCTTGTCGACGGCAATTAAGAGATGCTTCTGACTGGTATTGTGGTCGAGATTACGAGTAACAACTGCTACGTAATATCTAAGTAACAAGGGGAGAATAAAGTGGCGAGACAAGTAGAAGATATAGAATTGTGCGAGCTTCTTTTCACAACTGTTTTATAGTGGCGTTTGTTTGGCGTACGTATGTGCATTTCTTGGATATTCATATAGAGTATATAGAAAACGAGGGATGTACGGGAAATGTGACAAAGAAAATCGAGTAATTTAAGGTGGGATAAATTTTATATTGTACCTACTTACAGTGGGAGCATTTAATCCCATCTGTGTTCTATTAATGTATTTTCAATCTTTCAATTAGTGAGTTGAATTGTGAATATTTTAACCATATGTCATGAAGAAGTTTGATTGAAATTTAGTGATGATGAAATTTAGATAATGACACTAATCGAGAGAATTGAATTAATTTCTTAAAATTTGTAGAGGAATTACAGCACCTCACAGCTATAACAGGTAAACTCAGAGAGACTAGAAGGAACCAAGAAAAATGAAATAGAAATCGATTTTCTGTCATCATTTAGCCGCAGTCGATTAAAACGCTCTAATTTTCATAGATCAAAGGGACATTATTTAAATAGCGTGACGTGTTTCTTTGTTCCCGATTTTAAAATACTAGAGATAGGTATTCGATGTTCCAGCGACTAGTAAGCATCCCGATCGATATTGTGTCAGTGCATTTGCAATCCGTCATATTGGCGCCCTCCCCTAATGAAAATCTCCTGTACTATCGACGAAGCGAAAATTGGTTAATCCGATTTTCCGCGAAATTCCCGTGGAAAGTCTAATGAAAATCTGACCATGGCATCGGTAAAGTGCTTGCACTGCTCCAGGTACCAATATCCAGAGAATTGGAAAGTGTTGTTCACGAAACTATCACAGTAGTTGATGTAAATTTTGGGAGCTTTACGAGGTTACGTCATGTCACATTAGTTAAACAATACGTTACGTGTATGACAACGTTTATATCGCCATTTAATGTTTAATCAGAAAGGACTGTCAATTTCATTAATTTAATTAGTTGCGTCTGCTTTTGAATTAGAATACCTACTGGATATTTTACACATAGGTACTTATGAAAATATGTGGGATCAAAAAACTATCCCAATAACATCATAAAATTGTACAAGCCTTCCGTTTGCTTTCCCTGGCCATTTTTCAAACACAGTGGTTCCTATATCACGAGTCGAAAAATCCGCCATCTGTCTGTATTAATTCACGGTACATTTGCGCCTAGGAGGCTTCATCATCGCGCGATAAACGCGCAAGGGGGATGCTTCTGTTCCGCGGCCGTTGTTCGCGATCAGTTCGCGGTGGATGAATTCCAAAAATTTTTCGAATTCAAAGGGATATTGTAATAAATTTAATGAAGCGGATGCTTATGGTGGAAAAATTAGATGGTACTTTTGCGAAAGCGCGCCGTCAGCGGCTTCGCGTGGATATCCGAGGGATATTACGAGCAAGGGAGCAACGTCGAGGAACCTAAACGAGTCTAAAGTACCCACTTCTCTCCTACTCAAGCTCGTTTCACAACGCGAGCGTAACCGAGTGTTTTCCTCGATGCCTCTTGACCGACTTTCTGATGCTTTCGTTGTGGACACAGATGCATGTATACGTATAACCCCCTAAATACGCGCCTTCACCAACGGAAAACTATCGCCCGTGAAACTAGAGCCATGCAACTTCGCGCACGGTCCTCTTCTCGCATGAAAGTTATTTGCCAGCTCTCGAGTACGATTTGCAGTAACACAACCGCACATAAGAGTCTCATAAATAGTGCAGCGCTTTCTCTTTCACTGCTTGGAACATCTGTGCTTTATTCAAGCCGGGTATCTTACAGAAATATGAGATCGTCCGAGCCATGATTAGCTTTGATCGGAAAAAGATATGAGGATACTGATTTTGTAATGTTAGGCCCATTCTGTCGGGATCGTTTAATACCTGCTTCGTGGTGGGAACTTGAAGGTACAGGATTTGTTAGTTTAGTGTTCCACATGCGAGGAAAGGTATTTCTGAGATATAAGTGTAAGTATGTCCTGTGATCTTATTATCAGCCTATTAGATATTTCAAAAACAATTAGAGTCGACTTCAAAAAAAATAAAACTGCACTAAAAAGTAAAAAATAATTTTTTCCCTTATTTAATCTACGACTCTCAATTTTTTTATGTCGGCGCCTCATGATTTGCACTGTGTAAGTCTGCCGCCGAATTAAAAAAAAAATGAGAGTTGGAATATAAATAAATTATTTTTCACTTTTTACTGCTGTTTTATTTTTCTTTTTTTGAAGTCTGTTTTAATTTTTATAATTTTTTTATTTTATATATATATTGACCAATCCTTCTAGCTTCGCAAAAAAACTCAAGTCGTTTAGATTGATTTTAAAAGAGTTTCGCGATTTTAAAAAGTGTCGGAATATTTTCGTTACTGTACATAAAATAATAATAATTAGGTGGCAAAAGCCTTTGTGAACCAGAACCGGCAAAATATTGGACTAATATAAATACAGTACGGGATGGGACCACAGGGGCATCGTCCTTTTTCGAATAAAAAAAGATCATCAAAATCGGCCCATATGCTGAGGAGTTATGCGGAGAAAAATATATAAAAAAAATACGGGTCGAATCTATAACCTCCTACTTTTTGAAGTCGGTTAAAAATGATTTCTACCAAGTATCACTAAATAGAAGACGAAAACAAAAGCCTGAGAACACAAAAAGTGAACCCTACTTTTCAAAATCGTAGAGATCACAAATCTCATCTCAGCTGCTACCAAAGTAATACCAATGACACATTTCGACTCTCTAACCGTAGGTATCCTGAAATGAGTATTACGATGAATGATCAGCGTAACTCTGTTTATATTGAAAGATAAGGGTTGCGGCACCTTACGGCCTAAGGACAGCCGCGGCGGCGGAGGCACGTGTCCAAAGGATTAGTGGCAGAGCGAAAGAATTGGTAGCATGTGTAAAGCGTATCTAGTGATGATATTCAGTATTCTTATTATATTATCTTGTTACATATACTGTTCTTTCATTATTATAGTACTTCATTTTTAAAATATATTCATTTGTCTAATTGTTTACTCGTGAAATCCCGACTGTCCTACATACATTTCATTGCGATGACTTTAGGCTACAGGATTAAATTTTACATTCCAACCACCATTACGCCAATGTGTTACAGAAGAAAAGATGCGAATAACGAATTAACTAGGACAAAATGCAACGCACATTGCGCGGCACGGATGCAGAATAGCTGAACGACGCATACACCCTTAACCTAATTGTTGCAGGACCAGGGCTCATACTCGAATCTTTAGTTTAATCAGGTAATATAGTTTCCCGGATACCGAAGCAGCCGATGCACCGTGGAATATTGCTGACAGCCACCCAACACTTCCCAGCATGGGTGATGTATATTATTAATTACGCCAGCGTGCTGCTATTAGACCAAGACAATAGCCCGTAATCTCCGTGTACCGAGATAATAGCACATTCAGAATCGTATGGTGCGTTCTTCAACAGACAATGATACCTACTATATGCTACTTAATAATAAATATATCGAAGAACCTAAGTCTAGAGAGAACAAGTACAAGTTCCTCTCATTCTTCACACTTGATACGTTCTGAGCATTATAGTTTAATACAAGAGATATTAACCATTTACTAGAGAAGATTTAGATCAGTTATCATATTCATTGTGGATTAAAAAAAAGTCACAAAACTCAAGTTAGGAGCAACAGAATGCAACAATTTATATTGAATGACTCAAATAACGGTCAAGATATTTCAATTATAATTGATAAAGTACCCAAGACACAGAATAGAGTTTCTACTAGAAGGAAAGGAGGATCTGTTTGAAACGTTCGAATGCTATTTAAAGTATTCATGGAGCAAGGATTCGAATTTTGGTATATTTCAGTATAGTTGCTTTCAAGGATTCGATACATCAAAGATCGGTTCATCTGAGAATTAACAAGGTAGGAAGATTTCTGACAGATTCCTCCGGAGTGGCACTTAGGTGCAATTTCCAGACGATCGCTGCAGCCGGCTGCTGCAACGCTTTATCTCCGTCTAACGAAGCTGCGGTCCGAGATCACGGCACGTGGAACATCAGGAACTCGTTAGTGCGTGAAGCATCCAGGTATTCCGGAAACTAACTCCATTTACCAGCGGTACCGTGAACCTCAGTGCAAAGGCAGAGGCCGGTCGAATTAGAACGTTCGTCCCTTCGAAACGTAATTTACGTTTCCAGCAGAACGCATTGATTTGCGGCGGTTCCGTTGGGATGACGATCCAAGCTGATAGTAATCGAGATAACCCCGCGATTCAACGTGAAATTCGCGACTCTTTGTAAGCATCGAGCGTCATCAACGTATCGCGACCGCGACGCGTGATAAAAATTCTTTTTCGATCTAGTTTTCGTCGATTTAGATTGCTTTTCGATTAGTGCAGCGAGGACAGATCGTCACACTTTGCGTAGAATTTTTGGCAATAAATTGGTTGACTCGAATTCAACTGTTTATGATAGGTTTTAATGGAATCACACCTTTCTGTATTTGTGCGTTAGAAGGAGCAAGTGATATTTAATATGGCCTCATTATATTCTTTGACCTACTGATAAAATGTATGTCAGGTGTCATTAAAAAAGATCTTCAAACGTCCTTGAAGCAGCTATCCATCGACCTTTCTACTTGATATTCTACTCTTCCCCTCGAATTCCTCCAACCCCTACGTGTTCAATTTTTTAACTCGACGTGCTTTGCGACATATATCCAATTATAGATTGAAGTAGGTCAATCTATATTATTATCTTTGGGGATTCAGATGTCGTAGGGCGAGGATTGGTCACACAATTCAAGGTCCCTTTGGAAATTGCCATACAGCGATGAAATAACCCCTTCATATTCCTGCAGGAAGATTGAGAGCCCAACATTCAGATTTTGTGGCAACGTGTCTAAATTCTATTTTAATTCTTTTGTTGCAATACCAATAATTGCTTTATCTACTTTTATGAACAAGATCTGCTTTTTTAATAGTGAAGCGGCTATCATTATTAAGAACTAGTTTTTTTAGCCTGTCTTCGTCAGGCATTGCTACCCTACAGAATAAGACACCTAAGGTAAACGTAATTTTTGTTGGAAACACCCCTAGAAACAATTTTCCCTGTGAACAACGCTTTTAATGTTTGCTTCCATGGGGGAGGCCAAATAGAGGGCGCATTTCGACTATGCGTTGAGCGCGCATTTATATCCCTACCACATCTTGAAATCCTTCGGTTGAGAGTGAATGAAGCCGTGAGCGAGCGAGAGAGGACGGAAGAGTTGCACGAAGGTACCGTCGGCTACGAAAGACAGAAAGCGTGATACATACTTTGTCTTTCTTCAGCTTCAGCTCGAGCTCGACCCTCGTGCGGACTTACAATGTAGCAGCGGCTACTACATTGTACATAATACTCGTTTTAGGGCCCAGGTACTACCCATTTTCGATTTTTCCAGGTTTGGATTTTTTTACGGCATCTTTGTAGGTCATCGGGAAGTACGAGAAAAAGTCTCTAGACAGATTTTGCTAAGAAACGAAAATCCACCTGAAGTGTCTTAGTACATAAGATTATTACATAGGATAGGGTCAAGAAAGGGTTGAAAATCTTATGCAAAAAAGTCATGCGCTCTACTTAAAAAAATTTAAATACAAAAATATTGAATAGATACACGTGAAATCTACTGTTTTTTTTACTTATAATAAGTAAATAAGTCCAGAATTCATTGTCGAGAAAATTGGCTTCGAAATTCTTAACGTTGCGTCCAGTCGCGTCGGTATAGGAAAATCTACCTTAAGGAGAACTCGATCAAACTCTTGGTACCACTGAAGTGTTGTATTGTATTTGTGTAATCAAGATCACATGATAGTACATTGCTACACGTCTACGCAACAGGATAAAGGTCTGGAATACTATTTCATCCCGAACAATCGCCACCATCATCAGCCCAGACTCGTAACGGGACCTATGACTCATCCTGCGTGTTGCACATTATTTAAACCCCACGCATTCCAATAAATCATTTAATCTCGCCGCGACAGATACTCGCCGCCATATAACAATTACAACAAAATGGCCAGATACTGCTTTGATACACATTGTTGCGGGGGCAAAAATTATGCGATGGGTCTGCGTGTCGGGGGCATACCTCGGAGGGGTTGTCAGAGGAAAGAGGTGGGTAAAGAGGCGCGGTAATTATTATCATTAGAATTTATGGTGACACCGGGATTACCCTTTCTCCGTGACCAGTGCCGTGGAACTGCAAGAAACTATTATTACCCTCACTCGTGTTTCTTGTTTTGCCGTTCCCCTATCCCGAAGGACCCTGTCCTGGGTGAAGTCATAAATCAGCCACCACCCTCGGCTACACCCCACCCACCGTGTCCGAGAGGCATCCTGTCTCGATAAGAAAGAGGAATCGAACGATACAAGTGCACTGGTAAGAAAATCGAAGAGGGTATAGCTGAAGATCCCGTGTAATTCCGGCAGATAAGGCTCCATGGCCATGTACCCTCGACCGAGTGATAGTCGCCATAATTGCAGTTTAACTATAATTATAGGACAAGGGAAGAAGCGTAAATGATGTATCGTCGCGAATTTCTCAGACGCTTGTGATCGAATAAACAGTGTATAGATTGCTGATCAAACTGATTAATGAGTCTGCACTAAGGAACATGATGTAACCAGGATCTACTGATTGTGAGTAACGTTAATTTAAGAGACTCAAACGTGACTGTAGTTAATTCCACCTCACTCGCTAGGCCAGTGACGTTTCAAGAACTCTGTGAATATAATATTTCTCTATTCCAAGAGGTAGTCTAAATTTAGATTTTAATCGCTTCTAATTAAAGTTTTGTGTTCACTAAAATACGTTAGATATTCTTA
Source organism: Andrena marginata (assembly GCA_963932335.1). NCBI lineage: Eukaryota > Metazoa > Arthropoda > Insecta > Hymenoptera > Andrenidae > Andrena > Andrena marginata. Next base: position 28,862,140 of record OZ010659.1, on the reverse strand, counting down.
CGAAGGTCTCGGCACCAGCGTTTTAAATTTTAAGATACATGAATAACTAAGTGGTAGATACCTATGTTCAACTGGTGAGAATATTTCTTATAAAAATGTCATACATTCTGCCGTTTGTAACTGATACAGGTATCTCAACCATGGACATTGATGACACGTGATAGGGATTTCACCCTTTGGGTTGAAATATCTAGTGCAATGGGACTACAAATTATTAGCCGGGATTAACATCAGCTTACTCTATAGCCGCTGATAAGGGATATTTGAGAGGATTCGTTGGATACAAAGCGAATCTATAACGAACGTTAACATCAAAGGGATTTTTGTCATTAGAAGAAAAAGCAGCAATACCTTTGAGCGAGTATTGGGATGAATAAAAGATGCCAGTCCAAGCTCATACTTAAGCACAATGTGCGAACAGGTATTAAGAGACGAAGAAAGTATTTTAGAGCTGTAGATTATCCTTCCTGAAGAGCTTCTGTTCAAAAATATCAATAGAATCTCATTTGCTAATTATATATACCATTAATTAGATTGACGTACACTTTTGAGCTTCCTTCAGAATTGCTAGTATTAATTAATAAAATTAATATCGCAATTTCCATGCAGAAAGAGTGATATGCTTTTATTCAGACACTGATGAAACATAAACAAATGGTTCCATCGAAAATATAAATGGTCCTTCATCCTTTTATCTCATAAAATAAAAATGGCTTTAATGTTCAACGATCTATTCATCACAGATCTTCAAAACTCCCGCATTCAAATTTTCAACCAAATGAGTTCAATTCGTCTTAAAGGTGGCCACTGCATTTGAAGAAACAGCGTTAACTTTGAAATCTCTTTAATATACTCTATAATACCTCCAACTATCGATTTTCCTCTCTGAAACTCCGGCGGCCTCGGCCTCCTCCAACCTCTTCAATATTCAATTTCTTCGATTCAACGTACGTTACGAGCTATTTCCACTTGTAGATTAAAATACGCCACTCTGTAAACGGAGTGCCTCATCTTACGCCGGCATTCTGCATCTTCCTGTGCTTCACGTGGAATAACATATTTTATCAGTTCGTCTCTCGCGCTTTATTCACCTTACAATCTAAAAACGATTCACAAATCGACGAACATGCATCGTGTCATAACTAAACATTGTACCCTCAGTTTGAAGACTACGAACGCAAATTCGAGACTGTGTAATGCCTAAGCCCTAACACAAAACACATTCGAAGCGCTGAAAAATGATTGCTTTACAACTATGCCGCAAATCGTACAAGTGGGAACGTGACTTTAGCAGACCACATTGAAATATCCCCGTATCAGGTGTCGCGTGGTTACTTTCGTCTGCAGAGTAACGCGAGCGGCATTACATAATTGACCGCGTGCTTTGAACAGGAAATTCGCCAGCGAGTTTAAGGCATTGCAGCTTGTAATTGCGCCACACGCGGTCTGTGCACACACATATAATTATCAGTTTACACTCCGGTGTGGCGTGACGGATGCATGCTGCTCTAGGCGCGAAATTTCCTCCTTGCGAAACCACGTGACGTCGCTGGGCGAAACGGAACAGGCGACAAAAGGCTTTCAAATGCGTCGATCGTAACCGACTAGGGTTGAAGGAGAGAAAAAAAAAGTGGACAAAAGAGACTGCCCCCGGGTTAATTCACCTCGTTACGCACGAATGGCCCGTAACTTCATCGCGTTCCTCCTTGCGCGCGGTATCGAGCTTGTATCTGTGTAGCGCGGTAACCAGATATTGCGGCGAATTAATTGCATACGCTCTCGACCGGTATCTCCGTAATACGGACGACTTTAATTAGCGATCTCGCTCTCGACGGTTCTTTTGGAGATAGTAAATTACGCAGCTTCTTGTCTTACACGTAATAAGAAGATTTCCGGAATAATGCGCGGCTATCGGTGGTCAGGTATCGTTTCTGTGTATCGCGAAGAGTTAAGAGCACCCCTCCGTCCGACGCAAGTCGAACATACCGCAATAACTCTTCCTACTTTCTGCCTCCGCTCGTTCCGTACTGTTAAAGATGCCGCGGTAAATAAATGCCTACGGTGATCTGAACCTTGGATTCTGTATTGAGTTTCAGTCTACGCTCCTACACGTTAATCCAATGTGAACGCGAGTCGCAGGTATGCGGTGTACAGGACGTTCCATTTAACGTTCCCGGCGACTGCAAGTGCGAATGTGTACTTCACGCTTCACAGATGATTATTTATTTAAAGTTCATGGGGCTCGGTTGAATTTTCAATTAATTACGCAGATATAAATTGATGCTGAGATTTGTCCTTTGACACACAGTTGATTAACATCATAAGATTTACAAAAACATGTTTGTTTAGTCAAAAATATGCATTGTATAGGATATACGCTACAGTTGGATCAGTGATGGGACTTTTTAAAAAAGTTTCGTTTGTTTTGCAGTGATAACTCGAAAATGGAGGTTCCAATTGATTCAAATGGAATTTGAGCATGTTCACAAAATGTGTACTTTCAGCCTGAATCTAAATTGAAGTTAATACAAACCTTTATTCTTTATAAAAAAAAAAACTAAAACCTCATCTTTGTTTAACGAAAAAGGCACTTTTTTGGAAAATCGCCATTTCGTAGCTGCCATTTTCATAATTATCTTCTTTTATAGGTTCAGTGCAGAACTAGTGGTATTCTGAAGTAGGTCGCTGAATTTCGTGTTATCAAAATCGCTGCCAAACAAAGGGAACATTTTTAAAAAGCCTCTTTAATCACCCATCTGTAGCGTCATTTATAATGTATATTTGTGACGAAACAGACAGGTTAACAGGTAATAAACATTGTGTCAAAGAACAAATTTCAACTTCAACTATGAAGCTTATCTCTATGTAATTAATTGAAAAAGAAATGTTTCATTTTCGACAAAATCGATTGCCTAAGTAGTACCCTTAAGGTTTGGAAATTCCGGGAGTTCGAAGTGACTGTGATCGAATACATTGAACCATTCGAATACTTTGGGCCCCTCCAGGGCCCCATTCTTAAAAAAAAAAATATAATTATATCCAAAGCATATTTTTTTTTGTATTATTACACTGAGTCCGTTTTTAGTAAACCACCTCTTCCCGAAAAATGGGCCCCTCAGAACCTTTGCGACCTGGGTCTTTTTTTTAAATCGGCCACTGCTTTGAACGTTCCCATTATGAAGATTCACATATTTTTAAGATTGAAAAGTACATATTCCTAGTTTTGAAAACACAATCTCTGACTAAAGACTATAGTCCTCGTGGTGTTGGCATACATCAAACAGCAATCGAGAAGAAATAAACAAAAACCCTCAAAATTTCATTGACGATAAAGATCAAAATCGTACTTACAAACTAGAAATACCTACAACTCCTTAACTCAAACACAGTGAAGAAATTGCATTCGTATCATAAAATTGAGCAGACTTCCAACCCTATATAATCTTCCACCAATAAAACAATTTCTCCCCTTAAAGAAGCACTCCCCTCCTCTGTCACTCTGTCCCACCAATCAGAAGCAAATCAAACATTTGCATCCACCGACCAGTGTCCTTCAAGCTCCTTTTTATACCCCGTTTATAAAAACAGAATGCTTCGATACCAAAAATAAACCGCCCATTAAACTCATCGATTATGAAATCGTTCGAAAGGGTGCAGATTAGCTCCCTCCTGCGACGGGCAATCTTTTTTCGCGCGATACGATTACCTAGGAAGTATGAACACTAGCGCACCGTCGACGGCACAAAAGTGGCAGCGATGCGGCAGAATTTAAACGCCGCGAGTCACTCCAGGTGATCCTCAATTGGTCGATACGGGTGCCCTTATTACGCGGCCCGTCCTTAATTCAGAGTTACGCCACTGCGGCGTGCATCTACCTGCGAGGAAGAGTTTCCAGCCCAGATGAGAGTCCTTCGATTATCCGGGCCAGAGGAAGTGAAAGAGCAAAGGTCGTTCTCCAGTAGGCGACGGAATGTCGCCTTGATATTGGCGAACCGGGCGACGCATGCGTCCCGCCCGACCCCGTCCTCGGTGCAATTTTGGAATCATGTCAACAAACATCTCTCACTGCGTCCTCAGCCCCTAAGCTGCACTAGGTATCCGTGCAACTGCACTCAACTACTTTCCCAGACCGCCACGCCAGTTTCAGCGCGGCACCCTTGCAGCTGCAAGTAGTATCTACTAGGACCACCGAGTGTCACCTAGTGTCGCGCTTACCTCGGAGCACGCGTCGATTTTGTGCCACCGATAGGACACAAGTGCGAGCATTGTCTTGGAAGTGACGCAGTATTTGTTGAATTATCAGTGGTAATTTAAGAAGGTGCTGCCCATAACGCGCGCGCGATTCATCTGGCGATGCAAAACGCGACCGTCGTCATACTCGCGGAGGAGGCTCTGTAAATTAGCCTGGGAACATTGATGAATACCAAGTAGCCGTAGGAAACAGTTGGGACACCCGCGCGGCAGAATGGAGAAGGAGGTGGCCTGCGAAACCGAGATGTCGATCGTTGCTACGCTCTCGAAAAAGTACGACACAGTTGAGGCTCACGAAGGTGTTGTAAATAATTCTTGTTACGTTTGTCTGCGATTAGCATCGGCTTCCAGCGCATCGATATCGTCCTCGATCACCCTCACAAGGTGTATCACAGCGGGCATCAAGTTTCTGGGAACGTCCACTTGGAGCTGAATGAGCCAATGGACGGTCTAGGTAAGAGCCTGGAAGAGTCCAAGGAAATTTGCCACTTGATCTCCTTAACACGACGAATTCACTTCCAATGATGCTTATTCTTAAAACCTTACTGGTTTATTTCAAAGCACAGTCTCTCCTGCACAAAACAGTGCACGAGTGGGTATCGGAGTTTCACCGAATTTATCTGATAGTTGAAAGCGTACAGCAGAGAGCAGATCACCGCTGATATCGCCGGAACGAAGGCGCATCGTAATTAATCGGCTAGCACGGGTTCAACTGCCAGATAAATTTGTCACGGAGCGGGACAACTAGTTTTAAGTTTCTCTCGGTCACAGCGTGCTGTTCCGCGATATCTCGCCCGCCTCACCCCTGCGAACCCGACGTCGATGTATCGAAATTGACGCTGCTTCGATAGACGCGGAGAACGAGAAGATACCCGATTGGCTTGCTTGTAACGAGGCACGACCAACTTTATATTTATTCTCGCGATGTTTACCCGCGCTCGCAATCACAAAAATTTCTCTTCCGTTCGACTCGAACGGCTGCCAATCGTGCCATCGATCGCGTTGCATAACGGGTGACCTAAAATATTCTACTACCCCTACACACACGCTGCTAGACAACGTACCACGTGATTCTGGTATTGCAGGAACGCTTGTAGCGTACACAGCGAAGGCAAGCGAGGATTAGCTTTGACGAGCCGCTCGTCAGTTTTCAGAGGATCCAAACTGACTTTGTACGTGGTAGAGAGAACGTATTAGCCCCGCTATCGAGAATGTTATACTCCATTGAATACGAAAGTGTTTTGCACGTGCCCTATGCTTCCTGACTACCATTCCTCCAATTCTGATCGACCTAATTTCTCCTTTTATTGCGTTACGTGGATAAATGTTACTTTAAATCGGTTGACTGTGTTCTAGCTAATCGAAGTGTGCTCGTAGCCACGTGTTTTAGTGAATTGATATGGAAGTGGATAGCATGGAATAACGTTTCCAGTTGCTAGCTCGTAGGAACGTTGTAAACACGACCTTTCTGCATGCAGGAATTAGGCTTAAGTGCAAGGGAGAGGCTCAGGTGTATTTCACTGATCGATCGGCCGGCATCCGACGTAAGTTTTCGGCGCTCGAGAGTTACCTGCACGCGGAAACTTATCTCGTAGGCGGTAAGTATACGCGGCCGTCGCGATCGCCATGGGAAAGGCCGATGTCACGGATTAACAGGTATTCTCGTCACGGTTAGATGGTAAAGAAATGTCAACGATCACCGGCGGCGTCTACCCGTTCACCGTCACGCTTCCAGAGAATCTGCCGTGCAGTTTCGAGGGACGATATGGACGCGTACGGTACTCGATTAGGGCATTGTTGGACGTAACGAGCATTTATCGGTTTTCCACCAATATTATTCCATTCACGGTGGCTCCCATTCTTGACCTTAATCGAGATTCCCTCGCCCCCGTGAGTAGGGATCTACCAATGAATGATAACGCTTCTGAAGCGTTCTAATTCTCCAAAAGCAAATGCGCTATCGACTTAACGCTTCCCGTTGCTCTATCCCTTGCATAGCAGTCGCTACCTTCGGCTATCCATGTTCAATGATGCCTTTAATATTATAAGAACAATCGTTTTCAGTTGCCCATAAGCGTCCAACAGTCTAAGGTGTACATAGGTCAAGCAGAGCCTCTCACCATATCAATGTCGCTGCCCGTTCACGGATACGTTCCCGGGCAAGCAATACCCATAAAGATCGCCGTGGCGAATCCTTCCACGGTCGTGGTTAAGAAAATCCGAGTTGTCTTCAAAAAAGTAACCCTGCTTTTTCTATACGTAGAACGTAGCGAGTAGTGCGATGCTTCCCCTGGCATGATCCGAAATCTTTTACTCCCCCGTTCAGTTCGAGGATCAAGTAGTGCTCCTAGCTCTAGCGGCGTATTCGAGTAACGAGTGTTTCAGTTGGTTTGGATTTTGTTCGAGGGGGATATCCCTCGACGAAGCGTATTGCGGTAAAACTTTCTGGGTCATGCTGGCGGCAGACGATCTCCTTCGGTGCATTCCTCATTTTTCTGCCGCTTGTTCTAAATAGTGCCTGTTTCCTTAGGTGGTGACTTATCATTCGATGGAAAAGTCCCGCAAGCATAAAGAGATCATAGTAGAAGTAGAGCAACCCGTTAATAAAGACCCCGATACGTACGACGTCACGTTTGATGTTCCTGCAGTACCACCCACAGGGATGATCCACTGCAACGTCATCGACGTTCTGTACACGCTTAAAGTGAGGCTGTCTTAAATTCAGTAGCGCGACGCAGCGCCGTAAAATCGGGACGAGCTAGACCTGCGAGTAGCTTGAGAAGCAGAATTTTGAGGAAACTATTTCTTCTAATTTTACGCTCTTGGAATCATAGATTATTGTTCACCTCTCGCTCGACTTATTCGATTATTACGCAGAAGTTTTGTTGAAGCATTTGATGGAGATGATGATCGTTGTATTGGGTGATTGCAAAAAGTTTGCCGAGGTTTAGTGATATTCTGGGTTTTGTTTAAAAGCAAAAGCAAGTAAGTAGTTGGTGTGATGCAGTAGCCTAAATGTGTTGAAAATTGATCGTTAACGAAATTTGTGCAAAATGAACTTGATGTATGAAGCAAACAGAGGTTTGTCTATTTAAATGAGGTTGACAATTGCCCATTTCACTAGCTGGAAGGATTGCTATTAGGAAGATTGTATTTTAAAGGAAACGACTAGTTTTAACTGAGCAGTAAAACAATATATATAAAAAAATTATGTTAAACGAGTTTACTAAAAATGCACTAAAAACTGAAAAATAATTATTTTCTTCTACTACAATTTCGATGGTGTTATGTGACTTTAAATAAAATCCTACAAACTGTGATTATCCTTTTTCTTTACAATTAATTTGAACAATTACTACAGGATAATCACAGAGCATATCACCATCGAAATTGTAGTACAAGAAAATAAATATTATTTAGTTTTTAGTGCATTTTTAGTAAAATCGTTTAACATAATTTTTTTTAAATATTTTTTTATTTTCTAGATTATAGTGTTTGTGGATTTTTTTTAAATTGTATTGTCATCATATCTACATATGCATGCAAAGTTTCAAAACAATTTGATTGGTGTAAGTGGGTGAAAATTGAGTTACAGATTTGAATCATACACTAAACAAAGAAACATCCACCAAACATACAGAGAATTGAAGCTAAGTAAAATCATTAAAAAAGACACCAATTTCCTGCAAGACAATACTAGAACCTGTATCTCAATGCAGATCAAGAAGTATATGTAAAAGAGCTGACTTAGAGCCCCTTTATTTACCACCTGTACTGCTAAATAACATACTGTTCAGGAATAAACCAAAAAGAAGTTTGTAGCTTCAGAATCTTTCGAAAGTTTCATCCATTTTCTCTCCAGTCAATTTTTTGGTCACCCGAAATAGGTTCCACCAACGAACTGACTGGTTCGCAATAAGAATCTTACCAAGACTTCTGCAACCACCCACTGCAAAAGAACTTCTCGTTATATTAAGCTCGATTCTTAAATAATTTCGAAATAGATTCGAAAATAATTCAATGATGAACTAACACACCCCCACAAACTGCATATCCACACAAGCTATTCTTTTTATTAAAAGGTCGAAGCCTGCATAGACGTGAGCGAGTGGTACTACAGAATGTTTCAGAAGAACTTGAAACTGCGAACAAATATAGTAGTCGGTACGGTTCCACTTCAAAATTACGAGACCCCACAGAAAACCGCCAACGTGACGGAAACTGTTCCATTTCATCCCCCGTCTACCGCAGCTACGGAAGAATACACGAACAGCACGCCTTTGTTGAAAAACTTGGGGATAGAGGATAGTACCGCGAAGCGAAGTTTGTCTTGTAGGTACACATATGTTATACAATATGACAGCTGCGTGTTAATTATTAATTCGATTCGACTGTTCATATTATTCTCCTGCTCGAAAATGTCGATATTCGTGGACATTTAGTAGAATGATGTTTTCTTTCTAAACGAAGATTTGAAATAAATTCTAGCCGCAGCTCAGGTCACAGGTTGAAACGCATGGGACATTCATTTTTATTAATTTAAAATAGAAGTACCATGGCTCGTTAATGAAAATGTGAAAGATATTCACTTTGAGTGTTGTTGGAGCAAAATATCCATTAATATTAGTGGCAATTATATATGAAGGGTAAGGGGGGGAAACAGGGAACGTCACAAAACAGCTTTATCGAGAAAATTAAGTTTTAATACTTTAGTCCACTAGTAAAGAAGTAAGGTTCAATGAATTTAATTTTCTTCTTAAATAATTTCTTGTTTTGCCTTGATGACAGAGGCTTCAAGCTTATGAGTGGGGACATTCCGTATTTTTTAACCAGTATATCAAAACTTTAAGATTACCTTGCGCGGGTATTTGAACTTTATAACCCTTTGTGATCCGACAGTTCTGTAGTCCCAGTTGCCACCGACAAAATATGCTATAAATCGCTAAATCACGAAAAGTGAACATTCCCAGTTTTCCCACCTTACCCTTCATATGAATATTGTTATCCAATTATTTAATGCGTTACGATCTAACATGTGCATTACTTTATAAATATAATGTTTCAAGTTTTGTTTTGATAGCTGATTAACTCGCTGATTAAAAGTATGGTTTGCATTTCTTCCAGCACAAACACTATACGAGAAAAGTGAAATATATCGATCCTCGAAACCTGACAGAGATGATCCCACAGGGGATGACGGCGACAGCGACGGAGAGGTCAAGCCGTATTCGCCTATGTATCGTGTGTACAAGTTCAAGTCATCTCGAAAGAGACACGTTATTGATTACACAATTAGAGATGGCCATCGTTAAGTATTTGTTCGAAGGATGCTCGTTAGGGGTGTTCCTGACAGATAAACCAGGAGTGGATTAACCAGAAAGTATAAAAGGATGTTATTGCTTCCAGAAATTTTATACATTCACCATGAATTACGTCCAATTTCGCGCTTTAACGATCGACCAGTTGCCTTCGATTTCACCTTTGTTTCCTTATTTTCTTACGCAGAGAAGAAAAAAGAAGGAAGGTATTATTAAAACGAAAGTAGCAACGAGAGTGAGATATTAAAATCCGTTGGGACCAACCTGTGCAGCTAATTAAATATCGTAATTACGCGACTAACTCGCGAGGAAAGTTGTTCTGTAATAATCGTCCGAGCCGTGAAATCTCCAATACCCGTCGAAACAAAGTTTCGGAAGTGCGCAACAACCTGTATCGCTTTAATGTTCAATAAAAATGTTCTCAACCACATCGACTTCAATTGCATTCCATCGACATTCCAATTTGTCGTTTTACGCAGAGAAGTTTAAATAAAAATATTTTTTGTTTTTTAACTACTCTCTTTTTTTTATGTTTCTGTGACATTTCTCGAGTCGCAAGCCAGCGCTAACAATTATTATTGTTTCTCAACCATAAACCGCTATTCGCGATCGGTAATATCATATGCACCAACCCAATAGTTTCTATCCTTCCCAGTTCCCAGTAAAAGAATTCTGAAATTAAATACTCGTTCAGTTTGGAATGTGCGTTTCCACGAAGATATTATTAAAAACATTAAAGTATCGAAAACCGTAAGGCACGTTTTAGATATCGTGCGCTTAGAACGATCATTACAGCACGCCAGCTCGTCGTTTCGTAATCTTCTCAACATATGTACGAGCGAACGATCTCGTTCACGTCGTACGCTTGAATTAATGACGTCGTTAATGCGCGATTCAACAATAATGCGCATCGATCGTCGTCGAAATGCAATTACAGAGAGTGGGTAGTCGGGGGCAGGTGCCAAGTAATCGGTGTGCAAGTCTGGATGAGTGAAAAACGCAAAGGGAAGATTACATCTAGGCATTGCCTCGTGCAATATCGGCTCAACGGAATAAATAAATATCCTGTGATCGATACCGTGAATTGCAAACTGGAATCTGGTGTTTGATAAATAGTAAGCTTCACGATTGCTTCTCTGATACCTCAATCTTATTTTATATTTTCCTTTCAACTTTCATTCACCGTAATAAACTTTCCTTTTTCTTTTCATTAGAAATACCTCTAATTTGAATATATGTGATTAGTTGCTTGCAAAATGTCCATTTTATAGTAACTACGTAAGAAGAATAATTTTTGAGGTCGAAAGTGTGAAAATTTATTTAGACGACTAAAATATGGATATACCTATATGTGTACAACGACGGCTTCCTTCTATTTACGGTTTGATTCAATTTCATGGTACGCGATCAATAAGATTTCGTTAGGGTTTCAGGATAAATATATATATATATATATATATATGTATGTGCGGTCCATACTAAGATTGTAATATCTGGTTATCGGTTTAGAATTCGATTGTTAGAGTGAGAAGAACCAATAATTAGATTCTTCGTTATAAGATTCGCTGAATACACAGGGTAACCCAGAATTAAGGAGGAAATTGAAATTCGACGTGACAGGTACATCAAACAGTTTCTTTCTGAACAATAATAAAATCCATGAAGATACAGGGAATTTCCATATCAAGTACCACTAGCAACAGAATTGTGACAAATTTTTGAACGAACGAGGAAGAAATGCCCTCATGTCTTCTCAGCCTTAGGCGAATGATGACCAATGCACAGGCACGTCGCCTGGATTTCATTCAGGGAGGGAAAATAAATAGTGAAACCAAATGTTGAATTTATGTATGTAACGCCGTGTTAATGCGGAATTACTTCACAAATTAAATTACTTTTATTTGGCAATAAATTAATTTAATTTTGAACGGACGGCTAATTTATTCCCTGCCCCTCCTTGGCTACGCCCATCCCAATGCATCTCCAAATTCACGGTCATTAATATTGAAATTCATGACGCAAGGTTCGTTTTATAAAGATTCATTGCACGAAACTTAATATCACGCAGTGTGTTCACGGTGCGCCAGATTTGACATAGTGTGTAACCCTATCAGGTTCTTGATTTTGAGGCTGGCGGCAGGTGATGACGAAGCTACCGGAGTGGCTTTAACTTTGAGGGCTCTGGATATCCCAATAGGTGGGTCTTTGATTACCAACGCCGTCTAGCAGATGTTTCTGTCTTTCTCTGGCCTCCTTCCTCAGTCGCTGCATCCTCCTCCAATCCGTGCACCTTCTCATCGGCGTGTATATATCTACTATGAAAGACCACATCATAGGTGGCTTGGTCTCGGGGTTCGGCTTAACCACGTGCCCGCAGCACGAGGTTATCCTAATTTCGTAGTGATTAAACGTTGCTGGCGTGCTCCACGACCAAAGGACGCGAATTTCTCGAAAATTGAAGCTCCTTGCAAACTGGCTATCTACTATTCCCTTCGAGTTTTCGTAAATTTAGATCGCGGTCGCGCGAACTACATATAAGGATTCCTACAGCATAATTAATGGTAATCCAGATTTCGGTATGGGATTCCCCGTATTAATACCATGTAAAGTAATATTATTGATAAGGGGACAAATTTCGTAATCCTAATTAGAACATAGTAATTAGACAGAAACCTTGTACAGGTCATTTATTCTTAGTTATAATCAAGGCATATGATAGGGACTATTATATGAATTTCGTGGATCTACAATTATCCCACGTAGAATTTACCAAAACTTCATTAACGAGTGCGTCAAATTACTGTAAATCTCCAAAAACCCTGTTTCCCAATATTTCACATCCCCGTTTTGAAGTTCAACCCTACACATAACAAATACCATATCACTGACACCATTTCTTCAAATAATTATACATTTATTACACGCTGCAGCAGCACCTGCCCTCGAGGTCGCTTTTAAATCGAACCGGCTAATTTTACACGCAATCTCTACGTGAAAAAAAGTCGGCTCGGGAATGTAGGCCAAGAATCATATGTTACTGGACTCAGCTATGGCAATTAGTGTTCCGTCCGCACGGAACGAAGAGACGCGAGCTTGGTCGTACGACGGCAAATCGATCTTCACTGAGGTCAGAGTTCGCCTCGATATACCCTTACGTTGAAGTCACGCCGCCAGAGCGTGCACCTAATTAAAAGTTCGTACTACTACTCCGGAACCTGGTAGCACGGTGTTACCACTATCGGCTGCGGCATAAGAACGAGTTTCTGCGAAGAACAGTCGTCCAGCTTGGCACTTGGAATTTCCCGCGTCGCGAACAGAAAAATTCCTCCCGGATAATTCGAACTTTCTGCCCTGACCCAGCCATTGCCGTCTGATTACCTTATACATATAATTATGTATATGCCACATATCTACTTCCACCGAGGAAAAGAATTTTCTTAATCAAAGTATTAACCGTTTCAAGCCCTAATCTTGGATGGATTTTTAAATAAAAATTTTACACTTTCTTCATCGACAAAAGTGCTACCTTTTAGAAGATTATTTTAATTTAATTCCAGCTATCTCGTTATTAGTCCCCCCACGTAACACACTCTTTCTGACACTTTTTATAAATACATTTCTAAAGTCAAGAATATTTCTGCACGATTGACGAAGAGCAATGAAAAGCATAGAATATTGGAGTTTTCAAAGTATCAAACACCTATTGAGTAATAAAATCACTATGGCAGCTCATCCTTAATTATTATCCTGACCCGTGCATAATACCTGTTTTCTATTTCCATTCACAGTAGATATGAGCACAGTGTAATAATTTACCTCTGGGACATTCTCTACAATAAGTTCAAGGTGTGAAGACTTTACGACTGAAAGTACAGTGCCACGTATCGATCGCGCGGAGGCGTGAACGAGGCGCGAACGGTTATTTAGAGCTTTCCGATTTCGATTTCACGACAGGCCGGGGCGGGCCGCGGAATAATGGGAGGAACGTAACGAAGCAATTGGGCGCGAAACGTGGGAGTCGTGCTCTTTCGAAAAATTGAAGGGTAATGCTTCTATGAGGGAAAAGTAAATGCGCACTCGCCACGCTGCTTACTCTTTTCTTCGGCGCTGTAGACTCTGAAAATCGGGTTTGCAATACAATGAGGGACTTTTCACGGTAGCGTGCAACGTTGGCACTTGCCCACCGAACGACAAAGTTTCCCCTGAATTTCCCGCAGCGCCCCTGGCAGGAGACGAGTTTACGTGAATTTGCTCCAATCAGAGTTTGTTACGTACACAGCCGGCACATAGTTGCCAATGAAAACACGGACGACGTTGACATTTTCTCTGATATAGTTCGCATCGATACGCTACTGGTAGGTTTGTTTTTTTATCGACACTCTCGATTAGATACCAAAACTCGAAAGGGATGCTGCGGATGTTTGAAACGCGCCTCACACCTTCGAGAGCTGTGGTGCCTGTTTGCTTCAAACGATTTTCAAATTAACTTTATAGAACTGTGTATCTACCTACAGCTGAACATACTGTATCCGATCACCTGATATGCCACAGTTCTGCTGTCCGAATGTCTTCTTATTCGAACGTTCATCGCTCTCTAGTAATTCGGATAGTGGAGATTCTGCTGTATTATTATCAATATTATTAAGCGTTTTTACTGCACAAACAAATATAAATAAGCGAGCAAGAGAAAAGAAAGAAGAAGAAGACAATAGCAACGGCGAGGTTCAGTGTAAAGACTGTTACTAGAATCCTAATTTTTCTCGGGATCGGGACGGGTTCTCGAGGGTTTCGGGATTCCTGAGAATGCCGGGATTCGTATTATTAGGACTGACTGATGTTTGTAGGTACTTCGAAAAATCAACAATGTCTCTACACTTTTTCTTACGATGCGTCAAAGGTGTGACGACGTGTTCATTAAACGGGTCCTTGGAATTTTCGGGAACCCGACCTGACCCGTCCCGACCTCGGGTTCCCGACATTTTCGAGTTCTCGCACACCTCTATATCCTACTGATCGAAATATACATACCCTACTTCGAAGTGGAATTTGTAAAGGAAACACAAACTGACAAGCCTCATGGTTGATCAGCTGCACAGCTGGAAGCTGACTTTGAAGATTTCCTTTAAATTCGAGGAGGAAGATTTGTGCTAGAGGTAACTCTCAGATATTCGTAAGACTTGAATGGAAGGGGCTGAAGTTCCAGCCCAATGAGCGGGTTTTTGATTGCAATATAATATGTTCCCGCGCATGCCTACAAACGTGCGTTTGTGCAAGCCATGAACAAACCACTTGGCGTGCGAACAGAAAGTAAAACTGCAGTGAATATACGAACCCCATGATTCCATCTTGTTGTGTACGCTGCAAATTGTGTCAAGTAATTTTGTTATGAAGATAATGGCACATAATTTCCGTCGGAGTGTACGTTAATAAACGTTTTCGCGAAGTTGATGCAATTAATTCGTTGCAGATAAGAGGAAACTTAGACCGAGCTTATCGGCTTTCCAATCTTTTCTATGAAAGTGTGTAGTATAGTTGGACCAAAATCAAGCGATGCCATAACTTCTACTTTCCTGCAATGCAAGCATGCCTTTGTAAATGAATGAAACGGAGCGTGTACACAAAGATTATTAGCGAAGATACATAAAACAGGACGGCAGATATAACGGTGCACCAAAAGTATAACGCGAATAGACCCACAATGGCTTTACGAGGCCAGTTGATTTTCTTCCTACTGTAGCGATCTTTATTTTTCACATTACCGTAGGAAGTGAAACAGTTTGAAACATTAAGCTCTTCATGAGGAGTATGATAATTTTCTAATTACGTTTTATAGCGTATACGCGCAAGTATCAGTAGTTATTTTAACGAATATAAGTCTACAATGTTTTAAAGTAATAGAAATTCAAGGGGAAACACCTGCAACCGAGAACACAATACTACCTACCCATGAAGAACGTGTAACAAAAAAACTGCAAGATTGCTTCTATTCTCTCACATTTCCACGAGAATTATGCACGGCACCAGATGACCCCACAATAGGACAATACATACCGGTCGAACGTACCCCTTAAGAGTCGTAACAATGAACACATAAACTCTCCATTTAACTGTGGCGAATAGCTCTCGCGCGGCAATTTGCATTTGCACAGTAGCAAATAGAATTCACCTTCCTGCTGATCCCAAGGCGAGAAGTTCACAAAGCCTTTTCCACTGCAGCCAGTCTTGCCGGTGGCCTGGATAAATGTATCACGAAATTTTCCGACAAATTTTAGGGTCCGAACTCAAAGACCCGAGGCAGCCTGTGCCTCTCGTGCTCGCCGATTTCGTTCGCAATCGGCAAACTTTGGTCGGCCATGGAATTAAATCACGAATCGGTCTGAGCGGAACAGGCAAGCCGCGTGGCTGGAAACAGAAACTCGGAAGAAGCCGAAAGAAATAACAGGAGGCACGGTGTAGCTTGGCCAAGGCGGTGCTACCTACGAACGATGCGAAAACTTGTACACCCCTTGCCCGAGGGGGCCTCCCTTTGAATTTCAATGCCCGATCTTCGGAGAATCAGAAACGTTTCCGCGAAGACTAAGTACCACCACCGACGTTTCATTTCCCCCCGGGACTTCTGTCCGTTCTTGAATTCAAATCTCCCTTCTTTGGGCGCGATTCTCTGAAGATGCATGAAAATGATACTCGGCCCCGGCGAGTTACCGCAAGGGAAAGAACTTTTCGAATTTACGGGGGCGTGATTAAAACGTCCGCACCATGCCATGGTGCTGGATTAAGAAGGTAAATCGTTTTCTGCTTGTGAAGCTGGATAAAGTTCTATCACCTCCTTCCCTTATTCCTTCAATTCTGTTTCTATATTGCGTTGCTGGGGCTGGCTGCTTTGAGGGGAACTCTATCTGTTGGTCTTTGCTTTTCTACTGGAGTCTTCATTGCGCATCCCTAATGGAATTAACCTTGCAAGGGTCTCTGCTGTTTTAATTTATCCTCCGCATTTTCAGATTACTTCTTTATGCAACAGTTAGTACTGGGTAAACTGGCTGTAATTTTATTCATTGTGACTCGTAAATCCTCAATTATGATTGGCAAGGAAAACTCTGTAGCCTTTCCAGTGGTTGCTCGATTTTTTCTCTGAACCACCGCTTCGACGAAGCTCTACGAATGTTTCAGATTCTGTAACTTTGCACATGCGAATCTAATAGAGTCCAAGTGCGCAGATGCTTTGAGCACCCCCGAGAGACAGAGTCAGTTGAAATCACCCTAACATTACTCAGGTGAATATCTATTCTTCCTAGCAGCATGAACCAAAATAAGAAAAAGGAAGAGAACGAAGAATACGATAGCTGACAGCGAACTTTATAACTCTACCTCCGTTACGGTATTTTTTTTAATGATTTTCTAATCTTAAGAAAAATATGAGCCAGCTGTTGCTAAATATATGTTTTTCCTTCTTCGAGGTTAGGTTATACTTGAACTCCTGGTCTGACTGCTCGGAGGTCCCCAATGACTCCAAGAGCCAGCCGCTTATCGCACCTCAACAGAAGTACCCCCAGTGATTAATCAATAATCCGACTTCGGTAAAGACGAGAAGGAAGCTGATGATCGCGGTTAATAACCGTGCACGTGACAACATGAAATTTGCATCCGGCGTATCTGGGACATTGTGCAGCCTTTATTCGTGGAATTGTTGACCGTTATCGTGGCCGCTTCGTTAAAGCCGTCATTGTGCCATGGCCTCCGTAGGTGGCTACATAAATCCGGGACTTATTGAGCCGCGTAGTTAAGTACGAGCGGTTAAAACAATTAGCTGCGCTCGGCGGTGCTGCAGTAGCCCCGGTGTAAACAGCCCTCAGCAGTAATTCTGTTATCGGTGCTCGGCGAGCATTCATAGGCTTAACAGGGCTTATTTCCCTCTCTCCCTCTTGTCCACTTACTCCTCTTTCTCTCTGACTCTCAATCTCGCCCCTTCTCTCTATTCATCTCCCCCCCCCCCTCCGTCACCCTCCCGTTGCCACTGTCTTGTAACGTTGAATTACTAAGAGACCATCCACGGAATACATCGATCTGAATACGTTCGACGACGAAGTCCAATTTCCCAAATCCCGAAGTTTCCCTCGCGTTGAAACGGATTCACAACTTCTTCCAGCTCCACTGGAAATTTTGACGAGTGCCTCGACACCGTGTCACGCTCTTCCCTCCCTTCGTCATCGCTCCTACCATCCCACGAGTAGGTAGGTACTCGTTTAGTTTGAATCGGCATCGATGATCGTTGAGTGTTTTTTCTACTAATTAAAATACTAATTAGACGAGTATTCATCGAGTACGAAGGGCAGGTGAAGAATCGGGATGTAATCAGGGAGGAGATGTTACTTCGTACTGTTCCTCGTTTTGAGAAGTCTCAAGTTGCAATTCGATTTTCATCAGCGATTGGTGTTCTACCGAAGGATCGGCTTTTTAGGAAATAAAATCGACGCACGCAAAATGCGAGGTAGGGAGAAGTTACGAGAGGTTTTGGCATTCGTTTCGCGTTAGTCTTTCGGAACCGGAGAGGTTATCGTTCGCGATCCAGCCGATCAGGAAGAAAGGGAAGAACGATTATGGATCGTTAGAGGCGGACGTGCTGCGGTGGGCGAGATGCGTTATGCAATTTCGCGCACGAGCGTCTGTGTCAATGCATTCGCGCGCGTGCAAGCACAGGACTGTTCGATGCTGATTCCCCCGTATATGTTATCTGCTAGCTAGACACTTTAGATAACGCCTGGCAGTATGCAACTCTGATACGAACGTGTACATTGCAAAAAAGACTACCGTTCATAATGCTACTTCATGCAGTACACGTGTAAACATGACTCTGTCGATATTCACCAAAAGGCGAATAAAAACAGAGAATTTTGCAATTCGTTCTGGTAAAAGCCACCGAGGGAATGAAAGCGCAAACCTGGAATGACACTTGCAAACAGAAAGCGTTAAAAGTTTACGATAAAAATCCATGTAGTCCATTCAAATAGGAAACAATGAAACGAAAAGCGCTACCGGAAAATATTTTTGCCGATGCTTTTGTTTGCGACAATTTTCATTGGAATAATATTTTTTAGAGGCACGTTGACGACTACGCAATTCCAATTTTTTTTCCAAGAAGACCATTGTGCGAGTAATATTCATTTTCCACGCGCGCTCTAATTGTGATTTTCCATTTGATTCTGCGTTTATTTTTAATAATATAGAATGGAACGAAACAAGACAAATACGAGCGTATATGAAAGAATCTTCTTAGAAGGGACATCGCGAAGATATACCAGGAAGAGAAAATAACGATAACGATAGATGAGTCTGTATCATTTCCGTAGTGCTGTCCGCTACGACGAAATCATGTACAGGGTGTCTCATTGAGTTATCTCAGAAAGGAAGGAGATTGAAAAAAGAAGAGTGATACTGTTCGCCATAGAAAAGTCGTTTGACAGAAATAGCAGACCATTTGAACGCCAAACCCATTCTTTTAAGTGAAGTATGTCTTCCATCCTACAGATCACAATCACTTTCAAGTTGAGTTTGATAACATAACAAGTGCATTGGTTGACATGAAGAGTGGAGATTCAGGTTGTTCTTTCCACCTGTGGTAGGTCGTTCAATTGGTTTTATAAAATAAACTCGAAGTATCAACCCAACTCGACTTAATAATTTTAAGGGCCCTAAATCTTTTTCCAGCCACACATATTCAATTTTTGTTCAATTCAATTTACATTTCCAGACACATAAATTTATAATTTACAATGAAATCCTTAAATTCAATAGAAAAACGTTGCTCTGCTTGAGTAGAGTAATATTTTATCTAGAGAAACACGAAAAAGTCTCTTTAGAATTAAAGCCTCTTGAAAAATTACGATTTTTCGTGGAGAATGTATGAGTGTAAGTAATCTGATTCAAATGTCAAATTCTGTTCGTGACTGTGGCCTCTTAAATAAAATTCTTAGAAAGTATGGTCGAGGACAAGTGGAACGTAAGCAGTGGAAGTTAATACGCGATTACTTCTTCCCTGTAAATGATGGAGTTTGCAGCAGTGTGGATAACTGCGAGTTTTTCAAAACTCGACGAAGCATACCATTCAATATTCATGCATCGGTAAGGCAATCCCTGACTACAGGATTCCTGAGAGAATTTTCGATCCCATGGGTGCTTCTTTCCCTCCCGCGATCCTGCTACGTGGGAGCGAAATACGTTCACGGATCATCGGTTCGATTTTTCACGGGGATATTACTCCGCGAACCCGCTTCGTTGTCGTTTCAAAACTTTTCCTACCAGTTTTTCGAGGCCCGCGTTTATTGTAAGCGGTAGTATTCTTGGGGCGTATACTCGAGATTGTTCGTACAGAGGGAGGGAAAAATGGAGAGAAATACGTGGCTGATCAATGGTCAGCATATGTGTAAATTAAATTAGAAATTAAATTAGAACTGGTTTTAATTTGGAATAAAAATAAACCCAACAGTTTTCATTTGAACCTTAAGTTTTCCACGTGTAGGTACTCGAACTTTAGCAATAATTGCATTAGCTACTTTCTGAGAACTACTTTTAATTAAACAAAATAATTATTTCGTTACAATGCAATTATTACTTAGTCACAATTAATTGTACCTTGACTTTAAAAATTCACTATATAAATTTTGGTACTATGTGGAAATATTTAAGTGCAACTTTATAAACCGCGGCAGAATATTCATTTGTAATGACTACAATCCAGGTTCTACTGATTCTACATGGTCAGAATTTTGTATGCGATGGTAAAAATGAGTGGTAAAAAGACAATGTTAAACAGCGGATAGATACAAATTGAACAGTTGGTAATACCTGTTCACGAGGTTGAGAACACAGAAATGAAAGGGTACAAAAAGCAAGCGCAATTTTAGAGTCGTTCGTGCGTTAAACAGGTTACGTACAGAATAATGGCACAATACACAGAAATTTATCCGATAGTAATACTTATAAGCACTCACCCTTTTGCTGCCTCCACTCTCACCACCTCTAGGATGATTCTGTTGTGTCTCAAATCCATTCCAATTGTAAATTATCATGTTGAAAAATCCCATTGTTGTTTACAATACTTTCACACTATTCTATTTAATAATGCAGAGCGCGTGATCCTGAAACATTTAAGATATTTATTTATTTATTACGGGATAACAATCCTTTGGCACATTACAATAATACGAAAAGACGTTAATATATAACGGGCAAATCGAGTAGAATTAAAATTAAAATAATAAATACTTACCAAAGAAAACAACAAAAAAAAATGAAATAACATAAACAGATATTATAATACAGTATCAGTATTACAAATTACTCAACCAGTATACAGAAAACTCTGAGTTTCTGAATGTAGATAAGGAAATAGCAAAATATCGCAAAAACAGATTAAAGAAAGAATATTCAAAATTTCATACACAAAATTGCCGGAATTGCTAAGTACACTCGAAATTTTACATAGATTTCAATGAAATCTGAGTTACGAAATCGTATAATTAGATGTACGAATAATTTCCATCATTCTATACAAATGTTTGTGGGGAAAGAGCCCTTTAAGCAAGAACTACTATTTCGTAGAGGAACACCTTAAAAAATTACACTTTCCTGACGAGACAAACGTTACGATAACGGGATCGAAAGTCGGAAACAGTTCTCCTTGCATTCGGCAAGCGAGGAAAGATCGAAACATACGGAATGGTGGTTCAGGAAGTTGCTACTTCCTTATCAATGAAATAAATCGTTCGCGTGGGAGGAAGATTTCTCCTCCCGAGCAGTTATCTTTTTTCTTCCTCTTTAGCCGCCTGTCGATACCCCCAAACGGTTCACTATTATTACGCTTTCGTAAAGAGCCTCTCCACTTTAATTTCTTTACATAAACTTGGTCTACAGAATTTAATTAACTGTGCATAAACGAAAAATGAAAATATATGTCCACCATTATCTACGATCATGAGTGCAAATTATAGGCGTTCAAAATGAAAAATACCTTTTTTACTTTAATCGTGAATAAAACGATCAATAAAAATCATACAACAAAACCCCAAAAACGAAATTAAAGAGGAATGTTTGCTCTATAAGAATTCTTCGTTGAATTTATCGGAAAAAATTTTTTTTTTGCCCGTGCATATCTTCAAACTAGGCGAAAAATTCTGAAACTTCGTTTCCAGCGCTTTACCTTGATGAAACAGTATCATAATGGATGAAAAAATTTGAGCCCTTTATTCAAAAACTAGAAACTTTAAGCGTTAAAATGTGTTTTTAAATATATGTTTTGCGATCATTTTTCCCAAATATACAGCCATTCCATCGCTTAAACTTACAAAATCTCAAACCGTTTTGTTTGAGTATAATAATTTGGCCACCCACTGTAATACTTATTTAATTGATCATTTAGTGTATTCGTATATCCCCTGCTTTCCAACTGATTAATTGTCTACAAAATAGCACATAAACATATACAGATATATGTCGAAATATTGAAAGATTGAATCCGCGGGACAAACAGAAGACAAAAAGAATGTTAGAATAATTTCAAACTTGATTAATCGAAGTATAATACATATAAAGTATATAAAACATATTTAACAACTTGCCTTTAACCCTTTAACGCCCAGTGTTGCACCGTTGCAACACTTATATTTAACTTTCCTTAGAAATCATACGAAGTTTCCCTGATGGTAAAGTAGATTTCAATGTTTCCGGTTTAGAAAATCAAACATTCTCTTTAAAATTTTTTGTGGATTATTATAAGAAAACAACAATAAAAAATAGATATTTTCCATTTAAAAATAACAAGATACATCAGATGTATGTGTGTGTGTGTGTGTACATATATATATATTTTGTAATAACGGTTCAAGGGTCTGGGCGGTAAAGGATTAATAAATATCTTACCATAAAGTTAAACATTACAACGAAACAAGTTCGATAATATAGAATATTATGCAACTTTATTGAAAGAAATTGTCTTACCTTGCTTGAAAGTGAAGAATTCTGCGCCTGTTACTCTCGTTGCTATGATAACCGTACGAACCGAATTGTTGCTATACTGTGGCAAATCTCCGTGGTGGGTTTTTCTAATAAAAAAGAAGAAACGTGTTACACACATGAATAATTTATACATCATTTCGTAGAAAACATATTTAGGCACTTACTGATACTATTTTCTGGCTATTTCTCTCAATTTGAACACAATAATTTCGAGAAAAAAAAGCGAGGAGCGTAGCACCGCCTTCTGCCCAGTTTTCCGCGGGAAAGCGACTAAACGCCGCCTGTCGGACGACTGGGAAACCAATCGGCGAAAGCCCGCTTTCATTGGTCGAGTTTGAATCGCGGTAGAAGCGGTTACACATAGCGTGCTTGTGCGATGTCAACGGTTTCGTGGCGCAGTGCAAGCAGCGTTTATCGGAGAGCGATTCGGAGCGAATATTCGTGGAAACTTGCGATAGAAATGTGTTACGCGCGTCGTTTTATTCAGTTTATGCGCCGAGTTCCAACGAATTGATAATCGTGAAGGCGTAATTGGCGCGAGATCGAAGTAATCGACGAAAGACCATTGTGAACCTGTTGCGTGGCTTCATACATGACAAAACAACCTGATTTCGTTTGAGCAGCCTCTCACGTCCATTCGAAAATGACCACGTTATCGTTGTTGGCGAGCCACGATGAAGTGGTGCGATGCACGGACGTACTCGTGAACGGAGCCTGCGAAGAAGGTTTGCCTCTAACATGCTTTACCCCTTACAACGTTTCATTCATTAGTCCGTCTTGAGGAGCATACATAGACAAGATGCGCGTACAGGAGTTTATGCGCGTTTCGTGTATATCCCGTATTTTAATCACCCCGATTTATCTATTCCATTCCCAAACGTACTCGTTTCACTTTGTGCCATAAGATAATGTGAATATTGTATGTGCAAATAATGAAGAAAGCATAACTGGAGTATCGTTGATGAAATCGGTGTAGCTATAAATGAAATAGTTGTAA
Organism: Andrena marginata; assembly: GCA_963932335.1. Taxonomy (NCBI): domain Eukaryota; kingdom Metazoa; phylum Arthropoda; class Insecta; order Hymenoptera; family Andrenidae; genus Andrena; species Andrena marginata. The sequence goes on along the minus strand of OZ010659.1, from coordinate 28,838,566 downwards.
TATCAATGAGAGATTGAGACTTGTTTCTACTTTCGTGTAGAATTTTTACAATTCGCGATAAATCAAGAAGAAATGAGGCAAAAATGGTTAGCGTCGATACAAGAATGTCAGCGCCTTCACTCGGCCTTAGAAAAGGCTCATCAAGAAGCAGCAGATTTAGACAGAAAATTGAGTCACGCTAGGAGACTCTTGGACGAGGAGAAGCGGAAGAGAAGAACTGTTGAAGAGCAAAGAAATTCATTGGTACTTATATCTTTTCGTGGGATTAAGTTAGCTTGCAGTCGACTTTCATTATTTATGTTCGTATAGGAAAGGCAAATGGCTATGGCTAGAGATCTTTTATTTAACGATGGGGGAAGGAATTTAAACGACGAAACACGGGAGAAGTTACAGTTTTTAAATAACACAACATTGAACGGGCGCCCCAGTAACATGCATATTAAAGATTTACAAAATGATAAGTGAGTTCCTTTTTATAGATGGAAATATTTAGTTTTAGCATTTGGGGTGCTATTCGATATTTATTATTTTAGATTAAACACTATAGCGGAGCTGGACTCCACTGGCTCGATATTAAGCGACCTAAGTTGCTTCTCGAAGTCAGAAGATGACTTGGATAACAGTGTGATCCTTCAGCAAAGTCATAAGAAACGTGAATGGAAAGAACACAGACCGAGTGGCGAATATTCCACTAAAAAGCGTCGCAGCGCTTTACCAACAGTTACGGAATTAAATTCATCCGATAGAATAGTAGCGACGACCACTGTAGTTATGCCCAAAGAAGGAACTATCACCGCGTCCTCTGTAATCGAGGCTATCCCCAGGGACGAGAACACAGACCCGCAGGGTCCTTTACACAGCACACGTAAAAGGCGCAAGAGTGGCGATCGTAGTAAATCTAAGTTGACACCTGTTAATACAAATGAAATACATGTCGATACTACTGTGAGTTATCACACGCGTGGAGTACCCAATACTATACTTCTTATATGACTGTAATTAACAAAATAATTATATTACAGCCGTCTGCACCGAGAGCAGATATTCTTACATCAGGTTCAGATTCTGAAGGTATTTTCAAGCCTAGTCCCAATATAGGTGGATACACTTTAAATACAAAAACTGCTAGAGGTCATAATTTTGTAGCAAAGACAGTAATTAAACCAGAAGTCTGTACACCCTGCGATAAAAGGTACAGACATTTGTGTCAACAAATAAGTAAGGATAATAAATAACACTTGTAACAACGTTTCAGAATCCGTTTTGGAAAAGTAGCTCTGAAATGTAGAGACTGTAGAGCTACCGCTCATACGGAGTGTAAAGATTTAGTACCATTGCCATGCGTGCCTACTGGAAACACTCCAACACTACGTGGCACATCTGTGAGTTACTAATGTCAAGCTCGTAACACTAATTTATTATATAAAATTATCGTAACGCATTATCTCTAGGGAACCATAGCAGACTATACACCTATGATTCCACCAATGGTACCGTCATTAGTTGTTCATTGCATTAATGAAGTGGAATTAAGGGGAATGAGTGAACAGGGATTGTACAGAGTGAACGGTGGTGCATCAGATGTGAAATGTCTGAAAGAGAAGTTCCTCAAAGGCAAAGGAGCTCCAAATCTTTCAGACGTTGATATACCTACAATATGCTCCACTCTTAAAGATTTTCTCAGGTGCGTTGGTCTAATACATTCTGTTGTAATGAAAGTGGAAATAAAGTATACATGTTTATTTCTTTAATTATCAGATCACTGCGCGAACCATTAATCACTGTGGGCTTATGGGCAGACTTCGTTCGTGCTACTACTATTACTGATAAGCAGGACGCAGATGCTGCTTTGTACCAAGCAATTTCAGAACTACCTCAACCTAATAGAGATACACTTGCTTTCCTAATATTACATTTGCAAAGAGTGTCGAGTAGTCCAGAATGCAAAATGCCTATAAGTAACTTGGCGAAAGTTTTCGGGCCTACATTAGTCGGTTATAGCTGCCAAGAACCGTCACCTACTTCCTTACTCAGCGAGACGAAGAATCAAGTCGCGGTAAGTATTTGTAATGTAAAATTACATTTTAATGTTAGGTAGCTCTTTAAAAAATGACACTCTGGCTTCTTACAGATAGTTGAAAATTTACTGAAAATCCCCTCGGATTATTGGGCGAACTTTGTCAATCCTGAGAACTTAAATAACATTGGCACCCATAAAACGGGAGAATTAAGGCATACACCATCCATTGAGTCTCTACTTAAACGTAGCACGTCTCGTGGCTTCTTTAATACTCCGCTTGCTTCTGGGTACGTATTTTTAGAAGTCTGTATTCATTTGGTACCTGCATCGTTGATATTTATGTGCTTCCGTTGTCTCTTATAGCAGGACGTTTATGAGAAAGAATAAAAAATACTTTGCGACACCTCCGTCTAGAGCAGGTTTCTAAGAAAAATCGGTATGTAGCTTTTTTTTTACAATAAGGTGCAAAGACTCTTTATTAGTTACTGATTATTTGAATATAATGACACTTTGATGTTGTCTGTTTAAAAAATTCGTGACGTTCCGATGCGAATATTTTTCTTAATGTTTGAACAAAGTACTATTAGAGTTGTAATATTAGTCTGTTGGAAGTTCAAAAATTATAAATACTAATATATAATATATTAAATACTCTTTATAATTATTTTGTACATGTGAAGAGAAGTGGTAATGATAATAATCTCAATGTTATTGTCGAATTGGGGCTAAAGTATAGATAGATCAGAACACAAGTTACATGTACTGTATAATTATATGCAAATATCACGATAGCCGTTATTGGTATCACTAGTTCGAAACACGGTTCGATGAAGTAAAAACGCAGATTATTTTATTTCAATATAACTTTATTTTTCTCTCTCCGCGAGCGTATAAATACACGCACAAGTAACAAAAATTAGAAATTTATTACTAGTTTCGTAAAAACAACATGTGCCTTAAGCAAACTAAGTAAACTCGAAATGTATATTACAAACATTGCTTTTAAGTTCATTTACATCTTTTCTTTTAAACGTCAGCAAGTATTTTCGATTTGTACATACGTCCTCTGGCTCATAATAATAACTGTACCGCAAGTACATGTTACATTTAAAACGATATCTTTTTTAACAATTTGAAAGAGGTACTTATTTAATTATGGCAAAAATAAATTCCTTGACTGGTACAATTAAAGTGTAAGTTGATAAAACGGTGCCTATGCCATGTTTCATTTCACACTTCAGCTTGTCCGTGTACACGATTTCTCCTTGGTTTCCCAACAAGATTCCCAGAATTGCATCAGTCTATTATCCCCGTTCGAACAGAAGTTCCTAAAATCTTGAATAAGTTTCTTTTGAAACAATTCATCGCCGGCTAAGGTGGATGACGATTTCCACTTTCGGCTGAGCATGTGATTCCACGACCAAAGAAATCCCACCTAAATCACCACGAATTATTCTTCTAACTGTCGCTTCCCAAACTAAGTCACAAATACTCACCCTCTTGTCCGTACTGTAATCGTCTTTATTTTTACCACTAACGTGTCTCGTTATGTAAGCCTCGTGCGGACTAGGTTGATCGGAATGAACTGGATACCCTTTCTGTCCTGTGTTCCGCCTTACAACGTTAGTAGCCGTTCGTGGACGCAATTTTGTGTTCGTTGTAGAAGGAATAAGTATGAACGCATTGCCGGTCATATGCACGTATTGATGATCATTCTCGGTACTTTCTATTAAGCACGGAACGAAGCCGAATCTTTGTACAATTGCTTCTTCAAACAGGAAAAGTCGTTGTGCGTACGTGTCTTCTCGAAATTCTGTAATCAATCGATTTCAACGTAGTTCCCCGATACTTCAATTTTATGTCGTTTAAGTATACGCTAATATAAAACTGACCACAGACCTTCGAAAAGATTTCGTTTGTTCATCAAAAGAGATTCTATATTTAATGGTATAAAAATAGGTCCCCGTAGAGGATCACTTTTCAAGGTATACGGTAGTGCCAATGGATCACTGGGAATAGGAACCATTTGAATTCCGCACATTTGAGCCTTCCGTTGCCACACAAATATCTTCCCAAAACAGAAACCCAACCGTAGCATTAGTATTTAATGAAACTTCATTCAAAAGTAACATATCAAGGGACATATATACTCACAAGATCAGCGACTATGCTGCCCGACGATGCTACCCATTGCACTATAAGTTCGTAAGAATGATCCACTTTGTATATCGATTGATACCTCAAATGACCCCATTCAATTCTGTCGCTTCTGTTATTTAAATCTATATCCAAATGAGTGTGTTTATATGGTGGAACTAGAAAAGAAACATTAGAAAATACAAATACCTTCTCGAAATTAATCAAAAACAGTGGTAAGAAGGAGTAAGAAATAAGAGGTATAAAACATTTACTTCGATGCAAATAAAGGACACTCCGAATTTGGTTGCATGCAAGAAGAAACAGTGAAATTTCTTTTTACCTTGCCAATCTTTATCATCTGCAGGATCCATTAAGTCTAAGTCATCCTTAAGAAATGATGGTACGTTTGATTCGTCGACGGCATCACAATTAGGTATAGTTATTGGAGACGATATTGTTGGACAAGTTACTGGCGAAGTAGGCTCGCACCAACCTTTCGGTGCTTTTATTTCCACCTCGACCCATTCGTTTTCGAAGCTTTGCAAATCACCCGAGGGTGAGAAATAATCTGCAGCTTGAAAATGAATATGATATAAAAAATAAATTACATACTTTTGTGCAATGTAATAAAGGGCATTTCCTCGTACCTCTTTGATTTTCCTTATCCTGCACTACGTGATATAAATAGAATCCTAAAATAAACGGTTTAGAAAAATCTCCAGAAGCGTGGCATATTAATTTGTCTTGTATCATGCCCTGGATGAGAAAATATTTTATTAAAATATGCTCGATTATTTCCCGATGTGCTGGAAAACCATTCTTACATTCATAATATTTATTGCTCCCTCCACCGTTACTCCTCCTTCTATATGATTATTCAGCCATTGCACTGCATCCGCGCTAACGAACGTTTGACTTGGGAGAGACGGATGTTGGGTGAGGAATCCAACCCCAGACTGTGGGTGTTTCATTGCTTCTAAAATTTCATTATTTGGCGCAGTACTCTTAATCTTTGTCAGCTCCATGTTCGCACTGTTGATAAAGTACAAGTTAGCGAAACGTACATATAATAATTCCATTGAGTTTCGCATTCGTTCTACCTGTCCTCGTTAGAATCGAAATGATCCTGCTGTTGTTCAAGAGAAAGAGGCAGCACAGCTTCACTCGCAGGTGAAATTCGGCCCCTATCCATCACTTTGGAACCTGACCTGACAAAGACAGGGAAAGCAGAATAATTACATAATGTTTCTACCGTCAAACAGATGTATGATAATAGAACATGGAGCGACTAAGAAGTGAAGCAATGTTTGAAATTGCAATGTGAAAGGCCACAAAATCTTTTTCGCAAGAACATAATACCGATTGCATTTATCTCAAACAATAATTGGAATTGAATACATCTGCAACCGACATGTATGTACATTATGAATATCACATGGAAATACAAAAAGTCCAATTACTTCTGGCATTTTCTTGGAAGAAAAGTTTAATTATAACTTCAGCACCGAAGTGCCTAATATGTACATACATATGTCGGCATTAGTAGCAAATATTCAAGTTTATAGTTGAATACAAAGAAATTAAAGGTGTAAACCAACCTGTTTGGCACGTGGCGAGGAGTGTCGAGGCACGTGCGGGCAGTCGCAGCGGTATTCACTACATGCCTCTCCTGTACAGAGAACCCCGTCACTCCCTCACTCACTACCAATGTTTTCTACTATACAGAGCACTCGTACGCAGCCATATATTCGATAATTTATTATACCATTGCTTTCTTAACTTTGGAACAAATAGTACAAGTGCTCTGTATTTTACATTCACTACATGATGTAAAGAAAGGTAAAAGCAGCTGAAAGATATAGAATGGGAACTATGTACATACAGAGATTTTCTTAGACATTTAGAGTCGTTTTTCTATTTCGATTACACCCCCATCAGAAGGGTAACACAGTAGAGGTACCTTTATACTCGCCACCACAGTGGAAGCATGTGTTTGTAAGCAGATTACATAATATAGGTTCCACAATATAGCATTCTTAGATTGGGTTCTTCTGGATGCAACATGACAAGTTTTGTGTAAAAAGTACATATAGAAATGGATTCAATTTTCACCAGATTTTGGTACAACATGCAGGTGCACAATATTAAAAATGGTGTGCAATATCCTCGTTAAAATTGCAGTACAATTGTTGAGAAATGTAGTATATTTATAGTGGTGTTCCTCTACCAACAAACCATTCCTCTTACCACAACCACAGATTTGGAAAGGAATGTTGTCTGTGACTTAAGAGTGTACTGTGATCTCTATGCCCGTAGTCTTAAAGTTCGAGATTCTGAGCTTTTTATGAAAAGAAACCAGTAGCAAAATCGCATCTGCAAATTCAAACGCTAAATGTGTCTCTCGGTCCTCATTCAGGGCCATTTTGTTATGCTCTTTTCTGAGGCTGAGAGACATATTTGGTGTTCTGGTCTGCAGTGATATTACTTGCACTATTTGGTTTTTTCTCAAGTGCATACTCGAGACCTTGATCTTTCCAACAGTGTGCAGAAACCGCGGCACGCTTTCTACTATCTACTTTGATTTCTGCATCAAATTAAAAAACACACTTGTTCGTTGGATAGAAATTTCATTCCCGATAAACATCGTGAGTTACGTCGGTGAACATGTAAATTTATAATGGCCAAAAATATGTGTAAAAATGGTTTGAACTCGATCAGGTTTTACCTCATTCATATAAGAAAGTTGGGAGTATTTTTTTTAAAAATGTTGTGTACGTAATTGAAGAGGAATCCTGCTTAGTAATTGAACATACGTAGCACAAAGCAAACGAGCAAAATGAGAAATCATCAAACATGAAGTTGCAATGGTCCGCCATTGCAAAATGGATAGGCTGCAAGCTATAACATTACATCTGCATAAAGCAACAATGTCGAAATCATCAATCTAAGCTCAAACCTTGGTCTTGGTTTCTCTGGTAGACGATTGCTTCCAAGTCGCTCCCTGAAGGGAGAGCTGCCAACTAGACTGGTCTGAAAAGCATGATGAAGAGTACGGGTAACTGTAAATGTATGAGTAAGCTCATGATCATGAAGATGTATATCTGGTTTGTTTAACTGCAATGGCATAATTGTTAAACATTATATTCAAAGAGTATTATTACACTATGAAAAAAAGAAGGAGATAAATTAAACGTTGACATTTTGCATTACATAGAAGCTTGCTAAATCATGTGCGCATTCAAGGCGGATATCAAGCATGGTTGCATTCAGTGTGGAATATGTCGTGTGAGCTGTCTGAACGTTCTAAGTAATATATATGTCAAAGAACCGATTCAATTTAATTGAAGTATAGTGTAGCTAAGAAATCAAAACGAATGGTGTATATGTTGAAACAAGAAAGGTCGCTGTTTCAACGTTACTCCTGATTGCCAAGGAGGCAAGGTATGTGTAGTTTGAAGCCTAAACTATGATAATGATTTCATTGACACCTGGCTCAGCTAATCGAGGCTACAGGATGCAAGGATATACCTGGTTAGTGAGGACTATCAGGCTCGTGCTGTGCCTGCGTCTGGTCAAGTGAGAGGCAGGATCTCTCGGCGAAACACCACCTATAGTCGGAGGATTCTGAAACATATCATGCTAAATACCCCACCCTGTACTAACACTCCATCGATCTATTTCTCTCCACTGTTCTGTGTATCTAGGTTCGTGTGATTGTGTAATTTTGGCATTGGTGACCCGCAGACTGTAATATTGGTTCGAAGAATGTTACACTAGAGAAATTAGTTAATATATGTAGTAAAATACTGTTGTCTCAAGAATGTTATAGTCATTGTTACTTGAGTGCCAATGAAGCTTCTGAAAAATGTCGTGCTCTTTTCCTTTCATAATTATACAGTAGCCGACGTGTTACTATTTGTTATGTCCAACACATCTAGTGCACCATTCGGAAAAACGCTAAATGATACAACGATATTGCTCCAAAACTTACAAACGCACTGCGAGGGAACAAATTGCGATTTCTGATATATCAAATAAAATAATGTATATACTAAATAATAAATATGTACTCAAAACTAAGAGAAAAGCATCAAAATAAATTGCGTTATTTAGGCATTGTACATTAGGCATGCGACATTCAGTTGTAAAGTGCGGTAATATGGCATAATATAATACAAAATAAATCATTGAACAGAACATAGTTAATATTTAGGTATAAGAAAAATAATATCAAGGCACCTTTTATAGAACGCTATACGGAATATTGTTTTGATTTCTTTTTCACCTATATAAATCTATAGTTTATACCGATTATTAGTTCCTATGTATCGAACAATCCGATTATATCTTAAAATAATTGTTATTAAAAAATTACCCAATTTTTGTTGGGGTTCGGACGTCGTATTTTATTCGGCCACAGCTCGATGAATCGTAAAAATCCATCCATGAGAGAAACTTGCTCTGATGCGGTGAGGGGAGTGTAGATATCGCATCTCGATGATCCCTCTAAAAATTTTCGGGTTGCCGAATTGTGCAATGGTAGTAAGAAGACACGAAATCTCCAATATTTAAGAGCCTATAAAATAGTCAATCATTTTAGAATTTTAAAAATAAACGAGTGTTTAATCTTCGATGTTGGAAGTATCGGTGAATCTTACTTCTACTAAGGCAAAATCAGTGTGGCCTCTAGTGCAAATATAGTGATCTAAATAATTCCAATTGTAATTTTCAAGTTTCTCCGTTGTGAAAGATGCCCACGACACTTCGTACGTATCATGATGTGGCGCATGGAATCGATAGAGGTAATGGATGTTAAATGGAGGGTAAGGATGCCTACAAGAAGACAGTGAAAGTATTTCTTCATCTTCTATCGACTAATGGTACTCACCTGGGCCGGTACCTTGTAACTGTTATACAGTTATCGAACAGAGATATTTTGTGAAAAATTCTACCAATACTTAGCAAATACTCTTCTTTAGGCTCCGATTCCGTTTGCCGACCGCGCATTACGGAACTTATTGCTGGGACAGCATTACTACCAGGGGTATTGCTTTGATTTTTATTAGTTGCAGGCGCGACAATTAATTGGAAACCCTTGATAAAAAAATCGATGAACATAAATGGTGGTTGCACATGTAGAAGAGTGTTTCGCAGTTAAAATAGAAATAGCTATTGGTACCTGTGCTAATCGTTGCGACACAAGTTCTTTGAATACTTCCACGGTTGTCAAAGGTTTTTTATATATCGCTCGTTGTTGGGCAAAATCTGAATTAACATCATCTGGCAAGAGATTATAATCTGAGACAACATAGTCGTTCTGCAAACTTCTTTTATCTGGGAAGTAGTCTGTAGTGATTGGCAAACATGCTGGGATTGTCAACGACTTCCAATCAACACCTAAAAAATAAAATACACGATACACATAAAAGTTATAGGCTTCCAGTTGATAAATATTACGAATAGGTAATCTATTCAATGTTGCATGTTAACTTCGTGACTATATGAATACTATATCTAACTATTTATAGCAGTTGACACAAAAATACAGTTGATACATATCTGTATTTATAATAGTAATTTTATAAGTATGATAATATAAATGTCTCATTATGTAAAATCAAGAATGCTCATGGCTATTTAAACATGCAGTGCAAAATATATTAATTGTAATATATTCTCAGGAAGTTTCAACATAATGAAATACACAGTTTTATGTTATGAAGCACAACAAATTGAGTGTAACTGAGGAGAATATTATTGGATTCAGCAGATATCTATACATAGTTGGTGCAACCAAATTATTTGATAGGCTAGTGAACTACAGAAGAGATAGAATATGCTCAGGTAATGCAGAAGTGCTTTATATATTAGTAAAAAAAGTCTACTGGGGAATACGTACTACAAAGACTCATCACCATTGATAAAGAAATGAAGTAATCAAGGGAGTATGATAAAGTGAAAGAAGTATAAGCAGACAAGAATATCGTTTGAAGAAATGGTGTACGTAATTAATACGTAATTAATAACGAATGAAGAGTGCGAGATCGTGAAATAAATAGAAGTAGAAGATAACGAAAACTTTTAAGTAGGTGTATACGTAATCATAATACTAGTAAAGACTTAATAGATTACTACCTACAGAGATTTCTTTGGAATTAGAATTATTTGTTCTGGATAGAGAACATACATGCAAAGAGAAATCATAAGAACTAAAACAGTGAAGAACTAATATTACTATAAATTACACGCCCTAGAAATAAATCTGTACCATAACCGAATCAACCCTCAATAACGTATTGCGCTAACCTATGATTGCTGTTTAATATGACATCATAGTTGTACATCACACACGCGTCAATGCGTCCAGCGTTGCATCCCAATAAGACGTACCATAGCATGGAAATAAATTTAATAATATTATTCATATAAATGATTGATAAAATTCAAAAATAAATATGAACATGTCTAAGAATGAAAATACTTCTTATGCATGATGATTTGTATGATTGTGTGTCAAACTTTCGTTCGATCAACGCGAAAAACAATGTCTTGTCTTTAAGTATACACCAACTATTTTCATTCTTTACGAAGTTGTATCTCAAAATGTATTTAATAATCCTTCTTAGTACTAATCAACATTAATAAGAGCACATGTTTCCGCAGAACTGAGGAATATTACACCTACGTTTCATCAATGCTTTCACTGTTCTTCTAAAACAGCCAAGAAGCATTATACTTGGCAGATAATGCACGAGTTACGTTATGCATTGTAATAACAGACTGCTTGATGAAAACCTACTTTGAAATTCTTTCTTCAAACTGTAAACTCATTTTGTAATGATAGTATTGTTATTTGCATATGTGATGAAATATTGTTTGCCTGTGGTCGTATAATCTATTATCCCTGCGAAATTCTTATCAGGTGAACATATGCAAACCTGTGGTAAGCGCTGGTGTCCACTCTTGTTCACCAGTAGCACCCCATAACAGTGTCAGAGATTTATTTCCCGTAGAGGACCCAGGATTTCCACTTTTCTCGCCGCTTGATAATGAGAGATTCGGCCTCTGTGATTTACTTTTTGTGTCTATGAAAAACACAGTTGTAATTCCATACTATACTAATATATTACTTATATAAGTAATTTTTATGAAATACTAACGATCTTGGAATTGATTTGAATTAGAAATTTCGTTATGTTCCATGGGGGATCCACTTATATTTGAAGTAACGTCAGATTGTGATTCTGAACACAGCTGTGCTGGTACAGCTTGATAATGATGTTGCTGTATGAGCACACCTGTTGGTCCTGCAACATTAACTGGGTTTAATTAAACATCCACACGATCACTTATCATCATTAATATTTACCTTTCGGAAAAATGTGTGTCCATCTTCGTCTATTACTTGTAAGTTTAATCGTCACATGAGATGGGTCAAACGGATTAATAAGTGCTCTGCTAGGTCTAATGATATTTGTTGGTTGAGATATTGCATTTGTTGGGCTTCCAGCGCTACCAACGACTGGCCTAAACGGCGGCGATATCTCCGAATCCGTCAAATCGCTTTTCACTGACGTTCTTGGTTCTAGTTAGCATAAAATAATCAAAGTATTATTTCCCCAAATTATACTTATGCATATATTCCAGTGAAATAGTTCAAGTACATGCCATTAACTTCTCCATTAGATTCATTGCTAGCAACATCATCTGTTCTATGAGGTATCGAAATTGCTGCACTCCTTGTTGCAGCCACTGGGGGTAAATGTGGCTCAGGTGGTGGATGATGAATGTCAGGGTCAGACATTTTTCTTTTTAGAAGTTTCAAGATATGTGCATTGTTATGTGTCTCCATGCTTGCAACACTTGTTTTCTTAGCCCTTGTTGTAACTCGTTGTAGACTACTTATATAAAATGTTAAGCTACAGTATCTGCTCTCAGACTCTTGCTAACACATTCCACATTTATATTATACCTTGAAGTATGAACCGAGGGTAACTGAAAGACTTGCGCGTCATACGCATCATAGTCAAATAAAGTATTGTGTAAACATTCCCTTGGATCTTCCTGTAAAAGCTTATTTTTACATTGCAATTTTCCATTCTCTACTGGATGTTTTGATACCCTTTGGGGCAGTTTTATGCGAGGTATAAATGTTAAGTAAGGAATTTTTTTATTTGTCGAATAAAAACTCAGATTAATCCAGTGTGGCATACTATAGTCGTCTGGTGCATTTATAGATGTATCTTTATTATGAAACTAAAAACAGAGTCGATATCAATATTGTGATGCTATTATGCTATTACTTAGTATTGCAAAGTATATTTAATGTACCTTTAATAAAGGAACTGCATGTAACGGTTGTTCTCCAACACATACTAAATCACTACCGACTCCATTATCAATAATTCTTTGCTTTGTAACATTTGTTAACTCCCTATCAACTTCAAAGACCCCCACACCAGGTGTAATTACAACTGATAATTGACCAGTTCTATCAAAACTACGATCTAAGTAATGTTTTTCAAATACGTTTAAGGACATGTTTAAAACTTCCAAAAAATTGCCTTGCGCAGCTGTTGAATTCACTGCTTTCGGTATAACGATACCTGGCTTTTGATGATACTCTAATACAATCTTTTGATAATCTGTAAATAGTTTGCGCAACTGCACTAATACGTTACTCCAATCTTCAAATCTTTCATTTTGTACTACCACCCTGTAGAAATCTTCATAAAATCTTCTCCTATAATCATGTTGTAAACATTCTCGCATGTGGTTTGGGAATTCTTCCAAACTGCTGGCATTATAAAATGTTCTTGAAAACAGGACTATTGTCACTTCATGATTGCTACTGTTCTTTTTCCATTTTTGAAATAAATCAGCTAAAAACCCATTAACCGCTTTCTCGAAATACAGATCACCATGAATGTCGAAATCCCACATTTCTGAGCTCATTTGAATGAAAAGGTACACCATGCTTGTCGAAGAACGAAATACAACCTAAAAAGAATGCTTTCAAAAATGAATTGTCTACATACATTTCGTCACGTTGCATTTAAATGCAAACCTTTGTATCGTTATTTATAACACCGCAAGCGACACGATCACCTTGCGACCACATTTCACATACTTGACACCTTATGCTACCTCCGCAGAACTCAATTTTCTTGTTCATGTATACGCAAGTGTTAACCTGATGAAAATTCATTTAAAAACATATAAGACAATGACATTCAAAAAGTCAATGCATGTCTAGAAGTAAATAAGATGCTCTACCAAGCTATTTTTTAGACGGCACATTTCGCTACGGCCCAAATATTGATCTTTAAAAGTCAGTTCAACCGAATCCAAAGCGACGTCATCCGGGTTTACAACATTCATGTAGACATCTCCAAATGTTCTTAATTGAAACATTGTTGCTACATTATTTTCCACGCTAATCGTCTCGCGCCCTTGTAAGTCTTCCTTAAAGGATGTGACTTGGAGGAGCAGGCGACTGAATTCAACCTCTGGATGATAAATCTCAACCACATCTCCTGTTTTTATACCTGGATGATCTTTCGGATTGATTATTAAATCCTCCTCACTGAAGGTCTTTTGATGTACTATCAATTTATAAAGCTTCATTTTTAGCCCATTACTCTGCTGCTAGTAAGAATCAACTGTAATATACAACAAAAGTATATTGTAGCCACTTTACCATAAATGATAGTATCGTCTGTTTTACATATACTTAGTAATACATATGACATTAGTATAAAAGCATTGGTGTTACAATATTCGTGTCCAAGAACTTGAAATCAAGCTGGATCGCAGAAAGTTTTAAAAGTGAATAATAAAAATATTATTGCTCTGCATCAGCTTCACTACACATAGGCTTTACATGCATGATGTATAATTGAGAAACAATTCACTTACTATGAATATTCACCCAGTACAAAATATGTCTTTAAAACATCCACAAGCATCCCTTTTTAAGTAATTCATCTGTGTATATTGTCAACAATGTATCACTAAGAAATGTCAGAGTTATAAAATGAGCATGAGGCATCACTATGCTTCATATGAATCCCAGGACCCTTCCCTCCACCCACCGAGTTCTCTGTGAATACATTCTATCGTGTATGATATGTTTAAATTGTTCTTCATTTAGCTCATGAAGATAAGGCACGTTGGCACTATATACAGGGGGAGGGAATTAACATCAAACTTATCCAAATTTTCAGTATGCTTTATTCTGCGCAACTTTGGTGACATGCATTTGTTTCGTAGGAAAATGTAACTAGCCACCTCTTTCCTTTATACGCGATCGATACCATTTGCTTGATGCAGCAGCCGCGTAAACTTGAACTATTCAGTTGTATATAAAAATGATAAGATCGTACGATGTTTAAACGTTTGTAAAGCATTATTTTCGTCGAGTAAAGAGTAGAAGCGTGACAAATCGAGATGAAGTATCACAGACCAAAACCAATTCGTAGCAGCCAAACTTAAGATTACGGAAGATAAAGCTGTCCTGTTTTGATCGTGAAATGCAGATTACAGGCATCAAAGGAGACGGATATTACGTAAATTCGTGTATCTACTACGTGTCTGAAATATGCTAGACTTTGTGATACGTTTTGTCTACATTTTGTGACATTATGATCATAATGGCCAGATAGCCAGATAGTCAGATAATGATGCAGGTGTAGAAAATGGCTGAACTTACGTTACAAAAAAATGACATATTACATAAATGGAACAATATTAACGTTCGTAGAAGGTACAAATATAAGTCGCTCATGCCACAGGGTTTAGTTGAACTAGAAATTTTCTCAGTAATGGTTGCATCAAAATACATGTTCACTTTGTTACTACAGGTAGTTAAACCGTCTTCCTTATCATATTATCACAATGTCAGCTTTTTATTGAAATGTTTTTTCGTTTTTTGATAAACAGAATACAAGTATTTGAAATAAGTTTTGCGCTGTAATACTTCTTACTACAATCTTGAGGAAAATAGCAGATCACTGTGAATTCACCTTAATATAATTTAGTTTAATAACAAATCGAAGACTTGAATATTATAAAAACCTGAAAGTATCACAGAGAATTGTATTGTATATCTCTCCAAAATGTGAATTGAAGACAGTTGCCAAAGGATGGTGTTCGAAGTATCATCTACTGCTAGTATTCTGAATTTTGTCCAATAAAATATGCATTTCTTGTGAAGCGAATTTAATATATACAAATTATAGCCAAGTTAAATTAAACTCATTCTGCATAGGATTATAATTTTAAATCATTTACACGTGTAAATTCTGAAAGATATTGCAGTCAGAAAATGCAATTTTCTGGCTCTAGGTAATTCTGCAGAGCTACCATTCTCACACATTCCGATTAAAAAGTTCCTAAAAACGCGGCGTCTGCTAGAGTACTGTCAGTGCTTTGTTATCAAGTCGAATGCAGTTTAATCTAAGCAGTTGAAAGATTCCAAGTATTGTATCTATGGGATGAGCTCACGAACCAAGCCCTGATCAATGCATTTAGTTGATGTTCGTCTGCCAGCAACGTATTCCAGTTATAACAGTCAGTCATGTCAGGGACAATGTATAACCTATGTGTAATGTTTTTAACATAACGTCTCAGTGCAATTGTTATCTGAAAATCGAAGAACAAACATTTGGTTAAATGATGAGAGATGCGTACCAAGGGCCTGCTACTGTTGCTTATCTGCATAGCAGGGAGCAGCATCGTTTTCATTGCTCTCAGCAATCAACGACCCTCTATTCAGACTCTGGTTACAGAGACCCACAAGCAGCTACGTAACTTCCAAGTAAATACAGTTAGGCCTATTCACTATAATCGATTGTGCGGGGACAATGGTTTATGTTCTTGCTTCGTTACCTTTACAGGAGAACTTAAAAGAGGTGGAGGAGAAGCGGTTGGTGACAGACTCAAAGTATCTCGCGATGCTTGGTCTCGACGGGCAAACGAGCACAACACCTTTTAGTCTTAAGTCTCAAAACGTGACTGTTGTCTCTCTTATAAGGCCAGGGAACGAGCAGCATATTTATGGCTTTGTTAGAAATGTCAGTCACCTTTTGCCAAATAATAGTATTGTCATTTATAGCGTTGGATTAAACGATGATTCTTTGCAAAACATTAGAGCAGCTTGTAATTCTACGAAGTGTAACGTGATTCAATTCGATGTGAGTCAATTTCCAGCACACGTTGAAGACGATAGACTGCATGTTTATAGACCTTTAGTTATCCAGGTAAGTAACAATTTCTACGTATAATACCCATAAAGGTATGGCTATTATTGACAAAAACTGTTGAATATTCCTTTTACTTGTCACAGACAGCTTTAAATACATTAGGAAACATATTGTACATGGATTCAAATGTCCGTTTGAATTCATCAGACATTTCAAAGTACCTTTTACCAAAATCTGGAATTTTAACTTGGCCTACAAGGCATGCCATTAGCTCCTTAACGCATCCAAAGATGTATGAATATTTTCATGTTTCTGCGGAGAGTTTTTTCTTTCTCCCTTTAATAAGAGCATCCCACTTAGTAATTAGGAATTTTAAAGAAATTAGAGAGAAAGTAATGTTGCCATGGGTTCAATGCGCGCTAACGAGAGATTGCATTTGTCCCATCGGTATGTACGCTAAAAATAATTTTATCTACATATTATTTAACAGAATAGCCGTGCATAGAATTGTTACGCGAGCACTTTTCCTCTGTTGTTGTAGGAGCTCAATCGGCAGGTTGCCGATTTAATAAGAAACCGCAATACCGGTACTCCGGTTGTCACGCGTACGACACTTCTGCACTGAATATCGTGCTCGGGTTGCACTTTAATTTCGACGATACTCATTACGTGCATCAAGAGCGGGACACGTACTTCAATAAGATTCAGCCTGATGAAATCACGGAGGAGTATCTCATGATTACGAGGCAGAACAATGCAACCGAGACGAATTTAAGAAACTTCATATCAACCGAACGCTAATTTCTCCGAGATCTCAATTAATTTTGAATCAAGGATTAAGTGATACGTCGATCAAGCACAAGTTAATATAAGGATACATGATAAGTTGAAAAAACAAATAAAGACTTTAGCAAATAAACTATCTGTCTTTTATTATCCACAAGACTCCGAAAGTTTCGCTTCTACCGAATTACTGTCTTTCGTTTATCTCGCCCTTATGATGCTCCGCAAGTATAGCGTTGGAAGTAGATTGGACGTTTTAATCAACAATCCCCTCCACGACATACGATCCTTTTAATCAGAAAGGCGAGGAATTAATTAATATAACAAAATCAATCGCGTGTAAAATATCGGGAAACATCGAGCGTGATCTATTTTCCATGCTGGTCGATTCGCAATAGTGCTGACAGTAAAGCAACCAAGGCGCTATCAAATGGCAGTCGTGTTAGCGTTACCACGAGTACCTTAATGGAGGGTGTTCCTCCCGATTGAAGGTGACGCCCCTGTCAATTTCAAAATCCGAACGCGGAATTGCGCGAGGATACTCTTGCCCAAGAAGCTTATCGATAAATTTCACGTTGAAGCGCAATATCAGCTCGACGTCATTTAAAAAGGGATTCGCCATTGTTTGTGAGCGAATAGTACAACATCGCGCGGAACATGGACGAGTACACGTTCACGAGTTCCGTCCGGAATCCTAAGGACTAATTGGAAGACGCATCAGAAGCCAACGATATGTGACGCCCTCTTAAAATTCGGCATACTTTAGTCTACACGTAATCTTCATCGCGTAATTGCCGGACCAGGGTAAATGACACTTGACGATGGTTGACAGCGACGTTGACAGCTGGTATGATTGGAGACAAGGGGATGATTTTAATGAGATGCACCGCGAAAGGGGCACTGGCGTCAGGAACGATGTACGGCTGAGGGACTCTGATCGTTTCGATCGTGGAACGTCCGACGACAACCAGAAAGGACGTTCCAGAAGGAACGGATTAATCAGTTACAGTATGACTCCTACGAGCTCTAAATCTGGGCCAGAAGTTCGGTTTATTAATCCAGCTATCTATGCCGAAACTTTGAACAACGAGGACGAGGAGCAAGAGATCCAGATTCGTGTGAAGGTCAACTCCAAGGACAACGGGCAGCAATTCGAAGGTAATCACGGTGATTTCACGGAAGTGAACGACATAATGTCCACGTTGTCCATCAAGAACGATCTGTCTACTTCGTTCGTGAACCAAGCCGGCGACCAAGCTTCGGCCCAAGAAACGTATCGTTGCTATTCGTTGAATTCTCCACCTACTCCTGCATCCCTAGAATCTGACATTGTACGTTCCAAGTCTGTAGTATCATGTAGACCATCGAATCGAGTCGAGAGACGATGTAGAATCGCCGGTAGAGCAGACAATAACGATGAGCTTTGCTCTGCTAGGAAGCTCGACTCGGAAGTGCAGAGGTATTCTGTACATTCGTAACATTATACAAATATTAAGCTCGCGATGTGTCTGTTTTGTTTGTGAATAAAAGTTTTGTTGATATAGAAGAAAATATTTAAAACTTGTGACGTGTCGCATAGGTACAAGTTTAACGGGCACCGAGTCGTGCAAGTATCCACGGCATCGTTAACAAGCATTAGCATCTCGGAAGATAGATCGAACGAGAGCGAACTCGCTAAGAAAATCACTTACAGCGAGTGGATCCGTAGAAAGCAGGAATCGGAACGACGGAGAAAGGAGGAGGAAGATGTGGTTGAGAGGAGAAAGCGAATGGACGCGGAGAGGCTAGTTCGAGAGAAGGAAGAGAGGGAAACTCGGGAGCGAGAGAATTTTTTGAAGTGGACTGAGAGGAAGAAGAAGGAAGAAGAGAAGAAGAAAGCAGTGGTGGAGAAGGAGCTGGAGTTGCAGAAGCAGCTAAAAGTGGTCGAAGACAAAGCTTCCGTGGTGAAGACTCTGTATCTTCGCCAGTGGGCTCGCAAAAAGAGCGAGAAAGAGAAAGGTAAAGAGAGCAGCCTTCGATTCGTTCAAGTTTTGATATCTACGATGTTCGTGTAGCTCGTCAGAGGACAGAGGAGATGAAACAGAAGCAGCTGGACGAGGGAAGGAAGAAGAGATTAGAGGAAAGTCTGAAAGCCTATGAAAATTGGAGCAAAATGGCAAAGAACAAACCTAAGCCTGCCACCCAAGGACTTCTGCGTTAGTTTCATTATTTTCCTTGTAATTTTAAAGCTCTACCGTACCGAAAGTTACTTTCGCTGTAACAAAAGGTCAATGTGGTGTTGATGTTGACTTAACAGCTCATCAGAAAGCAAAGCCAGCGTACGTAAACCCTATGCCCTGGCAGCAAATCGTCGATGACTTCGAGGATGACGAGGGGAGCTCATTGAACGCAAGAAAAACGCAAAGCCAGCCGAAGATTAGCAGTAGGAAAAGTGCTACATCTTATCAGTGACACGATTGTTAATTATTGGAACTCGAGGAATTTGTGGTGTGAAGAGCAATCGCGCGATTCGATTTCTTAGCCTCGGAGCAAGGTAGACTCTTAGAAGAATATCATTAAATACTGTACTTTGGATTACAGACACGCGTGCTGCGGCTGTCTTTGAAGGCAGAACATCCTTGCACGGGATACGTCATATAATTAGAATGATTTTCACAGTCTGGCGTAGTAGATGTCCGGGCAGATAATTTTATTTCACAGCAGATATTCTTTGATACGCTTTACAACCTTCGCTTCTCTTTTTGTTACGCTCGTCCCTGTGGTCAATGAATACTAACATATCTGAAGGTAATCGTGATTAGCTTATGAATTAGGAAAAAAAAGAGTGGCAAGGACAGGGTGCAGATCCTCGCCTCGATACTCGAAGGTTTATAGATAGTAAGAACGAGAAAAGAAAGAGGAACTTACGTGAAGGTAATTAAAAGGAAACGTATACGCAAAACCGAAATACTCTTATTATTTGTACTACTGATACTTGTACTGTATATTACATAATGTAGACTCTTTACATGACCACCATTCCTTTACACCCGGTCACGGAGCGTACTCTCTACTCGTTCATTATGTCAGACATACTTTGAGAAAAAGAATGTCCCTAACGAAACAATAATCTCTAACACGCAGAATAAAGTGGCACATTATGATTTCTCCTTCTCGTCCCTACCAAATGCATACTATTCATTTTGCTCTTTCTCAACGTATGCCGCACTCATGCATGCGAATGTTTAAATGTGTACGTGAAGAATTAACGGTGCACGGTTTAGCATCGTTCTGGTGGATCATCTACTTGACCAAACTTTCCTCCTCTTCCTGAAGCCTCTCGATGTCAGATTTGTTCATGAAGTAATAGGAAGGTTGTCGTGATTTCTGCAAGCACAGAATTCTTGTCACCATTCATTCCTCTTTAGTTGAGAAGCTTAATAGAGAAGACGTCACTTACCAAATCTTTGATGGTACGCTTTGCACCCGTCTTGATGAGGATGTTGCTGAGTTCTTCGACCGATGGTAGGCCCATTGCGTAATGTAAAGCGGTCCTTTCCAACTGAAACAGAATATTACGAGTCCTTTTTACTTAGAACTTAATGGAACCTATGATATTTAATGACGATTAAGAAATTTCGCGATCCTCACGTTGTCACCGATGCGCAAAGTTTCTGGATACGTTTTCGCAATGTACTCGGCTAGTTCATCGTTCTCACGTAGGACAGCAATGTGAAGAGCGCATCTGCCCATCGGATTCTTCCCCATCGCTAAGAGTTTTCCTCCTCCATTGTTCTTATTCAACAGTTCCTTCACTTTTGTAATGTTACCCGTTCTAATTTCATGATGTACTTCCTCTCGTTGTGCCTGTAAGAAAATACCACGTTTCTAGCATTCTGTTACCATTTAATATAGTATGATACAATGGTTCATATGGCGATGGTACTAATATCCGCTTCGCTTTACCACGTAATTTGGGATAGATTGCAAAAATTGCACAGTTGCGTCGCGTCCTCGTTCTGCGGCAATGTCCACGATGTTCACGCCTTCATCCTTTACGTCCAGAATGTGGTCGTAGCCCTCTAACAATAGTTCCACCAGTTTCTCAGTCTCACCTGCATTAAAGAACGCAAATTTAGAAAATTATGATTTTGAAATTTATGAATCTGCATTTAATACCACTAAATATTTTAAAGGAACAGTTAGTTCTCACCTCTGGCTGCCAAATAAGCCACATAACGATCGATTTCATCGACATTTTCTCTGATGTTTGCTAGGTCAGCGACATCCCTAGCTGTTCTGTATAACTCATCCCTGAAGCCTATATTAACTTGACTTTCTTGAAGTAAATTGAATAGCCCATCCTTTGAGTAAGAACGAATGGCCGCGAAATGGATCACGCTTTGTCCATGTTCGTCCTAAAGAAGTAAAATCATCTATTACTCGATCCCGTTTCTTCCGCACAAATGTCCACCTCTTTTCAAATGTATGTTCTGAACATTTATGGTGGAGAAGTAACTGACGAGTGACATACCCTGTTAGGGTTGCTAAAAGCTGATTCAGGGACATCGGAACCTGGACTTTGTGGGTAACCAGCATCTTCTTCTGGATTTTCATTCACAACATTTTCCGTACTTTCTTCTTCGCGATCAGGAATAATCAGTACATTTGGTTCCTGTAATATTTTCAAATTATAGTACAGCATTCATTTATTAGAAGTAACATTCCGCTAGAATCGATTGTGGCATTGACCTGTTCTTCAGCAGTGCTATTTTTACTCTTATTAGCAAAATTGTATAAATAGGTCGCCAGATAGGTGACAGGGTCCTTTGGTCGCGCATTGGCAACTTCCGTTAAACCTTTGAGCAATGGGTCACCAAGGGCTATTAAAATAGTTAACACAGATTACATTTTATTTCAATTAAATCAGAGAAATCGATCTTATCATTGTAATCAATTAATATAATTTTCGCTTACACGATGCTAAGTAGCGACCCTCTTCTTCACGAAATATCGATATGTCAAGTTGCTGGTCATCTGAAAAGAGGTTTATATAAATATTTTCGTTTGCGTTGCGTATCCCTATTCGAATCTTTTAATATCCAATTGGGTTATTCAATGAAAATCTGATGAATGTTTGCAACAACCATTTTCCAAAACACAGAATGATTACACAGAAACTGCAAACGATCTTATATGAAGAAAAGGTGCACCATGAAAGCGTAGTGTGTTACTTCACTCTGAAAAACGTGTACACAAATACACATCACAGGCAAAAAGTCCAAATGGCCGATTCACACGATACAAAATTCGAAATACAGAAGCACAAGTATGTACACGTAACTGCGAAAGTGTCACCATAACAGTCAGTCCCAAAGGAAGTGCGCCCAATCCATATTCGGTCATTTTGGTTTTATGCCTACGATACTTTACATATAGTAGCTACTCAGGAAAATATACTGTTCATTGTAAATTGAATACATCAAGTTGGAAAGACCTGTGCTACGTCGTTTTTTATTTCTGTGAACATCGAACTCGTGCGTGACATAAAGAAGCTTTCATATACTATTCTTAAGCCTGCTTCCAGTTAAACGAAACTACTTCCCCCATAATACCCCGTTACGGCAAGTGGCTCCGTGATCCAGATATGTAAACAGACACATTTCACGTACGTAAGCATGGTGTCGTGCGACAACATGTCAAAAGCGTCGTAACAACTGTTCGTGGACCAATAACGTTCATTTACTAACCTAATAAACAGTCCAGTGTCCCTCCAAGTAGCTAATCCAATTAATCGAGCAACGAAATTTTGTTTAAGCATCGTAATTCGGTGCACGAGAAATAGAATAACGTTCACACACATCTTTCCAACGCTCCTATGCCTCTTTATCGATATACGTGACAGTCTCTCTACGGTATTATCCCTACGGGGATTAATTGGCAGTCGAAGAATTATCACAGAAGGTTTCCACGTATAAGCGCATTAATCCAGTGTTTTTAAAAAAAAAAAGAAGAAGAAATAAAATCGATATAAACTGGGAGTAAAAGTCTCCAGTGTTGCGAACGATAAAAGGCAGGCTCGTAGGCGCGAAGAAGTTGCTCGCCTCAGTCAACTATAGCTTTGGTCCAATTCCGTCAATTATTTCTGAAATCGTTTCCCACTGGTGCGCTTACGAAACAGCCCCGCGATAAGATTGGCGATTTTCAGCGAGCTGTTTATCGACAGCTCTTTCTCTAACGTTAAAACATTCAGAACAGCCCTACAGAAGTCTTGAAGAGTCTGCAGCTCGGTGACGCTCAGAGACTGTTGATTGCTGATTCTAACAGTGTCTTGCCGCGCAGTTTCGCGTATGCTCAGTCCACGAACGACGCACAGGTGTTTCAAGTTGTCGAACTCTTTGGACAGCTCGGGGAACCGAATTATCACGCTGAACCTAAGGGTGTTGCCGATGGCGTAAGGCCTCGCACTGAGGAAGCCTAGCTTCTTATCCCGTCTGAACTTAAACTTCTCATCGAGTATCAGCATAATCTTTGCCAGCCTCACGTAGGCACGACCTATGAGACCTGGCCGGTTGTCGCCGGTTCGACAGACAATCCTTAAGTGATCCTGGACGTTGACCCAGGCAGCAAGATCTCCCGCAGAAGTGACGTACACTCCTCGCCCATACGGCCAGTGTCTGCCATGGAGACGTCTATCATCGTACAGTTCGAAGTCTGTGATTGGCAAGAGCAAGCCAGCGGCAGCTAATTGGGCTCTGATAGGACTGGGCTGGTCCAAGATTTCGTTGAGGGTGAAGTACGTCCCCGGCTCGTCCTCGCTGCTACCCTCCGCCATCATCCCCGAGATTTCTTGGCTCATCAACTCATTAGTGATCTCGCGTTCCACTCTCTCCAACTGGTTCACCGTCAGCGTCAACGGGAACGTGTATTTCTCCAGGTTTCTGCAACACTCGATAATGGCAGCTTGAACGTACTTCGCTGGGGGATCGAGATCGTATGCCTCGATCGCCGAGATCGTCACTTCGTCCACGGTGTCTGGGTTCTCCTCGCTTTCGTCCTCGTCGCTGTAGAAGAACCTTGGCGCTGGGTGGTCGGGGAGGTCACCGCTGGCGGTCACGCAATGGATGTCTCTGATGAGGGGGTCGAAAAACTCCCCGAAGACGGTGTAGCTTTCGTAATCTGGCGCGACGACGGTCAGACCGCTGTCCTCTTCTGCGTGGCTGACAAACGAGTAAGCGCTGCTCGCTTTACTGTTGCCAGTCGAGTTACCATATTTCTTTAAAGCGGGCCAGATCACGTCAAAGAGGTTGTGGTCCATGCGAGTCACACGGTGCTTGATATGATCGAATATGGGCCGTTTCAGGCAACGGCTGATCAGTGTACCGGGGTTGCCAGGTGACTTCGGGGTCGTGATGTGCCTTGTGCCAGCGAGCAGTCGAAAGCACCGTTCCAAGGTGGCTAGGGTCTCTGGCTCGGTTATGTCTCGGCGGGCAGAGTACGTGTCCCCTCCAGGAACTGTTCGCATCGAGCATCGAGACCAGAAAGGGCCAGGGTCCAGAGGAAGACGTAGAGTGGACCGTGATGAGCCGCGGACACGTTAATCAGGAAATTTGGGCAGACTCGTTAGTAGTGATTGGGGGATTGGATGATGCGAGTTGTTTCGATTCGACGATGATAGGGATGCTTGATGATGTTTGGCAAGTGCTCTTGGTAGTTTGATAGCTTTGGGGGCGGCTAAAAACTGGCGAGTTTTTTGAAACAGAATATTTGAAATGATACGAAACATTGTGAAAAAACCATCGAACTTAATAATACTTTTATGCGAAGTTGCAGTTACGAAGTCTGTTAATGTGGCTTCCAATTTGAAGAATCCCTAGTAGTACAAAATATTGAATACATATACATCCAATATTAAGAAGATATTCAATCTCTTTTTGATATTTAAATATACAATATTTATTCTACATAGATTAAGAAGCAAATATTTTTTTCTGTATCTGTATTTACCTTACATTTTTTTAAATATTAATGTTACTTTTGCTGAATATTTATTTTACAATTCTGAATATTTATTTCACATTTTCTAAACATTTATTTCACACTTTTTTGTATATATAATATCTGGATTCAGCATTTTCTAATATTTGAAAAAAATATTTAACCAATATTTTTGCTACTAGGGATGTTTCAAGCACCTGTATAAGATTTCATAATTTGTGACTCTGTGATGATGTTATATGAGGGTAAAGGTGAAACGTGTGAAAAAGCAACGTGATGGTGGTACTGTAAATAAACACGACAGTATCTTAAAATACAGCCTGAATTTCAGTTCATTTGAGAAACAAAACGTGGAGTGAGATCTTTGACAGTGCTTCGAACGATTATTGTACATTTCTGTCTGATGAGATCGATGGTGCTATAAATGCCTCGTCTGAATGAAATACCTTTGTCGGCCAACATTTCGTCGGCGAGGTTTTCGTTAGCCCCGAAACTGCGTAGCAGTGTTTTGTGTGAGAATTCGCTTTGATCTTGCTTATAATACTCCGCCTTGTGTCCGAGCTAGGTGACAAAGTAATTGCACGAACAATATATTTAAAAATACCATAGTCAAAATTGAAACTAACACTGTGCAGCGTGCAAACATTTTATTACCAATGTAACTACGGGAAAATTTTTAATCTGAAATCCTTGGATCCTCAAAAATAGTTTAATAATTTAAAAACAAGATATATAACGCTTCAATTTTCCTCTAAATTAAAAAATTAGTGATAGATGAGTATCTTAATATGTTTCCAATTCCGATGCATTTAGTACCCGTCACCAGTTAAAATCGTTAAAAATGAAGTGTCATTTCATAGGAAACGATTGCTTATAAAAAAAGTTAACTCACATTGTCTTGAACCAGAGGATTGGCACCCAAATGAAGTAGTAGGTTGTAGTAGTGTCCGTTGTCTGCAAGGGTGGCAGCATAATGCAAGGGTGTTCGACCATCTAGATCAATGGCATGCGCAGTTTCAGGAAACCTCCCTGCCAAGTACCTAAAAGGAATATAAATAATTAATGGGATAGGCGGCAGAAATCGATGAAACTTGATTGAAACATGACAAGGTAACTCGTCTGCCCCTCGCATTTTTAATTTCTCTGTCACGAACTTCGCAAAAGTACTCGCGATGTGAACTTTCACAAGCTATTATCTACTTTATCGAACTAAATAGTTCTGTGCGAAGGCCAATATAATTATTAGCAAAAACAAAGTATCACGATGGAAATATGTGGCGCAAGCTATACCTCAGATTCAGATATTATTGCTTGAAGTGTGGTATTTGGTAAAAGACCAAAGTGCATTACATGAATACTTTCACACAGCAAAACTGAAACTGCCTTGCCCCACTTTCAACTGGAATATTAAACAAAATCAATCGTTTCATCCATTTTACCTACTGTTTTCATTGAAAGTTTAAAGACTCTTCAAACATGGAGCGATTACGAAAAGGAGAAACTAACTTTCGTAAAAAATAACTGTTTCCTAATTAATACCATCGCGTGTCTTAAGCCAGTGTACCTGATAATAGCAGTGTTCCCAAATACAACAGCAACATGAAGGGGTGTTGCACCGCGGGGCGACGACCCATCCCTCGCGACAGCGAATTTGCGACGATCTAACGCGCTCTGCAGATCTCTCAGATTTCCCTCTCGCGCTGCCATATGCACGGCATGGATTTTGCCCTGCAAGAATCATAGATATTTCTATCCATCGCACAATTGACACGTAATTAATAATAAAAGTAAGACAAAAACAGGCTGACACTGAAACAACTTTGCAGAATAGCTTATTAATTAACGAATGAATAAACACCGTCATCTACTGAATAACGTATGTAAATTATGTGGAACGAACACACTGATAGACGCCTCCTCAAGAAATAGGCCAAACAAACAAAAAAGTGTTTCGCAACACAGGTAGTGCGTAATACCATGTAGGAAGGGACACGATCGATGAACGCTTGTAGCTCAGGATTCCCCGAATGTCGTCCAACCAATCTTCTGCCTTCCCCGTTGAGAACCAAACCGGCCAACTGCTCCATGTTGCCGTTCTCCAGCAGCGTCTCGATTTCTGGGTCCGCCGTCATGCTGCCGTCGTTTACTTCTGCCTCCGGAAGCTCCTCGTGCTCGCCCACGATCACCTGCTAATCATGCCTAGGTGCAAAATCATGCGCACGGACGGACGGGCACGTGCCGGTCGATAGAGGAAATATTAATCGTACGGGGCAATCTAAACGTGCAAATCGATCGTCCGATGTCTTCGGCTAGTGTCTGCATTGCGTGACGACGCGTCTACACGGGGTTTTTCGATCGATACAGCTATATAGTCTGGTATTTTTCTTTTTGAAATCGTGGTGTGTTTTAATAAACGTCTTTGGCGTATTGTTTTTTTTTTTCGTCGAGTAACTGAATGTTGATGTGAATTGTCTTTGTGCCGAAAAATGGTGGTCGTTAGAACGCTTGAAGGCTTTGTTTTTTATTTTCGAGGTGTCTCGTTTTAATGCTGTTAGGCTTGATGTTAAGTTTTGCGGAATGTAAATGGATTAATGAGTGTGAAATACGTAGTCAATTTTGAGCTTCGTACTGTTGGCGCTAAATAAAATTCATGGAGATTAAAGAAACGAGTGCAGATCGTGAATCTTTTGATAATCCCTCAAGTGTTCATGGGACTGTTTCATTGAGAAGTTACAGAACAGAAGTCCTTCGTTCAGTTATTTATTTATTGGTATATTTGTGCGTGACAGAGAACATACTGTATAATATTTCGATATCGATCGTTTCTTAACTTCAATACACAGTGACACTTATAACCATTGTACGTGTTACGGTCAACGTTAGTAGCTAACTGGCTATGTACTCCCTTAATTACTCATTCGCCGAACGAATGCCGAAGCCCGGAATTTAGCAGCTTTACATTCCTTTCCCTCTTCTTGTTAACTTATACTGATATAATATACTTATCTCGTATCTTGCGCTTCACTGCCTATGAATCTCGCGTTTATGTCTCTGTACTAGCCGATTACGTTCCTGAAATTGGATTCGCTTAAGAGTTATGATGACTGTACCTGGTCTTCGTCGTTTCCTGGATCATCGACCCCAGAATCACCTGTGCTCGCCTCGTTTCTCTCTTCGTGCTCCGCATTGTTTTCCACCACCTCCTCTTCTTTCTTCTCCTCCTCCTCGTTGCCTTCCTTCTCCTCCTCCTCATTGTCTTCCTTCTCTTCCTTCTCCTTTTCCACGACGTCCTCAGCTTCCGCAGATTCGGGGGCGTCAGCCTCCTCCTTGGTTTCCTCCGTTTCCTGTGTTCCCTCTGTTTCCTCTGTCTTCTCTTCAGGTTCTGCTTCTGTCGGCTCCTCTTCGCCATCGTGTTCGGGCTTGGGAGTTTCCTCTCTCTCTTGCATCGGTGCACCCGTCACCACGTCATCGTCCGAGGACCTTTCCTCTGAATCGTCCACTTTCATTTCCTGCGCGGTCTCTTCCTCCTTACTCTCTCCAGTTTCCGTATCTTCTGGATGTTCTGGCTTCTCCTCTGCATTCTCTGCCTTTTCTGCGTTCCCTGAATCTTCCTGGTGTTCTTTTTCTTCCTCATCTTCGACGTTCTTTATCTATTTTGTTAAATTATCCATTAATCTTGGTAATCATAAAATTTGTTTTTTATTT
Organism: Andrena marginata; assembly: GCA_963932335.1. NCBI lineage: Eukaryota > Metazoa > Arthropoda > Insecta > Hymenoptera > Andrenidae > Andrena > Andrena marginata. The sequence continues at coordinate 28,809,739 of OZ010659.1, read as the reverse complement.
TTCCTCAAATATCGAAGCAGGGTTTAGGTACTGTATAATGTCAATGAATACAAATTCTTATGAAATAGAGACACACGTATTTGAGCAAACTTTAGCTCCAATCGTAAGGTGTACCTAACTGGATTTTTCTCAAATGAAACTCTATCCCTACCTTCTAACGAACTAGGTGTTATCGTGTTCGAAACTTAGACTTAGGTTATTAGCATATTATTAAGTTAGAGAGAATTCAAGTGTTCACTGTGGTACCTGCTCCATAGACCTGCTGAAACTTTTCGATGCAGATTCAGCGCTGCCAAATGCACTGTCAATATCTGCACTGTGGACTTTCTTCATCCCTCTTGAAATCGATTCTTCTGCCTCCAAAATCCTCCAGTCCCAGTGTTTGGGGTACGATGGTCCAGAGACTCGAGGTGCTTCTGGTACCACGGTTAACAGCGATTGATCTATGTCCGATGGTCGGTTCTTATAAAAAGCTGCTGCTTTTTGTTTCTGATGGAAAAAGGGTTACACAAATGAATGCAAGTGTTTCATTTAGTAATTCAAAGTTTAAGATTACTTTTATAAATTATACACAGAGATACTTGGAATTCTTCGATGTAGGTTGGAAATATAATAATATATTGCAATAATTGCACATTTCAGTTCCAACTGATTCGACTTTTGCCATTACGAGTATTTCATTTTCACTTTAACCGATACAGTGGATTGTTGCCATTAATTTCTATAATTATTTATTCACCATACCGAAAACTTACGTTGTCTAACTTGCTCTCGTCAGCTCCATGCTCTGCTAACAAATCGTACAGCGTTCCACCATCTTTCACTGCAGCTGCATAATGCAAGGGCGTTTTTCCATCGTTATCTTGCGCTTCCACAACTGTTGGGTATCTCGCCAAGATTTCTCTCGCGATTTCCGTGTATCCCAATCCAGCAGCCTAATAGTTATTCAAAATTTCACCATTTAAACGACGCTTATCACAATACTAAAATATCCAGAAACAGAAAAGTACGCTTTTGTGTATGGTTTACCTTGTGCAGAACATTTAAGCCATTGCTATCTTTGCTGCAGAGAACGACTGGCGATGTGGAGTCAATTTTCTTTTTAAGTTTCTCTAACTCGTTGCGTACTGTCGCTGCGTGGACGTCTTTAACGGTGCCCTTTCACAGAAGCACAGAAATTTAGTTTCGTTACTATCAAAAATTTTGGAAAATAAAGATACATTTGTAGCGGTAGATCTTTAGAAATTATTTTTGTCACTGAATCAACATCGAAGGAAAATACAGTGAATTTTCGATGTATCGTTGAGAAGAACAGTTTCAAATTTAGGTAAAGTCACGAACCATTATGTGGGGAACAGCTTCCAAAAATTTTTTCACGCGTGGATTGTTGCTGGTCTCCATACGCAATTTGTTTCCATGTCCTTCCCATAAAACCTGTTGCAATTTCCTGATGTCCCGGTTGTGGATCCATATTCTTATGTTGGAAGGTTTGAAATCCCAGCCTAGGAAGGGAACATTTTCTTCAACAGTTATAGCAATTATTCAGACATTTCGAATAATGTATTCCAAGGACAGTGGCTTTTCGTTGGTCCTTTCATTCGCCTTTTTCTTTAAATTAATGTGTGATTGATAATTAATAATAGTGCCGGAACATAATTTCTTAGACGTGTTTGTTTTCTTCGCGATTATAGTGCCAGGCTTCGAAAAATGTAGGAAGAAGTGTGACGTCCGTTTAGGTGCTAGGACATAGGTTGGGGTTTGAATTAATCAGAGGCATGTACGACTTGTTTTTTATAATAAGTATCGTAATGACGTGGTCTTCTTGCCCCGAGGTATAACTGGTTTGTTAAGAATTCAAGAGTAACAGGATTTATAACAGAGCGTTGCGTGTTTGAACAGTGTAATAAATATTTTAAACACTTGGGGGAATCCTTTTACCACGGATGATCGATTTTGTGTTCGACACTGGTGCTATTCTGGAGACGGGTGGAATAAAATCCTAACAAACTAACCGCATCTTTAACGCATAAATTAAACAGAATGACTGAGTATTAAAATTCTCAAGTATGCTTTGAAGAAACCGCTGCCGTTCATTTAAGTAATTACCTTACAGGAAACATCTGCGATTACCAATGAATCATTGATTTTTACATAACATAACGAACCGTGACCAAGGTGATTAAACGAGCTATTCCATTCTGCACACACAATTACAAAAATTACGAATCGATGACAGTATTCAACAAATGTTGATATGACAGCAAACAGTGTTCGAAGAACAGCGGAGAAGAAATAAGATATATAGAATATTTTACATCTGAACTGTGTTGTGATCACAAGTAGGGATGTGGCTTAAACGTGTCGTACGCACTCGCGTGGTAACGCGGCTTAACATATATCTTACCTGTGCTCTGCTTTCGATGAGCAACGTTTCTTACATAGTTGAAAAAGTGCAGTGCATTTACAGCACGTGGGGACGTAGCTTAATGTTCTCTTTCTACACAGATTGCGTGCTTCACGTTGCATTAATAAATTTTTTAAAAGTCAGCCGAGTGCACGGACCCCGTCACGCTGACACGTTTCGAGCCACCGTTTACATTGTACATGCCCTATTGCTTTCTTAGTAAATAGATCAATCAATGTAGTAGGCGGGAATTCCGGTGTACATTGCAAGCGTAGCACACTGGCTTCATATGCGACGTAAAATACCGACTGCTTATAACAATTTAATGCCACTTCGAGGTCTGTCAATTTAATGGAACTTCCAATGTCAGTTCGAACAACTCGATGGCCATTTTCTCGACCCAATATAAATGGCAGCGTTCACAGTAAACTTATTCTGTCCCGGTCGACTATTAGCTCTATTGTATAAAGAAATGGTATCATAAAAGTTGTGGATTATTTGAAAAGGGCTCAATTTTATTTCGCAGGCATATCACTGATTTTAGTATTGCGAGGTCCTTGCAACTTGTTCCCACTAAATGGAATGTAATCGTTATTTTATTATGCATTGCAATCGTCATTCATTTACTTAGGAACTTCACGTTCAACTTTATAGAGCTACTAGGTATTCACATTTTCTTGGAACAGTTTACCATTCAAGCTTAAATGGCACACAACAGAGGAATGCTATAGGAACGCAGATTTTCAGGATATTGGCGTGCCAGTGGATCTTCGAAGGAAATGCATATGTATTTACTAGTGAACAGAACATCCAATCTTTTCTGTGGAATTACACGGTTCTGTTTCAAACGAAAATCAATTATAAATCATCGGGTTCGGATTAAATTTGAATATCCCTGTATCGTTACAACGTCGACACAGTTTCTGGGCACTACAGTTTTAAAGGGTTTCTAAATAATTCGCTGCTCGATCACCCAAGGCATGTCATCTTATCGATCGCCAGCAGTTTTCCTCGTCTTACAAATTTAAGTTCTATCGATTTCTCCTGGTCATTAGGGGTGGATTCCCTAGTAGGGTATAAGTCAAGGAATCTATATCCGACTAAGGTGGAGGATGTACGAAACGAAACCTGCCGCAAGGTTATGTTGAATTCAATTACTAAATTGTTTTCAACCAAGCTGTCTGCCCACTCAGTACTTGTATGATGAATAGACACATTAATTGAAACTAACAATAACTTTCATTGCCTTCCATGTACCTTCAGTTACCTTTAACTGCCATAGTCTCGAGTGTACTCAATATACTAGTCTTTCCCCAACATTCACACACCGAGGTCCCGGTATTTCTGTTCTTGTATTAAAGCATGTCATTGTTTGTCAAATTAATGTAAAGTTTTGAGAATAATTTTATATGCATTTAAAATAAGCGCTTCACACGCACGGTGGAACTTTAGTATTTGTCTTTGAGATGTAAGTTATGCAATTTTGCTGGGAAATACAAGGTGCATTTTTGAAGAAGCATCGCACTTAAAACAAATTTCATGCAAACAGAAAATTGCTTCTAAATGTACGCCTGAAAAGGCTTTTGGATGAATTCGTTTAAGTGTTTGAATGAAAACGGTGCACGTGTTTGATTAAAAGCACTCACTTTCCTTGCCACTGCTCATCTTCCGGCGGGACATGCTCTCCACTTCCGGCAACTCGATTTCCGAGCTGTGTTCCAAGTAGTACGCCGCCGGGTTGCCCCTTTTGTCGCAGATACTCGCGTCGCAGTCGCCTTCTATGAGAACATCCCAAATCGCCTCGAAATCCTTGCAAGCTGCACAATAATGCAACGCTGTTCTACCTTCCTAAACACCAAAAACACAATATTATAATTCTCTCCACTCATAAAACCTATTACATCCCCTGACACCGAAGAGCACTATGCAAAGTACAATTTACAAACTCAGAGTCACCAAAAATGAACTTCTGATCCGTCGAATTAAAAATTTTCTAATCACCCTCCAAACTTCCATCATCTATAACCACTGAATTCGACATTTGAATTCACAAAAAAAATCCAAAATCATCACAAAAGCAATAAAAAAAAGTTCAAATTTTAATATTCCCTTTCATCTCACAGCCAACGAGCCAGAATTGATTTCAAGCAACGATTTATCCCACGTAGTCATTATTTTAAATTAAAGAAGGACTGAAAGAGCTAGCGTGGGCAATGTTTGCTAAAAGAAACTATCACTTGCCGGAAACTTATGGAGTCATCCCTGGTGAAACGTCACCGCGCGGTGTTCTGCGGAAAAAAGGGGTTGGAAATTGTGAAAGTTGAAGAATGAATAGTCGCGGAGGAGCAGCGTTGCGAGCACGATGTCGACGACAGTTAAACGGCGAATGTATGGGGCTCGAATTGAGATCGAGGGTGGGAAAGGGGTGAAAAGCTGCCTTTTGCCGTATCAGAGGCACTGCGTGCGCGCCTGGACATGAAGCTAGATGACTGCAGGGGAGAACAGGTGGTTTACACTTTGTTATTAGCGGCGTCACGCGATGCGGGAAAGGCGACCGTCGTTGCAAAAAATGGCCTTTCGATTATTCAACAGCCGGATATCTCGCGAGAAGCGCAAACGCCCCTGTCACGACACGATCGTGACGTGCCAGCTATCTTGGGAACAGGGGTGGGTCTGGCTCGTTTGCTAATTGATCGCGATATTCTTCGTGTTATCGGTCGAGATCGACACTGGGCGTGTGGAAAAATATTGGGTGGCTTTAAGAGTTTTTCGGGGTGAATTAAAACAAATTGCATATCACGGGGCGATTTGCTTTATAATATAGCGTGATTCGTTTAGCTTCGTGGCATTCGCGAGGTCAGATCTAAAAGATTTTTATTTGCTTGTTGAATTTGAAATTGGCATTCTTTGCACGTACAATTTATAAGCTCTCTCTCTCTCAGAATAAAATTGATCATGCTCACTCATTTGCTGAATGTAGGATATGAGATGTTAAAGTTTGAGATATGAGGACACTTAAGTCATTGGAGTTGGTAATTTTTTGATGATTTTAAGCAGTGCAGTCTTCAAAATTTAAAATTCTGTATGAAACGTGGGCGATGCTTAAGTTTGGACATAGTAGATAATTCATCTGAATCGGCTCGAAAAATATAGAAAGGTGTGAGAAGCTGAAATGAAACAGTGATTCTAGAAACGAGTGATGAATACGAAGTGAAAGAAGATAATAAAGAAAAGTCGTAAAAGAATCTGTAAATTGTGCATTAGAGGAGATGAAATAACGAGAATCACCCTGTCCTTTTGCTGCACAGTGATAGGGTAATTCTGCACGAGCCATTCGACGATGTCCTGATGATCGTAGTAGACCGCTTTGTGGAGTAAAGGAATACCAGCTGGATCTTTCGCAATGGCCAACTTCTTTTTAGCCCCTTCTGTTACTAATTTTTGCACCTCTGGCAGGGAACCACGGGAAACAGCATCGTGCACGTACGAGATTTTTGTCTGAAAGAAAAGTGACTATTTCTTGAAAGGATCTAGAATGTCCTGCCTTCGCGAATCGTGTTATCAATGATATACGAACCAAGTAATTTGGGAGTCCCTTCAGGAAGACTCGAGTCCTAAGATCAGGCGAATGTTCACCTAACAGACGAGCCCCACGTCCTTCTAAAACGACATGCTCTAGCTTTTCCAGCTCACCCCGTAGCAGCCAGGACTTTAGCGTCGTCGGATTCATCTGCGTCTGTGAAACAATTGCAGTAATCATTTTGGGAGCATTTGTAGAATTCAATTCATTGTTTGAATGATTTAATTAATAATAATTTAATTAAATTCAAGGTTTCAGAGGTGGTACTGTGAAGTGACAGAGTGGTGGTGAATTTTTTTAAACTAAGTTACTTAGGGAACTTTTTAGGTGTATTGGGCGGATGGTGGGTGAAGGCAGGCCCTCCTCGAAAAATTGTGCCCTTTATTTATAATATACTAGCAAACTGCTCCCACGCTTCGCTTCGGGCCCAAAAGATATTAAGGACTCCATGAAAACACAATTCACTCCTTTTCACCATCCCCCATTTGTGTGGTAAACCTTTGTAAGTAAAAATCAAGTTGATATCTAATCGAGCCGAAGAAATAATAATAAGTCCGAGAAAAACATATTTCACCCGTTTTTACCCTCTTCGGGTTGGAATTTCAAAAATCCCTTCTTAACGAGCACCTACGTCGCAAAAGGAATACCTATACCCTCCGAATTTCATGTTTCTAAGGTCAGCGGTTTGGGCTGGACGGGGATGAATTAATGACACAACGATTATATAAGTATAGATTTATTTGACCTTTTTGATGACCTTACTCTGAATGCGTAACTTAAAACATTTATTGTACAACTTGTAATATTTCATTTAAAACTTTAATTTAAAAAATGCCGACAATAAAGCCATTCGTCAACTTTACGTCCTAGACAGCTGCCTAAATTTGCCTATAGGGACGTGGCGGGCCTGGGTGAAAGTAAGACATGACATGGAAAGAATAAAAATAATATTTCTGATTTAAGGGGATATTTCTTAATTTAACGTTCTCTGACAAACAGTGGCAAATCACGATTCTCGAAACACCTGCTATTGATTTTCCATCAAGCTTATAGAATCAAGACCGCGTGTATACACAGTTTCTCGTTTCACGTTCGTATCGATGCGCAGATTACTCCATACGATGCAATTTGCAAAGCTGAAAGGTCTCAAATTGTTACGCAACTTTCTAAACAGCTTTCGAAATGAACTTGCCCAACCGTATCCGGTACAGTAAAATTACTAAAACGAAATTGATATGAAATTGCTGGTGCATAGTCACGCTACACACACAAAAAAAAACTTTCCAATCACAATCAACCCTGAAGTCAGATATTACATATCTAAATTATTCTATTTTTCAACCCATGTTTCTTTTCGTCCAAGCAACTGAAATCGACGAATTCAAGTGACGCGGAAGAATTGGGAAGTCGAGTTAAATTGACTTTCCTGCTCCTTGTACTCAGCTCCAGAAATCAAATGTGGCTGTCGCAAGATACAGTAACCTGTCGTCACTCTCCTAAAGAGGTCAGGGAACTAAAAAAAATATGTTAATGGTCGAATGAGTGACAAATCTACGCAATTTCACGCTGGCCTCGCTTTTCCTCTTGCAGAAACGACTGGTGAATCCCCCTGGTTTGTGGGTCGCGTGTGAAGCCAAATGAAAGACAAACAGCGTCATGGACATGTGCGACGTTATCGTCGGCGAATCGTGTTTTATTTGCGTTGTAAAATTTCGTATGAGGAAACGCGCTGAACCAATCGAAAATTTCGCTTAATCGTTCCGTCCCAATTAGAGTGGCCTGCTAGGGTAGAGTTGTAGATGATTTATCTGATACCGGGAAGTACTTTTTCGGTATTACATAATGGACTTTAAATGTATACCAATTTGTAGGCCACGTGGAGGCAAACGGAACAATTTTTTTTCTGGCGATAAGCCATCCGGGAAACTACATTCGCGATACCTTGTCCGTGCACGTGACTAATCGTGGATCAAATTGCAACCATTGTCTTTCTATTATTAGAAGTATTGTTAGATCGTGTGAAAGGAAGTATTAGCTATTAAAATTACTTAAACAAATGTCTGCATTGAATATTTGATAAAGCGTGCTTTATACGTCAATAGAGACAGCAACAAACATAAATATAAATGTTTATCTTAAAAGAACGATTATTACAAGCACGAGACGTAAAATCCCAAAAATAACCAAACAATTTAGACATTCACTAATTGGACTACCATTTGTATTAATTATATTAGTAATCGACTTCACACAATTCTTCTGTTATTATGTCTAAAATCTAAACTTTTCTTCAAACATTTTCAATGCCGAATTTTTTCCGAAAGACCTAATACAATCATTCATCGATTCCTAACGTAGCAAGCCGCTCATAAACAACGAAGAATTAACTAAATGCGTAACGAGTGCACGGATTGTAGTGACAGCCAGTGCATCGTCAACAAACAAAAGTGCATAGAAAACCACAAATGAAGCGTGTGCATTGTGGGCTGTGGAGCGGTGATCTTATCTAGCTGATCACCCGCCCGAATCATTTTCGAAAAGCGAAATTACCTGATCGACTTTGGGTCAGGGGACTCTTATCATAACGGGCCCACGGCACTGTGCAATGGAAAAGCGCATCGCTATGCCGCGTACAATGAATAAATCGCGATAGTCTGGCTGAAAAGCGTCGGTGGTCGACACGAGGAAGCGTCGCACGTCGAATGAAGTCGATGCCGAGCGTCGCGACGCCACCTGTGAACTCTTTCCATAGATTTTGCCGGGTCGTCGAGACTGGACATTCGGTCAGCGCGGAAAACAACGAGGAAGTAACCATGGAACGTCGGTCTTCCTACGTGTTCACGCAAATAAATGGGATCGATCGTGAATCCACAGTATGCCTGACCTGGATAATTCCGTGGACTCGATCAAGGTACCCGACCAGTCGAAACTGGCGAGTAATTTAAAGTTTAAATAGAGGGAGGTATTTACTATGAGTGTCAAGGTTTGGGTATGTTGTGAGAACTTGATGCAAACAGAATTTGAATCGAATTTCTCCTGAATCCATTCAAACCAGAGTTGGGCATTAACTAAATAAAAGATTATTTAAATTATTATTGGCGGCCCGGATGCGAGCCAGAAAATTATTCGACGTCGAATAAAGTTAAAGTTATAGTTGACAAATTTATTCAACGGTCAAATGGGATGATAAAATGAATAAAAAAATTAACTTTATTCGTCGAACCGGGTTAACTCTATTCGGCACATGAGAAATAATTTTATAACTTTTATTCGTTATTCGAAATTTTATTTCAATACAAGTTTTGCGCATCTCTGATTCCAACTTCTTGAATTTTACTCGTGTCCTCTAATTTCTGAATAAATCATCTTGAGCGAAGGCTCAAGATGATTTATTCATACCTATGTTCGATACCTATGTTCATCTGTCTTCACTGTGACGCAAGTGAAATGGTCATTTTTAATATTACTTTGAAAATTCAGATGCAAATAAGATAGTGCTGTGTTTGAATCCTAATGGATCAGGTATGTAAATAAAATGGAGAAAGATAAATAGCAATGCATCTCGTTTGTTTGCACTATTTGAAAAACACACTTCGCTCAAACGCGGGCTATCCAAGAAACAATCGAGTTTCGAAACGAAATGTGGACATACTGTGCGATCAGGTAGATCGAGTTCCTCAAGAGGAATCACAGCGAGTGTGAAAACATCGCGAATCCTTGAGCTCCCGTCTCTTCGGTGGAAAAACGTGTACGAGGCTAACGGCTCGTGCCTTCTATCGGTGAACCCCCTCGGAGCAAACTATTTCCAAGCATCGAGAAATTGTAAATTAGATGGTAATTCTAATAATGGAAGTTGCGGAAATGATTGCGCAACGCCAGTTCGTGAAAGTTGCCCGATAAAACCGTTTCGTCAAAGAAAATGCAACGGTTCGAGGAACAGTTGCACCAAGGAACACTTTCCTCACTTATTTAGAACGGCGTTAGGATCACGATTGTTATTGTAAAATACTGTGAACTGTTTTACAATGGAGCTTCGCTAGGCGTAACAATTAAACAGACATCATAACTGTTATAAGACTTCTAAAAGTTACGATATTAGAGTTAATAGGTAGCTTTAATTAAATCATTTTGGTTGCGATTAATAATTATTAATGATTAAAATTGTTTCATTACACGTAATCATTATCGATGACTCGAATTTTATTTTGGTTACCTCTAACCAATATCGATGGTAAAAGTGTTTTCTTGTTACATTCGATCATTGGTCAATTATTGTTATTAACATTACTGATAATTACTATTCACTCACAACATGAACAAAAATTAATTATAACACTTATATTTTTTCTGAGCCAACAAACGATATGAAAATATATCAAACAAAGAATAGGATAAAAGATATTATATTACATTTAACCGTTTTTGGCTTAATGAAATGTGTAAGTTTTATAATTAATTTTTTTCATGTTGTCAATGAATACTAATTATCAGTAATGTTAATAATAATTGACAATGAGTGAATGTTACGAGAAAAAAATTTCCTTCGAGATTGGTTTCAGCGATAACAAAAAAATTTTTTTGCCGTCGACAATCGTTATCCATAATCAAAATAAAACTCGAGTCCCCGATATTGATTACTGGAAACTCAAAAAATCCGGTCATTTGTATTGGTTATTAGTAACTAAAATTAAATTTCCGTCATCGTCAATGGCTACTGGTGGCCCAACAGTTTCAATTATTCATTAAGGTTAGTTGTAATCAGAAGAATTAAAAATTAATATTTTTTAATCATTTCATATTTTAAGAAATTTTTTGAGATTTGATGATAACTGGTTTCTATTTAAACGAAAATCAATTTTTAATTAATGACTGTTTTCCATTTTTTTTTTAAAAATAACTGTTACTTTAGATCTTCGCTATTAAATAGAGAGGAAATCGCGAAAGTTACACAAATCTACTTATAAATTCGATTTATATTAAAGACGATTGTTATTAATATTAACAACCATGACACTAAAAATATTTCTAGCAGGTGTTTGATCTATCATCAGACAGTTTCAAGCAATAGTTTTTTTCAGGAGAATGTGCTAAATGACACACAATTACCTGACGAAGCAAATTTGCTGAACTCTTTAGCGTTGAGTTCGAAATGGGATTTAACATTTTCGGGTTATCTTTTGTATTGATTTTTTGTGATTGCTCGTTTCCTTGCGGTGCCCGCATTGGGATAGGAGGAAGGAATAAAAGAGGTATCGTCAGAAGAAAGAAGTCGAGTTCGTATTAGAAGCTAAATAGTTAAGAGATCTCCTTCATATTTAAATATATACTTCACATTGCCTTTATAAATATTAAGTGCACAAGTTTATCGAGCGAGTCTCCGTCTGTCCCTGATACAGAGAATCCAACGAACGAACAGCATGTATCAATCTTTTATTCATCGTTAAACGTCCCCATTAGCCCTGGATAGGCTTGGACCTAACGATTAACGACGTTTATTTTCAGTTCGAAATATTTTAGCTGATATACTTCTTTTACGTATTTAACAAGCAACCAGTCCGCTGGAATCGATGCTCTTTGGAGCAACGACACATCGATCATACACGCGATGTTGCTTCGATCGATCCTCTCTCTATCACGAAAAACGTAATTATTAATATTATTATTATGAATAAATCAACGGATAAAACCTTTTAGTACACAGACTACATTGCAGTTACAATAAATTGCACACTACGGAGTAAATATAATGGTACTATATATGGTGGTGGTTGCCTAATTGTCTACAGAGAGATTTTTGGAATTAATTCTCCGTCGCAACCGATCCCGAGAAAGGGTCACTATTTCCAAGCTCCCTAATCGCCTCGTTATTTAATCATTTAATGAGCATAGTTGTAAACCAATAGAAATAACTTACAAATAAGTGCAACAGTTGCAACTTTACCATTTCACCACTATCGATATCTAGCTTGCAAAAATAGAAAAGCTGCGTGACTCAGAAGTAGGCGGTATCCAATGAAAACAATTCAAAAGCTTATTCTGTTATTCGACGAACCATTCTCCCGTCGTCCGTATTATACCATTTTTCTTGAACACTGCAACCATCGATTCGTTAATTAGTAGCACATATTACCGTCCCGTTGTAAAAATAACTGGCCATAATTAAAAAAGAATTTCACGATAAAACACGTACGAGAGCGGCGGTGTCTTCTGTTCGACTGACGAGGCACAGTTTTCTACGTGTCTCCTTCAAACACGGTTTCTATTATTCAAGAAGAGTATAGTATAATAGCCGCTACCTCTTAGGGTCACTGTGAAAAAGTTAATAAGGCTATATGGTCAATGCAACCAATCAAACGTGACATGACGCCTCAGTGAGCGAAATTCGTATCGTGAAATATATGGAGACGAATTATGCTCTTCCTTAATTAGTTATGAGCGCGATTAACGTTTGTTTTTACTTCCTGGAAAATATTTTCACACCTCGCAGCTACACATACTCCGCGAAGGTTGTGATAGCGTATCAGAGGTGCTCCGTTTACATTATAGAAGAATTTATTTTAAAGCAACACGTTTTTAATATCTGCTTTGGCGATGTGTTAATACCTTATTACACCGGGATAAATTAGGAAAAAATGTCTTAAAGTAATCGTCCCAGAAGGAAATTTGTTTCAATTAAGATATAGTTAATGAGGCTTCCTTCGGTTTTTGAAGAATTGGCAAATTCCAATGCTTGCTGATATCAGCATATAATACCACCAACAGCACCAGCCACTGTTTTCAAGTCACTTCATCATCGACCACGTTGTACTGTTAAGTTATAAGCTGTGATTGATAAAATGGAGAGGAAAATATTAATAATATCATACATGGTGTTCATTTTTTCAATTGTATCTGCCAGTGGTAATTACAAAACAGTATCTATTTTTATATACACTTATCTTCGCCAAATTTTGATCTTTTATATATTCTTCGATATTGTTAACTCACTTTAGAAAGAAGTCTAAGCAGATCAGACTTCAATTGCAGCGGTAGTGCTCATTACAATGTGACTCTCACTGCGTATTATCCGGATTACAGTAGCGACGATGAGTCTGATTACTTGGACTCGAAAATGAAGAAACTTCGAACGTTGCAGGTTCGTTTAACAATTTACTACTCCTTTTACAGGAATCACTATCACACAAATATTTTTCAAAATATGTAAATTGAGAACAATGTTTTTTTAATGAGAGTTACATGTACATAATTACTGGAGGGCTTTATGAAATTATTATTACTTTATGAATAATAGTTTACCGTAACATATATACACATAATGTTACAGTACTATAAATATAATGTCAAAGCATAAGTATTGCGTGTTTGTATGATAGGATTTTCTTGATGGCCGCGCGGAATTCGTTACCATCTCCATGGATCTAGACTCCGGAATTCCATATGGGACAAAATTCTGCATACCTGAATTGAATGCGAAGTTCCGATGCCAAATTCCGCTTCAGGTAAGCCAGACTATTAATTTGATCCCATAAATTTCGAAATAATTGCATTCCTTTTTAATACTACGCAGGCTAGAGACAAGAGCCACTATAGTGACGTTAAAACAAGCACAACTGATTTTTCGCATGTCGATATTTGCGTAAGGTCCGAGGAAGACAGTTACGATAATTCTGTTAACGGTGTTGTGACACTTTATGTGTAGTTATATAAAGCTACTTAACTATATTTATTCGAGTATATTTAGCACAGGATGTAAAATAAATCATATACTTAGTGATGGTATTCTTTGAAGTGAAATTATCTCATTACCACGTCCATTGGGGCCATTTTATGAATATATATCCTGTTTCTTATCCCTTTTATCCAAAATAATGAAAGCCCGCTATTGAGTGGGGCCAGGTGCGAATCAGTCTCAAGAGGCTGTTCCCTGGACAAATCGCTTTCAATCTAGTTTCACGATGTCCAAACAATTTGTAATTTTCATTTACATGTATCGCCAATTGACGTGCCGTGTGCTATCAACGCCTGGGTAGCTTGTATTGCGGCTGCATTTGGCTCGTGATCTACGAATATTTTTATAAGATGACACAGATGAGAAAAACTATCTAGATCGTTATTTTGAACTTGGGAATCTTCATTCCTTAGGTAAATTTATTTCCTATTATCTTCTCTATCTTTTCTTTGCAAGATAGGGAAGAAAGTATCTTCTATTGTATATTAAGATGCGAAAAAGACTATTTTTAAAAATATTACATCCAGGTGGCTTGCACTTTCAACAGTGATCTGACAAAAAATTACAAATGTCGTGTTTGGAGGTTCATCTTTCCGATCGTATTTAATCGTATTTAGTCGTTGATATTCGTATCGCATTATGCAATGCACATCGCGATATACAGGGTTATCCACCGACAATGAGCTCAGAACGCGTGCGCAAGAACAGATGCTCTGCGTGGCCTTTTTCAGACAACCACCTCGACATTTGTCCTCAGGTTCAAGAGAAAACGACGCAAAAATCCTGAACAATACGTTTGTCATCCAAAATCCAATTTCTTCTTTAGGACAAGGATTGTACTACCTTGGTCAATTCATCTGTTCTCGCGCGCGCTTTCTGAGTTACGTGGATAACCCTGTAGTTCGTAACTTACCATCAAAGCTGCCCATTATGCAAATTTCAATACTGTTGGTGTTGTAGCTTGCCGTATGTGCCACACGTATACCCCAGCCTCTTCCTTCGTACACGTTATCATCTTCTCCAACTACTGAGGAAATTGTAGCCTATGTAGTTCCAGATCATACATCTGGTGGTTCTATGAATCGTGAATAAACAACGTGAAAACAAAGTGTCCTCACACTTACAAGGAGAGTATTTTAGGTGTCCGCCTCCGATCATTTTGATTTTTGGATATGTTATAGAGGACCGAAAAATAAGAAATACATGTTTTTTTATTTTTCCCCGTTTTCATATTTTGGGGAGTGAAAACTGCGTTCAAAGTTAGGGTTGAAAAATCATTTTTGTGGAATATCTCGAGAACTATTAGAGATAGGGGAATAGTGTCAATGGACGAATTTTGTGTCTTTGAATGCGAAATATGACTGACTCACCAGATTTTCAAAAAGTCCATTTGTTTAAATAAATTTTTTTAAACAAATTTAAAATTCCATTTGTTTAACTTTTCAACAAAAATGGTTAATTATGCTAGGGGTTATAGTGACACTCATACAGATTAAGAATCTTTCTGATTTTTTTGTTTCGGATAAGCCTGAGCTGCGAAATCACCCCGTGAACATACATATTTTTTTAGGTGCCATATTGACATTGTAAAAAACAATTAAAACAAATTGCAAAATTTCTTTTTAAATTATTTTGTATAGTATAAGATTATCTTAATAAATACCAAAAAGATTTATTTCATTATGTGTTGCAGTTAATGAGGGAAATATCTTTAAAAATAGCTTAATTTATTGGCGGTTCAAAGTAGAATGGCCCCTTAAACTCACATATTGCATTTCAATCATTAACATCATGATTCGCGATAAGTGCAGGATAATTACCATCCATCAACACGAAGGTATTATACACGACACGGCGTTGTAATAAAAGTTTACCCCCCGTTCGATAGATTCGCGATCATTCTTTAATTTAGAATCTAAAGATGTCACGGTTCTCGGGAGCCGCATTGTGGACACAATTTTAAATAAAACTTAGAACAATTCGCTTACCCCTATTTCCCTGGCTATCCAATTCTGTCCATATTATTAGTCTGCCCGCATCTTCATACATACACCTACGTATGTATTAACGGGGTCAACGCCGGAAGTGAATCATCGCAGTTTTCGACCATGTCCTCCTGCATTTCCACTTTCGCTGTAGTTGCATCAGATCAAGTACAAGACACGTCACTGTCACACGTTGCACAAAGTGCCATTCATGTTCAGGCTACTAGTTTGGAATTGTAAGAGACTGAGAGAAATTGCTCTGAAAGATGATGGGGATTGCACAAAGTCTGCCGAAATGAATTCTGCCTTGGATCTTGGATCTTCAGGAAGATCTACCTTGGATGTTGATCTGAAAATTTACAATCTAAAGTTAATTTTATTAACTGTATAAATATAGGTTTCGTAATTCCTATATATTCGGGAGCCACGGAAAAACGGTACCTCGGCCTCGGAGCGATGGGATTCGAACCCACGATCTTCGGGGGGTCCTCCGTAGTCCTTGGCCAGCCGCCTTACCAACGTCGCCAATGCCAACTCTCCGAGGTTTCTTCTTCCTGATCCCACAATACGAACTCATTTCGAACCTGCTTTATATAACTTTCTAACGATAACTCCTGTTTTTTTTTAGAACTAAACCTAAGTCACTAAGTCCTGAACGAATCTTGTCTCCTATCGCTGCTCAGAGATGATTTGGCATGAACTTCTGCTTGTCCATAAGATCGTTAAATAAATCTTTCCGCATAATCTACGACTCGCTTTGCAATTTGTTTTTTCACGTTAGAAGTGAAATGTCGTTTACGTCTCAGCTACGGGAGTCGCAGGGAATGATCAGTTATGCCAGCAGTTACCTCGACCACGAACATGGTGATACACAAGCCCATCACGATGCTCTGCAGCAGAACTTTAACGCGGGTGCTCTGGAAGGGCCACATACCGACCCAGCTCAAAAGTCGTTTGTTCCAATGGTACGCCGGCTGCTCGAAGAAATCCATCCTACCTGGTAGCGTTCGCTTCTTCCCTTGGCGGTCGGTTGGGAGCGATTATCGTCGGCTGTTGGGGCGATTCGATGGCTGCGACGACAATCGCTGATTAATCATTGATGAGGGGATCTATACACTCTTCTTTCAAGTCCGCGTAAAATGGCCAGCTAATTGGCCATTAGTCAAGGGAGACTTTCGTCGTAGGCTGGCTAGATGACATTTCACGTAATAAGCGGGACGATCGATTGTCATTAGACGAAGTGAGGTGCCTGAAGAAAAGCAACGACGGGGCAGAGACTTTTCTTGAATTTTCTATTAGCCACTCATTTAACAGTGAGGTTATCAGCCGGGGCACCTCCTCGGCTATTCACTTTGTGTCGTAACTTCACAGTGGAATGGAACGATTGAAAGTAAGGGCCTAATGGATAAGTTGCACGGTTTATGCGCATTGCGTTCAATAGCGAATTCGGCCGCGTAGGGTGCATTACTACTGGCTGTCACCGCACAAGTGAATGGGTGACATATAATCTATCTGGTGTAACTGCTTGTATTTCAGCCGGTAATTGTTATCTAATAATTCTTTTAATCCTAAATCCTAACGAAGATAAGCGTATCGACGGAGATGTGACTTCGCAGAATCGCTGTTGTTTAAGTGAAAGATATACAGAAGAAAATGTGGCTAGCGATTGTGTTAGAAATTAGATAGTTATTTATTAAAAAGAGAGTCAGGCACTTCGCATGTATTCAGGCACTTCGATGATTTGGCATGGAACAGAAATCTGCTAGTTTCAGATACGATCGAAATTTCCTTCCTTCTTCAATTTCGTAGCTTTGACGTCTGTTTATTCAGCCTCTGTGCTTCGCATAATTTTCAGATCAGAGGATTGTACGATGTGTGGGGGGTTGACTACGATATTGTTATGGAGATCTTCCCAACGATAACAACCCTCGCCCTGGCCACCGCGATATACGTCAATGGACTTATCCACCTAGACAAGGTATTCATTCCCTCGTGTTTCATTAACGAGCAACAATTTCCCCCGACAAATAAGGGCATCCATAGACTTTGGGTAAAAGAACCCTGGTGAAGACATCGACGAATCGGATCATGAAACACGCGGTGCGAATGGAATAGCCCTCTTGCTTTTTGTAACCCATTTTGTAGGGTCAATTTAATTAAAAATTTAAAACTAATATTTAAAAATATTCACTTCTTTAGTATAAAATTAATGAAGATCAGTTTATAAGAATGAGCTATTTTTTCTCAAAAGCCAGGTGGGTGGGCAACTGCCCCTTTTGCCACCAAATGTCTTTCGCCTAGATGAAATCGCTCAGGCCAATCCTTCTTTCCCTTAAAAAGTGCCCTCTTTGATTCTATCACTGGCGTAACTAACTTGTTAGGGGGCCGGGTGGGCCTGGCCCCCCTAGAATGCGGCGCCCCCCCCCCCCAAACGCAGAATGACCCCTTCTTAGAAATTATCAAAATAAGTAAAAAACATTCGTCCGCTAAATAATCAATAATTTTGATTCAGTTTACTCTTTGTTTTTGTGTCACAAAAATATGTAGGTAAATAATTGTTATAAAATGTGTATGTATATAGAGATTTCCTCTACCTATAAAAAAAAAGAGTGAGTGAGAGAGAGAGAGAGAGGGGAGGAGAAGATAGGGCCTGCCCCCCCCCCCCGGCAAAAATTCTAGTTACGCTAATGGATTCTATTAAACCGATATGCTATGTGTCCTAGATTAGGGTTGTACTTTTGTCAATTGAAAAAGACTGCAACCGCTACACGAGTCAGCCAGAAAGCACGATTCTTGATGACTACAAAGTACAAGGGAGAAGGATTGTAATCAACTATGCGTGTAAGCGCCATGCTTCGCTTCTCTGTAATTAAACTTGCGGTTCTGCCCGGAGAGGAGATTAATTCAGCGATCAAAAAAACAGTTATTTTTAAAATATTTTCGTAAAAAAATCATTAAGAAAAAGTTCATTTTTGTTCAAATGGCAATCAATCGTCATTAAATTCTGTAGAAATTTTTCGAAAACTGAAGTGATTTAAAAATATTAAGATTTATCTGTTTTGATTACCGGTAACCATTATTGTAAATGGAAATGTTTTTTGGTCACTAATAACCATTATTGACGACCAAAATCGTTTTTGATTACGAATAACGATTATTGAAAACGGAAATTGTTTTCGGTTACGAATAACCATTATCGCTGACCAGAACTTTTTTTTGATTATGAATTACCATTATCGATGATGAGAATTTTTTTGGTTACGTCGTAACCAATATCGATTGTGAGATTTTTTTTGGTTACAGTATAACCAATTATATATTGAGGGAATTTCGAGGGGGTTCGTTTTAACCCCTATCGATTGAGGAATATTTTTTTGGTTACCGGTAAACAATATCGATGGCGGCAGTTTAATTTTTGTTACTTTCGACTATCGTCAATTTTTTTTACCTAATAATATTACTAATAATTTGTATCTATGAACGATATACAATGAATATTAGAATTTATATGTTTTAACCAACAAAGCAGAATCTCTCTTCAATCTGAGCTTTCATTACAGTATACACTTACGTGACGCTGTTCAGTTACTTGGCGGTACCATCAGTGCCACTTGTGCTTGATGTAATTATGCCACTGAATCAGTCTCGAGAGAAGCAATACATATTCGTAGCTAACTACGGCGTAGACAACGAGGAATATTACTATTATTTATGTATCCACATGTACATAGGAGCTCTTGCAGTAGGTCACTTGTTCGCTGCCTGCGAGAGCATGTATATGCTGTACGTGCACCATGCCGATGCTCTGCTTGCGATTGTGAGGTAAGGATTAAAGAAGAATTATTGTGTAAAATGGAAGGTTTAATTGAAATTGCTGCAACATTAGCGCGCTATCTTTCCTAGTCATCAGGTGAAAACGGTACACGTTCTGCATCCAAAAAGTTCGATAAACGTAAAAGATGGGTGGATCCTTGAAGAATACGATCGCAGAAATTTAACGCTAAGCGAGGAGGAGCAGCTATACAAGAAGTTGTGTGTCTGTATACAAGACCATCAAAATGCTATCGAGTTGGTTTTATATTTTAATAATTTAGAGAATTCCTCTTACTGATAAGGTGAAGGTATATACAGGGTGTTCCAAAATGCAGGGATTTGCCGGAACATGCAATATCCTGATGCAAAAACATGTCGAAATGTTCTTTGCCGTTTTGGGATCCGAGGCTTCGTTCTCGAGATATTAACAGTTAAATATTACCGGCCCATGTTTCGGGTCGCGCAGTTTAACGCCGAGTCAGCTGACAAGGGGGAAGCACAATTACGGAAATCGCTTTTGGAATGAGAGTATATGGGGGCCGTAGTACTCATGTAGTATAAAATTACCGTATCGGCTTTTTTCAGAATGGGCCTTCGTTTTCGAGATATTTTGATTTAAAATTTTTAACGTATCTAGTAATCCAGATACATAGCATCTATATCCAAGAAGGTTCCGTCGCTACAACGATAGCCTGACACCTTGCCACGCGGCCGGCCCGGGTTCAAGTCCTTCAACTGCGTGCACATTTTTTTATTTAGCAATTTTTGCCGTGGAAATATATTTTGTACATATTCTGTATTATATACTATGTTACATATTATCTTGCGCACAAATTAAGGTTAAAAATGCATTAGAGAACCCATTTTTCACGGTTTGGACCAGTGCAGTCGGTCTGCTCTACTTATTTTAATTGAAAATGAAGTAATTTGATAGATTATATTAAAATCTGTCTGCTGACTCGGCTTTAAACTGCGCGGTCCGAAACTTGAACCGCTAATATTCAATTCATATCTCGAGAACGAAGCCCCCGATCCCAAAATGGTAAAGGACTTTTCGGCGTCTTTTTGCATCAGGATACTACATGTCCCGGGCTGTCCCTAAATTTTGGAACACCTTGTATGCATTCGCCTACTTCTCTCTATTAGGTATACAGAGCTGGTCGAATCGATATTCGCGAAATCCCTATTCTTTGAACTGTTCTGTACTCTAATACGCCTGAGTATCACAGGAGCTCAAGTAAGTACTCACACTGATTTTCAAACTATTTCAACATTATGTAACTAAACACTATGCAAATAAATTAAAATGTAAGGGAATATATAATTGTATTTTAATGAGAAAGCTCTTTAAGAGCCTGTTTCTGAAATTTGTAACTCTTCGATGCTTTTGTATTTTTAGACTGTACTGAATCTGGATAATCCAGAAGCTGTGATAAGATTTGGGACGTTCTCAGTGTCGCAATCATTTTACATATTACTCCTTTGCCTTCCCGGACAGAAGTTACTAAATCACAGCGAAAACGTGTTCACTGCTCTGTAAGAATATAAATCATTGCTCTAATATTTCACACTTTTGCATTTGTGTGGAAAATTTAATGATTTCATGTGTGCTCAGATGCGAGTCAATGTGGTACATATTTCCCAAAAAGACTCAGAATTTGCACATGTTTCTGCTTCAAAGAAGTTTGAAGCCTAGCAAAATAACAGCTTTAAATATCGTACCAATGACGATGGAAACATATCTCTCGGTAAACTAAAAGAATTACAATTCGTAAGGCTGCGTAATTTATTAGAATTTCTGAAAAACGTGTCGTAAACTCAAATTTATGCACTGTGTACTTTTATACAGGACATAAGATGAGAATGAATATATCGCGATGTTATACATTCCTTAATAACACATTGTATTTTTAGATTATGAAGACGGCAATGAGTTACTTCACTGTGCTATTATCTGCAAAGGAAGATGCTGAATGAAGCATTCAATTGATTATACTATGTTCAGTATAATTTAAAAATATAATCGTAACATATAATTAGAATCCTTCTGAATATTTAATCAGCTTTCCCAACCAGGACCTTGAATACGTAATGGAATTTCCTTATTGCCGCGAAGCTGTGGCTAAAGCTCTTGAATCCTAGGTTCAATAAAGTTTGTACAAAAATGTCTATCTTCAAAGGATTGAAGTTGTTGGTATCTTCGTTCTCTCTGAGGCCTTGACGCGTATTCAGCAGCCGCGTATAATACGCTACTTAGCAGTTTTAGCACTCGCGTTGACTGTTGATTCCGCGCGAATTTATATATATCGCCATATCTTCTACAATAATTTATTAATCAGTGTAAAAATTGGTGAATATGTTAAGGAAAAACTTTGTCGCTGTAAGTTATATGTACCTCGAAATTGCCTCGATACTTTTTAACGGCGACCGTTGAAAAACATGGGTTATGTCCAGTATTATTTTTTATTTAAATATTATTACATTTTTTAACATATGGGGTTGTGCATACATTTTACGACTTCGCTAGAGTTTTTTGAAGTTATGTTTTAAGTCTCATAACGATCCGTTAATATTTACTCAAGTTATCGCAATTTATGTTTAAAAAAATAATGATTTTGGACGATGAAAAATTTTTAGTTTATAATTTTTAGCTTAAATAGTAATGATTGGATAAACAAACTGTAAATATAAAAAATATGTGTCGTGAGCTTTACTACACTATATTTTTTACGATTCAGTTTAATAGCATTTAATTTTCCAATCTTTCTTAGCATTTGGACAATAATTTTTCCCATTTTCGAGCGCTAGTTCGCTTCTTCCCTCGGCGGACGATTGGGAGCGATTATCGTCGCCCCTACAGCACACTTAGTTGCAGGAACGTTGCAGAAACGTTGCTACACATTGCAATGTTACCGTTTGGTTGCAGGTTGCATTGCAATATTACTGCAACATTGTAGAAGTATTGCCGTGGAATATTGCAATGGACACGTTTGTACAATGTTTCTGGAATATTGCGCACACATTGCCGTGGAATATTGCGCACATACGGCGGTACAATACTCCCGGAATATTGCGCACACATTACCGTGTACAAGGTATTCATCCCCTCGTGTTTTATTAACGAGCAACAATTTCCCCCGACAAATAGGGGCGTCCATAAACTTTGGGAAAAACAACCCTGGTGAGGACATCGATGAATCGGATCATGAAGCACGCTGTGGAAATGGAGTAGCCCTTCTGCCTTTTGGAACCCATTTTGAACCGAAATTCATAAATAGTCACTTCTTTAGTATAAACTTAAAGAAGATCAGTTTTTAAAAATAAGCTATTTTTTGTCACAAGCCAAGGGGGAGGCAACTGCCCCTTTTGCACCCAAATGTCTTTCGTCTAGATGAAATCGCTCAGGCCAATCCTTCTTTCCCTTAAAAAGTGTCCTCTTCGATTCTATTAAAACGATATGCTATGTGTCCTAGATCAGAGTTGTACTTCTGTCCATTGCGAAAAACTGCAACCGCTACACCAGTCGCGCAGAAAGCAAGATTCTCCATGACTACAAAGTACAAGGGACAAGGATTGTAATCAACTATTCATGTAAGCGCCATCCTTTGCTTCTCTGTAATTAAACTTACGGTTCTACTCGAAGTGGAGATTGATTCAGGGATAAAAAACAGTTATTTTTCAAATATTTTCGAAAAAACTGTTTAAGAAGAAATGGCAGTCAATCGTCATTAAATTCTGCAGAAATTTTTCGAAAAATAAAGTGATTTAAAAATATTAAGATTTATCTGTTTTGGTTACTTATAACCATTATTGTAAACGGAAATATTTTTTGGTCACTAATAACCATTATTGACGACCAAAATCGTTTTCGGTTACGAATAACCATTATTAACAACGGAAATTATTTTCAGTTTCGAATAACTGTTAACAATATAAAAAAATATGTGAAATCGAAATGAGCTGCAAGTACAGGTGCTTTGTAATAATCACGGACATTTTAATAATGTGAAGATAAAATGTAACATCTAGACATTTGCCTAGATGTCCGCGGCCTGGAAGTCAAATACTTGGCGTGGCCAGGCAAGGTGAAGGCGTCGATAAATAAGAATTATTTAAAAACACAAAATAATGCGAAAGCTTGTGAGAGGAAAGGTATCGGTGTCGATGAATGATCTTACAATTATTTTAAAACGCAATATAATGAAAATGTACTCATATTTTCTGAGTTTTAAATTGACAAATTATCTGAAAGCCTGCGAGGGGGAAGGTATGGGTATCGATGATCTGAGAATACCTTGCCTGGAAGGTAATGGAAAAATGCCCAGGGAAATTGGTTGTTAATAGAGACTACTGCGATTACCCAATAATTAGCGATAATTGATTTATTTTACGCACACATGTGCAAGCTGATGAGGTAGCAGTTATCAATGTCTTGTACTTAGATACTATCATTGTGCGTAGCATTACAATTTGATTTTCGAAAGAACTTATCTCTTCTTAACACAGTTTAGTCAAACAATTCATTGTAGTAAGAAATAAACTACAGTCGACGCGACAGAAATGATGTACTTATCATTCATTCAGGTAGCTTAAATAACATGCACATAACGTTACTATAGTACTATAAATATAACGTGAAAGTATATGCATTACGTATCTGTATGATAGGACTTTCTTGAGGATTGCGCCGAATTCGTTACCATCTCCATGGATGTAGATTCAGGAATACCACATGGGACAAAATCCTACATACCTGAATTGAATGCAAAGTTCCGACGCCAAATTCCGCTTCAGGTACGCTACACTATTAAGGGGGTTCAGGACTATTGGACACGTAAAATTGATGGTTTCTTTTCTGTCGGATTGCTTAGGTACAGAGTAATCATTATACCTTTAATTTTTATAGTTTATTGTGGACGAGTTTCCGATTAATTACCGAAAAAAAAATTGTCGGAATGTTCAAATTTGTTGATATTATTAAACGCTGAAGATGATCCTGCGCAGTGCGCAGATGTAGTCGCTGTACGTAATATTAGGTGAACCAATCCTCTGAAAGCAACATGCTTTGGGGTGAGTAATTTCTACACCAACATCAACAACATGGAATTTGACTAACGAATTTAAACAAAAATTGTGAAAGGTACACACGAATCATTTTTCCCCACACTTTTCCGGAAGAAAATCGTCTTCGATCGTTTATAAAATTTTTTACAAACATCCAATGTTGATGCGGAAATTCCATGTTATAGAGAAATTAATTCTACACCTCCAGTTAAAATTTCAAGTGAAAATATTCTTTCGTTCAAAAGTTATGATATACACGGTGATGTACGATATTTAAAAATGTAGTTTCCAGATAAAAGGCTTCAAAGTTAAGTTCTCTACGTCAATATACCGCTCTGCGATGCCGTTACTTGGCGGTGCACTCAGTTACGTTCAGCGCTTTAATTTCCATAATTATTCGAATTTCCTCGTGAAACTTTGCTGTAAATGTTCAAAAGGGATCACACTTTCAGAATTAATACTAATAAAAAAAATAGACTTTTCGGAATTTCCATAGTCCTGTACCCCCTTAATACGATCCCACAAATTTCCAAATAATTGCATTCCTTTTTAATACCACACAGGCTAGAGATAAGAGTCACTATAGTGACGTTAAAACAAGTTCAGCTGACTTTTCGCACGTCGATATTTGCGTAAGGTCTGAGGAAGACAGTTACGATAATTCTGTTAACGGTGTCTTGACACTTTACGTGCAATTATGTAAAGCTACTTGTACGGAATGAATGAAACATAAAGTTGCAACAGAGAGTATATTTGTTCGAATATACTTGGCACAGAGTGGAAAATAAATAATATACATAAATAAGGATGGTATTCCTTGGTGAAGTGAAATTATGCGTTTGATGACCACCTGGGCCAGGTTTGAATCAGTCTGTAGAGGCTGTCGCCTGGACAAGTCGTTGAAGCGGTTTGACGATGTCCAAGCAACGTATAATCTTCTTTTATTTTGCCAATTGACACGCCGTATGATATCAACATCTGGGTCGCTTGTATCGCGGCTGCGTTTGGATTGTGACCTACGAATATTTTTATAAGATGAGCCGGATGGCAAAAAAATATCTAGTTCGTTATTTTGAACATATGAAACTTCATTCCTTAGGTAAATTTATTTCCTATTATCTTCTCTATCTTTTCTCTGCAAGATACGGAAGAAAGTATCTTCTGCATTAAGATGCGAATAAGTCCATTTTTAAAAATATTACATTCAGTTGGCTTGCACTCTCAACAGTGACTGGACAAAATATTACAAATATCGTGTTTGAAGGTTCATCTTTCTGATAGTATTTAATTCTCACCAACGTTCAGGCTCAATCAACCTCCGCGTTTACATGCACATCGCATTGCGCAATGCATACAATATAGCGATATACGGCGTAACTTACCAACAAAGTTACCGATTATGCAAATTCCAATACTCTTGGAGTTGTAGGACGTCGAATGTGCCCCATGAATACCCCAGCCTCTTCCTTCGTACACGTTACCATCTTCTCCAACTACGAAATTGTAGCCTATGTCGCTCCAGCCTTTCTGATTCATGTGGTAGTTCTACGAATCATCATTAAACAATTTGAAAACAAAGAGTTCTGACACTTTGCAATACTATTCTGTTACTCCCAGCACAATCGCAGCTGATGTATCTAGTATTTTCATTCAAGGAGAAATTCTTATAAATCAGTTTCGGTAAAAGTTGAAATTAAATTATTGATTAAATTATTAAATGGTACCTCAGCTCAATACTAACGATATTATTGAGAGTTACTGTTTAATAAGCTCGGTTTACTCAGATTTGCTTTCAAAACAGCTTTCCCTTATGCAGCTAAAGTGAATCACCTGAAAGCTTCTCAGTCTGGCTTGACAAATTGCTCGAGTCGTGCAACCATCAGTCGCTGAGTGATGAACAATTACAAATGGGGGCGGATCTGTTGCCAGGGTTTTTGACGGCCATTTCGGTGACTTGGCGCCCCACTCTGCCCTCGATATTATATTTGGACGAACTGGAGAATATTGCAATACCCAGTTACACATCAATTTTGTACATTTCCATAAGCATCTCAAACTTTACCAAACTACTTTCATAAATTCTGAAATAGCACTTTTCCTTTCTGTGAAACGAAGGAAGAAAATGAAACACTAAGTGATAAATCTATTTAACTGTTCAAGATCTTTTGAAAATTATTCTTAAACGTTTCAATATAGCATGTAAAGATGTTTTACTCTAGGTATGATGTTAGTTCAGACCAGAGGATTGAATTAATTTACCTTCTTCATAAAAACATGAAGCATGTGGTCAATTACTTGTCACTTAGCAAGAAGATTTAATTTGACAACAGAAGGAAACGTTTCACAACCGAAGGGGCCACCTGTTTCCACATGTCCTCATTATTTGACAAGTCATAACAGAAGCTGCGCCTCGTCAACTAATGATTTCTATAGAAAGATTAAATCTTAATACGTAATTCACGGCCGTGGTAAATTATTATCCTTGAATATGAACAGTGTCATCACTCTGGCGTAACAACAATTACCACGCTTTCGCGTCTAACTCGCCCAAAGAACATTACGTAATCGAAGGAAAAGGAACAAAGAAAATAGAAAAAAGTAGCATTATGATTGAATCTTCTTGCCAGTATACAGAGTGCCACATTGCTTTCGAACAAAAGACATACAATTAATTTAGACTTTTCTCAGTTTTCAAGGAGCAATGTTAAAACTGGTATGGTGTCAATTTCATTACCAGGAGTCTCGTGTTCAGCGGCAAACGTCGCTTGAAGAATTGGGAGCAGCAGAAATACAAGTATTGCCGTGACCATCTTCGCTCTTTCAGAGATACTAACATTGGAACCTTTAAACGGTTGATATTAATAGCAGCCAGTCGTGTGTCATCGCTTCTGATCTTTGGTCACAACAGAGCACATTAAAGAGGGGATTTGACATGCATAATTATGCAGATGCAAGATTCATCTCTATCAGTTTCGGACTGGGTTTCCCCGAAGCACCGATACCTAATAATGAGTATCGTATGCAAACTTTGTTTATAATAGATAATTCAGTGACATCAGCTTTTATTATAAATAAAATGATTTAAGATTTCGACCGTAAAGAATTTTTTAAAAATAAAAAGCAAGTGTTATCGGCGCACTAGTTCGGTCAATTTTAAAAGATTAAATAAAAGCTATTGTGCAATTTTTAAGATTACAAATTTCCAACGTTTCGGTCAGTATTGTGACCATTATCAAGGAAAGTATTAAATCAGGAAGAATACTGCGTTTGCTTTTATAAACTTTGTTCGCGTTAGCTGTAACCGTGCCAACGTACGAGTCGGTTGAAGAGTGAGTCTCTCTATTAGAGTTTTCGTTCCTGGTTTTCTGTTCTATGATTTGACCATTATTACATATTACAAGCTACGGTTTGTAGTTATGTTGTCGGACACCTATGTGTGATGATTTTTAACACATAGCAATAACTATTGGTATTTTGGCAGTTGATTTTGAGGTTTTTGAGTTTTGTCCTTTCAATTATTTCATAACATTTAAAGGTTCCCGCTCTTGGCATCGTTCATGCAGCATTCGGTCTTACCCTCTGGTTATTCTTGCCCGGTATCTGATATTTACCTCAGTTACTCTTCAACCGACTCGTACGTTCGCACGGTTACAGCTAACGCGAACAAAGTTTATAAAAGCAAACGCAGTATTCTTTCTGATTTAATACTTTCCTTGATAATGGTCACAATACTGACCGAAACGTTGGAAATTTGTAATCTTAAAAATTGCGCAATAGCTTTTATTTAATCTTTTAAAATTGACCGAACCAGTGGGCCGATAACACCAGCTGTTATTATGCTCGTGCAAGATTTTTTCCTCAGCAAAACAGTGTACATGTATATAATTTTTCTTTCCTGTGGAAAGTTCAGCGTCTTTGTTCCGAACCACGTGATTTCCTTAATTTTGCATTAATGAGTTCTCCTGTTTCATTCACCTGTCGTGTATATCTGATAACGTTCCGCACTTATGCTCGTTTCCCTTTCACCACAGTAAAAAGTGGAGGCTAAGGACTTGGAGTGAGTTTTAATCACGTAAACATTCAAAGTTTCGCGTGTTAAAGCTTATATCGAACATTTAATCATATTCAGGTGGAGTTACATCGCATGTAGAATGAAGGAGAAGGTACGGGAAAAATGCCCAGGGAAACTGGTTTTTAATCGAGACTCCTGTGATTACACAGTAATTGGCGATAATTGATTTATTTTACACACACATGTATAAGCAGATGAGGTAACAGTTATCAATGTCTCGTACTTAGATACTATGATAAGAAAATAAGAAATAAGTTTTTCAGGAACATTGCTTATCGCTGTATTGCGAACTTATTTCATTACAATCATTGTGCGTAGCGAGACGCATTACAATTCGGTCAATAAACAAATTGGACTTATCGTACGACCGAATTTCGCGCATTTGCGCAAGAACTTATCTCCTATTAGCAGACTTCACTCAAACGCTTCATTCTAATAAGAAATAAACTACAGTCGAAAAAATTATGTGCTTATCATTAATTCAGGTAGCTGCGTCATTCTACTTTGATCGGCCAAAAAACGAAGTTATTTTTAAAGATTTTTTCTGAATAAATACAACCTATAATGAAGTAAATCTTTTTGGAATTTATTAAGCTACTCTTATATTATTCAAAAGAAATTAAAAAGTTTCTTTTTAATTTGTTTCATATGTTTTTGTATAGCGTCAATGTGACACCTACAAAAAAGAGATATTTTCGTGGCGTAGGTGATTTCCCGGCCGAGACTTATCTGGAAGAAAAAATTTGTAAAGATTGTCAATCTGTATGAGTGTCGCTATCTCTCGTAACTCAATTAACAATTTTTGTCGAAAATAATCCAGATTTTCCTCGGAGAACATTTGAGAAAACACTCCTCTGGGAAATTTTTTTTTTTAAACTGGCACCATTTTGTTATTCCTTAATAAAAATCGTTATTTGAGCTACGGGCGACGGCCACGCTCATACAGATTAAGAATCTTTTCAAATCTTTTCAGATAAGCCTGAGCCGGGAAATCACCTACGCCACGAACATTCCTCTTTTTTGTAGGTGTCACATTGGCGCTATAAAAAACATATGAAACAAATTAAAAACAATCTTTTTAATTTTTTTTCTGTATAATACAAGAGTAGCTTAATACACTCTAAAAAGATTTATTTCATTATTATGCTGTATTTATTGAGAAAAAAATCTTTAAATATAGCTTCATTTTTCGGCCGATCAAAGGAGGATGACCCCTTAAATAACGTAAAAGTGACACGAATACTGTACGTATTTTGTCAAGTTGCAGACTAAGAAGCCTGCGCCTTGAAATAATTATCATGTCTCGAGGTAAAAATGAATATTTCTTATTTCACGTGTTTGTGGTTAGATAAACATTAATCAAGCCTATTTTCCTCGTAATTGTCCTCGTGGCACGATCCAGCAAGTGCAACTGTCTGAAATGCTTCTTCAGGAATATATTGCCTTTGAAAAGCAATGCTTCTCAAGTGCTTTAAGTGTTTCGCGTTGCATGTACAACAACTTGACTCGAAAGTTGTTGACTCGAAGTACTGGAATTTCGCGTTGCGTTAGTCGTTTTTAATCGCATTCAAGGAACTTTGGTTCACAGCAATGACTGGTTCTGTGGTGGCTGTTGCGTTGGAGTACCTCGGTATAGGATGCTTTGTCCATCGTGGATTTGTCTGCACGTATTTGTAAAACTCGTCTCCAGGGCACAGAGTATCCCTTGCTTGTCGATGCCCTAAGACGTGATAACTTTCGCTAATTTTTCCCAGAGACACGCCATAGTCGATGAGAGCGTTCAGGGTTTTCAGAGCAGCGTTGTTTGGAACGAAATCTGCACAAAACAGTACATGTTTAGGTTCAAAAACTTGTTCTATTTTAATCTATTTCCAGTATGAGTTATACTTGCACCTACACAACTGTACTTTATTACAAATCTACTCTTCTTGATTATCGATACAATCTACAATCTTCCATCTTCCCCCGTTTTAAATTTTCAGATACAAAGAGTCTGCTATTGCTCTGTTTTTATAAAGTTCCTTAATGCCAGAGCATCACTCTTTCAATTCAGCAAATTTTCACTACACTGATTCCACTTCAAAACCCCTTCTTCAACTAAAGAATTTATTCTGGCCAAAGCTGGTTCAGAGGTGTCATGAAAGATGCCTCTCACCTCCTCACAGAAACAACTTATCTAAGAACCTAATACAACTGACGCGTGACTTTTCAAAAGGGCTTATTTCCATTTTTGACCCTGAAGCAAAATTTGATGGCATTGCCAATAACACTGTTCGACCGCCATCTGGACTTGTAACATTCAATAGCCGTATTTTATAGATTTTTGTGCGTTGAATACGAATCCACAAACCGCTTGTCGGCATCACCCTCAGTTTTCGAGATATTCGATTTTGAAAAATAATGCAAATTTGCAAATTTGAACATCTTTTGTGTCCAAACATCAGTAATAGTTATTCGGTTGCTTGTCCCGTCAAACTATTCTATGAACCCTCCCAAATGCAACGATATAAGTTATTATTGCATTTTGAATATTTAAATATGTTTATACAACGATCAGAGGGAAAAAGATACCCGAAATGCACTCATATTGGCAGATATCTTTCAATTCATTTCCAAAACTAAGGGTCCCGGAAAAAATCTGGCTACTCCACGCGATGTTGCAGACATTTTTCCGTCGGAAAACATCAACAAAAGTGGCAAATCCATGTTTTGTTTTCAATACAAAATCGAAATAGTTTGGCAAAACGTGCGGCGCCAACAGTGGTGCTCACACGTATTAAGCAATTCTGTTAAGGTTGATATCCACTTGTTACACATCCTCGTATTCTATCGCCGTTGCGTGTCATCCAGTGGTATGATACGGTGCAACGGTATGTGACTTTGTCCCGTATCATCACTGATCCTGTTTCGTATCTTTGCATCAAATTTTGATACGCAACGGTGCAACGCTACCAGTCCACTCTGATACGCAAAGGCGATACGATACGAGGATACGTAACAAGTGGATGTCCACCTTTATGCTGAGCGGAGGTGGATCGCCCGATGCACGTTTTGCCAAACTCTTTCATTTCTGTATTGCAAACAAAATGTGACTTGCCACTTTTGTTGATGTTTACCGACGGGAAAATTTCTAGTCAGATTTTTTTCTAGAGACTTAGTTTTGGAAATGAATTGAAAGATGTCTGCAAAAGTGGGTGCATTTCAGGTGGTATTTTCCCTTTGATCGTTGTTTAAACATATTTAAATGTTCATAGTGCGCGAGGGTTCATAGAATAATTTGACGGAACAAGCAACTCAATAACTATTACTGTTTGAACACAAAAGATGTTCAAAGTTTAAAATTTGCATTATTTTTCAAAATCGAATATCTCGAAAACTGAGGGTGATAGCGACAAAGCACAAAAATATAAAAAAACGGCTATTGAATGTTACAAGTCCGAAAAAAGTTAAATTTTGTCGAATAGTGCAATGTTAAATTACATCCTCAAGTGAAAACACTGCAAAATAGGTTTAATTCCTTTTTGGAAAATTGGTAGTGAAAATACACGTTTCATACAAAAGATCTTATTTCCAAGTTTGTCTGATGAAATAATTTTTTAGTCTGAAACAAACGAACATATTTCCTCTACCCATCTGTGAAACTCTTATAAATTTGAAATAAAAGTAACTTAATTCGATAGAGTTACACAAACATATGCTAAATTAATTGCGAAACGTATCCACTGCCATGATATTTTTACAATTAAATGCGGCAAAACAAAGTAGCCATAAACATTATATAATATTTTGAAAATGGCAGAAAAGATTGTGCAAGTTCTAGGGCTTATTTCCAAATGGTTTCATAGAAACGGGCTTATTTTTTTATAGTTTCCATCAAAATGTACGTGTACTAATAAAAAAAAAGATTTTTTAATAAACGTAGGCACCACAATTTTCTGCGGTTATTAAAAAAAAATTTATGTGGAAATGTGCCCGTTTGAAAAATCACTCCTCAACTTCTCTTTTCCCTGATTCCATTTAAATTGCAAAAGAAAATTCACCTACCACTAAAGTCACCGATGACACATATCCCAATGCTTTGGGTGTTGTAACCAGGTGCATGTGCTCCAACGTAATCCCAGCCCCGTCCCTCGTAAGCGTTCCCATCCTCGCCAATGACAAAGCTGTAGCCGATGTCGAACCAGCCTCGATCGTCAATATGATAATTCTGGTAGGATCTCACTATCGCTGAGCATGTCCTCTGGTCGTAGCAATACTGCTTGATACCTCCGTGATGGATCACAACGTAAGGCGTTGGTGTCACTTCCATTGGCACTCGCTCCACCGGTGGTCTGGCTCCCCATTCTTTCCTGCTCACGATGCTTGGCACCTCTAAACAGGCGAAATCAAGCTTCAAAAACAAGCGTACAAATCGCAAATCTGCATCGATAACGCATGACACGTAGATGATATGAGTCAACTAGTTAAAGAAGAGGACAACATGTATTTTATCATTTACGATGTCTGTATGAACCGTTACAGTGATATCGTTAATCGATTCTGCAGTGCTATGATCGACGATTTCTTTATTTTGAATTTGTATGGTGATAGTGAAGATGTGGAGTGTTTATTGTCGACGTTCAAATAGTGCAAGAGTCTTTAGAAATTATGTGGAAACACTATCAGCAATGATGGTTTAAGAGGTGTGAGCATTTCGATGCAAATTAGCGAACTTTCTAACGGTAGGTAGTTTACGAATTCGACTCTGTGAGACTGCAGGAAAGAATCACGCCTTACCGCTGTCATTTTCGAAATTGGCCCAAGTGACTGGTAAAGAAAGAACAATATTTTCGAGGGACACGATTAAAATCAACGCGTGTGCCAAGAAGACTGACGACCCCATGATCGCCAGCACCGTGTCAGCTCGTGTTAAAAGTATAACTGAACGAGAATCATGAAACGACCGCGGCTTTTAAACGAAAAATTGAACGTAACCGGGGAGTCCCTCAGAGGCGCACGTTGGGTCTTTCAACCCTCTCCTCTCTTCGAATCGTGGTAGCGCGAAAACGATAACAAAATGGCCCGGCGAATTCAATTTCTACAATTGATAAGGAGGCCCAGGTTCTGTAATCTGAAATCGGTGTAAAAATCGAAAAGATAGTGCAAAGATATAATATACCGCGAAATGTTAAACGATAAGATACACTGATCGACAATTACACGTTTGTTAGTGTCAAGTAATAAAAAAACGCGAAATCTATAATAAATACATCACACGATTCTCTGCGAGAAAATTCACAACGATGTTCCAGTAGTTAATATTTTTATTTTTTATTTTCTAATAATCGATGGTGACGTGTACGAATCGCTGTACAATCTGATCATTGTTGATAATACGATTGCGATTTCACTAGAGTGTAACGTGAATGAATTCGTTGAATAATTATTATCAATGGCACGTTAAACACGTATACCGCACACCGTTTCAATGATTAAAACTATTAAAAGATAAGGATTTTAAAGCCGAACATACTAAATCGTAGTTCTGTGTATTCGTTATTATGTAGCTAATTGTTTCTTTCATGCCAGTTGTGTATTCGAAGCCATATTGCGTAAATTATTTTGCAAACTACTTGCATTATACGTAACAGCGCAGTTAATTATCATTCGTTTGCCTTAAATTCTGGGAAACGGGGAAACATTTAGTTTAAAAATTATCTGTTTGCTTTCTCAGTACACATTTTATCCACGTTTTCAATTAACGCAATAAGGCTGGTATTCCAAAAATTGTGCGTAAAGTAAAGGATCTTTACGTCATCTAAATAAGAAGCTATCATCATAGTGCGTATTACAAGAAAATGGATAACAACGTTATTATTATCAGAATGATTTTGCAACTGCAGATTGCCTCCTCATATTCACAATAAACGTTTCTAAAGATTAGATTAATGGAAAGAAACGACAACGCCACTACATATATTACTTCGTCGATTCGTTAAATTATCATGTCACGATAAGAAAAGGAATTGAATTTCCTTGTCTACAAAAGCAAGGACTCCGATTTTGTAACCCATAAGATATTGCTGTCTTTCGAGTCTCATTTACAAACTCGAAACATTAAACTGTAAAAGTAGTGTGTACATATTTAATTTATCACAAAACTTGAAGAACCAATGTTTACCAAGTCATTAATAATGGAGACGAGAAGGATATGTATTTTCGAGTATATATTTACAATGTGTATGGGCACGTTATAAAAACAATTTGTAAATCACTTTTTGAATTATATTCAGCAGCCAATCTGCAGAGGTCGTTGCATCCAGAAAGCATCTACGTTGGTAGAGATCTGAGTTATCTTCGACGGTATTATAGCACAGACTCATCTGTGCAGTCAATCTCGAGTGTATAGGTCGGTAAGGCAGTCCAATTTGGGCCGCAAACCACGAGAGTCCATAAGATGTTAGGTCTATTCTATACCACGTCTGTGTCCGTACTTTATATTCTTTTTAATAGTTCCTCCGAACGTAAATCTAAGTGAAACTATCGACGATAAGATGTTCAAGTTTGGATTTTTAAAAGGCGACGTGGTCGAAGGTATTTTCGCCTCTTTCTTTCTGATTCGATTATTTAATGTTCCCATTAGGAACCGTTTTAAGGTTATGTTCCCGTCACGTTGGTGTCTGCGCACCTGCGACCTTTAAAAGTGTTTATCCAAACTTTGATCAGACTTTACTCACGTTCGAATGAAGTCAGCATAGTGAAGTACGATACTACAAAAAGTTTTAATTACATCAATCGTTCCAGAAAAGAATGTCGATACGGGTAAATCGACGATTACTTGGACACCTGCCTCCAAGGTCGAGGTATCGAAATCACAAACCGAGAAACAATATGAACGCAACGACTACGCGAGAACTGTAATATTTCCGGGGTTTGAGTTAGACTTAATTCGATCTGAAAGGGCTTTAATCGATTTAAAACGGGAGGACTGTAAAAATATCTTAGAGGCGGAGTCGCAACATTCCGACCTCGTTCCCGCGAAATACGAAGGTAGACCATCGCTAATTTCTATTTCCAACCCTAAATTACGTAGAATATTTACAATTTCGGGAAACTTGCTTCGTCACCGGCAGAAACAAGTTAAAAATAAATCATACGAATTCTTGTATCAAGGTGGTTTAAAAATCTGGGAGTGCAGTTACGATTTAGGTCTCTATATATCCGACAACGATATCGATTTCAAAGACAAAATGGTTTTGGATTTGGGATGTGGTGCCGGTGTCATTGGTCTGATAGCTCTTTACAAAAAGTCCTTCGTTCATTTTCAAGATTATGTTGGTATCGTTATCGCTGCATGCAATGATGATCTTCGTAAGGTCGTGTACACAAGGGAATCATGTTACAGAACGTAGAAGTAATTAAAACCGTGACTATTCCGAATGTTTTGATCAATACGATGGATCGAAAAAGTACGTTAGAAAGGTGTGAATTTTTCTGTGGTGACTGGGAATCGTTTACAAGGTTGAATGTCTCGAATGACGGGATTGCGAAGTACGATCTAATTTTTACTAGCGAAACGATTTACAATCCAGACAATCACAAGAAGTTATACGAAGTTTTTAAGCAAAGACTGAAACCAGACGGCCAGGGGCAAGTATAACGGTGGTGGCGTAAATATTCGATTAGGTTCATATAGCAACGGTAGATAATATCGTACCTCGTGGTATCTTCAGGTTTATTGCCGGTAAATCTTACTATTTCGGTGTGGGAGGAGGGATGAGGCAATTTCAGAGTCTCATAGAGGAGGATGGCTTTTTCCACGTTAAAACAGCGTGGAAGAGTCAGAACGGTAAGTAATTAATACAAGTAGCTCGTAAATATATATATCCTTGTATCCTTCGAAACAAGCAACAATTGTATGTGAATACACATTCCAGGATTACAAAGAGAAATTCTAATAATTACAAGGAAGCAGCGTTCGTAGGTTTATCCTATTTACATTTAAGTTTTTGGCCTATCTAGCAACATATTGTATTCTCTCCGCATTTATTTAGAATAAATAACTGTAATTCCTTTTTCTATTCTCTACGGAGATAGTATTTCATAAACCCATCCATTATTCCCTTGATGAACGAGAATATTATCGACTTTTTCGTTGGGCTTAGGACGTCTGAAACGAATTCTGTCGTGCAAACGATCGCTTTGGCCCTGCCAGAATTCCACGAATTCTGGAATGATTATGTACCCTCCCCTAAAAGACAGATTATTAAATACACAGATGGTAACCTTTCAATAATATCATGGAATTACTCGAAAGATTCGTGCAACCGTGCATCGAATTAATTACCAACAATCCGGCCTCTTAGTTTGCCCTTCTGGAAATTGCGCTATCAGCTCCCTTTCCTTCACCATAAGCGTTTGCCTGCTTGCAATCACAGTACTCTGTTTGCTGGACATACTCCCTATTTGATTCGAGTATGGCCGACTTTCGAAGTAACGGTTGGAGTCCTCTGCGGACGTCTTCTTCACTTTGCCTTCTATTCGCACCTACATTATTATGTAATAAAAGAAAACATGGATTTTTTTACATAAATGCGATTATATTATTGTGTGCAATAAATGGTAACTATCGTCGTATGTTCAGCTCGAGAAAAATAATTTAGAAAACATGAAAACCGACTTAAAAAAAAATTTAAGTCGGCGCCAGATTTACGCAGTGCAAATGATAAGGCGCTGACTTAACAAAATTGAGAATCGTAGATTAGATAAGGGAAAAAATGATTTTTTTACTTTTAAGTGCATTTTAGTTATGTTTTTGAAGTCGGTTTTGATTTTTTTACTTTTTACTTCTTAGTTATTTAAGTTACATAACTACATTTATTTAAAAAAAATATGAGTAGGACTACAAAAAGAGCTGCATGTAACAAAAGAACCACTTGCTATAAATGGAAGATTCCAAAAATAAACGACTTGAAAAAGTGAGAATAAGAATGTCTCAAATTCGTTATATGGGGTCTACAACTCAACGCGCGGAAATACTCTAAAATATGAGAATACATGAAATACAAATTATGTAATTAGGCGAAGTTTGAATTAATCAGTACTGGCAAAATATTGAGCCAATATTGATGCAGTGTAGGATGGGATCACCGGGGAATAGCCCTCTTTCGAATAAAAAATAGATCATCAAAATCGTTCCATATGCTTAGGAGTTATGCGGGGACAAACAAAAAAAAATACATACGAGTCGAATCTATAACCTCCTCCTTTTTAAAGTCGGTTAATAATAAAAAATAGTTTGTAGATTTCCCACATAATTCAAGTCTAGTAAATTATTATGGATCTAGATCCTTATTTTGTTTCTATTAAATCCCTATAGTGACCATCATATATCAATACTGATATCTTACGCATCGCCTGAGAGGTTCCCAGTAAAACGTCACGGCTGCATTCGGGTTTTCAGCCTGAAAAGTAACTGAATACACATCCCGCCCGTCAAGTACACAAAGTTCGTTGACTTCATGCACTCACTAGTTCGCGACCCTTCCTGCTCTCGTAATTCGTGTAAAATTTGAAACCATTTGTGCTGTATCCCTTGAGCAGCACAGGTCTCACCGATGGAATACCATCTCTGTAACAAGGATATTTTCCTGAATATTTCTGCGAACTTCCACGCAATCGAGATGAATCATTCGGTAATACTTAGTAGCCGTGGCGAGGAACATAGCGTTCGCCTCGAATATCTGCGGAGTGTTGCAGGCCTCGTCGAACCATGCCTTGAATTGACCGATAGGCTCCTTGCTCGCGAGATGGTCTTCGGTGAAAGTTTCGCTTTTATCCTTATATTTGATTCGCATGCCTGTCGCAGTAATTAAAATAAATACAAACATTCACACCTTTGCGCTCTTTCTTTCACGCGGCCCTCACTTAAAACTCGTTGTGCAGCGTGATTGGAACGCTGCCTTTTATTCGTGGCAGTATTCCAATCTCCTAAGAAAAGATCAGCACGTAAATATTTCAAATTGATTTATTGCTTCGTCGCGAAAGCTACACCAATGCCGAAGTCGTTGCAGCAACGCGCTCTCGTGAGGGACGACGCCACCTACTATCCCGCGCAGCCGTTCGATAACAGGTGTTTCAGAGGTAATGATCGCGCAGCTATCTGCTAGAAACTCATTCACGTGACTCTCTTCGTAAGCTTACAGAGCAAATCATAGTTGTACTAGTCACGATCGACAAATTTTTATAATAGTTTCAAAGTTGTTATTGAACGAAGGCGCTTAATTCAGACGATGTAGGACACCATGATAGGGATATGGTGTACGTCCGCATCCGCTTTTCAATAAGTGGCGGTATTGATCATAGGAAACAATTGCCATTTCCCGACGACAGACGGGATTATTAATTAGATTATGAACGTTACCTCCAATGTTAACGCTGCAATTTGTATCCTGATTGGTGAATTTTGCGGAAGACATGGTGGCAGAGTGCTGTATCTAATCGGGCTCACAAGGAAACAGCTGATACTCGACTCGAGGAAAACGACCGAAACTCACTGACACGAAACGCGTCAGCGAAGTGCGCTTGTAAAACGATAAAAATCAACTAACACGCTTCACTAACTACACGTTACTCGCGTTCGGTGTGTGTAGTTAACTCCTTTTAAGAAATTCGAGGTTATCCCCCTTCCTCTTTAGAATTCTGTTCACTGGTAGCGTAAGATGGCGCGCAGTGTCGTAGAGTATCCAACAATAAACACTTTTTTAGTATATTGTTTGTTTATTTTTGCTGTACGAGTTTAACGAACATCGTTCTGGCTCAGTGTCTCATTGCATTCGCGTTTTCAGATGAAATATGATTAGTCATTCCAGATTCAACGAGCGCATTCTAGAATTTAAAATTGGAACACGTCTGCTACGCCATTGCAATGTTTGTAAATATTATTACGATGTTAGCTCTGAATTATGTAATTAATAGATATCGTATCTGTGTTTTCCGTTTATCTCGAGATAGATTTTCTGTTTTATTCGATAGGTTCTAGTACACGGTTTAATGTAACACCATTCCCATCATTCCATCGAAATAATAGTGACAAAAAATGATTTAAAGTGAAAAAGCACCATCTAAATTGTAGTAAAAGAAAATAATGATTTTTTAGCTATTAGTGCATTTTAATTTAGTTTTTAGTACATTTTTAATAAAATCGTTTATTATATTTTTTTTATATACATTTATTTATTTCCTAGGTTTTTGTGGATTTACATTCCACACCTCAGACTTCTTTATAAATATCTTTTAATGTTGTATACAGTTTAACAGTTTGCTTCTATGGTGCTAAAGTCACTAAAAAATATTTTTTTTGTACTACAATTTCGATGATGATGTACTACGAACGCCTGCAAAATTTTTAGTTTTACTATTCGTACATACAGACGTAACGAATCATTTCTCGATAAATTGTAGCTGTTTGTTTGACAAACACAGTATCGAAGCTGAATAAAATCGTTTAAAAAAGTGTTTAACCCTTTGGCGACCGCAAAGTTTCTTCTATTATGTTTTTTCACGCTATGCATTTTCGCCTCGCATTTTTTTTTATCAGCAGAATTCATTTACAATAGCGATATAATACGAGCGAAGTTCATTACAATACTGCCGATTAGATTTGTCGGGTGCCTTCAATTGGCTTTGAGCAACATCGGAAGCAAATTATCAAAGCGCCTTTAAAAAGAAATAGTTAAAATAGATCAATTTTTAAAATTGTCCTTCAAATGAAACATCTATTTTCATATTCTTCTTACTTCTCTAAATATTTCTATAATCTCCTCGTAGTAGGGGAGAGTAGGGTAAAATGGAACGCTTAACTTTGGAGGGTGATACCATAAAATCGGAAGGAGAAAATGACACGGGACTTCAATAGGAGTCCTAACTGGACCTTAGACTATAAGAAAATCAAAGCCTTTGTTAAGAAAAATATTTGGTCACAAAGGGAAATGAGATTTACCGGAAGTATTGAAAGCTTCGCCTCGCTCAAGTGGTAGGGTAAAGCGGAACACCCATTTGAAGATCATCTAAACGTATAAAATCTTTATTTTTATGATTTAAAAGTATTCATTTATGAAAAAAAAACTATAAATATATGTTTTAGGTATAACTATTACAAATAAAATATAACAAAAATATATATTATACACATAAGAAAAAATATTTTACCAGATAACATAAAAATTACTGAAAATTATCAAATACACATGGATTTTTACATGAATAATGAATATCAACTTTTTATTAACAATCCAATATCAACAAAACGAGAAATTCTTAGTGTTTAAATGATTTTAGTGCATTTTATATAAAATTGTTTAATTTAAAATTTGTTTTGTACATTTTTTATTATTTACATTTTAGTGTTGAAGTTTTGATTTGTGGTTATATGCTGATTTCATGGATTGAATTGTGGTTATCTGTTGATTTCATGTCGATTGAATTGATTTGATTTGTAGTAAGTTATATACGTGCCTAAAATTTCATAAAAATCGGTTAACGTTGCTCTGAGCTATGAACGCTTAAAGATCGCAGAATAAGGTCGAAAATCGCTGATTTTGGGAATTTCCGCGGTTTTCCAACTTATTCTACTTTCTTTAAGAGTTAAAGAGTAATTGCAGGGGATGTTAAAGAGTAATTGCAGGGGACCATTTCGCAAACTAATTTGTAAGACGTTGTCGCGTCAAAATGAAACTACAGTGATTATTTTAATATAGGATCTAGCAAGAATGAGATGTATTGAAAATGTATACAGATAATGTTGTATCATCCATCGGATAAACAAGAAGTGCCATTGTGGATGGGATTAAATTTGTAAAAAGATCTTTAATAAAATAAGATGTAAATAAACGTAATTACAGTTTTAATATCTTCTGAAGATAACTTTATGAATCTAACAAAATATATTATTTATATTACTGTGAAACTTAGACATATCGATATGTTTGAGAAATTTCCATGCAAAATAAACTTTCCTCACCTCATAGATCAATTATTTGTCTTACAAAAGTAAACGGGAATACAATAAATGATTTGATTTAAACAGCATGCATTAGAAATGTTTCAACTTACGACATATAACGAGT
The DNA here is from genome assembly GCA_963932335.1 of Andrena marginata. Lineage (NCBI taxonomy): Eukaryota > Metazoa > Arthropoda > Insecta > Hymenoptera > Andrenidae > Andrena > Andrena marginata. The sequence goes on along the minus strand of OZ010659.1, from coordinate 28,767,986 downwards.
GTTTGATGTTGATCAGTGAGATACTATACTTTCTTTCGAGCGCTTGTGTCGGTAATTGATCATCCGAAGAAAGACTTTCTAAATTTTGTTATTTGCGTTTAATATCACATAGAAACAAACGAAAACATGTCGAATAATTATCGGTTACAAAATCGAAATATACACGCAAGTTTTCTCCACTGTACTACGACGAATAGCAGATAATATCATTGTTAGGTTAGAATGAATGTAGATTAAATTTGTAAATGATTGTAAGCATTAATAAAGAGTCCGTGAAATCTAGTTATTCGTGTAAATAAATCTGTCATATAAAATTTACTTTTCACGCAAAAGTACCGAAAGTTAAATCGAAGTGTGACGTTTACTTGAACAACGTTTATTAACCAATCAAAGGTTGCTGTCGAAATTAACACTGACGGTTGAACTAGATTAATTAGAAACATATTGTACTCGTCTCATTTAGCGAAATATGTCTTACAAATTGTATTCAGAGTGTTATATCACATTATTAAATACAAGAGTAACCAAATCGTCAGTCTTACGTGCTTTCCGAGAGTAATAACACAATTTAAAAAGTTATAAACAGATAATTTATTGGAAAAAATTATGGGTATACACTTTTATGCAATTTTCTTTAACCAACTATTCAACTGTTCAATTTCTGACGAGGTGTCAGAATCTTTACTGAATGCGCTGCATTCTGCAAACTCAATATTTGCATCCAAGTGGGAAAATTCAAAATCTTTTCCCTCTTTACCAAGGAAGAGATTTGTTGCTAATGCGTCTGTAGCTTCTAGTTGATTCGTTCTTGTCATGCGCAATAAATTCATTTCTTTCTCTAGCAAAGTCTTTATGACGGCGGAACCTCTCGCCATAGTTTGATCCTGTTTGTTACATAGCACAAGAACAGGTTTCCTTTGTATAGCTCTGTCAGACAACAAGGTATACAAGAACCTGAAAATTAAACCTCCTTATCGTTTCTGTTTCAGGATGGGATAACCCGGCGTTCATATGTACTTACTCCGCTACGTCTCGAATATCTTTCTGGAAGGTCACTGAATCAATCACATAGACGAGTGCTTTCGAGGACAATTTAAATTGATCAAAGAATTTGTACCGCAAACGCTCGTGTCCAGGTATATCAACGATTTTCAACGAGTGCTAAATATATGAATCATTTTAAAGATCTGTGCTCTTAAATCACGTTCTTCCATAAAATACAGTTACTAACACTTACATTATTAATCACAATGTCTGCAATATTTTCTTTCACAGATGTGTGAGTTGCAACAAATTTTGAAAAAACTAGACGCGCGTATATCAATGTTTTACCAGCATCACTGAGACCGGTTAACAAGACGCTGTTCCCTATGGACTTCTTTCTGCGCCATAGGGCAAATAACACTGAACAAAGAGACAGGGCAAAAATTTGTAAGGAATATGGTAATGCCTAATGTTGGATTGCCGTACCAAAGAAATGGCCCTACAGAGTTAAATTTATGGATACTGTGGTTATAGCCTAGGGAAGGTCTCGCTTAAAAATGTATCTATTTTTGTATTACATATACAATCATAACATTATGTTCGTTTCATTCCTTGTATCTATCATTATATTATTCCATAATTACTGCAGATATAACGATATACATTTACTTTAAACAAATGAATGCAATGTTTACAAGATTTTATGAGACATTAAGAGACTGTTTATAGACTTGACTGTGTGATTCAGAAATATGTGATCTATTTAAAATCTTTACTAAATGTATCTCTAATTTTACTATTTACAGAAAAGAACTGTGATGTTATTTTGGACAATGTGATAATAAATATTTGAAAAAATATATTTCTTTCGCAAAGCGAAACCTGTCGTACGATTTTTATGCAAGTCTTATCAGATTATATGAAACGATGTTGACATTACACACGAAACATAAGTTAGTCATAACCTAAATGTACTAAGTTTAATTACCTATGGTTATGATAATTGCAACTATAGCGAATAATACCCTCACTAATTGGGAATCCATATTGTAATATGTTAACAGTTTTACATGTTCTCTCATTGTTGCTATATTACTGTATTAATTTCAGAGCACCTCGTGGACACGCGCCGATTCCTTCAGAATCCACGCGAATAATTGTGTACACTATATAACTATACTATCAACTCATCTCATATGGAGATAACACGGACTTGTTGAAAGCCTCTGAAATACTTCCACCAGAGGGCTAGAAACTTTGACTCATTATCCGCTAGTTGAGGGTCAGCACTAAATTACTATGAAATCGAAAACATTTAGCGCTTTCGAAAGTAATTCCACTTAACGCGAACGCTGATAAATAAATTCTTTATTAATCAATTCCTATTCTTTTCCTTCTCTCAAAATAGAAATCTACAGGAAGATCTACTTAAATGAGGCTTCGATACCTTTGCGTCCTTAACAGCCGATTTCTTCACCTCCAGTAATGTTGCAGTTAGAGTTATGTTTCACATAACTGCCACATCATAGCATCCAATTGGTCGTTCACTGACCGGGACTTTAGTCGGAGGTGAAGATATCGGACATAAAGATGTAACAATGATTGTTACTCGACTTCTGAGATGCAATCGATGGAACGATGAGATTGAGATGAGATACAAAATCACAGACAAGGTATAGAATAAAGCTCACATATTATAGGAGTTTGTGTACCGTCATCTGCTTTGTGACTGCACAGGCGAGGTATAGGATAGACCTATCACCTTATGCATTTTCGTGTAGCCACCGAAACTGTGTTACCGATCCATACTTTGAAGGCTGAATGTAGTGGCATCTGCTCATGAACAGCGTCCATCTTGGCAACTACTCTGAAATGTGTTGAAATGCTGAAAGGTGTTGTGCATTTGAATACGTGTGACTTATTTGAAGGCAGGCTTTTGCTACGCTATGCTTTGACTCGGCTTGTCAACGACTCACGCCGATTTCTCTCCGAAAATCCATTTCGGGGATAAGGACACTATGGCGCTCAAAAATGGTACCTTCAAAGCCTGCGTAAGCTATTAATTGCAAGATGACATTGTTTATTAGTACTTTGCGTGAAGTAGAACCCTTCCACGTATGGTACGCCGAAAAGTATTAAAAATTCACGCTGTTACTGACATTGCCGCAAGTTTTTAATGCACTGTTTAATGATTCTAGTAAAGTAATAATAATTGGATTCTATTTGCCCCGAGTATTAGTATATCGCCGACATTGAAATTTACAGTAAAATCTAATTCTTAAAAGTGTCCGAATACTTTTGTCTGCACTGTATGTGCATACAGTGGCCCGCATTAATATTCGGACACTTTTTAAAATCGCATAACTTTTTTAGAATTTGTCCAAACGATTTGAGTTTTTTCTTAAAAGCTAGAAGGATTAGTTTGCGAACTGATGTGTTACGTCGTTTTTAAAAAAAAATGCAATTGGTCGGAATAGTGAAAAAAATAGTAAAGGTCGTTTTTTAAAATTTGTTTTGTGAGCCTGTAATGAAAATTCAAAAAACCCGTTTGTAGATTGAAGTAAGTTGTATACATGCTGAAAATTTCATCAAAATCGGTTAACGTTGCTGTGAGCAACAAACGTTTAAAGATCGCAGAATAAGGTCGAGAATCGCTGATTTTGGGAATTTCCGTGGAACGGACACCATACGGAAGCGGAACGTAGACGGAACGGAGTCGGAACGGAGACGGAACAGAAATGTGTGCACGGACCTTGAGTGGTACATTTTAATATTTTCAATTTTTCTGCATGCTATTGAACAAATGATTTCTGTAGCGAGCACAGTGACCACGAATACATACTTAATTCTCGTGAACAGTAACATTAACGCGCGAGCTTCCAAATGTTTAATACAGACAAAAGCAATAAATAAGTTTCAAATTCGAGGTCAAAGTTCTAATATCGCGTTTTAAATATTCCAAATTATTTTTCTTGAATTTTATAATCAAATGCTTGATGCTTTGAATACGAGTGACACTTCACAAGTTTAATTACATTCAATTCATTAGATTCTCTTAATAAAACAAGAATGGAAACCATTAATTTCTTAAGGATTTTCAACTATATTACTTGAAGCTCTTTCTCGTACAAATAATAATAACTGAGAATGAAAGATGATATCGGTACCACTTGGTCACTGCTCTCGCTACTTCTACTTTTCTCTCTCCTTATAATATTTAAACCAGCCTAGCAACAAGTCTCAGTTAAGGAACATTAGTCGTAAGACTTTTTCCAAATATTCAAAAATGCGCAAAGCAATGGTGGAATATGGACCAGAAATATTTCGTAGAAATGGGTCACTTTCGTAGGTACCTCCACGTTGGTGTGCCTGGACTTGGTAACGTTTTCCAATGCATTGCGTCTTGCAAAACGTTATCAAACTGAAGCCTACGATCTAGTTTAAGGGTCCAGATCGAGCCAAACTTACATTCGGTGAGCTTGGTTCGGTCTGGACATCTATTAAAAATGCACTTGCGTACTTCGAGCGATAAGCTTCTGTTCCGTCTCGTTCTTTTTAAATATAAGAGTGCCAAACGCACTCTTCTGGAAATGCAATTCGCCTTCGATCACTGATTTCGATTTCGCGCATGGTGTGCTCGCCCTTCATAGGCCGGCTGTGCTGGGTACAACTTATTACGGCTTTACACAGAGGACCATTGTCAAACGATTAAAAACTGTACAAATACTTTTTTACTAACTGTAGATGAGAAATATGGACAAATGGGGGTATTTAAACATATTAAAAAAAACTATGTAAAGCAAAGTACGGAAAAGATGGGTATTTTAAATACTTTCAGATTTTATGCCAATAATGACCCCAAACATACTTCCTACGTAGCGAAGAGTTAGTTACTGTATTATTGCCCAAAAGTGATACAAACGATTCCACAATCACCAGATATCAATGTTATAGAACATGTGTGGCATGAACTGGAAAAAAGAAGTTAGGTTACGCTGCGTGTCTAATAAACAACAATTGAAGGGTTGGATGCAATAAGGGGACTAGCGCTCGAAACTGTGAAATAGTATTGTCCAATCGCCAAGAAAAATTGGAAAATTAAATGTTGTTAAACTGTATTTTAAAAAATATAGTCTTGTAAAGCTCGTCACGGCACACATTTTTTGTATTTACAGTTTTTTAATTGAATCATTAGTATTCGAGATAAAAATTATAAACAAAAAAAATTTCTTCGACCAAAGTCAATATCTTTTTAAACTTAAATTGCGATAACTTGAGTAAATATTAACGGATCGTTATGAGACTTCAAACATAAAACTCAGAAAACTCTAGCGAAGCCGTAAAATGTATGACAAAACCCTTATGTTAAAAAATGTAATATTTAATTAAAAAGTAACACTGGACATAACCCCTGTTTTTCAACGTTCGCCGTTAAAAAGTATCGAGGCAATTTTGACGTACATATAACTTGCAGTGACAAAGTTTTTCCTTAATATACAAGAAAGTTTTTCACCAATTTTCACACTGATTAATAAATTATTGTAGAAGATATGACGATATATATAAATGTCGCGCGCCACCAACAGTCAGCAGCTACGTACTGCGTTACTTACCACTCGCATTACACTGCAAATACATGACTTTCTCATTATTAAATATTGCGATATTATTTCCGAAATATTTATTAACATTTTTATTATAGTATTCACACGCCATATTTACAGTATTTACACGTTGTAAGGTATCTACACCATGTTTCGGTTCTGTTCTTTTATAAGTTTTACTTTTTCTCCTTTTTTCTATCTTTCCTTTTTCATTTTCTTTTTGCTTACCTTTTCTTCTTTACACACTTTATTTTTTACAGATGTCGTGCTTAAAAATTTTTTGCCGAAATCTTGTCCACTGGACGTACAATACTCTAGTAAATTTTCAAAGTCTTTATATTTTTCAGCAGTCACTCCTACTCCGCCTGCCAATGGCGCTTTTTGCAAATCTTTCACTCCAATGGATGCTTTAATTTTTACAGTAGTTGGTTCCCCATTATAACTATAATAAACATCTACCTGCCCATTGGGAAAATAAATAATATGGACGATCTGACTTATTTTATTTTTTTGTAAATCTTTGTTGGGCGTCAATAAACTTGCATAATTTTTTATTTTAATTTTTGTGACGTCTACCATCTGGAAGGGGGGATTTCGCGTCGTTCTAATTAATTGCACGTATTCTTCTTCGGTTTCGATTCTTTCCCGCATCTTTTTTTTCTTTCCATATAATCCAAAATTCCGGTCACATTTGCTAAGCTAATGTGACCTAAAAATAGGAGTGACTGCTGAAAAATGTAAAGACTTTGAAAATTTACTAGGGTATTGTACGTCCAGTGGACAAGATTTCGGCAAAATATTTTTAAGCACGACATCTGTAAAAAATAAAGTGTGTAAAGAAGAAAAGGTAAGCAAAAAGAAAATAAAAAAGGAAAGATAGAAAAAAGGAGAAAAAGTAAAATTTATAAAAGAACAGAACCGAAACATGGTGTAGATACCTTACAAGGTGTAAATATTGTAAATATTGCGTGTGAATACTATAATAAAAATGTTAATAAATATTTCGGAAATAATATTGCAATATTTAATAATCAGAAAGTCATGTCTTTGCAGTGTAATGCGAGTGGTAAGTAGCGCAGTACGTAGCTGCTGACTGTTGGTGGCGCGCGACATTTATATATATCGTCATATCTTCTACAATTATTTATTAATCAGTGTGAAAATTGGTGAAAAACTTTATTGTATATTAAGGAAAAACTTTGTCGCTGCAAGTTATATGTACGTCAAAATTGCCTCGGTACTTTTTAACGGCGAACGTTGAAAAACAGGGGTTATGTCCAGTGTTACTTTTAATTAAATATTACTACATTTTTTAACATAAGGGTTTTGTGCATACATTTTACGGCTTCGCTAGAGTTTTCTGAATTTTATGTTTCAAGTCTCATAACGATCCGTTAATATTTACTCAAGTTATCGCAATTTATGTTTAAAAAGATATTGACTTTGGTTGAAGAAATTTTTTTTGTTTATAATTTTTATCACGAATACTAATGATTCAATTAAAAAACTGTAAATACAAAAAATGTGTGCCGTGACGAACTTTACAAGACAGTATTTTTTAAAATACAGTTTAACAACATTTAATTTTCCAATTTTTTTTAGCGATTGGACAATACTTTTTCACAGTTTCGAGCGCTAGTCCCCTTATTGCATCCAACCCTTCAATTGAGGTCTGCACTGCAAGAAGAGTGGGCTACCATTTCGAAGGAATTTTGGGAAAAATTGGTGCAATGGGTTCCACGGCGACTACAAGCAGTCGAAAATAATCGTGGATACTCTAGAAAATATTGAAATGCCCTTTTATTTTTTTCTATTAACGATAATACTGCCCTCTTTAGTTAAAATGTCCTATCTAGCATTTTGAAATAACCGAGAAAACTGAAGTTTTATCATTTACTTTGTACCATTCTGATTTTCCTTCATTCAAATTGAAACATACTGTCATTATTTTGTAATAGCCTAATATAATTTTTGTAATAGGTGTACCGGTGGCAAATTTATTATTAACGTACCAGTTAATTAATTGTTTTAGATAAAATATTGTAATCATTTTGAAAGATGTTAGTTTAAATACATTAGACTGTTTATAAATCTTTACGAAGCACGTAGCGTTTTCTAACTATACTTAAAAGGTAAAAGATGTGTGGAACTTCAAATAGTTCAACATATCTCAAAAAATGAAAGAACAGCTTAGGACAGTTTAACTAAGGATGGCAGAATAACATATTTTTGTACATTTTCAGTGACTAACATTTTCTGTATATTATTCTCCAATATGTTTAATTTTCTTATTACGAATAAAGTTTTTTACTTGCAATCGGTATATATTGAATACAATTATGTTAGTGTGTTTATTCATAAAAAACCTTCATCCTTACATCTATGGTAACAATATTTTTCAACCGAAAATCTGGCATGCGTTACAGGTTACAGTGTACGATTTTGAGTGACACTCATTGTACTTCCCGTGGAGCTTTCATTAGCTCTCGTGTTAATTACAAACGCCTTGTTATGCTCACACAAATGTATACAGAATGGGTATTCATTTTATGTACAGATGGTAACACGGGATTGGTATCGCGACATTCTTGAATGTATCGCGAAGCTTGTAAAAAGTTTTCCCATAAGAAACTGTATATCACGTAATTAATTTACGAATATATACTTACCAAGCCACCTGTGTTAAGTTGTACAAGCTTAATTAAAGTACAATCCTGTATGTAGATGCTAGATATTTTATAAACGAAGGAAATATATTCGCGTAATATTTCAATTTTACGGCTTTTGTTATGACTGAAAGATGCTAGCTTTGGAAGTCACCTCTGTTCGGTCGGCTCGGCCACGAGCCGCGATTACGTCACTCGCCCTGCAATGACAGACCGATATCCCAACACTTAGGAAATACGTACGCATGTATTGCTCCGCGAGGCCTGCCTGCTCTCCCCCCACCAAAGCCTATATTCGCCGCGGTACATTGGCGGGACGCGGGGGTCATTCGTTCCGTGGACATCGTTGAGTTAAGACGTTTCGATAGTCGCGTACTTAAATGGTACGCGTACATTATCTATCGTCACATAATTACTTCTAATCATTATTAGTCTTCTTCTTTACTCTCTATCGTCACTTGTTGCTACTATTAATACACTTTCGACCCGAAATTGATTAAATATCGCGAGAAAATCATTAGATTTTCGTCGCGTATTCCCTTCGTTGCTTTCGTGCCGATATTTCTGCACATTTAGTGCACACATATCGTGTCTCGGTATTCAATTACATCCCTTTTCGTGCATATTTCAAGTTTATTTGTTGTTTAATTGCCTTATGAATGTTTTAATGCTTTTGTTTCAAACTTGTTGTATCCTTCGATTACAGACGTTGAGGAGAGAATGAAAAGCAAAGGGCAGGCGACGCCATGACACTTGATGGTTAATTTGAACGGTGCTTGGATGGCGTCTGGTCATTCCTTGCAAAAAGGAAGTGGAAATATGTGTGGTATACGTATTTTTCTCGTTATTTTATTGAATCATTGTTGGCTGTAAGGGTAATGTGCAACTTTGCAGTCGGTTAATATCGGGATCAAATGGGAAAAGATTGAATTACGATAAACTGAATAATTTCAATCAGATTTGTTTAAAATTTTCAAAATGGCGTCAGTAGATGTTCACGAAATATTGGAATGATCGAATTCTATTGCATTTTGGTCGCGTTTACGTAGAATTCAATGATATTTCAATGATTTTTAAGAATCTATCTCTACGAAGCTGTGGTAATTGCATTTACGTTCGGTTTTGGATGCAAGTTTTGGTCTCTGTGTATAGAAACTGCGTAGTTGATCGAGGACATGCTATTCAAGCATGAATAATTAACGAATTTTGATTCTCGCCATGAATTTTGGATATTTATAAAAATCGTGATTTATTTGAAAGTATTATTCGAATAATATGAACGTGCTTGCAACTTTAATGACGAATGCCACTACTATGATTCATTTAAATGTAATAATTATTTCTGAAGTAGTATATTCTGGATAATATCGTGTTACTGAAATGTAAAGCTGCTCCTATCAAGCGAGCATTCTGTATTTTCGCATCACACCTTGTTTTCTAAATAACAAGGAGCGAAAGTCCCTTGGCTGGTTCCAACAAAAGCAATATTTCCTCGCGACAAACACTCGATGAAATCACATCTGCCCCATCCTCCTATCCTACTTATTTTTCAGAGATTGCGACCGCGTGCAATGCGGTTAAATAGAGTCAGTGTTTATTACGTACGAAGTTTTTCGTTTTGAAGAGCACAGTTGCTCATAGCAGTGTGTCGTTAATAATTTGGGGATACGCGAGGGTAGAGTCAGTGTTTTTTACGCAATTTATATTCTTTCACGAGCGTCGCGGCTCTAACTTTCATATCGCGAGAATAGATTCATAGATTTGTTCGCCAATTATGATTTTTGAGACGCGTTGGTAGCCTATTATTTCTTTATTTTTGTTACTTTTGAAAACAAAACTCGTTATCGGAAATTAGAGTCAGTGCATCATCTGAAGAGGAGATTTGTGCGCAGAATATTAAAGGAAAAATGTAAGTATCTACGTATTTCATTTAGTTCCTTTAAAGTATAGTTCATTCTTCAAAATTTTAGAGATAAAATTTTAAAAAATTAATTTTTAGAATACAATCACCAAGAAATTCGAAACTAACGAAACTTTTCATCGTTTAGACATTTTAAGAAAAGAATTTGTTAATTTTAATTTTTAATACTTAATTTCTTTCTTAAAGTGTCTAAATGATACAAAAATTTCGTTAGTTTTGAATTGTTTCGTGGTTCTTTATTAGAGTTCGAACAATGGTAACTTTAGAAAGAAATTATAATCGTGCTCTGATCCTTCGTTACAGTTTGGGCGCAGCTGTGCAGCCTAATGACTTCTTTTGAGCAGCTTGATGACTTCTCAGCAGCTTGGTGACTTTTCCTGAGCAGTGGTGGCGGTGTTGGCGTCTCCGTCACCGGTGCACAGCGAAATGTGAGTGCGCATGCATTATGGTTCCTCTGGTCTCTCAATCATGTCGTAGGACGTTTGGTCCGAATCGACACGAGTGACCGGTTGTATACGTGCTTTGGCGAGCATAATGACCGCGGGTACGGTAACCATGCCCGTGAATTGTAACATTTTGTCTGTGTATGTATTTATTAGACGAGGGCTAGGGTCTTCTTGTACACCGCGCCTTTTCAATAGAATCAAATTATAATCATAATTTCCACGATAAACGGTTCCTAACGCGAATGTTTACCATTTATCACGATACATTGATGTAGATATTTATTAAATAATGCACATAAAGGTGCATAGCAGCTCAGAAGGTATTGGTATGAATATCAATACGGCTGAATGCTAATTTTTATGTAGCGAAGAATTCTGATACTCTCAGACTCCACAGCTACGATCATTTTTATTTAATATGTAGTTGAAAAATCGGATGCCCTCCGATTTCGTCATTGCGACGATTATAATGACTTGTACTTCTTTCATTTTTCTGATACTACGTATTCAAAAGTAACTTGATGTCTAAATGATGATAATAGACATAAAAGTGTAATTCCTTTCTTATAAAGGTCACTCGTTTGCGTATACAATAGAATAATTAATTTCCATGTGCAAGAAGAAAATTGAGGGTGGGTAAATTTCAGATTCAAAGTAATTAGCATGAGAACATACTTTATTGTTTCTTGAAATTTACTTTGACGCTGGAATCGCCCGTTTTAAATTCTTAAAGTAAATTCTTCATAATTTAGAGTTATATTCTTAAATAATTCAATTTTATAGTCTCTTTTCTCGCTAATTGAATGTCGAGTAGAGTCCTTTTTCTTGATTTAAAGTAGAGTCCTTTATTATTTAGCAAACTTTAAACTATTCACAAGTTGAAAGTCGAGCCATTTTGCTTAATAATATAAAATTAAAGAATACCTTACCTTGCTAGACACTATATAGACTAATCATACTTTCTAGTTGAGGATTTTCAGGATATCTTTCCGTACCCATTGCCTTTTAACTCATCCACGTGCCCATGTGCTACTTGGGTGGGTGAAAGCAATGCGGCACGATGATTTTCGTTACTAAATAATTACATGTCGGCGGCTGGCATTGCGTTAGTGTATCGTGCACGCCGCATTTTCCACCTGTGTTTGTGTGGTTAGGCGGTGGAATTTGCGTCGGTGAAAGATTTTCATCAAAGACCATGTTAACGAAACTACAACATTATATTATTATTCATTGCAATAATTATATCAACGTATCATATTCCTTGTTGCACACGATGACCATCCTAGTAAATAATCTTGGAATATGAAGCTTAATCAATCTCGTATAATAAAACGAGAAAGTAATAAAGATAGATGCATGTACATAATACGTACAATGCACATTATCAAGTAATCCATTGTTTGAAATTGAAAATAATTAATTGCTATGTAAATGATACTTATACGCAATGGTCACTGCCTTTGTCAGCCGATTTCAGTGAAAACTGGTACGTACTTATTAGAGTGTGATTGTGGCCAAGCTCGGGTGACGGAGTCGTCCCGGGACGGTCTCTCTAGGGTAGGCTTGCACCCGAGTGGCGATGCTTGAGAATCGTGGAGTGGGTTGACGATGATTGTGTTTGAGAGACTGTTTTGCCATTTTTTAAATATAGGTGTTGTATAGGATAGGTAACTTACCTTCTGGTACGAATGTGCGACTTAAATATAAGTAGGTAGGGCCGGGGTAGGTCGTCGTATTCTCTGATCGCATGTTCCCTTACACGATGACCTGCTTTCAGGAAATTTGTGAGAAAAGTCGACGGCCAGACTAGCGCGAGTGGGGTATGCCCTCGCTTCTAGCCTCGCTATGTCGACTTTTTGACGCCAGTGAGACATTGCACATTGTCGCTGGTCGCGGTCGGGCTTTTAGAAGGGCGGACCGCCCGAAGCAAGAAGTGGCCAATGAGCCGAAGATAGCCCGGCCAGAGATAAGGCCACATCATGTGGGCTACCAAGAATGGCCCTGCATCCTCGGGTGCAGGGTCATTCTTCTTAAGTATTACTTTGCCATTATGCTCGCCGGTAGTTGTAGTAGTACAGTGCTCGATACTATTTATCGCCGATTCGTCACGCGAAAAGTTAAAAGAAATTCATGTAAAGTAAATAGTGTATCATCTGATACATAGATAGCATTGTTGTAAATTATCAGTTATGAGTTAGAAGAAGATGGCGTATTGCTTCAAATTTACAGTTAGTAAAAAAAAAATTTTGTACATTTTTTAAAATCGCATAACTTTCGTAGAATTGGTCCAAACGACGTGCGCTTTTTTTGGAAGCTAGAGGGATTAGTTTGATAAATGATATGATTCGTCGTTTTGAAAAAATGTACTTGGTCGGAATAGCAAAACAAAAAATTGTAAAGGTCGTTTTTTAAACTTTTTTTTGTGAGCCTGTAATAAAAATTCAAAAAACCAGTTTGTAGATTTAAGTAAGTTATATACGTGCCTAAAATTTCATCAAAATCGATTAACGTTGCTCTGAGCTATGAACGCTTAAAAATCGCAGAATAAGGTCGAAAAACGCTGATTTCGGGAATTTCCGCGATTTTCGATCTTATTCGACGATCTTTAAGCGTTCATAGCTCAGAGCAACGTTAACCGATTTTGATGAAATTTTAGGTACGTATATAACTTACTTAAATTTACAAACGGGTCTTTTGAATTTTCATTACAGGCTCACCAAAAAAGTTTTAAAAACGACCGTTACTATTTTTTTCGCTATTCCGACCAATAGCATTTTTTTCAAAACGACGAAACACATCATTTAGCAAACTAATCCCTCTAGCTTCTCAAAAAAACTCACGTCGTTAGGACCAATTCTACGAAAGTTATGCGATTTTAAAAAGTGTACAAATACTTTTTTTACTAACTGCAAGAATACTTAAACAAGTGACTATTCAAAGCGACATTTTGTTGCCGATTATTCCGTGTTCAATAGGCGTCTGGACTTGTAACATGTCATACCCGTTTCTCATAGATTCTTGTGCGCTGAATACGAATCCGCGAACCGTTTAATCACCACCACGCTCAGTTCTTGAGAAATTCGATTGTGAAAAAAATGCAAATTTTCAACTTTGAAATTTTTTCAAGTTCAAACAGTAATAATTACTCAATTGGTTCTTCCGCCAAATTGTTCTATGAACTATCCCGAATACAACGATATAAGTTATTTTGGCACTATGAACATTTAAATATGTTTAAACAACGATCCAAGGGAAAAGGACACCCGAAATGCACCAATTTTTCAGATATCTTTCAATTTATTTAAAAAACTAAGGGTCTACGAGAAAATCTGACGGCTCCACGCGATGCAGCAGACATTTTTCCTCCGGAATTCATCAACAGCAATCGTAAGTCACCTTTTGTTTTCAATAGAGAAACGAAATAGGCAGTGGTACTCGACGGCGGCGGGCGTATCCATTGCCGCTCAGCGTAACAGTCGGCACCGCACGTTTCGCCAAACCATTTCGTTTCTGTATTGAAAACAAAACGTGTTTTACGATTGCTGTTGATGGTTTTCGGAAGAAAAATGTCTGCTGCATCGCGTGGAGCCGTCAGATTTTCTTCTAGACCCTTAATTCTTTAAATAAATTGAAAGATATCTAAAAAATTGGTGCATTTCAGGTGTCCTTTTCCCTTGGACCGTTGTTTAAACATATTTAAATGTTCATAATGCCATACTAACTTATATCGTTGTATTCGGGATGGTTCATAGAAGAATTTGGTGGAGCAACCAATTGAGTAACTATTACTGTTTGAACTAAAAAAATGTTCAAAGTTGAAAATTTGCATTTTTTGCCAAATCGGATTTCTCAAAAACTGAGGGTGATGGCGATAAAACGGTTCGCGAATGCCTATTCAGCGCACAAGAATCTATAAGAAAGGGTTATTGAATGTTACAAGTCCAGCCACTCCAGACGGCTGTTGAACAGGGAACTATCGGCAAAAAAATGTGTCGCTTTGAATAGTCACTTGTTTATTGATTTTTAAATTTGAATCAATACGCCATCTTCTTATGACTCAAAACTGTTAACTTACAACAATGGTATGTATGTATCAGGTGACACACTAATTATTTTACATGAATTTCTTTTAACTTTTCGCGTGACGGATCGGCGAAAAATAGTGTAGAGCACTATAGTAGTAGTTTGGTTGGCCATAGGCTGACCCATCGACACCCCCTCCCTTGAAATTGAGCACACCGCGTTCTGAATTAGAGTTGCGAAGAATATTACGGAGCTAGTTAGTGTTGCGACTAAATGTTGATCACGGTTTGAATTAGCGTTGCGAATCAAGTATGCCCCGCGTTTGGTTCCAGCATAGCGTTGCGAATAAATATCCATCGTGGTTGCTTGTAGTGTTTCGAAAAAAGAGACGCGATTATTTTTTAGATTGCTCTTGTATTTTGAATTGGAGTTACTAGAGTTTCAATCAATGCATTACTTTTGATTCGTGGTATTCTTTTTATTAGAGTTGCAATGCGACTGATCGAGTGGTTATTCCACGCGAAATCGGACACTTTTTGGAGTAACATTTCGGATGTTGCTGAAATTTGAATATGTTGTAGTCTTTAGTGATATTTAAACGTACCTCGAAGGATTTTTCAAAATTTTGAAAAATGTCGATTTTACAGCTGTTTGAAGTTAAGTGTTAACTTTTTTTCAATACATTATGGCTATGGAAGTAGTAAACGGATGAAGATGAGCTTTACAGTGTTTATAGAGAAGCCATTGAAGTTTTAAGAAAAAATTATTTCAGTTTAAAAAAAATTTTTAAATCGAATGCTATATATTTAATAATCCACTAAGAAAGTGACTCTCAAGACAAATTCAACCATATGTTATACTATGACCTTTTAAGGCTACACATGGTTAGGAATGAAAGAAGATATTCAATCTACTAGATAGATAGATATAGGGGAATGTGGGGCAAGACGGGGGGCGGGCAAGACGGGGTACCCCCCATATCTCGTGATACAAACGCCCAAATCAAAATTGAGCATACACGTTAGACGCGTCGCTATCGGCACCGTCATTGACTAGCGAATCAGTGAAACATGTGGACGCGTGACGAAGTTAGATCAGAATTTATAATTTATTGGAACTTCCTTACTTTTTCCTTATTTCTAGCACCCGTGACAGTGATATAATAATATAGAAGATTTTCGGTACATGTATGTGTTTCTGAGGCAGAATTTAGCTGGTTATAAGGTACGTGTGTTATTTTATATTTTTGTAAATTAAGTTTCGAGCATTGTTCATATGATTGTCGTGAGACGCGAAGGGGCATGATGGGGTAATGAAAATGAGAGGAATCCCATCATGCCCCTCACAAACTTAGAAATAAAAATCAAAGTTTCTCATTGTTCCAGGATGTTTTTGGAAACTACAGACGGATGACGAACCGAGGAAAATGATACTTCTTTTCTATTAATTAATCGAAACGAACTGATTCCCTCGTGGAAAGGTGGATAAACTGTCAAATATGTGGCAAATGGGCTCATTTCTCCTGTGTTGATGTAGGAGATGAGGACGACGAAGACATACATGTGTGTCTCCTCTGTCAACCCAATAAATAATTACTTTGTATATATATACTTTATTTATATTGTTTTTTAATTGGTACCCCATCTTACCCCACCCGTGGGGCAAGATGGGGTAATTCATTCCATTTAAAAAACTGAGGGTCTCTTCGTTTCGAAAAAAATATTGTAAATACCAAAAATTGAGTTACCGTATTTTGTTGTGTATACCAAAAAGTAAAAGTCTTCCTTCTTCAGTTTTTTTTACAAATACTTACCATATTCGAGAACACTGTATAAGAATAGCAGATATAGCCGTTTGGCCGCTGCGAGTACCGCACGGCTCAGCCATTCGAGCCGGTGTGATTTGACGCAGCGTCAACTTTCGGCAATTTTTACAGGGCCAATTTTAAAATGTCCGTATTTTTGAAAATTTTCCACCAAGGGGAAGGATAGAACTATATTCTCCTTTTTCAGATTTTTAAAATCGCGCCCGATGGTAAAAACCTGCGTTTGGTTAAAATAATTGCACAAAAAATGGTTCAAATTGTTATTTTTTTAAACTGAAATAATTTTTTCTTAAAACTTAAATGTCTTGTCTCTAAACACCACAAAGATAATATAGATCCGTTTACTACTTCCATAACCATAATGTATTGAAAAAAAGTTGTCACTTAACTTCAAACAGCTGTAAAATCGACATTTTTCAAAATTTTGAAAAATCCTCTGAGGTACGTTTAAATATCACTAAAGACTACAATATATTAAAATTTCAGCAACATCCGAAATGTTACTCCGAAAAGTGTCCGATTTCGCGTGGAATAAACCCGCTTTGTTTTAATTAATCGTCCTAGTTTGATTCTTAATATTTTTTTTGAGTTAGTGTTGCGATAATGACTGACCGCGTTTGTAATTAGAGTTGCGATCCTCCAACCCCCAATGCCCCGAAGCTGTCCTGGGACATGTCCGAAGACATGTTCCTGGGAAAAAGGAGTCCCCAGCAGCTGGCTTTGCTGCACAGGGGACACTACACAGCCTTCAGGAAGGCTGCAACGAATTAAAGTTAGAGTTGCGTATTGCGAGACACAGGTGCACTGAATTTTTATTAGTGTTGCGAAAAATGAAACCATCGACGTGGTGGTTCTCGGTAGCTTTTTATATTTGTTAGAGTAGTGTAGTTGCTTCGGAGCTTTTTCGTTCGTTATTTGGTATTTGTATCGAGTATAGTAGCATTTTCAGTAATGAAGCACCATCCGGGAATTTTGAAGTTTTTTGAGAAATTAGTGCTGCGAGTAGCCCAAAGTCCTAGTGACTATGCTCGGGAGTTGATTTTAGTCTGTAATAAGTTAGCGTTGCGTAAAAAAGAAACGGTCCACTCACGGTTTTCTTGCATTAATGAGTGGACAATGATCAGCTGCCCTTCTGGCTACTGATCATTTTTTCTTGCAGCCCTGAGTGGCTGCAGCACCCTCCTTCTCCTACCACCACATCCCCATCCTTGAATCGAGTGTTTGTCACTGGAAATATTGTTTCAAAAGTATATTCATATCTTGCAGACAAATGTTTTGTATTTTTGTTAGAATATTTTTAAATTTGATGTTCCAATTTTTATGGAATAGCATTTGGAAAAATTTATTCTGTGACTGAAAGAATGGCGATGAAAGGTGTGATTCATTATTTCTAATGGAAATTGCAGACTTCTGACACACCTCCGTTCAATTAAAGTTCTAATTAGAGTCTTTGACAAGTAGTAGTAGCTATTCCTCATTAGCGTTGCTGATGTTTGCATAGTAACTTCGTCGATCGTTGTATTTATTTTCAGGTTGATAAGAACTGTAGTTTTTTATTTTTATACATTTTCAATATTCCTTTGCATTGATCAAAATTCAGCCGCGATTGTTGTTTAATTTGATGATGTTAAAACGAAATTTGCACTGAAAAAGTAGGTAAATGCAATTCGGCGCTTTATATTGATAGTAAATTTTCAATATTAACGCGTGCTTGTTGTTGCTACTTTTTATATGAAAGTAATTTCCATTACGGTGCAGTAAAGTTCAATTATTCCAACCTTCAAGATTTGCATAAATGTTTTTGATTACCTATTGTATATTATAATTGATTATGTATCGAGTCATTGATACATAAATTTTGAAACTGCCAATTAATGAAATACTAGAAGAAAATTATTAAGTTGATGTAACAAAGCACCGAATGTGCTTAATATTATGAATATCAATTGCTTCGGAATGAAATGTAATATCATTAGTTGCTTCTTTTTCATGAATTACCAAAGTTTTGATTGCCTACTTCGTTTGCTGACAATGAAGCAGTATTTTTAATCTTTTCTTTCATTTTAATACCGAATCGATATTCCATATTGAGTTATAGACTGTACCTTCAAATATGATATTTCAATAGTTGGGCAATAGTGATTCAATGAAAGGACTATATCTGTTGAAATTACATTACTTAATCGAAATAGATTGTAGGTACTAATCCATTGAGAAAGTTTCTGTTGCAGAGTATTATGTGTGAAGAATATTGCAAAAATAGGATTTCAGGTTCATCATCCTTGAGAAACGAAACCTCAAGGAATTTTTATTAATACTTTTGCGAATGTTTCAGGTAACATCGCGGGTCCATCGAGGGAAGTAAGAAACACACGACAATTTCAGATTTTTATTAGGCAGGCCATTATTTAAATTTAAGTACATATGTATATGGTTAGGTAAGACGGCTTAGGTTTAGTGGCCACATAGAATAAGTAGTTTTTAAGGAAGAAGATAAACACTGCAGTGTTTAACTAAATATAAGTAGCAATTACTAAATACGAGCGCTCGTATAGTTAGGAATTATTAGTATTTAAGTAGACATAGCAAATATGCACTGGCATATTTCCTATTAATGAATAGGAAATGATAATTATTCACTAATTAAGAATGAAACAAAGAAAAAGGGAGGAAAACATTTTGCTAAATAATGATATATCATATAACATACCTTATAATGATATATCATTACCAGTGTTTTCTCTAATAATTTCCCTCAAAATTACCCCCTTTTTTCTTTGTTTCATTCCCAATTAATGAATAATTATCATGGTAGAAATATACCAGAAAATTCTTAAAATTTGAAATGAAGAAACAAAGAAATGTTTTAAATTCTGTTTAGCTCATCGCGGTAGTTTTTTACAGAAGGAATCCTTCTATTGCCCGCTTGTGGAGCGATAGAGGATTGTTTTGCAACCGTGCATCAGGGGGATCTATGGAAATGAAAATAAAATTTTGCATAAAAGGAGGGCGGATGGGCCGCGGTTAGGGCGGGTCTCCACTCGCAGCGCCTCCACGCGGTGAGACCTGGGCAATCTGTATTATTTGAAGTATAATTACTAATCGTATCACAAGTAACATTGTAATACAATTATTAATTACATGACAAGTAATACGAGCCGATTGGCTGCGATCATCTATCTTCGTTAATCTCTATTCTATCCGTCCAGATTCGATTCTAAATATTTCTCCTACAATGACATTTTATTTCTCCAATAATATTAAAAGAAAAAGACTCCAATAGCAATCTTGGTGCCATATTTCCCAAACGGTTGCTCCTTTCTCAGTTACTAGGTCTCGCATTACGATATCCCTTATCGCCGTTTTGATCCAAAGCAACGATTTCGTTAACAACCCTGCGGAGTCTCGCGTGAACGAAGCCGTTCGTAAGTTCCTTCGCGTCCACGGCGCAGCGTCGTCGGTTTAACCCTCTCATTACCTGGCGCTGTGGTTGCGTGACGTTTATTGGAACGTGCTGGCCGACGTTTCTGCTGAAAGAACATAAGGCACAGTATGTTCCCACCTGAACGAGGGGTGTTGCATTCGCAACGACATAGTGAACAGCTGACAGTCTGCTCGCGTAAGATTAACAATAACTCCGCGAATAATCATCTCCGTTCGTTCGAACGACAGAACGGGATAATATTCATCTTGGGAACCATAGCCCCGAGCATTGCATAGTCTGCATACTGTGTCTTTTTCCTCCTTCCAGTACTTGCTTCCCCGCTCTTCGTTTCCACATCTGAACCTTGCAATCATTCTTTGGTCTCTGCCTCTGTAGTTTCCATTTAGATAATTTGCTCTCTGGTCATCCCTGATTTCTGTGTAATGTGCGTTGTATCTGCCTTCTTGTATTCTGTCGTATTGCCATTGAACCTGCTCTGCCCTGTCCCTTTGCGCTAGTTCCTCAGCGAACTCTCTTCCTCGCCTTCTTTCTATTTCCATTTCTTGGATATCCATCATTTTCTGCATGTAGTATGCATCTCTCATTTCTTCCCACTTCGACTTTTTCTCTGCTTGCTTCACGTCTATTTCCCTCCAGCATTCCTGTACTATTTTATTCTTGTTCAGCCGTTTCGCTTTCTCCTCATATTTTATTGCTCTTTTCCCCGCTTCTATCCTTACTTTGTCCGTTTTTGTTTCCTCCAAAATTAGATATGCTGGTGTATTGAAGTCCAGACCTAAAGTCCACCTTATGTATTTCTCCTGTATCTTCTCTACCTTTTCTGCTTCCATCCATCCCCAAATTTCTGACGCGTACAGCAAGATACTTTTCACTATGCTTCTGAATATTCTCATTCTTCTCTCAAAATTGTTCTTGAACATTCTTTGTCCTATTCCCCATATCTGCGCCATTGCTATTCTAGCTTTCTTTATGAGTTCCCTTATATGCATCTCTCTGCCTCCGTTTATCTGAAAATTATACCCTAAGTATTTGAATTCCTTTACTTCTTCCAGACTGTGCCCCTGCCAACCCCATTCTTCTCTCTTCTTCTTTCCTCTTCCTTTATGGAAAATCAGCACCTTAGATTTCTCTGCGTTCAGTTGCAACCCTTTCTTTTCAAGGTATTTTCCGAATCTTCGTATCATGTCCTTAAGATCTTTTGGTTCATTTGCTAGTAACGCTATGTCGTTCGCATATGCTTGAGTCCAGATTTTTTCTTTTCCTACTCTAACTCCTCCTGCTTGGTTTTTCCTCATGGTTTCCTCCAAGTCCGCTACATATATTGTAAATAACGTTGGACTCAGTGGGCATCCCTGTCTCACCCCTTTTGTTGTCCAGAATTTGGATGACATTTCTCCGTTTACTTTTCTCTTCTTCACCTTTTATCTCACCCTTCGGCTCTTTATTATCTGTCGATTACACTGTCCACCGGAACCTTTTCTATTCCCCTTGTTTTCCACCCGACCTCGTAATTTTCTGCGCACTTTTTCCACACTTTTCGTCTATTTCTTTCGCCTGTCTGCTTACACACGTTCTTCTCTCGCGCACGTCACGTGGTTCCCCCGAATGAAGGTTTAATTTATCTATTAAATTTAATAAAGGTAATTTTAGTGCCAGCAACAGCGGTTAGGCTTAATTTGTGAGGTACTTTTTATTTAATTCCTGAATTAGTGTATTGTTATAATAGTACTAATCGTTTCCAATATGTACACAATTCAACAGTGGTTACACGTTATCAATATCTACAATTTCAACAGTCGCGAATCGTTTCAAATCTTTGTAATTTCGATAGTCACGAATCGTTTAAAATCTCTGTAATTTCGACAGTCGCGAATCTTTTACAATCTCTACAGTTTTCTTAGTTGCTACACGTTACCTGGATGTAGAAATTTTCCACTTTCGTTGTTCCATTACTTACAATATTGTGATCTAACAAAAGTAATTTTGCAGTAAGAATTTGTTTCAGAGCAGTTATATCGACTTTAATTAGAGTGGCTTTTTGCTATAATAAGCATAGAGACTACATAAAGTGTCCGAAGAAGGTAAGAGCGTATGGCAGAAAGTCTTGCTGCAGGAAATTTAAATGCTAATAGTCATTTAGGGAAAATTAACGAAGAGATGTTATATTTTTAACGCATAATTTATCGGTGTTGGGATAAAATTAATCGAGTACGTTTATCGGTGAATCGAAATATTGTTAATGGGAAGCTAATAAAATTAACAAATAGCATGGGAACTACCGTAGATTTTAAAGTATTACGAATCTACATTACTCAGAGTTTTGAAAAAATACATTACTTCTGTATGTTAGAAGACATTAAGGGACATATTTTGTATCAATATACCACTTCAATATATCAAGATATTTAAAAAAAAGCGGGTGTGCCAATACTTTTTTTACCCACTGTATCTATAAGCTCTACATAAAAACATTTCACTTTTCACAGGTACGGGTGTCGGGTGTAGTTATGAAAAGTGAGAATTTTGTAATGGACATTGCTATATAATATTATTTCTGGCCTCGACGAATTTCAAGTTAGCTACGAGTCGGCCGAGCGCGACAACCTCTGAGGACAAAGTCAAAACATTGAACTACGTTGCGTCTTCGCAGTCGGTTCCCAAACGCGAACGCGATCGGACGTGAATTATTTGCAGTGCCATGGTGCTTCTTAAATCACGATATCTCGCTTCGTGCATTAATTTTATCGGTTACTGGACTGTGTGAGAGGTCTTTAAACAGCATTTCACTGCGTTATACCCTTCATCTAGAAGACTTTTGGGAAAACTCTTTCCACGAGTCTGGACACATCCTCGCACTACGCACGAAGAATGTACGGGGCATTTTCTGATATTTTTTATCTTTACACTACTGCCCAAATATTAATCTACCCTTTGAAATAATTATAAATATTATAAAGAATGTAAATTTAGGATGATTAATTCGTCTAATTCAATTAAAATGGTGTATCTATATTTTATCGCTATACATATATGTACCTACATGTAGGTCGAGGAATTTACTATCGTTCTTTTAAATTAACCCCAGTAGGAGTAATTATTATATTAATATCCAATAGCTACAGTATTCCTCGGATAGTTTTTATCGTGAGGTCAAATTTTTTTGAGGAGCTCCAGTAATTACTAACCTATTATCAGCTATTCCCTATATTGGTCAAATAATAGTTGAATGAATTTGAGGAGGATTCTCTATTGATAATGTTACTCTAACCCGGTTTTACTCATTTCACTTTACTCTACCATTAAGTATTGTAATTTTTGTAATTATACATTTATTCTTTCTTCATCTAAAAGGATCCAATAGGAACAAATAGAAAGAAATACAAAATTTTATTCTATTTGTACTTTACACTTAAGAATATTTTAGGTTTCATCGTAATCCTTATACTTCATTTCTTAATTATTATACAGTATCCTTACATTTTAGGAGTGCCTGATAATTTTATTTATGCTAATTCAACATCTACCCCCATCCATATTAAATCTGAACAATACTTTTTATTTACCTATTCAATTCTACGTGCAATTTCAAACAAACTGGTAGGAGTAATTGGTCTCATCGGATTAATTTTAATCTTAATAGTTCTACCATTTACCAAGACTTATCATATAATATCAAGAACATTTTATCTCAAAAATCAATTTATATTCCGAAGATATGTTTCATTATTTATCTTACTATCTTGATTTGGAGGGAAACATATCGCGAGTATCCTTACAAAGAATAAGTCAAATTTTTACAACATTATACTTTTCCTTCTTTCTTATTAATCGTAATATAAATAAATATCGAGATACATTAATCTATAAAATCTAGTTATATGTCTAATCAAACTCATAACCAGATTTTATAGATTAATGTATCTCGATATTTATTTATATTACGATTAATAAGAAAGAAGGAAAGGTTGTAAAAATTTGACTTATTCTTTGTAAAGATACTCGCGATATGTTTCCCTCCAAATCAAGATAGTAAGATAAATAATGAAACATATCTTCGGAATATAAATTGATTTTTGAGATAAAATGTTCTTGATATTATATGATAAGGCTTGGTAAATGGTAGAACTATTAAAATACTAATTCTATATTTCCAAAATATATGTCTAATCAAACTCATATTTTGGAAATATAGAATTAGTATTTTCTATTTACTTAACCACAGTTGAAAAAAAAATTTTGAACCAAAAATAAAAACTAAATAAATTAGAGCATAAGAAAGTGAGGCGAAAGATGCGAGCTATCAGTTGGGCTTTATCCGCGAGAATGATCGGATCGGTGAATATCCGTGAACGTTACGATGGCTATTATTTCCTGATTTCTCGATGCCTACATCAATTCGTTGGACTAATGTACTAAATAGAAGACCGTTTAATAAGATTTGACTGGAATATAGGTGCATCGTCTAGAACACTTTTTGGCAAACAGTTGCCCAGCGTTGGATGACATCTCGCAATGATAAAGATACACGTACAAGGTGAGGGGTGCACGACCGTAGTTGTGAAAAGTGAAAATTTTGGAATAGACATATATAAAATTATTTCTGGCCTCAACGAATCTGGCCAGAACGTCAACAATCTCTATCAAAGTCGTCATCTGCCAGTTGAACTTCACCTGCGACAGAGATCGGATCTCAGCGAATGCATGAGCATATTATTTCGCGATATCTCGATTCCTGCATTAATTTAATCGATTCCTGGACCATGTGAGAGGTCGCTTAACAAGATTCTACTACAATTCACCCAGTATCTAAAAGACTTCTTGACCCGCTGCTTAAGGGGACTAGGCAGTCGTTTTTAGTGAGAAATGGACTCTGTTACTTATTTATTTGTAAAAAAATGGAAGCAAATCCAGATGTATCCTTTTACCCAATGTTTGTTAATACCATACAGATTGAAAAAAAAATTGGTAAGAAATATATATGTACTTAAAAAAGAAATATATATGTACTTAAAAATTTTAACGTTTTTCCGTCGTTTTCCCTTAATATCGGTCTTAAAATGTAACGCAATTCGATTTCAAAGGTGTGATTCTTGTTTCTTGGATTCATAGTTTCGGACCAAACCTATAAAAACAAAAATTAAATAAAAATTATGCAATTGGTGGCTGAAAAACGGCGATTTTTCCGAGAAAAATTCGTTCTTGTTTTGACGCTACCAAAATCCGGTGACTTCTTAATTTTTTTATGAAAATTTCGAAGTTTTACGGATCATATCAGAGGTTTGGTCCGAAATGGCATATGTTTTACACATCCTGTAATTTTTTCGAGTCGATCTGAACCTCCATTCGTTCACAATTAGGAAAAAAGCAAGAGAAAAAAAGATTTCGAGGAAAACGCGTTTAAAGTTTTTCTACGTCTTAAAATACTTTTACATTTATATACCTCGCTTAATGAGTTTCAGCAGAGTGAATTTTAATATAAACCAAACGGTATTTTATTCAGAAAGGATAGTACTTCCCAAAAATGCAATAAAAAAAAATCGATTTTTCGACTGCCTAGTCCCCTTAAGGACATTGTTCAGACTGTGTTCAACGATCGGTGAGTCGTATATTTCAATTTCTTCAATTTTTCTGCATGCTATTGAACAAATAATTGCTGTAGCGATCACAGTGACTAAGAATACATACTTTGTACTCGTGAACTGTAACATTAACGCGCATACTTCCAAATGCTTAATACAGTCAAAAGCAATAAATAAATTTGTAATTCGAGGTTAAAGTTCTAATAATGCGTTTCAAATATTCCAAATTATTTTTCTTGAATTTTATAATCAAAGCTTGATGCTTTGAATACGAATTACACTTCTCAAGTTTAATTACATTCGAACCATTAGATTCTCAAATTAAACGAGAATCGAAAGCACTAATTTATTAAGGATTTTCAATTATATAAGTTGAAGCTCTTTCTCATACAAATAATATCTGAGAATGACAGTTAATATTGGTACTACATGGTCACTCAGCTCGCTACTTCTACTTTTCTCTCTGCTTACAATATTAAAATCAACCTAGCAATAAGTCTTAGTTTAAGAATTTTAGTCGCAAGACTTTTTCCAAATTTTTAAAAATGAGCAAAGCATTGGTCGAATATGGGCCAGAAATATTTCGTAGAAATGGGTCACTTTCGTAGGTACCTCCACGTTGGTGTGCCTGGACTTGGTAACGTTTTCCAATGCATTGCGACTTGCAAAACGTTATCAAGCTGAAGCCTACGATCTAGTTTAAGGATCCAGATCGAGCCAAACTTACACTCGGTGAGCTTGGTTCGGTCTGGACATCTATTCAAAAATGCACTTGCGTGATTCGAGCGATTAGCTTCTGTTCCGTCTCGTTCTTTTTGAATATAAGAGTGCCAAACGCACTCTTTTAGAAATGCAATTCGCCTTCGATGACTGATTTGGATTTCGCGCACGGTGTGCTCGCCCTTCATAGGCCGGCTGTGCTGGGTACAACTTATTACGGCTTTTCACAGAGGACCATTGTTAGACGATGATGTGCGCCAGTTCATGACCATTCTGATTTTCTAGTTATCGCGTCGATACCGGGCTTCGGTCCACCTCGTCCCGCTCTGTGGTCTCAGATGGCTCGTTCTCGGTCACACGCGCCAAGGCTGTGTAAAGTCGTGATATGGAGCACGCCATGTAGGTACGAAAATTCGGTGCATCGAGGGTGAATGTTCGCGTCGCGTCTTTCGGTCCTTTCGGTCGTTTAGTCTCCTTTGCAATCTCAATCGGGAGATTCTTAGCTTTCGCATATCCCTCGAAAGTTACGCAAGTGCATATTTGCAATAGATTACGCCACTAGGGCCCATTGTAAAGAGTGCGATAGGCTAAGTTTAAGGGTAGAGGTGCGCTTGCTTGTCGAGAGTGACACCTTCTGTTTTTGCTTTTGCTTTCTCTTACGATTAGCTTCACCGTGCACCGTGTCGTTTCTTATTTAGCATACTTTTAAATATTTGTCATAGTGACTTTTCTATTCCCTACTTTCAATTATTTTTTCTTTCCGGAAATATAATTCGCTCTCGGGAGAAATCTTGAATTAGCACAAGATGCTCGGGCAAGATACACTCGCCTGTGCAAATTGTCGGCTTTGCGATGGGAGCGCGTGTTGCAGCTGCATGTGATTTAATTGTGAGGCGGGCTGCTGTGAGTCTGACCCCCTCAGGCGCGGCCCCGAGCGGGGAACTCCCGTTAATGGGGGCGGATGGATGAATGGTGGTCGCGTATTAGCGTTTTGTCTGTGCAACTGCAATGCGTGAGTGTATCGAGCAGCTCGAGGTCTCTCGCGACGGCGAATCCGTGTCCGTTTGTCCATCCTTTTTTATCTCTGCAATGAGATACTTAGAATCTGGTTGGCACTTGAAAACAATGCAAGCCTACCTCTGAAATATGCGAAAGAAATTGTAACCGCATGTATGCACAGAGATCCACGAGATCCTCTCGTCTATTTCTCTCACGCGTGTATGCTAATCCTTTGGACTTTAAAGTAAAGTCTTTTGAAAAAATTTTAGTAGCCATTTACCGTATATTGCAATCACAGTCCGCAGGGTTAATATATCGAAGCATAGTCTGTTATGCTTTCTCCGAGTAGTGTGTGTGTGTGTGTGCTGCGAAATTTACAAAAACTTGGGCAGGCAAGTTTAGTTTTAAGTGTTTCATCGAAGAATTCGCCGAGGGGTTCGCCGAAGGGTTCTCTGCTGAATTTTTTTAAGAAATTCACTCAGAATTTCGTTGGCGGGCACAGGGTGGAATTAGATCTGGGTTAAGGCTTACTAACACTGCAAAGTAGAATTGGAACAGTTTTCTGGCATTCCATGCCATTAGCGCCCGACGAGGCTGCTTTTTTCACCTTACAATTCGGAATGATTATGCGCCCAAGGAGGTCTGGACATCTATTCAAAAATGCACTTGCGTAATTCGCGCGATTAACTTCTGTTCCGTCTCGTTATTTTTATATATAAGAGTGCCAAACGCACTCTTCTAGAAATGCAATTCTTCTTCGATGACTGATTTCGGTTTCGCGCATGGCGTGCTCGCCCTTCATAGGCCGGCTGTGCTGGGTACAACTTATTACGGCTTTTCACAGAGGACCATTGTTAGACGATGATGTGCGCCAGTTCATGACCATTCTGATTTTCTAGTTATCGCGTCGATACCGGGCTTCGGTCCACCTCGTCCCGCTCTGTGGTCTCAGATGGCTCGTTCTCGGTCACACGCGCCAAGGCTGTGTAAAGTCGTGATATGGAGCACGCCATGTAGGTACGAAAATTCGGTGCATCGAGGGTGAATGTTCGCGTCGCGTCTTTCGGTCCTTTCGGTCGTTTAGTCTCCTTTGCAATCTCAATCGGGAGATTCTTAGCTTTCGCATATCCCTCGAAAGTTACGCAAGTGCATATTTGCAATAGATTACGCCACTAGGGCCCATTGTAAAGAGTGCGATAGGCTAAGTTTAAGGGTAGAGGTGCGCTTGCTTGTCGAGAGTGACACCTTCTGTTTTTGCTTTTGCTTTCTCTTACGATTAGCTTCACCGTGCACCGTGTCGTTTCTTATTTAGCATACTTTTAAATATTTGTCATAGTGACTTTTCTATTCCCTACTTTCAATTATTTTTTCTTTCCGGAAATATAATTCGCTCTCGGGAGAAATCTTGAATTAGCACAAGATGCTCGGGCAAGATACACTCGCCTGTGCAAATTGTCGGCTTTGCGATGGGAGCGCGTGTTGCAGCTGCATGTGATTTAATTGTGAGGCGGGCTGCTGTGAGTCTGACCCCCTCAGGCGCGGCCCCGAGCGGGGAACTCCCGTTAATGGGGGCGGATGGATGAATGGTGGTCGCGTATTAGCGTTTTGTCTGTGCAACTGCAATGCGTGAGTGTATCGAGCAGCTCGAGGTCTCTCGCGACGGCGAATCCGTGTCCGTTTGTCCATCCTTTTTTATCTCTGCAATGAGATACTTAGAATCTGGTTGGCACTTGAAAACAATGCAAGCCTACCTCTGAAATATGCGAAAGAAATTGTAACCGCATGTATGCACAGAGATCCACGAGATCCTCTCGTCTATTTCTCTCACGCGTGTATGCTAATCCTTTGGACTTTAAAGTAAAGTCTTTTGAAAAAATTTTAGTTGCCATTTACCGTATATTGCAATCACAGTCCGCAGGGTTAATATATCGAAGCATAATCTGTTATGCTTTCTCCGAGTAGAGAGTGTGTGTGTGTGTGTGTGCGCGCGCGCGCGCGCGTGTGCTGCGAAATTTAGAAAACTTGGGTAAGCAAGTTTAGTTTTAAGTGTTTCATCGAAGAATTCGCCGAGGGATTCGCCGAAGGGTTCTCTGCTGAATTTTTTTAAGAAATTCACTCAGAATTTCGTTGGCGGGAACAGGGTGGAATTAGATATGGGTTAAGGTTTACTAACACTGCAAAGTAGAATTGGAACAGTTTTCTGGCATTCCATGCCATTAGCGCCCGACGAGGCTGCTTTTTTCACCTTACAATTCGGAATGTTTATGCGCCCAAGGAGGCTGCTGTTCTTTCGTCTTGTTATTAGGCATCATTAAGCGCCTATACTGACTGTTGTTGTTTTTTTTTAATTAAAATTGAAAAGTATTAGACGTATAAAGGGGCCACTCCTTTTTTCTATCAATCTTCAGATTCATCAAGCGCCAAATGCGGCTGCTCGAAAATTTTCTGAATGTCCGAATTGCGTGGCGCTCCATGCGGCTGCCTGGAATTTAAAGGAAATTTTTTGGAACTTGTTTAAATACAAATTGTCTGTTTCAGTAATAGTGTTTGTGATCGCCCGTAATGCGATCGTAGAGTCAGTGTTTTTGCACAAGTAAAACTAGTCGAGAGCCCGGTGCTCTGATAGCCTTTTCACCGCGAAAGTAAAGTCATGCACGATTCCAACTGGAGCTGCTTGGCTGAGGGCTAAAGGAATAATCAGCTGAGGGGTGCTGATCTGACGGGTGCTGGTCAGAGGGCTGCTGGTCTCAGGGTTGCTGGTCAGATTTTACGAGCTTGCAGAGATGCAGTACTTTTGATGCCAGCGAACGGCAAGTCACTTTACAATTCTTTGAATATTGGTGCATGCAATAGATCGAAATTATTTCTGTAGAAAACATAGCGTAGCCAGCTCTTTCGATTCTGGCAGTTCCAACAAAAATGCGCGACATGCAGGGGCCCATTTCACATGGTCGGTATTCCTTTCAGGAACACATATGCAATATTTCGCGAATATGGTCTAGGGCGTATTGGCAGTAGCCTCATGACGTGGCTCTTTTCTAAACCATATTTACGAAATATTGCAGAAATGTTGTTAAAACGAATGCTAATTACATGAAATGGGCCCCTAACCGCTGCACATATGTGTTGGAAAGAGCAGAATCCAATGAGCTGACCATACAAGGTACTCGTACATTGTGACATGCATGAGTCTGTTTTAAAATAAGAAAAATTAAATCAATACAACACTTGCCCGCGATTTTTAAAATTCCGATTAATAATTCGTAAAATAATTGAATCGATCGAGTCGAGTAGAGTCACCGCGAAAATTTTGAAAAGGTTCCGAGTGGAACCAGACTTCCGAGCAATCTTGCAGCCTAGCAAGATCCTTTGTGATCGCGCATAATGCGATCGTAGAGTCCCCGCTTTCTCGCATCCGTGTACATATTTTGCAGAGCACCGTGGCTCTTACTTAGAGTAGTATTACCGCGAATTTGGAGTAAAATTTTTGCATATCTAAGACTTGTCCAGAGCATCGAAGCTCAAGTTGAATTTTCTTCGCGATAGTAGAGTCAATTTTTTGCGCATTCAAAGTTCGTCCAGAGCACCGGTGCCATAATTGCTTTTTATCGCGGAAGTAGCGTCAAATTTTCGCTTAGCTTCAATTTTCAGCTTAGACTTGCCAAGGAGATTCTTGGCCCTAGAGAAGGCTTAGCTCGTAGGCCCTGGAGAGGACCAGAAAATTAAATCAATATAAAAGTTGCTCGCGATTTTTGCAATTCCGATTAATAATTCGTAAAATAATGGAATCGATCGAGTCGAGTAGAGTCATCGCGTAAAATCTGGAAAGGTTCCAAGTCAAATTCGTGCGTATATAAGACTTGTCCAGAGCACCGAAGTTCCAGTAGAATTTTCTTCGCGAAAATAGAGCCACTTTTTTGCGCATACAAAGTTCGTCCAGAGCACCGGTGCTCTAATTGCTTTTTTATCGCGGATGTAGAGTCAAATTTTCGCTTAACTTCAATTTTCAGCTTAGACTTACCAAGGAGATCCTAGGCCCTAGAGGGGGCCTAGCTCGTGGGCCCTGGGGGAGGCCCAACACATGGACCCTATAGAGGGCCTAGCGCGTGGGCCCTAGAGAGGGCTCAAAGGGGGACCCTAGAGAGGGCCTACCATAGGCCCTAGAGAGGGCTCAAAGCTTGGAAACTAGCGAGGATGACAGGATGGACCATATTCGCCGACCGGTGAGTCATATTCCGTACTTGCATGCGATAGTAGACACGAGTACCTTAAATTCCTGGGTAGTAATATTTGTGCGCGCATTTGGGAAGGGTAAGCATCCTACCTATTTGCACGCAGTGCATTTTGGTAGGATATGCATCCTACAAAATGCATGCAAAAAGTCTTTACCCAACAAGTCCATTCCGAGTGCAAGGAATGTGAAATAATTGAAATGGCGTGTTTAAAATGGGACATTCCACGCGAAATCGGATACTTGTTGGAGTAACGTTTCGGATATTGCTGAAATTTCAATATGATGTAGTC
This sequence comes from Andrena marginata, assembly GCA_963932335.1. Classification (NCBI taxonomy): domain Eukaryota; kingdom Metazoa; phylum Arthropoda; class Insecta; order Hymenoptera; family Andrenidae; genus Andrena; species Andrena marginata. The sequence continues at coordinate 28,736,250 of OZ010659.1, read as the reverse complement.
GTTAGTGATATTTAAACGTACCTCAAAAGATATTTCAATATTTTGAAAAATGTCGATTTTACAACTGTTTGAAGTTAAGTGCTAAATTTGTTCAATACATTATAGCTATGGAAATAGTAAACGGATGGAGATGAGGTTTACAGTGCTTATAGATGAGACATTGACGTTTTAAGAAAAAATTATTTCAGTTTAAAAAAAGGTTGAACCATTTTTGTGCAATTATTTTAAACAAATGCAGGTTGTTAACACCGGGCGCGATTTTAAGAATCTGAAAAGGAAGAATATAGATTATAGTTCTATCCTTCCCCTTCATGGACAATTTTTCCAAAATATGGACATTTTAAAATTGGGCGTGAAAAAATTGCCGAAAGTTGACGCGGGGCAAATCACACTGGTTTGATATTCTTTTCGTTAGTAAAAGAAGCGGCCATATCTACTATTCTTATACAGTGTTCTCGAATATGTTAAGTATTTGTAAAAATCTGAAAAATTAAAACTTTTACTGTTTTTTATACACAACATAATACGGTAACTCAATTCTTGGTATTCGCAATATTTTCCTTGAAACAAAGGTGATCCTCAGTTTTTTAAATGGAATGCTATATATTTGATTATCCAATATGAAAGCGACTGTCAAGACAAATTCAACCATATGGTATACTATGGCCTTCGAGGCTACGCATGGTTAAGAATGAAATAAATATATCGAACTATCTATCTAGTAGATTGAATTTTATCTTTCATTCCTAACCATCGTGTAGGGGAGACCAGGGTAAAGTGAACCTCGGGGTAAAATGAACTGTCTTAATTTATTCTTTAATAACAGTATATATTTACAAAGTTTGGAGACGGAATAAATGTGTGTAATATCACACTGATAATTATGCACATTTATTACGCCCCCAAAATTTGTAAATATATAAATTATATAATTATTTTATATATTTATTAAAGAATAAATTAAGAAAGCTCATTTTACCCCGGTCTCCCTTAGACTTTAAACCCTTGAAGGTCAGAGTATACCATATGGTTGAATTTGTCGTGACAATCGCTCCCATATTGGTTAATCAAATATATAGCATTCTATTTAAAAAGCTGAAGGCCACCTTCGTTTCGAGGAAAATATTGCGAGCACTAAAAATTGAGTTACCGTATTATGTTGTGTATAAAAAAAAAACAGTAAAAGTTTTCCTTCTTCAGTTTTTACACATACCTACCATATCCCTCTAATATTGCAACCAAAGTTCAATGGGTTAATACATTTTCGGGAGATATTGCGGGATTCATTTGAGAGTCGCCGAGGGATTCGTGCGTTTAGAATTAAATAAGAGAATTATAAAGACCTATGTACGTACAGGGAGATAGATGATAATCGGAGGTCTATCTCTCTTTCGCGTCCACGGATTTTTTTTTAAATAGTAGAGTGAGATTGTCGCTTCTCTCATTGCTTGCAATGCGTGACGCGATGAGTTGATTATAATGGAGGGTGGATGGGGAGTATTTCGTAGCAACCCCTCAATGTGAGACCTGGTGGATTACCCAGTAGTCACTGAATTAGTTTTGTTGCTCTTTTGTTGGTTTCTCATCTCCGATGAGGAGTTAGATTCTATATCTAAACCGGAGGGATCGATGGAACGATGGTTTACTAGGCTAAGGTTTTTATGTATAGGGAGATCGACGGAACTTTGATTCAATCTATCTCTCTACGGGTCTCCAAGAACAGCAACCTCCTCGTGGTGAGACCTGGTAATCGGTGAGAACCGAGCCGATAGCTGTGATTGTCAAATATTCTAATTAGATATAAGAATTTCTTTAACTTGCAATACTATGGTAAAATGTAAGAATCAAATATGTAACTTGAAATGTTGTTCGATTTTTCCTACCGGACCCCAAAACACGAGTATAGTGTTAAAATAGAAGGATAAGTGCAAGTTGGAATATTTCTGCGAGATACTGGAACTGAGGGGATTTTTGCAATTTTTAAAGTCCTTTCTGCTTCAGCACCTTATTGAAATATATTCCTTGGCCAGGTATTCCACGTTAAATCATCAAAACATGTCTTTCACAAATAATGTTGTTTATGTAAATTTTTATGTTAAAAAAATTTGTTTTGCGTTAAATAAACCCGAATTCTTTTCTTTCTCTGTCGTTGAACGGAATACGTTTATAAAATGATCTTTAAATTGTTACTGTGACAGAATCATTTGTAAATCACGGGTTTCAAATGATCAAAGTATTACCCGTGTTGAATTCTAATTCCTACCACGCGCAGCGTCACAATCTTATTTTAGATTGAATCGATAACGTTGGGTGTGACATGAAAATGGTAAGGGGGCTCGCGAGCCCCCCGAGCGTGACACAAAATTACATTGCGTGATGGGTCTATCCTATACCTCGTCTGTGGTGGTGGTCTTAATCAGTTCTGTCGGTAATGAAGGATTCCAATGGCTTTGCTGTTGTACACATCGGTACTAATTTTCAAATCAAATAGAAGGAACACGTGGAATGCTAATTAAAAGCAGTTAATATTCCTGAAAGAACATATTTAACTATTTCTCAGAAAAATTTTATTTTGGCAGTATTCTTCTTCAGAAATATCTTCCATTATGAACAGAAGATCGTACCCGTCTGTTGCTTCGACACTCTTCTTCGAGATGTCGCCATCATCGATCTGCTTGGCGCGATTAATTCAAGTGGACCTGTTTTTCAAAGCCTGTGTAGCAGATAGATTTGCGTTCTATAATCGTTATACATATTATTTCCCTGTTGAATAGAATACAAAATAGTATTATCTCGGTGAACAATACACGAATAACAGAATAAAGTATTCACAATGTTGCAAATCTCAGGTTTTCTATGTGTAACAGTATCCAGTACTCATTCCCAAAAATCAAGATCGTAGAAATGAAAGTAGGTGGGACCTTTAAACCTCTTATATTAAGTGACAATTATTGTAATTTAAACTGCGGTTAACAGCCAGAAGATTTGTAGTTTTTCGCGTTTTCAGTATTCAACGAAATTCCCGGCGTAGATAGGAATATTCGAATCGCTTTAACGAAGGGTCTTGAGTGTCCATACTTGGTGGACGGCGAAAAAAGGGTTTTGTGCGAGCAAGTCTCGCCGCTATCAGATCCTTCTGTCGGCAACGTATCCGCGAATTTATTGCTTCGTTTCTCCGCAAAGGCGGGAGAGCACGATCTCTCTCGGAGAATTCCCTTTAGGATAGCGCCTTGTCTGTCAATTCCTCGCTATGGTCAAGACACTTGGTTCCCCTCATCGATTATCTGTCCTCCCTCGAGGTATCCATGCAACCAGAACACTTCTCAGGCCACTAACCCGTTTGCACGGAGGGAACTTTCAGGAACCATCCTTTTTACCTTGACAGCCAAATTATTTCGTGAGTACTCGTTTCTTTTGGAGCCTGATTTCAAAAAGGGTCACATATGTTAGTGTCCTCAGAAGTAGAATAGTCAGTGATGCCCAAAGAGCAGAAATACCATAGACCAAGTAATTAAAAAAAACTGAATTCCATGTTTCTCATCACACGAAGGTAAAGTAACTTATTCTCTTGTATGAAAATTCTGTAGATATTATTACACATGTACATGTGTAGCTGCATGATTGAAAAGTGTTAGATATGGAATGCCATCATCTCCCATCATATTTGCTATTAAAGTTCCATACATGGTTTCGATATAATTACACATGTATGTGTATTTAATTTTGAAGTCGATAATTTACCTTGAATCAAATTACTCGATCCTCCTTCGGTCCAATTCGATGCTCGAGATTAGTAGTGGATCCTGTGTTTTCATAATCGTTGCAACAAAGTTTGCAAATAGCCACTTTGCATATCTCCGCATCGGACGCCGTGACGTTAATAGCATGCTCCAAACGATCTTGATAAATTTGCAAGCTTGTTCTTAATTACGTCGAGCATCGTTCATTATTAAGTGCGCATCAATTATCATCGACTCGATCGGGCCCGTGCACGGCGAGAAGATGATAGGTTCCATCATGTAAATACATCTTGCTCCAATTACACTGGCGAGATATGTCATCTTCGCAGAATACAAACCTTAATTAGCGTAATGTTAGACCGCCGTGATTTGAAACCGAGTTGTGTATCAGATAACGTCATTTTGGTATGCTTCTCGACGATGATACCCTTGTTAACACATTCACGGCTAGCTACATAAATTTGCTTCATCGTGGCGATCACTGGGTCGCAGAGTATCTCTGGTAACACTCAGGTGCACTGTTTAACATGGTCTGAAAAACGTCCCTTAAAACGAAACAACACAATGATATTTTAAAAACCGACAAAATAAAAAGTAAAATAGCGTGCTACCTGAAGTAACATTTCTTCAAGTTCACAATTCGTTTCCCACAGACATTCGAACGGTTCCCTGACCAATCATCAGCCAGCGATTTGCGTCGCAATCAATACCAGAATAAAAAGCCTCGGTGTCAAGAAAGAAAGACTTTAATTAACAGAACGGAGGACATAACGAGTCCTACCGTGTCCCTGCACAGATTCGAGCCTTTAAATCCGCGACCAGTGATCAGACGTCCAGCTTCTTTATTAACGCGTCCTTGGGAAACAGCTATTAAGCATCGAAAAGTCCACGGTCCCGTCTATATACTTTCTCCACCTTTGTCCCAGGACCGCGTGCCGAGCGATCGAGCCACGGCAAGAGGGATTTTGGTGGGCTGGGAGAGGGAGAAAAAAAATCGGGACACGTTGAATCGGGCTACCGTAAAAGCGGGCGCAGAAGGAGGAAGGGAAGCGGGGACATTCGCGGCTGGTTGAAAAAGGAGGGCGTTGTGATAAAGTGCGGGCAAGAAGTTGGTCGGAGAGGGCAGCGGTAAGGGATGACGAGGAGGGCCGAGGGGGCGAGGGCAGGGTGCGAGTTTCTTATGGCGCGGTGGGACAGAAAGATCCGCCGCAAAAAAGGACCGCCCTGGCTGCGTGGACGCGCAGAATCTGCAATTATATCGCAAAAAAGGAGCCGAGTGTCCGGGACAAACTGCTTCCTGGCCCGTAAACAATGCTGCCAAATAAGTCGCCGGGCATAAATCGTTGGCTCCGGGGCGACTCGGTCGCTCGCACGAGCGGCGCAGCCGCGTCCCAATCGCACGATAAAAAGCCAATCGATCGCTAAACTCTTTATTCCGCCGCTGAAAGCTCGGTAGGAAGGAAGAGACGGGTGGCCGCGGCCGAGGGAGATACGAATTTACGAGTCGATGCTGCTCAACCGCGGCTCCAACATATCGCGATATAAAGTTTCTTACTGCCACCAACCGGCCGCTCGTTCTCGATGGACGTCGTCCGGTGTATCGATTTTATTAAATACCCCAGTTCCGACAGCCAGCCAGATGAAAGGCTCTGTAGCTTCAGCCTCCGCATGGTTACGAGGTACATGAACGTTTGGGCTTCTGTTCCTCGACTCGTTGGCGGCTTCTGATGTCTAGGGAAGCGTATTTCGGTTCTTTGTAGTACTCATATGTTTGAGTAGTGGAATGTTTACTATACGTAGCAGGGAGAATTCTTGGGTAGGTTAAGATTCGAGTAGACGAAATTTAGGTTAGATGAATGTGGATATTATCTAAGGGTAACAGAAGCATTGTAGTTTAATAAGAAATTGTGGTATTAGAGTTATTCATACTGATGTGTGGGCATATCTGTTTTTAATCTCAGTATGACCATCACTGTAGTTCCTTTTGTGCAGTGGCGGATGCAAGGAAAAAGGCACAGGTGGCAAACGTTCTGAAGGACCCAATTTTTCAGGAAAATGAAGAGGTAGTTTACCAAAAACGGTCCAAGTGTAGTAGTAGAGAAAAAAAAGTATAATGTTTGGAGAAAATCATAACTTTTTTAAGGTGGGACCCAGGCGGCAACTACTGATCAACCGTTTGTTAAATCCGCCACTTCTTTTGTGTTAAACATTACGGTAACTCGAAGAAATTCCCATGTGAATATCGTCGACCCTATTTACAACCTTAGGTATACCGGACTCTTTTAATTTAGAAAAGGTAGAGGATTCGTAGCAAGGTCTCATAAATTCGATTTTAGTGAAGCCTAGACTATTCTCCGCACATTGGTCCGAGAAGTACAAGAGAGTCAAGGCCTTGATTTCCTCATGCTTTCGATTCCTATCCTCGCCCTTAATGGCTGCTGGCGAAAGGTCGAGGCCACGAATCTCCGTGGGACCTTATTAACCCCGGCCAACTTTCGACCGTCATAAATTAACATTTTATCCCGCCGCTTAATACGCGCCGCGTTTCAGCGCGAGAAACAAGCGTGAGATTATTTTAATACCCGGCCGATTGAAATATACGTCGATACTTAATAGCGTTTCGCTCGCAGGCTCGCGATAATGAAAGGAGGGACCTAATTAATCCGGCGTATCGCGAGGCTTTGGGTTGCCAGGCCGAATACTCGGGGTGGGGGCCTGGAAAGAGAAAGAGACGCCCCATTCGCTTGCAAATCCGCCCGGCTGTGGAAGCTCTGGCCGCGTTAACGCTTCGTACGTAATTATAATGGGCCGGTTAATCTGATGGGATTAATTCTTTTTTCTCTCTGTGCTGACTGGAGGCGAGCGCTCGTTGGCCGGCTCGTACCTCTCGATTATCAGGCGCCTGGTGCTCACACCTGGTTAACGCGCTAATGAATTCCCAGCATCGCGTAATTATGGGGTAAAGCGCGAAATCTCGCGCGAGCTAGCGCTCGCCCTCGGTGCCTTCGCGTTCTCACTTCGTTCACTTTCGTTTCGTTTCGTCTCGCCGCTTTTTTTCCCCCGCCTCGTTCTTTTGTGCCCGTTGAAAAATAATTACACCGCCGGGGCCAGGCCGATATCCGGTTACGACTTGACACGAGCTCGTTCCTCTCCGCGCGCGCACGCACGGGTTATCATAAATTAGTGCCCCACGAGAAAGAATTCCCTTTCTGCAATCGAACTTTACGATCGGGGTGTACCGCTTATTGAGATGCTGCTTTGGCGAACGTTAACAAGGTTGCCGCGAAGGGAGCAACAGGGCGGCTGTTACACCATTCTTTGCCCGCCTTGTGGGGGAAAAAGTGGTGTTAATTAAGGGTTTTTGTACGTGCCAAGTGTGCAGCGTTTGGGAATGGACCGAGCATCGCGCTGCACCTTCTCGGACATGATAAATTTAGGGATAGGCGTCGGCGTCGTGTAGTGTGTGGCTGGAAAGGAGGGACATACAACGCGGATGCAGAGGATTAAATAAAAAAATTGATAGAGCAGTCAATTGCGATCGTCAAACCTTGTTGTCATTAGTCAAGCTACTTGACTTCAAGTTTGTGTTCAGTAGAGTCAGTTGCCTCCAAGTTGCTTTTAAGCTTACTCGAAGCAAGTAGATATCAAAGATGGCATCAAAGAAGGTGGTGTTTGTTACATTGCTTGTAATAAGCAATGAAATTACGAATGAATTATTAAAAATATGAAAAAAAGTGATTGAAAGGAAACGATGATTCAACAGTCAGCTTAATTTAAGTGACTTTAAGTTCACACTCATATGTACGTGAAATTTTCTAAAAACTGAGCAGGGGGCCGGATTCGTCTTTAAAAAACTCAAACTTAAACACAAACCCTACACCTAATGCTTCTCGAGATATTCGGGGCCGTGCTTAAATTACGTAAGAGTAAGTTTGGCCATTTCTTACCCCCTCCCCCGACCAATATAAGAATTCGTACGATTTGACGTTGCAACCTCTTCTTACGTAATATTCTTCACATTGAATTTTTTCAGTTATTAAAATTCTTTTTAAGGTTTACATAATTCATGTAACTCGGTTTCGAGAAATATAAACTAAAACAACTTTTCTGGATCATTAATGATAGAATTTGTATTTATTGAAAATTAGGTTCAAAAATGTTACTTTAATACGCTACCTGACTCCTCCCTCCCTTGTAAAAAAACGTAAGAAATTCGCGGTCCCCTCCCCTCCTCCAAAAAACCTTACGTAATTTAAGCACGACCCCTTCAGGAAAAAAAATTTTCAACCCCCAACTTTAGGGGCCGTTTTCTAGATGGACGATTCCCGATAACAAAAAATACGTGTCAAATATTTTTCACTATTCTACAAATCTACAGAGTCTCATCAAAATCGGCGTGTGCGGGTTCGATATGTTTCCTTGTAAGTGTCACTTACAATTAGCATCAAGAAAATTGCTCTGAACGCCCAATCAATTTTCTTCAAATTATAATAGCTCGCAGTAGGTAAAGTATATACATGTTCACGATTGCTGTGAAACAGCATCACAGACAGGCTCGTATCATCGCCGCAGATGAAATCGCGTCGTTAGTTAGATAAGTAGCTAAAAAAGGGTGTGTAGGTATCTCTGGTAACATCTCATCGAACCGTTGATTGTACATCGTGGCGAAAAGCGGACCTGGTCTGAAATCGGCGAGAACGCTGGATAACGGAGCTGATTTACGAAGACGCGAATTAGCCCGTAATTGCCTTTAAACGGATCGCGCATTAATATATATTGAGTTGCCCTCTTCGAGGTACGACTTTATCGCACGTAAATCGGCCGTTACCTGCACAACTCCGCGATCACGCCCTCGTGTAAGCGTTGAGTATACAGTTGGAGCAGCGGAATCGAGCGAGATTATCAGCAATGGTGTGTAACCGATCGTAGTTAGAGTTATTAGCGTAGTTAGAGCACGCGTGGGCCGAGGGTAGCGAAGTATCGCGGAGGGTCCCAAAGTCTCCTCCCGAATAGTCGTTGCGACGAAGTCACGCAACTTAAGGATTAAATATCGTGTAGGACATGGATTTAATTATCAAAGCGAAATCGGGGAATTTTTACGGTAATTGAGGTTCATTAGGGAGTATCTGCATTCCTAAATTGTCCATTAACGAACAGTCCAAGGCAGACCACCAGAAACAGACTCCTTATTCGCCTCTTTTGCTGGTAAGGATACGAAAATATGTACAGTGAGATACGAAAGTTTTTTTTTAAATTTAGTAATTTTTATTTATGTTTAAAACACAGTTTGGTTAATATTGAAAAAGATGAAATTAAATTAATTAAATTATGTTGTCTTGTGTTTGATATAATTTTGATGACTCAGCAACAATTCGGTGAAATTCTGCTTATTTCAGTATGTGGCATTTTAAGGTTTTTTTAAAATACATAATTTTCGACTGAATTATTTATTGTTTTAATTCTATAAATTTTACCATCTCAATTGGAAAAAAGTTTGCTCAGGGATCATTTTAAAATTACATCTAAAATAATTTGTCCAAAGGAAATATCCAATGATTTAACTTTATCCATTATTTTATTACATTAACAAAATATGTACAAAATTGATGCACCTAGTATCTACTGCTACAGGATTAATTTAAATTTAAAGTAAACCCGAAGTTCAAGAGCATCCATGTCTTTCTTCCAATAATCCAGATTGGAAAAAGAAAACAGTTGTATGATTATTGTCTAACTCATTGCATCACCTCTGACTTACAGTTTTCTAAGATCTTACTGATATCGTCCAGCTTATAGGTTATCTACTCGCCAGCTGGAATCCAATTCCTAGAGAGCCCGCGGAGAAAGCTTAGCGATTTTTGCCCGCAGGACAAACCAGCCGTCGCGAGATCGTTCAGGTCGCTCCTTTAAAGGCGTCCTCCTCTTCCTTCCCGCGGCTTTGTGCGTCGCGGCACTCGTGTCGGCATAAAGAGTCAACATTGTAACAGAAAACCGATCATAAAAGTGCCGTCCTCGCATCCTTCCTCTCGTATGGGCACGGGGCATAAATCTCCCCGGATGAATGCAACCGGTAGGGCATAACCGCCTAACAGGGCCCCCATGAGAACAAAGTCAGGCCATTAAAAACGTTTCTCTCCTCTGCAAAGTGGCTTCTCGCCGGGGTTGCGAACGTCTCGCGCACTTTGATGCCGAGGCCAGCCTCGCCAATAAAATGTTACAAATTCGTTGCACGGAGGGTAGTTTATGGCGCGTGTGAGGCCTTCATCGAACCCACCGCCTCGCACGGGGGTTTATACCCGCCCGGATTTACTATTCTTCAGCTTTGTGGCCTATGCTCTTATGCCTCTGACCCTCAGTCTCCCGATGCCAACAGAGGCGCGGGTTAAATCGATTTAATTCGTGCAGAGCTGAATCGGGATTCATGGCAGGTTACATCGTGCTTTTACGAGATGGAAATGCGCGGGGGCTTAAGGCCTGTGGAAGTAAAAAGTTCTCTTTTCAGGGAGGCCACGATAAATCATAGGGTTATAGGACACGTTTAGGGACGATCCTTTGAAAGTGTCGAGCTTGTTCGAAGCATGTTTCGAATTTCGAGTGTGGCACCAATTTCGTTCCTTGGTCGATGTTGGTTTATGAAGCGGAAGATATTGGTGAGTTATGACGGTGGAGATCCTTGATGAATTGTTGTGAGACTTTTGTGGCGAGAGGTAAGGAAACAGTGTTGCTCGTGTCTTATGCGCGTCTTTGTTCAATATATTCTTGCATCTTAAAGTGCACTTGTAACGTCATGTGTATCTGGAACAGTTGCATTGGAAATGCAATTTTTCAAGTTAAGGAGGTATCCCCGTTTGACCGGTCAAAAAAATCGATTTTTGGGGGCATTCCCTTATAGTTTTTGATCCTAAGAACAGAAGCTGTAACGAAAGTTGTAAAATTGCCAGAGTTATAGAGTTGCAAATTTAAAATCTTTTCGTTTTTCTCAAAACGACATTTCTTAAATTCGCGTACGTATTCAGCATATGACTGGCTATGATCGACGTCTCCAGCTTTGTTTTTGTTAAAAGTAAACAATGTTTTCAGATTAAAAGTAAAAATTTTTCTTAAAAAAAATTAATCATTTTTGTTTCAAGAAACGTCATTTTGTTAATTTTGAGGTTTCCGGGATGACTGAGGAAAAACCTAAGCTATGGTTTTTTAATTTGACATGGCGGGGATAGCCGCTACGAATGCGCCCGACAAACAAAAATTTTTATCGAGGTTTACGCCATCGACTATAACTCTGTAAATTTTCAATAAAAACGCTAAAAAAATCTGAGTTGCACTTCAAGCATACCTTAATATGCACTCAAAACGCCATACAGTATAACCTTATAGTTTTCGTTAAATAAATTCTCAAAAATAGCGTTGAAAACGGGCAGTCAACGGGAATACCCCCTGAATCATGTTTTGTGAATATTTGATTGCATTTAAGCTTTACGTTAACATTCGGGAGAGTATACACTTACATCTCTTGACGTTCTGTACAGCACTATCTACTTTTCTCAGTATCACCATAAACATTCATCATTCCCGATTTTCACAAAGGCAGCATTTCCACGACCATCCAAACTATCATAAAAGCTCCTCGAAACAAATGTCCCCCGAGTCTAATTAAAATCCTCCACCACATCTTCGTCATGTGAATCTCTGGGCACATCAAGGGGGATAATAAAACGGAAGAGGAAGTAACAAATTACATTTTATACTCCTGTGCGTCGCGGGGAAGACACTGGTGTACCTCCCACAGATATAAATTCAATCGTCGATCTTTATTTCAAGGGACACTTGGATTTAACGCCGCTTAAAACTTCAATTGCTCCCTCGATTCTGGATCGTTCTTTAATGGAAACGGTCTCACGATTGTGTCACAGATCTTTACGATTCTGTCATTCATTAGCTGGACCAGGGGAAAGGTTTCATCGACAGATTCCACTCTATGGTGGTAGAGCCACTCAGGGACCGCGGATGCCGGTAATTGCTTCGCGTGGTTCCGTGTCTGGGAAAGATTTCTCTCGGCCAGGTACAGAAGGCCGTATATTTTGACAGTTACGGCGGTTCTTAACGGTGGGATTAATTTTTATCGCGAAATGAAACTCTTGAACCCGTTCGAGGAAGCATTTCGAACCGCTTTATGGGTTTCCTTAGAGTTTAGAGCGTCTCTGATGCTTCGTGTACCTTTTTATCTTTCGGGTTTCTGGCTACAGGTTGCTCAACTATGAGGAACGTATAATGTGAATCTCAAACCGTTGATCAAGCTTTAGATGTTCGTTCTAACAAATAGGCAAGGATGAAGGGAATCCATCCATATATAAATTCGAAAACGTCTTCTCTTTGATAGTAAAGTCCTTCCTTTTGCAACAGAGTTAAATGTGTCACAAGTTCTAAACCAAAGGTGCTGTTATCAATAAAGGTGTAAATCAATAGTGTCTCCATAGTTAAGGACTACTGTGTATTACTGTATGCTGTTCGCAGAAGTAGCAAGCGCGTATAATCTTGCACTACCATGTGTTTGGAGATTCATAGTTTTAATAATCCTCAATAAGGGTTGATTTCGGAAGGCAGGTGCTGTTTCCCTGTAGACGCGTGAGAAAGTTCACGTAACGTTGGTTTTCTCGACGGAGAACGTCTTCCTCGCAGGTGGTGCGCGGGGTGAACTCTAGCTAACCGCCCCTTTATTGCGTCGAGAAAGGCAGCGAACCCTTAAGAAACCCCAATCTAGATCCCCCATTCTCGCGGTGAATCCAGATTTCTGGAAATTCTATATTATCCGACTCGTCAATGCTGCTTTGTCGGATATGTGGAGTGACACGCGTGGTTGCAGGCACCCCATTGTCGTATCTCGAAAGGATTTTTCCCTCCCACGATCCGGTTCTCCAGAGAACGGGGTTGAAAGTTGAGCTCCCTTCTCGGTTAACCGATTATTTGGAAATATTGATCCGGATCGGTCTAAATATTGATTTCCTTTCATCGGATTTTTGAACAATGGTTTAATTGACTTCCTTCGCAGTAAAATTTGAAAAAGTGTCGAAAATGTACTTTTGTGCTGATTTATCACTTTACAAGTCTATAGAACACGTGTGAAAAAGTCTCAAAAATTAAAATTGACGTAGATTATTTCTTATAATAAACTCGTGGCTTGTGCATGTATCCTATGTATTCGTTTTCTATTAAAATAAGCTTTTCATTAACGTTTCTAACAAGTAAGAGTAAAGTGAAAATTCGTTACGTTCAAAAATATGAGAGAATTTTTCTGTCAAATGTCTTCTGAATTTTTGTTGCGTAGAATGCAGTTGGTGAATGCGAACGCGATTTCTATCAAGTGCATCGATGGAAGATCAATTTTTTTTACATTTTTATGGTCGACAGACTCGTTTCGCTATCCCTTTCCGCCTCCGCAATTCCCATCTAACGTAAACCCCCAATTTTGGCACAATGGAGCTTCTTGAGGATCCTTATAAAAATTCGAGATACAATGAGGCCTTTGTGCCCGGACTTATCCCGTCCCGTTCGATAGAACCGGACAATTTTTTTCTCCCTTCGACGACCCTACACGGTGCGTCGATTTCTGGTGAAACGTCCGAAAATCGGACACACTCGTGAAGAGGTTAAACCTTTTGTACGGGAATCATCGTGCCAGCCATTCACCGAAACCTTCTTCCACCTTTTTCACCTACCCCGTTTTATGATACCGACCCGACAAAAAATCTTGCTTGAGAACGGAGTTCAGAAATTTTTTCTGCTTCTCTTTTATATAATCTACGCATGCGTTAGTTTACAAAATTTGTAATTTAATGCACCGTTCGTGCTGAATTTAATTCCTGCGTACTAATCTACCATTTCCTATTCTATTGTGTATGTAAGAGCTCAAACTTGTACAGGTCCATCAACATTATAATTACGAGAATTAGGTACTGTCCTTTGGATTTGAAAAAGAAGAATTTAATTAATAGAAGTCAGGAGAGGGAATGGTAGAGAAAGGGTTATAAAAAGATGATTCTTTCCTTTGAGATTTGATTTAATCAATTTAACTCCAAACGATTCAGAGCTCGTGGCACTAGTGTACGGAAACATAAGCGATACTTAGATTGAGCAGCGATTCGTTTTGCTTGAAAGAGTCGAACGCTGAGGTAGGCGAGGAAATCAATGATTCCGCTTAAGCTGGATTAATGGATGCTGTCGGTCCACACCGTCGGAACATCCGTGCACAATTCGAGTAATCGAATCTGCCAAAGTATTTAATTCAAGCCGACAGGAAATGAAGATTCTGTAGGTATCAGAAATCTGACAGCAGCAACGACATTGATCCAGTAAGTACCTATTTTTAATATCTCCCCGTTGCCTCTGTTTCGCAATCAGCTCTCATAACACAGACCAACCGACATCTCGTACCAAATAAAATCGCACTTCTCCTGATAACGTCCGCAAGAGGCTCTACCGCGATCAAGTTAAGCTTCTAACGCGCCGCTTGGAGCAGCCATAGAAAGCTTGTCGCGGGAGCGCCGAACGTTCCGGCGATCCCTAATTTGGTCTGGTGGCTAGGGAGCAACTATCAAATTCCAATATTTACGGTATTTAAGGTATCTCGCGATTGAAATTCCAGCGGCGCTCGCCAGACCGGTGCCGATCTTAAATCGCGGCTCGATGGGGGATTCGCAAAAATTTACGATACTAGGGGCCGATAGGGGAGGCGAGCGCGGCTCACTTTGCCTCTGGAAGGGAGCACCGGCTATGAGCAACAGATCACAGACAGGAAATCGCGATAGCGGCCGCGGGGATTCCAGTGAGCAGCCAACTTTATAACATTTCACGAACCGGAAATGCAATATGGCCGGCGCACGTGGGCAGCCGCCGCGTATATACGTGGATGCCAGGCAGCTAGCGTAAAAGCGGCGGCCCGCCGATGTTTCGCTTCTCCTCGTGAAATGAATAAAAGATGCTGGGCCGGCAGCATCGCTTACTCATTAACGTTCGTGCTGCACTGGCCTCGCAGGGGCTGGAATTTAAGCGGTAACGTGAGAGACCTCGCGTATACGGCAAGGGTGGGGGGTGGGAAGACGCGTGGGCGACTCGATGCTTCGGCACATAATACGAATGCATAATTTCGTCGTGCCTTGCCGGCGAACAGGGGCCCCCATAAGCCGTACTTTTAATGTAATGGAGTTTAATGAAAGCCCGTTTCACTTGGCGCTGCTGCGCGCTTCGTAACGCCTCGCTCGCTTCTGCCTGCTTAGCCCAGCCAGGGCTTAGGCACCGATGTTTGTTTCCCAGAAGAGGGTGATATTGAATCGGTATTTATGTGGCTTGTCGCGAATTCCGTTCTGTAAGATATCTCAGGCTCCCACGACCAGCATTCGTGCAGGGGATAGTGTGCACGGTGGTTGGATGGTATTAAAGAAACTTTGGTAACCCCAAACTTTCGATTTTCTTTTTGGAAACTTTGCAGATTTTTTGGGTATTTCGATAAAAGTATCAGAATAATTTTTTGTTTTTGCTACTTTTTGGCTTCCTAGGTGAAAGCACCCCTTAAAGGTTAATTATCCTTTATATCTTGAAAATTATAGCACATATAAAAATTTAATAGTGTTTCATGCTCTATAAAACTGTGTAATTAGATTGAGTTTTTTTTTTTAGAAGCTCGGAGGATTAGTTTGCCAAGTGACGTGTTTCGTTGTTTTGAAAAAAAATGCAATTGGTCGGAATAGCAAAAAAGATAGTAAATTTCATTTTTCAAATTTTTTGTGAACTTGTAATGAAAATTCAAAAAACCCGAAATTCCCGAAATCGGCGATTTGCGTCCTTATTCTGAAATCTTTAAGCGTTTATAACTCAGAGCAACGCTAACCGATTTTGGTGTAATTTTAGGGACGTAGGTATATAACTTACTTCAATTTACAAACGGGTTTTTTGAATTTTTATTACAAGCTCACAAAAAATGTTTAAAAAACATTCTTTTTGCTATTCCGACCAATTGCATTATTTTTCAAAACGACAGAACACGTCGCCAAGCAAACTAATCCTTCTAGCTTCTCAAAAAATCTCATGTCGTTTGGACCAATTCTAAAAAGGTTATGCGATTTTAAAAGTTGAACACTTTTGTAATCTATGCATTCACAGATTAATCCTCAAGTGTATTAGTATCTACCGTATCTCTCGTTCAAGTATCTTAAAAAAAATCATCTGATTTGCGAAAAGTGAACGTTGATTCGGTGCCTGAGTTCCCAATTACTTCCCCTCGCCAGACAGTTTAGATGAAAGATAAGTAAAGTCGAAAAGTAGAACGTTCTCGGTTGGCAGGGGTCCAGATGTGAAAAAAGTTTGTAAGAGGGGAAGTGAAATGGAGGTGCTAGTTGTGTCCCCCAGCGTAAACCGTCTTAATAACCGGGCCCACCGAGTCTAGTGGCAAGTCCAGTCGCTGTGCCGCTGTTACTGATGCCACAGGAGGGGAACACCAACGACGACAACTGGCAGCACGACGATAACAGAGAACGGGAAGCCGCGCATCGGCCTGCCAACTGAGCAGAACGTGTTCGTCAAAGAGTTTCATTCATCCGCGCGGCAAACTTCACTCGTGCGGACACGTGTGCTCTGCAGCCTGCCATTGTAAACGGGGATTTATGCCCTTTCGGCGACACTCAAGGCCCTCTTTTAACGCCCTTCCTCCTCCTACTCCTCTGTTCTCCTCGTTTCTTGCTCCTCCGCGCGCAAGCTCATTTGCGATTGAAGGCTTCCTCGGAACTCTGAGGCTAGTTTGTCCATTTCACAGTTCTCTAGGCTTGGGGCGATATGCTCTGACGATCGGAACTGTCTGTTTCGGTTCTGGGAGTGGTTGGAAGGTGGAGAATACTTCCAGTGTTCAGGGTTCCTGGAATTAATGGGGGGAATCGATGAAATCGTCGGTGAATGAATACTTCTCGTAAGAAACAGTAGGACAGATAGCATCTTCTGTGTTTAATGGACTCGAAGCAGTGGCGTTTTCGCCGATATTTCGAGTCGCTTTCGAGTCGGTCCTCGATTCGAGTCCATTCAGTCGACCAGTGCCTGGACAAAGGGACACTCTCGATCCTCCGCCTCGCGTATTGACGTGGCGTTATCGATCGCTCTCACATTTGGGGCCTGGCGTCTCGATTCTCTCGCTTCCAGGGCGTATTTGGCTGTGGAGCCAGTGACAATGGACTTGGATTCTCGCTCTTATCGCGCTTTCTATCGCTGGGACAGGCATCTATAATTTGTTTCTCTGGCTGGAATTGAGCTGCTTGGAAGCCATTTAAGGAATTATGTATAATTATTTTGTGGGAAATGGAACACGAAAGCTCGCTTTTTATTTGAGATGATACATAGTCTGTTTCGTACTTGTACATTTTATACAAAGGGAAATTTGCGGAAAGTTTCTGTGGTGCGTTTTGAAAAGTTATTACCTGATGTATCTTAAAGTGAACTCCATTTTGAAATGAGGTATATTATTAAGGGGCAACCTGGTATAATCGTCAGAAATCAAGGTTCTTTTGGGGAATTTTTTCTAAAGAAACTACACATGCCGTCTTTTTAAAACTTTCAGGTTATATTATTATGTATTTCAAGAAGTGAAAACAAATTTTTTTATATAAAAATAACGCGGCAATTCCAAATGGCGCAAGTTCAACTGCGTGCAGTCTAAGATCCGGTGTAGTGGCCTAAAACCAGAAAACAGTTTTGTACTTTTAATAAAATTACGATATGGATGCCCCTCAATTCGCATTGCTCCTCAATGCTGAATGTTTGAAAACATAGTACCGTCTTTCACTATAAAATTTCAGATTAATTGTGCGGTAAAATTGATTAAATTTAAGAATATTATTCCGGATTGCAGTACATCCATAGCTCTTACTTTCTCAACTGGCAATAGATACTCTACAATAACCACCTGAAACTTCTCTTAATTGTACAAATCTCCTCAGTGTTGCTCAGAAGCAAGAATATTCCAGACACCCTTCTCGCGAAGGTTAACTGTTCCTCCCACAGCATCTCTGGAAGCTCTCAGACAGTATTGATTCCATTCCAGTAGATAGCCTCACAGTTTCTCCGATCTGAATGACTTCGTTATCCCCGCGGCGGCAAGACGCCGCGAGAAATTGATTGGCCCCTCGCGAGATCGTTAGACGGGATAGAGGAAGGATTTGAATTAAAGCCTGGGGGCGCGTGGGCGGACTACTTAGCGGTAACAGCTTCTGTATTTCCTGGCGCTGGCCCATCGCGCCTTTTACGGTATAAAGAATAATGGTCCTCGCCAGATCCCGCCGATCTTGTTCCAGCTATCTTAGATATCTCACTTCGCCGCGCCTTGTCACGATGCTCGGGAAGTTGGTCGAACCTTTCGTTCCTTTATTCGTCCGTTTGTCGTGCGAGCAGCGTCGAAGTCGCGTGGGCGCGCGGACGAGTATCGAGTAGCTTGGCTACGGTCGTTTATTCCGCGTTACTAGGCGCACTGCATTAAGAGTAGTTTAATAAATTCACGGGCGGACGACACGGGACAGGCTGGAGCTCTTCGCTTGAATTACGAGCGTATTTCGATTCGTTCCTGTAGCCGGAAGCTGGCTCCCTCGCCGACCGGTATGGCTCAATCGGACCACGATGGGAGGATTTTGTGGGTGGCTGCTGGAGATGTTGCATGGACTATGGTGGTGCAGGGACCGAGTGATTTGATTGATGTACCACAGTTATTTCTATTGTTTTGTGGTGAGGCTTCTTTTTAGTACATATTTCATTTAAATTATTTGAATAATTATACCAATAATAATATTAACCCTTCGTGGTCATGCCAGATTTTAAAAATATTGAATTTAATTCATATGTAATTGATGAAATTGAATCAATAAATATATTTCGTTTATTAGATGTTGATAATCGTATAATTACCCCGTGTGAAATTCCTATTCGACTAATTTCTACTTTCACTTATGTAATTCATTTCTGAATTATTCCATCATTAGGAATAAAATTAGATGTAATACCAGGCCGAATTATTCAAATAATTTTATATTCTATTCGTCTACGACTATTTCATGTTGAATGCTCAGAAATTTGTGGAACAAATCATAGATTTATACCCATTGTATTAGAAAGTACATCCATTGATAGTTTAAAAAATTGATGATACTTATTTTAAACTTTAAGAATTAGTTAAAAAATAACATTAAATTGTCGTTTAAAAATTATTAATAAATAAACCATAGTCAGTAGTGCAGTGGGTTAGAAATTCGTGTACGTTACTTATACATTCGATTCTAAATTATTGTATGATAGGTACTGCTTTCTGAGCTAGTATCAGGGATGCTTTCGAAAAGTTTGGAGTCCTGGTAACAAGGTAATAAATTGAATTCAAATGAAAACTGGTCGAGGCAAGTTCTTGTATGTTAGTTTTCATTTACAAGTGCTGGTACCTCAGATGGTTTCTGTATGTATACTTGAGAGATATTTATAGTCATGAAGTTGAGTCTAGATTTTTAAGGAGCTACCACCTTCCTTTCATGGGAACGAGTTGTCGAAAAAAATGTGTGGTGGCTAATAAGCTGGCTTCGTTAAGTATACAGAATGGGGAAAAGTAGCGTTTATCGTTGAGTTGGTCTACTTAAAAGCGACAGAAAGAAACCAAAGTTCATAAAGTTAATCATCTAATTCATTTGGACCTTTCCGTAAACTTTCTATGTAATCTGCATTACTGAATGGATATTATATAAAAATCTAGAAGTGGAAAGTTCGTGTTTCCATATTTGCACGCGTGTTTACATGAAATGTGCACTGGACACAGGACCTCGATATTTCGAACCTGGCTTTCCAAACAGCAGGTGATATCTTATTGATAGTTCATAAAAAAGGGCTCTCGACGCGAGGGGCCAAGGTTAAAGAAAGGCTGGCCATCTTCACGTCCATCAAACGCATATCGAATCACAAGGGAGAACGATGAGGATCCATTGTTGTCAGACTTTTGTGAGGCTTCTTTTTTTGCTGCACTCGAGAAGGAAGCGTAGTCTCAATTATTCGTTAAATGGATCCTTTGAAGTGGATGATACTTCTGACCAAAACGAAAGTGTTTGTTGCCTCTGCAGAAGTGAAACCAAATAGTAATAAAGTGACGATCATTTCTTTCTCCCATGATAAATTCAGTGATCAGTTTCGATATTAGAATCTTGCAATTTTCGTATCGTACATATACACGCACTTTACATCTTGTGAATTATGTTTTAGTGTTAAAATTGGAGTAGGGAAGAGGTGCCAAGTATCTTGAAACTTAAAACACCTACAATTGGATATTTTTAACTTTTTGAGAAGAAGAAATTAATTTGCTATCAATCCTCTTATGACATAGTGTAAAAGGTGCGAAATTTTTTGTTTCTATTTCTCATTGCTCTGTTATTTATTCATTAATTAAAAAGTCCTTGTGAAATAAACTGTATGGGCCAAAATTAAAAAAATTTCTTTTTAGAGAAATGTTCTACGTGCCGATGATACTATTTGTACTATCAATCTTAGACTCCTAAGATTCTTTTTCACGAATTCGGACTATATTAATGCACAAAATAGAAAATTTTGTGATGCGTTTGGGTTATTGTATACTTAAGCATAATTAGCAATGAAGGCAAATTAAATTTGGTAAACAATTTAAAGTCAGGGATGTTTTCTCTCTCTTGAAAAATTTGATTTTTGGCACTTACAGTGTCTTCTACAAGGACTCTCCAATTATAAAAAAATGAATGAGGTATGATTTACGAAACCCCTACGATATTGCCAACTCTCCCCTAACATCTATGTGTCGTGAGCATTTCCATACTAAGCAGAAAATGGCTAAGAAAAATAAAACAACGAAAGGCCTGGGTTACCTGCGGGAGTTCCGTTCACATTAATTTGCACGCAACCCTCCGTACGATGTGAATCATCGGTCCTTTGATGGCCGCCGTTGAACGTTCCCCCGACAGAAAGATTCGCGGCTCCTCGATCTCTCAATCGATTCTTCAATAATGAAATTCCACTGTGACGTTATCGTGTAGGAAATGAGTTACGTGATTGTCATACGTCCCGAGTACTATGGCGAGATGTCGAACGTCCTTTCGAGGTTGCTGCTGCTGCTGTCTATTGTAAACTGTCCAGACACCGGAGTGCTGGGAATAAGATTCGTGATGGAATCCATCGCGACTGTCATTGTTCGAAACGTTTGATCGAGAAGACAATGATGGAGAGATGGGATCCAGGCAGCCAGTGGTTCTCTTCTATTTCATACCACCTCCATTTTTCATCTACTATACCAGTCCAGCGTGCACTCGTGACGCATCGCTACCACTGTGCACCTTGTGATCCTCCGTATAACAAAGTAGCCATTAAAACACAGCCGTGCATTGAAACTCAACTACCAAAGGGTCATACTTGTCCACCTCCATCACCATCAGCCGAAAGAACTGGCCTACGAAGGTCTGAAATCTTCGAGAAAAATTGAGCGCAAGACTAATGGACACGTTGCTCCTCGGTATCTCAAAATCAACGACACATTCGTAAACTATAACCGCGCAATAGAGCCAGCGTTCGCTTGGCTCTTATAAATAGAATTGTCAGGGCTGCTGGGAGTGCTAGAGCAGTGGTAGCAGCCGAAATGGCGGCGTAACTTCTCGATCTTCGAGGCGAAGGTGAAACAAGAGGAGTCTGGCCCCGAAGTAAGGGCAAGGAGGGAAGAAAGAAAGGGCAACGGCGAAGATATTTCATCACGCGACATCTGCATATTCCTATATCAAGCACTGGGCGACTCGAAAACCAAAGAAAACGCACACACGTCGAAGAAGCATTCGAGGGCAGAGTGGGGTATAAAGTATCCTTGGAACGATCGTAAAGCATGTGATATCATCTTCGTGGCCGACCGCCAGTTGGGGGCTTTGTCTCTTTGTGAGTTGTGTCGTTGCATTGTCTTCCGGCCGTTCTTTATGGGCCCCGAATCTTCGGCTGTGCGCCAATAGCGCAAGAAATCGAAGGGCAGCGTGCCTCTTTCTCTATCTGGAGTCGCGCCAACCGGGTTGCACGCAGGTCTTCTTCGGTCATGCTACATATCCTGACATTTTTTGGCCTGAATACAATTCATCCGTGATCATTGCTTCATCGCAGCAGCAGAGGACATCGCGCCGCTTCCTAATACCCTCAAAATTCACCCTGAATCGTCTCCAAACGCACTGTAATTTAATTCCTGAGGACGATCAAGCTTCATGCTCTACTACTTCGACGAACAAGACACTGCTCTACTCGTGAGAATCGTTTCGAAAGAATTTGAAGCTTCGACTCCTTCGTTAGACTGAGGGACGCCGAGAGGGATACGTTTTCGGTGCTCGAGGCATTTCCTGCTGGAAGAATGCGCAATTCCGAACGTCGCTGGTGACGTTGGAGAGGCTGCACGCTTATCGTGCATCGACATCGTGGAAATTCACATTGCAAGCGGGAATTATGCGCTCTCGAAAATCCGGCGTCGGTGCTCTGTACGCCGTGGCACGTTTGATCGGGGCGGCGCATTTGAAAGTTAAATTGCCAACTGGAACGGGAGTTTCTCGTCGGTGTGGAGTTGCGGAGGCCGCGGTGGGCTCTCGGCGCTTCGCCTGTACGTATGTACGTGCAACACACGCGTTGCCTCGGCCCGTCGCACACGAACGGATGCGCCCGTGGACGTCGGCTACTGCCTTTCCGTGCGTTTCCATCAATCCGCTTTGACATGCAAATAATTCGTGGAAAAAATCGACCGGCCATGCGGGCGCGACGTTACAATTAATCACGTGACCGTGGCCGCAGCCGTAACACCGCGTCCCTGCTACCGAAGTCACAATTTGTTATGGCTGACAGGGTCCACGGTCCCGAGCGCATCGACAATGCACGCTTTTTCTGCACCTCGCCGTCGACTTGGCTGCCCCCGAGCCGAGCTGCTCCGCCGTGTCCTTCCCTCTGTGCTGATTTTCAAAGATCTCGTTGAATCCCCACGAGACGCCGATACAGTGGCGTACAGTGCGTTTTTGGCGAGCGATTAATCCCGCAGACCTGCAGAGTTGCTTGACTTTCATCGACGCATAAATGCGTCTAAGTTAAGAGTGTTTGCGTACATATTATTCTCGATTTTCTTATATTAAATCCTGAACTTAGTGAAAATACTTCCAAATGGAAGGCTGAGAATAGTAGCCGTGAAAATTCAAATTTTGATAATTTGAGTTAATAACAGTTTTTAAGTGTTATTATTACCACCATTTCTGCCGTGTTTTGAGTCTTTAGGTGTGTTCCCACAACTGAAATATATATGTAGAGTTTTTTTTATATTTGTAAACGCAAAACATTGTTTTACGCGAAACTAGGGCTCTTACTGCCTATTTCTCGGATTTACGGATATCCGAGTCTTAAGTATCGGAGTACTCGGATACCCATAAAATTTATATTCGGATATCGGGATATATCCGGGTACTCGAATTTTTCATTATAACTCGAAATCTGGTCTGTATCTTGTTTTTTTTTTATACATTTTATATAAATGTATAACTATAAACAAAATATTATTATAATTCCTTTTACATTTATCGTTTTAGTCACATTCGTTAAATGTTCTCTCTTTAATTAGAATCGATATAAATAGAGCGTTATTCGGCCATGACGGTAAAATATCCGAAACCGGATATTCCGGTATTCGGATATTCGGGTCCAAGTACAGATATCCGGATGCTCAGATCCGGATTTC
This sequence comes from Andrena marginata, assembly GCA_963932335.1. Lineage (NCBI taxonomy): Eukaryota > Metazoa > Arthropoda > Insecta > Hymenoptera > Andrenidae > Andrena > Andrena marginata. Next base: position 28,712,751 of record OZ010659.1, on the reverse strand, counting down.
GATTCGGATTTTGAGTTATAACGAACAATCCGGGTCCTCGGATATTCGGATAGTAAGAGGCCTACGCGAAACTGCATGCGAGTGACTTACTCCACTATGAATCTCGGTCCTCCAAATTCCAAGATCTACCAGCAATTCTTCTATTCAGGTTACTACAACCCATTACCTTCATTTGCAAGTAAACAATCGTTGCAGTTGCAGTGCAGCGTTTTATAGCAGCGCGGGGATGATTAAGACATAATAAATGGTGAAGTATGATCTGTAAATGGGTAAATTTTCTTGCGGTCGTGCAGCATAGGCGATTCTATTTTTCTGTGGCAGCGAGATGCGAGGCCAAACCGTCGGTGCATACATGTGCATCGATGTGCATCCTACACCGTATGCAACATTGACCCGGACATGGCCCATGGTGGCTACCGCGTAACATGGTTCGTGTATGCATACGTGGGCTCGAATACGCTCTCTCTCTCTCCGTCTCTGTCTCTCTCTCTCGTGCTGGTCTCAGTGGAGAAATAAAAAGTAGCCTGCTATACATCTATAAGCATACTGGCGAGGGCGGTCCTGCGCCATGGCCACGATAAAGTTCCGTGTTCGCTGCGGAGAGGCTCGCCTGGAACGGTTGCAGATATACGAGCACGAAATGCGCGAGCCTTGTCACCGTACGTTTTCTCGGAATATTACGTCGAATATCGCGTCGACGATTGTTTCTGGCCGCATTAAGGACCTCGTGGGTACTCACCGGCGAGAAGTGACCGCGTGGGTGGTTTTATAGAAATTGTATTTCCTCGTCCCCGCAACGGTTACCAGGGCCTCGGCGTAATCTCAACTGCGACGTTTGATTACGGGTGCCGTTTTATTGGCCGACAGGGAGAAAGGTATTGTGGGTTAAGAGAACGAGGATGTTAATAAAAATCGGGGACAGTTTGTCAGGGGCTGTCTTTTCCTTTCTTCTTGGGCAACGATGTTTCTGGGTCATTTGGAGCCGTTTCTGCAGAGTTGCAGCAACTGTGTCTCCAGTCTCCGTCACTCGTTTAAATTGATTGTTTATTTAGTGGCGGTAGATGAAGGGTAAGTGGTAAATCTGCACTATCGAATAGAAAAGTTTAAATAGCGTAGAAATGGGAAATATTTGAAGGATACTTTATTCACTGCGTTACTTTTGTATCTTCTAGAAACCTATTGAAAACACTGTTATGGATTATAATACAATAGTAGTAACAATAATAATATAATATACAGGATGTTCCTCGGCGTAGGTATTTAGCTGAACTTCAAAGTCAATTTTCTCGAAAAAGAAGCCTTTACCGTACTTTCGTCATTCGCGATTTTCGTATTATTTTTGCCTGTATAATGACCCCCTAGAGTATTCACTACAGGTATAGAAACACCCTGCACATATGACTTTATTGCACCATTTTAATTACAAATTATTAATACAATTCAGTTACAAATATACCTACTATAAGGCAATAAAGAAACTAGAAAAGCAGGAACAAGAGGAAAGAAAGCAGAAATTAACGAAGTTTCAAGGAAACCATAAGAGGATCAAAGAACGAACACTGTGTTTAAAGAAACTTTTAAAATTTTTAAAAGATTCGAGGAATTAAGCACCATGCAAACTAACGAATAACGTTGCTGTTGAATCATCCCGCATATGAAAACTTACCTCAGATGTTTCAATTTATTCGTCGCACTTCAATCGATCGTAATTCCACCGCTGATGAATCATGGATATTTTAACGGACCTGCCTGATCTTTTCAAATTACTCGGGTTCGTACAATTACTTAGAATCTGAAAATTAGCGGCTTGTTATTCACAGAAACCCGACGCTTTCCCTGGCCGCGCGACTCGGTCCATTAATCAGCCACTGATCAATACCAATAATTTAAATATTGACTCAGCCCCCCGCGCACGGGATCTACGCCGCATGGTTGCGGTACGCGCACGCAGCGGAGCGGCGCTCGATGCCTGGCCGATCAAGATTAATGCATTTATATGCATCGATAGTGCGATCGGCGCGGCGTCTTAGAGCGTTGCACGCTGTGCGTGAATGCGCGCAGGGATGAAGATAAATATTTGTACTGACGAGTCAAAACTCGCGGTAACCGCAATCAGACGTCTATTAGTTTACGATGACTTGGAACGACCGGTGGGTTAGACCTCCTCTCCCCTGTCCCTCTGCCGCCCCTTTATTTCCCTGTTGCGTTCTCTATGAGCGTTCCACCGCCATTGGCTGCAGGCCAAGTGCCTCATTCAAATGTAAATCACTGTCACCTATGAGGGTACCCGGAGTATCGTGTCGATCTTTCACGATCGACGCTCCCTCCGCATGCAAAATAGAGCGGTGTTTATATTCTTTCCGCCAGGGAGAAAAATGGGAGACGAATCGGTGATCCACGTGGCGACGTCCGACGCCAGACATTCCTCTTGGTTGCTCGATCTCCCGATGAATCCGACTCCTTCGTTGATTTGTTGATCTTGCTGATCGTGTTCCTGATATAGGCTGGCGAGGATTTGTCTTTGATCGATTCAGGTGTCCGCGAGATACTATTGATATCGAGGGGTGGACGGTTGGAGATTTGCTCGGGGATGTTGGGGCTGTAAAATGACTTCTTATTTTACTTATCGCGAGGCATGCGTAGATGTGTTAAAATTGCATGGTTCCAGAATTATGTAACCTCCTATTGTCCAAAATCTTTCGTGTTCGTGGGACGTTCTGTGCTACAGTATTGGGAATATTTATTTCCATCACTCAAATTTACGTAGTACCCATGATTTTCAGAGCAACATGGTTGATAAAATGGTTCATATCCATCTTATTTTGGCCAAGATAGTGAGCCACATATTTTTGCAATAATATTTTCCTGGTACCAATAACAATAAAAGAGGATATATTAGTGATAACATTTTTATTCTAGTGGTGCAATCAATATTTCCAATACTGTAGAAGGTTGAAGAGGCAAAGAGTACTCATAAAAATAGATGAAATATATATATAGGTCAGGAGTTCGATACTCTTTGTGTGATATGTGATTTTTCTTTCGATATATTATGTTAATTCGCTCGTCCCTGTAGGCAAAATTAGGCAGCTGTTTAGAGCGTAAAGTTGACAAGGGGTGCAAAATAGTTTTTTCAATGTTGGCATTTTTACAATAAAGTTTCAAATTAAATATTACAAATTGTTCTATAAATATTGAAGCTACGAATAAAAAGTCAGAGTAATGTCATCAAAAAACTAAAATAAATGTATTGTAGTAAATAAAGGGTGCGATTTGGCATTCCATTCCATTTTTTCTGAGCACTGCATACCTGTCAATTATTATCATCTGTTGCATTACTGTTTCTACTGTTTCACTCTGTTGGTTAGAGTTTGGTACACGTTGGATTCTGAGCAGCGAACATTCAGTTTGCAACAGCTACCATCGCTGCTCCATGTCCCCTGACTTTTAAGAAGCTTCGCCAACCGATTCGAATCGATTAGAGGTAAAAAATAAAGGAGTTATCCCGTGTCTTCTTCCCACGGCTCGTATAATATTGATAGATGAGCCGCAGCCTCCTCGGTGCCACGAAAAAGGGGGATCTAACGTTCGAATTTATCAAAATCATTTTGATACCTACTCGGCGCAGCATGACGTCACACGTCTCAGCGGTGTTCCGGCTGATCCGTCATTAAGAAATTTGCATACGCCAATCAGTCAGTGGCGGAAGGATTAGGACGACTGTCCTTTTTTTTTCTGAAAAAGGATTTACATACATCCTTACCAACCGGAACCTTTTTATGCGGTGCGTCGAGGGGTAAACACCCGAAGGCCGAATCCTATTCAGGGTGGTGGAAATATCTTTTTTACCCCTCACTAGTGAAGCAAAGCAAATTGTGACTGTAGAAATTTCCCTTTCGCAACTAAAGTGTTATAAAAGATAAATTGTACTTGATGTGAGGTCTATTTAATTCTTTATTCATAATGGTACTTTATTCATTTATGCTTTGGAGAATTCCTTGAAGTACCTATATTTAAATTAGAAGTAGCAGAATACTTGTCCTTAGCGTGTCAAAGCTTAATTTTTCTGCACTATTCGAGGAATATTAAGGTTCGCCTGTGCTCATGCACGTTTCATGAGAAATAACCTTCGTGATCACCTACGGTGCCCTTCTTCCCATGTAATCGCGATGTCACGTCATCAGATGAGGCACGAGGCGGGCTGAAGGAAAAAAATGTTCACGCGAACGAACTCTTAGCTGGCCACAGTAACCCGAGGGATACGTGCTGAAAGAAGCTGGCCTCAAACTGCCAGTTCACTTCTGCCTTATTATTAAATGTCGAGTTTCATAGCTGTGGAAAGCGCGGTTGTCACGCGCTGAGTGATGATACACCTTTCCCTTTGCCGCAAAAAGCTTCGCGAAAGCCTCTCGAGCTTCTTCTTCCCCGCGCACCGCCGTAATTTAATTCCTCCTTACTTCTGGTCAAACTCCTATCGAGGCAGATTGTGAAGCAGCCTCGGTTAAACAAATATCACTGTGTTTTATTCATATTATTCTGCGATTCGTCGTTCTGAATTCTCTATGATACGCTACAAAGTGTTGCGGCTTTGGATCTCAGGGTGCCGTCGATGTTTCACAGTTTTTCGGTGCTTGCTACATCCGTCTACAATGGAGCAAGGATTTCCATGATTCGAATACGAATCAGTCTATTTCTCCAGTTTTTCTCGGCAAGACCAGGCACAGTCGGCACACGTCGCTTGCAAAACGACATTACTTCCCGTCGCGTGGGTCTGCAGCCGCGATGCACCGCGAGAACCGAGTGCATTCACACGCGTGTCCCTCTTCGACGCGGCACGAATGAATGAATTCGCGTAAATATTTATAGAACGTCGAGACGCCACGAGAGCCGGTACCAGCGGATGCCGCGCGAATTGCTCGTTTTGTCGGGTGTTTCCAATTCGATTACAACCGTGTCGTCGTCCCATGTCTAGGCGCCATTGATCTGACAACCAGTTTTCGTCCATTTTCGCGAAACCCGCGAACTTGTGCTAAAATATACCAACACCATAAATTCGGAATACTTTGTCATGCTTAAGCTTCCTGTTTTTGTTTGCATAGGGTGAACCCGGGGGGTATCGGTACACTTGACATAAAATGGCTATTGAAACTAATACTGATATTATTTATTTTATCAGAATAAATCTAATATGTTCAGAATTTTATGCTGATTCAGAAAAACTGGTGGATATTTACTTTAAGACAATATTTGCTGAAAATCGGGTTGAAAACTGAAGGCATGATATCTGACCATCTTTCCCGAGGTGCCGGGAGAAATTGGTCTCGTCGTTGGGAGAAATGGTTCGCGGCTTTGGTGATAGATGTCTCACATAAGTATTCATTTATCCTACAAGTTTTCTTAATTCGAGCTTTCAACTAGACAGTTTAAATTTTGAATGGTAACAGAAACAAGATAGGTTTGTTAGAAAGAAGTATGTCTTAAACTTTATAAAGGGACAAGTTATGCAGAACGGTACCGACCCTCAATGATCTAAAATTGAGTAAATTTAGTTTGAAGATTTTAATTGCTACAGAAAAGTAGCTTTATTTCTATTCGGTATATTTTATGTCTTGTTATTGTTTTATAATCTCTTGTAATGGGTTATTTAATAGTGAGTAGTATAATTAATATCATTTCAAATTTGTTGTAGCTTTTGTTTTTTATGCCTAAAATGGAACTATGGCTTGGTAGTATCTATTAATAATTGTATAATGTAAGAGTTGTTGAATGGGTTGATAATTTTTTGCAAAATGAAGATCACAAAACTATGGAATATGTACTGTTAAACTATCTTTTTGTCATTTTGAGTGTAAGTAGGTTTCTGCGTAGCTGGGCTCATATATTCCATAGATTGGGGGGTTCCCAAACTCATTGTAAGTTAGTGGTACGAACATGATACTTAACCGTTCGTAGTCACACGGGGTGTATAGCACCACAAGAGCCATTTTCGAGTTCAAATGTCGCGCCATTACGACTTCCAAAGGGGATTTATCGCGAGAAGAATCTTTTTCACGACCGTGGAGACTCGCTCTTTTTCAACTACAAACTTCATCATATCAGACTTTACATTTCTAGAAAAAGGCTATTAGAGCGTGGAGGTATGAGTATTACTAATATGTATACAATTATCACTCAAAAGTGAAAGGTTCAAAAATACGAAAATGGTAACCGAAAACTGACGCTCGGGTGCAGTCAACCCCATGTGACCAATTTGTGATCCTAAGAAGGTGTGACCACGAAGGGTAAAGCCTTCTATGGAGTTAGTTACGCTGACATGAAAGAATATCAGTTTTAATTTTTCTTTACCCACCACTGCATGTTTCGATCATTCCCTCACCATCGCGATCCAACTTTCCACCACAGGCTTAACAATTTGAATTGTACTTTGTACGTAGTTGAAGCAAAGACAGGAAGCTCATTTAAAGAAGCCCTCGAGTTGCCCGGTTGTGCGCCACGTGATGACCGCCAGCTACGCCATAAGATATTACGGGATAGATCATCTACACGGGCACGCCGTCATTATTTCTCCTGACCTCTGCACCTGAACGCGATCCTTTCTGCATGAGAAAAGTACGTAATTTACGGGTCTCGCGTTTCTTGAACCACTACAGGGATTTACTGCGTTGGGTGCCCGGGGTCACCCTAGCGGGGGTTCCCCTGCCACGAACACTCGCGGCCCCCTTTCTCTCTCTCTCTCTCTCTCTCTCACCCCTTATTTTAAGCGAGCCTTCGAAAACGAGAGTCCAGTGAGTCGAACGGATCCCTGGATACGATGGAGCGAGAGGAGGAGCACCGTGGATGACGGTGTAAGCCGTGTCACGTTCGCGGATTATCGCCATGGGAGATTATCACCTGTGGCAGGAAATTACTGACACAAATTATCGTGGTATTACCGCGGGGTATAATCGACGTTCTGAAACGAATAACGCCTCGACTTCTCCCCAGCCTGCGCCGGTATTAGTAAATTGATCGTTACTCCTGAACCGATCCGTAGCCGTGATACTCGTTGGCATTTCGATCGGGAAGCCTGTGAAATCACGCTACCGAAGCTGCCCGGTCGACTGGTTTACTCGTAGTGGTTTCTCCGTTTCTTTGAAGTGCCCGACCGTTCGGCGATCACGCTGCTCTGAACTGCGGAACGAAAAGCGCTTGAAAGGCGGGAAATTGGAATAATGAAACGGAGATCGTTGATGCTGATGTCGGTTCATCCTTTCGACGATATTAAGCGCGGATGGTGGTTTTGACATCTTGCTCGGGGTTCTAAGCTTGATGTCTAATTCTAGTCTTCAGGTGAAGGCGCGGAGGTGCCTCTTATTCATCGTCGTTATACATTTCCTGTGGTTGTTAGTTATTTCTGCTTTGGGATGTTGATAGCAGTGTCAGTGCTCTTTTTTATGTAGCTGCTGGCTAGCAAGATTTCTTCGGTGTCTTTTGATGCTGCTGATTTCTGGATCATGTATATTTCCTTCCCTAGGACTTGGGACTTGTTTCGTGGCTGATTACTTCCCAGAAGCATGCGCTCAAGTCGGGAACTGGTGATCCCAGGGTACCTGAACTGGCTTTCCAATGCTGAGACCGTGTAAGAGGCTGGATCGGAAGGCTTCTATGTATATTTGCGGCAGCTATATCCAGACTTAATGGGAAACGGGAGCGATGGGATTCAGGGTTATATCGGAGCGTGTACTTTCTTTGCATTCTACACGAGTGCAAGGGTCAAGAATTCGGTTGGACCCTCGTGGGCAGTGGTTAGGTCCGAAAACCAAGCTGTTAGTAAACATAGTAGCAGTAGCTTGCGCTCCTTTCATGGAGACGTATCCTTAAAATTGTAGAGGCAAAGGATTTGGCAGTTGTTCTTCACTAGCTTCGTGGGATACTCAGCGGATCACGATGTTATCAGCAAACATTCTTTTCTCAGAGAATATTTACTGTCGCAGAAACGGTTGCATCGCCATTGCATACCAATGTCCAGTTCTACTTCAAGAAGGGGTAAATACCACCTGAAACTAGACAAACAAGCTGAAATCGTAGGATTCTTTCGACCCACGTTGCTCATCGCACTTCGTGGACCGAACGATCGCAGGAGTCACGCGCTCCGCCGGAGACGTCCCTCGAGATTCCCTCTCCGGTCTCGCAAAAATTCAGACCGCGTAATCACTCGCGAGGATCACCAGGGTCGAGAAGCATAACGCGAGAATGCTGTAGCGGTGCGCTGGCTCGGAAAGGGGTTGAGGCGGTCCCCCGAAGGGCCCCTCGACTGTCCCCCACCACGCGGCGTAGGAAGCGAGCGGCTCAGAGGACGCAGGGAGGAAAGGAAACGCTGAAAAGGGCAGGAAGGGCGACGGGGGCCTAGTCGGCAGGTGGCCTCGTCTCACGGGGCCCCCGTCCATGGGGCCTGGGCGAGGATGAGAATCTCGACGGACACGCGCGCGCCACGAGATGGAAACGGAGATTACGCGGCCGTTCTCCTCACTCTTCTCATCCTCGCCGGCCGTCTTCGTCTTCGTCTCTCGACCCTCCGCGGCCCTCTCGCTCGCCCGCCTCCGACCAGGATATCTTCTCCTCTTTCACTGCGCCCCTCTTCTGCTTCTGTGTTAATCTCGGTCCGCGTATCTTCTCGGCTTACAACTCGGGGACCAAGTCGCGGAGGACTTTATTTATTAAGACTTGCATTACAAATTGGGAGGAGTAAGAAGATATCATTGAAAAAATGTCAGTATTCGTACCGCGCGCCACTCCAAACGCGGCGATAATATCGTCGCTCTTCTCCCACCCCCTTCCCCCCTTCGTCCATCCCCCGTTCGCCTTCCTCCCTTCTTCACGGGAGTTCGCTTTTTTTTTGTACGGGTTACACGTTGTTTCGCGGTGTGTTAAATTCCGTGCTCGCGTGCGGAAGATAGCCCCGCGGAACCTGTTACGAGCGTTATTTATTAAGCCCGGCGTTACGCGAGGGCGTACGAGGGAATCGTTATTTTTCCATTATGTCTCCATTCGAAAAAAAGCTCCGCTGGGAACGTTGCCAGTCCGCGCGCTGGGGACGTTTGCCGTTACGATTCTCTGTAATCGCGCGGCTTTCCGCGCTCACGGGATTGATGGGCCTGCGCGCGGTAGACGCAAACGCTACTGCAGTGCGATTCTTTTTTTTCTTGTCGTGTACTATGTCCAGTTCGCGGTTACCGGTAGAAGCTGCTAATGCATAAGCACGCGGGCGCGCGTGATAAATCGAGGGAACGGGCCGAAACTAATAATAATAGCGCGCTCGGCGCGCGGAGCGTGTCGTGTTCCCTTATTTCACACGAGACTCTGTCAAATTCTCATGTTACTGGCAGCGACATGACACGCTTTAAATCCCCGCTCCTTGGCCGCGGGATTTGTGTCAGTGATTCGTGCTCGAGTTCACGCCGATCGTATATCTCTCGCGGTTTCGTGGGGGACCGTGGCAGATAATGATTCCAGCGAGCGTGTTCGAGCGGTATCGTTGCCGATCGTGTAACCATAATTTCGTGACTGTAAATCACGACAGGTGCCTACGTCTTTAGAGCCCTGTAATTCAAGTCGAGGAGGTGTCTCCCGCGACTTCCACCTCTTTACCCCCCGGAAGCGCGTGTGCACGTTACGGCCGAGGCATAAACTTGGTCACTGTAGGCGATTATTAGTGAATTTATGCACAGTGATGGGCCAAAGGCAGTCTGCAATGTGAATGGTAAAGGGAGTACCATGGTTTGGTGAAAAGGGATTATATCACGAAGACTGTGTTACAAAGAGTAGGGGTTATCACGAACGTGGACGTCTTCTGTTGGTATATCTATTAGTAACTATTTACATATGTTGCAGTTTACGCTTTCATTTCTTTTTAACAAACGTGTGCAGTTGAGGCTCGGAAATTGTCCATTCTAATTCGATTGAAACGTGAATTCTTTGGCTTATCAATGAAGAGCTCTAAATTCAAATATTTATTATGGGAATTTTTATTTTTAGTTATTAGTCTTCGCATTGCATTTTTTTCCCAATTTCGTGATTGAGGATTTAAGGGGTGATTCTCGTCTAACAGCCCCAAAAGTAACAGATATCTAAGAATTTTTTTAAAAAATTGTTCGTTATATTGGATTAAATTCTTTTGGGATATAATGAGGCATCTTTAAACTTGCAGAAAATATTTTTTTTATGTTGATCCTCCTTATTATTTATTAATTATTGTGGAATCTTGTCCACCTCCTCGACGATATAACTCCTGTTGGCGGGATGTGTAGCACCTATCACAGTCATCTGATTGCAGAAAAGATAGAAGTTTCTTAAAGTTAGATAGTTTACGTTGGTATTGGTCCGCTTTAAAAGAAAAAATGAAAAATTGAAAGAGTTATAGGGTTTGGAAGAAAAAGTAAATTTTTTCTTAGACAAATTTTTCATAGGATTCTTTACATCGACGAAAACAAGTATTATAAATAAAAACTAAAATTAAAATTTTAGGTCCAGTATCAGCGTAAATTATTTAACTTTAAAAATATTTTTTTTTTGCAATCAGATGACTGTGACAGGTGCTGCACCTGACGCCAACATCAGACACGATTGCACAATAATGAATAAATAATAATAAGGATCGACATAAAAAAATTCTACAAGTTTAAAGATGCCTTCTTATATCCCAAAAGAGTTTAATGCAATTTTTTTCGAAAAAAAATCCTAAATTTCGGGGGCTGTTACAGGAGAACTCCTCCTTAAGTACTTTTTCGATAATTAAAAGAAGAAAACACTGCAAGTACTAAAATTAGGAAAAAAATTATCGGAAAATGTTCTACGTGCCAATAGTATAGAATTTGATTTTTAGCACTAACACTGTTTTCTATATGGACTCTCCAATTGTTCTTAAAGGAGAAATAGAAACTGATACTTATAATTCAGAATGATCCTTAATGTATTTGATGGATAACAAGGAAAAGTGTTCCCCACTCCAGAAAAGCTACTTGCAAGCAGAGTTCCAAAATTATAACAGTTCAAAATATGCTGACTTTTGAAGCCTCTCTGTTGATGCTTCAGTGCCTCAGAACAGGTATGAAGAAAAGCACCGTTGCAAGCCTGAGTACGCATTAATTCCTCAGAGTTGAGTCGCGAGATCGTGCTTACGAGATGATCCGCATCGATCTTCCTCCTTTCATGAACCTGACGCGACGCGGCCACGAGCGATAACTGAAATAAACATATCGGAGCGTACGAACGGTACGTCACGTAGGATCGTATCATTCTTAAACGATGTAGTGAAAGAGCATGCGAAATTGAAGATGTCAGCCACGTCTAGACGCTGTCTCGTCAAACTACCCGCGTCGACACTTTATCCAATTGGCAATAATAAGTATCATTGCCGCTGTCAGCAACGGAAATGCATATTATCCTGCAACAAACCTTTATATATTGAAAGCGCAGAGGAACACAAGAGCTTACTCGATTGGAGACTGATTTTTTTAAATCACTCCGTCAATTCGAACGTGTGCTGCACGAAACAATTAGATGATTGGGACTGGGAGACTCCGTGTTTGTAGATTCTTTCTTTCTAAATTGAATACATTATCTTTTTTCATTGGTATATCAGAGCATTTCCTAAACAATTTACCAAATTGGGACAAGAAAGTCGTTCGTAGATAGCGATTCATTCGTCAAAATGAAGTATAGAGAATAATTTATTTGGTCTTCCAACAAATTGAAAAGGAATAGAGCTTTTAAAACGTCCAATTTGTGACGATCCATTTACAAAGGATCATAGAGCATCAGGATTTAGAGTTCGTTTGAAATTGATTAAGTTCTAAGATCTCAGATTTGCAATTAAATAACATTCCTGGAAAAACTTCAAGACTTCAAGAGTGCTTCACATCTCACACGATTTCTTTTTTCTATTATTTCAAGATTTCTTAATTAATACGTGCAGGACTATTATAAACACGTGAGAATAATAGAACGTCTTCTGTACCTGATATCAGCGGTGGAAAGTATTTTTCTTTGGCTACCACGTTGGCTGTGAAAGAAGCCAAATGCGGCGCAGGGAACTCACGATCGTACCTTGTATCCGTAAAAAGTGGCGATCATCTTGAGCTCAATGGTGGGCCCTGTGGGAATTATTTATCTAGACTGAACTCCGTGACGAGAGTGTCTCAGAGGACAGGATTTCTTGATATGTGAAATAAAACTACAGATTGCTCTCGAGAGTTTAGGTGGAATCTTGTATGGAACTGGAATCTTACGCGGAAACTTGCAGGGTGCAATATGGCAGGGTGGAATTTTCTCCTCGATATGTACATGGCTTTTAAACAAGCTTCTATTTCCTCACTTTCCTTCACTGTTTCACTTTCTGGCTGTAAAGATTGATGAAATGGTAGAGAATCAAAGGTGACCCAGTTTCCACCATGGGAAGTGAAAAAGAACTAGGAGGAAATTTTATTAACTTCGTTGATGTTAACTCTGTGAAATGTTCTTCGATTTCACCCCGCTCGAGAAACTCGGAACTTCCTGCACACGAGTTACTATCCTCCGCGTTTCTGTCATTCCTTTAGCCATTTATGGAGAAGACGGAGGCTCGGTGACATTCGAGAATTACAGCATTGTAATAGCCGCGTACCGTCGATCCTCTGTAAGGAATTGCCTGATTTATATTGCGTCCTGTAAGACAGATCACATACGATTCTTCACGTGGTAAATTACTTTCTCGTAAAGCAGTGTACAACTGTATAACGCATTGAGTTGTAACATATAAAGTGTTCTTTAGAAAATAATACTGCAACATTCATGCAACTACATGCAAATGTAATCCATCGACCCGATGACGCCAGGAAATTAGTATTCATCGTCATTCGCCAGCCTGTTTCTTATACTGAAATTTATAATATATTAAGCAGTCTCAATTATTCCTCTAAATTAATTCAGATTTAGAAGGTAACGTCCCACAAATTCGGTCAAGTTTTGTGCTGCAAACTTTGAGTCTCCTATATCTTATAAATAAATATAAAATCAATTAGTTTATCAAACTTATGATGACTCTTGTTTCATGCAGCACATTAGTAGATTTCATTAAATTATAACTAAGATTGTCAGTTAAGGGAGCACGCGTACTCGCGAGAAGACTCTTCATTTCTATCCTGACACGTCCAGTTCGCAGTTAAACAGACTTTTTCCTGATCCACCCCTTTTCCGGCTTTCAATCCGACTCAGGATCGACTCTGTGACGCGTAAGGATGATCTCAATTAAACGGGTTTATCCGAGTCGACGGGGGGCCTTAACCGGTGCACGGGGGGACAACAGCGTATCTGAATAAGAAATCAGGATACGCAGGAAGGGTGATCGCTTCACGGTGTCGTGAGAAAGGACATGTGTCCAGAGGACTTATGAATATACTCCAAGTCTCTTTCGGGGTGTGAATACCCCGTGTCACACAATCGTCGCAGCCACCTGAGCTGCTGGGAGATGGTCGTCGACTTCGAGGGGTTGCTATCCGTTCTTCGTTACGTAACGCAGTTGTCGCACTGTATGTTGTAAAAAGAATGCAGGTCTGTGCGATCAGGTGTTCAGGAACGCTCAAGGATTGTGGTGACGCAAGAGGTTTATCGAACGAGGGTTGAAAGAAATGAAACTGTTCCATTCGCTCGTTTGACGCCACTGTAGGAAATTGAGGCTTGAAATATTGATCTTTCGTGAATTGTACGGGGTGGTCCATGTATTTGGATCCATTGTTCTATAGGGGGAATTATTCTAGTATTTCGTAGTAATTATTCCATTTCTGATACATGTGTCTATCAATTTTTACTGTTTGGTGTTGAAATATTCCCCTTCTCGTACACAAAGTGTGATATATTTAGGTTTTCTTAGTTACTTGAATCTGAAAATTGAACTTACTTCGTGTGACCATAGTCTTTAGTATTTCTAGCACCGGTGTGTTTAGAGTAACAAAGTAAAGATTGGTTGCAAGGTTTATAACACATGTGTGCAATACGTGCATCACAGGTGTAGTGATCCTTAAATAAAATCCTAGCCAATTCTACTTCATTTCGAACTTTCGTGTTAGGAATAATTTAAAAAACACATCTCCATGTAACAATTCATCTTCAAAGACCCCTGTGCCCCTAGCAAATTCTGCTGCATTCCCAGCTTTAATAATAACTTTCCCTAATAACTTAGAAAACACATCTCCATACGTTCGAAGAATAAAATCAGCAGTCTGCAAAAGGTATCCACACGACCAGAGTAAATTTGGAATCCGCTTATTGTAATCCATCTGGCAGCGGTACCCCGCAAACGTGGTATTGATTGCGCACGTCGAACAGGGGCTGGCGGCCGGCAAAAAACGGAGTTTCGAATCTTCGTGACCGTTGTTACCAACTATCGTTCGAGGACACGGTAGGTGGGTTGGAAAAGGAGCGGGGTGCGGCTTGAATTGATGAGCAAAAACCAACGAAATCATGAGCGATTGCTCGGGCTTGAGCGGCGGCGCGCATCTCTCCGCTCCGCTCCTTTCGCCGCTCTGTGTGCTGGCTGCAAAAGCAATTTTTTTCCGGTGTCGCCGACGCCGCCGGTCGTTAGCTGCTTTTTCCTAACTAATCTCGAGGGGTATCCCCTCCAGTGTTCCGCGCGGCTGTATTATAATGAGGTGTGGATTGTAAATGAAGCTTAATGACGCCGACGCCGCGAGGTCATTTTTCAGCGTTTCACCGTAAAGGAAGGGAAGGTGTCTTGGGCCGAGCCAGTTCGCTTCTCTGTCGCGATTAATATGCGGGATAGGTTTATTTGTTTAATATCTGCGCTTGTGCACACGTTAGTAGAAACGCACCACACGTCTCAGATGCAGTTAAATCGATATTTCTATTGATATATTTAAATAATTTTACTACTCGATTTAGTGGGTAAATATATTGGGTGATGTTATGGCTATCTTTTATTTTAATTAGAGTGGTCAGTGTTTAATTTGTGGGATTTTTGTTAATATGTTACTATATTTAGAATTTCGTGTGTATTCAATTCTGGGATTTTGGAATATATGTATTCATTCTGGAAAGATGTTCTGTGGCTTAATAGCGTTGGATAAATACGGGGTAGTAATGTAAAGTGTAATAACTTTGAACATGTAATTTGAAGGAAATTGTTTATAGAAAGGCTTTACAAATTGCTTAATGTTTAAGGAGCCTGATCATAAATTTAGGATAAAATGCCTTGACTAGTTGCATGTGACGTTTCCAGCGAAAGAAATGTATTCATGTCCGTTACACTTGTTAAAAAAAAAGTAAAAGAAAAAGAGTGGCGGTAAACAGGAGGCAGCTGGTTCAATTGGGGTTGAAATTATTTGAATACACGAATCATTTATCAAACGTGAAATTACCTGAACGAAACTCGTTCTTCGAGTGGGGTAATCTTCTTTCACCGAGCACGTGACAATTCTCACTTTACTACAAACGTGTTGTGACCAGGCCCCGTCATAAAATATACAGACCAGAGTTTCAACTCTCTGTATAAAAGATTTCACAGTAAATTCCTTTGGATATCAACACGAAATTATTTTTTTTAAGAATTCTATCAATAACCTATGAACTTCATTCCATGGGAGGAATCAAATTTTTGTGTAATTCACTTATACACTATCGATCCTCACAATTTGAGTTCTCCCCAATGTGAATTTTAATAAAATTAAGGGAATACAGTACATAGTGGGAACTCCACTAGAATTTAATTTTTCTATGCTCTCTTTATTAGCAAAATTACAGACGATTACATTTCCCTAGTTAATACTCTGATTTCCAACCCCTAAAGCGCTGTGAATCCGTTACACTTGCTGTTGGCGACAAAAAAAAAACGCGTAGTCCCCTCGTTGTCACTCGGTGCGCCACTTGGGGCGAAATAAAGTAGGGGAGCTCGTTTCCGGACCAGTTTTCGAATCGTCTTGTTATGAAGTGTCGCCACTTAAGTATCGCATTTGTATACGAATTGCTCGGTTGCGGTTCTGGATCGAGGCCTCCCCTCCTGCTCTCCAAGCCCGAGGTACATTATATCGTCGTTTAGCTTGACACGTGGAAAGGGGACCGCCGTTTTTAACCAGAAATGGAAACGAAAGAAAGGGGTGGATCGAGTCACAAAACAGATCGTTCCAATTTTTCGGGACTCGCATAACACAGTCGTCAAAGTACCCTTCAGGCATAATCGTTATCAATAATAATCGAGGCTCATCGCTGCATCGATCTCAGCAGCTGTTTTTTAGTGCAGCTTCTATAAATCCAGGGAGAAAGATCGGATCGCTTGTGTATAGTGATGGGATCGACTGCATCTTAAGTTTTGGAATGAGTTCCTCACGTTTCTTTGAATTTTTATAGCAAATATTGGGTCTATTAATTAGTTTCATATTATTATGTGTTTAGCAGAAGAGATAGTTACTCCCTTGTGTTCATTTCCGAATGTTTTAAAATATTAAATATTCAATATGTAATCAGACTTACTATTAACAAAATTCTAAACAAAATTCAAAACGTACGAAATATCTTTGAGAATGCTTTCCTCCTCAATTCCTTGTTTCATCACAATTAATTTATTCTAGGTGCACTACATTTTCTTATTTATGTTTTGAAGAACAATATAAACATAGCTTAGTAATTTGACAGAAGCGTTAAAAGCTTCCAAATTTAATTAAAATTACCTCAAAAACTACTCATCAGATCTATCTAAAAATATTTCCTTGCACATTTCGAGAAACTGTAATTCGAAACCACGATTTATTAAAACATTCCCACTTGTTACTCTGTCAGTAGATACAAAATTGATCGATATTTACGAGTCGTGCTCGATTCCATCCCTACGCATCCACGAAGCAAAATTTGTTCTTAGCTTCGATTCGAAGATCGAGCACCTGCCCGAATGATGATGTCCTGCCGAATTCCGTAATATCAGCGGAGCCTGGGAAACATTTATTCGCCCGACGGTCTGGTTCCTCCGTGAAAGGGCCCGAGATGCAGTTTTTGCGTCGAACCGCGACTCATCGCCGAGGAACCTATCGATTTACAATGAGCGGATCGTCCGCGACGCTGGCAAGTCGGCGCTGGTAAAAACTAGTATTGGATTAACGCGCACAGGGAGACCGCGAGTTTTTCGGCAAACGAGACCAGTTGCGAAGAAGAGATTGAAGTTTATGAAGATGTCCGAATCTCGGGGACACATGTCACGGTGCATTGATTCTCGTCGTTTCCGCCGAAAATCTGTCTTCGATCTTCATCCCCTTTTAAGCAATTCTCCTTGTCTGGTTTGAAGAGTCAATTGTCTATTTAACTCGATTACGCTCCCTTGGAAATTATAAAACGGAAGGATTTCCACAGTACATTGCATAACGTCTTATTAAGATTCTAGAATCGAGTCTTCTTTCTTCAATTTTCTTACACTCATTCTAAAATATACTCAGGAAATGTGGAACCTATATGGTGGGCTAAATATTTGCTTCACGATAATTTCACATGCTTCAGATTCACATATCCAAAGAATTGTGTTCCCAACCCTCTAAATGCGGAACCACAAACTCGACATTCGGCCGAATTATTTATCAAATGTGTCCAGTTACCGATCACGAGTCGAAACGCTCGTCGTTTGTCGAAAAAGCGCATAGTGTGAAAATATACACGAATACTTTGGTGAACAGTTTGTCGAATACCGAATATTCGAATGCCGAATTTGTGGTTTCGCCTTTCAATAAGTAAAAAGTGTACACGTCTGCTTCATTAAAGATTCACGATCATTCGGTGTATATTGTTACGTCCTCCTCTTGAACACTCTATCGACTGTGAAAGATGTATACGTTTGCGTCAGTATTGAAGTCTTCATCAGGAGCACGTTCAATTTCTACCGTATCGATACGGACAGGTTAAGCTGACCGAAGGTGTAAGTGTGAAAATAAACAAAGCAATCTCGTTAGCCAGTTGGAGGCTTTTATCTTAAGCGAGGATGCACGAGGTGTTATACCGTGAAATGGAGTCCCGTAGATGAAAACGATGTTGGATTTCAGTCCTCTCCCATTCCCGTCTCCCCCGAGGCTCCATCATGGCCGTGATAAGTGGCTGCCGTTTGCACCGTGGGCGCCAGAACTGTTCGTCTTCCTTTTTACCGAAACTTCATTTGTACAAGTCATTAAGGACCTACCCGGGGTGGACGGCGAGATCGAACGGGCCCTCGGGAATCCTCTCAGAGTCGTTTTGCTCCCTTTGACACTCGAGGTCCGGAGAAAAGCCTGTGGGAGGTGAATACTGTGTTTCTGATTTAGAAAGGAAGGAATCCTTCGTGAAGGGGATGAGTGACGGTTTTGAATGACGTGAATATAAAGCCGCGAGTTCCACTCAGGAATAAATATATACATATAGAAAGTTTGTGGCTAAACACCTTTCGATTTCGGTATACGCTTCGGTATATATGTATATACTCCGAAATTATTACTTAACCCTTAAGTGTGCAGCTTCAGCGCTAAGAATAATATTATAAATAAAAATACAATAAAGCATCTCACGAGCAGTTGGGGTACTACGGATTTAATCTTGGGGGAGCCGAGTCGAACGGCTAAAAATATTTCTAATGCAAATTCAATAAACTTCGCTAGGTGATTATAAAAACTTATTTAAAGAATAAAATGCAGTTTTCTCTTCTTCTTGCAGAGCTCCTTCTTTGGGGGTGTCGGGGCCCCTGGAGAGTAACTATTTCAAAAAAGATTTCTGCGCATTGGAACACCCGCGTCCCACGTGAACCATAGCCATACACAATCGAAACTTACAAAAGCCACGTAACTTTGAAATTCGCGTCGCAAAACGGCAGCATAAGGCCTGCATCCCAACGTCACGAAACGGAACTTTCTCTTTTTCCCCTGGCCGGTTGAGTCACGAGCTCTTTTTACCAAAAGCTGCCGCATCACGTATGCGTAGTATGTTATCGAACAATGCGATTGCAAATGCATTTATCGGCCCCGGCCGAATGCAGCGGCGAGCCAGCCACGTATATCTTCGCGGGCATCTCGCCGGCTCGGGGAATTCCGAATAATTTGCTTCGGTTGTTGCCGAGGATTTAGGCCCCGTAATACCGGGTGACTCTTCCCTCGGGCGGAGAGTCACCGCGGGGCATTTGTCGCGATAAAACCAGGGCACGACGGTAATCGGGCGCTGCCGCGGAGGTACGGTGGCATCCATGCGGTCGCCTCACATTCATCAGACGGCAATTATTTTACTTCTGCGCACGTCAGGACCTATTAGGACAACGAGACTAATCGACGTCCTTAAATGGTGCGCCGGTGAATTCCTGCGGCGCTATCCAGGGGAACATTTCGCTGCACGACCGCGCGAGGAAGAAACCGTGGTAAAATGTCCCAGCAACGCCGAGCGTGAATTGTGATAAGAAATGGCGTTGAATCGACGCGAAACGGCTGCAGGATACTTTGGAGAATAGGTTGCAGGGTTTCTTTCTTTTTCAAGATTCTTATATCATGGCTTTGCCATATGAACGTGTTTGAATATGTGGATCTAAGTAAGTAAGGGTAATTTTTGGGCACCTAAGTTCTCAAAGAATCAAATTGGTAACTATTTTGTTAAATTTATATTTAATTGCTACGACTAAAGTTGACTGCTTCCGAGTATTCTCACACGTGTTCGTGAAATATTTTCCACGGCCCGGCTGATCGCATCGTGGGCATTCGTTTTCGGAGCGCGGCTCCATCAGTTCTTGTCCCCTTTCTACGTGGGCCAAAAGCAGGGCTGGCCGACATGTCGGGATGATTTTTATCAGGATCCACTTCTGCCCCAAAAATTCCACCGAGATTCAGCGAGTTTTCGGCCTTCCGAGCGATTAGGCCCGAAGATACGAGGCCGAAACAAACAAATAAGAACAAGCGTGGTCGGCTACCTACTATTCTCTACGCTCACCATGAATCCTCGTGGTGTCCTCTTGTTTTCGTGCCGCGGCAGGTGCACACCACCGTGGAATTACTCGAATGTGACAAATATGCCAAACATCTTCGCTAGGGGAGACCCCGTACAAGGGAATACGGTTCTCTTCTTTTTTATCTTTCCCTTTTCTCGCCGAACGCCGCCCGCTCATGCCCGGCCATTGTCTTCGCCGCGAACCACCCTTCGAGATCGCCTTTATCTGACTCCACGATGCTATACGGATACGGTTAGAAATTTTATGGTAGCGCCGGAATGCGGGGATGTGTAGTTCAAAATGTATTTCATACCTTTTCTCTGTTTCGGAAGTGAGAAGTTGGAACGATAAGGGAAGCTCAAAGTGGGAAGTGGGAAATTCTTTCTAAGAAGTAATTTTACTTCTCTAAGTGAAAAAGAACTCTTAGTAATTCAATGGAAATCTAATTTTAGATTAAAATTAAATGGAAATTCTATACTTTTCGCACTGGACCCCATGTGAATTTTATTGTCGGAAATATGACAATGCAAGGAATATAAAAATAGGAAATGGAATTTGATTTTGAATGTATATTTGTTCTGAAAGTGCTATGCGTTATATAGAATGTCCAGTAAACGACGATTTTAGAAAGGTCATATAGCCTTCCCATTGTCAGGAAACTCGAAGTTGAGTGCTCTCGAATTTCAGTGAAGTCGAGAAGGCGTTCCAGTTCCTCCCTTTGACGCACTTTCAAATTGCTCTCTGCTCCAAAGGACATTATGGCTCCTCGATTTTCACCGTGGATCCTTTGAAAGCAGTGGTTCTCTTTTCCAACTCGTTACACATCTGCTGCCCCAGTTTTTCTTCAATACTAACAGAGTTCATTTTAAGATACTTTATTTCCGAAATAACTAAAGTGTCTTATACCCTTATCTCCTAAATTGACTCTCAATTAATTACACCTCCAAGGATCATAATCTACTATTATTCACAGGAGGAAATCATTTTCCATTTTCAGAGTAGAATCATCTTATACACTACCATAGAAAGATTTTATTTATTTTATTTATTTAGGATCTATATTTAAATGTACACATTTCATGTGAATTTTTCTAGTGCATCAGTCGAAGGAAAGATTGAGAATCGTTTTGGTCAGAATAGGTTGGGGGTGCTGAATGAAAGTCATTCAAGATAAAACTTGCCTCCGGTTTTGGGGTTCATTGATGCTCGAAGTTCATTTTTGACAGATGGTCCATCTGCAGCGGGCTACTTTGTTACATTCTCGTTGCGACCATCGAAACGTTTAACCGTGACGGGTACATTGTGCGACGATTCCAAGTGAATCGACTCCCACCGCTCTTTTATTGGCTAAGTAATTGTCGAGCCTAGTGCATGGGAATTTGCCTCTTCTATTTTGCGGCTTTTCGAGAAATGGGCAAAGGTTATTGCTGTTTTCATTCACATCTTTTGAAAGTACTATTGGGAAGTCGAGTTCCTCTCTCAAGACGCTGCTGCGTTTACTAGCGAACTTAGAAATCGTTCAAAAGGATCAAATTCACTAAAGGAGAACCGCAGATACGTCTACTATTTTCTTCTTATGATTTTGCTATATGCTATGCAGTTTTATCTACTGTGAAATATGTTTAACTCTTCGACTGCCACAGACCAGAGATGGGCAAACAATTATTTTAAATAAAAATTTGTGTACGATATTTTTATTTAAAATAATTGTTTGCCCATCTCTGTCGCGGACGAATAAATGCATTGTGAAATCGGTGCAATCCTGTATTTTCCTTTTGTATACAGAATTTATTCCAGGACGAACTCTCGGTATTCTCCCAGGAACTTATGTAATACGAGCAACGTATGAGTAAAGTAGCAACCGAGGTGTTAATTCCCTGTTAATTTTCTGAGTAGCTTCTTCAGATGAGGAGCTTCTCCTTTGGAGATCTTATAGTAAAAGGGGTGCAGCTCTATCTTTGCCAACTTCGAGTAAATTAGAAAAACTATTTATAAAATTATTACTTTGAGTTGAGATTAAAAAGAGAGTACTAATTGAAAAAATATACTTTCACATAATACGTGGTAATTATTAAGTTGATAAGTTTTTATTTTTTGCGTTTTTTCAAATCAGGAGCTACCAAAACAAAAATATTATATAAAACAGGTTCAAAATTTGCAATAAATCGCTCATTTGTGATCGAATTTGTATCAAACATGCGCCAAACGATGTAGAATATTTTTACACGTTATATTACAAGTCGTAACTCAAAACTTGTCAGAAATGGAGCTGCACCACTCCTGCTGCAAGGTGCTCATTTCAAATTTGTTAGAAAGATGATGGTAGAGGCATCTGCATCTGGCCATGCATAATCATTTCATGTCGAAGCTCAGCCATTACTCTGCTCGCACTTTTGCCTGGCAAGTACCTATTCTCCCACTGACAAAAAGTTGCATTCAGCACAAGGAAACGCGGAATTCATTCAAGATCCCAGGAATCGCCATCAATGGGCCCTGCAAGGGATACTTTGAACGGAGCTGCAAGTAAAACCGAGTATACACGTTCAAAGTCGAGTGACTTTGTAGTGGCAATTCATTCACCATTTTCTGAAGATTTGACGCGCCCCGGTGCTCCTTTGCGAACTCCTCGAGGGTCACTCGTTTTCTGAGAGATGTGGATGGTCGGCGCACTCGGCCAGTTCGTTTTAAGTGACAAATAGAAGACAGCAAACAACGAGTTTCGTGAGCTTGAACTAACCTGGTAGTGGCTTCACGAGAACCGAAGTGTATCAGTTCTGGGAAAGCTTCCAATAAGCATCAAATTTATCTGCAATTCCTCAAGCTTCAATCTACGCTTCGGTGTTTATAAGAATTGTATATCAGCATTTTACGAATTCTGTACAAGTCCATTACCTTCGAGTAACGTAGACAGATCAGTTGAATTATAAACTACTTTCTGGAACAAAAGTAAACTTATCCAGTTGCATCAGTGGCGCACCGAAAGAAAAAGGAAGGAGATTAATGTAACCATGACTGAAGTAATTCAGGAGCTTTGCAGAAGAAGAGAAAACTGGACTTTATTGGATCTGATCTTATTGGACCTAATCAGCATATTAAAAATATTTTTAGCAGTTCAACTCGGCTCCCCGAAAATTAAATCCCGAGTGCGCTACTGGGCTGCATCAATTCTGTAACTCCTATTTTTCTCCCTCGGCAGTGTCGGCTTGAGATTTGCAGCCGTAAACATGTCCTCCCTGTCAGAAGTTTCGCGTTTAACGATAGTTAACCAACGGAGGGACCCAAGGAACCCAAGAATCGTTCGGCATGATAACCGCTAATTTCGCTGTCCTCGGGTAGAAGAGCACTCGTCATCATGTCCAACCCCCATCTTCCACGGCCCATACATTGTGCCGCGCAGCGCAGCGCTGCCCTGACGCACGATCATTCTTCCCACCGTGACAGTCGGGTACGTCCACGGCCGCGTACGCGCCGGGGCGGAATTAAAAAAGTCAAATAGACTGGTCGATACACCAGCTGCCTCGTCTTACCGTGCCACGGACGTATTTTCTCGCTTCTCAAGAAGGCACGTGGGTGGCGGCATGGCACTTTGCCGGTTTTATGAGGCCCTTAAGAATGGTCCCAGGGCCCGTCCGTCTCCCTCCGCCGTCCCACCTCTCCCCGCTCGGCCCCACCACCCCGCCGTCCGCGTCCACGTGCTTTCCCCCCGTGGCCGCGCGAGTTCGAAACTTTTTGCAGAGTCGCCATTACTCGACAAAGTCCTTCGCCGTTTCGGGCCCTTGATGGATGCCCATTGCGTGGGCACCGTCGTTCCCGTCTGCCCAATGGCCTGCGACCGAATCCACGGCGCGGCTACTCCACGAAAAGACACGCGTCCAGCTTTGTAAATCGTCCTGCTGCCATGCCGCGCCGCGGCCCGGGGACCGTTCTGTCTCTCCGTCCGGCTCCCGCCGAATTTACGAAAGGGAAAATACACTATAAGCTCCGTACTTTGTTTCGCGGGGGAAACATCATCATCCCCCTTTCCCCGGCCACCCCTTCTCGAACCCCGCGTCACGTTTGGCAGATATACGCACCCCGCCGGGCCATACGGCTTACGAACACCTCGGCTGGATGCTCAATAAAGAACCGCCGAGCGGTATTCTCCTTATTTTATCGTTTGCCTAAATTTCTTTACCGGGGCCCCGAGTTAACGCCATGGAAATTAGGGACACCCCGGCGGCGATAAATATGCCGGTTAAGATCCGAAGGCGTGCTAGGTTTGGAGGTTTGAAGGTGATGGACATATTGCGCAGTAAAAACGTCATTTCTGTCGGAATATATTAGTGGTAATCTTGCGTCGTGCAAGTACGAATATGTTTTATTCAGAGACCAGTCGAGTCTTTTAGTAGAATTAAAAAATTACTTGAATGTATGGAGTTATAGTTCTTGAATTGGACGAAGAATTTGAAAGGTTTAGTACGAATATTCCTGAATGAAGTAAGTACCTACCAGATAAATCTGTCGTCTTTAATAATTAATTCTTTAATTGTGTAGATAGTGTGTGTAATGTTTCGTGCAGTGGCGCACTCGGAATTTAATCTTGGGGGGAGTCAAGTTGAACGGCTAAAAATATTTTTAATGCAAATTCAATAAAATGCTTTAGGTGATTGTAAACATTTATTTATAAAATAAAATCCAGCTTTCTTTGCTTTTTGCAAAGCTCTCGAATTACTTCAGTCGTGGTTACGTTAATCTCCGTTTCCCTTCTTCTGGGTGCGCCGCTGGTTTCATGTAATAATTAAGCAAAGTTTTGAAACTGGTTACTGCATTTCTCAATCTGATTTCCCTTGAAACGGTTACTGGACCAAGATCAGGCGATTTAGATACTGTTACAGTCATTCGAATCGCGTCCTCTAGGAGCCGCGTGTAACCCACACTGCATTTGTCCCCGCGCACGCAAATAGTTGTCAGGATGCCCGTGTGTACACCCACGCGACGATAATAAAGTCACGGACGATTCGCTCCTGTCGCTTCGCCCCGGATAAGAGCAAAGTATCGCCGGGACGACGATCTCCCCGGCAGAAATTCGATCGTCGCGTGGATTTTTCTCCACGTGCTCGTTTGCATTCCCCTTACGCCTCGTGGGAAGAGATATTACAATGTAATATGCAAAGCGCGCGGCTTGAGAGCTCCTTAAGTGATTCCTCAAATTCGCGCTCCCCTAAGTGCGAATTCGTGTCCAGGAACGATACTCAGCAGCACCGTTACATCGGCACGACTTCCTGGAACGAATTCTGCGCGTGGAGGACGCGACGAAAACGTCTCCCTCGAGAAAATTCATCATAGAATGATTGCAACAGAGAACAAAATTCTGCATCGCTGTGCAATCATAATATTAAACGCAGCGCCCACGGTTAATTAACTAGCAGGTGTTCGCTGTCATTTTCGAACTCTCCACGAGAACAACCATCGAACTTTTTACCAAAGCAACGTAGAACTCCTCTCGTTCCATCCTCGCCCAGCCTTCTTCCCACCTTCGGCCGCAATTTGCGTGCAGAAAAAGGAGCTACAAGCCTCGAACCCCTGTTATGAGCGACTCAAAGATCTCGCAGCGCTCCCCTCGTTGAGGAGACTCTCCGAAGGAACGTACAGACCATCTAATCGCGCGCAATTCACCCTGTCCTTTCTGCAGCGTCGAAAAACGTAGATAGAGCACCGTGGACGGGATGCTGGGCTGCCAAGTCGAACTTTCGGAGCACGTACCAATGACGGGCGGTGCAATTTCGTAGGCGTATGAAAAGCAAAAGGGAGGAAGGGTCGGCGAGAGGAAGAGGATGAGAGTGGAAAGAGCGAAGAAGGTCTCACAAAGGAGACTATGTGCTCTTGCAAACAAATGGCCGGCGATTACCTGCAATTTGCCATATATACCGGCGCCGTGGCCTCCCCCTCGCGTTCCGGCCGACAATAGCTCGACGTTCCTCGTTTTCGTGGCTGTTTTCGGTGCGGTGCTTCACCCCCGGGGCCATACATCGATCGCCGGGTAATTGTCAGCGCTCAGCGCCCCGAACGCAGGTGTAGCAGGGTAACGGCTAACGGCCGCAGGGTGCTACGTAAGTGTGTTAATTTATATAGTTCTGCCGGGGGGAGGGGACGGCGAGAAGGAAAAGAGGCCTTGGCTCCCGGGGTGAGCCGCGAAAATCGACGGGAGTTGATAGAAATTCCTTCGAGATGATACTTCCACAGGGGGTTCAGGCTTGTGGGTTGGAATGCGTTGTGCTTTGAGGCTGCAGCACTTCAAATCATTAGAAGTAGGTATCGTATTTGTGTTCGGGTCGATTCGAGATTGATGGAGGTATATGTCGCGGGACGATTGTAAAATCAGCCTTTTTGTTATTTTTACCTGACAAGGGAAGTTAAGGCAATCCGGAAATTCAGAAAATTAGGCAACGTTGTGTGCAAGTAACGTAGTTCATGCGTAATACAATCCTATTTTTTGTTGGTGCCACAGTGCGGTTTCGAAGGGTGAAATCACCCATTGAAAAAATGCAGAACTTTATTTATCGTGGAATATCTCCGGAACGGTGAGAGATATCGAAAAGAAGTTTAAATCTTTATTTTATATCTACAAAACTGTGTAAAAATAATAATAAAAAAAATCCATAATTTTCTAGTTGCTCCCTCCATCAGTCCTTAATTCGATAATTATTTTTACGTAATTTTGTAGATTTTTAAAAAAAATGCAACTTTTGTTTAAACTTCTATTCGATATCTCTCAGCGTTCTCGAGATATTCCACGATAAAGAAAACTCTACATTTTTGTCAAAGGGTGATTTCACTCCTTAAAACCGCACTATGGCACCAACCAAAAAGTAGGATCGTGTTACGGTTCAAATTCTCTACTTCCACACAAAGTTGCATAATTTTCTAAATTTTCAGGTTGCCCAATTTCCATTGTCAGTATAAAATTTAAACTTGTTAAGCCTTTTACTGGAACGCAGAGTTCTAAAAGAACCAAAGAGTGTAATACTCATCATTGCAGCTCTACATAATCCATCTGATTCCATATATGTGCATCCATCCACATTGTCGATGATAGTCGACGACTCACATTTTCTCGCGGTCAGAAAGAGGGAACACCCGTGGCAAGCTCGTTCGTCGCTAAGCCCTGCCATTTCGAGCCACGCTCAGCCCCGATTCCCTCTTTTTAGCTCTCGTTGCACTTGCACGTGCGCCACGTGACGAGGCCCGTCACAGCTGCCACATGCAACCCGTCCTCTGGCTCCGGTGTCGTTTCTCCCCTTCCGAAGGCCAGAGGGAAGAACGCCGGGCGAGGAATTTTTACGGTGTAAAAGGGAGGACGGCGAAAGGGTGATGAAAGGATGCGACTCTGCACGAGGAAGTGTCTCGTGTGTCTACGGATTGCTCCGAGTTCTCTACCTGAGACACTCGATATTCCGAGCGTGTATCGCGTGTGCCGCTTATAGAGGATCGTGGCTAATGGCCCGTAGATTACCCGGCGTTGCACGCAACTTCTATGCGCGCAGTGACAGGTAAGGGCATCGGGACACTCGATACGCTCAACGACAGCCTGATAACCACACTGCGTAATCCATTACGCCGCCAGAAAGAGTCCGAGGAATTAACCCATTAGGCGCCTTATTCTCTTCTCTCGTCGTCCCTTCGGGGGAAAGAAAGAGACTTACCCTATCGTTGGTAAGTATTACCAATTAAAACACCTATTCTGTGAGAATAAGTGTAAAAATCGTTTCATATTTATTGAAGAATTCTAATACATTCACTTTATTTGGTAGTTTAAATTAAAAACACTGGAAACTATTCCATCTGTACCAAATATCAAAGTTTCTGCAAATACAGCTGGTGTCCCAATATTTAAGAACGGCACTATAATTTTGGACATTTAATTCTTTAGTTTAAACATACTGCCGTGTTAATTCGATGGGGCGTAGCTGATCAAAAGGTGGTTCTGAGATAAGTGACTTTTTCGATTTTGTGTTATGCCATGGGTATTTTGTATAAATCGAATTAGGTTAAATATTAAATTTGGATAAAGAGGTAGCTAAATATTTGTGACAAACACGTAAAATATTTCATAAACTCCAAAGGAGACTTGGGTAGATACCAAAATCAGGCATCGATTTCACATGCGTCCGAAATATACACTGTTATTTCTTCAGTTTCAGTGCACATATATATTCTCTTATTTAATATAGATAGATGTAGATAAACTATTTTTGTGTCACCTGACAGCAATAGCTCAATTTAAGCGAAAGTTGCAGACGAAGTTGTTTTGGAGACAATGATAGGTGCACCATTCTGACAAGTGTTTCCGTTCTCTCGTCTTTTGACGACAGTTGTCCAGTGTTGTACAAAAATCAATGCTGAACATTGAAAGTGTGAAATAGTTTTAATATTTCATTCCTCCGATGCGTCATGCACTTGTGTAGAATAATGGGGGTTGTTAATCCTTAACCGTTGACGTCTCCCTATGTGACATAAACGGTGACGTGAAGTCTCGCAGATTCGTGTTTAATAATTTAACATTGCTAAGTTTAAATTTATTTTTAACATATACTGGAGTTATTAGTGACTTTATTACATATCTGAAAAGATACTTTTGCAAGTTTTGTATAAAATCACTGAAAGTTTTCTTCCTGACACGACATATTTTATGACAAGGTTGAATGAAAAGAAGGAAAATATACGTAACATAATTCTGCAGGGGTCTTCCAAACTCCACGTCACCGGTAAAGGGTTAACGATTTACTGAGTGAATTTCAAAGATTCTACTTCCTTTTTACGAAAGAGGTGCTCCATTCGGTGTGATTGTTTTGCGAGACACTGTTTCGATCCCATTCTCTGGCTTCAAAAAGCCTTTCAGGTGGATCGTTATGAGAAAGGATGCACGCGATTTTTCATTCTTCATTTGTTTCCCAACCACCGCTCGGAGGCAATACCTTCTATACCTTATCGTTAGAACGGGGGAACGTTGATCGAGTGCATTTTAACTGGCTGTAAACGACCTCTTTTTCACTGTCAGTGGAAGAGAATACAGACAGAAGGGAAATCGTCCAGCTCGAAGCAAGCAATTAGCAAACCGAAAAAGCCTTTGTATCCCCGAGCTAGCTCGATTAATCAGCATATTAAATCGATCTGTGGACGTGCATTGAAATAATCAATTTTATTTACCTTTGTTATCGATGGGCCGTATTTTAACCGCCTTGATAAATCTTGCGGTCTCGGGCCGCATCAAATAATCCACGAAGGAGCGAGGACCTTTCCGTGCGGGATGTTTGCCAGCAAATATTTCCGCTAAATCGGGAAAGCTAACAGGTTCGGTGTCCCGCAAAACGTATTTTCGATAGAGCTTAGTCTAATCACAACGGGATAATCCGGATAGAAAATCTCGTAGCAGGAACAAACGTTCTTCCACTTGTCCTAGGAAGGTGCAACCAGGAAACAGAATGCTTCGCACACCTGGCGATGTACAAATACTCAGGGAATAGGAAATGCAAATTTTTTGACTGATAAATGCGTGTACAATGGTTCTTGCAGCGTGTGTGTGTGTAGGTATTTATAGTACTCCACCCCTGTTTATTAATTCTCGTGTAGGTAATCCCTTAAAAAATTTAGGATTCTTTTGAAAGAAAAGTGTAACAGATGAAGTAAAAAATCTTTTTGGTATTGATTTGTACATATTTTAAAATGATAACAAATATTTTTATTTTTTTTTTCACCGATGTAATCTTGAATAAATAGCTATAACTCTGGAGTATGGTTATCGTATTACCAATCGTTACTGCAGAATAATGAAAATTGGATGATTGATACATGTTTTAATAAAAGTGCCCTAAAACCAGTAACTTTGTATGCTGAATAAAATCAAATTAGGTGGATCAAAACTTATGAAAGTTGATAATACGATAGCGACTTTATTTTCGAAAAGAATCCCGAAAGAATTTCTTAAATCCGTCAAATAGTTCCTTTCTTTTTATGTACACCATTTTTTTTATCATAATTAACGTCATAGCAATTTATTCAAGATTACATCCGATAGGAAACAATAAGAAAATATTTTTATCATCGTAAAATTTTTATGAATCAATACCAAAAAGGCTTTTATCCTATGTGTTACAGTTTTCTTAAAAAATCTTTAATATTTGAAGGGATTACGCGAGACTGTACCCTTAATTTATTATCTGTACTTGGGGGCACGCAGGAGTAAGCGAATATTACTCTTTGTAAAAAAATTTAAAAGCAATTTTAGCCTTTAAAGTTATCATGCGCAATTATGCACTCCCCTCAGTATACATTACAAGTTCAACCCACGTTACTCCAAACAATTTTGGGCGAATATTCTTCGGCTTAGTAATTCATGTAACCACCTCATGGCATGCACACGCACAGGGGATGTAATGCATGCTGTGCAAGCGTGAAATGCATCGCGATACCAAAGGCTGTGCGAAAAGGTTCCGCGATGCAGCACAAAGGTGCATATACGCGATATAAATGGATCAATGCGGTCAGGCCTACAGGGATTTACCTAATTACAATTAATGATGGGAGATATTACGGCACCACGAGATCACGCGAGCCAAGGGTTACTAATATGCCGACGGGATTAACGATGTTGAATTATCGCTCGTGTAAACCCAAAGAATCTGATATTTTAAACCACCTCTGGCGCCGATTACCTTAACCAATCCATAAGATACTTCTCCATTTCATCGACAATAGTGAAACAAGCTAAAGGTGATCTTCAAATTTGAAATTCTACATTTTACTTGTCACAAATTCCTAAAAAAGAGGTCTAAAATTCCATTGACCCTAAGAACGTAGTACTATATTTAACAAATCACAGTAAGAAATTGTTAGAAACTAGAGTAATTTTATAGTCGAAGGCGAAAAAGGTCAGATGTTACGTAGTATTTCACAGGTCGATTGGTTTAATAGACACGTACTGAATCTTATAACCTATTATATTATATTCTGCCAGAGCAAGCACGATACAGTATTGTGACATTAGCAAATACTATATCTACAGTTATTGCAATCAAAAGAAAAAGAAAATCGTTATATTATAAACAAAAGAATTACTTGATACTGATATTCTGAAGTTTCTACTATTTAACGTTTTATCTTATACCGTAATGTATGAGCTCACCGCACGCCGGTACCAGTAAGAAGAAAAAGGAAGGACCCCTCATCGTGATCTTAGAGTCGAAAAAAACGCTCTTGCTATTTTAGTGAGTGCGGCTAATTCAAACTCCCTCACAAAATTATTTTGCTGTTTTCATCAGAAACAACCCAAGAAGAACATGACCCAGACAAGTCCCAACTTCTAACCCTCCAATGAGATTCCATAAGATATTCACACAAAAATACATACACGCAAGCTCTTAGTGACGCAACATTAGCGTTCACTCAAAGGGATGAAGGGCGACTGTGAATCCCAGCAGCCAGAGCTTCAGCCATAGACCTAGCGAGATGGAGGCCAGTGTAGCATCGATGTCACGAGATAAATAATCCTTGCAGCGAGCACGTTTCGCGTGGGAGTGGTTGATGCACGTGGTGCTGCACGCGCGTAACGTGGACCGACCTGTACACGGCTGCCTGCACATAAGTAACGCGGCTGCCACGTGTAGCGACGGTCAGGGGGAAGGGAAGTAGGGTGGTCAAGGCACGGCGCGAGGCGGCTCGTCTGATTGGCTGAATTTATGGGGTCTACTTATCGCGTACTTACCGCGTTGTATATCAACAATGACACCCGCACCCGCGGGCGCTCCCTTCCGCCCCTTCGCCCCCGACCCTTTTACGCCCCTTTCCAACGAGCGCGGCTGCCTGTCGCACCTTTTCTTCTCCGCCCCACCGCCTCGCCCCGCGCCCACCCCGCCGGACGTTTACACCGGGTAAATGGCTCCGCGATATAGGGCCTGCTCGTTGGAAACGCGAAGATGGTGGTAGGATACGTTTCAAGGAGGCCGTTGCCGGCGAGATTTATAGGAAGACGATAGGAAGTTGTAAAAAGAATATTTACAACTAAGTCTCTTTCGGCTGAGAAGCGTTGCTCCTCTATCGACTTCGACAGGGCCGGCGGCGGCTTCCGAAAATGGTAAAAATCTATGAATTTTGCGGGATCGAGGGAACTTTGATGTTAAGAGAGATTTTGATGTGCCCTGAATGGCCCTGAAGTATTGTGGTGTTTAGAGATTGATGTGGGGTATTGGACATTTGGCGAAGGGGTGTTTAGGAGGCTGTGACGAAATGGAGAAGTTTCTTTTGTATTTATCGAAAGAATCGTAGCGTCTCGAAGGATATTTATGTCTGAGTTTTTGGCTCGAATACTGATGCTTTGCAATTGTTTTCAATTCATTGCTTTTCGATAGCTACTTCTGACCAACGTTCACGTTTTACCTAAATTTTAGGGACCTACGCATGAAATTACAGCCTCATTTTCAGTCCGAGCATGTCTGAGCGGTAGCCCGAGCTACGACCCCTGTAAAACACGACTTCCTGAAGCGTCAAATCGTTGCCTCATCGATGTCTCCACGGTAGAATACAAGTTACCGTATAATAAACCATTTATTAATGAATTGGTGACGCGTATAATGTTGAATAGGAATTGCCTGAGCGACCGTCGTTGGGACACGCGTCGCGACAATATTTGTTAACTTCTGAACATCCTGAGAGGACAGGCTGGCGTGGGACACGCTGTGGGCGCCAGGAAGGAGCCGTCACGCGTCAGGGTCGTGAATCACGGAAACAGGAAACCTCGCCCCCGTGACTTCAATCGAAATCACCACGGTCGCGAGGATCCGGAACTTCATTTGGCGCCAGATAATCTTCCATGGCATTCTGTTTAGGCAGGAACAGAAGTTCCTACAGAAATTACGATTAAACAGTCTGGAATGACTACAGAAATCCGGAATAATATTACACTTGCGATTTATTCACGTATTTATTTAAATAATAAACGGGATAAAGTTCCGTTAGTATACAAGAGAAAGAGAAAACTCAAAACAATACTTAAAGTAGGTCAGACCAGGGTTTCTCCACTTTTTTTGAGTCGCGACCCCGTTTTATAATATTCAAATAACCTGTGAAACCCCCCTCCCCCTATGTAAGGTAAAGTAAACTTAAAAAGGTAAAAATACACATTAAAAATAGTTATTTCAGAATATAATTCTAACTTAATAATACTTAATTAGTTTAATACATATATTAAATCCTACTTAAAGATATTTAATATATTTAATTATCTTATTTAGTGTGATGGCTCTGCTTGCATCTGGGTAACCAGCTTCTTCTTTTTCTCATTTACGAAAAGTCAGTGTTACATATAATACAAATATATTTCACATCAAATCAAGTAGGGACAAGTAATAGATATGTTAATATACTTTTTCCTATTACAATTGCAATGCCGTCGTTGGAAAGATGTTACCCTGTTCTAGCAATAAAGCATAAAGCCAGGTATCCACCGAGAAGCTAAGCAACACTATGCGATGCTATGTTATGCCATGCTACGTTTTAAAAAAATTAGCTTCAACGCATTCTTATGGAACCCGTTCCACCAAAAGCTAAGCTAAAACATAGCATTGCATAGCATAACTCAGCTTAGCTTTCCGGCAGATTCCCGGCTTAAGTATGTAACCTAATGTGTGCATCAGTTTCCCAGCTGCATGAAATTAAATCTTCAGTCTAATTCAATGTTACCTGTAACGACGCTATTCGAGTTTTGGTAACACGTAGTATGCAGCGCAACGTTTGCAGTATTTGTCACGCAGGTATTCCACAGATTGTTGTGGCCTTTTCTTCAGCCTGCTATAGGCAGCGATCTGTCGGCGAGCGACAAAGGCTGTAATCTAATATTTTCGGAGGGTACTGTAACGGAGCACCACTACCGGGTGGCTCTTCGGCATATGTAGCCGCTGCCTTGTCAACGTAACATCGAACAATGGAAACAGGAGACGGTGGACAGGTTGATTTGTTTCAGACACATTGTTTTAATGCGAGATGGCACGAGCATTCTGTTAGCTCGAGAGTGCTGTATGAAAGCGCTCTGTCACTGTTACAAAGATGTATTTCAACTTGAATATTCTCTTCTGCGTTAGTAAAGGCGACGTAATAGATTTCATGAGATATTGCCAGGCTCTATGATATTCCAAACCTGATTTTGTAAGTCGTCTTTGTTATCGAACTCAAACAACGGAATAGAAGAATTGGTAATCTGATCTTCTTTTGATTATCTTTAGTATTTCATCGTATTTCGTCCTGTTTGTAAGAGAATATTGGCAGCTTGGAAAGTACATCTGTACTTCACTCTTTTACCCTTTCACAGTCAAGTTTGAAACGTGGAACGATGGGCGGAGGAGGATGAAAGAGTCTGATTGTTCTGACCGGGCCATTTTCAGCACAAAATATGTTAACGTTAGTCATGCCTGGATTTCCACGGTTCCCCTTACTCGTGTAATCGACGATCTGAATAGGTACACTAAATGTTCTTTATCTTGTGAGACTCCTGTTCAACACTTCATAAATATATGATACTTATTCAACTCTTTCTGTCATCTGTTGATATTTTCTTGTCTATTATTTGATAGGAATTCACTGGCAAATCATTACTACCACTGACAGTTCGAAAAAGAGAGTTAAAATTCATATGAAGGCAAACAGGTCTTCCTCACTTTTCGTTGCATCTATAAACTTTGCCAGAAAGAACACAATTCCATCCTCTTAGAATTCGTTCGTGTTTCCCAAGAAAGGAGATCTTCAAAGGCCGAAGAGATTGTTGGCTTCGTTAATTTAACGGTTTAAAAGGCCGTGCCGATCGAGAGCGATCTTGGCGTTGGTGCGACGCCTGCAGGGTTGTAATCCAAAATGTGCAATTTTAGAAAATATCCCCTTTCAGGAAACGTGGAAATTACAGGGTGGGAAAAGAAGTCCCTAGAACGGTCCCGAGGGGCTCGGCTGGTCGATGCGAACGTTTCCTTGTGTCGTGACGCCACCGTAAGTGGCAGCTGTCTGTTCAAAATTCTCCGCCGATAACCTCTTTCTACCGAAGAATCCACGCGTATCCTTCGCCAGGAAATTTTTTCCAGCCAATCGAGCCGTAATTACATACGTTTAAGACGTAATCGTATCCGGTGACTAATTTTAAATTGCTCTAATCGTGAGGTTCTTACAAACTTCCCCATGATTTCACGTGACCATCAAATTCGATAATATCCCGAGGAAGAATTAAGGGTCCTTAATATAGGTAACCTTCGATGAAACTGAGCTGATCACGCATTCCTTAAAGCGAATCTATTTCAAATCCTTCATCAAACTATACTGGGATCTTGACAGCTTGATAGCAATAAACCATCACATTTAACCAGCACAACAGGTCGCGCAACACGTCGAACACTTTAGGATCTATTAGAATAAAGCAACCTTGTTTCGCGAGTAACTTAATCACAAGGCGGGGGAACACGGCGCGCGTCACTGAGGATTTGCACATTCACAGTGGAGGTGCATATCAGGATTTCAAGATTCATATCACTCAGCAGGTCTCTAAAATTCGCTAAAGTGCCGAAAGTTTACACAAACATGTCGCCAGGGGATTTTAAGCGATTTCAATCTTCGAACCCTCGGAGCGTCGAACGGCATATTGATCGAGGAGGGAAGCAGGGGCGACAGTACCGCTTACCTGTTTCAATATGTAAGCTGACGTCTACGTTTCCTCGCGTCTTGTGTTCCTCGGGCGTGTCGACGAGACGTCCTTACGTATCTGCTGATTAGCTGAAAAACGAGACTTTTGGCGCCTGGACGACTGCGTCACGGGTGCACGTTCGTGGGCCACGTCTAGACGCCGAAATCCATGAGAGGGTGGCGGGGGTTTGTTTGGGTTGCTTAATGAAATTCCAGTCTCGCGCCACCTCAACGGGCCATTCATATGCTCGTTACTTCATGCCCAAGTCATTCACAGGAAGAAAACGACGACGCTCTCTCGCGATTCATATCAATGATCGCACAGGAGCCAGTTAACCATTAGTGGTGACACGAGGCCTCATGGACCCCATGACGATGTTTAGGATGCCGAGGATACAAAACACTAATTGTAGCTTGATATTCTTTACAAATCAGATCTTCGAAGAAAAATTCGGTGGAGTCTCATGGACCCCATGACGATGTCCCAGATGTTTCTTTATGTCGACGTTTCTTCACATGGGATTACAAAACAACTAATTACAGTTTTATATTCTTTGTAAATAATATTTTATTCACAGCACTAGTATCAGGTAATATACTTATTGAAGAGGCTAAAATGCTTTACCCCGAAGAAAAACTAAAAAATTGGGGCACGTCAGACCCCACCTCAGCAGTTAGATAACAAAGCTTCCACTTCGCCAGTTAAGGGTTAAGAACCCGCTTCGCAATTCCCCACCAGCATTACGCTGTCGCTTTGGACTCGTGGTTAGCCAGATTATCGCAGCCACCCAACTGGCCAGTCTCGCGTTGAACTCAAACAGCGGGGCATAGATAGCAACCGAACTGGTCGGGACATCCCATTAAACAAGCCCGTGTCCATGTACCCTGGCATTACACGGAACGAAGAAAACGAGAAAAATTTTCCGAGTTTGCACCTTGCGGTAATTACGGTAGAACGAAGGAAAAGGCAGCTTAACTACCGGAGGAACATCGTGGCTCCACGGAGGAGGTCTACCAGGCCTGTAATCTCAAGCAATTACGTAGTTTGTGCGCCTCCCATTAGACAGGCTCCTAGAAGAGACACCGCGTGTCCCTGGTCGGCGCGGGGCAGGCTTTATTGCGTTCACCGGAGGAGCAAGTCGTAGCCCCTGACTCTATCTACCATCTACCCCGGACGGGACAGACCAATGATAGGCCGGTGGAAGGACACGCGAATGAGGTATATCCGCTTAATTGACGGTTCCACTCGAAATATAACAATTAGAGGCGCGTAAATCAACGCCCACCCGGTACGGCGCATTATTTTCTTTAAACGCCGAGGATTCGCGAGGCGACGCCTACTCCCGGACCGTTCAATCTGCGGCGGGGACACGGCCAGCTGACCTATTTAAATTTCGATTTCTTTTCGAAAGTCTCGCCTTTCTTGGACGCGCCGCCGCCCCGACAGAGAAACTCGGGCAAATCGTGGTGCATTTTCTGGCCCCAGACGAATAAAATTAAGGATTTATGAGTGCCTCCGATCGTTTCTGGGGCAGAATGCTCGCGTATGGAGACATACTGATACGGGTGAGTGAAATCTCGCCGTTTCTTCGACGCGGGGGCGAGTAGATCGTCGGTGAGCCGAGGCATGGCTCGGGAGGAGTATCGAGCGTAGGCATTGGATTCTGGGAATCTTCATTTATTATACAAACTTCGTGAGATATTATGAAAATTAGGCTGAAGAGGCGCGTCATCAACGGCATTAATGAGGGTCCACTTTGGGGTCCATTTTGTGGCGGCAGCCTAGAATTATTGTGAAGCTCGTGGCTGATGTCTGAAGGGCAAGTTGAAGGCTGGAAAGACAAGCGATGGGTAGTTTGGGGGATAATTTTATTCTTTTAGAGAGGTCGGGTAGAAAATCTTTGACCAATTTTTCACGGAATTGGAGATGGCAGTTATGCTGGTTTTGAGATTAATGGTAGAACTTTTGGAGGAATGTGATAAGTTTTGTACAGTGCTCTTCTTACAATTAATGTGGGTTAAGTTTAACAAAGGATACATTGGAAGCTGAAACTTTTACCAATAGGCTACTATCCGTTGGTAGAATTTTAAACGTAACTTTAAAGATGGTGTCAGAGATTTTTGTCCCGAGTTAGATTTAGTAAATAATTCTTTCACAAAACCCACAGTCAAAGCAGTAATTAAACATGCTTCTCCAACAACGTGGAAATTCAGTAAAATTTTCTGTTCCACCCAGTTAACTGTATCAGGAAGAAGATAAGGCTCCTGTAGCCGAGGCAACCGCCAAGCGCACTTGTTAAGCAGATTGCCTTTCACTGCATCTCAAACGAAACACGTGCAACGACGTACTGTGCAAGTAAAGTACGAAATGCAAAGCAAATGTGATGGTATGGAGTTCATCGACCCCGAAAAAAAGAGATTTTACGATCCGTATAAGATCGATCAGCCGATGAAATAAAAAACTCTGGCGTGTGCAAAAAAATGAGTCATGATAGCAGTATTATTTGCCCAATTAAAGCAGTCGAACGGAGGCAGTTTAGGCACCGTAACCGTGACATAAAATGCACGGCAGGTGAGGCAACGTATGAGCAGCGAAAAAAAGCTGTCGCATCGGGGCGTCATGACACGTGTGCCGTGACACGGGGATTTTTATGGTGTCACCTTTCCGTTTTTCAGCCCGAATCGCTTAGGTGTGCATGCAACGTCGTAAAAAACCCCGTCGAGATTTATATACCCCGATTTCGTTACGGTCTGATAAATATGCAACGCTATAACGCGATTGTATGCTGCGTCGCGATACATCACAGGTATATGAATTTTCCATCGTATTTTAATGCTTAATCTGTCCTGCCACTGATTGCATACGGCGGATAATGAACGCGCGAAAGCTGGTGACCAGTTTCCAAAGTGTTAAGATGGAACCTTCGAAAGGGTTATCAGGAATACATAGTTGCTTCAATGGAGGAGGGTTAAGATGTAGGGCTGGGGAAAATAGATTTTTGAAATACATAAACAGAAATAAACATTTTTATTTCTTCGAGTGATACAGGATTTGACAAATAAACTTTTTTTTAAATAGTATTTCAAATATATATTTTAATAGTAACTCATATAAATACTATTGCGAAGTAAGTATTTCATTGAAATATAAGGAAATAGTATTTCAAATAATAATATTTCAAAGAATACCTACTGTTTCAAATAATAATATTTCAAACAATACCTAGTAATTCAAATAATAGTATTTCAAATAATGACTGACTGAGAACACATAAAATGTGTGTAAGTATAAACACCTGCGTTTAGAAATACTTGCAAGAAATATTTATTTTAGATTATTATGTAATGTTGAAAAGGTAGCGAGCGATACATTGGAGATCTGTTTGGTTTTGAAATTTGTATGTCCTATTTTCGATCTCCTATTTCCTGTATTCGAATCCGAGTGTACATAACTAAATAGTAGTTACATAGTATGATTACTAGTAGTTACATACTCATGATTTTAGCATTTAATGAAATAGTATTTCCAAACAGTATTTACTTATGGAAATATATCAGTTTTTAGTGTTTTGTCTCAAACTATTTCAAATTTTCCTCAGCCCTGTTAAGATGTATCGCGACGTGTTTTCGGTGAAATAACTGCTTGGACATATTCTGTCAGAGTTAGGCACATAATAGCCAGCAGCACAATAACAGAGAAAAGAATTGAACGTGTTAGATCGGTTGGAATAGGTGTGCCGCGTCTAGGGAGATTAGTCGCGTCGAAGCCAAATCCTCTTAGAAAGCAGAATTAAATGTGCAGGGTGGCTAATTCGATCCTCCCTGAATTTAAATGATCTATCGGCAGGGAACGATCGAAACGTTTTGTGCTTTACAGGCTGATACTGCTGATCGATTAGTCCCCAGCCAAATCTATTGAGTTTCGCATTAATTTCATCATGGAGGTAGGCATTAAACGCCCTGTCTATCCGTAATCCGATCTGCATATAATATTCAGTTCGTCATTAATATACGATATA
The DNA here is from genome assembly GCA_963932335.1 of Andrena marginata. NCBI lineage: Eukaryota > Metazoa > Arthropoda > Insecta > Hymenoptera > Andrenidae > Andrena > Andrena marginata. The sequence continues at coordinate 28,673,103 of OZ010659.1, read as the reverse complement.
TCATCGGCTGCTTATCGAGCCAAAGTCATTGTCGCGACTCACGACACCGGAGCTATTTGAATAACAATATTCGGGCATTAGACGGCTCACCTTTTGTGCCACCTAACGAACTCTTATGTAAATTCAGCCCCATTATGACGCGTCACAATATTGAGGCGATTTAACGATTCATTTAACCGACTTATCCTTCGCTCATGGAGCACGTCACGGAATCACGTCGTTGATTACACTACTCATAAAATTCTGTAATGAACTTGTGATAACTCCAGGTGACTGTGATGAATGGGGCAGATAACGAAGTCTATTTATTTTCTGCTTTCTTATTGGTAGAGTTGAAATGAATAGATTAAGTGGTTGGAATATTGTTCTTTTTCAATATTTATTGACTTCCTACGTTATATGAGCTCCAGAGCAAAATAGATGATGGAGAGAACGTAAATTTCAAAAAGGAGACATATAGAGCTTCGACATCTGCCTTCCTGGTATTTCGCCCTCGATCCGGGTGGCTCCAGGCATATCTCTCTATCCGTGCCCTCTGTTCTTTTTATTTCGCCCGACGTAGCAAAATAATCCAGAAATCGAGGTCTATTAGCATCGGAGGCGTACTGGCATGGACCCCAGAAAAAAAGTCGAGTTCTGGGTCTCCTAGAGTAGCCCACGAAATAGCTGCATCGAAATCAGTTCCCTGTACGTGGGGAACGTGGAAGGTCTCCTCGGGGTCTTGTGAGAATGCGGACGACCGCGAAATCGCATATAAATTAAGGTTTCAACCTTTTCGGGTGCCCCTTTGTCGGATTCGCGGTGTCTCGGGGGAGCCATTTTATCTGGCCCGAGAAAACGAGGAACGGACTCGATGCCGGGAATGGAGGTCGTGCCATCTATAACGTTTCGCCCGCGTTCACGTGAATCTATAATCTGATATCTGGAACACTATGAATGCATAGGATTGGAAGAATTTACTGAGCCCACTGACAATTCGGTTGCTTGAAAGTTCGATAGAATTCTCTTGCCAAAGCATAAAGGGAATTGGCCAACCTTATCTTCCCATGTTCAGCTTTCTACAGATAGTGTATACTTGTAAGTTATCGAAACGTTCCCGTTCCAAACTTTCAGGTGACCTAATTCTGTACCACGGAAACAAAGAATCTTGATTGCACGAGTAGTGTATACTGGGGGAGGGAGGGGGAAGAATTCACAAAAATTACCCTTACGTAATTTAAGGACGACCCCAGAGAGCTGTTGTACATCATCCAAACTCCTAAGATGCCATGATTACGCGATGATTTGTGAGGTTGTTGGCCCGACTGTCTCACAATTACGTAGAAGCTGCATAGAAAAACTTGGTGCAGCTCGATGTACAGGGGATCAAGGTGGCTGGGTTCAGCTGACTCATAACAGGTGAACACGCATGTCTTCAATCATCGTGAGTTACAAGCTGTGGCAGTGTAACTGGCTTTGAAATTGTCTGTACATCTTCTAAAAGATTCTATGATTCGAGAGCAACACGCTTGTCCACCTGGAATTATTTCTCTACTCCTTTAACGAGCAGGCAGTGTTTCAGTGCCATGAATGACACTTAGTGTTCTACATGGTTAAGATGTGATAAGTAAAAGTGTGATGGAATCACCCTCATAGGTGATAGGGTACTACATGTTAGATATTCTTTGACATTTGGTTCATGGGTTCTTACTTTATCATATTCTCTAATTGATTCTTGATATAGGAGGAGCTGAGGAATGAATATTTTTGTGTAGGTTTTGAGAAAAGACTTAGGGTAAACGTTCCAATTACTGCTACTGTCCATATTCCTGCCACTTGATTTATTTTCCTTAATAAAAACGTAACGTATAAAACATAGTGTACAAAAAAATTGTTAATAAATTGAGACTGTTATTCTTCTTATTATTATTGTACACCATACTTTATAAGTTACGTTAAAGTGGCAGTAATAGGGACAATGAATTAATATCTTTCATTAAATTTTTAGGTTGAGGTAATAATTTCAGTTGACGTACCGTGAAAATTGTATAGCAGGATGTGAAGGACAGCCTGAATATTTGGAAGACTTCGTTTTCTTCTCATTGATGTCGTACACATTGTACTCGTGACTTACCGATGCAGCCTGCATGACTGGCGACGATCCCCTCGTAATGCAGGTTAATCGATGCACCGACCCGTGTAAAACACCAGCAGGATAGCCTGCGCCATGCAGCCGACGCAACGAAATGCAGTCAACGGAGTCTTTCTTATATAAACGCTTTCTGTTTACTTCTTCGTCTACGTACTTTCCGTTTCCGAGTTAGCTGCGAATACACTCACACCGTGCACTATCTCCAAGTTTCACGATGTAAAATTAAAGGCTTATCAGTCTTCAATAGCCTCCACATTCTATCGACAAAATTTTTTCTTCGCCACACAAAAAGTGTCGGCATCAGAATAATTAATACGTCAGAATATTATTTTTATTATTATATAATCAATGGGCGAAGAGTCCGAAGACTTTTTAGTTTACAATAGATCAGTGTTTCCCAAGCTTTTTTGAGTCGCCATCCCCTTTTATAATATTCAAATAACTTTGAAAATAGATTATTTCAGAATATAATTCTAATTTAAAATCGCCAACCAAAAATAACGATCCATCCAGAAAATACTTAGCGACCCACAAGTTGGGGATCACTGCATAGACAGTTAATACAGTTAAAAAAATATCGAAGAATACCTATATAAATTTTCTATGCATATGATCGCATGGTTATTCCACCAAATCTGTGAGCCATAGTCAGATTGAAGTTTAATCAATCTGGCATGACGATACGGAAAATTAGTCGCACGTGCAAGTTCCAACATCTGCATGAACGATTATTCTCCATGCATTTCGATATAACATCCTGTGTCGCGAGGAGGTTATTAGAAAGTTCGACATACGGTGCTGCGGAGAAGTTGGGGGCCTGGCCATCGTTATTTACGGCATTCATGAATTTTAATATTTCATCGAAGCAACCCTTTTTCTAGGGAACCGTCGTTAGAACGATTCAACGAAACTCGAATATCACCGTGCCATTATAATTTCCGCGCATTTTAATGTCCATCCGTTGGGGAAAAAATAAGGGAGGCCGTCAAGGTCCTCGTACCTTCCAGCAGATGCCCTCCTGCCATCGAATCATAATGACTGGCGAAAAAAAATCTGTAAGAAGGGCGCAACCCGATCTGTTGACGTTTATTGTGTCTAAACGGGCGAAATGGCGCTATTAAAATTTCCTCGCCGCGCGATCTATCCCTTCCCAACGGATGGGGGTTTATTAGTGCAAGTCACCATGGGAAGACACCGAGAGCTGGATAAGATAGAGGGAGAGAAATAGCGCCGAGTATACGATAGTCGCGCGTTCAACGATCAAACCTTTTCTCTTACGTATTGATTGATGGCTTGTAAAGGGGTTCCTGCTATTTTGTCCGATGTTTAGTCATGCAGAATACCGGCGAGGACAATGTTTCATTCATTCATACGTATGTTACGTCTTTTCCCCTGTAAGCAGTAAAAATTGCTGGCGAGGTTCCTCGAGGTGTAAATCTGAAACGGTTGGGATACATATGCGTTTCATAACAGGGTTAGGTTTATTTCTTCCATGTCTTATAACAAGGAGAGAAGCTATTTGGAAAGGATAAAGGAAAGTAATTTTAAAAGGGGTGCATTGGTAAGAGTATAGACTGTCTTCGAGGGAACGCGACACATTTGGAAATGAAAGGTAAGGGGAAAACGGGGAATGTCCATTTTTCGCGATTGTGCCATTTACTACAGAACTGTCGAATCACAAAGGGTTACAAAGTTCAAATATCCCAGTAAGATAACATTAAGGGGGTATGCCTAGTCAGCTGGCGAAAAAGAATACGATATTCTTGATTTTTTTGTGAAATACCTACTGTATATTTTTTTTACAACTATTCGCTTATTTCAAAAGTACATATACATATGTAGCAACTCTTAATAATTTTGTTATAGAAAAACAATAAAAAAATGAACGAATAACAGCCATTCTCGCGGAATCTGTTTTGATGAAGGCACGATTTCTATGAGCCAGATCTAAAATTAAAAATTCAAAAAGATTCTGTTAATATACGGTTGAATTTAGTAGATGAACGAATGGTTTTTCAAAAAGTTAATTTTTGACACAATTTAACGCAAACCCACAATTTTTCGATATCTGAATTGCTCATTTTTCGTTAAAAATAAAATTTTTATTAGAGTAAAAATTCTTTGTTCATGTACTAGTCTTTGGTATATAAAAGAAGTCTGCAAAAGTTTAGGCCAATCGATACAGTGGTTTCCGAAATATCTTGCTCACTGATATCAAAACAGGTTTCGCGAGACTGACTGTTATTCGTGCATTTTTTAATGTTTTTCTATAACAAAATTACTGAGAGTTGCTGCATATATGTACTTTTAAAACAAGCTAATCGTTATAAAAAAATATACAGTAGATATCCCACAAAAAATTCTCGAAAATCGCGTCCTTTTTCGCCAGCCGAGTAGGTATAACCGTATAACCCCTCAAGGATTTGGTATAGAGAAATTATTTAAGAAGAAAATTATATAAGAAAATTAAATTCATTGAACCTTGTTCCATTACGGATGGACTAAAGTATTAAACTTAATTTTCTCGATAAAGCTGTTTTGTGACATTCCCTGTTTTTCCCTTTATCCTTCAAATATGATTTTTTCCTGTCATATTACGATAATTCTGTTATCCTTCACTTTGAACTGTAATCTCCTTCCAAACACTTTTTAATATTCTGCTGATGATTATTAGTTACACGTGTTCAAATATCTCTCTCTTCCAATGTACATATAGATCGAGAGATTCCATAGCGGTATCTTGAAATTGCTTGCTCCGCCCGCGTTTATCAAGCCTCCTCTTTTAAACTCCAGAATGCATACGCCTCTGAATATTCTGACACCGGGAGTAGTTGCCCATAAATTGCTTGAGAAATGGTATCGCCTTTCAAGGGCGACACGTACGATGTTCCTCGCGATTAGGTAGCACCTCTTAACTCCGCTGTGTATATCATAAATCGAGGGTAGTTTTCGAGGCTGCCAAGGATGGACATGTCAGCCCGAAGAATCAGGCATCGACGTGATCGGCCGTGATTCACGGTCGGCGTCAGTGCACGGTATAATCTCCCTTGTCTCCCATAAATTGGCCTTTAACAAAGCTCGTCCTTGGTATGCATAATATCGGCGGCACCGTGCTCACCTGCCGACAAAAACGAGAGCGAAGCTTAACCATAATTTAATAACCGATTCAGCCTTTAGTTTTGAGTGGCCGCGAGAGACGGAGAATAAGAGAGCGAGCTGGAACAAGTTTAAAGCCCCGGAACGGTCTCATAAATAAGCCCCGGCCAGAATTACAATAATCCGATCCAATTAAAGCGGAAATTTATAGTCGCAAAAAGCGTAGACGCCACCCCACCCCCGCCCCCCCCTCCGCCGTCCGCCCGGGATTTGCATTTCGAAATTTGCAAGCGTAATTTCGAATTTGCTTAATGGGCCAGCCCCCCTCTCCCGACGTTACTCGCGTGATAGATTCCAGTTTTCGTATTCGCCGATGCTATTTACTACGCGCAACCGCGGGGAAAGGGACAGTGAGAGAAGGAAGATCACGCTGGGTCCGGGCGCTCTCAAAAGGGCCGACGTCCATTATGAATTTCATACGCCGGTCCCCTTTTCGCTCGTCCCACGGGGGCGGCCCTGTAACTTTCGACCGTTTACCATACTTTGCTGCAGGTCAGCTCGCCCCGGCTTCTCGTAGCCTTCCCTACTTTCTATCAGAATCAATTACCACGGTTTCTGATATTGTTTCCGAACGAAGGCTTCATCGTCCAAGGTCTTATTAACCAGCCGATAGATCACGATTTGGCACTTGTTTTGGTTTCCACTGAATTGGGATTGCAGGTACTATTTTACTCTGTATCTGGTGGATATTCTTGATAATTATTAAGTTGCGTCGTGGTACGATGCTACGGGGCGATAATTATTCTTTGAGAAATCAATTATGTAGTATTCAAGTCAAAATTACCTACTAACCGGTTTAATAATATTTCGTCCACATAATTGATTAAAAATTAAAAACTGAAAAACTGGCCTACCAGCCCCAGTCTCCCCTAACCACTAGTTTTTAGTACTTTTTGAAGTTACTCGATGGCATTATGAAATTCATATCCGTTTCATTCAATGAAGTTAAAAGTAGAGCCAGATATTTTCTCGCAAAATTGATCACTCTTCGGCCTGCTGGCCAACGTCCAACCGTTCCGCCATTATATTCGACGGATCGAAACCAGATCTTAACAATCATCATCCCAGAAGTGGTTGAGCCGGTGCCAAATTCGTAGGGACCCTAAAATTTTCTGCCGGGGCATTAGCATAAATTACCAGCATCAAGGTGACCGGCCACGTAGCCCGTTATTCTGCTCGCGTAATCCTGATCGCTAATGTCATACATTCGGCTTTGGAGGTGTTGAAAACGAGGCCGCAAGGTGGCAAACCTCGGCGCACCAGAAACTCGCGAAACCTTCGAAAACTGAGCAGCTCACCTTAATCGACATTCACCGAGATGTCGGTGATTCGTGTATTTTTAGTCTTAATGGCGTCTAAACGATTGCCTCGGACGCGATCCTGCCTGGAACATCAGGAAGGCGCCCGATGGCTATCAATTTCGTTCTTTCGCACAGGTGCGCCATTCCTTGTTATAATTCCCCGAAATTAGTGCTGCGTGGATCCTACCAAGGATACTCAATCCCGTCCGAGCTCTTCTGCAGAGATCTGCAGCCTCTCGAACCGCATTGATCTCTCACAGCACCTCCAGTTCCCATTGTTCCCCGCGCCAGCTTGTTTAAGATCAACCGTAAATGGTCCCGGGGTGTTTTTCTGCTGGCTCCAAGGATCACGCTCGAAAGTTCGCGAGAATATCGGATTTCACAATGTGGTCCCGTGAATTTTATTAAGCGACCGGTGAAGTTAACAGCCGCGACGATACGCCTCGTCACTGATGCCTCAGTGAAAGTGATCGAGTCTGCGGAGACGTTGAAAGATACGGAGGAAAGCCGCCGAGTGGAACCGTGAAAAATTACTCGCGTGACGATGAACATTACGGTAGCCTTAATGCTCGACACTTTTTCTTGTGCCTCCGGTTTCGCCTTTTCTCGATGGCGATAGCGGCAGACGGAGGCGGTGCCCGGCTCTCGTTCTCCGGCAGGGCCATCATTTCTGGGCCGATTGAGCCGTCAGCGAAAAGCGCGATGTATCTCGCCCAGATGGCAACAGATACACGCTCGTCAGCGATAGAACGCCGAAGGTCGACGCCAAGGATTTAGAAAGCTAGCTCGACCTTCGTATCTTCATCTCGTTCAAGTGAAGCCGTTGGACTTTTCGCGGTGCTTGCGTCAGAGATTGCTGAGATCTGCTCTCCACTACTTACCGCTCGGGAAGAGATGGGCGAGTCCGATTGCCAGCGGATAATCCTGGCTCCTCTTTGAACGTCTCAGTCTATCTGATTGCGAGCGCGAGCGCCGTTAGCTAGGAGATTCGGATAACAGTTTCCCGGGACTTTTAGACTTTTGCTGGAGGACGATAATCAGCTCTTTGTGCGGAATGATTCGTAACACTGAGTCTCGGTTTTGTGGGGTCGTAGAGGTCGGTTGGACCAGGAAGCGATACAGGAACTTGGCTTTCTTCCATGGCCTTTCCTTGCATTACAGTTTAACTTTCAAACGTTTCACTGCAATAGAATAGCTTCATTGGAGCATTATAAGAATATTGAGATTAAATTTTCTTACCTCGCGATAAAGAGTCACCCTCCTTTCAATTCTAAAATTAAATCTTAAGGGGGTTTGCTACTGTAACGTCCTAGGAACTCTTTGGAACTGTTTTTTGTCACAAAAAGAATAGTTTTACTGGGTTGAGGTTTTTTCTATGCGTTAATGGGTGTTTTGGGAATACAAAGGGATTTATGTTATATTTTTCTAATGCTTCGCCAAAATAGGTGGGTTTAATATGTGCTGAAAAAAGGGGATTTTGGAGGAACCATGTACCTGGGGTGGGTCTTTTTTTTATTTCAAACGATCCTGTCACGAGTTCTAATGGCGCCCGCCAAGAGCTCTAATTTCTACAGTGGTACAATGAGTGCTGTATATCTAATTTCAAAATTGATAATATTCAAACAATAATATTTCTGTTTGTTCTGTAAATATATGGTAATAATGTCCAAAAAGCTTTTTACTGTATGTCGTTCAGTTTTTTTTTTTAAACATGAAAGTCGCGTATTTTTCAAGAGTTTTGAGCAGAGGGTACCCTTAATAAATAGAGGAAACTTCAATTTAGTAAGCATATTCTTTTTGTGACAAAAAGAGTTCCAAACAACGGTAATGTTTTAGGGCGTTACAGTGGAAAGATCCCTTAAAACATCTCCGTTCGTTTCAGCGATTACGTTATAATCCAGAACAGTTGGAATAAAAATCCCCGACTGCTGCGTGCCCAGCCGAATTCGCCCGTAATTATGCAAATATTTCACGGAGCGCAGCGTTTCGTATAAAATCGACGGGGCTCAGGTCGCAAGAGACAGCGGACACATTGTCCCGGGTAATCGGGGTAATTTTAAGGAATCGGATAAACGGTGCCCTGGAAGCTTGAATAATTGAAACGTTTGTTTGCATATCGAGCCCTTTGTTCCATCCCCGTCGCCGTATAATTCACCACGCGGCGGAACAGCGGTGGGTCGAATTCGAATTCCAGCGAGACCCTTCCAGCTCGTTTTATTTCGCGCGATCGCCACCCCGGCAACCGATCGGAATCCCCAGCGTTTCAGGAACTCGAGGCTAGTCCCGGTGCCCTGCTCGCGTGTACCGCTCGTTACGCTCCTGGAATAAAATGTTCCTCCAGGAGGCTCTCTCTTAAAATGGCCAGCCATTGTTCGTGGCCCTTGGACGCTGTCGATGGCTAAGGGCGACCTTAAATCTCGCGTAATGCGCCTCCCGTACACGCGAACGGAGCCCTGCTCGCCGTGTTCCCCTTGTTAAAACGAAAGAATAAAAAGAAGGGACGAGGGAAGGACGACCCCGATGATCGCGGGATCTCCAGCCGACCTGGTGGGGCTGCTGCTACCACGAACACGACGAATTAATATCATAAGCGGGGGAACATCTCCTTCCACTTCCTTCTTGAGGTGAGCGCGTGTTACTTCTGGACCTTTCTCCGCAATCAATTCTCGAGGATCCGCTGTTTCCCTCTTCGGCAACTAGAAACGATGGAAATCAATTGATGAGGAAGATATGAATCTCTCGAGGTGTTCTTTAACTCTCACAGCTATGTAGGTGAATTAACATCACGAGATTACTGATTTCGCTTAAGTGGGTACATTGGTCTTCTCCTCTTTTCATGGAAAGTTCCGTTTGAATGTTGTCTGATCGACGTGAAGAAAGTGTGGATCGCGCTCAGTTTTGCCGGTGGAGTGGCCACATTTTCTCCTTTCTACGGTGGACACGTAAATTCGACTTTTAAATCGCGTTGGATTTTATCAGGGAATCAGAAGGAAGTTTGCGATTTCTTTTCTTTCTTGCAGCCGCGAAGTACACGGGCGCAGGGTCCTCGACTTCGACCGGGGAGCAGCTGGTGAAGAAGTTGGGTCTATCTGGAGCGATCTGGACCCTCGAGATCCGAGGGCAGGATCAAGATCGAGCGAAGATACCGCAGGGAACCCCGCGGATTATGCCTGTACGGCGTGCTTGTCGTACGACCGCGTTAAAAGTTCGTCATTGTGCTGGTCATTGTGTCGCTTGTCGTCGATTCTATTCGAGAGAAAATATTTAGCCCTTATTTCTCACAACACCAGACACCTTTTCTGTGGCTCTGTCGTGGACAGCTTGCACGTCGTCGGCTCTTTTAATATTCTTCTGCACCTATGCTTTGAAACACTCACTCCATTTCCACCATTAACTGGGGGCATTAAGGGGAAATTTTCATCAAATCCCTCAAAAGTAGGTGACCGTTAGGATTTTTTTTTAAAAGAAGTATATCTACCACTTGCAATACTTCTGCCCCTTAACACAAAAATCAAAAACTGATTTATGAGCATATATTTTAGGCTTCTTTACTAGTTTTAGAAATCCAGAAACATGATGGCCATTTTTTACAAGTAGGTATGTGCATTTACGTACTTCAGTGAGTAACTGAGTGTCACAGAAAGTTGTTTATGTGCAAGTAGAAACAGATGCTGATTTTACAACATTTACCATTTATAGCAGACTGTTGAAAAGTCTTAATAAACATGTGTTTCAAGGTTTGTTACCTCTTTCTGAACCCTCCTGTCTTCTTATTTTGAGTCCCTTGGTGGTACGTTAGAGGAAATGAGATCGTGAGAATTTTTGTTACGTAAACTTCGTTAGACGGAGCATATTCTATTCCTCGTGCATGCGATCCACCCGTCCAAGGATTTTTACGGCCGGCTATAAAGGCACGTGCCCACCTCGAGGAAGATTTAAATTTCCTGGCTCTCGAGGAAACCCGCACTCGAAATCGGCGGTTTTATTTCCACGCGTAAAAGCTGCCCCTAAAACTTCGGGCATGTCGGTTTCTTCCTTTTACGACGGGTACGTGCCACCACGGTAGCCTTCTCAGTTTTAATTGCACTTCCAAGGAAATGACACACCTCGAGATATCCCGTTTTTTTGGGGCGTGCCTTGCTCGCATCTGGACGACAACAGCTTCCTTGGAACTCGTCTATAAAAGTTAATGAAGTTATTCGAGATTCGAAGGAGAGCTTCATTTCAGTACAGTTCAATGTTTCGCGTGGAGCCCCGATTTCTATTAGGTCACTTCAAATATTTGTAACAATTTATGCGTTTGTTTTCTCCTTAAGTCATTGCAACCTTTGTCTTCTTTATCGAGGATCACTTCAGTACCAATATTCAATTAGTAAATCGAATTTAGAGCCAGTGGTCGTCAATTTTAGTCTCAATAATGTTGGCTTTACGAATTCAACAAATCCGTAAATGCTTCATTTATTTATTAATAGAAAATATTAATATATTATAGAAATAATAGAAACTTCAATCAGTAAATCTTTTAACTCGGAACCTCCAGCATTTTTTGAAAGATGTACTAAAACGACGGCAAAAGGTCATTCAAAAAAAGAGAAATCACATTAATGATTCCATTAACTTATTCCATTGTATGTTTTTCTTCGCAGTAAAGTTCAAACAAAAAACTTCTGCAAAGACTTCTGAAAAAACCTGATACATTCTCTCGAAACGACACGATGTTAGTATAAATGAAAGCAGGTGTCCACTGCTGTAATTTGGCAATTGAAATTGGAAGAAACGTAAGGTGTCGTGATTCTTGCCCCAAAGAGAAATGCTCGTGAAGTTGGAAATGCCTTTACGATCCAAATTCAGCCATACACATAATCAGCCGGTCGTTAACGGTTACACAGTTTCGTAACCCCCTGCTTTTTATCAAACACGCGATTCAATCTCTGTCAGCAGTCGGGCTAATTACAACGGACTTTTGACCCACTACTTAAAGTCGATATAAATTACAATCATCGCCCGATGCGCCAAATAGTTTTTGCCAGCCCCAAAAGAGTTCAACGCAGGTTTTGCTGCATGCGCGTACTTTCTCCTCTCGTACCAATAACCAGCATCGTTTCCTCAAATCTTCCTGCACATAGCGCCCATAAATCCTGCCGTCTTCTATCATTATCACGTTTATTCGAATTTTAGTAACAAAAAAGTTCTCACCGTGGAACCCTTTAAGGGAGGAAACCAGGGTGTCGGCCGGGAGAAAGTAATTTTTGTAAAATATCTTTATTGGCATTAGAAAGTACATATCTTGAACAAATTTTTTCCAACATATCATATAAGGATATTGATTATTGTATGCGTTATTTCTTCGAATTTTACTTTAATAATTTAAGGGTCCATTATTGAGATCCCAAATTTTGAACAAATTTTTTTCCAACATATCATGTAAGGATATTGATTATTGTATGCGTTATTTCTTCGAATTTTACTTTAATACTTTAAGGGTCCATTATTGAGATCCCAAAAATTACAAAAACATAAAAAAAATTCGATTTTCCAATTATCACCACTTATGTTTTTTTCTCTCTTGAAGTGATGTGTCCGTACGGGGTATCGCGAACGAATTACAGTTTCGGCGTGTTCCCTGATCGCCCCTTTCACTCGGGCGCTTGAAAACGCGTCGATCGTCGGGGAATAAAAGATCTGGAGGGATTGTCCCGACCCCGGGGAGAACGTAGCCAAGGCGAAACGACTTCCCTGTTCGCTCCTTCCGCGTTCGAAATGCGAAACACGCGGCCCGAGTCCAGCGTCGTTCCGTGGATACGGGCACTTTACCAATTAGTCTTCGTACAATCCGCTCGTTATCCGGCGAGATATCTGATCGACAAGGGGCGAACGGGCAACGGCATTGTACGTCTTTATCGTCAACGTGATCAAATTATCCGTGAAAGGGCGGACACACTCGAGTAGTTCCAGAAATGGGTCCACTCGCTCGTTACGTTCCTGTCGAAATCTAATACGGCCCGTGGCCACCGATGCGATCCTGCGTTTTCACTGGGGCAGATTTTTTTATTTAGGCCTCCGTCAGTTTTCGTTTCGTCCTTAGAATCTTGTGTAAATTATAATACATGTATCTTGTGCCTTTTATCTTCTAATAACTCAGTAATTAGAGAATGTGGAGTAATATCCTTGCATTTGGAAGCTGAGTTGACTAAACGCATTTTTTCCTATATTCGCCTGGACGCAGCGTCAAGAAATTCAAAGTCGATTTTCTCGAAAATGAAACGCGATATAAAAAAAAAATACTCTTTCTTTTCGACTTACAAGAAGTAAATATGTCGAGAAAGAGGAATAAAATTTTTTGATATTACGCTTCATTTTCGAAAGAATCGACATTGAAATTCTCGACGTTTCAAAATCGGATCACTTATACTTGGGATACTCTATCTATAGTCAAGTTCCAGGGATACTTGATATCCACCCTTTCAACTCTTCAGAAACTTCTAGTATCGTTTCATAATCTTCGTAAGCCAAGCCTAAACGAGTTACCTTACCCTCGAAATCAACCCAATCAAGATCCCTTCCTTTATTATCTCTTCAGCCACACGTCCACATCAGTAACGATCACTTTTCCAGAAGCATTGTGCATCGAAGTAGCTTCCGTGCCCAAGCAACGTTACCTTAATAGACACATCGTCTGAGTTTTTTGTGACAGTTCGACGACTGTTGTTTCCCCTGCAATTCACGCTTGCCAGGGCAGAAAAGGGTGGCTGTGAGGAAGGATAGCAACGACTTGCTAACTGGGACCGTACGACTCGGTCCTCCTGGAAGGATAGGCATAAACCGCATTGATCGAAACGATCACCGACGGATTCTGCGGCCGTCTCGCGGCGCAAATATAACAGTATCCAGGAGATAACGAAAGGTGTCTAAAGTATACGGATCTGGCGATATCTCGGGGCCCCTATTGCCCTGTATCTTAGATCGCAATCTCGGGGGGAGCGTGGGTGTTTCAATGATGTGACCGGTCACGACGTCGATGATCAGATAGCATGAATGACACCGCGACAATTTTATTTTATTGGCGAAACTCCCACTCCGTTAAACGCAGCAGATCCTAAATCCGTTGCTTTTGTAACGAGCGGGTTCCAACGACACGACGACGTGGCCCCTCGCGATTGATCTGACACTATAACTTCGACGTTTTATAATCGATATCAAGACGCATAGTTCTAGCTCACCGCCGGTATTAAACTTTAACAGCTTTGGAAACAACGTCACTACAATCGGAGACACGCTTTTACCTTTAACGCCTCCGGGGTATGGAACGATTTACATCACTGCCAGTAGCAGCAACAATGGATCACTTTCGCGCCTTCATCTGCTCATAGATCGCATCTAATTATAATGCACCCTTTCCTGCACGTTAGCACTATATTTGGTTTTTTGTCCCCTCTAGTTTTTTTTCTTTATTTTCCTTTCTTTTCTCTTGCAGCTTCTCGAGCCAATCTATAATCTTTTTATCCAGCCCTGTCGGTTTCCCTACATTTCCTTGTTCAATTTTCTACGTTCCCCAATATATCCCCGCACATATCACACTTTCTTGCATCCTAATTATGTTCATCGCTCTAATCAGCGTCAACCGTGATACGTCTTAATTATTATCGTCAGAAGCGCAGAAATGCTGCTCGGAACGGTTGAAATACATTCCCAGGAATATCCCTGAGTGGCTGCTGCCGAAAGAGCCACGTCAATCTCGCGGAAAGTCAGTTGCCCTCTGAGGAGTACCTAGCGATGCATGGCGCACTTAGGCATTCGCAGACAATGAATCTAATCGAAATTCCACTGGGCAGTGTCACGAATTAAATTACACGCCAATCACGTCTGAGCGTAGCAGGAATCGCAGGGTGAGCGTGCCGGGATTACTGGGAATGTCGAAAAGAGAATGGAATCCGATATTAATCGTAAACAGAGAGGTGCGATCCGTGAGACGTGTAATTGCTCTCGAGCAATCAGCGGTGATCCAGCTGCAAGGAGGCTGGAGCTGGGCACCGGACAGGGCCGCCAGAGGACGTGGAAGACACGGCGCACAATGGACAGGCCGTGCGGCCCCCTGGTGGGCCCCGCGAGCACCGCAGACCTTATCTGGCGAGATCTATGGGCCACGGACTAGGACCCAGGGGCCCTGTTAGAAATATCGCACCGGCCGATCGCAGATAGGATCACGATAGCAGCCCCTCTTTTCACCGCGAAGAGACCTCTGACGTGCTCTCCGGGCCTGGCTGGAGGGGGTGGCGGATTACGGGCAGCTGGTGGACCCCAGACAGTTTACAATAAACGGAGCTTGCAACAAATTCGTTCGGGCGGAGACGTCCGCCGCGCGAGGACGCTGACGTCTTCGTCACAATGAGGCGAGGCATTCGCGAGGCATCGGTCTCTTCCCTTTGTCGCGCTTTCGATTTACATTTCTCCTTCGTCTGTGGATGGAGACTTCAAGGCTGGAGGGATTTTGAACCCTGGTTCGTCATTTCATTCAGGGTAGGAGTTAGGAAGCGGTGATGTCCCTTTCCTTTACAGAAGTACCCTTTATGTTGCAAGAATACTTTCGAATATTTTTCAGCTTGGTAAACTTGAATTATAAGCGAACAGAAGGTTCTTCGTGATTAGGACAACCCCAGGGACTAGTTCGTGGTACCGTCCGTAGGTGGATATTCAATTTTTTGTGATATCATCTTCGAATTCGGTGATTATCCCGAAACCGTCGGTGAATTCAGTTTCACGTAGAGGCAGGCTGGTCTCATCACAGAAATAATAAGATATTAACCGCACGGACTACCGTAGGGGGTCATCGTGGAGGAGAGGCGCGAGTCATTCGCCTTAATACGCGCCCGGTTCGTCTTTGGTTCGACCTGTAGCCGACGCTACAGGTGGATCGGTTCGTCATTAGGGGCCCCACATTAATTACAGAGATCGTGTTCATCGTCGGCTAGCGTTGGTCCTTTGACATCGCGCTAGGAAGCCCGTTTCATCTCGCCGAAATATTAATTCCCGACGCGGGGCACGAACCAGGCGACGAGGACCCCTTAACGAGGCTTGGGATGACTAAACGCGAAAACGAACGAGGTAACGGGAGCAACTGGGGAGGGGGGGACGTAAATACCACCTTCTTGAATTATTATCGCCTTCCATGGCTTCTAATCATTGGCTATTATTTACGGGACCTAGTCCCCGTGCAAGTGCTATCGCCAACGATCGGCATGGCAACACTTCAAAGGGCCCACAAATGACGAGCGGTGCTTAGTGTCCAATTTGATGCGTAGCTGGCTCCTCAATTTTATTTATCTTTTTGTCTATGGGAGGATGTTTTCGGGGATAGTCCACACATCGATGATGGGTAAATTCGTGGACTTTTTAGTCGTGTTCTCGTTATGATCATTAGTTTCCTTCGCTCGCTTTCATGGGATGGAGAAATTTGTTGTGAACAAATCGACGGGTTTGAAGGGATCAGTGGTTGATTACTTTGTTTCAGGAGATTTTTAAAGAAGTCTGAGCTGTGAAATGTAAATCCACAAACACTAAAACCTAGAAAATAAAAAATATATGAAAATAATTTTTTATGTTAAACGATTTTATTAAAAATGCACCAAAAACTAAATTAAAATGCACTAAAAACTAAAAAAAATCTTTTCTTATACTACAATTTCGATGGTGTTTTTCTAATGTAAATAATTCACGTCAAATAAAATCATGGAACATGATATTTCATAACAGAAAAGCAAAAAGCAAACGTCGAAATGAATTTGTTGTGAGAAAGTTTTCATTCGCATTAATGAAAAAAAAAGGTTTTGATTACAGGATACAGAGTGTAATGTGACATAAAGTTGATAAACTGTAGATGATGTTCTAGTTGCTAACCGATACTTCAACTTCATGGTTGCACACGGTACCCGACGATTTTATTTATAGTGAAAAAAACACCATTCAAATTGTAGTATAAGAAAATAATTATTTTTAGTTTTTAGTGCATTTTAATTTAGTTTTTGGTGCATTTTCAATAAAATCAAGTAATATAAAGTTTTTTTGCATATTTTTTATCGTTATAATTTCGTGCTGGGGTTTTTTGGTGATATTTAGTTAATCATTGTCAGGAAATTTTATTCTGCACCAGCATGGTGATGTTTCACGGGAATTATCAATTTATAAGTCTTCCCAATTATCTCGCGCGACGCTAGCAAACTTCTTAAACACCTATAGCATTTATTATTGTTTCCTCGCATGTCCCTGGACCAGTACTTACACCACTGGAATCTATAATGGCCTGAAATTTCCTAGAAAAAGGGGACCGAAGTTACACTGAACCCCCAATTTCTTCGGCATATATCTTACTAAATTTCAATATTTTCGCATTCCTCGTTCAGAGAGTGAAACTTTGCATACCCGCTGCCTAATCATTTTCGACGATCCACGTTTTCATCGATCATTATCATACGTTCAATGTGTCCGGCCGACGTCAATCTGCTGCCAATAAATTTACACGTTCCACTGTTATCAAGTGTCAGCGTACAAAAAATTACTATCATCGTGGCAATTCAGCACTCCTCTTTCTTGCACGTCTTTAATGCCCCCTATCATTCGCCTTATCCGCAGCTGGAGATCTCCCAGGAACTACGACATCGCGAAAGCGCATAATAGACATTTAGTGATCTAAAAAACATCGAAATGGTACAATGCCTATCGAAGCCTCGTCGTGACTTATCGTACGATCGATCATCCGACAATTGCACTTGTGATAATCCGCTTTCGCTGCAAGCGCGCAGCAATGTGGAAGGCGCGAGCAAGATCTCAGTCGCGTTTCGTTCCTACGCTTCGTGCACGCGGAGCTATAACAAATCCATTACGCGAGTAATTCCAACGCGCCACGAGCTACGCCCGACATTTATTTCTGGAAAGGCGGTGCTGATCGTGGCGGCAACCTTCTTCAGGGTGCACGCAACGAGCCTTCGCTATCTCGTTTAATGTCTTCCATAATCGATTCCAAGCAGATATAGGAGCAAGCACGATCGTGATTTCACTTTACGCGTTTGTAATTTAACGTGGAACTCTTATACGCACGGTGGTCTCTTCGATACTATGGATTATATATTTAATGCATTTTGTGCGGGCTTACAGCGACTTCCCGTCATTTCGTTCTAAAGCATCGTTAAACAGTCTTTAAATTTCATCATTGACAGAATAAAATTATTGGTGGCTTCGCAGAATAAAGTGGAGGGCCTTCACAAGGCCTCGTTATAGCCATATAGCCATTTTCGGAATTTTTTTTGAAGGAGATATTTCTAAACCCGAAGAAGTACAAACCGATTTTGCCATATGTTCAACATATTCTTTGCGAATGATACTTTTATAAAAACAAAAATGCACTTTTCCTCCGCATGTTTCTGATTTCGACAAAAATGAATGTTCATGGATATTCATATGTAGTTCTTCACTTTTAGGCATGTAGAAAATAAAACTTTTTAGTTCTTTGGGGTCATGCCTAGTTGGTAGGCGAAAATGAGATAATTAAAAAAAAATCGTTTTTCCACCATCTACACTAAAGTACCCCCTTAAACACTGTGGAGAACGTCATTCGGCAAGATGTTGCGTATCATGGCCCCACTGACACCATTTTGCTAAAAAAAAAAATACGATTTTGTCCGTCGAGAATTGTAAACTGAGGGGCTTCGTATTGATTTTTCCCTTTATTTCATTATCTCCCTTTAAAAAATTGCCGAAAATGGTCATAACTTTGCTTCGTCCAACGTGGTCTAACCGTTTAAAAAAACTAAAGTAATTTCCTCGTTCTCCCGAAAGCGAAATCTTCAACCCTTACTTGCAATTTCCACTTTCGAGTCCCACAGGATCCCAGCGTCAAGGGGATGACCGCATTGTCCACCTGTAATGAAACAATGCCGCCGGTGCCACCTTGCATCACACCCTCCGCACTTTCCTCCACGACCCCTTATTGTTCGCTAACAAAGGGCCCCCGGGCTGTTCTCGATCCATGAAACTGCACCTTCCCTCGGCTTTATTTCGTCAAAGTCTCATTGTCTCTTCTGGTCGCCGGCGAGTCCTGCCGGCAGGTGAACAGGGTCAGTGCTATAGAAAACGCTCCCCCAAGGAGTCACGCCCCCTCGATGTCGCTAAGTCGCTGGAGATCCCTATCGAGGTGGCTCTTTTTTTCTCAAGTACCAACCATCTCGTACGGTTGACTCCTCGTTACGCGGAAGGTTCGCGCTGTGGTAGCCGGTAACGAGTATCGAGCGTCTCGCAGTCGATACAAATTACGCGCAGTGTCGCGCGAAGAGTCCCCCTGATAGGGTTACATTGAATTTACATGAAGTACCCCGAAACGCCCTTTCAAAAGCGTGCCGATCGCGAACGACGGCGGACCGTTTACGCCCAAATATGCGATAATGCACGATAATCGTTGATAATGAAGATACGCTGGTAGAGCAGGTAGAGCCGATCGATTCCTCGAGGACCAGCGGCCCAGAATCCCGTCTGTGTACCCTCCATACACCTTCTTTCCTCCAGTTCAATTTGTTTGGAACGGTGGCGTAATTAGCCTTGTAACGTTACACCGATTTATTATAATCCCAGCGAGTCTCTGCTGGCCTTGTACGGTAACGGCTGGATAATAGTGGCTTAATGATATTCAAGTTTCCGTTCCGTGGCTTCTTTCCATAAATTTAATAATCCACGTTCCTGTGTATTCAGGGTGCCCGACACCCGATGTCATAATTATACCAACGCGAAGGGATTGAATTTCGTGCGAAACTAATTCCAACAAATATTAGTGTTTAAAACGTCCCCTCTGTATGTCGCTATAAAAACTTAACGCGTTAGGGATGAACCAATCGAACCACAATTTTAAATGATCATTTACCCGCGACCTTTTCTAATTTTTCTTTTTACTATCGCAGTGTGTTGTACAATTGTCTGCCAGGGATTCCCCACCGCGGAATCCCGAATTGAAACGAATCGAGGCCACTCGGCACAAAAAACATTTACATCAGCCGAGAAAGCCCCGGAGCAGAGATAATCTTTATTAAAAATACGTCCCTTGCCCACTTTGTCCTTAATGCGAGAGTGCCACCTGTACTCCCGTAAGTGGTTATACCCGCCACTTAGGGCACAGATTATCTTCTCGCCGAGGGAACGACGTGCAGCCCTCGTTTGGGAAGCAGTCGATCGAGAGGCGTCCGTCGTTCCGCCGACGTCCCCGCGGTCTCGCCGCCGCGATTTAGCGGGAGGCGTTCAAATTAATGACACCAGCCCGTGAAATCCCGGCGCGGGGAACGAGAAAGGGAAGCTTTCTCTTTCGCTTCAATTTTCGGTCGGGCACCTCGGACGAGGCTCTAGAGCTGTGCAATTAGACCTCGTTTAGGGATGTTTAGAGGCCCCCCTCATCGCCGCCATTACTGTTATTATCGACTTATTACGAGGCTGGTGCATCGCCACAGTCGCCAGGATAGGTGGCACGTACTCCACCTGCAACGCAGGGGTACCGCTAACGGTTATCGACGGGATATCGATGCTTTGTCGATAAGCCACGATTTGTCGATCACGGGCTCGAGATATTGGTAATGCTAGTAAGGGTAGAGTGAAACAGGAATTATCTGTCTTCTGTTGAACTTCATGGAGCAAGTGTAACACCTGCTGAAACCTTTGTGTATTGTATCTCAGAGATGGGCAAAAATTTAATTTAATATTTTTATTATACTATTATAAAGTTAAAGTAGAAAAATGTTTTTCGACGTTGAAGTTGAAGCCTTCGACGAAAAAAAAAACTAACTTTAGTCGTCGAATAATGCAAAGTTAAAGTAACTTTTATTCGATCCGTTATCCGAGTAATTTTTTATTTAATAAATACCCAGCTCTGCTGAATCTCTGCTTCATAAGAGACCTGCAGTTTAATATTCTTAGATTTCTTTATGAATTTTATATTATATGTATCGAAGGCATTAAGGTGGAGTCTTCAAAATGGATTTCCATTTGTCCTAATCGTAAGTTTCCAAGGCTATTGCCAATTTGTATTCTTCCCAGTTAAATTTGATGTATCAGCAAATGTTAATAATGCGTCAAGTTGCCCAGCCTCCAGTGCAGCATGCATTCGTTCACCCCTGCTTTGACGCATAGTCACCTTTGTTATCCACGATGCATCGAACCCTCCACTATAGTGCAACAGGTTGCAGCAGAACGGGGATCGAGTATCTTCATTCAACATCGTATGTAGGTGACCAGTGCACTGGGTAAACTTGCCAGTAGGGCAGTTTGGTGAAACTGCGGATTTCAGTTCCCAACGTGTAATCACGTGCTGACGTTTCCTTAATGAGCTGCCTCTTGACAGCGCGGTTTAGGTGCGTGGCTCGTTTCGAGCACGCAGGAGAAGGGTTAATGCGTGTTCGGTTTTATGACATTTCTTTGGGGAGAAAGTAGGTGATTATGTGGGGGTTTCATTCGAAGAACTCGAATAAATATAGTGTGGTAAACTAAGTAAGTAGGTTTTGATTTAATCGAGTTGTTAACGAATTTGATTAAAATGAGGTGTGACGATATGTTCTACAGTCTAGATCTGCTAGTAAGTCTGAGTTTGTAATTTTGATGATGTAGATTCTGCTAGAGAATTTTCAGTGGTTGAAGAAGAAGTCTGAATGATTTATGTTTGTATCTTTCTACGAGCAATTTTGTAAATTCGAGATTCTATTCATACATTCATATGTACATACGTGTAGGTATATTTCTTTTTTGAGCAATGTTGCCTACGGGTTAGAAACCTGGGAGGAACCCTAACGGTTCGCTATCAAGGAAGAGTATTATGACCGACGATTACGAGTGAAAAATCACGAAAGCGCGAGCAGAAATTGACCAGGAGAGAGAGTAATTACAATGAGATTAATCTTTCTTTCACGAGCCGTCTTAACGAGCTCCAAATGGATCACCGTTACACACGTGTGTTGCTGGTTCCGTATCAGTTTAAAAGGAAATCGTTCTTTCTCTTTCTGTCTTTGACTCCTCTTTTGAACTCTGTATAGTCTGTATTACTTCTCAACACATCTACATCAGATTTCTCTCCTGTGCACCAATGCAGCACATAACTATTCATAATAACAGTATGTAGACTCTTCATATTTCTCAATATACGAACATCAAACTGACTTCTAATGATTATGATGCACTTAAAGGGTAACCTGCCCTCGACAGGTCGGAAAATAGGGTCATTTTTATGATTTTTTTCATGTAAACAAACGTCATATTTAAAAATCAAGATATACAGCTTGTTGTGTGTAAATTAAGCTATATTCTCCTCAAAAAGAAATTTGATATCTTAAGAAGTGGTGCCGTAGCAACTCCTTCTCCCAGGGCCTCTTCATAGTTACCTACAGCATTTGCCGTATCAAAAACATCTCAGAGATTACTGAACCGATTTGAATAAAATTTTGCATCAATATTCTGAAGACTCTAATCTACTACTTACACGGAGCCGATTTTGAAGAAATTTATTTTCTCAAAAATGGCAGCCACTCAAAGTCAAGCATGTGATTTTCGACCTAAATTTTCATCTTCTTTTGTTAATAAAAACCAAACACAACACTAACCGAAAAATCCTCTCGATAAATAGGTACTAGATTATAGTCTTAAGAATATTCGTGCAAAAGTTGATTCAAATCGGTCCACTAATCTCCGAGATATTTTCGGTACCGCAAATGCTGTAAGGTAACTATGAAGAGGCCTTGGGAGAAGAGCTTAATTTATACACAACAAGGTGTATATCTTGATTATTAAATATGATGTCACTTTACATAAAAACAAATAATAAAAATGGCCCTATTTTCTAACCTGTCAAGGGTATTTAACCCTTTAAGATAGCAACCAATTAGCCATTAGCTTTCGTAATCATCCAATAACCCACATACCTACTTCCGTTTCAACACGTTCTTCTGATTTCCAAAATTTTCCTAATCCTCCAGGAACTGCCCAGCAAAACAGCTCGCAGCTAACAAAATTCATGCCTACTAACCAGTTACGCATTTGCACAGCCACCTGTTCGTTCCCTGATCCTCGAGGAAACCGTGCTCCGTTGAAACGATCGAGGCTACCCGAGGGATACCTTCTCGAGGATGATTCTGGTGGTTAAGAAGTGGTTGAAAGATCACGCCTGCGAAACGGGGGGGCTCGCCGTGGCATGACGTTTTAAGACTATGCAAATCTCTGGGAACTCTCTTCCTCGTTTCTTCATATTGTTTGGTGCACAAAAGGGAAATGCGGCAGGGTTGCTGCGACGTGGGCGAAGCGTGGCCAAGGACAATGGTACCTGCCAGGATTGGCAATCGACAATGTCGGGAGAAAAAGGCAAGGCAGGTGGGAGAGGTTGCCAGTGAATAGGACCTGGTGTTTTCCTTTTGCCTTGAAAAAGTCCTCGTCGTGGATGAATGGGATCATTAGTCTGCGGGGAAACTGCGAGGAGTCACCGATCGGGATCCATTATTCCCCGGTATATTTTCGTAGGATCGTGGACGAAGGATCCGTGGAGGATTCTTCGATCCTGTCAGAAAATAAGAAGGATCTCCGTGGCCTGCGGTGCTGCCGCTGACAAATTGTCTTCGCTTCGTCACCGGCCAGTCGAGGTTCTGTTTCGTCGTTCGATTTTCGACCTTTTTACATCTGCGAGCCTGGAACAAGGCAAGAAACGAACGCTTCGCGGATGCTTCATTAGTCATTTAGGAAGGGGAACTCGTTTCCGGCGCATTCATTGCTGGCTTAGCTCACCTGTCGATATTTTGTATCCTTCGGATACGTTTGGGAAGATGTGGCATAATTAGTCAGATTTCTCTTGGTCCTTCGTAGAGATCCCGTTGTGGCTCGTGTATTTTGTAAGGAATTTGGGTAGCTTGAAAATATCTTCAGTGTAACTTCAAACTATTTCGCAGGTTTTGAATTTGTGAGCTTTATGAAATCATGAAGTTGCCTTTTTCTGAATTTTGACACCAAGCGTTTCGGAAATTTTATTGTTTATGGAAGTCTGAATCTATTGTAATAAGAAGGAATTTGTTTTGTTTGTAGAAATATATCAGAGTCCTAAAGTAGGAGAATTATACTCAAGATGTGACAGTATTGGACACCACCGTTTATACGTTTATAAAGGTCACGTTTGCAGTAAAATTTCAAACGCAACATAGCACGTCGTTGGAACTTTTTTTCTCCCAAATCGTTTTGAAAGTAACAGACACATATTTTATTCTTCAACGTGTTCGATCGAAGCCGTATAAACAGCCGCCTTGTGCTAGCAAAATTATAAATCACAGTAATTTACGGCATTCCTGGATAATGTAATTCGCATAATTTGTGCAATAAATAATCAAAGTATCTTATACTATTTGCATACCCGGTTTAAGTGTCAGCCCCCAGAGTCGGAACAGCATCTGCGATGCTTTGACGTTTTACGACCGCGTTTAACATTGTATCCATTGCTTTCACTGATATGTATAAATACGTTTGACAAAATTATGGCACTGCTAGCTTTTCCAGATGTTCGTACTGTTCGTCACGCGTGCTTGAACTTCCGATTCAACAAGCATTGCGGGCGATCGGATTCCTAAAACCGAATTGGACCATTTTCAGAATACGTCACTCTTTTGAAGACCACTCAAAAGAAAATCATCAGTGTCCCAACAACATTCAGTTAAAAAACAATTGAAGGGCCCAGTGGAAAGTAGGCACATGCCACATATGCATAAAAATTTGCGTTTTTTGTACCATTAATTAGTTTCTGCTGTGTAGTGTAATTCTACTAGCTTCTAATATAATAGCATGTATGTTTCTCCGAGAAAAGTATTAAATTTTCTTCGCGCTATGAAAAACAAATGTGTAGTGGAAGAGGGGATATAACAGATAGAGTTTGATTATTATACGACGCTTATTACTATTATTTCCAAGTTATTTACTAAATACTTAGTAAATAATATTTACACATATATAGCAATATAATTTTCCAATTTGTTCAAAAATATTCAAATAACAGGAGCTAATAACCAATGATTTTTTCGAAGTAAAATGTAGTTCGAAGTAAGATGTAGTTCGAAGTAAATGTAGTTCAAGTAGCGCTTAAAATAATTACAATATCATACCGCATTTCTTATGAAAATAATTTTTCTAACAAGTTGCATTCCTTTAAAATCAGGAAACGGTGGCCTGTGCTTGTTTTCCACTGGGCCCTTTAATTACTAAACAGTCACCCTCAACTCACCCAGTATCTGCTCATCACAAGGGGTCTTCCTTAAATTAAGTAAGGGTAATTTTGACGATTTCTTACCCCCTCCCTCCCCAAGAACACAAATTCGTAATATTTTATATTCCACCCCTCGCCGCCTTCCTTACGTAATATTTTTTACATTGCATTTTTCAGTTATTGGAATTCTTTTTAAGATTTCTATCAGTGTTTCCTAAGCTTCTTTGAGTCGCGATCCCCTTTTATAATATTCAAATAACCTGCGAGTCCCCATATAAGGTAAGCTAAAGTTAATAAAGTAATGAAAACACATTACAAATAGTTATTTCAGGATATAATTTTAACTAATATTTAAAATAATATTTAAACGAAAAACCCCCAAAGACGGGGCTCTCCAGAAAACACTTGGCAACCCACAGGTTGGAAATCACTGACTTATATAATTCATTTAACTCGGTTTCGTGTGTGCGACGAAACACCATGTTTTTGGCTCCTCCTATTGAAAAACAGATTAAAAAAATATTGCATAAGCCGCTGCTTGACTCCCTCTGCCCTCCTCATAAGAAAACGTAAGAAATTTACGAACCCCAACCCCAAATAGCCTTATATAATTCAAGAACGACCCTCAAACGCTAATGAGAAACCAATCACAAATTCCAAGAGCCCGTACACCGCCTGGGGATCAAAATGAATGCGCACACAGTGAAGTAGGACACCTACTTATCCACAACACATCGACGCTAGCAGCGTAAATGTAAAGGGATGACAAATTAGCCGGACAAAACTGCGGGTTATTCCATAAAATTCCGGGGCGAGGCACCACGCGATCCGGCCGCGCACGCATGCGCCTCGCGAGTGGCTAATTTACGGCATTAACTCCGTTGCCCGGCTAATTAAGGCGTATAAACAAACGCAAAGGTGCAAAACACGAACGGCTGCGAAATCGCGCCGGTACACGCAGCCGTGTCCCGCGCCGGTGCACGCGAGCTGATCAGACACAGGCTTCTAAACAGCCAGTTAGCCTCGAACAATCAGGCTAAGTGGTATGTAGGTACTAGCTAATGGAGGCTAATCTGGCGAATTCTAGCGGCGTGTTTCTCGCGCACGTGTTTTAACTGAAAAGAAAAACAAATAAATAAAAAGAAAGAAGTTAGAGGGGCGAGGGAGGGAATCTACGAAGCGAGAAGCAAGAGGAGAAACTGGCGGCGGGAGAGTGGAGGCGCATGTGCCCAGAGCTTGATGCACTTACACACGCGTCTTCCGTAGGCCCCGGACTCGGGGCCACGTGAGTTTTATTGGCCGCAATCATCTTTGTTCTAGGGGCTGTGCCCAGCGGACAGGCTTGTTCCGTGCTGGCATCGCGCCTGTAATTTTCACACCGTTCGCCAGTTGGGCTTTGCAAATGTGCGAATGATAGCTCGGCCTGAATACGGCCGGATGATTGCGGCGAGGGGCAGGGGCGGAGGTGAGCCGGGCAACTGTCTTTCGTCGAACAAGGGTACGAATGCGATTTCGGGGCCCCCCCGACGAAATGCCCGTTTGCATATCGGCCCTCTGGGGGCGCACGGGTACTTAGCCAGCGGATCGACGCCGCTGCAATTTTGATACCCTTGTTAGGAGTCCCTTCGCAGAGGTGTCCGTCGTTCGTGTCGCTGGAAATTCGAGGTTTCGCGCGGCGGTAATGCCCGGTTCCTCCTTAAAATCACTTCGCCCGGCAATCTCATTTAATACGCTCGCGCTTGCTCGTGCTGCGACCCCGCCAGCGAGCTTCCCAGCTAATGAACGCATCACGCCCCGCTCGGCTGGGTCTAATGCGAGCACTGATTTGAATACTCGCGGTGGGGACTCGTGGCGTGCCGAATGGCGGCTAATCGATCAATTTTAATATCGACGTAGGGCCGCGCGACGCTCGGCCACAATCACGTAATTCCTCGATCGCTCTCGATCACTGTGATCTCGGCGCAATTGATGAACCAACCGCTGCGCCGCACGGGGAGGTACTTGTACGCGTTTCGCTGGAATTAAAGAGCCGGGACGGCTCGAATGTTAAAAACGTGTCCATTAAAGAGGTGTAAGTAGCTGGAGATCGCTGGCCTGCGTGCGAGGGGACATATTTTTTTAAACCGGGGGGCGTTTAATGTTGCAAACGGCGAGCTTCAATTGGCCACCGCGGGGCAGCTGGAGCGGGAGTGGATGAATGTAATTTTGATACCTTCGTTGCTAAAGATTTCTCAGGTATTCATCACCTGCACTCGAACCAGAGTCCGACAGTCGGAGTCTGCGTAATAAATGGCTCAGAGCTGGCAATGCTTTTGGCCTTTAATCTTCTCAGCTTACCTTAGGTGTCTTTACGTCACGAATCATCCTATCCATGAGGATAATGATCACTTAATGTTCCTATAACGTGACGGCGAGGTGAATTGATATGGAAAGTTCCTTTTCATTTCCGCTTTCACGTGTCGCAATAATGTCAAAGCCTAGGGTAGTAATTATATTAATAAATTCTCAGCAAGAACGTCTCGAAGTTGGTTAATACGGCCCCATTAAGAGTGCATCGCGCAGAGGAAGTCGTAAGGCTGCAGGCTTTCTCAGCTATCAGCATTTTTCTCGCCCTCCTTCCTACACTTTTTACCCGGGCCCGGTGCATCCTTTCATCAGCGTAGCAGCACACAGGTTTCACGCGAATACTCGCCAGTTACCTATCCAGCAGTCTTTACAGCCCGGCGACTGTCTGCCCCGGTGATTTAGGGCTCCCAGCCATGAGAATTTGCGAGGCACAACGAGGTGTAAAGAACACCGGCTCGGCCCCACGAATATTTTCGCGATCCTTCGCCTGGACAGCGTTCTTTTAAATACGGGTATCCAGCGCGTTGAGCCCAGGCATACACCGAGGCAACTGCTTCCCGCAACCGTGACTGACAACGAACGGATCTCCGTGGACTCGGTTCTTCGGCTCTGGTCGATGAATTTTGGATAATGCGTCTCCTCGAAAGAGCTCGGAAACTATGGACCACAAAATGAGCCGTACAGCTTGGAGAGTGACGAAGGCCACGGACAGGAATGATTCGTTTATCGTAGTTGATTCCGAGTCGCGTGGCCCGCGTCAGACCGCCGGCTGTCAAGATCCTTCCCTGTATTATAATAAACAGAGCTCCAGGCCACGGGGAAGTTCCTTTTTTTCTTTTCGACGGAAACGATTACGGCCAGCTATTGTGCGGCTGTGGTCGCGTGCGATAGTCACGCCAAGTTACGTGCGCGGAACGCTTTGGATCGCCAGTAATTTTCTAAATCGACCTAACAGCTGCGGCGCCAGTCCCGATGAAAGAGCTGTGTTTCCAGACCGAAAGTATCTCATTTCGCGGCGTGAATCGCGCTAATTGTCGCGCCGCGTTCGGTCTCCCATGCGAATGCCACGCTCGCGTGTCCACTCGCGAGGCATCGCGTATGCAAGCGGCCAAATCTCCGGCTCTAGAAGGGGTTTTTAGAGCCAACGATGGTGCATGGTCTGGTGCAATCGTCTTCGGACGATTTAGGTTTAGAAAGCTCTATTGTGCTAGAAAATGGCGCTGCAATTTGAAACGATTTGGTTTCTGAAGAATTTAGAAATTGGGGTTTGTGGATGTTCCTCTAATTCGTGCGAGGTTTCTAGCAGGTGTCGATAATTGTGTCTGAATGTCTATGAATACAGTGTAAGCTACGAAGCTGGGGAATATGTTGAGTAAATTCTTATTATTATATGCAACTCAGTGCAGGCTTAACCTGTAGGAGAAAGAGGCAGCCGGTTCCGCGGAGTCCCGAAAAAATGGAAAATTAATAAAACGTACTTTGTAAAAGCTGGGAAAAATTGGAAATGGGCCCTCCAACTGTGACGGAAAGAAAATAACGAATGCGTCACAATTTAGATTTTAAAATGAGGCCTGTTTTCGTGGAATGCACCCCATGTTTAATCTTATTTATTTGTTTTAATACTGGTCCACTTCGCGTGTTGGCGCGGTATTTTTTATTTAATTTAGAATAATTTAGAGCGCCACAAATGGAGCTCACCTCATGGCTCCTGAAAACGATAAGATGACACTGATGCAACTTAATATTATTTTGCAAAAAAGGGGTGTTAGTTCACGTCTTGATATCTGGGAATTGAAGGATGATAAGGCAATAGAAGATACAGTACTGAAAATATTTATTTTATGACTCTCAAACTTACGTAGTACCCACCATTTTCATAGCGATATGATTGACGAAATTTTGGCGATGATAGTAGCCTACACATTTTTGCAATAATATTTTCCTACTTAGTACTAGTAATAAGATAGGTGCAAGTGATAACGTGTTTATTCGAGTGATGCAATACATATTTCCATGGGGCCTGGCACTCCCCAAAGAAGAAGGAAAAAGGAGATTAATGTAACCACGACTGAAGTAATTCAAGAGCTTTGTAAAAAGAAAAGAAAACTGAATTTCATTTTATTTTAAATGAATGATTTAATTTTATTGAATTTGCATTAAAAATATTTTTATCCGTTCGACTCAGCTCCTCCAAGATTAAATCCTGAGTGCGCCACTGCTGTTGTATATGCTTGCCAATATTTCAATGAAATCGAATTTCACGATCAAGAAAAAAAGCAGAAAATGCAGCAGAATTGCTGTTGAAAATTTAATGGGCATCTGGGAATCACTGCGTGATAATATGTAATACCAATGAGGCGGTTAAATGGACGCTTAAGTACCCCTAATATGGCATGATGCGCGTCAGGTATTAATACGCGCGCATTTTATAAGATTGCACAATAATATTTTTATCAAGCAAGAGGAACGTGCACGGGAAAAAGCGTTGCTGGCTATAAAACGGAGTACTGCCTTTCTCGAGAGTCCCTTCCTCCCCACGGTTTAAAGTGCTGTGTTTTTGCCAGCTCTCGCAAATTTCTTCCAGGTAAAATACGAGATCCCGGAGCATTTATTGGCCGCTCGTACGGTCAACTGTTTTTAAACCGAGAGGCTGCCGCCGTATCCACCCGAAACTCCACGAAATTTAGCGAGAACTCGGTTCATTTCTCCGGTAACGGCGTAATTTCGAATTCATCGGGCGTTCGGGATGAACGCAACTGGGCTGTACTCGGTTTTATGCCCGTCGCCCCGAGAAATTTCCACGCCCCAATTAAAATAAACGGGCAGTTAGCCCTCTTACCTAAATCTGTCAACGATACCAATCGACAAGAACGTGAACCAGTCGAGGGGGTTCCGTGGGCCACGCGGATTTTTATTATTCCATCTTCTAGCGGGGCTTGTCAGCTGGCATCGAGCAAAGGTGAATCTTTCCCTTGCACGAGCTTCTTGTTAGTACTGATAAAACCGTTGTTTCGCGTATCGAGGTCCCAATTTATGCGATCACTAGAAGTAAAAGCTTGTAAACTTCCTACTAACTGGTTGTTGCAAAGCTTCAATGGAGAAATTTAATTCTACTACATCTTTCGCGCTAGTGACGAATAGAAATATTACTTTTATCTATTAAAGTTTCAAAGGTGGCATCAGTAGTGCATATAAAAATTTCAGTCGATGTGTCTTTTCGGTGGGTGCATATAAAAATTTTCTTGGTATAATAAATATTTACAAACTGCCGCGATGTTTTATTCAGCGAACGTTCCGAGGAACAATGTCGCGGTGGTATTTTTTCGCGCATCCCCATAAAAGTGTAAGGCGTACCGTGATCGACAAATCAGGAACCAGATTCCGAGCGAAGGTGAAGAGAGGCTCCATCGACACCTGCGCTGTATCTTTAATTCATCGACGTTGCTCCGCGAAATATGATGCACGTGGCGCACGTCAAGTGGTCGGTAGAAATCGAATGTAAGGCCGAAATGAGTTTTTTGTAGCGATAGAGATCGGTATGCTTAGTCGCCGACAGGGAAGACAGCTATTATCGATTTAATCGTTCGATGTTCCAGGCTTCTATAACAATGAATTATCATTTGCATATTGGATTGGGGGAAGTGTATCATCCATCATTTATGATTCCTGTTATTAAGACATAAAGAAATTAGAGAATATTATTATCATTTATTTAAACGGGACTAGCCCTTGATATACAAATTGTACAGTTATAATTAAATATTATGTAATATCTAGATACAAAATTTCGTCGATGCAACAGCTCTCAGTTAATAGGTGGTTAAACTATATTGTTGTTAAGAGCGTGGGTTTGAATAAGGGAAATGATCTTATTTTCCGTTCTGGCATTTAGGCAAATTTCGCTGAAGATATCAGGACAACAGATATAACCACAAATATAAAAGTTTAAAATTTTGAAAAAAGAAGCCAGTTTAGCCGCTTCTCTTATTTTGTGAAGTGAATATATATCGAGCCTATGCAATATTACAAGAAATTATGATTTAGATTACTATATTCTATTTAACTACTCGCCCAACCAAAATACACCACATCTTCGAAATAATTTTCATTTTCCTGTTACACGATCTCCTTCCTTGAAATTCCTTGAAAATCAGCGTCCACGGCGTCCTCGAGGCGGCCAGGTTCGCCGCTTCCACGAAATCTCCACGGTAACCAGTTTCTGGATCACTTCTATTAGGCTGCTTAGCACGTAAACACGTTGGATGATCTCGTTTAGACGGTGCGGATGGTCTTTTCCTCGACGCGGATGGATCTCGCCTCTGAATGGCTCGCAGCCCTATCCGCGGCGGATTGTCGGCAATTAGGCGGTTTCTCGAGAACATCATTAACGCTACCGGCGTTAATGAGGCCGCAGAGGTGTCGAACGCGGTCGTTGGAGTTGCCCGAAGCCTCGGCCGAGATTCACGGACGCGGTCGAGCGCAGGACGAACACGTGGTCCTCGCTGCTATATTCGAGGGGGCGAATAATTGGCTTCTGGGTGTATCGAGCATCGAGAATTTATTCCCGCCGCGCCCGCTGCCAATGGATAAACCTTAATTCCTTTGGTGGAACAAGCGGGCCCCGGCCATCCCTTTCTGCTCGAGCCGATCTCGAGCATCGCGTGAGACCTCTCGAAGAAGCTAACGAGCACACCTCTGATATGTTTGTTCCGGACGGATAAAGCCTTCAGAACTCTCGCGGGTGATTTGGCGAGCGGCTCTCCGCAGCTTCTAGTTGCAGGGGCATGTAATTTTATTTCTGTTGGCTCGCTTTGCAAATTGGTCTTCTTCTTGTAGTCCCATGGCGGGTTTATGGGGCGACTAATTAAACGCGCGTCTCGTTGCTCGAAACCGGCATTCTATGTAAATATCACGGTCCTCGGGGCTCCTTTCGCGCAAGCTACGGTTTCACACGTTCCGGAGCGGCTCCGAATTCTCACGATGGAAGATCGCTGGAGGCGAGGAAGTAGAGAAACGTGGCTATTGTTGCTGGTCTCGTTACTCATTGGTGTATCCTGTGGAGCATCCACTATGGAATAAAAATACAGGAATCAAGAATCCTTTTGCATTCTGCCCACTTAAGCAGTTATAGCAACTTCGTCAGGAGGCCGAAAAGAGGCGAATGTTTGTGATTTTTTTTTTCGAAAAAGCGAAAGCATCTATTTTTACAGAACTTTTTGCACTTAAAAGAGCAACATTTAAAGAACATTTGGTAATTTTCTTGTGGAAAAATATTTACGTTTATTATAAAAATACAACGTCACCCAAGAAGCATTTTTACAAGCGGTGTGCAAAATATCTCAGGAACTACTGCACCAATCTTTCTGAAATTTTGTGGGCTTATTTTTTATATAAAAATCTACTGAATGGCGGAGTGATTTTTTCGAGTGTAAGTATAGTTTCGATTTTATCAACGAAAAACGGTCATTAGTGACAACCATGAACCTATTTTTCGTTGATATAATCGACACAATACATTGAAAAAAAATTCCTCCGTCAGTTAGTAGATTTTTATATAAAAAATAAACCCACAAAATTTTAGAAAGATTGGTGTAGTACTTTTGAGATATCTTGCTCACCATTTTTAAAAAGTTTCTTGGATGTCGTATTTTTATTATAAACGTAAATATTTTTCTATAAACAAAAATTCCAAATGTCCTTTAAATGTTGCTGTTTTAAGTGCAAAAAGTTCTGTAAAAAAAATGCTTCCGGTTTAAAAAAAAAAAAAAAATCGCAAACATTCGCCTCTTTTCGGCCTTCTGACTAGGTATAACCCCTTATTACAATTTTCCATACTACGCTGGTCAACCCTCCCAAAGTCTCTGCGGAAAGTAACTCCTTTCCCGTACAGAACACCACTTCTCCACGAAAAGGCCCAACAGTCCCCAGCAACTTCCACTTAATCACATCCCTCGCGACAGAGCAATAACCCCAACCCCTGGACAAATACCCGTCTCATCATCCAGCAGGCAACAGGAAAAAATCAGCCAAAAACGGTCCCAGATATTTAAGTCGAACATATCGACGGAACACGCGGGGACATTTAAATTTCATTGCGCAAGAGTCAGCCGAAGGAGATGGTATCTCCGGCTGTCTAGATGCCTTTTTTCCCCCTGCCATCTTGCCGAGGACAGCTTGACGTGGAATCGTCGAAAAACTCGCATAAAGCCGTACGTAGCCGGTGATTCGTTTTACGGCCACGGAGGGCGTGCGGCCTCGAAAGAAATTCGCAAACTCATGCATATACAGAGGGGAGAGGGAGGGGCCGCTTCAATGGTATCAATAGCCGATCGAAAAACTGGTACAATCTTGCACGCCGCGTTCCCTGCGATCCGGGGCCCCTTCCCCCCCTCCTCTCCCGACTGGCCCTGGACCGTCAATGTCGGCGATCCCCGCCAGCGGGGCCTCACCTGGGCCTTTTTACGCGAGTCATTGTATTTGCGCGAGCGTGCCCGAAATATTAATCCGCGGGGCAGCGAGGAGTCGCTCGCCTTCAATAGTCGGCCACCTGTACCACAGGAGAGATACGACTTAACTCGATGCCACGGCGCCGTTCCCGCAGCAATGGCCACTTGCCAATTGGTTTGGACACGTGTTGCTATCGGCGGGACTCATCTGCGGGCTTCGTTCCTGCCTGAAGGGAGGCATTGGCTGCAGGGGCTTGTGCACGGTCGTTTAATAATCGTTTTGGGTTCGAACACGTTAATCGTTTGTGGAGTAATTCGTTTCTTTTGGAGGAGTTATTGTTTTTTCCAGGCTGATGGTTTGTAGACGTCTGTTGCGATTAGAGGCTTGACGGATTCTGCGTTGGTAACTGGGGATTCCATTGTTGAAACAGTGATTTGCCGAAGGTAACATGTACTGGAGTTGCCATTTTTTAAATGGAAATGGTATTGGTATTAGAATTTCTTCTTTTGGCATTGGGGAACCTTGATGGGGTCGCACTGCGCTTGGAAATTTGCATAACAGATACGTATGTAAGCAATTTTTAATATCGTATTTACAAAAATCCTTGAGGACCAAGTGGCCAGAGACTGAGAGAGCAACGGAACGTACGCGAATTCGTTTCAGAGAAGGGGACAGGGGCAAACAAACAGCCTATCTGGGAAATGGGGTATCAGGGATCTCCGAACGATCGGAATGCCACGAAATTAGTAAGTCAGCGCCAGCTCGTCGGATGTAACACGAAAAAGCTATTCGAGATATTGGCCGGGACACTCCGAGGGGCGAGATTATCGTTCTTAATGCAAAAGCCAGGACGCCGGGGGACGCCGACAAAAAGGAGGGGGGGGGGGAGGGAGAAATTTATCGGAGTCGAAATACGTGATATTTGGCCGTTCCTAGAGATCCAACACGCTAGAAGGGGCCGCCTTAAATTGTCGGGACAGAATGTTCGGTCCTGCGGTGGTAGGAGTCCTCGCAGGGATCAAAAGACGCCTGGAGGATACTAGAGAAAGGAGTGGCTGAACTGGATCCCAGCTAAGATAAGGCTGAGCCACTACCGTGCTACCAAGCAGCATAGAGATAGGATACCTCGGGAGAAACTCATTACCCTCTAATAGTTCCTCGTCCCGAAAAGGTACCGCGGAAGGGCTATCCAGAATTTCAATTTCAGAGAGCACGGGGGAACAGGCCGAAACCGGCCGCGCTTTGCATAATAAATAACCCCGCTTTCGAAGATCTCTGGCATTTCGGGAACACTGCTCTCCGACCAGTCGCTGAGATATTTTATACACGAAAGTTGAGCCGACTTTAAACGACTCTGATACTTCCGAATGGACGCTGATGGTGTTTTCTGGTGGGAGAGTATCGAGAATGAGTTTGGCTTCATGGAAATGAATATTCTCTATGCTGAACAGAATTATTCGAGGATTCCCCAGTTGTGGTGTCTAATGTTTTCTGACAAATTGCTAGCTATTATAGAATTATACGTTTTTGGTTCCTTCAATTCAATATAATTATTTTGATGGGGGTAATGTAGGTACTTTCTCTTGAAGACTCGTGCGCGTTGTTTAAACCCGAACGCTTCCACTAACAAGAATTCGCTTTTAAGGTAATTAAATAATTCGAGAAGAATTCAAGATTCTAAAATTCCAGCACCTGCGTCAAGGTATCTTGCCACTTACATCGAACTAGCCAGAGATGTGTGAGATTCTTAGGCGCTAATACAGAATTCCAATGTGGACGTTTAATAGTTATTCCCTATCGTCAGATTTCATCGAGTTTGCGGTACTGGTTACTTCCCTATCGTTCTACGGGGTAATCGTCCTGGGCGAAGTACGGTACCGGAGCCAGACGGGATTTCGAAAACGTGGAGTGTCGGAAAATTAATTTCCTTATCGCGAACATCTGAGGAACGATCTGCCTAGTCGGTGCCCACGGACAAGCGCTTCCAAAACAAGATCCCGAGGGCGCCGTTAGAACGGTCTCCAGTTTTCGGTAGTGGCACGCTGAAGCGGTATTTTAACGATCTAACGACACGTCCGTCCAGTTGACATTTTCGAGTCGGTTCCATGAGGACCGTGGTGCCCCTTTCTGAATAGATAGGCCCTTAACCCGGTCCCTTAATTGGGCCCCATGTTGGTCCACTATCGCCGCCTCGACGTTGCGGTAGCAGACGGTAGTTGAGGTACCTTTTCCCTCCTGCCCCCTCTTTTTCCACCATCCGCCTCGATCTCCCTCCTTTCCGGCCTCCGATCCCATCTCCGCGTCCTTCTTCAACCCTTCACCATGACTTCCCGACCTCTTTGCTCGTTTTCTCCAACTTTTATCTCGCCGTTGATGCACGCTGTGCGCGGGTGCGCCTGATTTTCGAAGGATAAAGGAGAGGCTGAGGAAGAGGAGGCAGCCACCGTGGACTTGTAAACGCGACCAACTGGGGTGGCTCGCTTGATACGCGCGGAAGGACGATGGCGGAGGGCCTTGGGCAGGTTTCTTGGGACGGAAACCTGCGGCTCAGATGGAAATACAGCTTTCTAGAATAGATTCGGGGGAGATTTTGGAGAGAGCTAAGAGTTAGAGACTTATATTTCTTCTGAGTTCTATGTGTAAGGTAGTCAGAATTGAGCACCTTACATTTTCGTGAGCTGTGATGACTTTTTAAAGATTTTTAGCCTTTAGATTGAAAATGCTATCTACTGAATTTTCTCCGGGCGTTAACTTTTGAAATTCTGCTTTTCCTTTAATCTATTTAAATTATGATCATTAACTGATAAAATTTCTGATTGTGGTATTATAATTTTAACTAGTGTTGGTACTACTTTATCTTCTCGCTAGCTTCTTTTAGACTATAGGATTAGGAATCTATCCTTACATGCATAAATTAAAATAAAAATTAATAAAATTCCTACTAACTTAATCCAGTGCGTACAGTTTTACCTGATTTCTAGATTGTTCGATTGTCCACGCTAGACTATAGCTTCACTTATCAGCGGTGCCTTTCTGTGTTCACGTCTCTCGAGTTCTATCGTCTCACGTAAACAGATTAGGCGTGTGCTGATGACAGGTGGCCAGATTGGTGAAACTCATGGGGGGGATATCGAATGTCCTGAGTGTATACCGGTAGCGTGGAACTCGATACTGGTCAGGCCGAAAGTAGCTCGTCCAAGTTAATTTAGTATACGACAAGGAATTCTATACACGATGTAGGACCTGCCTCTTTTGCGAGCACCAGCTGACACGCTCGTCTAACCAGGCCGTGGCGTCTTCCGTGCTTCGAGAACTCTCAATTTACGCCAGCATCGAGAATAAACTTATCACCCCTCGACTGTTCATTCGTAGTGACGTTTGAATCTTTCCGGTGTCGTGGCTTCCTCGGGGTTCCAGTTCGTGGTGCCCATCAGCCTTTGTCGATGATTAGACGTGGAAGAGGAGCTGCAGGTATAGCTCAGAATTTAGTGAGTGTTGAGTTTAGAGGAACTCGCAATAATGGGCTCATTTTCGCAAATTATTTTCTTTCGAAACAAGTGTCTCCTGTCAAATTCAGAAGTCATGATTTATTCCTCTTAGGTCACTTAAAATCCTGTCAAATTCACTAACCAACTCCAGTTAATCCCATTACGATTTCTGCCCAGTAAATCATTTTAATCTCAACCCCAATCTTCCTCTGAAATATTGTGCTTCTTCTTTTATCACAAAGACTGTCAGCGATAGTTTAGTTTCATCTTTGCATATTTCACCTACGTTTCGACTAACCCCATCGTACCAAAAGTACGTATAACACCGGCTTTCTACTAACAATTGGGGATTGAAAAAAATTGCAGCTGGTCATAGCTTAATTACACATGGAGCCATCATTAAAAAACATTTCCACGTAAAGTCTCGACAACGTCCCCTCTTAGCGTGACATTTCTATTCACCTTGTCCCATAATACCACACCCATATAGACTACCTCGTCTTTACCAGGGTTTCTCGGCAAGAAAACGAAGGAAACGAATGTCACCGGTGTCCACAGGAATCCCATCATTAAGGTGGCGCATAAAACCTTTAAGGATCCTCCGTCGTATCGAATGGGACAGCTTAAAGTCAGCGGAGGCCGAGGTCAGATTGCTCGTAATAAATAGACAGGAATATGAAAGGTATGCAATCTGATCCCCGGGTCCCTCGTTTCCTGCTGAAATACGCGCGGGTCGCGACCCACGGTGCTTTAATTAAAGCGTCGCGTAAAGTTAATTTATGGGAAAAGAGCAGCGGCCCATGAAGAAAGCAACGGAAGCCAATTAGGCCAGGAGCCACTTCATCGGCGGCGGCGGCGGCAGCACCTCCGCTTATCGGCTTCTCGTTTCTCCCCTTCACCGCTC
Organism: Andrena marginata; assembly: GCA_963932335.1. Taxonomy (NCBI): domain Eukaryota; kingdom Metazoa; phylum Arthropoda; class Insecta; order Hymenoptera; family Andrenidae; genus Andrena; species Andrena marginata. The sequence continues at coordinate 28,635,083 of OZ010659.1, read as the reverse complement.
TATCGGGGGCTCGTTTGTCCGTTGCGCCGCCTTTTCTTTTGTCGTTGCCTCATTACGATCCTTGAGAATGCTGTTGAAGCGCGGGCCACGGCGATAGAGCCGTACGTAACGCCTCCGATAATTAAGAGCTCTAATTACATTCAGAAGTTCGACCCGAGCTCGTGGCTTTAACAACTTCCCCTTTCGACGATTACCCCCGGTGCCACGATGACGAATGGCTGCAAGAACGCATCGGCTGGTGTTACTGTTCCCGCGATTCAGCGTAATCGATGCCGAGCATCGCGACGAACGCGCGGAGCGATTAACAGCTTGCAATTTTAATTCTTTCGTCATTACCTCTGTTGAAACTACATCAGGAGTGTGGATATATTGAATACACGGCTTGGGGGAGGGAAATGGAAGCAGGTCTGTATGGAGGAGTCAGAAATGTTAATCGCAGAGTGGGCGCATCGCGATTTTGTAAACATTGGGCGCATCGCGATTTTGTAAACATTGGGCGCTTAGATTTGGGAGACCGACTGAAGTTTAAGTGGAAAAAGTTCTTCTTTTAGTTGGAAATATTATAGTTTTAGTAATAGTAATAAAATTGTAATACCTATTTCAAACTAAAAGAAGATTTTTTCCATTTTTCCACAGAACAGTATAATAAGTTGAATATTCTGAAGCAAATAAACGTGCATTTATCTGTATTTAACAAGTCTGAAATATGATACAATTTTTTTTTAAAATAGCAACATACATTTTTTTTAATTTTGGTTCTATTTTTGGTTTTTGTCTTTTTGGGGGTTTTTGGTTTTATTTCTAGAGTTCTAATCAGTTGGAGTGAGAATGAGTGCTAAAAATTCAGCAATTACTAAAATACTTAAATGAGCGGTGTCCACTTTAGAGTTAAACTCGAGAGTTACACTGTTTGTCCTCTAAATAATTCTTAGTAATTTCGTGGTTAATATAAGTACTGCCATTTATTGCTTACGTATGAAAGTAGTGACTTAATTGATATATCAACTCAAAATTTTAACAATAAAGAGGTTTACCTACCTCACCTACGTAGGTAACTCATTTTCAGGGAAAATTGAACTTACACTGATTCGCTTTTGAGCCCTCCATATTATCATTTTCATCGGTGAACCTAGAAGATGGTACAACCTCCTAAACTCCTCAAACTAACTATTCCACGATCTTCCTCCTAACCAGGAGGATGTCAGTTAATACTCCAGCACTAAAAACGTCTCGTTCTACTCAGAAGAAGGAAACTAACATTGAAACTCTACCTGACATAATTATTGGGCCCAGCAGAGTGGCCAAAAAACGTCTTCACGCCGAATGCTCGCGAGGGCCAATTTGTCTGCGTCATATAGACTCGCCCCGTAAAATAGAGCACTCCACATCCGAGAGAGTCGCTCGGAATACCAATGAGTGTGGCGGCGGATTTCGCAGGTTGCCGACAGTGGCTTCATGGGAACCAGCCAGGTCCGTCGAGACGGTAACACGGCGCTGGGCACAACGATTGACACACACTCGCGCAAACGAGTCGGAGGATCGACAAGATCGGATCGCAGCCTCGACTCGGGCCGACCGACCGACCGACCGGTCCTTTATAAATCTGAAGCCGCAGCTGGCAATTTCAGACAGCCCTCCTCCCTCTACAAGGATCCTGTAGGCGGCAATGAGAGATGAACTGCGGAATCGTAATCGAATCGTACCTACATTGTTTCACGTATCCTAGCATTGTGCAGGCAATCGATACTGTAAATCTTTCCTCGCCAAGCTGAATGTATCAAATGGAACAGTCATGCCTCCTCCTGGATCAAACGGATTTGATTTATTCCCTGTGCTTGGCTGCTGGTTCCTTTCAGGGGGCTCGCTGCTGCTTTCGGGAGGTGAGTCTTCTGTGGGTGAGTTGATGATTCGGCTGGATTATGGGGAACCGTTTCAGGCATCTGAGAAATTATGTTAACGTTATCAACTGACGAGAAATGTGTAATTTTTACAGTTTAACATGTTTTATGTTTTCTTTCTTCAGCATTGCAGAAATTAAGCTTGTCCTGTAATTAATAATAATAATTATTATATGTGTATAATGAGAGGAAAAGGGATATTGAGTGAAGCTGCCTTGTGGATCAAATAAATTCGATTTATTCTCTGTTTGGCTGCTAGATCCTTTCAAAAAGCTTGCTGCTACATTTTGGGGGAGAGCCTTCTGTGGTGGGTGGATCGAAGATTTGTTTGAATTATGGGGAAGCGTTTTAGACTTTTGTAAAAGTATTATGAGTGCACGATAAATGTAGCAGCTGAAGGATACAACGATGATTAAGTGATTGGTAGCGATAGGATCAGAAATATTGCAACTCCCTTTTCTTTGTGAAAGAGCTAGTTGGTTCACGAAGAGTAAGTGTGTCTTTTGATTTAAATGTATCACATTTTGAATGATATTCAAGATATTATCGGAGAGAAGAAATATGACAGAAGCGAAGAAGTCTAAAGACCAAGTTCCACACAAGCACGAGTGAGAAGATAAGTTGCGCTCACGAGGGCATTCATCAACTTTCCCGGAACCAGGTGGAAACCGCGAGGCTCTCACGGTTTCGCGAGAAGGAAGTTGTTCCATCGGGGGTAGAAATTTCGTGTAATGCTGTCGTGGCGACACACCACATAAATCATCCTGTAATAGAATAATTACAAGCCACCTCGGTGACGTGTGGAACACCAGGACGACTATGTGCGCGAAGAAGGGGAAGAATGATGAAAATGAAAAAGAAGGATCGAGGATTATTTTCGAGGAGCATCGGGGGGGGGGGGGTGGGGCGGCGGTCGATTGTGCCGTCTCAATCAAACAAATTAGCGGTAAGCACCGGATAATTGCGCGATCCTGGTACAATTAGGCCGGCGTGCACGCCTATGACAGATCATGGTCGACTTTGGCCTCGCTCGAACTGGTTTCCCATGGGCAGACTTCATCTACATCGGCCTGATTTATCGCTACGCTCTGGATTCCGCGAAATTATCGAGACACGCGTGAAATGTGGTCACAGCCATTGGTACGCGGTCATTAATCCTCGTGGAAGAATAAGTCCTGTTGGTCAGGCGTGGTCTGTTCTCGTATAAACCGTGCTCGAATTAATTAGCGAAACTTCGTGGCGGTGTGCGTTCACCAGGCACCAACATTCTTTGTGAAAATTGGTTTGTGAGACAGAAGGGAAGGGTCTGCAATTATTTTGCATGGGTTAGAAATGTAATTTGGAATTGGGGGTACCCTCCCATTAAATCACTCCAGAAACAGATCATTTTTAAGATTTTATTAAAATAAAAGTAAATGTCACAGGGTCAAGGAAACGTGTTTTAAGAAACCGATTTTCTACATCGCTACGAATTTTGACGCTTAATCAATTTTTTAAAAAATTTTAATGGGATGGCACCCTTAATAGGAATAGTGACTGAAGTTAGATTGTAATATATTTTCTTGGGCAGTTCGTCGAATTCCGTGGTATTGCCACATTGAAACTGTTTGACCCAATTTGAATCATTTAAATCGTAATATTCTGTTAATTTATTGCGGATGGTGCAAAGAAATGTAGTCTCAAAGGGAGAAAGCTGTTGGACTATAATTCTCCGATTCGTTTTTCTGGAAAGGAAGCACTATGTTGTATAATATTATCCGCAAATCGAGGTAATGTGATTTATAACGGTGCAACTTTCCCTCGTGAAAAACCCAGCTTTCTCACGACTTGAAGCCGACAGCGACGCTGATAAGTATCCTGGCATACGCAGACGGCGGAAGACAAAAGAATAATAAACTCTTGTTTAGGGATGTTACGTTTATTAAGAATATGCGAAGTTGATAGGTGTCTGAAGAATTTGGGTCTACTATAACTAGCTTATTAAGACAATAATTTCACTTATGAGTAAAGGAAGTAGGTACTTCTTCACCTTGCACACGCTCCTAAAATTCAATATTTCATAAATCTCATTTATGATAAAGAAAAACAGCTCTATCCACGTTGATGCAACAAGTGGATTTTGATATGAAACTATTATAAATTTGAATATCAAAGTCTACGAGGTGAAGTACACGAGGTGAAGTACATAGCAAGTACTTTCCACTTCGAAAGTACCCAGAGGCGTAAACCATATTCCACGTTGCCAGCGGGACCACCAGGAACCACTGGATCCGGTAATTGCATAACTGTGGAGGTCGTGTCCGCAACGAGCTGCTCGTTTCTCAGATCTTTGGAATCGTAAGGTTAACCAGGAACACGTCTCGAGAGCTAAATTTTTATCCAATGACGTATCCTCATCCTGTTTCCACTTAGCAGCGGATAATTAAACGTTGTCTCGATGGTCCAACAGACAGATCCATGTTCACGACTTTTTGTCCTCCATCGACGATGCCCGTATCCTTCTGCAGAAATCTTCGATAAATCACTATTGACACTGTCGGTGTTAATCCTAACCGAGCATGAAATATTGCGAGTCCCTTCGTGGTTGGTTTAAATTGAAGTCGTGGTAACAGTCCTCGCGTAGATGAGACGATATATCTGCGGGTGACAAGGGACCACTGGTAACTCGAAAAAATGAAATTTTAACGAGTTCTTGTTGGTAGAGGACGCGGATATCTCATTTTATTTATGGATTCACTTTTAAAGTGAAACACCCCATCTTCTGATACTTGTTGAGAATCTGTGACATTATCTAAAAAATTGTTGACTTTCGGGAAATTTCCATAACTGTATTATTCATTTCATGAAAATTGGTAAAAAAACATGGGGAGTTAAGGAGAGTAAAATCGCAGTAAAATCGCAGTAAAATCGCTCGAAAATCAAGTATTTTTTGTGAATTAATTATTGGCACACACTTTTTCTTTCATACAACGTTTGTTACTATCACGTAGAGTAAAACAATATTTTTTTGTCTACATATCTATTTTACAAATGGCGTGAAACGAGGTTGATTATACAGTGGTTCAGAAAAAGTGTTCTCCTCGAACCTGTAATTTTTTAGAGGGCCTCAGAACCTTCAAAAGCTGATTAAAACCCGAATGTTTGAGTTATGAGTATTCTCTTGTGATTCCAGGGTAACTTCAATTAATCAATGTAGGTATAATAGTAATGAGTCATAGGTATCTCATGTTTTTCTGATCCTGCCCCAGTAACGACACTGCTCTCACCTTTTTCTATTACCTCACGTGGCGTTCACTCGATCATTCGTAATGTTACTGAGATTAGCTTCAGATCGTTCCGAGATTGCGAACCCTCCATCTGGTCGCCGGTATCGAAAACTGGTAGGAAGAATTCGCAGGAAAATCTGTTCGTCGTAGGAGTGATAATATTTGCGTGGCGAAGCTCGAGGCACGAGCGTTCCGTGACAGATTTTTTGGATCATTTCAGACAGGGTGATTAATTGATCGACACGGGTCAAGAGGAGAATTGCCGTGTCGCGCGAAGATAAAGTCAGCGCGCGTTTTCTCGGTTACGCTGGTTGGTCAAACACAAAGGGAACAGACGTCGACGCCCGAAGTCACGTCGTCGTCGTCCAGAACCGCGTGGGAGTCTGAGGAATTGTTAGATGAACTGGAGAATTGCTCACACCCACGATCTCAAAACGGCCAGGCGTTATAAATTGGTACAGAACGCGGGCTATGCAGCCTTAAAATTGAATTCCCATTTCTCTTATGACTCACTCGCGTCCAACTTGAAACCGTACACCTCCGAGTGGCCAATTTCAGCGGTTTAACCTTATCTCGTGGCCATCAGGATTTGCATTAAAGTCTTGCGACCTCTTTCGCCAAAATTCTATCCCAATACCACGTTCTATTTAGTGTTAATTCATATGAAGTATGACGAAGATCATTTAATTGCTTTCTGATATATTCTTTTTGTGTATTGTGCGAATCTCAAAAGTTTCGCAGAACCTTTACTTTTTCACCGATGAGTCCTTCAGCGCCTGGGTTTCTGCTTCCCAACTTACACACGTGCCAGTCGCGATACTCTGACTGCCTTCTGAGTAATACACTACCTCTTCTCAGTATACACTTTCATCTTCACAATTTCATTCTGAATCATATTTAAATTATTCTTAAAATTTACATTCTATGAATTATTAATACCTATCACGATTTCCTGCATGATTCTATACTTTTAAAAAATAAAATCACAGTATCACGTTAAACACAGTATAATCACCTAGATATTTCTATAAATTTAATCCAACACAAAAATGCTGTTTTATGCATCATGAATTCTTTTTCCAATTACCCAAATGAGGCACACTTTTTCGTGTGTTACTTATTGTCGCTACTAGCCCATTTCTCACGTTAAGATTATGTAAAAATTAGGAAGTTCAACTGTAAACAGACTCCTTTCTTCATGGACCAGGTGTTCGTTGATCGGGTTTTTATTAAAGTGATGTCAAATCGCGAACACAGCGGTGATTGGCGTCTTTCGACCCAGTTTCTGACGCGCCTTCTATTCTTTGTCCCCTCCGATCGCGTTGCCGCTGATATTGGCGTCATCGACATCTTATATTGGCACACACGCGGATTTATCGGTGTCCCACAAAGCGCGGGAACAACGTGTCGTTTCTCGCACCGTTCGTCGTACGCGTTTCGCATAGCTTGCCCACGCACATGAGTCAATCCTTGCAGCGGCTCGATGACGCCAGGCATGACTCTCGGAGACACGGTCATTGAGTCATGTCCGTGTCCATCGATTTTTTGACGTATTGCATGTATGCACACCTAATTAGTGACTTGTGCTATTTAGATACTACGAAGAACATTCGTGTAGCTTGAATTTCCCCACCGAGGAACATATACAGCACTGGCAAAATATCCCCGCGCTTCGCTTCGGGTCTAAGAGATATTAAGGACTCCATGAAAACACTTTTCACCCCTTTTCACACCCTTAGGGGTTGGTTGGGGAAAACTTCTGTAATTGCTGTTTAGGCATTTGTGTAGGTAATCTTTTTGAGTAAGAACCAAGTTGATATCTAATCGGGGCCTAAGAGATATTGGGGAGTCCGAGCAAATACATTTTACCCCTTTTTATTCTCTTGGGGGTGAAATTTCCAAAAAATTCTTCCTAATCCATCCTACGCCAGGAAAACAACGTACCTTCCAATTTTCACAAATCCAATTTAAATTTTTTTATTTTCAAATTTTAATCGAATTTCAAATCGGGGAATATTTGAATATTTTGTCAAATTTTAAATCGGGAATATTTTAGCATTTCACCGAAATGAGAACTGGGTAGTTTGTGTAACAATCTGAATAACGTGAAGAAAGCAAGTAGATCAGAAACGTTAAGGTAGATTGGACTTTTTGTGAACTTATTCAAGCGACCCCATGTTTATTCAAATTTAATTTATCCGCAGAAATCTTTCGACTATTTTGTTTGATCTGTAGGTCAAAGGTTCGCAAGTGGTTCTTTTTAAGTACTCGGGCAGTTTTATCGGTGACCTATCATGAAACAGATTGCCAGCAAACAACTTGCTTGTTTTTAGGTATGAATATGTACGTATGTAGAGTAGCATGACGCATTTTCATTTCTCAGGTCGACTTTCACTGGCGTCATGACACTGACACGTTATACATAGATGAATAATTTCTTCATTTCCTTTGCGAAAACTGTGGTACCTACATTAGTTCCGAGATATAAGTCATGCGATTGTTCAGCGCAGAACGTTACTACCGCAGTGTTATCGTTCGCCTTCATTAGCCCAGAAATCAGTGGGAGGCATCATTAGCAGTTATCTAAGACACTTTCCAACCTATTCAGTTGTCTGCCCAAGTTTTCAACCTTCACGAATATTACAGGTTCACTTTAGTTGCAGATGTGCAGTTTGAAGTGGCCGCTAACGTTCTAAAAGAAAGAATTGAACAGAAGTTTCCAAATTTTTATGGAAGTGACAATTTTTCTGTCCCTTGCATATAGGGAAAGAAATATCTATTCTATATTCGAAAATATTTTCTTATCAATTTGAAAATTAAATTAGCGAATCTATGTACCCAAACTTTTGAATCATAGCAACTTCTAAGATTATACAGCATATTACTGTCCTCTAGAAATTCATGGGGTATTCAGTGAAGCTATACAATGGCCCTCTTTGATTTAAAATTGTAGATAGTATGTTTTAAGAAATATTTTTGGTTAATAGATGTCACCGAGGCAGAAAGTGTATTATTCGTGTTCAGAGGCCTTTAAACATTTGTATACTTCGACGTGGACAAATCATTGGGGAAGATCTATTGCGTAAATCCGGGATGCATACTCCTCCATTGACGTAAAGTGAGTCAGTGCATCGTGAGTGATTTCGACGAATACCCATTCAGCTCGAATTTCATTCAGGTGGATGCGTCATGCCCGACCTTTGGTCACCATTCTCGGAACTATGCTCGAATGTGCAAAGAGTATCACCCACGCTCGTTACAGAACGTTTCACACTTTTCGAGCATCCTTAATTCTCTCAAGGACTACACGCTGTGATACGATAATTCGCACTTTTTGTATTCAATTTCAACAGTTTAAAGTCCGAGTTTATGGTATACCTCCATTGTAGGTGGACAGCTGAACATTGATAACCGAGTACCTGTAATTATCTCTGTTGTATGAAGCTGTTCAAGTGTTTCCCTATTTTCAAGAGCAAGCAAAACTGATGTATGTACTTTCTAAATAGAGGCATAACTCACTTTTACCACGAAATCACTCTTTTGAAATCAAATATTAAGTAGAAGCTCAGAGAATTCATTAAGCAATCTAATATGGATTTATTATAAGTAAACGAGGATACTTATTTTCAGATAAGTTAGGTCAGTCACAGAGTTTATACTTTAACACATCTTTCTCTCATTCCCAAGTCCTGCAGTGTGGTACCACAATTTCGAAATTCGTATACCTATCATTCGATATATCTATAATAATAATTTCCAACAATCCTTTTGCACTTTGACCCAACACGAATATACTACTTACCTTGTACCTCTCACAAATATATCCTCACATTATCCTTACCGATCCCAGTTCTTAAACATTCCATAGCTCCCCCATTTCCACGAATCATTCCATCCCTTTCACAATCTTTCAAACCAATAAACGCACAGCTCCTCTCGTTATTAATCAATCGAGCAACGAAAGACAGACGAACGTGGTTCGACGGAGGACTGACGGTGGGAAAACGCGAATGGCTTGCACTATACTTTCATAATCGTTTCGCGGAGCGTTCGGGTGCTTCCCTGCGTTGGAACAAGGCAACATGGATCGTACGAAGCGCTCGATAAGATCTAATATTCCCCACACTCGGCCATGTTTCGACCTTTAGCCGTGGTGAACAAGGTCGGAGGCCTCGCAAGCCCGTAAACCATCCTTAACATCCGTGAAAGGATTCCAACACCCACGGTCGAGAACGCAGCAGTCGGCCACCAGTCGACTCCCACATCGCGGATATAGAAGTTGGAAACGAGGATGAGGTTGCCGAGGATTACGGGGCCGTGTGTCTGAGAACGCTGAAAAGGATTATTGAGGGTCTAGACGGAGTCTACGTAAAGGAAATCCGTACAGTACCTCAAGCCCTCCTCGACGTTTTTGTTTCAGATGTTCGTTTATGTTTTGTCACAGAAAAGTGAATGGAAAGTGAAGACTATGACGGTTTTAAGTACTGTGCAACGCGAAAATATTATTAATGGATGATTTGGATAATTGAAGAGTCCTTGTAGAAAACACTGCAGGTTCCAAAGTTAAAAAAAAAATTATCAGAAAATAATTTTCGTGCTACTATTATTAATTTTGATTTTTGGCACTTATAGTGTTTACTGCCAGGACTCATCAATTCATAAATAGATATATCACCTACTCTTCTTTTAGTGGGCTACGTTAATGGGTGTGATTTTATCTTCATGGAAATTAATTGCCGCGTTACTTTCATATTTCATTAGGAGACTCGAATAATAAAGCATCCTCAAGATTATCATCAATTTTAAGAGACTTCTATCTTTATTCTGATCTGATTTTAATCGTCGTTACCACTAACGCTTTTTAAATAGGAATCGAGGGAATCAGTTGCTAGCATTATTCAGCAGGCTCTGTGGAATTTGTGGAAAATTTAGCAGTTTTTTAAAGTACTAAGTCCATGTCGATAAGTGCAGGTGGAAGAAGGGTTGAAAGAAAACGCAACACAATGTCGAAGCTGCGGCGTGATCTTGTCCACTGCGTTTTACACGACAGGAGAATTGAAAATTGAACGCATGCGCTGCCATCGTCCAGCTATAAAACGATAAATTGAGGCGGCAAAAAGATTGGTACAAGGTTGTGGTTTAAGTGGAGGCTGGCAGGCAAAAAAGCCGCGAAATAATCGAGGTTTTCTGATCCGCCGCTAGCAAATTTCTGTTGTACTCGGCTTCCACGCCGCGAGACTCCAGTGCATCGCATGTTCCCTGGACAGGAAAGTTCACGCACCACTAGTTCTCGACCGCAAACACGATCGTCATCCAAAAAGCCGGATCGCGCGCAAAACTAAGTGATCGACCGCAGACCTTACCGTTAAATGGAAGTTTCAGTTCCGCTGGGCTTCATTTCCAATAAAATGCTTTTGAAATTGAGTATTGAATGCCCGCCGCACGTTGATAGACCATTACGAAGGGTACAGGGATGTTCGTGGAAGACTGTCTTGTAAATTCGGAAATCAACCTCTCATGGGATTTCGTTTCAAAATATAGTTTTGTGGCAAACAATATTCCCACTTGCAGAAGCCATTCATTTGTAATTATTCTGTTTATACGTCTCTTGGACAAATTTGTGATAAATCTAGTTTCCTGATACATGAGAATACAGTGAAGCAACCACCGCTTCCGCTGAATTTAGATGCACAGCAAATAAACATAATCAGGAACAAAAAAAATCATCCCACAGAGCTGAGAGGAATTACAAGCTCCCATGTAAGAAAGTGAAGATACCTTCGTAGTTAATTTCCACTTTCTAGCTCCACCTATGTGTATACAAATTCTTTTTACGATCACGCATCCCGTCCTATTACGAGAACTGCCGAGATTACTTCACGTTTCTTGCGTCACGCAGAAGCGTTTCATGTTCTTGCAGTTATCCACCATCGGTGTTTCTAATCGTCCAGGGATAGAACGCAGGTGCAGATAGGTACTGTTGAATTTCTCGTGCCTGTAGCTGCTGCGATTTCTTAATCGTTTGGCAGTACCCAACGTTCGTGATGGGAAAACTAATAATCGCAATTCCGTTTTCTTTTAGCAGCTTTTCTTTGAATCTTCCACATCCGCCAGGGCCTGAAATTTGTTGCCATGGGTGTATAAACCGTGGAAGTATGTCTTCATGACGGGAATCAGCGATCCCGGGGTCCCGAGCTGGTTCACCAGTGCTGAGGCCCTGCAAGAGGCTCAATGGGGAGAATTGAATCTTCCCCTTCACTTCCAAAGTCAGGTCGAATCAACTAATGGGCCTTATTTCTGGTTAGAAAGTGTGTTTCTCTATTTTAGTCTGGTTTACATCTGGGCGAGGTTGTTAGCATTGATTAGGTTCGTTTGAACATAAAATTGCAAAGCAAAATTTTCATGTCTTTTGAGAGGAATTCTTTATTTCGTAAATGAAGAAGTGACATTTTTAGAATGTCCCATTTCTTTGATGTCCACTATTATTACCTGTTTGCACCATTCACAGTTGAATTCTATGTAAAAAGGGAAGGATTCCTCAATTTTTTGAACTTGACTTCCTCATACAAGACTTCCTCTTTCCTCACCCTTGCAATAAACTTTTCATTCCACACGAGACATTACACTTCAGTATCTTAATAGTACTGCATTCTGTGGCTCAGCTGTTTCATAGCCCGCCCATAGTAACTTCATACCTCAATCTTCCATTTCTCTAAAAGAAAGCAGAAAGAAGCGGTATCGCAGTGCGCAGCGGTCTCACGACCTCTGCACGTTCACGGTGACCAAACGAAGGTGTTTCTCGCAACGCTGATAAGACCACCTGCGCGTCAAGGCCCGTTTCAGATAAAAATCTTGCGCTTCTTGTAAGCGACTTGCTGGTGAGCCCATAGGTAGTGCCCACCATCCACCACAATGGTTATTGTTTCAGCACGGTATGCGAGCGGCGTTGCGCGCCGCCTATTTATGACACATTATGCGAAAGCGCACCCGATAGAGTACGAGTATTGCATTTCGTGCCATTGTGATGGCAACAATGATACACCCTGGGCCATATAGCCTCGATACCACTACATAAATCATGATTCGTGCTGGGCATCGATGCCCTTGCTGGCTCCGCCGAGGTAGGTGTCGCGCAGAAATACTTCGCGCCCCTTTTTCTCTGCCCGAGCGTGATCGATAAAAGTGCCTCGATCCGCTGCACGGGCGATTCAGATCATCTGGATTTTCATATTACGCTCGAGTGCACCCACCACACTATTTCGAACCCAGTAATTGCAAATATCCAAGTCAGTGGCGCACTCAGGATTTAATCTTGAACGAATAAAAATATTTTTAATGTCAAATTCAATAAAATTCCTTAGGTGCTTATAAAAATTTATTTCAAGAATAAAATCCAGTCTTCTTTTCTTCATACAAAATTCCTTCTTTGCGAGGTGCCAGCGCCCCTTGATCCTCCTGGGTGCGCCACTGATTCAAGTACGTTCAGTGACTTCTTCCATCATTCATACCACCTTCAATTATATCATTCCGCCTAAATTATTTATCTCTGACCAGATACCCAATTCAGTCTTAGGTGAACTCTATCTCATCTACCAACCTTCGTTTCCTCCCATTAATCCCGCTTTACGTATTAACAATTCGGGGACATTCCGCGCTTCGTTACCTACTCCTAAGGCTCATAATTATTCTCCCATACTCGAAGCCGTCTTCCTAATTGCTCGCTCTTATCCGTCCCCCGTTCCTTCAGCTACATAATTCCAAGGACCCACACTCACCCTCGGCGACAAGTGGGCAGGAGGGTGTGTTCCGGGGATAGGGAGGTGGATGTCGCGTTTAAAGTAGCGTAAGCAGCGGCGGTCATATATCGCGGTGGCGCCGGAATCGCAGAATCCGTGCCCTTAGACATTAACGTTCATTAGGCGGGTCGTTAAGCCGAAAAGAAACGGCGCGTACCAGAATTTCTGCGGCTGGGAATAATATTTTTGCGACAAGAGGCGTGCGTGTGTCGTCGGTGTTGCCGGCGGAGCCGAGATCGAAGCGCGTTCACGTGGAAAGGGAGGGATAAGGGTGCTGAGAACGAAGGGATCGGTAGCTGTCGGTGGTTTATTCGCGAGAGGAGAGAGCGAGAGAGGCTGGGTATGCAAATCGGGGCTTTCGGCTGGATATAGGGGCGACGTGCGCGCGATTCGAAGGGACCGAAGGCTGGCCTCCTCCATTCACCATATATCCTCGTAATTAAGTCGGTCCCTCTTATTAAGCACCCTGCCTTCGCTAGGTGTATAGTATCGCTGATTAAAGGACATAGTCTGTGGCGACGAAGGCCCTCTCTCTAAGGGCGCATTGTATCCGGGAGCTGCATTTCCTAAACGCTGCTTCGTAGCTTAGAAAATGAGCCTATGTAATTGGCGACCTGGCCCCCAGGTCACTGCAGAAGTCTCCATGAGGAATGATCGCTGTGAATCTGGGATTCTGCGAATCTGGGACAGTTTAATCTACTGGAGGAATCGATGGCGAGGCTGCTGATGAGTGGAAAGTCCTTTGAGGTGAGTTTTATGAACTCCCCACTTCTTTCTGTCATGGTTGAAAGAAATGTTTGATGCAATTATTAATTATTGAAATTGAGATTTAGCCATCTACTTAGCAATTCCTCTTTCACAGTTGCAGAATTGATATTCATTCAATCTTTGCACCTCGTTTTATTTACTTCTTCTCGTATATTCTCATATAGACTTACAAAAATTCAACGTCATTAGGGAGTAGGTAGTGCTTTGTACCTCGTATCAATTTCCTTTTTGAAATATGCTTAGTCACTGTACACGTGGCAGACTTTTCGAGACACGGAAGAATAGCCCCCGAATTTATAAAATATCATTGGAAGCAGCAGTAGGGAGCCGTGATCCGGCGGATCCTCGGTTCTTATTCTCCTTTTCCTATTGGCCACGGCGCGTTTCAGTCGCGAGCGACAGCACAGCCGCGCCGCATTCCAGCCACGCGCCTTGCCTAGGAACACTGGCGTAACTATCGACCTTAACGAGGCGATTTGTCAAGACCCTTTCATGTCCCTCGATAAGAAGACGCGTCCGCCACAATGACGATTACGTAACGATCGGACGTGAAATGCCACCGGCGATTGGTAGGATTGTCTTCTGGGCGTTTCTCGGTGAAATGACCTTGCAGCTTCCACGTAGATATCGAAAACGACAGTGACGGTGTTTCCCATGTTTCCCGCTACTTTTTTCTCTGGAACAAAGGAAAGATATTTTCCTGTCCACCTGGGATTTCCTTTAAATGGAAGAAAACTGTGGACTGAGGAGCTGTAATGACAGTGCAACTACTGGTTCTTCAAGCAATTATTTATTTTCATAGTTCTATGATATTCTAGAAATTGAGTTAGAAATATGATCCCGAATGATTGGAATATATTCAACAATCTTTTTAGTGATCCTTTGATGAAAAGATGCATTGGTCAGGGAACTAGTATCACTTGTGTCTGTACAGTTACATATCCTACCCAGGATAAATTCAATTACTTTTTATAAGGATCCTCCAAACACAATTGCACGTCACCAAGCTAATGCTGCAATGGAATTTCCTAAAGATTGGACTGGCCAGGTGAAGGAAATTCCTTTGATTGGTACGATCAGCCTGGCCAGTAAAACCGTGACGACACATTGGGTTTTCTGATGAGAGACACTATAGAAAGTTCTAGGTAGCCCGGTGAACACCCGATATTCTGGCTACCTACGTCAATGGGAATCTGCTAGGTACAGCAAGAGCAGCACGAGCCGAAGCTGTGGAGTCGCGGTCGAGCGGAGGCGGTGGGAGCCGTCCTCTCCATCGTGGCGAAGAGAAGCGAAAGAGAAGCAAAAAGAAGCCGAGCGGCGAAAAGGTATGGGGACTATACGTGGAAGGGGTTGAGCGCGAGAGGTGGTGGCAGACGAAGAGAAATGCATTCCGAGCTGGGAACGAACGAAAGAGAGAGGAGAGCCGCGACACAATCACGTCCTGCACGCGCCGTGCCCCGAGCCACTTTCAGACGCTGTTACACGAGGCACGGTCTCTCCTATCCTCCACTTCCGGACGTATAAAGTACTTTTTTATGTCGGAAGCTTCGTTCCGCCAGGGAACTCGATATTCGAGTTCGCTGACAGGCCACGCGCTTGGTTTCCATATCTGCTGTCTGCACCTTGAATACCAGAAACTACGACGAGGAATGTCAATCCTTTTATCTCCTACTTAACCTAACAAAACGTAGGAATGTCGGTAGAAACGGTCCTAGTACGACTTTCTTTGTATCTCAATCCGCAAAGGGAATCATCGTCGATTCAAGGAAAAGCGTGGATATGTGCCCGATGTAGTTGCTGGTGCATTTCGCGAGATGGCAGCACGATAGATGAATGATCGCACGCCGCAAATTGCACGCCGTCCGTGATCAAAGACACCGGCGCTGCCCGGCGTGGATCGAGCCGGTCCGTCTCGTGTAACATTACTTTCGATCACGATCGCCGCTCGAGGCGCATGCAGGCGTCTGACCCATGCGCTTCCAGCGCTCGAGGCAACTCCGAAGTGTGGGAACTCCTCACCTCGAAGCCTCCCGACGACCTTTGCTGCAACCTGCAACTGCATATCTTCCTGCACCTTGAAACTGCATAGATATGTGGGGCTCGACACGGTTCCCTTTTTCTTTCTTTTTCACGCGCGGCAGGGGGAAGGCCCCGAATGGAGTCCTCAGGATAACGGGTTCAAGGTAGACCCATTAACTGTGACGTATTCCGGTTTACAGAGGAACTTATTGTGCCCGGCTGATTGCGCGCCCCGGGCTGCTGGCCAGCGGGCATTCTGCTCGCGCGGCCATTTATCTTGTTCCTTCGCGAAGTCGAAGAAAAACCGTTGATGATAAAAAAGCACAGGCGGCCGCCGTCGTCGTTGAGAATAAAAAATGATCACCCGCTCACGGATTGAGCTGTTCGAAGTAGGCTAGCCTAAAATGGTGGCGCGGCGGGCTTGGCGGGCCGCTGTTGTAAAGCGTCTCGTTCTTTTCTTTTATTCCTGCTCTTTTGCTGACCGGTGGTTACGGTTTTCTCCGCCAGCAATGTTAATTCGGGGGGAATAATTAAGGATTGGTGGGAGGTTTGATTGGTACGTGTTCGACAAGGTGGATGACTTTTAAGCGTGGCGATATATCTTAACCAGTGGGTGATAAATGTGGCATATCTCGTTGGTCAAATGTGGCTTTAGCTACTAGGATTTATTTTCTTGGATATGTTCGTTCTTAGCATGTAATCGGATAGTGTTGATTTTAGAGCAGGTTTTAGTAGAAACTTGTTCCCATTCGTTATTCAAAAACGAAATTGTCAGCGGACCGCTTCGAAATAAACTTCTTCCTTGCAGGAACGTAATCATCAAACGTTTCTTCGTATTCACTTCATTTAAGAGGATGTACCGTAAACTGGGAGAACATTGGCAGTTACTTAACATGTATTACACAAGGAAGAAGGACAAAAATTTTATGCAATTTTTATATCATATAACAAAATGTCTTAAAAACATGCCAATCCCTCAGTTCCCTTAGTTTGCAGTAGGGATCTACTGCTGTATTTGCACAACATGTGATATTTGAAACAGATTGAATACCTTCACTGCTTTTAATTTAAAATACCAAATACAGTAAAATTTCTTAGAGTTCTTCAATGAATGTGCAACGTTTTTCATAATTATTCCCCACAGAGTAGGTGTCTTAATAGCTAATACTTATGAGCGGTGGTATATATACACAGCTTCATGAATCGTTAATTGTATATCAGTTTCCACGTGCCATTCTCTATCAGTATCTCCATCTCACGTTCGATCACTCCATCAGAAAAGGATAATTACAGAAGAAATACGAGTCGTTGCAAGCCGCTCTAAGTCGTGGATCAGTGAAACTGAAATACACCTCCGGAGCTCTCTGTTCGTGACCTTTCGCCACGAGCAACGAAGGATCGACCATCGCCGCGCGACCGTGATCTTCGATCTGGATCGAACGGGTGATCCGGTTTCTGGTCCCATCGAAGGCGAAGGCTCACAATTACTATCACAATGTCGAGTCCTCGAGGGTGCGTTCGGTCGTCGTGCGACCTAAGTACAGGTTACGATCGGACCTTCGTTCGCGGATCGTTGCGTCTCCCGCGATTGCATCGTCAGTGATTGCTGCTCGCGTTCGAGGAGGGACCTTTCGGCCCTGCGGCTGCGTTTACATGTTCATCGACTCCACGCCCGAGTAAAGTCAACCTCGAGATTTTTTACTCGGTTATGTTGGATCAGGCGGTTGTCAAGTGTTTACCCAGCCCTCGGACGATTCTTTCATACCTGAGCATCGCGGTTCGCGTCTCATCCAACCCCTTTTTCAACAGCCATCTTCGAAGGCTGTGTTACACGGCCACAGGATATCAGAATTTCATAAATTACTTTTTTACGCATGCAAAAGTTTTCATCGAAATTGTGACCAATCGTGCTCCTTTCTCGAGGAAGGTAAAAGTATTGTAACTCAGTTACACAGAAATCAGCTTCAAAGCTACTGCGCCATTCTGATACCTATTTCAAGGCAAGACCAACGTGAGACTTTAGCCCAGACACCTAGTCGCCTAAACACACAGGATAGACAGTACCATGGCCAGCGTACGTTTGAATATCTAATGGTGCCAGCACTCCTTTCTGCGTCACCTACGATGCGTAGATCGATGCTGGAACACCTGTTTTCAAACATTCGTGTGTGACGTTCCTACGCAGTCTTCAGAGGCAGCCACACCTGTTTGTCGCGGCGATCGTCTCTGCCACGAGCTGACGAGGAATTCAGGCGCGCCTATTTTTAATTATCGTTCCCTACGACCGGTTCCACTTGATAACACCAATTTCGAATGATGTATCGCTCCTCGATGGTGGAATGTAACAGTTTATCAAGCTACAACGACCTCGCAGTATTCACCATTCCTCAAACCTCATAGCTAACATGATAAAGCATGTTCGCGATGAAGGAACCAGCAGAGACTCATTGGCAATCACTTTCCTCGCAATATTATTCATCAGAAAAATGGCAACTTCTCTGAAACAGGGTTTCTCTTACCATCGCGACCTGCTACGCGGAATTTCGTATATTCTGGTCATCATTAGAGTCGACCAGCTCCAGGAAGTAGTGTGCCTGGAGAAATGAAGGGGAGGCGGATTAAAAGGGGCATTCTTTCCCGTTGCGTTAGACGGCATCACACCATCATGATCCTCCTCGATTCGAGGGAATCTCTTGTCGGGCGGTTTTTGCCGGGACAGTTTTGCCCTCGTCAGTTGCTCAACAGCGCCTCGTGGAACGGCATCGGGGGGAAAAAAAGCAGTTCTGTTGACCGTTCCCGGGGAAGGACGTCGGCCGTCCGTGCCCTGGAGCAATTCCACCAGCTCTATCCGCGAGATTCCTGACTCGTTCGGCCAGAAAAAAGAAATGACACGTGCGTCTCTGCCTTTCCGTCCACTCTTCCGGCGACAAGCCTCAGCATCCCCGAGTCGATTTTCACGACTCTTTGACCGAACAAGTTGCCGATACCGCCAATTAAGCGCGCCTCCACCGCCATCGAACGACGATTTATCGCCAGTTAAGGCTCCTTTCTTGGACAGAGTGGCAGTCGCGGCTGGAAATGTTTTCATTCCGTCGGAGGTTCTCCTTGGACGACCACGATTAGCGCGTCGATGCCCGTGAAATTTAAGGACTGGAGGCAGGATGCCTCGGTTAAAGCGGAGCTAAGTAGTTTCGTACGTCCAGCATGATCGTTGGGAGTATTTCTGCTTCGATCTTGGAGGAAGGAAATAAGAATAGAAACCTTTGTGGGTAAAAAGATGCTCTTACACGCCACTCTCTTTTTTTTTAGAAGTAGTACACTTTTTGCTTGGCGGGTATATGTATGCTTACCTTGATGGCATAGTAGTATTTTAATGCTACAGCAGTGGAAGCTACGTACCACTTGCATGTTGCAACGATTCTTCCTCAGAAAGAACTCTTATAACTACTCTGTTCTATTCCGGAGCTTAAAAGATTTCTCCTTCAGCTGTATCCTCCCAAATAATCAATTACTATCCCAGATCACCTTCATGACCTCTATCTGCACCCATCCCAGCTCTGAACACCGAGGGGAGCCCTCAAAATTCTTCAGATTGACTCCGCGAACGGTTAGCCTCCCCGTGAGAGGGATCTGCCGCGTACGGCGAAAAACGTCGCGCTTCTCTATTTATTTCCTCGTCGCCAATTAATTTGGCCGTGGAAGCGTGGCGTGGCCCCGGACGAAAACAAAGCAATCGCGCTCTGGTATCTGCGGTGGCGGGCTGGCCGGTTGTTTAATTAGCGAGTATTGTGCAGGCTGGTAGAGGGAGTCGATGGCGACCGAGGACCTACTCGCCCGGATATCGCGTAACAAGATCTTATTCAGTGTTCGGTGCACGGAGGGTTAATGATGCTATCGCCATACAGTGCCAAAGCGATCGCATTACAGATACTATTCCGGCGTATTCGCCCGTGGACCCGCTGGGTAAGGAGGCGCATACGACGTCGATATTTCTTTAACGATCGCCGCTGATCCCACGTGGCCGGCAGCCACTCTTTCTCCTCCAGCCCTCTGCCGCCTGTCTCTCCCCGTACACCTCTTCGATCTTTTGTTGTGGGCCACAGGAGGCTTGTCGTATTACCTGGTAAGGATTTCGCTGGGACTTTCGTCGATTAATCGACGAGAAAACGACCAGCGCCGGTCTTATGAAGATTTTATCGGCACGGGAGCACGGGCTACACCGTTCCTGAAATTGTAACGTTTGTAACCACGATATTCTCGTATTGTGGGAGGCTGATACTGTGGGATCGAGCAACGTGGGAATAGTGATTTCGTTTATCTTCATTTGGGTTGGGACCCAATCGTTGCTGTGGTAATCGCCCTTTCGTAGAGGGTGATAGGAAGGTATGTGCGAGTAATAACGCCTATTTAACCCTACAGTGCACACCGAAATTAAAATTGCTCCAAATTTATTAACAAAAATATTTAATAATAAAATGAAATACTGAACAAATATCTCTTTAACACTACGAGTCATCGTTATCTGAATCTTTTTCAATATCATGAGAGCTGTTCACTTGGGCCTGTATGTATGGGGCTTCCACGTGTGTACTGTAGGGTTCAGGATCCATACCTTTTTTAAAAAAAATTATACATATTTTTGACAACTCTTTATTTTATAGAAATCTATGAACATTATGCTATACACTGTGATATTTTGAACAATATATAAAAACAGCAAACGTGAAAATTTCTAGGATTTTAAAAACCGTGAAATGCGCCTTGTTTCGGGTAGAGTAGGTAATTAGGCCCATCCAGTTAGGATGTATATTTCGGTCAAAGAAACAGATCCTCGTCCTCAGGTGTGAACCCAACGCAACCCTCGTGCACCCAGGCGAGGCACACTGACGCATATCACTTTTGAATTCAGTTCCACATAATTTACAAAACCGATGTTCTTCTTCCGGTTCAAGTGACACGTACTTTGGAGCACTTCTCAATGTTATTCCCATTTAATATTTTGGTGGGCCTCATTATCTGTTTTGTCACTTCGTCATGCTTGAGGTTATATGTTAAACGTGCACTTTACGAAATCAACCATTTTCTAGGAATACGTTGCCAACATACGTACCTGTAGTTGTACAGTAATTGGATGATGAGTACTCCCAACACAAACCCTGGAAAATGACGTACTTATTATAATTAGAGCAACGAAAGTTAAGGGGGAAACAGTTATTAAATTTACAACTGGTAACTCTTCGAATGACATTTCGTATGTAATAAAAGCAATATAAAGCACTACCAGGACTGGAGATTGACATACTACAGAAAAATGACGGCTGGGCCTTATTACCTGCTGGACCTTATTGCCCGCACTTACCTTTCAAGTGAGGCGATTTCTCGTGGAAACTACCTTTTCTGTGAAACATCTAGTTGCCGATAAAATTCGGTTTAATAACTCCGTACGACCACTACCGTCACACCCTCTTTACTTCGCGATTTCTTCACGGATAACGAAGCCTTCCTTCCCGCAGTACACAGGATTGTTCCGAAATTGCTCGTGCATGATTAGCAGGTGACTTTGTCTTTTATCAACTTAGAAAATCGTTGCTCATTGAATCCCTCTGCCGCGTGAGACGTTTTCCACCGGCGAGGAGAAATTTCCCCTGAAAGTCGCAATCTCCGCGTTCTCATTCCGCGGATGACGCACATCCCGCATCGATCCTGCGCATCTTCCATTCTTCGTCGATGTCGACGCGAAGGTCACCCGATCGCCCAGTTCCTTCGACGTTTGTGGGAACGCAAGGCTTCTCACGTAGACGAGCGAAAACAGCTGGCGGAGATCTCGCGTAGCGCGGCCCGCACGATGGGAATCGTCTGATTATGACCGTCTGGATCCACTAGCGTCGCGACCGACATTGGTCCGCATTCCTCTTCACATATCTCGCACGGCTTTCGACTTGCTCTTCCTCATCTGCCGCTGTTACGTTAATTCAATTTCACTTCCTCAGTACCCGCATCCTCCTGCAGGCTTGCGCTCGGTTATCAATATGAATCGTTTCCTTGAGAATATTTTCGCCGATCGGTGTTCAGGCTGACCGAACAAGTTTCAGGTACATATCTAGATACGCGCAGCGTGCCTCCAAATTGAGGAAGTATAAGTGGAGAATCAGATTTTTCTGCTCGGAGCGTCGAGTATCGTATTATTCATCGCTCAGGACCACTTCTCCGGATTACTGTATGAACGTTTAAAACCGGTTCACCCTGTAGAAATGAGACATCCAAGGAAAAGTGTTAATCTGCTCGACATACGATCCCTGATACTTGGCGATTGGCTATTTCAATTCTTGGATGCAAGAATTCCCACGAAACACTGTGGTATATGCAATGATGCAAGGCGAAATGAATATGAGTTAGTGTAAAGAAGGTGTAATGATGTTTGAAAGTTTGGAAAGTATTTAGAATTCACTCAACTAAGAAAGAAGCATTTAGTGAATCTAGGTCCAGAAACACTACCACACCAGATCATGATTTTTGCATTAATTAACAGATACTAGAACTTAGAAACTGTCATTAACATCGAGATTTTCGTGTACCTAGGTATCAAACAGGTATCAATACAATCGCAAATGTAGGTATCAAAGTAGCATCTATTCCTTTTGATACCTACAGGTAGCGATGGGACAAAGGACTGAATTTTAAGCGTTTTCTTAAAATTTTGATAAGGAGTAAATATATTCTGTCACTTTATAACTAAGTAAAGGATTGAAATACAAATTTACTAAATGTTGTAGGTATTTAATAGTGAATGATATAGTCTGTTTAAACTCCGTTTTTAACTACTTTTTTTGTACATTACCTCAAATTGTCGGGTACCAATGCTTTTATGCCTATTTTTGTTTTTCATTGAATATTTTTAAAATACAGGACTGAATAGATACTCAAGCTGTGTTCGAAAATTAAAACCATAATAAAATTTCGCAAAAAAAATATGGACATTCCAATTGGGATTTCCGCTTATGGTGCCAATCGTTGTACAGTTTACCCTACATCGAAACACTACTCATTTCCCACGACCTACTTACAGAATTCCACTCTAGAATCGAACACTTCCTCCGTCGATCGTTCCTCTGGTGTTCGCAAGCGATGGTGCAGATACATTGCAACGAGGGTTTCATCGCATCAGAAAATATCTTGCAGTTTTATTTTCGTCCCGATGGTTTTATTGGACGTTGACACTGCATAACTGCGTACACGCGGCGTACATCACGGAGTACTTAACGACCAACAAGGCAAAGATATGGGAGGAGCTGTGTGGCGTGTAAACGCCATGCAGCCTAATTACTATATTAATTGCCTTCTCACTGGTTATCTTATTGATTAAGGCCGCGTTGGATCGCAGGATACGCGGGGAGTAAAGCCGCGAGGCTGTGTAAGCATTAATGTACAAAAGATCGGATCGAAAATTAGTTGCGCGTCCATCCTGTTAACGTATCAGCCGTTGTAGCAATTTAAATACTTTAAACGGCGTGATTCAATATCCCAACGACGTTTATTATTTTTGCACCGCGCTGTTGCTTCTTTCTGAAGGTGTAAAGATGGGAATCTCCTTAACAATCCCCACCCCTACGTTCACGGAACACGATCGAACGAACGAGGAAGCATTTACTTTTAATCGGTTCCATTTTTCATCCTTCGCAGCCGTGCAATTGTCTTGGCTGTTTTATTTAATTAACTTCGCGCGATTAATTCGCGCGTGTTGGTACACGCGTCGATGTTATTATAACCGAAAGTTTTAGGACATTGGTAAATATTGAAGAATGGGTATAAATTAACATAGTGTTACCCAACCCTTTTTGAGTCGTGATAAGATAAATTTTAAACAGGAAACACTTTGCGACCCACTTGGAGGTCGTGACGATTTAAATTTATTTTTGTAAAGATTTTAATCTAAACTAAAGGTTTGTGGTTCTTCTGTTGTGATAGTTGAATATAGAACATTTGTGACTTAGCCACTGCAATATAAAACGCAGATAATATGATGTGTTACCTCAAAGTTACCTCAGAGAAATTAGACAATGCAGATCGCGTATTAATCTTAATATAAAAAGCAGAAAGCTATCACCTAAAAACTTTCGAACGGTAAACTCTGCATCTAAATTCCCAGCAAAGCTAGGAAATAAAGCTAATCATATATAATTATGAAATAAAATATTTGTAACACATAGGGCAGGAGACAATGCATTGCAGGCAAATAGTGGAGAATTAGAATACTGAAGACTAAAAATGTTGTAGGAATAGAATTTAAAGGATTAAAATTTTGACTATTTGAAACACACCAACCATCACAACACTAATGGACAAATTTGAAGAAGCCAAAGGGGTGAATACCTGACATACTATTTGACCCTGTATTTCACTAAAATTCTACAACTCTGCTAATCAAACATGGATCCAAAAACAGTCATAGAATATTCAAATTCCAAAAAATGATCATTCTTGAGCACTGCGTGACACGTAGGATCTCACTCAGCCTGTACGTTCTCAACTACAGACCCGAAGACACAGAGACCTACATTACGCCGATGGTTACGACTCGCTGCCGTCTGGAGGGCCTTGCAATGGACATTTCGGGGTGTGGGTTTTCGTGGAAAGGCCGTAAAGCCTGGCGAGGTCGACGGAGACCGCAGATTTATGCGTAGTAAAGGCGGACAGGCTCGCCTCTTCGACGTCCTCTTCATCCCCGTGGCTCCTCTTCGTTGCTCGCGTACCCGTGCATAAGAACGAACATTAGCGTTTGCTCTCGTCGGTACTTACGGATAGTTACCGCCTGGAATCATAAATTATTGCCCACGCCCAGCAACTTTTAGTGGCATTCGGAACTGGCGGGAGTTTTCGGCTACAGAAATTACGTTGGCCCGCGTGGATCGACGAGAGAAGCTCGGTATCCTCACTTCTCCCTGCTGCTCCTTTTGCTGGTAACCGCTGAGAACTGAGCATAAAAATCGTCGTTTCCACGCGTCTCGGCCAGCGAGAGGGACTGTCCTGGCATTATGCTAATTGGAGGGCTAATTAAGTTAAATACGTCGAAAGCGATTAGCGGAACGGACGATTGAGTTTCGAGCACCGAAACGCACCGTCTCTTGGTCGAATTCAGGGTAACTACGAGTGGTTTGGCTTTTTACAGCTCTGAGGGAACACCCTTGCTCGAAATGTTTGCTTACACTTGATTACGCTATTCCATCAATGTTTCTTCGATCTCCAACGTGAATCGAGGAATACTTCGATTTTTGTATTAACAGTGGCGTGTTCTTAATCGGAACATGAGAATAACTTTGTACAGACAAAAAATCCTTTACTCGATGACTCGCAGTGTTAAAGAAATATTTGTTCAGTATTTCATTTTGTTATTAAATATTTTTGTTAATACAGATTGAGTGCAATAGATTACGCGCAGTTTTAAAATTATTTCTTCTCAAAATATCCGTGCATTTCTAGATTTGGAGAAATCGGCCTGTGAGGCCCAGCACGATCATTGGTGTAATTTTAATTTACGTGTGCACTGTACGGTTAAAAAAGAAGGCGCCTCATGAGCTTCGTTACTACAGGCAATCAACGCAAGCTATAATCTCACGCAACATCCGAATTCGACCATACTTTCGCGCGTCTGAAGTAGAGCAGGACATCACTGGCGCGCCCAGGAGCCTCGTGTCATCCCAATTATTTTTGACAGCTCATACGCGTACATTGTAATCGACCAGCAATCAGTCGAGCCGCGCCATCGCCTAATTAGTGAGCAGATGAATCGTTGCACGGACGTTGCCAGGTTCGGTGGCCCAACAGTAACCAGCCACCAGACCTCTGCAACATTTCACCAGCCGCCGCGCCGTAACGAGAGCTATATCGATTCGAACACTCGAGTACGATCTCTCCAATCGGTTCTCCGCTCGCAGCATCGCGGGTACAACCTGTAATTGTATTTATCCTTCGAGACGGGGACCGCTCGCAATAACAGACCCGCGATTGCCATTCGAAGCGCTAGATGCATGACCAAGCGAGTCGCGACTCTTTCTTTCCTGCCTTTTCTTTCCCCAAGGCCAGTTCCTGCCTTTCCTTCCCTGTTGCCACGCCACCACGCTAAACCGTCATCGATTCTTGCACGCTGCTTGCAGCTCGCGAGTCCGTGACGCGTCCTCTGACGCCCCAGCCCCCCCCCCCCCTTCGTCCTGGTAGAATGGTTCTCTTTCGCCGGCGGATTTACACGCGTAACGAGCTTTTTACCGTACCGCGACGCTAAAGATAACGCCTCGCGCACGCTGAAAACGTAACACGCGTGGCGATCGTTCGCTCGCGATACGTGCCGAGGATCGCAGGAAATGGTGAGATTTACTGCGCCGCTACCAGATCGCGTGCAATCGGGCCACTTTTTGATGCGCGCGGCCTCGTGCCTCTCTAACCGAGGCAACAAGATGATCTTGAGCTTCTTTTGTTAATGGAGGTTGGATTTTTTTATAGGAAGGCGGAGTGGTAACTAGTTAGGTGGCGTATAATTCTAGGCTTGTCATCATTGTCGCTGTTTTTGCGGTTGCTTATATCGTAGGCGTACGAGGACAGTCCTGTGTTTTCAGAAAAATCCATTTTTATTTTTCACGAGACATATTAGTTTTTTGTCCTCAGTTTGAATATTTTTTTCTTTTTTTTTTGCTTATGTTATCCTCCACAGTCTTTGTATAATAAACAGTTTTCCCGTTGATAGTAATAATAATAATAATATTAACATGTATTACAGAAGGAAAAGCATAAAAATTTTATGCATTTTCACAGTTAGTAGTACAATTACAATTAATTTTTATATTAGATATACATATAACAAAATGTTACAAAAGCTTGCCAACCCAGTTTACAGAACCACCACTAGGTGGTAAAAAAATGAATTTTAGCAAAAATGAACTTAGTGGATTTTTTTGTATGCCCATAATATGCTTCTGGGTCGTTTTGTGAGTGACTGAACATTTTTGGTGGGTATGAAAGATGTGTCCTTTGGAAAGTGTATTCTAATACTTTACAATTTAGTGTTGTAGGTACTTTTAAGGAGTATTCTCATGCTTTCGGCCTGGTTTGAATGGTTGTACTGAGTTTGTTTGTAATGTTCCGAGATTTTAAAGAAGCTTTTAAAGACTTGTGAAGCTTTCAAGTATATTATTGCAGCTGAAACTTTTGAAATACTGTTCTAGAAATCCTTCAATCCTAGTGTCTGATTGATTAATAGTTTGTGGCTGAAAATCTCCGTTCACTAAAGAGTCGCTGTCAAGCTCATGTAAAGTACCTAAATACGTATTTTGCTTCCCATAATTTACTCCTTTTAATATTCATATAATTCCAATATATTCAGTTTCCTAAATAAAAAGAGCCACTGTCATATTCTCGTGAAGTAACAAGTTTTCCTTTCCATAAATCAGGTCTTTTAATATTCATACAATTCCAATGTATTCAGTTTGCTAAATGAAAAAATTCCGATATCGACAGATCATTAAAGCCACCGTCACGCTGCAGATTAATTCGTTAATGAAAGCCAGTGAAAGTATTCAAGATCCTCCGCGATAAATCTATCAGGCCTTCTTTCGACTGCATTCGTAGAAAGTGTTCGCGGGTCTCGTAGCACGTCGCTGGGGAACTAGCTTTCGTTATCTGCATTCGTATAAGTTCATGGTTCGATAACGGCGACACTCCTTGTCGTCGATTATCGCGAAAAAAGTTAGCCTCTCCGATAGTCTCGCCCAGAACAAACACCTTGTACGTGAACAAAGAGACTTACTTCGCGCTGCCTTTCGCGGATTTCTAGACAATCCGCCAATTCTGGGAACTGGATAACACTAGAAACACCCCAGCAAACTTAAAAATTCAAACACAATTACACATAATCAATCACAGGAATATTAGAACGGATATCAATTATCAGAATTGTCTGGAATCAATGCTTGTCGCTGGTAAGATTCTCCTGAATCCAAAATCAATTTCCAATATCTTCACTCAAATAACTCGCTAACTCACTTCAAAACTTATTAATACATTGTCTTTCATCTTTCGACAAAGGCGCCTCCTCTACATGAGAAAATTGATGTTCGCGACGCACTGCACTTGGCGAATCATGCCAGGGAGTTTATGTTCTCATAAATAAGGGAACGTAAAGGCAATACGTCTGTTTTTTATGGGCGAAACGAAATCGTTTACCACGGTGTGCGAGTTTACGCGTCCTGCCCGCTGGTTGGCTTCTTCTTTCCAGTCAGAGGATGCACCTTGTGTATCTGCATACGCGTCAGAGCTTCTGGGCGAAGCTTATACCCTCGCGAACGATCGTCGATAAGCTCGCCTAATTTATCGCCCTTTTCCCTCGAGGTTAATGTACCGAGGTGTGCTCGTTCTTCTGTCCGTTTCGAGCCGCGTCGACTACTGTATCGTCGATGCGCAATGGAGAATTATTGCGGAGATGTTCTGCGCGGTTTTGATGGAAAAAGAGGGCTGTGAGAAGCATTGTTAGCTGTGCTTGGAGTAGGAGCATAGGAAATGGAGGAGCTTAGAGGAAATTTCAGAACTAAGGTGCGCTTGCAGAAGGGAACTTCATTATTGGCGTCGTATAGAGGTGGAGATAGGGAAATTGGGGCATGGGAGATTGGTTTTGAGGAAGGTGCTTCATAATTATTTGAATTTTAATAGGTTTTTAGAGGATTCAGAAAAAATTGAAGCTGTCGGTTTTGTTCTGTAAAGTGGATTCTCTTTGAAAATACTACTACTACTATAAGGTTTGAGATTTTGAAAGTTTTCGCAAAGGAATAAAATAGATGTCTCGTTTTTAATCTTATAATATTACTTGTTACAACTTTCACAGATTTGGACGAAAATGTTTTGAGTATAATAATTTGGCCACCCTCTCTATACTACTTTTTTGTTTAAATAAATTGGCATATTACGAATTTGATTGCGTGGCTGAATCTGTTATAAAAAAATACACCATTTTCGCCTGATAGATTTTCTTCTGTAGTGCATAGTTTTTGAGATATTAGGGCAAACGTGTTTTTCACCCCCAGCTTTGAGGGCTGATTTCACCCATTAGATATGGACGTTTATCGATAAAAAAAATACGTGTCAAATATTTTTTCAAGAACTATAATCTATGTAAACCTCATCAAAATCGGTGTGTCACGGTTGAGTGGATTCCCTTGCTAGTAGTATTCTTTCAATCCCTAAGATTCCACCCGAAATAATTACTATGTTTCTTAACTACTCATAGCACATAATATCTCCATTACAACGTAACCTTATCATGCTCCATATATTAGCATCCATTCTTCTTCAAACATCGCTGCATAGAATTCAGCTCCAAAAATGTGCCCACTACTCACAAACCACTTAGGAAGCCATAGAATTTCTCCAAAACCAGCCAAGTCAAAGAATATTCTCACCAAATTCCCATTCGCGAGACAAATTACATCATACCCGCCAACTTCAATCCGAACCAGAAGCACACAAATCTCCACTGACCCCAGAAACCCAGCAAAGAAACCAACTCAAGAGCCCCCTCAACTCCACAGGGTTCACCTCCACGTCGAAAGCCATCCCTGGAAGTACCCCTACCCGCGAGCAGAAAATCACCGATTCCACTTTCGACGGCAAAAGGCTCCCCTGCCCCTACCCTGGAGCGTTGCACAACGCTTGCATTACATAACCCCCCGGCCCGCTATAACTTCATACTCCGGATGCGGCGTGGCCCAGCGCGCAGCACCTGCGATCGGGCGCATCGATCGCGATATTCCTCCGCGGTGGTCCCCGCGGTCGGTGCATACGCGCGAGAGTTCCTCGGTACCGCCTTGCATCCGATAACGCGACGTGCTCGCATGCACGTGTTCCCCGAGTTTCTCGAATATCCAGGCGACATAAAACATTCCCGGCCGATATAAATCGGCCGCGCAACGAGATCGATCCTCGTTACCGCATCGCGGCGCAGACAGTGGACTCTGGCTGAGGCTGCAGAGGTGTATAGAGGCGAGGGGGCAGAGCACCGGTGCCTTTTGTTTTTGCCCGTACATCAGATACTAGGCGTCGGTTATCACCATGTGGTATCAGGCCCACGGCGAGGATGTAAGTATACGCGGCGCGTTCCCTGGCGCACAGTGTGTGTCTCAGATAAGATATCTCCGGGTCCAGGGTACCGATGCCTCTGTCCACCGCGCGCGGCTCCCCTCTCCCTTGTCCCTCTGCCCTCCGCGAGGGGCAATAAATAACTCGGACCGATCGGTTTTTGCCGATCGAGCCGTTCCACCCTGTGGCGCGCGCCCCAGCTCATGCCCCGTTTCGACGTTCCCGCTCGCCCCGGCTCGTAAAAACGAGGCAGCTTGCGAGCTCGTGGCTTGCAACGTTGCGGGACCACGGGTGGGGGGTAACGGGAGCTTGACGCGAAGCCTTATTGCCGCTCGTCCTCCCTTCTTGCGGGCTTTCGACCAAGCGTTTGTCTGTCACGCGCCATCCATGGCGCAGCCTCCTGCGTTTTCGACGGGCGGGTGATTCCAGGCTCGGGGATGGGTGGGTTGATGCGCCGCAACGAGGCAGCACTCGATTCCGCGCATGAGTGAATCGAGGATCACCTGGAACAACGAAAATTACGATTGCCAGGGGACGGTTTAGCAAGTTAAAGCATGTCTCGCGGCGCGAGATCGGAATCGGTGCCCGGCGACCCTATATAATCTGCGCTCGAAAATTACGATGATGTCCAGCGGATAAAGCCGGGGAGATGATAATGCTCGGGCGACGATGCAAACGAACGAAACGGATGTCTGCGAGCGTCTCGTTCGTTTTCGTCCGCGCGCCGGGGCCCCGCTAACGAATGATAGCATCGCGGCTGATTATGAGTTTCGGCCGTGGCGCGGCTTCGAGAGTAATGCGCCGTCGTGGCTGATCGGGGGGCCCAGTTATAGGGATTTCGATTTTAATGGCTTCACGGGACGGCTTCAAAGTTCGCCGTGACCTGCGAGTCGATGCGCTCGATGGATGTTTAATACGTTGAGTGATCGCTCAATTTGCTGCAATGTCATTCTACTCGGAACTTGATCTGTCATAGTCTGGACTCGAATATTGAAAAACCTAAGTAGCCAACTTTCACAGTACAGGTGTAGATACATAAAAAGGCTAGTTGCAGTTGAAATTTCAAAAAAAATTGAAAATTTGTAATTTTTAAAAGTTTTGAAAGGACGAAAAATAGAGGGAAAAGTGATTTCGAACTACAAGTGTAGTTATTTTCTAAAATAAATGTCATTTTTTGTTATTTTTACTCCATAGTCCACGAGCAAGTTCCGTGCCCTTTCATAATCTACCATTGCATTTATTTTGGACCAATGGTTTAGATGCTACAGGTTTCACAGATTTGGATGAATTTTTTAACGCCTCGACTTCCACGATTTCCCAGTGCCGTCTGCAATGATTAATTATAAAACAAAAACTATTATTTCTATATTTTAAGACATCCTTAATACAATGCAAAAAGTCCCATTAAATTATATTTAGTAGGTTTCCTTTAATCAATTCCTAAATATCATCTATTTTATGTAACACCCAGCCACTCCTCCAACAGATCCACCTCGACATCTCTCCACCTCTACACCCCACCCTCACGTTTTCATCTTCCAACACGTGTTTCCGAAATTGTTAGTCAAATCAAGGCATTATAATTTCTATCTGAGCGATCCGAGCCCGTATCGTGGTGCCACCTGAATAGCATCGCAGTCGCGGGCACGCACGGCCCCTACGCAATCGTTCCAAGCTCTCGAGCGTTAATCTCGCGTTGAATCCGCGGCGAAGTAGCCGCCGTATCGACGTGTTGCGTAAGCTCGCGATAGCACGGTGCAACCGATCGCAAAACAGCCGTGCGTGCAGCGTGCTGGACGAAAGAAAGCCTGGCGATCCCACGGAGCCACGCGATACTTCATGCCCGGCGCACGTGACCCCACGACCTTAAAACCGAGCGCTATTTTCCGCCGCGGACAGATCCTCTCTCCCCCGTTCGTGCTCGCCGTCGTGTTACAGGACGTGGCACGACATGAGACCGGAGATTAATATTATCTCGCGCGTACACCGCGGAGGACCGCTCCGGAGCTGCTACACGTAGAGCGGCCTGCTGAAGGCATCTTCCCTCTACGTCTTCCGTAGCTTCCGTTCTGTTCTGCGAAATTGGAGGCTGTCAGGGTCGCGGAACTGCTCGATAGACCTGGCAGCGTAGTCCCAGCGCGAGTGGCAGCGGAATTTAACTTCGTCGCAAGTAGACGTGGTTTGGTTCCGACTTGGCGATGGTACAGATCCCATTTCGATTAGAATACTAGCGGTACGAGGAGTTGAAGAGTGTATAATTGGAAGTTTGAAAGTTAGGTCCTTTGGAGTTCATGGTTCCAGTAGTTTCCACCTGAAATTCTCATCTTTCGATTACTAATCAAATTCCAAATTATTCTCCGAGGAGAGTTCGAAATCCCGCGTGATGTACTCCATACATGTCTCTCCATTCACCTGGATAAATTCGGAAACGGAACATTCGTCTTATTATACCCAGGAATGGAATATTCAGAATTTGCTTCCGAGTATTTGATTCCAAGCTTCCTCGAGCGTCATGTTAGCGAGTACCCTTCGCTTTCAAATATAGTCTTCGTTGAATACTATTCCAACGAGCGGTGTACCGACCACCGAGCCTCCTCGAACCCCATTAACATACTCTGCTCGCGTATGCATATCGCTACCATGCTTTGTACACGGGTACACGGGTGTCGCACGAAAGCACGACCTCCTTACGACGTATACGCGAAACAATAACGTGTACAGAGGGGGACACGGGCACAAAGCTGCCTCCGGGACGATAAAATGCGCCGTTTGTATTTCCCGCGCTGCTCTTTTGTGCGTGACGTGCACGCGGCGCGGTTCGAATGCGTTTTTCTCGGAACGCTTCGCACGTTTTCTTCACGGGTCGTGGGACCCTGAGCGCGATTTTCGACCGCGCTTCTCGGACCGTCTCTCGGATGTGTTTTGTTTCGAGACACGAACAGAACCGATGGCGTTTCCTCGTGGACATTGTGTGACACAGTTCAACAGCATGCGTTGGGAGAGGGTGACGTTCTTAGTTTCCCATTTATGTTTTTGAATTTTAGTGAATGAATCACTGGGTTGAAATGGGAATACTTCAAAGAATTTCATTTCATTTTCAATGCTTAAGGGTACACTCTCGTGTAATCCCCTTAAAAAAGTAGGATCTTTTTGTAAAGAAAAGTGTAACACATAGGGTAAGGTCTTTTTAGTTTTGATTTATACATTTTTTTAATTGTTTTTTCTCCGATGTAACCTTGAATAAATAGGGAACCGTGAGAACCCTAGAGAACTCTGATGGTGACAAAACGACGATGTAGACGATATTTCAAGGTAGACTCATCTGAAATCAAAAATCGAAATGAAAATTCGATGATTGGTACATGTTTTACTAAAAGTGTCAGAAACCGGAAAATTAACACATTTACCGATCATTCATTATTTTGCAGTAACGATTAGTCAGACGATAACCACACTCATATATCTTAAAATACTTGAATTCTTGATTATTGATTTCAGATGAGCCTATCTCAAAGTATCACGTGCACCGGGTTTTTATCATCGTTGGAATTATAGCTACTTATTCAAGATTACATCCGAGAAAAAACAATAAAAAAAATGTTATCATCTTAAAGTACGTATAAATCAATACCAAAAAGACTTTTTACCCTATGTGTTACACTTTTCAGTGAAAAAATCCTAAATTTTATAAGGAATTACAGGAGAATGTACCCTTAAAGAACCGTGTAGCGAGTTATGGTTGTGTAGCACTTCCTGTTTATTTGAGCAGAAATTGAGGCCTATAGAATGCAAGAATACTTCAGATACTCATTTGAAATTAGCTTCCTAGAATGGGGTAGTTCAGAGGATTCTGGCAATATCCATTTTCTCTGAATCTCTTCTCCCTAGTGAGTCCCAAGAAATAGAACTCTTCACCTTCATTGCTTAACATCACCACCTCGTTACTTCCTACTTTTTCCTAAACCACCAAACACCACTGACCATAGTAAACTAGGAAAAGCTTACACAAAACAGTCTACCACTCAAATACACATATCTTAATTCATTAGTGATCCTAAGTATCTCAAGAAGCACATGTCGAACAACATTTTCGACACGCATGAATGACAACCGCCAGGATGAACTGACTCATACATCCATACGATGCGAGAACAGTGTTGCAGCCAGGGCTCCTGGTGCCCTGGCAAGTTCTTTGGCCCGAAAAATCGACCGAAAGCGCCAGTACTGCATGGTGGACTAAGCTGCATGAACAATGACGAGAGAAAGGCAAGAAGAAGAGGAAGCTGTGGAGGAGCGACAGCGCAACGGCAGCTGGCGTGTTTAACGCGTCCGACGATGCGCGAAACGCGTCTGGTGGCATTCTTACAAGTACGTAAAGGGCCTCATTACGGGCCCAGAAGGACGGTAGTGCTCCTGTCGTGGGCATTGTATCGTTCCATCGGGGATTTCTTTGCCTCCTCCTTTCGGTACATCCCCCTCGTCTTCTGCGTTTGTTGGCAGGGCACGGGATCACGTATTCGAATCATCGATTACCAGCGTTACCTTGCACACGGCAATCTCGTTTCCGCCTCGTCAATTCGTGCAGATGATATAATACGTGGGATTGCAAGCTGAATTCATTTCGCGTTTCAAATACACATTGCAAATAGGATCCCTTTTCTGTGAATAGGGGTTGAAAGCTTCATGTACTTGATGTGGGTACGAGGAAGGTTCTAACGATGAGTCAGTCTTAATGAAGGGGGGTTCTAGTAGTTTCTCTAAATTGCTTGCGTTATTTTGTGAAGAAGTATTTCATAAATTGGAATTATTTTAGTTACGAAACTTTTAGGTGGGAAGAAATAGACGAGGGTGGGACGAGATTATTTGAAAGGTAACGGAAAAAAACAGAGAATGTGACAAAATAGCTTTATCGAGAAAATTAAGTCTTATTCCACTGCAGAGTGGGCATTGCCTGTTTTTAACCAGTACACCAAAACTTTAACGTTATCTTACCGGGCCATTTGAACTTTATAACTTTTTGTGAATCGACAATTCTGTAGTCCCAGTTGCCACCAACAAATATGCTATGAATCGCAAAATCACGAAAAATGGATTCCTCGTTCTTTCCCCTTACCCTTCATTTAGTATTAATTAGTGGAAGCGTAATGCACTTGTATGAACATGTTTTCCAAGAATTCTTGGTAACGCAAGATGTTTAATGACCACTCTTAAACAAATACGAAACATTAAATTTGTCAGAGAATTAAATATATAATCATGTATGAACCGTAGCCTATCATGTTAATGATCAGTTGCTATTAGCCTTACGATTCAGCAGCAGATTAACGACGAAGTTATCAAGTATTTTAATAATTAAATATCAAACTTTATGCTAATAACCACAGTCCATCGATAAAGAAAGTGGAACGCTTCGATTTAAGAGACACTGTTGGCACGACTCTGAACGTTTCAGCGTCTCGTAAGTGGAATAAGTTCGTGAAATACGGACCAAATCGTGCGCAAGCCACGAAATTCTTTCAATTTCGGGGTAATCGAGGATGCTGATGATCCTCTTACCATCAAGCCCATGATTATAGAATGCAATTCCAATCAAAGCGCATATTATCCAAGTACAGGATTCGAATGCAATGCAGAGGCTATATAAACATTCATAAAATTTCGAAATGCCTTCGTTGGTCTTTAAAATCGAGTAGGTACATTTTCTTCTTCCCATCGCGTTCAATCGATTCCTTCTCTTTTTCAAGACCAAGAATATACCGGCTATGTATTCGTGTATCTTCCCCGCGAGTGGTTCTTAATTACATCCCCAGCAATTGACGATCCTCCATTTACCTTCGAGGCTCGCTCATGAAACGTCGTGGCGATTTCGCCGCACAATTAATAAACCATCGCTTATTCCGATCGATAATAACTGATTAATTAATTACCAAGATGAAATTCAGTGAAATTATCGTTACTCGTGAATCGTTGATTCGCAAAGCGATTGGTAGTTAAGAATGCTGATTAATAGTTTCCTTGTACATCAGATATAGATTGCATCTTCGAGAAACATTTTATAAAGCATATCTGCAACTGTCTTCCTAATGAGATCGTAACGCGCAGAATTAATTTCATCGCGTAACCAGTGGCGGATTTAAGGGAAATGAGGCAGGTGGCAAACGTTCTGAGGGGCCCATTTTTTGGGGGAAAATGAAGAGGTAGTTTACTAAAAACGGGTAAAATGTAGTAGTAGATACAGAAAAAAAATATAATTTAGAAAAAACATATTTTTTTTTTAAGATGGCCCCCTGGGTGGGATTTCTGAGCGGAGACCCAGGTGGCAATCGCTCATCGACCGCCCTTTAAATCCGCCACCGGGCGTAACTTCATTCCTTAAAATCAAAATCTCAAGTCCTGCCCTGGTCACTTCTAAATTCTCAACTTTAAACACGAATGACCACCATTCTCTGCTTGAAGATGAGGCAATTTTTGCGTTCCTTCGTCCAGTCTGTACAAAACCCTGTCGTCGTGAAATCATTGCCAGTGGTGGACATAAGAACGGAGAGGAAGTATCTCCCATTCGAGAGAAAAATTGCGTGGCGAAAAAATGTTCGTAAGGGAACATTGTCTGCGAAGAAACCGGAGGGTTCCACTTGACTACTCTCCCAGGGGAATCCTTTGTGGAAGCGAAGAGTCCGTCGCTGGTCGTCTACACGGTCCCTGACTTTTTTGCTCCATCTTAATTCCCATCCTTCGGCGTTGCCACGAAAGAGAACTGCGGATAATTTTAGCGAGTCACCGCGTGATGATACTCGTCCCTGTTTCTCACGTACTGCCTCCGATGATAGCACCACGTGGTGGTCATTAAAGTTTCGCGAAACACGCGGAATGTGAGGACAGGCTTCTCCGAGCGGCAACGCGCATCCAGGGTCTTTGTGGTACTGCTTATTTCAAGTACCGAGTCACGGTCAATCTCGTATAACTTGAATGGGTAATTACATTGTATTGGACTGTCTATGGCGGGACGATATTTTTAGGAAGTCAAGGTTACAAGTTCTATCTGAATGGAAGAGAAACTTACAAGGGAAGATCACCAAGCTGGAAATTCAAGAAATTCTGAAACTTTTATTTTTATAACGCAATTCTTGTTGTTGTCCGAATGCACTCTAAAGGGGTGAAATTGGTCCCTGAAAATTCGGCTATTTTCCGATTTTGTATTATAATTCGCGAACTGTAGGAGATAGGAAAAAGTTTGAAGAGTCCTTGAAGAAATCAGTGTATGTGCCAAAAATCATAGTATTACCATTACCGATCATTTTTTTTTAATTTTGGAAACTTGTTTTCTACAAGGGTTGCTATTGCATTCCTTAATTTTCGCTGTTTGCAAGATTCCTTTGTAATTTTTTATAGTTAAAGTTCAAATCGCCACGGTTTAATGTTATTCGATTAAGCTGAATCATTACATATCGCTATATTAGATCAATTGAAACAAAATTAGGGGGGTCTCATGGAAAATTTGAATTTTTTTACTTAGTAAATAAGTGGCACCCCACTCTACATATCCCTAAAGTTTCATAATTGTTTTAATTTAATGGTTAAGGGATCTTCCCTTGTTAGATATCTTCGTAATAATTACCCACTCGTTAAATATGAATTCCAGAGAAGCATTCACTTTCCTGACGAGTTCCTAGTAGTCGCCTACAGTTTTAAAATGATCTTAAAACACTTTCCGTAAAAAGTTCCCATCTTCCTGCACCAGGTGTCACTCGCCACCCACGATGCTTCTCAGAGCTGTCCCTAGAATAACTCACGTAACACACCCTTTATGTAATAACACTGGATTCAGGATACGCAAGAAATGCATTTGAAAGTCGAGAAACACCGTGGTGGCCGGTGTAACCACTATTATTTACGATATCACGAAACGCACTGTAATGAAAGAGTTATTTGGTCTCTGACAGCCTCATCCGAAGGACCATTACAGCAAAAATGGCGTCCGGTCGAAGGCGCGAGTCACCGGCATTGCAGGAACGCATCGCCTGTCCCTGAGAAGGGTAAATTACCGCCGTGGGCGAGGGTCTCTCATAAAGCACTGTGCAAATTAAGTAGCCAAGAAAAGAGTGGGGGTGGGGTATATTGTCGTTAGCGGCCGAAGGGAAGTGCAGCCCGCGAAGAAACGGAGGGGGAGGCTCGTAATTTTTATGGAAATTATTATCGTCGGTAGGAGGCAGGCTAGAATATCGTAAATTACGTCGGGCCGCGAGTTTCGCCTCGTCTAATTATTATTTGGCAATTAAATTTAACTCTTTATTGCATGCGCACGCCTCTGGGACTTCGTAGCTGTCGTTCAGACCTATGGTATCGTAAAAGGCGAAGGGGGAATATCGTTAAGCACGCTCGCCGTGAATGTCGTGTTCCTTTGCGGGGGTATCCGTGATCAACGCTACGGTCCTGCTTTACTGCACGGCTTTTAATGGTGTCCCCTAAAAAAATCGAGTAAATCACGCGCAGTGCCTGCCATTCCGGTTGACAAGGCTGATACATCCGATGGAAGGACACGCAAACTGTTTTGCTAAATTGACCTCGCATTAGAATTTCTTCAGACATTGGGGACTAAACAAAGAAGAGTAGCTTCTTAATTAATTGAGCAATCAAATGAAATTGAATCATCACTGACACCCACAAGTGAGTTTCTTATACAACGTACGGAAACCTATACTTTCAGCGGTGAGTTATTAATAAATGTCTACAGTCTTCTGAGATTTTCTCTTCAAGCTAGTCCTCCTTCATACCACTCACGATTTTTCTCGTTACGAAGCACCTTACGCAAAAATCTCCCCCTGCAATCTTCATTATACCTAATCACCTCCACCTGCAGCGCGTTTTCCAGCGTAGCGCCGCAATTACCCTTAGCAACGGGGGTTGCTCTGCGACTCCTTCCTCGTCACAGGATTTCATCCAGCTGCGATTCGTGGAAACGCAGCACGCTGCACTGGCGTTCCGTAATATCCGAATGAATAATCACCGGGGCTTGTATATAACTGTCCAGTTAGCGTCCGACTAAATAATGCCAGGGGAATGTTGTAAATTTTATAGCGTTCGCGTTTCGCGGCGGTGCCGAGACGTTATTAAGCGGTCGCCCCGTGGCAAGCGTGGAGCGCTGTTTTTAGCGGAATAAAGCCGAGCGTTACACGCGAACGAACGCCCGGGCTTAATAGATGTTGCATATAATTATCCAATTAGCATCTGTGTTCTGCGCCGCGCAACGCCGACAAATTGTCGTTTAGCACGAAGGAGCGAGCGTGACGGCGAAGAGGACGGCAGCGGAGACGGGTCCGAGCGGCGTCGCGCCCGCTCGACGAGTCGTGTTTTCGCGTATCAGCTTCTTCAAGATGTCATAGCACGTGTCCCCGCTGCCGATAAACTATCGCCTCCTCCTCCGGCTCGTTTCGCGATACCTTTATTACATTTAACCGAACACCATCGCTGATAATCTACTTCGTATCGGGTAGCCTGGCTGTTCCGTGAAAGGGAACGCGAGTGATGTAATTGGAACGTTTGCCTGCTCGCTGCGACGATAATTCTGCGCGGGGGAGGGTCTGCGAAGATAGATCGAAGGCGCGATGTCAAGTGGGACAGGATTTTTGCAAGACTCTCCGAGATCCTTCGTTGCGAAATAAATGTATCGATAAGTAATCTCGGGGGGGAATTTCGAAATCGTTTGCGGTAGAAGTGACGGATGGCAATGGAATTGATTCTGACGCACGTGCTGCCTTTGCTTTATAAGATTGTTCAAGTTATTTTGAGTAGGTACATTGACACTTTACGTTTTGACTTAAGTTATAACGAAATCGGTGTTTTCAGATTGCAGTGATAATTATTATTATTATTATTTATTGTTAAAGGCCTTTGAGTTTACACTTTACAGTGAACAATTCATAAAGTTAAGAAAGAAACAATGTGAAAGAAAAGAAAAGAGAAGAACAGCCAGTACTTAAACAAACAAACAATAATGCAAGAAAATAATAGAACTAATGAACTAATAAAATTAAAATTAGAATTAGAATTAACGGAGGGGACTGTTCTTTAACCCTAAGTAGTACACTAAACTACGCTGTGAGTGATGTTGTTACTAAACATTCGTAAAAAATACGACTTTAAAATGAAACATCAATATTTTGGAAAAATATACTTTCATTCAAGTAGGAACAGAAATTTTACTTCTTTGGTAGATCACAAAACAATAAAAAGAATGAGTTGTTTTTTATTCGGTACTACGGCATTTCATGAAAAATTTGGTTTTCATTTTCCTTGACTTAGATGAACACAAAGCGCATGTTTTCTTTTATAATTTCTAGGAATCGTCGACTTGCTGTCGTAATACAGTTTAGTAATCCGGGTTTAAGTGTACCCAAAGTCAAAATGCTTGAAAAATACATGATTTTCATCAGTTTAAAAAAGGGAAACTATACAACGTACAGTAAAAAAGGTTTTTGTACTTTATTACTATTATTTGAAGAGCAAATGAAAAATTATTACTTAAATTTTATCAATTTTTGCATTAAATGCACAGCATTCACTGTACCACTGTAGAAATTGGAGCTCTTGACAGGCGCCACTGTAAAAAGCTTAATTATGGACCGATTTCAAAACCTCTTACGGCATTCTATTCATAATTAGACTCGCTATCACCTTATCCAGAAAGAGTAATTTTGGATCACCCACTTCTTTTTTATGCACAGATTTATGCGTAGAAAAACTGCTTTTTGCAACATTGTGTTTAAACATGTGTTAAAAATCGCCGGATTGTTTGTTTGCAATGAAGACGGATAAGGCGATAAGCTTTCTCATATATTTTAAGAATATTTTCGTTTTTTTATTTCAGACGATCCTGCCACGAGCTCTGATGGCGCCCGTCAAGAGCTCTAATTTCTACAGCGCAGTGGTACAAAGAATGCTGTATATCAAATTGCAAAAATTGATAAAATTCAAACAATAATTTTTTTGCTCTGCAAATATGTAGTAATAATGTGCAAAAATTTTCGTTACTGTTCAGTTTCTTTTTTTTTCAGTTCATGAAAATCACGTATTTACCTATCAAGCGTTTTGACCGGAGGCTACCCTTAAACAGAACAATTCACAGAAATTTCTCAAGAAATATATCACTTCTGAAAATTCCTGGATGCAGTGTCCGCGAGAATCCAAGCACGTGTCAAACTGCGCGCCCAGAGAGCGACGTGTGGAAGCCTGGAAGAGACAGGCTGGAGGATTCTCGTTTACACTGCGCCAGCTCGTTTAGCTCTCTTTTCTACCGTTGCCACTAACCGGCGTGCATATTTAGTTTACCCCCGTGGGTAATAATGACACTGGCAAACGGAGGAAACGGCGTGCATGCGCACATAGAGCGCACCGATGCGCCCGCTGAAAAGTGCTGCGCGCGTGACCAGACTAAGCAAATTTACTTTGACCGCTTTCGGGCCCGTAGGATTCAACGAGTGTCCAATGTAAATTAACGAGAGTCCAGCCTCGAGGGAACACGCTCGCCTCCGGTCCCTGTATCTCCGGGAAAATCGTGGCGCTACGAAAGAACGAGATGAATTATCGCCTTTTAAAATCAATTAGTGGCAGGCGTCCTGTCAATTGCTCCGGGCACGTTTCCAACGGCGAGGGATCGCTTAAGACGCGCTTTCTAAGAAACCGTACCTGCTCGTCCGCTTCCCAATATACAGGATGATCCTAAAACGTTTGATTTTTACGTATGGGCGTTCTGCCTGTGATCGTGCAGATGAAAGGGTGGGATACGAAGGGTGGGTTCACAAACGCGAGTTCTAACATGCGTTAGTGGAAAGATTCCAGTGCTAGAGTAAACCGCCAATCATGCAAACACTATTCGACAATACTCGGATACGATAACAGAGTGTCAATAGACAGATACCGAATGGTCATAAGGATGGTGGTATCACTTCGTAATTACAGTAATGCAGGCTGGAATCTTTGGATCTGCTTGGTAATTAAGGGGGGTATTTTATAGTGAAGTTTGTTTCTTTGCTCACGTTGAATATTTAAAATTCTGCAGTTCAAAGATTACAGAACTTTGGGGATATGTAAAGGATGTATAGGTATCTATGCATTACGTAATTTTTTTGCTGCCCAAATTCAGTCTAAGGGAGTTATAACTCACGAACTGTAACAGATAGAAAAATATTTACAAGCAAAAGTTACTTCTTTATTAGAAGGACTATCATTCGATACTTTACATTTCTGACAGTTTGGGAATTATAACACAAAATCGGAAAATTGTCGGATTTTCGGGGATCAATTTCACCCCCTTAGAGTGAATTTGAGCAGTAAAAAACTGTGCAATACATACGTATATATCCTCTAGCTACATATCTTTAAAGTTTCCTAATTTTTTTAATATCCGGTTTGGAGATCTTCCCTTGTGATTAACTTCACACAGCTATAACTGTGGAGAAAAGTATTTAGGGATCTATAAAGTATCGTTATATTTAGGATATATTTATTATATACATGTATATATATCTTTATCGTGATTTAGGATTGCTTCCTCGCGTGTGAATCTACTGATGCTTCTTCTACTTTTAAGCTACATCGATTTGCATTATCTTGTTGAGAGATGTAGAGCATGTACTTGCATATTTCAATAAGTGGATGAGAGACGAAGCATCAGGGGAGCAAAACGGTGCGGTGGAAGTGTAATCGATCAGTGATCTTAAATTGCCAATACCTTCTGTCTAAACTACAGAGGAGTACAGTAGAAAGGTTTAGCTAAACGCTTTAGGAGCACCCTATATGTGCGTGTCTTATCAGAATTCTCGGCAGGCTCGCGTATTACGCGCGTTTACGACGAAGATCGAGAGCCAAGGGAAATAAAACGAGCTTCCTTATCGCTGTGCCGTGTTCGCAATGCCGGCTTTATTAGCGCGGCGATAACCTGCGGGCCGGTTGTCATTTAATAGCTTAACGAGTGTCTGGGTTCATAACGCCATGCTAGAATATCAGTCATTCCGCGGCGCGCATGGTGAAATTCGAATGAAAAATTCCTGGTCACTGGTAGTTTAAGTATTATCATCATTAGAAGACATGGATAGTGGGATGCGTAATCAAAGAAAATTAACGGTCGTATAATATTCCTTCTACCTTAAGATTGATAAGATTCAATGCTAGTTATAGGAACTTTCGCAATTTTCCTCGACCTTGTGCTCGTTACTTAAAAAAGATTTATACCACGAATCAGTAGCGCAGCCAGAGTTAGGCCAAGGGGCCCATGCCCCCCAAAGAAAGAGGAAAAAGCAGAGTAATGTATCCACGCCCGAAGTAACTCAAGAGCTTCGGAAAAAGAAAAGAAAATTGTATTTTATTCTTTAAATAAGTTTGTATAATCACCTAATGAATTTTATTGAAATTGCACTAAAAATATTTGTATGAGCTCAACTCGACTCCTCAGAAGATTAATTCCTGAGTGCGCCGCTGCCACTGATAATATTTGAAATAAATGACGTGATGTCCCACGCCATGTCCCCAAATTTGTAACTGGCAAAATAAACTGTAGCAAAGTAGCTGTGCTCCAACTATAATCAGGAATATTCCTTGACGTTTCTTTCGTGGCTAAATCTTGGCGATAAGATTTCCATCCAAAGGAAAATTTTGAAGACGGTCAAGTGTTTCCAAGCGGGGGCTCAACAAAAGCCACTTGGATTGACAGAAAAACATTGACAGGCGATGAGAAACGTCTAGTATCAGGGGCAAATATAAAATTCCTCCCGGGGGAGGCGATAATCGTGCTGCTCGAACAATAGGAATTAGTAACGTCAAACGGTGACGCGGCGAAAAGTTTCCACGGAGCGGCGCAGCACCCCACTGCTCTAAAACTTACAGCGTTATCAGAAGTAATATTTCAAGTACGCTATCAAAATGATCCTCATCCCATCCTCATTGATGGATGGCGCACGCACAAACATGTAAACAGTCGGACGAAGATAGAAGAAGGCG
Source organism: Andrena marginata (assembly GCA_963932335.1). Taxonomy (NCBI): domain Eukaryota; kingdom Metazoa; phylum Arthropoda; class Insecta; order Hymenoptera; family Andrenidae; genus Andrena; species Andrena marginata. The sequence goes on along the minus strand of OZ010659.1, from coordinate 28,591,229 downwards.
TGACGAGAAGCAATTCGTATCTGTTCAATACCAGGACAATGAGCAGATGTTTGATTGGTCGGCGTCCAGCGGTGTCCGTTTCAAAAATAATCAACGGCACGCTTGGCCACGTGCCCGTGAACGTGATCGCCTGATACAGGGGAAGATCACCGTTGCGGAATTCTATTCGTGGAAATTTATGACGCTCGGGTAGCGATGGCCTCAACACGTATCGCATCACTTCAAACTTATCACACATGTCTCAAACCTTTTCAGATATCATCCGAAATCAGGAGTTCTCTAAGACTCTCGAGTGTCTCAGAACTTAGGAGTCATCCATGTATCTAATACCTTCGATATTTCCACAGGACACAATACCAACTATTATTGCGATACAATCTCCATTCGGTATTATTTACAGCGGTACGTGTTCCATACTATTTCTCAAAAAATAAAAAATCTGTATACCCACAGATATCCTCTTCCAGCTTCTTCAAATTTACTGGAAACAACTAGGTATCTATTTCTAGGTCTTTTTCTTTCTCTTCTTCTTCTTATCGGGTTTGCTTCTACTGTGATTTGGCCACCATTCTTTTCATTTTACTTCATTTTATTTGCTGTAATTAGTATTATGTAAATGTTAGTATTATGTTCTTATGGTTAGGCTTATTAACAGTTCCTACTGTTTAATAACATCTTACTTTCTTTATATGTATTATATCTTCCACTTAAAGATCAATAAAGTCGTAATAATAATAAAAATATTAGTATATATTCCTCCTTCTTTAAGTTGGGAATTAGTTGGCCATGCAAATGCCACCAATAAATGATACTAAGGGTACAAAGCTTTCCAGGACACAATGCCTCCTGGCTAAGAATCTACATATTATTGAATTGTTCGTAAACTTTCACTCGAGAGATTCGAGAAACCGTCACTACACGCGGGTGGTCACAGGCCGCGTCTCGATTTCGTCGTCCCCCTGGCCCCACCGCCACCCCTTTTCGATGGACGGGCTGCGCGCGATAAGCGCTCTCCGCGAAAGGAAATCGTGCTGGCCTCGGCGTACGCAGAAATCTGCCGACTGTCTCGTGATCCGCGTTCAAGTTCCACGGCCCCCGCGACCTATTGCGACAGACGCCACAGGGGAGAACGGCAATTAAATCGATAACGATTAACGGCGTCGAGCGACTCCGACAGAAGGCGTCCGCGTTGCCTTCCACGCGTTATCGATGTCGGCCGATTAGCCGCGAACCGGCACGTGACACCCACCAAGGACTTTGAACGCCTCGTTAACATTGTTTACGAGGAAACATCATTAATTCCATCGATCGCGCCGGCTCCTAGCGCGCTCGCTGTGATTTATCGCTGAATGATAACGCCGTTGATCGGGGAACGAATCGGGAAATCGTTTAGCGAGCGCGGAAACGCTCGAGAGGTACTCTGGACGTCCGTGTGAGCGTCAAGATCGAACGGCAGAGATTATCGTGCCGTGAACCGTTGCACTCAATGAACGAGAAGAGTTCGTAGATGACGTAGATTTCCGTGTATGGCTGTTTGAGGTTGATTGTGTGGAGTAGATGTACTAGGCCTGTTGTTAGATGGTCCCTTGTAGTTTTCTTCTGAAGGGCTACTGTTCTGCTACACAATTTTACCATTCACGGTTGTATTCGTTTGTCGATGTTCCGAGTGTGGTGGTTGGAGAAAACTTGCAAGAATCTTCATTAATAATGGGACTCTGTATAAGAAGTTGATTATAGGATACCTATGTAGATATTTTGTTTTAAGGGGTTCTTCTCGTCTAGAGGGACGAGATCCGTATTTTTTATAAATCTGCTACACTCTTACTGATTAAGAATCATTGTTGGTTTTTTGTTTTTGATCACCGAAACTTTTTTTGCACACGCTTTACGATACGACCCATATCTTCGTTAATTATTATTATATATCGCTGAAATTTTTTTACAACTTAGTGAAATGTTAATAAATACGTGTGGATAATGCTCATCGGTAGGAACTGTGTAGTTTTTGTGTGCGTCGTCCCTGAAGAAAGGCAAAAAATGGCCCTCTAAACGAGAATACTTACTCCCTTAATTGAGAAATTTCTCATGCTAATTAACAGTTCGAAACTTGGATATGGATCGAAGAACTCTATGAGGATGCTCCAGAAAGCACTGCTTATGGTGAAATAGAGTAAACTTCAAAAATTTATAATAACCTTGCTCCTTAAAATGAATTTGCAAATATTGCAATGCAGGGGTGGTAGTATTTAGTTCTCCCAATTCTATATATCGTTTGCACATGCCTTTGCCTCTTGGAGTAGCTTCATTCCATCTCCCATTTAACTTTCTACACGAAGGATAAGTTAGCGCTCTTCAAGCGACAAAGTGGTTTATTTAGCCTCGCCCTCGCAATTTCAGAGACCTGACACGATAAGAGCGATTGCAGACGAAATGTTTGCGAAATTCGTGGCCTACAGGAGTAGTAGACATCTGGAAGTTGCCGGCGATAAAGAGAGTCAATGATCCTGATTCGTCGCCACCGAACCAGACAGCCCGAACTCGTTATCGTTTCTGGAGCACCGTTATCGTCGTCCGACAGTTCTTCGATGGATGTCGGGCGCCTCGTTACCGTCGTCGTGCTCACCTGTCATTTGTTTCTTTCAACCGAGGATGACGTAAATGAGCGTCGTCTAGACGCGCGTCCGTGCAAAAACTGGGATAATTGCCTGGAAAATAGGAGTGAATGTCGGCGTTGAAATCAGCTGAATCACATCGCCCCCGGTCGATCTCGAGCCACATAGAAATTTCCATCGATTCCCCTTGTCGCGAAAAAAAACCTGATCAATTATTAATCATGAGGCACGGCTATACGCAGGTCAAGCAAGTCTTCGTTTCTTGTTACGCGATGGATATGACATACAACGAGATTTGAATAACGCAGCATTCCAGGAATGTCGACAATATTGCTTGCTATACGAGAACGTGATGTAAATGGAAGCTGGTTCCTTGAGAATGAGGATGATCGAACACGTAGGGGGCAGTCTTTTTATTTTCAACTAGTTAGAAAGGGGAGATGAAGAGATTAGAAGAACATAATAGAGGGATTGTTGATTTTCTGAAGAGTTGCTTCAAACTGAAAGTAATGAGAAGAAAATAGAGTTACATATGTATGTGATGATTTTGATGATTAAAGAATAGTCATGTCACAGGAGTCAAATATGTACATTATTCTATTTCAATTATTATAGTTTATACGTAAATAATGTGTAGGTACTATACACACCCTGATCTTGGAAAATTTAATAACTCGCTGCAATAAATGGTACATTTTAAGATTAGATCAAACCCCTAACAGCCGCAGCATTGTTTTACAATATACTAGGCACTTTCAACAGATTCTCAACATCTACACTCCTGATATTCATTTCTTCCCTCCGAACATTCTCATGCGTGGACTGTAGAATATATTACGCTCAGGAGTTCAGAACTTGAAGGGTGTGTAACACTCATTACAACTCCATCCTAATATAATTCTAACAAGATCACTTTTTGACTCAAGCTAGTACAAATCCACTAATTCTCACTAAATCCTTTTCTTTAAGCTATGCTATGCTACGCTAAGTTTTAAAAAATTAGCGTCAATACATCTTTATTGAATCGTTCCACTAAAAGCTAAGCTAAGCCGTGCTATGTTTTATTATGTTTTACAGCACAGCCAGCCATATCATAGCAGAGCATAGCCTAGCTTAGCCTAGCTACCAGGTGGATCCCCGACTTCACACCAAGCACACAGGGTTAAAGTCCCAACTGTATTAACCCTAAAGGTAAAAATTCTCCTGCATAAATAGAAATGAAAATTGGTTTATCTCAGAACCCACCTTCCCAGTTAAATAACAAAGTTTCCACCTCGCCATTTAAGACTTCAGCTTCATTCCTGACACACAAGTACTCCAGGCTTCGCTTCTGCCAACGTTCTTTAAGCCATATCGAGGCATTCCATTAACGCTGCCGCGTTATCGGCGCCATTCTTGGTCGACGCGTAAATGCGGCAATTGAAAGGCGTCCTTGGCATAAGGAGACCGATCGTTGGACGTGACGCGTCAGTCGCAAGGCCCGACGCGCGGCGTCACGCATGCACACGTAGTTTCGTGTGCTAGGTTATGGTTTCCTGTTTCGCGACCACGTTGCCAATAAAGTTCCCGGAATCCGCTGATTACGCCCGATCCCGCGGAAGATACGCCGCGGCATTATTTTCGTTGTGACGCCGCCGTGGGACCGTCGGCCACCACGACGACGATGGCTCCCCTTAATGCACTCGTAAATTTTCCTTCTCATGGGTGCTCGCGTGACTCTTACTCTTATTATTGCGTAATATCCGGTACGACGATTCCGCGGAGTACCAACTCCCACGCGCTCGCTTCCGCGACTTGCATTTCCTACTGCGGTATTAGCTTCCTCGTTCGCTGATCACCCTTCGACTCGGTGCTTCTGCTGGATACAGATCAGGCTTAAGGTGTCTTCTTTCTTTTTGAATTTTTTCTTTGATATAACTACACTTGCTGATATCAGATCTGGTACCTGGAAGGATATTGCTCTCTTCACGGTGCTCCTAATCCGCTAGAAATGGATATTTCTACTTACAATTTTTTTTCTATATTCTTAAAGGTGTTAGAATAAAGCTATAAACGTGCAAAACGATACGTGTTTCTCTTTTTAATTCTCGAAAAATTATCTTTTTCTCTGCTGTTACACTAGGAAGAACCCTGAGCTTTTCCTGTTTACGTTTAGGTATGTTTCTGATGACTTTTTGTTTTTTCCTTTTATTTATTTTTTTATAGCTGTTGTTCATTCGTACTCTCTGCACCATTGCACAATGAGAATGTAACGAAGAGGGATTATAATATAATGTACTGGAAATTCTTGTTGTTTGGTCTGTTTCGAGTAAATGGTTTCTGTAGGTGGTTCGGAGTAGCGTGAAAGGTGAAGGTATTATTGACCTGTACTACTTAGAGGAATTAGAGGATCGCTTATTGCATGGCTACAGACTGTGGGGTATGCTAGGTGTTCAGTGAAAGTATTACTGTGTCGAGTATGTACACTATGTTCCTTTGATTTATGAAGTTTCTAGAGGTTCACTGAATTTTGTGAAACAGCGATCATCGAATGATTATGAGTAGTTTATTTCGAGCAGTGACATTGCTAGATGGGAATAACCAATCAAGATATGTAAATGAAATCCTAGTCCGTTGTTTTTATTATAATTGTGCTTCTCAGTTAACATTTTGATAAAATATAGTGATATTTATCACTCTACCCGTTGGAGTTAAAATTCAAACCTCATCTAAAACACTAAGATGTTATCAGCAAGATAACTTTTATTTTGAAATGAAAAATAACTTAAGCCCTTCTGCAGGTGATGACCAATTACACCTAAAAATTAAAACATAGTAGTCTCCTTTGTATCAAAATAAAACTGAAAACTTTGCGGCATTCTAAACTGCCATATTATTTGGAAAAGTAAGAATTCCCAATTTGTGCGGAGTCATGTGCGCCATCATTAGGTTCTGCGTACACTTTATTTACATTTTGATATTATTCGTGGCGGCCGGCTGTCCGCCGGAAGTATCGTAACGACACGTCTCCCATTCACATACGTGTATATTGTTTCATGAGAACTGTGACGCCGCAGAAAAGGGTCATGTGAACGTGTCACGGGCATCCACTGTATACTTTCATTGCGAATCCGAGCTCGTGGGACGTTGACCGAAACGAGTAAATAAATGGTTCTCCCTTGCAAATCGAGTTCGACACCTTTCATGTACACACTTCCTGGAAGGTTATAAGTTTCTCAGGATTTTCTGCAGCTACTAGACAAACCGAAAATAACGCGGATTTTCAGATTTGATAAATTCCTCGTTTACAGAAAGTACTTACACGTGATGAGTGTTTGCATTAATTGTTAGTGGGTTAACGAGTGCCATAATATTTAATTTCTTTTGATGAATTTCAAGATTCCTTCCTCTACCTCCTTTGTACCTATTCTTAGCCTCAGAAACGCGAGATCCTCTACGTTGCAGGAATGAGAATCTGGGGTAGGCTTACATTAGGGGCAACCACTCTGATACGGATGAAACCGTGATGCTCGCTTATGGTACAGATAGACAGATGGCGTTCAATCTCATTGCTCTGCTTACTAATGTACATTTGATATGTAAGAACGACATGAGCAACAGTTGGAGTCCTTCGAAAAATCTTCTACTTTCAGGATCGTCATCAGTTTCTCCCACTTCGTAATTCAATTTCAAGGAATGTCCAAATGTTTCATCCTATATCTCTTATTTGTATACAAAATGCACATTATGTATGTAAATCTTAAATTTATCGCGTCTTTTACTAAGTGCATACGTGGGGCTTGACAGGCCCAAGTGAACAGTTCTCATGATATTGAAATTGATTCAGATAACGATGGTTCGTAGTTTTAAAGAGATATTTGATCAATATTACATTTTGTTATCACATATTTTTGTTAATGAAGATTAAGTGCAATAAATTATGTGCACTTTAAAATTTTTATTTCTCCAAAATATCCGTGAATTTCTAGATTTGGAGATATGGGCCTGTGAGGCCCAACGTGTGCGATACAATAGTTTTAATTTACTATCACTGGCATCCACTAAGTGTGTCATCCACATGAAGGGGGATTCTCGTCTAACAGCCCCAAAAGTAATTGATATTTAAAAATTTTAGTTTAAAAATCTGTTCGTCATATTGGTTTAAACACTTTTGAGATATAATGAGACATCTTTAAACTTGCAGAAAATATTTTTTTATGCAGATCCTTCTTGTTATTTATTAATTATTGTGGAATCTTGCCTACCTCTCCGACGATGTAACTCCCTCTGAGTAAATGTGATTGCAAAAGTAATAGAAGTTGCTTAAAGTCAGATAGTTTACGCTGGGATTGTTCCACTTTAAAGAAAAAAAAAATGAAAAATTGAAGGAGTTATAGCGTTCGAAAGATAAAGTAAGCTTTTTGCTCAGACAAATTTTTGATATCATTCTTTATGTCGACAATAAAATTATTATAAGTAAACACTAAAATTAAAATTTTAGGTCCAGTCCCAGTGTAAATTATTTAACTCTAAGAAAATTTTCTTCTTTTCGCAATCAGATGATTTAATAAATAATAAGAAGGATCGACATATAAAAAATATTTTCTGCAAGTTTAAAGATGCCTCCTTATATCCCAAAAGAGTTTAATGCAATATTAATTTTAAACTTAAAAAACAAATCATAAATTTCGGGGGCTGTTACACGGGAATCCCCCGTTAAAGTTCAGAATTAAATAAATCGTCTCATCTGACAGGAAAATTCTCAAGCTTCCTCAACACAAATCTTCACAACAAAGCTTGTACCTCACAGCTCGTCACTGCAACAGATCCCGCATTCCTTTCTTTTTGGTTACTTTCCAACCAGCCAGAGAAGAAGACAAACGACACGATTTGTAGTATTTGTGCGCATAGTACTCAGTCTAGCCTATTATCCGCGAGAATAGTCAGTATCATCGATTATCAAGCCGCGTTGTTTTGCAATCGTAGATGGACCATCATCCGCGACGCAGTACCCATAATAATGGATCGAGGAATTCCCTGTGTGCCTTCTGTACGCCAGTGTGTATTCCGCGAGCCGGTGCTAAGGTTTTTTTTCCCCGCGGACGCCTATTAGCGAGAAGGGTTGCTCGCGAGGCGAACGCTATCATCGTCGGTGGCAAAGAAGCGTTCATAAATTTATTCCTCTCCCCTCGCCTTCGACCGTGCCCGTATACGTTAATTAGAAACCTCTATGTTGATTTAAGAGCACTGTTAACGAAGTTCCTGGAATGCACACGGGTTAGCACAGTAATGGTGAGACTGCATAAAGAGGCGTCCTCACGGGAGAAGTCGACGCACGCCAATCCCCACCATCATCCACGTGGCTGTACGTGGCGACCCGTGCCTCCTTAAGCCGCGCTCGCAACTTTAATTCCGTTTTCCGATACACATCTTCCGACGTCGGCTGACTTCAAATGACGACTTTTCATTGATACGATGCTATCTGCTTTTATCGCGTACATCAGCGTTTCCCAATTGGTGTTCCGCGAAACGAAGATTAGGGTCCCGCGAAAAGCTATCTCATAATGAAATTAAATAAGGAAAGTGGTAAAATATAGAATAGTAGGTATACCTAATATGATATGGTGTAGGTACAATTTTTTTTATGTTAGTTCATTATTGAAAATGGTTCATAACGTTAGAAATATAAGATTGCTCCTAAATTGAGCGTAAACATGCAACCCATAAAAATCTTTTATTTCTTGCGATTAATTTTGTAAAAATGACATTTGAAAAACGAACTGGTACATATTCCGTATTTGGTTACTTTCATGTACTAAAAAATGTGCAAATTATTCAACGAAAATTTGAGGTGATGTGGTGTCGTCAGGGCATTATGTAAAAAAAAAACTGTTGGCGTTGGAGGTTCCGCTAAATTTAATTGAGTTTGGAAGAGTTCCGTTGCAAAATTTAATGAGGAAACGCTGGTGTACGTTATTCTAACTTCTCGAAGAATTTCACTCCAAAAAATCATTTTCGCCTGTACCTGAATTTCTTTTGTGATAATGCAGAGTTCTTGCTAGAGCTTAGTTTGCCAAATATTCTCTCACCTTAGTCTCTAACATTTTCTAAAGCTACCACTAAAGTCACCACTTTTACATAACCATTTTCAGTTTTCACACCTCGCTCTCGGGCGCAGAGGAGAAACGTGATTAGAGCCACGGAAACAGAACTCTCCCGCGGACACTCGGTCGCGTGAATTAACGCGGACCGTGTCGTTTTACTGCAACGTTATACACGCTTACGCGACGCGATAGGAAAGTCGACGCACCTTCCCGTTTCTCTGCGTCCCCGGGGGAGATGGTCTTATTTTCCGCTGATATAACGGCGATTAAAGCATTTGCCTCCGCGTTTTCATCTGACGGGTACCAATTAACGACGGCACGGCTACGCGAAGAAACGCGAGGGAGATCGTACGATCTCCCACGGTCGGAACAAGGAGGGAACGTCGTCGTGAAGCCGGAAGATTCGAAGCCGGCTAATCGAGGAATCTGCCTTGGATAATAAAACTTACAAGGCTCGCTTGGAACGGGGGGCGGGGGGGGTGGTCGAAGTGTATTCCAACCTTAGATAACGGTTTCTTGAAAATCATCGCAAATGGGTGACGCTTTTTAATTGATTTGTTGCAACCAGAAATGCAGGGTATTGAGGACTTTATCATAGATATGCTAAATTTAGTTTCTTGCCAACTCCTCTATACCTATGCTAATTTTGTTTCGTCTAAATTCCTTTCCTGCACTGGATCACTCAAAATGATGAGATGGGACTTTGAAAGGACCATGAAGCTTGTCAATGAAAGTTCCTTATATTTCGAATAACTGGAGTTACCATATTTTTTCGCCAGCGAACCGAGACAGGTTAAAAAAAGGAGGGGCACACCGAAAATTGTTAAATACAGGGCCATAACAATGTTCAAAATGATTTGCTTCATAATTTTTCCAGAAAAAATTCCCCCAAAATCTGTCTGTTTTAACGTTGCCTAAAGTATAGTCCCCCCTTAAGGCAAATTCAATAAAATTCATTAGATGATTATAAAAATTTATTTAAAGAATAAGATTCAGGTTTCTTATCTTTTTATAAAGCTCGTCCTTTGGGAGTGCCAGGACCCCCCCCCCCCTCTCTCTCTAAGTGCAGTACTAACGACAAAAATCCATTTGGGAGTCAAGTCATATTTATCTATACATAAAACTGTCTTCAGAAATGTTTCATTACCCTTAATTTCATCGTCCAGTGTCTTCCATTCATTAATGAAGCATTCATGGACCGCGACACGTTCGAAAGAATTATTAATCGCAGCGAAAACCGTGTCAGAACGGAGCCTGGAATAACAAATTCCGTCGCTATACGGTCATCCTATCCGGCGGTTTGCATGTGTTTACGGGGCAGCGCGTTTCTCATGTTTGCATGGTGGTTGCGCAATGTCGGCGGTGTGCATGCGCAGCATGCTGTGACTTTTTGAATGTGTGAATCGGAGTGTGTCGCGGAGGATGCGCCCGCGCGAGGGGTCCGCCAACCGAGGTAATGACTGGAGCTTCCTGCTGTTCACAAGCTACACGGGAAGGGGAGACGTCCCCCGTCGCAGGATATCCGACATTTAATCTGATTTCTGGATTATACTGGCGTGGACAGGGCTGAAAGAAACACTCTCACTCTCGCGCGGCCTCCCCTGTCAGTGCCCCTTTCCTCCCTCTTTCGTTTCCCTCGTTTCACCGACCGCTTCAACTGCTAAAAATAATACCCAGCCGTCACCCCTTCTGAACTTTACGAGACGAGTTAGCGGATCGTCCGAGGGGACGCTTTCCGATCGTAGGATGATGGATTATTTTTTAATTGGGTATCGGGGGAGCCGTCCATTCGTAATTATAGTGTGTCGCAGAGCTGCGAGTGCAAAGTGAACTTGGTACTTTGTAGAAAAGAGCGGGAGGTTTTCTGTAAACGGTTGTCTCAAATTTTATGAACTGTATTCTGCTCTACCAATTTGTGTGGCAGTGTGGTTTCAGTAAATATCGTTGACTATTGAAATATTTCCAATGGCAAATGCTATAGTTGCTATTTCAACTACCTAACAGAGGACCATTCACGGCATACTTCCTTAAACATTAAATTAGTCGAATGACCAAATCACTTATCCCCACTAATCACGTGTGCAAGAGTTCTAAACTCAGAAATGTATATTCACTTCAACCACATGCCCTCCAACTTCTTCCCCGACAAGTCCACAAGATTGAACACCCAACGCACAATTTCCTCCCAACTGGGACGCTAAAGAATGAGACTCCCTTAACCGCCAACTGCGTTTACCCACTTAGCACCGACAATTTCCGCCGTTTTCCCGAATCATCAGTCAAACCGTAACAGGAATCGTCGCGACGCACCGGGCCGCTTACCACTAACGATTAGTCTCCTTCCTAATTCCACGGTCCTTTATTTAGCGCGGCAGCCGTGCAACAGGAAGGAAAAAACGGAACGTTAATATGCCGGATGGCGGGCAATTAACCGCGCACGTTTTGAAAATAGTCCGACCGAGGTAGCGCCGCCAAGCCGCGTGTTATTTTTCATTGAACTCGGATGGGGACACACTACCCTGACTGTGTGTGGCTCGTGACGGTGATAATGACGTTACCACCGGGACGTCACGCAACGCAGGCTTAATAACTAACATTTCTCTAATATCATTCTCTTTGCTAAACGAGCCACCGCCTCACGTGGCGAGCATCAGTTACGAAACGCTGTTATTACTTGGCCGCGGATGCATGAGACGACCAGGTGACAATTGCGAAACGTGGCTTTCAGGCTGCGTTTTCCAAAATGGTCGACTGCTCTCCGCGATTTCTAGGTTCTTTAAGATGTTAGACGAGGGAGACGATAAATTGAGATTCCTCTGCTTTCATTACGCGTTGGATACGCTTTGGCTTTGCATGAGCTCTTGTGAGTGTTCTTATGCCTTCTGGACTCTTCATCAACTTGGTCTTCGCTCTGAGGCTATTGCAGTAGGGTAGATAGAATTTTTGAGAGATGTAAGCAGAGTATCTACCCTGTTTGAAGCTTCCTACATTTAAGAATGAGGTCCTCGTAGTAAATTCAAGTCCCTCATAAACTGAAAATGTCAAGAGCCAGCGTTTTCACATTTTAAGAATGTTTGGTTTCTCCCGTAGCTCACAACTGTTTCCATGCAATTAACAGAGTCCCCAATTAGTATCCAATTAGTACCCCAGTAATACGTTCCGACTCTCCCGGCGGAGAGTCAAATCAATAAATTTAATATCCACTTACATCTTCTTGAGCCTGCGAAGCTACATATCCCCGCGACGTAAAAGGATGAAGGCGAACTTTTATTACCGGTTTGTCGATGAGGATGCATCAGGTTAAAGATTGATGCCGATCGATACGCGTTTACGATCACACGTAGCTTGATGCACCCCAGGACAATTGGCTGCTGGTTTGGTCAGGTGATTCGGCCAGTTTTTGGCCGTTCCCAATAATCATGTACCGTGGCGCGCATCGCAAATAAATCGGCGCTGTCATGAATAAACAGGTGCGTTTTATTGGTCGTAATTCCTGGCTATGAAATCGTCGTGTCGGGGGACGAGGAACCGAGCGCAAAAAAAAAAGATGAAGAAGAAGAATCGATTACTGTCTGCCGCCTCGTATTAATTATCGAAGTTACCGGTGCCAACCCTCGTGGCTTCATCCGGTTCGAGTTTACGCCACGCGCTCTCATTAACAATAGTTCGCGGGGCCCTCCTTTCCACTCGATGCTTACGGCAAACGAATCTTTCGACTCTGCCGCGGCTAAAAAACACGCGACTTCCACGTCCCTTGACGTGCACAGTGCACGCGCGCCTCTCTCGGCTGGTTTTATTAAGGATTTATTGCCTCGTGCTGAATCGTAACCAGTATCTTCGCCGTTTACTCGCGGCGCGGCGTGTCTAGTGTCGAATGTTTATCGTCGCCTGCAACGGAAACGTTTGGCGCCTCGGGTGCCGGCCGAGGCCTTTTTACTCGCTGAACTTTGAATGCAGGATGTAACATAGCCTTTGTAAATTGTCGGTAATTATCGATGAATCGCTTCGAAGGATAATTGGAGTCAACATTTCTACCGTGCTCGTGGAAATGAAATCCGTGATAGTGATTGTGAAAGTGGTTGTAAGTTAAAAATCTAAAAAATTCAAATCAACACTTACTACTTTGTGTTATATCACCTTACGTTACCAAATAAGTGATAAGTTCAATTTTTTTTTAAATTTTTCATCGATTTCTATGTATAATTACTTGTACGAAAGGAGTTATTTTACAATTTTTTTAAAAAATGTTTTAAATTTGATATGTAAAATTATCTTGGCAGAATAGTAGGTTAAATTTAGAATTTAGGATATATAAGTTAATTTGTAGATAATAATTTTTTCAATAATTCTTTAATTTATTTTATATAATTATTTTATGACTTTATTTGAACGAAACATTTTTGGGTACATTCAAGATTGTAATGGTCCTAATTAGGGAGGGGTTGTCAAGGTGTATTAGGGAGGGGTTGTCAATTAAGTAGTGTTTCGATTATTCAAGTTTTTGAGCTATTGTACAATAAACGATTAGAAACTTAAAAATTCTTAAATTCTCAAACTTGAAAAAAGAAGTTCCAAATTAATTTGGAACTCAGTATTTCCTCCTCTTCCCTTTTAAAGCCATTACCCAATTCTATAACACGTGAAGCCTTCATAGGTAAACGGGATCATGCTGTGTTATTTACAGAAGTAATTTTACTGAATCGCTTGTCAAGCTGCTACTGAATGTTTCATCCTGTTCGACGTAGACGCGTCTCTGGCGGCCTGCAATGCCTGTATCCCCTGCAATTTTCTTTCCGCTGTTCATTTGTCAAGGGATCTCCTTAAGCCGGGCGATTTGACGCCACTCGGACGCGACACTCGAGTTTAATTTTTCAAGCTTTGGCCGCCCCACGATCGCCGCTGTTTTTCTTCCTTCGCCCGCTTCCCGTGTTTCCAGAGCCACGTAATTATTCCGGAGCTGGAGGCAGCTTGCATCATTTGTCAGGATGAAGGTCCTTCCTGACGTTTCTTCCACGACAGTCGTGACTGCGACCTGTCCTTCAACAGAACAGGAATTTTCGATGAATGCGACGAGAAAATCGACAAAATGGTAGCCAGAGGTGTCCTTTATAAATCTTGCAGCATCTGACCTCTTTTATACGCGACAAGCGATATTTGATTTGATCTCGAGAGATCAAACTCCAACTGTGAATTTAAATGAGGCTTGTTAGAGTAAAAGCGATTCCAAGGAGGTTTTTAAGGTAGTTTGTTGAGAATGAGTTATTTAGTGACTCTATCGGACTTGGTGGCGAAGGAAATGATTAGTAACCAGGGATGAGTAATGAAGTTAGTAGGAAGCAGGAAGTTATTCCTCGAAATGGAATCAGACCTTTCCGCTACTTTTATCTTTTATATTTTTTATTTTTGTATATTCATGATTGATTCATCCACGGTTTCTGCTGCTCCATCTAGGTGACCTCTTGTCTTCAGGCAGTTTCTGAGAAAGGAATCAGGAGGATAGAGGTCCGATTATCAAGCTTTAATTATATCCCTCAGTTGGGAGATGGTAGAACCAGGGTTATTTCTCTGCGAGCAGTTTGCTAGAATCTTTGAAAAGGAAAGATAATCTTAGTTTAATTACTATCTCCTCCGTTTATTTTATTATTATGATGCTTGTTCCTTTTGGATCATGCTCTAGGCCAACCACGAGTTTCAGACAGAATTACAAGTCAGTTGTTAAGGTTGGGATTAAAATGTACGAAAGTGTAGAATTGATTTGCATAACTCATCTGGTTTCAGGGTCAGAAAGAATCAATTTTCTTAAGTATCTGTAGCTGTCAAGAATTGAAGAATCCTTGTAGAAAACACTGTAAGTCCCCAAATTAAATTCTACATATACTATAGTATTACCATTGTCACGTAGAACATTTATCAATAATCTTTTTTTTAATTTGGACACTTACAGTTTTTTAAAAGTACTCGTCAATTATGCGACTAATCTGATACGAATCTGCTTCAATTGGAATCTACATGTCCTTGTGACTTAGTTCCTCAGTTTCCATGCCGGTATCATAAGAAATTAGTGATGTAAGTTTTGGTAAATTTACAAAAATTTCAGGGAAGGTATTGAATATCATATATCCGAATGTAATAAGTTAAGTGGTTCGACGTACGAATGTGTGACGTTGGATAAGTGGTGCAATCGTGGTGAAAGCTTCGAAATCAATTTCTTTTTTCATCATTGAATCTCGAACACACAATGAACTGTAGTAATTGGCTTCTGAAATGCAATTTCTGATTAACAAACTCCCCGTAACAATTCCATCGCGTGTCCAGGTATCTTTTATCGGGGATCAACGTTTTCGTGGAACAATTCGTGTCACTCTGGAGGTTCTACGGGCGATGACTACGATCCATGATAGTTGGTTGCTGCAGTTTCGCAAGAAAAGGGACCAGCCAGCAAAAAATCAATATTCCAGGGTGCACGGTGAATTGAGATACGAGGCATTTGACGACGATTAGACCCACCAGTGTGGTCCGATTCGTGAGTGTGTCTAATCTGTAATTGGTACGGGATCTCGATGCTCCGAGCAGCGAAACATCACGAGAAGAATTTTGCTCTCGAAAATGTGACTGTACTACCTGCGATTTCAGCAACTCTACAATCTCCATTCTAAATAATGCCTCTTCTAAAAAACACCCCTCCATCTCGACTTCTCTCACGCCTTATCGCATTTATCAAAAATAAATTGCCAAGTTTTCCAAAAACAAAGGGTAACTGCTGTAAATCTTATTTAGTCAAATTTTAAGTACCAAAATTTGAGTGTCCGCTGCAAGTCCAAGTAAGCCTATTTATCCATGAATTTTCAGGATTCATTTTTCACATTTCAAGCAAATTAAATCACTCAAAATTAATGGCACCCTGACCCAAGCTACACTTAACTCCACCCCAGTAATCGTTCTCCCGTTTTATTCCAACTTCCAATTGTATCTTCCCAATGTATCGGAACATCAGAACTACACGTACGGGTCTCGTGCACAGGTATCGAGGGAATTGCACGAGCGGTGTGGTCCTTCATTTTGGCACCTGTCCACCAGGACAAATGACCGAGCGGAGCGGCTTCATGGGCCTGATAACGGCGCGCCGGTTAAAAGGAAATTAGGGTCGGCGCAATTGTGTGCGCGCGAAGGGCAGCGAAGGGCCCCTCCTCGCCGCAAGGACGAGGGGATAATCTGCTGTCATTGAGGATGGTATAATGGGCCACCCGTGAACACGTCGCCGTCCTGGCCACGTTTTACCCCTGCAGCCTTGGTCCGCAGCGATCGCTTGGCCCGTGATGAAGAAATTTTTGCCGCGGACCGTGCGAAATTACGCGACGTCCCTTCGCGAACGTGGGACGCGCGTGTGCTTAACGAGATAACATCCGGACATTGTTGGAAATTATCGTCGGTGCCGCGAGCCACGGCAGGTGGGCAGGATCCTCGAGGTTTCACGAGAGGTTGCCCGTCGTTTTGGGGACCAACGAGAATGGGCAATTTACGCTGGGGGTGCATCACCTCGGGCCGATTGAGAGCTTAATACCCCTCAGAGTGTCTCGCAACCGGAGCTGGTGTAATTGCGTTGGATAACAGACCTTCTGTTCACCCTTCGTGGTCACGCGGGGTGTATGGCACCCCAGGATATATCTTCGCCAATATTTCTGTAAATTTGTGGATCTCAATAATAGAATTTAAAAATTTCGTGAATTTAAACAAAAAAAAATTGTTTTTATATAGAACTATTTTTCAAATACAAATTTTAACATATCAAAATTTAAATTTCTAAAAGAAGGCGAATGTACAATAATTTTCACTGAAAAGTTAGAAGAGTTAAAAATACGAAAATGGTAGCTGGGGTGCAGCGAACCCCGTGTGACCAATTTGTGACTATAGAAGGTGTGACTACAGAGGGTCAATCCTCTTTTTATTTGAGGCTTTGGGTGATATGTATGTGATTACCGAGCTCAGTTTTCATTTCACACTGGGGCATTGCGACTGGTTCATCGAGGGGGGATAAATAAATTTCAGGCAAGGTGCAGTTGAAGTTGACACTCGAGGTTCAGGTTCTCGGAGTACTGCAGTGTTATTGGTCCCTTTGCTCAGGTGGAGGTGGGTTAATCTCGTTTGATTGAGAGCGTAGGTATCGCTAGTGTGACTAAAAATGCGAATTGGCTTTACTGTGTTGGATAATGGATATTCTGTGAACTCTGAGTCACAGGAAAATTTGAGTGACAGGTGTCGTGTGGCAGCTACTTTTAAAACATATTCGTCACCGTTCTGATTTTGCATTTTACACTCAGAAATTACGTGTGGCTTGGCGAGGAAGGCTAAGGATGATTCAGAAGTGGCTGAGATATATCACTTCATTACAAGTCAGGGATATTAAAAATTCATCATATTTCATACCCGGTCATTTTCTAGTTCAGGTCGGCAACATTAGTCAAATGTGGATCTTTGGGTATCTAAATATGGCTCTTTTGATACTTGAAGGAATACAAAAATTTGCAAAGTGTTCGCCACCTAATATGAATTAAGGGGGGAGCCTGATTTAGGACGCTGAAAACACGGTAATTTTTAAGAAATATTTTCGCAACAAATACAAAGCGAATCTTTCCAAAACATTAAGGGTTTTTTGTTTTAAAAAATAATTGTTGTACATCCTGGCGGATTCAATTTTTGCCTGAAATAAAAAAGCTGAAGTTTTTTTTAATTGGCATTAATTCATATCGTCGATGTATTAAATAATTAAATAAATAAGAAAAAAGTTCGCGAAGTTATGGGACTTTAACGAAAAAGTTATGATTTTGACGGAAAAATTTCTATGTTTTTGTGAAAAAAAGATTTAATTTAATTTCTGCATAAATGTTTTTCATTCATCGATGGTGGTTGGTCAGTATGTATTGGTCAAATAAAGATTCCTCTATCGTGTACACAAGTTTAAAAAACGTGGTTTCGGGAAAATCCGATTTTTTCAGCGTCCCAAACTAGGATCCCCCCTTAATATACTGTAAATTTGTAATCGCAATGACTCTGGCGTATCGCATGCTTACTGTGTACTTGGTTCATCTGCGCAAAGAGTATGTATTTTTGTGTTATTAAATTTCTATGGCTCTTCTAAAGTAAAGAATGTATATTTTACGACCTTTTGGCCCTTCTTAATTGCCGAGTCGTTGACCCCTATTCTAGTTGACGAATCTTCAGTTCAATTTAGCTAGACAATTCGTGTTGCAGCCCACGATATATCGAGAAACTGTCACCGAAACACCCTATACCTATTAGTAGGAGTTTCAACAATTATAGCGTTTTTCCACGTAACATTATTGTGCCGTGTTTATTTCGTTGAATGCTCAATACGCGGAAAGGTGACGCGCAACGGAACGCCTCGCAGCGGAAGACGGGGAATTCGTATGCGAATTTGGAAAATTGTTGACGCGCGAAAACTCGCGTTATCAATGTTTGTTCCATAATGCAGGATTTAAACCTCTGCCTGTAGTTTGCGATATCCAGAAATTGCCTATGTATTCTGCTAGCTAAACGTATGAGACTTGAGTATGTATTTTTACTCTCCAAAAATTCACAATTCGCAATGATAAAAAAGTCACAACCACCACTGTCCTCTCCGCCACAGTCACTTCAGTTGCATTTCGATTCACACTTGTGGCTCAAAGAAAATTTAAATTTAAAACCCGTATTTCTACATGTCTGCATAACAAACTTAAGTAATACGAACTTTCTTTCTTTATTTCTCATAGAAATGTCACAACCTCCACTGTCCTCTCTGTCACAGTCATCTCAATAGCATTTCCATTCGTACTCGTAGCCCAAAGGAAACTTAAATTTAAAACGCATATATCTATATGTATGCATAACAAACTTACTACCAACTTTTCTTTCTTTATTTCTCATAGAAATGTCACAACCTCCACTGTCCTCTCTGCCACAGTCACATCAATAGCATTTCCATTCGCACTCGTAGCCTAAAGGAAACTTAAATTTAAAACCCATATATCTATATGTCTGCATAACAAACTTACTACCAACTTTTCTTCCTTCATTTTTCTATTTATCAAAAATTCTTTGCTATTTTTAACAGAACTATCTTACTCCTATTACCTTTCACGGTTTAAACTGTCCTTCCACTACTGCACAAAACACGTTGATAGTACAGCTTAAAATACATTCATCCGTGCCTCGGTAACGCCTCGTCACGTGTACTCACTCTCCATTACCCATAATTGCCCGAAGGAAAAAGGCGTCTAGCAATAAATTGCCGACGGAAAGGCCGCCGCGCCGGGGACTTTTCCTGCGGGCGCGTATCTCGTCGCGATATCGCGGAGCTGAAGCCCTATAACAGGTGTATCGGAGAGGTTTCCGGGCCATATCGCGTTATCGCCGCGCCGCGAGGCGACGATACAGCGCGAATATCATCGTCGAAACGACGCTGTCATCCGTGAACTGCGTTTTTTACAGCGTCGATTAGCTTATCTCCGCCCTGTCGTAATGGCGACGCTCGTCTGGCGACGGCGACGTGTGCAAAAATCAGCAAGGAAAGGGGACGAACGGTGGCGCGGGGCTTTTATCTCAGCTTTCAGCCGTGTTATACGCGTCCAGGATAAACCTCGCTCGAATCGCGAGGCGTCATAAACCGACCCAATTGCACGTGGAGACGACGGGGGCCCGTGGGTTTCAATCCCGCGGCTCGGACGCGCGCTGCACGGGGATCGAGAGTTTTATAGGAAACTGGGTGGTCGACGATTACCTTGGACTTATCGGCGAACCGGATGAACGGGATCGGGAATCTCTCCGGTGCGATCTCGGTGAACGGCGCGCCTTTCGTATCGGAAATCGATACGGATCGTTCTCCGGGATATCACGTGAAAAACGAGCGCGCAGGTCGATAGAGCGAACCTCCGTGCTTTTTATTTGAGTTGATAAGATTAAATGTGTTCAGCGGGAGGGAGGGAGGGGGGGGGGTTGTATTCGGAAGATTTGGAAGTTGATTCGATCGACAATATTCTGCGTCGACCACTGCCTCCGCGACTTTTTCTCCTCGTATACCACATCAGCTGTTTCGAGCGCCGCTTGAATTGGAGATTTATTCTGGCATGGATCGTGAATGACCAGGGGGAAGTTTGAAATTCAATTCAGCGTGCGTCAATCACTTGATTTAATTCGGCTCTGTTCTTCGCGCGAGTTCATCGAGATTCAAATTGAACATTAGAGCAGACTGATGTTGAGATTTTTATATTGGCAAGCTTGCGATCGTGTGCAACGTTTTCTCTCAATTTTCTTAGTTCTCTTCTTTTTGTTCTCAATGAATATTTCACGCTAAAGACTCTGAATTAAAATCCTACATGAGCATAGACGTTTATTCCAGGTTTAATAGATTTTGAAACAAAGGAATCTCCCTACTGTCAGCGGTTCTAAGATTTTCCCTATTTTCAGGTACAAGGAGCCTGCAGCGTTAGCTATCCACTCATCAAGCCACGGCGCGTCAAGGCTCGTCATACGAGTTTTCTAATGCATCTGCTTCTAAGTAAACGCGAAGAAAGAAAAACGTGTCCCCGTCTCTCTTGGAAAACGTGTTCGAGTGCACACGCGGCAGCGTCAGGTCTTTCCACGATTCGTTAAGTCGTCTCGCGACAGGCACACGAACGGCACGTAAAACAAATACGTGCGCCGTGCACGCGGTGGACCTGGTCAAATAGGAGCGTATCTGTTAAAAAAGGTCAGGCGGTTGCATTTTATTAAGTGCAAGTTTGTTCCCTTAGTATTTCGAGTCCACTGTGCGAAACGGAAATCAACATATGAAGGGTGAGGGGAAAACAGGGAATGTCATGAAACAGTTTTCTCGAGGAAATTAATTTTTAATACTTTACTCCACCAGTAGAGAAGCAAGGTTCGATGAATTTAATGTTCTTATATAATTTTCTTCTTAAATAATTTCTTATTTTACCTTGACGATAGAAGCTTGAAGCTTATGCTTAGGCAAAGAGTAGGGACATTCCGTATTTTTTAACCAGGAATACCAAACCTTTAACCTTATCTTACGGGGGCATTTGAACTTTGTAACGCTTTGTGATTTAATAGTTCTGTAGTTCCAGTTGCCACCAACAAAACATGCTACAAATAGCAAAATCATGAAAAATGGGCATTCCTCGTTTTTCTCTTACCGCCATATCCATTCTTCTTTTACTTGTACTATGATCTTCCTGGGAAATATATTTTCTAACCTGTAGGAGCGAAGCACTGCATTATCTTCCAATGTACAGAGGGAGGCCAAATTATTATACTCAAAACATTATCGTCACTTTTTGGGATTATTTTAAAATGGATTTAATACAATTAAGAAAAAAATCTTAAATTTTCCATTAAAGGTTCTGGAAGTAAAGTTTCTTAGCTTTCCAAAACACTCATGAAAATTTGTATACGATCATGAGGTTGCAAGTTATAGGTGGTGAAAGTGAAAAGTACCATTTTTGCTTTGATCGCAAATAACTCGATCAATAAAAATCATGCAATAAAACGAAATTGAAGAGAAAAGTTTGCTCTATAAGAACTCTTCGTTGGATTTACTGGAAAATCTTTTTGGCCCGTGCATACGTTCAAATTAGACAAAAATGTCTGAAACTTCGTTTCCTGCGCTTCATCTTGATAAAACAGTATCATGGTAGTGAATGAAAAACAAATTGAGTCCGTGATTCAAAAACTAGAAACTTCAAGTATTAAAATGCGTTTTGAAATATTTTTTGCGACCATTTTTTGCAGAGATACAGCCATTCCATCGCTTAAATTTACCATCTCTCCATCCTTTTTGTTCGAGTATAATAATTTGGCCACCCACTGTAACATAGTATTATCTTTTAATTAACAATGCATTCTACCAATATCCTTCTACAGAATCTGTATTTCGAAATGTGGGAGTAGTTTTGGATACCCCTGAACTGAAAGTAAAGTGCAGTGCGAGGGCCATAATTTTCTGTATTCACGTTTCTACTTTTCTTCAATATTCTACCTCCTAGCCCTCGTTCTCATTAGTCAAGTAACTTGACTTCAAATTGCTTGAATTCAAGTGACTTGAAACTACATTACCAATGCGAACCTGTTATTTACTTGACTTAAAATATCCTTTCAGGTTTCTTTGAAGTTTCAAGTGAAGTAGAGATTCTTTCAACTTTACTTGCCTTTACTTGACTAATGTAAACGAGGCTTTGGAGAAATATGAATAGCTTGCTTGAAGCTTCTTTTATAGAATGAAGTGGTAGTAGTATGTTCCTAATATTCTTTACTACCTGTCTTTTTCACTATCAACTAACATTCGTCAAGTACTTGCACCGAGAACTAACGAAAGATTTGCTATGATTCTCAACGATGCCAGAAGATCATTAATTCCCTCACTCGCCACTAAACTATCGCCTTGTCCATTGAAATGAAAGTAAGCTTGAAGTCCAGCGTCTCGCGCCGCTCATTTGAATGTACAATATTTCTCACTCGCTCAGTCGCGTTCCATTTTTCTAGCACGTGCCCGATATAGGTGGTCGTTAACGTTATGCGAGTTTTTACACGGGAACAAGGCTGTGCGCCTCGTGTTCGTCGATAAACGTAGAAACGTGTTCGCCGTGCCCCATCACGCGATTACGCTGAAGGTGAGGCGAGAACGTCACCGAAGATACGTCGACATGCTGACGATACGTGGACGAGCACACGCAGGTCCGTCACGTTTTCGCGGGGCCACGTACGACTTCGTTCATTACGCGAATCGATCCTGATCGATAGCTTCTCCACGCGCGGGTCGCCGGGAAGCGTAGCTGCCAAACGCCACGAACGAGCGACACTAATAGGGGAACAGGAAATGGTAACGTACGCTGTGCAATGGCGTGGAAGAATTTTGATTGGTATGCGAAGCTCAAATGAACTGCTGCTACTTGAGAAATCTCTGCAATAGCACCTACATCTATTCAAATCAAAATGATTTGCGTTATGCTCCTTCAAAAAAAAAGAAACTTTCACTTGGGCTGGACCAAAGTTTGCCATTATGCTTCACGATGCTTGGGACTATGTAAGAAGAGGAAGTAGCGGAGAAGCGCGTAGATAAATATGAAGAAAAAAAAAGGTAGTCGTTTCTTCCGCCATAGTATTGGAAGGAATTTCTTAAATGGCTCCATCAACGTGGCTGAACACCGTGATGGACAAGAAACTTAATCTCGAAGAAGAACGCTGTTATCTAGGGTTGAACTGCGCGCGACGTGCGGTATCTAACCCGGCTGAGACAACATTTGAGGAAACTTAGAACCTGAGCGCAGGTAGATATATACGCTCAGAACCGCTCCTCTCTGCTCTGGGAAAGTCAAACAGTCAAACAACCACGCGCACCAAGTGTTGACTCGCGGCATACATTTGGTAGGAACACTTCCCCTACGCCTCGCAAGACAAACAACCTGTCGTGATAATGATACACCGGATAACGGCAGATAAAAGTGCAAGACACTTAGACGGAGAAGGGAATCGAATATTGGTAGCGTTTATTCCACGAACGAGGCACGTTATATGAGAATATTTTTGTCGAAGGACGTCGCCTTGAGCGTTTCCAACGGGGACCAGAAGTTGAATCGAATGAAGCTTTTACATTGGTACAGGATCTATTAAATTGCTAGGATACAATTAATATTCCGAAGAGAATAGAAAATTAAAGCTAAGTGCAAAGTAGCAAGAGATGTTGAAAGGTTGGCACTGTTCACCTTGACTGCTCCGTTTCCTAGATTTTCACAGGAAAAGTAATCCAGTGATGAAGGAATTCTCTAGAAAATTCTTCAGCACAGTGTGTCCGAGGCTAGTGGTAACTCTGAGCGATTTGTAATGTTACAAAAACCCTCAGCCTTCCTCCCCGGCTGAAGGGTCTGCAAAAAATTTAGCGCACCTTCCGAACGACGCATTTTTCCACCAGCAGAGCAATCATTCCCGACGTTCACGAACCCTCCACCCGTAGGGCCTTCAAAGTCGGTCTTCAGCGTGGGTGCACGCGAGGATCGTGAGCTACCATCGCGAGAGAAGGACCACGGGAGCGGAAGGAAGAAGGACACGAGAGAGCCAACGATTCATTCCCACAATTACGCAACCGCGTTCCCTGTATCTCGGCCTTCGAATTCGTCCTTAATGAAGGATAATCACGTTTAATTGCCCGCCCCGAGGCGTCGGCTGCACCCTCGGGCCAGGATCTCTTACACTCTTACTAACAATTTCGTGAGACCATCCCGGGGCACCTCGTCTCTTTCTGCCTCGCAATTAGAAGAGCCTAGCTCGGTCAAAGAAAGCATTAACGACTCTCGGATCCAGCGGAACCTGTGGTTCTATCGCATAAGCTTTTAAAATGGCTAGGCAGACCTGAGATTCAGAGATTGGAACTAGGGCGGTTATGAATATTCTAACTAAACTACTCGAATATTCGAGTATTCTAAGTATTCGAATATTCCAAGCAAAGTACTCGAATATTCGAATATTTTAAGTAGGTAAAGTATTCGACTATTCAAATATTCGAATATTCTACGTAAAGTATTCAAATATTCTAAGTAAAATATTCGAATATTCGAATTTCTAAGTAAAGTAGAATATTCGAATACCAGTGGAATTCGAATTTGAGTCTCGAAAGTTATTCGAATAATTAGGAGTATTCCAACTTTATTCGAATAATTATTCGTATTCGAATATTCGAATTATTGGAATAAATTATTCGTATTCGAAATGATTCTCTAATCGGAACCTTTAAAATCTGTAACATGTAGAAATTCAACTTCTTTTAACATCTCTTTGATTCTTCAACTTCCAACTATTCTATTCCGTGTTTACCATTCGACTTCAGAAAAGAAACATTCTATTTTCGTTGACCCTCGCTGGAGGTCATAGTATACTTCCCATTTACCCATACTTCCCTGTTCCATGGATTACGCAGCGAAATGATAAAAATCTCATGCATTCTTGATTGAGCTGTGATCGTCGCCAGGCTTCGCTGACGCCCGTGTCACCGTCAACGTCGGATCAGCTTCTAATTGCGCGGATAACCACGGTAATTCCGTGGTTGAGGGACGGGAAAGTCGCGGCGTGTCAACGGTTTTAACTGCGATGTAAATCATGCCGATAAGTATCGCGCTGCCGTGTGCTGCCGCCACGTCGAGCAAGTAAGGTCGCGCCTCAGTGTCTCTCTTTCCTTGCCGTGTAATTAATCATTTCTTGCCCCTTTCCCACTGAACAGATAACTGCGGAGCGGTGGAGTTCATGGGCTTCAATGGTGGCGAGTAATTAAAAATTCCAAGTGGAAGCAGACGCTTCTGGGTAGCGACTGACGCGTTCTTTGACAGGGCTCCTGGAAATCCCCGAGTTTAAAACGAAGGTTCTTCTATAATATAAATCCTTGATTGTTCCTTCCTATTGTGGTTATACAGGGTGAGCAGAAACACCTGACGGTTTTCAAAATGAAGTAAAGAGGCATTACTTTGTATAACGAACCTTAACATTTTCGCTACCTGTGTCGTGCTGCCTCCGCGTGTATTATAGGCTAAATACGCCAAATTGCAGCTTCCACAGCTAAAGTGTTAATAGTGTATTAATAATCTATAAAGAAAAGAGATTTATCTCGAATAGAAAATTCGCTCTAACACCTTTTATTTCCATTTAAAAATTACCTATATCTTTCAAGTGGCCTCCGTTACACTGCACACACTGCTAGAATCGATTTCGGAAGCTTAAGGTCACGCGCTGTAAAACATCCTGTGGGATGTTTGCAATCTTTTGCGTTATACAGGGCGATGTGTTATATAGACCCATCTTCTCGAAATTCTGTAACGAGGTAGTGCTAAGCGTTGATTAAAGCGTCTACGAAACTCTGGTTGAATAGTCGTTACAGACTTTGTTCGAATAACTAGCTCACAGTCGCTGTATACTAAACAGAACTCCAAGAGGGAGTACCTGTGGTAACACACGGAGCAGCGTTCAGGTGTCAATTCATAACGCGAGAAATTCTCATTTCGAAACAGTCCGATGTTTCTTCCTATCCCTGTACACGGTGTATCAAAGAACACACTTGCTGGCTTGGTACTCAAGGATATCCATTCCTTCAGAAGACTGCTATCCAGACGGGAGTTTGCTACTTTTTCCTACTCTTGGCTTGATATTATGGATATGAAATACATTCTCGAATGTATGTCCTATTTGATTCTGAGGATTAAGATACTATCGTTGGATCGCTCCTTGAGGAAAGATTTATAGATGCGCGTAGCAATTGTGATCTACGTACAAGATCATCCTAGAGAGTTTTTGGGCTAGTGACCTTACTGCGAAGCTCGCAACGCGTAAAGGATATCACGTGCGCGCGATAAGATGTAGCTGAAATTAAATCTTTCTAACGGATTACCTTGCTGGTCTATAAAATCCAATCTTAACGCGGCAAGAACAGCCGGCCCACGCGTTTCTACGGTGAAACATGAGTATCCTGGCGGTAGCGGCAATCGGCCGCATTAGAGCCGACACTAGATCCGAGTATGCGAATTTTTCAGCTTCCCTGTCTCCGGCGTAAAAGATACTTATACCCTGCGCGCCGTATTTACGGTACTTTGAATGTGAATTCCATTCCTAATGCCCAGAAAGCCGTTTCAGCGGCGCGCGTCTATCTGGCGCGGCGGCCGCGGTGATTTCCGCCGGGGGATTTTCAGCACGCTGGGAAACTTGCTTCCCACGTTCTGATGGCTCTAACGACAGTTCCGTCCGCGAGAACTTCGATTTTCTTCGTCTATGGATGCTTAGAGTCTCGCTGAATGAATTACAAATGGGCCACGATGGTACTGAATTGACTACAGCTGTGGCTAATTCTGTCTTCTAAACGGTCGGCCTTGTGCAG
This sequence comes from Andrena marginata, assembly GCA_963932335.1. Taxonomy (NCBI): domain Eukaryota; kingdom Metazoa; phylum Arthropoda; class Insecta; order Hymenoptera; family Andrenidae; genus Andrena; species Andrena marginata. Next base: position 28,564,629 of record OZ010659.1, on the reverse strand, counting down.
TGGCGGATTCAAGGGGAAAGGCCCAGGTAGCAAATATTCTGGGAGACCGTGTATACATAACAGAATAACAAAAAAATTTATGCGCGTGTGGTGTGAAAATTGTGGGAAATAAAAAAAAATTATTGTTTGGATGAAATCATATTTTTTTTTGCAAGATGGGGCCCTGTGTGGGCCTTCTGGACAGGGGTCCAGGCGGCAAGTGCTCATTGGTCGCCCGTTAAAACCGCTACTGGCATTGTGTGTTGCTTTGGGGATTAATTGGCAATGTGTTCTTTTATTACGTTACCGTTATAGTATATTGACCGTAAGAAAGTGCTGGTTCCAAAGGTTTAAGACAGTGGCGCACTTAGGATTTAATCTTGGGGGGAGCCGAGTTGAAAGAATAAAAATATTTTTAATGCAAATTCAATGAAATTAGGTGATTATAAAAAATTATTTGAAGACTAGACTCCAGTTTTCTTTTCTTTTTACAAAGCTCTTGAGTTACTTCAGTCGTGGTTAAATTAATCTCTTTTTTCCTTTTTTTTGGGGGGGGGGGGAATGCCAGGGCATTCCCTGGTTCGAGGGATGTAGTTCGGGAGAGTAAACTCGTAATAGAGAGTAAGTTAAAGGGGACTAGTGATCTTATTATAAACTAAGCGTAAGTTTCTTGAGTACTTACCTTAGAAACGACAAGTCATTTGTCATTTTGTGTGACACCGAGACTCATAGTAGAGTTCTTAGACAAATGAAAATTCCAGAGTTACTACTTAAGTATTTAATAGAAAAACACTTTCGACTAACGATATGGGCGGAGATAGAACACCAGTTCAACCATCCAGGTTTAATAATATAATTATTATCCGTTGATGCGTCATGGAGAAAATCTCACCTCGTGATTGATGTTGAAGATCTTTCTCGAAGATGCGATAGATGTACCACGTTCCAACATGCATAAAGGGCGACAAATATTAATTAGTGCCATAGGCGTGCATAAATTGCGGAATGCGGCTGCGTCGTTTAGGGTGCTCATAAATAACGCCGAAAGTATGATTTCGCCTGATAACCGCCTGGGGGTAATTAAACTCTTGGGGTAGTTACAGGGTCCTCGAGGGTTTCTGCGTAAAGGAATGTTGAGATATTTATACGAGGGACAGTAAAGGTAGAACTTAAGTTTGGTGATGGCATGATAGTTCAAATTTTCCTTTTTTCTTCTATTTTTCTGTCTTGCCCCCACCAAATCACTATAAATCACTTTTTAGAGTGGATGCATCTTTCGTGGCGTAGCTGTATAGTGTGAATAATATTCTCTGCAATTCTATGGAGAATCTTTTTTTTATAGGGTTACAATTAGTTGAGTTTAGAGATAGGAAAAAACAAGGAAGCTTTCTTTCAACCTCTTCCTAGAATTTCATGGTACCAAGTTAATATTTTATGGTATCCTTTAATTAATATAATATGGTATCAAGTTAACGTGCCTGTGTCTCATATTAGGCATGTACTTCTCAGACTTTTCACTCATCTTTCTTAAATTAAATATTAAATTTTTCTTCCAACACCATGAAAGTACTGAGAATAAAAGAACAAACTTTCAAATTATAATCTAGCTACCCAGTCTGTTCTCAATGAAAAAGCCGCGATACCTCCAAACAGAGAAAACTAATTATAACTCGATACCGTGTTCGTATTACCCACTTTACATAAAAACTTACACTTTCCAGCATCCATTCAGCTTCAGACAGAGCTCGATACTTTCAGTTTCAATTACCCTTGAATAATCTCTGAAAAAGGAGCAGCCGAATCCTTCGATGCCGAGTAATCGGCCGAGCGCACGACACACAGAGGAAACGGGTTTCTCGCGAAACGCTTTATCCGTTATTTATTATCGCTTCCCCAGGAATTACATTCTTTCGTCGGGTCTTAAATAAGCCCGGCGCACGAAGCGATGGTAGCACCTAACAACTTAGGACCAGGGACAGGAGACGTTCAGCTGCGCTCCCTTAGAAGGGTACCGCTCGTTAATTCGTGCCGTTAATGATAATTGTATGGAAATATGAAATATACTCGGTACCCGTACCCGAGCTGCTGCTCATTTATTTCAATACCGGTTTCGATAATACGCCGCGGATTATTATTTCATATGGCGCGGCCGTGGAAGAGGCAGAGCGCCAAGTACATTTCTGCGCCATAGGGAGGATTACTACCCTCTCGCTAAAAAACCGAAAAACAATCATACTTGCTCCCTGCGTTGCTCGTTGAATCGTGTACAGGTGTTGCAATTCTGGTTTAGCTCGTTTAATGGAACAGTAGGTACCATACGACGTGGGTAGACGTCTGGCCTTCGTGTGCGCAGACTTTGTATCTGCTTCAACATATTATAGTTGCTACGTGACTGCAATTACTATACACCGACGAAGGAAATTGTGAGAGTAATGATTTTCTATAAGTGACTTGCACCGAATATCGAGCACTGCGAGGCGGGCTATCATTTTGTGCTGCTCGCCTGTAATGCGCATCCGAGGCGGCCACTCTCCCAATTACAATTTGCCACGATGATTTCACGAAGAGTCTCCTCGTTAGAAAAAATCGTGGCTCCACCTTGCGCCTATTAAAGGGGGCCCGGTGGAAGCTCTCACAAAACGCTTGTTAGCGCGGCGAGACGAAACTGTCGGTCGCGGGGCACGTTAATCCGGCGAATTATTATCATTATCGTTAATCAGGCGAGGCGGTGCGTTCGATTGGTACGTTCACACGATCTGCCGATAATTTTGTATCGGTCATTAGGTTTATTGCCCCGGCCGCGGCGCGAGTTATCGATGACTTACGGTGGATAGGATCAAGGTGCAGTAATTATTCGCGGCGTGAAGGGAATAATCGGTTCCTTGATTGCTCAATCCCCCTCCCCTCCCCCTCGGAACGGGACCCGCCGCTTAATCGTTACTCATCCTCGAAAAACCTTGAGCGCTATCTCGTTGCGCCGACTTTTAATTTGCGTATTAGCGGCCCTATATACCTACGCCCGATAATTAGTCCCCATCGATGGGGTCATTAATATTTTCCTGGCGGGGACCCGCCAGCCTAAATGCAATTACTCCTGACGTCGGTCGCCAGGCCTGATCGCGATTATGTCGATCGATCGTCGTCCCGGGGCTGACAGACAGGGCCTTTAATCGAGCGCGAGACTTTCGAGTTATCTCCCTTGGCTTGAAGCGTCGAAGGAGCTTCGAGGGTGCGGGTAACGAAATTGGTAGGAATGTTGTGGTTTGTGTCTGTGAATGTCTGGTGGGGATGGTTATCTTGATTGTAAGAGGAATTATGAGAGGGATATGGGTGGATTTTGATTTTTGGTCCAACCCTCCAACCGTAGAATATCTTATCGCCGTCTGTTGTTTCTTTAGCAATAGGGTTGACCCTTAAGCCTGCCCTACACGATGAGACTTGTCTTGAGACATGCCTCGAGACGAGGTCTCATGTCTCGTATTGGCAAGGTGAAGAGAAGGAGAGAAAGAGACCTGTCTCAAGACACGTCTCGAGGGCAAGTCTCATTGTGTAGGGGCCGCTTTAGTCTAGCTTCCAGATACATTGTTTGCATTCAGTATATTTAAAAACAAAATAAATAAATTGTGTGTTTATTAATATTTTTGCCGTATACTACGGAGTAATGTTAATGTTCGCTTAGATCTGTATTGCTTGAGTGTTAATAAACAGTCGTAAACACAGATTTTTCTATATCGTGGTCAACAAATGTTACGTTTTACTGGGGGTCCAGGAGCACCCCACGTGGATACTTGTATTTCAAAAGTCCACCTGCGCACTGCAGGGTTAATGCTTGGAAGTACTGTAATTAGACTTTAATTATTTTGAGGATTTAGTTATCTTTAGAAGTCGATTGGTGAGTATATTGTTGCTACCGTGGAAGTTGAAATTTGTTCAAACTTGTGCAGGAGCTTAAATTCTTCAATTATGAAAGGAGTTTAATATTTGGCTATAATATTAGAGTGATCATAGTACAATTAGCTTGTTCTGGGGAATCTTCTTCTAAATCTGTGCATTGCAGAGTGACAGATAAGATAACTTTTTTAAAAAGGCGTGTACGTTACTGCTTTCATTTTAAACTTTCCTTGTGATATCTCTTATCATAAGCTATTACATATTCCTCCGTTATAAGGCATCTGCAAGCATGACTTTTAAAGTCGCACGTAGATGTTTAACAGTATCGTTAACAGTAATCTCGCGGAAATTGATAACGGAATTTACCAAACGAAACGCTGTGTATCTGCCTCAATTGGTATTTTTCACCCAGTGGTCATCTTTCTACAATAACAGGCAACATTTGTTCATTTCTATAATCACCACTAATATCATATAGTCACCATTCAAGTAACACTTTTAAAGAAACTCAAGCCGGAGATGATTTGAAACGAGAATTACTCTCTGTCGTCAGAATTACATTACAATCAAGGGCGTCCGTAGACTTTTTTCCCAGGGGGGAGAGGGGGGTGGTAACTTTGAGAAACGGTCAAGTTTCATCACTCAACATCAGTTTGTAGCGCCAATTTAATTACAAATTGAAATCTAAAAATTTTCTCTTTTTTATATAAAGTTAATAAAGATTAGTTTTTAAAAATAAGCGATTTTTTTTTCAAGCCGGGGGTCGCAATCTTCTTCTTGCCACAATTTTATCAAACAAAATTCACAATTATTGCTTTGAAAATATGTAAATCTGAGCTCACCTCATTCAGTACTATTTCTACAAAGAACGTTTATACTAATAAATCAAAAAGTAATGTAATTAATTTACATAACGTTCGCAGGACACTGCAGTTCGCTACAGAATTATTCAATTACACTCGTCGATACCCAGGAAACGGGATAAGAACATAAAAATATTGCTCGTACAGTTTGATTTAACACAATTTTCTAAGTATGATGGACTGCGTAATGCTTAAGCGCCCGACGATTATACTCGTCATAAACACCTCCGAGTTTTTATAGCTGCAGGTATCTCGTCCACGGCAGCCTTCAGCGGTGTAAAATCGGTCCCCGTCCGGTGCTTAATTATCAAATATCCTGTTGCGTCGCGATGCGCGACAAGTGCAGCACGCATCGAATGCAAATCTGGAAGGGAAAGTCCCGGGGGAACCGGAAGTAGCCGGTGGCCGAGCGGCGAGCTCCTGCGGCCACCTGTCCCTTGATACAGAAATCAAAAGCGGAAGTCTGGCGTGGCGCAGGAAGCATCGAACCGTGTCAGTAGCCTCTTGTCAGCCTCGTCGCTTCCTTCTTCGTGGAATCAGCTTCACGAGCTGTCAGCCTTCCTCGATACCAACCCGTTTGCGTCCCTTGGTCGGTAGAAACTGCGAGTCGCGGAAGTAGACGCTCTGTTGTCGCGTAAAACCGAATGCAATTAATTTTTACCTTGCTCGACCTCGCGTTTTAATATCTGTGATTATTCGAATAGCTCTGCAGCTTGTTTTAATGATCATTACATAAGGAAGCAAAGCGTAAGCATGCTTTGAAGTCGCAAGATAAAGAGTAACTCTTGCTTCAAAATCAGCGTCAGTTTGAAATGGGAAGCGACCAGCGTAGGGGGTGTAATTAAATACTGATAGATGTGGCCATCAGAGATGCTAGATTAGGATGAGTTGAAAAGTATTTAAGTAACTAAACCTTGGACCTGGTACCTGTCCAGCGCAAACACCAGTGTTTTATCAGCAAACTGCAATCAGACAGTGCCTTTGACAGGGTGTCGTGCAGGAAGTTGTTCCCATGAACTGTCTGCCACAGGCAGATTGAAAGGTTGCCAGTAAATATCGAGCGAAATCGACCGTGAGGTGCAAAAAGCCCCGAGCAATTTAACCCTGTGAAAACCATCAAAATGTTCGAGCCCCGGTAAAACCAACAACGACTTGACTCTTCGTGATCGCCCAGGCTGATCAAACGGCAGTCACGGTCCGACGGGGCCGGCCCCCTTTAAACATTTAACGTTTCCTGCGACAGAAAACCTCGACTCGATGGGTTTCAAGGGGTTAGAAACCGGGGAACATCCCTTCCTGTTACGGAATGCTTGCCGCGCTTCCGTGTCAGGTTCCGCCGTTGTACAGGTGCATCTGCTGGCGGTTAAATTACCCCCGAAAAGAGTTAGCTAAATACCAATTATTATACCGGATCAAGCGCTTTGAATTGCCTGTAGTAAACTGGGTCAGATAATAATTCCCTACTTCCTACCTGCAGACTTTAGTTTCCTGTGATAAAATTCTTTAATTGAAAAGTCCTTGTAGAAAATACTGTAAGTGCCGAACATCAAACTCTGCAGGTACTACAATATTATCATTGGTACGTAGAACACTTTCCGATAAAAATTTTGACGTAGAACTACGTCTTTTCCCGCAACGAGTATGAGGGTATATTTGATTATAGGTATAAAACAAACAATTGACATTTAAAACTGGAATTTGTCCTGCTTTACAGTTTCACAAGTCGAAAAATTAACAGTCTTACAAAGCCTCTATAAGCCAAATTTTCGTGCGTTGAACCTCTCTTACTCGAAAACTCGATAAGCCGAAGCCTTTACTTATAATTCGAAGATTTTCTCCGTTCCCTTGAGATTCGAGTTATCAAAGTTCGACTGTATATATGAATAGATACATCTTTAAATTCTAGTATCTGGCTTTTCATATCTTCATCAATTTCGTGACATCTAAATCTTACTCCATCGGCAGAAAAAATCCCTTCAGTTCCCACTAAATCCTCTATTTACATGTCCCGAACCACACCGATGCCTCCACCCAACGATGTAACGCAGCGTTTCGTAACAGCGCCGTTTCGCCGGCAAATTTCAATTTAAAAACGTACGTCATTTGGCTTCATATACCTGTCGAGCTTAACCACTAATAAATACGTGGCAGGACAAGGTACCCAGGGCTGCAGGTTTCACCATCACCCACCACAGTGAAAAAAAGAAATTTTCCCATGTCCGTACCTTCCCGTTACGGATTACACTTCCGTGGGCAGGAAACAGGTCCTGCTATTACGCGCGGCTGCATCTGCCGCGAATTAAATCTGGATGGCATGCAAGTGCGCCGATTTCGACGTTTAATGCACCACGGGGCCCCGTTCGTTTCGCGTTTCTCGGGCAACAGGTTTCGTTAATGAACGGGCTACTGGAAAGCCCTCGGGATTACGTAAGCTTAATAACAGATCACCATCGAGACGTTGCATCCCTCTCTCCCCCCGCCCCTCTTCCAACCCTCTCCACGCGTGGAGGTGGATTGAACTGCCGATGCCTGCCCGCGGGGATCGTGATTTCGCAACGAGATTTCGTTCCTCGTACGAAAGACACGTGTTCTGGTAACGCACGCGTATAATGTCAAGGATAACGCGTGCATTACCGAACAGGCAACGGCGACAGCTGCAGCCCGGCGGAGAGATGGGTTAAATAAGCGAGTCGGAACAATCGGGCGATTTCCATCGGCGGCCACCGTCGTTCGTCGCATGACAAATGACATAATGAATCGTGCAAATCGATCGGCGCCGAAAGATACCGATAAATTATGTAAGATTCCGCGTGGAAACCCTTTGATATCACTGTGCTGTTTAAATCGTGATCGCCGTGGCGGCGCGACGCCAAACTGGTTTGCACTTTGCGGGGATCGAAAGTGCATCGAAAGCTCGTCGATAATACAACGCCGCGGTGGCAGCTGCGCGCGGGGACAAAAACCGATACAAATGATTGTCGATCATACGGATTTAATTATGATTTATGCCGGCGCATGGCTGGAGGTAGGCGCGTGCACGCGGCGGCAAATGCGGTTGCATTAATTCGGCCAGTTGCGAAACAACGGAGTTACAAATGATCATGGAGGTTTAGCCAGTTGCCTGACGCGTGAATTTCGACGCCTTGTTAATAAGTCGGAGTGTAATTGCTCGTTGATGGTCTCTCGTTAGTACTGCTGTCCGTGGAGAATGAAATTGGAGGCTTATATAATTTTTGAAGTATTGAATGATGGTTGAATGTGAATCGGATTAAAATTATGAGGATAATTAGTTTTAGATGAATATTATGGCGAATATGATTGAGAAGGATTGGGAGCTGATTAAAGTAGTATAATTTGTAGATTCTTCCATTTTTAATTGTGTATAGAGTTCTGCAGGCCCGACTCGAGCATTTTTTTTATAATATTTTTTTAGTTTTTTGATGACGTTACTCTGAATTTTTATTCGTAGTTTAAAACATTTATAGTACAATTTCTAATATTTCATTTAAAACTTTATTTTAAGAAATACCAATAATGAACATACCATTTGCGCCCCTAATTTTGCCAATTTATAATATTTATTTAGCTGCAATAAACTCAATTAATATATTTTAAATTAACATTATTTATTAAATCAATAACTGATATGGAACCGTGTACAAACTGAAAATTATAGTTAAAGTTAATCCTCCTTGTCAACAAATTATTATTTTATAAAAACTAGCAGCAAAATTCTAGGAACTATTGACACGAGACGCTATACCTGTAAGTACAATATCCCCAGGAATTGAGGATTGTATCCAGGGGTTTTTAACTCCAGCAGCATGTCCTCAGGGCTGGAACTAGCGATACTGAGGTCTCGAGCTGGTTTACCAGTGCTGAGACCTTACTCAAGCCTCAACTGGGAGTATTCTGTGAGCACAATTGTCCACCATAGTCTAAATATCAGCGATTGCACAACACTAGGGAATTCCCCTTCATTTCGCAAGCTCTAATCGGTCAGATAGCGCAAGTGAACCACCTCCTGTGGTCAGATATCCAACATACGAGTTCTCTTTTTCAGAACTGGTCTTCCAGGCCTGTTAGACAATCCTTTACCAAAGCCTTGTATACCTTCCCTTGCACTCTCAACATGAATTTCAGAGATGCCAGGAATTCCCAACTTTATTCATATGTCCCTAATTATTTCGTGCAGCACTGAAGTAATTACACCTGCTAAAGCAGACCACCGTTTCAGCGTTCTTCTACTCTGAATACAATGCACGAAAGTCCGTTTCATAGACATCTTCATCAGTAGTTCCATCGGAAGTGCATTCCCCTGCGACTGTCCCCGAGACTCGTCATTCCAGCTCTGTGGAAAACCGAGCTGTTCCACAGCTCACAGTGAATTCCGCATCGCGTCGTTTCGTATGCATCGCGGTTCTTTTGCCCCGCGGAGTGGCACGATAACCTTTGCACGCGCCTCGGGCCCTATTCACTCGCTTAACGAGTGCTCGGCCGTTAATAAGTGTTTACGTGTCGCCGGAAGATAAATTGCGAACGCCTGCTTCGTGTGGGGCTACGATAAACTTCCTATGCCTTTCAGCCTGCGTGCAGAAGCGCACGAGCTTTCATCGTTATCAGCGCTTCGGGATATAGGCCTCCTAATGCGTCGCGATCGGCTGCCACACGTCAATAAAATCCCCGCGAGCCGAGCATTCGCGTGAAATCTCTCTCGTAACTCACAGTGACTACTAAAACAACTGGGAGACATTATTTAACAGCTCCACCCTACTAAAGTTCGATGAAAATACTCTGCACCAATTAATTCGAATCCGGTGCATCTGTCTGTAATAGCTGCACACAGCGCTGGCTCATATTTACTGCAGACTTGTTTATCAAAGACAGCTTATGTAAAACACTCTGCGGGAAATGTCTGGAAAAACAACCGGAGAATGTTATTATGCAACGCTAGTTGTCTAATGATGCAGTATCCGTTGCTTTTGTAGAGTGCAGTCCGCGATGATCGTATTAAAAGTTTCTTAGGCTCCTTTGGAACGATGCAGTGGTTCGAGTATAATACGTATATGCTAGGTGGACAAAATTATTTTTCGCGGTAGATATTAGGTTTGTATCGAATTTTAATTGCTAACAAACTAATCTTCTTCGTATCACAGTTTATTATCTCACTAAAAGTATTAATAATAATAATATACTAATATAATATTATAATAATATTATTAATAAGTTTATATGGGGTTTTAATTGTTAGAAAACGAATCTTCGTATCACAGTTCATTGTCACACTAAAAATATTATTGTATTATTACCTTAATATTATATTATTATAATATTATATTAATATTAAACATGTACGTCATTTGGCTTCATACACCTGTCGAGTTTAACCACTAATAAATACGTAGCAGGACAAGGTACCCAGAGCTGCACGTTTCACCATCACCGTCCACAGCAAAAAAAATAAATTTTTTATAGGTATTTTTTAAGTTATTATAATATTGTAATAATATAATTAGGTTTTCATAAATGTTTTAAGTTATATTATTATAATATATAATATTATATCATATGTCTCATTATATTATTATATAATATATGTATATTATATTATATATAATATATGTGTATTATATTATATATAATACTATTATTATTAATATTTTTAGTGAGAAAATAAACTGTGATACGAAGATGGTTTGTTTTCTAACAATTAAACCCCCATATAAACCCAATCACGCGAAAAAATAATTTTGTCCAGCTAGCATATACCTAGTGTAGACACTTGAACCACTGTGCGACGGCTGCATCTTCTCGCCTTGCCTTTTCTTCTTTTGGGGTTAATTTATTGGTGATTAATTAATGCCAGGGTTACCAAATTCCAGATAGCGTCGCCCGAACTGTGTTTTTTTGTGGCTCGTAGGAATCCCAGGTCGTGAACCAGCTTACTCCCTGGAAAGGTTTAGATCCACGGTTGATCTTAGGGTTATCGTGGTGATAGTGCTGCGGGAGTTTTCCTTCCCGAGATTAGATTAGCGAGCGCTCTATTTCGATAATTTCCGCCAGTCTCGGCTTCGTTCCTTTCCTTCTTCTCCCTTCGGTATATTTTTCTTGGCAACCGGCGGCTCGGACGTGTGGCGAAATTGCGGTGGGTTTCGTTTTTGGCGTTGGCGTTTCGCAGCAGTTTGGCATCGCCTGCCTGGGTGACGCGTTTAACAAGCCAAGGTGAACGTTAACTGCTGAAACGAGCTGGAAAGCGCTTCGTTAGTAGGCCGTATTTCACGAATACTTAATTACCCTCGGCTCCACTTTACTGCAGCTACAAATAATCGTAAAGTCAGGGTATATATTAATATTATACTTGAGCTATTAATGCGGCATACTTCAGCCTGTCGGTGACGTTTATCGTCCCCGATTTATTTTTCCCGCGACACCCACCATCAGCGATAAATTTCAGGTACCAATTTCAGTCGCTGAGTACGATTTTCCCGGGTTCATTAACGCGTTACGGTTACGCGTCGCTTCGACGTTGGCTTCGTTAACGAGCAAGTTTTTTTTGTATCTTCCACGCTGTTGGAGGGTATTGCTAGACGAGCTTCATCGTTTATCGATAGTAACAAGTGTGTGGAATGGGGTATTGGGAGTAAATTAGCTTGGTTTAATAGGTAACCATCAAGTGGAGAGAGTAGGCTTCTCGAAATTTACGTTTTTTTGGAACACATGTGAAACAGGGTGGAGCTTAATTTGCAACTATGAAAATATTATCTTAACATCTCAATTTGTTCCTTCTTATAAAAAATAAAATCAAGCAGAATATGAGCACATTTGATCTATATTTAGGGCTAGGTCAACGATGGTAACATTTCCAATGTATATGATAATTATATGAAAGAGCATGGAACCCTAGAAAATTTTTCAAATGCATTCATTTGTTCATTAAGAAAAATAGAAACTGAGTAAAAGTATCACTGGACCCTATCTGACGTATAATTAAGTAAAACAATTAGTAGATTGTACCCTGACAGCAGAAAACATACACTGTCTGATATTTGAGCCTCTGGGGACAACAAATTTAACAAATTTTTAAAAAAAAGTAATGTCATGGAAATGTAAATGTATAAATTAAAATATGGCTATTTTCATAATTTCTATAATCTTTGACTCACTTGAGCCACCCTTAAACATAAGGATGTATTTTCCAAAGTTTTTATATAGTGTCTGTATATCAAAAGGAAGAAATTAGACTTTTAAAAAAATATTTAATTTTTGTAACTTTTAAGCTCCACCCTACTGTGAAATAATTAATCTTCATCAAACTTTGGTTCCTTCTCTTCGCCGTATGTTCGTGTATTAGACATGCATTTCATGTATAGTCCACCTTCCACCTCCCTTCTTTCCTTACAACTTGAAAAACAACTTCTCAAAGCTGATCATCTTGACTAATTTAAATTTACCCACTCAAGTACTGTTGTGCAATTCAAAATCCATCCAGCTCATATCTCCTAACAAATTGCCATACAATCACAAAAGACATGTATTCGTGAAATAACATTTCTGTCGCACAGTTTCTCGAATCAGTAATCCACGTGTCGATACTTGCAATGCCTCGGCTGACACATGACTCGCCACGAATCTCCCCGCGTCGCGATACTGCGCGTTCTCGGGCTCCGAGCCTAGAGGACGAGCGTAAATCGGCATCAGAAGCCATAAAGCACGTGTAGCGAATCGCGTGTGCGAAGCTGGCACACTTGGAGCATGCTCGTGTCTCACAAAAACGATTATTCCGGCCTTCTTGAACCGGCGGGACGGTATTATCTCCGTGGAAGAAGCCACCGCCGCCATTGACGCACGAGTGAGCGCGATAAAAGAGGCTAAAAGGTATTCTTTCCCGCGACCTCCTGGCAGTGTTATCGGCGCATGCGAGTCGCTCGTAAGAATCGTCGCCGGTAAAGTCAATTCTCCTCGTTCCTCGCTGAATCATCGGTGCAACTCCTTCCTCTTCTCCACTTCCCCGTTTTTTCTTCCTCATTGTGGTGCACTTCCTCTTCTCGATGAATTTTTCTCCCCTTTTCTTGTTGCACCAGTCTTCCTCAAGGTATCAGTCTTTCATTATTAAGCTTGCTTTGTCGAGATGGCTAACCACTTTGGAAACCTTGCTCGTTGCATTTGAACAATGATAGTAATTCATTTAAGGTGCGCATTTCACGATTTACTTGTGTTGTCGTTCATATGTATTAGGAGACCTGCTGTATTTCCACAAAATATGATATTTACAGATTGAGTACCAAATAAAGTAGAATTTGTGAGAGTTCTTTGATAATTTTGTAACGCTTTTCAAGATTGTGCCTGTGATTATGAAAGTGCTTTATTTTTTGTTTCGAGATATTAAGTCTGTTGAGTTTGGGCGTATTAAAAAATATTTTTCCATTATTGAAAAAAATATTTCACTATATATATGGTTTTCTGATGTTAAGTTTATCTATCTTTGTAAAATAGTATGAATTATTTGTATGAAAATGTGTTTTTATTCCTTTGAATGTGTCCCAAATTCCAAAATTGCTGAAACGTAGTTTTTAGATCTTTACAACTTAATAAATTCAAACGTTTCTACGAACAAAAGCAATTTTTATTGTCAAATACTTTGCTACTACAAACTTTTCCATTATTAGTGATGTATTCTTTATCAGTGTTTCTCCTAATTTTTCTCATATTTTCAGCGTAATTAAGTATATTTCGTGTTTTCTTTCTTTTTATCTTTTCTTACCCCACATCTAAGGTTAATACATACTTCAAAAATATGTAATTATTTCCATTCTCACAAATTACTTACAAAGTACAAATTACTTAAACCACTATTTAAACAAATGTGAAACTGTTGCGGCTCATTATGAAAGTGACACTATCATGTCACTGCTTACTTGACGGCTGTTCTGCAACAATTCTTCCGTAATATTAAAATATAATTATTCAATATAAAATAAGAGAAATCTCAATTTTTTTAGTGTTTTGGCTTACACCACATTCATAATCAGAGGCACAATTATTCCACACAGAGTAGGTGTCATTACGAGTATTAACTGTTAAGTTAATACTTATGACCACGAGTGTACTATAAGTTCTTGAACCTAATATAAATTATTTTCCCAAACTATAAAAATCCTCAGACATTGATAAAAATGAAATTCTTCCTTTCTCAAACACTCTCCAGCTCAAGTCCTCAAAAGTACTTTTACTACCAAATTCTCCCGTAAACAGATTCCTCCACAATTATCCACCAACCCCACCCTAAATAACCACCCTGCTTCGTCTACTCCAAAATTTTCCACAAGGCATCGAGTATCGTCGCAAACAAGCTAGCCTCCTCGTGGCACTCCTCACTTTCCAATCTACCCACGAAGTGTGTCCAATATCATCCCGTGACACATCACACGGTTCGCCTATCATCCTCAGAATCTGGCCTTCCCCTTTTTTTCCGTGAAACCCACTATCTGCCTGCTCTCTGGCCTCTTGCACACCCCGTTCGCCGCCCTCGGCTCATTTTTCCCTCGCGACTCGGGGCCCTTCTCCGCGGCGGCTCGTCCATTTTTCTCTGTCCGCGACGTGGCCGCAGCTCGTGTCTGTTCGGCAGCGCACAAAAGCCAGCCGGCTTGCGTGCGCCGGTATCTTCGACCTACGACCCCTGCCTCGGCTTCTTATTTCTCCTGGAGAGCGAAAGAGGCTCGAAAAACACGGCGTTACGGGCGCGCGTGTTATCGCGTGCGCGCAGGGGGCATCGCGGCTATCCGTCGGTCGGGGTCGCCGTCGCGGGTCATCCTCGTGACCCAGCCGGACCCGCGCCAGCCGCTGGTGATGGGAACGTGGCGGTTTGATCACAGGCGGATGGTGTTATTGATCTGAACCGGGTACCCGATGCTGTCCGACGACTCTTCGCGTGACCCGGGCGGACTGGGTTAAGTAGACTGGGAGCATTATTGGAGGCATAGCGGGTGGAAGGAATGTAGCGAGGTTGTGAAAGAAGTAGAAGTGGTCGGTGAGGATGGCGAGATATCGAGGTTGTATTGAGGAGTATTAAGAGTTTGGGACTCACAAGGAAACGTTCCCAATCCCAAGATTCTGATTTCAATGACACTTCGTGCGGGTGTAGATCATATTGGAGCGTGCAAGAGTAATTTTTTTCTATGGAAATGCACGTTTAAGCGGCGAAATGAGTCCTTAAAGATATTACGTTCTTTTTTTTCTGTACTTCAAACACTTCGCTGTTTTTCTTCCAGTTATTACACATGTGCCAAGGAGCACCGACGTGAAATTCGCAGAGTATTCTAAATACTATGAGACATTGACAGCGAAAACGAAATAACCCATAGTTTTTGCGAAATTGAGTTAGTAGCAATAATGCATTCAAATAGGCTATATTAATCATATACAATAGGAATTTTTTTCAATGTGGGTTAGTCCGTTGCTGCTCTAAATGCTTCATATAGGGAGTAAGATGGTTGGAATGTCTGGGTTAGTGCTTGAGTTTTATTTTATCTTTGTTTTATAGTGTTTTTGTATTCAATATCGTGAGGTAGTTGAACTTCACTACGTCAAGATACAGGGTAGATTTTCCTAGAATTACATAGAATTCACGTAAAGTTAGTATTTACCTACAATTCCATAGAATTACATTACATAGAATTAGCGATAATCTTTGGAAAATGATTTTGTGATACTTTCCCTTACTCCCTTGCTTACGTTGAGAACATACAAGCACTTTCTTCTTTTATATTTTGATATTCGCCCTTAAAGTACAGTCGATTTTAAAGTACTCGTTGTTAGTGCACATTATGTTTGCGTAAAATCCATTTTTAACATACAGATCGTCTCAAATAATTCTACATTTCCACAATTCGTCACAGCATATCGATCATTTTCGAAGTGCCACTCATCCTCATTGTGACTCACTGTTCCTCGTCTCATTAAACAGACTTTTCCTAAATTGTTCTATGAGGAAAACGCGTGCAGAGAAGGACAAGGGACAGTGACTACTAGACGATAACCTAGAGCCTCGCGTCTCTCGCTGATAAACGCGTCGATAATAGAGTACCGCTTCGCGCGATAAACGACGGGAGCTGTTTACTCGTAGCCTAGTGACAGCGACGTTGCTTGATAAATGTGTTCATCTTCGATCGTCTGAGGGCTCATTGCTATCTACGGACTCCCGGGTATCTCGTGATCGATCTGCCACGCAGGTAAATACCCGTCTTACCAGTTTTTGGCAGCGCGGCTGATTAGAAACTAATCAAACGCGCGGGTAAGCCGCTTACGTCATTCTGAATTCTGACCACTCGATTCATCCATCATTATCCGACACGCGATTCTATCTGATCGATCGAGAGTTATGATAGACGCGTCTTAAGAACTGGGCATCGTTCACTTTCTGCGCGAAGAAAAGTGATTTCCTCTTCACTTGCTGAAACATCAACAGTGGAAATGCGATTTAAAGGAATTCCCATTACTATCAGTCTAGTGCACTGAAATCAGTCTCCTAGTCCAAAGAAACAATTCCTAATCCTCCACAATAATTAATGTCATTCATATATTAATCTACACACCTGACCCTCAACACCCATCGCAGGTTCTCCCACGAGTTTCCAGACACCACCCCCGAAACTCCCTGAAAAACTCCCTGATCCTAAATCCGATCCTAACCTCCACTCTCGAACCACTAACACTTATGACGCGCCAGAATAGAACAGGTCCGCCAGCGCAACGTTGCACGACAGCCAAGTCACGAGAGGATCCATCCAGCTGGACAAGAGAAAATCGATCGCAAGCGGACAGCATTGACGCAGTCAGCGTAATCATCGAATGAGATCCTCTCTCATTGTCCAGTGGTCAGGGCGAAATTAATAAATCGCTCCTCCACCAACAATCGAGCGGGCCCATCTCGACGGCGTGACATTTAAGGGGAAAAAGAAGAGCGAGTGCTAAAGGAACCGAGGCCGAAGCCGACGAGAGAGCGTAATCTCAATGGTCGTCGGACCGGCTGGTTGGAGCTGGTTGGGGCTGGCCGGTTGGTTTGGCCCACTGGAGCGGACACCCGGAGGAAGCACACCCGCCGGAACGTGGCACGCTTTGTAGCCTCGTGTATACACCGGCACACGTGCAGCCACGGATACTTGCGGATACCTCTGTGCTTTTACATATGCAACCACGTCATGTACAGGGTGGCCCTTTCATCTTTGACGCGAGCTTCTTCCTTTTATCCCCTTGTCATCGGCAGCTTTCCAACATCATATCGGTGGTGATTTGGCCAGGGGGGATATTGGTCACTCGAGGAAGATCTAGGGACTCTGAGTGTTAGATTTAGGTAGAGTTTTTGGTAGGTTTGTGAGGTTTCCAAGGACAGTTTCATTCGATTTGACTTGGGAGGTATTCTCTCTGGAACTATTAGATTTGGAGATTTTTTTATTAGGAAGTGTAGTGGATGATGTTTCAGAATTTGAGACGGGATTTTTAATTCGTTAATTCATTCTTTACCATGAGTGGTGTATTATAACTATCTTTCTGATTGGAATAAAGCCGACTCAGAACATCATTTCAATTACATAAATGCTATCAGATCCGGCAGACGAAATTAATTATCTCCATCAGAACACCGGTTGGGCAAACCTGTTACAGCATCAGGCCCACGCTGCTCGGGGAATTAACATCCTGTAAGATCATCCTCGCGAGATGTCCAAGCTTAGAAGCGTATCACGGTGGATCGTTGGAGTAGCAGTTGTTACACGAGATGCTGGTTGGACTACCCTGTATATGCACGGTACGTGAACGCAGACGTGACAGGGTGAGCGGACGGAGGAGCAAGTGAAAAGGAAAAGCATGGGCCCTGGGGTTCAGAGGGAAAGAGAGAGCGAGCAGAGAGTACGGACCGAAAGGGAACTGCGCACCACTAGCCGGAACCGTCCATGGCGCAGTCATCGCGACCATCTCTCGTGTCTATCGCATCTGCATACGTGAGTGACGACCCGAACTTGTATGTGTGCTGCACGCGTGCACGTACGCATAGGCATGCGCGATCTGTGAGCTGGGCTAGGAGGCATAGATCTTGCATACGTGGATCGAGTGGCCTGGCCCCTGATGCGTCCCGGGCATACGAAGATGAACAATCGACGCTAACATGTACAGAATTTTTAGGACGCTTTATTTCTTCTTGCCGCTGATCGAGACTTGTCGACTGCAGCGAAAGTGGCGGCTGGAATGAACGATAGGCAGGTTTTCTTTGGTTTGTATTTGCGCTTGGCTTGTTTCCGATGAAAGGAATGGGGCATTAGGTTTTGTGTTCATTAAAATTCAGTGGGAATAGAGTGCTTCCTTGATGATAGTAGAGTGATTTAATAGTTAGATGGGGTATACTATTCAGGGATTTAAGTAGGCCTTTGTAGATCAGGCTTGCATCTACTTCTTTTTCAAGCAGAATTTCATATTTGTGTGTGAAATTTCAGGTTTCTGTTTTCAATTTGAATAGAAAACAGCTGTCGATGACTTCAAATATTTGGGTTCGAAGATTGCCTCACCAATCTCGTCAGTTCATCCGCGTTCTTCCTATCTGCCACACTTTGACGAATGTTCCCCTTTCTATGGAAGGCATCCTCGCATAATAAGGGTAGTTTAGCCTACGAGGTTTCTTGAAAGCAGAGGCTGTCATGTTCTTCGCTACAGCAGCGAAGTCACAGCGTGAATCCTATCACGTGTTTCTCCAATCCGTCCGCGTCAGGAGCCAAAAGATATAGCGCCTTCGTGATAGGAGAGGCAAATAGGCACGTCAGCTAGGTCTGAGAAAAGTGCCATGGTAGGATGAACTTCGAAGCGTGAATTTTAAACAACCATGCTAGGCGCATCGGGCGCACGCAGTATTTGGAACGGCCACTGAAAGTGCTTTCTGAAAGTTAAGATCACTTTAGCATGCATTTCCCTTCCGTTCTCACATTTTCAAGAAATCCAGGCTTTTATTTCCCATTATAAGTTAAAACTTATGTAATTAGTCGATATGATACTATTGATATGAATGATCTACATAATACACTTATTCCATAAGGCCAATGTCTAACATATGTATCTCGGATCCCATTCGTAGACAATCGATCAGTGAGTAATCAGCTTGCTGGCTAGTAAAGGATCAGGCACGTGGCAGTCGACCAGGTACCAACCTCTCGACTTCGGTGATTCTCAACGATTTTCTTCTGCCCTGCTTCTCCACCTTTTTACCTCCCGTTCGTTTTTCGATTAGAGAAGCTAGCCGAGCAAATCGTGGAGTTCCGGAAGCCGCAGCCTGCTCGTCGATACGAGCGACGGTGGCGCACCCACGATCCTTCAAAACGGACAATCGTGGCGACCGTTGCAGAGTGTTTCTCGTTCTGCTACGGTAACTCCATTTCCACCAGATCCTTTTTGTCTTTCCTCTCGCGCTTCCGGGCAACGGAAAGTGGCTAGAGATAAAGTTGGATCTCTGTCGTTGGTTAAGACATCCTTACAGATTTACTGAAAGGTTGTAGCATTTGGAATGGATCCCTTAAGGTGGTTGTATGTGTATTTGAATCCATATCAACTCCACTCTTAGCATCAACTTTCCACAGGATTCGCCCAACTACATGGTAAAGTAATCCCAAAATCCACATCCATTTTTCACCCGACTATCTGACACCACAGTGGCATCCACCAGTGATATCTACCGTAATCATCTCTGCGCATCATGTGGCCTCGTAAAAATCAGCGGCGGGATCGCGGCACCGTCGAGCGCGTTCCTGAAAACCGCCCATGGATCCACGCGCTTCCTTCCCTCGGTTGGCCGTCACGCTGCAGAGGATCTCCGCTTCGCGGGGCCAAAAATTTCGACTGGAAACTGGTCGCTCGAGTGACTCCTTTGTTCGACGAAGTTATGCAAAGGAACAGCAACGGCCGCAGAAGGAACAAGGAAAGGGGATCAGGGACTGACGGAGAGGAGCAGGAAAAAAAGGTAATGCCCTCCCGATTTTCAGGCAAACGAGCCAGCTCCGGCGCTAGCGAGCGAGTCGCGCAGGGCCACGGGGGAGGGTGAGGAGGGAGCGAGGCGGAGGTAATGAGCGAGCTGAAATGCATCGGGCGTTTGGAGGGCATAGTCGGAGCGTCACCGTGACACTAAGCGGAACGCGAAACTGCGCGAATAATTGCGGCACGTTCGAGCGAGTCGCGCGAGTGCAACAACACCGCATAAGAGGCCTACGTCAGCACCGTGCTTGTGTGGGCATAACCACGGCTGCACCCACTCGGGCCCAACCACTGCCGGGCAATTAACCCGGATGGTAACGAGCCGCGTCGAGTGCTACGAGTCGTCTACCCGCCTCTGCCACTGCGAAACCTCGCGTTTCGGTTGCCGAAATCCAGCCCTCGCTCCCGTCGCTGTTGCTTAGTGTCTTCCCTCGTGCGATGATGACAACCCAGCGTGGTTTGCATAAGGGATGCTTCGTGGGGGTGTCGAGTTTCAGGGACGCTTTCGAGCTGAAACGTTTGGATGAGTATTCTTCTGATGAAGGATGACGTTCGGGATTCAGAATTTTTGTATGGTGGGTGGTTTCAGGGTTAGATCTATCGAGGAGGATTCTTCTGTTGGTAGATTTTGAGAATAGGTTTTCCAAGGATTTTCTCGGAAAATATAGAAATATTAATAGGTACACTAGGATTTATTGCTAAATATTAAGGAACACTGGTATCGAGGGTGAAACTGTCAAGCATTAGGATCCAAATGACACTATTCTGTAGTTTTTATTAATATCACACTCAAGGCCTCTACACATTAGAATAGACAAATATTTGGGACTTGTATCACCCTATATTAAAAGGTTAGACCACCTTGGCCAAGTCAAGAAATATCGCATCTTTGGGAATTCATTTCTAAGTGCAAAAATATTTTTATCGATAAAAAATTTTCAATGAAGATAGAGATATCTTTGAATAATATATATATATTTTTTCAAATATCTAAACATTCCGAAAACTTTAAATGCGTTTCCTTCGAAACCACGTTTTCCGAAACGGTGTACGCTGTAATTTGAGTAAAACTTTATGGATTTTTATACAATTTTGCACAGATGTTTTTAAATGTATTCTGTATCGCGACACCGTCAATTTTTTCGATTGATTACAAAATAACAAAATAGTTACAGTTTGAAGCAAAAAGCTCATTTTCGTGTGTAAGAAAATGGACTTTATTTACGCATAAGTCAGATAAAAATTAAAATATCAAAAAAATAGACAGTCGGACGATAGAAAATACATTTAAGAACATCTGTGCAAAATTGTATAAAATTCCATAGAGTTTTACTCAATTTACAGCGTACTACACCATTTGGGAAAACGTGGTTTCGAGAAAAACGCATTTAAAATTTTCGGAATGTTTTGATATTTGAAAAACATTGTATATATCATTCATAGATATCTCTATCTTCGTTGAAACATTTGATCGATTAAAGTGTTTTTGTCACTTAGAAATAAATTCTCAAAGATGCGATATTTCTTGACCTGGCCAAAGTGGTCTAACCCCTTAAGTACCAAAGAAAGCAACTGACACCTATTATCTTCAAGGATGTCACTTTAAACAACATTTCACTGTTACTCAGTCTCACTATCTTTCTTCCCCTATTATACCAGACGATTCTTCCCAAATTACCATGGATATCAGTTTAGTATCTTATAGGCAAAGTGGAAGCTGCCTTCGCGATGATGCTTTCAGCGATAGATCTCGACGAGAAACTCGAAGACGGAAGAAGAGCAGAGAAGAACGGTTGGCGACGATTTGCGGTCGTCGTTCAACGATTTCCCCCTGCAATTCCTTGGGTACGACGAAGATTGAAAACGGTCACTGAACCGTCGTATTCGTTCCACAAAATTTAACGCTAAATATTTCGCAATTAATAACACGGCCACGTCGGTGGGAACCGGAGATTGCGGTTTGGTACTCGTTTGACCCCGCCGTCCGCGAACAGTTCCATTAAGGATTTTCTGGGGTCGGGCTCGTTCGATCGTAAAACCGCGAAAGACCCCTTTCTTTCCCTGGTATTTCATCTTCCTCCACCCTCGACAACCGAAGAAGCTTCATGCTTCCTCGAATGTGAAATCGCCGCTTTGGACCGTTTAGGGCTTCGATCGTGACTGCGCGAATCAGCTGAAAAACTTTCAATTTGAACGCCTCGACGGGGGTGACAAATAAACAAAACGAAGGGAACTTTTTGCGTCAGAATTCATTATTCTCCTCTGTGGATCTGGTGCAGCAGATTTGGAAGAAACTGACGCCCTCTTGTTCGAGATATCTATAGATCGCTGATCTTCAATTTGGTGTCCAATCCTCTGCACAATAAGATACGATATTAATCTGTAATTATGAAAACAAACCACGGGACACTTGTTCCTTTTCGAAACAGATTCCCGGTGATTATCACGCGCACGATAAATTATCATGTAACAAGCCTGATTACGTAAATCGCGCAACGCGCACAGATGCACGCGCCACTATACCGTGCAGCGATTTAAATAAACAATAAATCAGCCACCCAGACAATGTCACGAACACCGTAACTCCCTGTAACGAATCCCCATTAACTAGCGTTTATGGGCGTCGTCCATCGGACAATTAGCGAGGGTCATTAAGAGGCGGCTTAACCAGAGAATCACGGTCCCGGCCTCCTCTTTTTTTCTCTCCCTGCTCACGAAAGGCGTGAAACGCGATCGTAATAGCAAGCTAGGAGTGACGTTAAAGTCTCGTGGAATAATCAGTCATCCGTGAGATCCTCGGAGCCGGTGGTTCGCGTTCACGTAAACCACCCAGCGAATCCCAACGAAAATTGCCTGCTGGAATAATTCACGCCGTCAGCTAATTATTGTTATTAAACCAGTGGATCCGTCTGCACGAGTGATCGTTCCATGCTTCCGATATTACGGCCCGGCCAGCCATTAGCCAGAGCTCTGATACGTTTTTTGTAGACGCGGAATTCGACGGCCAATTACACCCGGAGGCCTGCCGATTTCGGTGTAATTACCGACGTCGGGGGCGTCTGCTAGAACTGGAACGCTTCACGGTAGCCTGATTTCGAGCCGCAGCAGGAACCACGGTAGTAGTTATCGCTTGTTGTTTCGATATTTCGACAGCCTCGGGCGGCTCTCGTAACGTTGCTGATCGATCATGTGTCAGGGATCGATTCGGAATCCTCGATCCCATTTGAAATTATGGAAATGATCTCTCGGGAGATTGTCGAGTTCGCATCGTCGGGGAATCAGTTGGGAGGATCGATGAAAATGGCCATTGTGAGTTCTAATTTGAATCTGTTCTTAATTGGAAGTTCTTTCGTATTTTCGATGTTTACTTAGAATGTCGATGAAGAACGTCAGATAGGGGATTGATTTGGCAATAGAAACTAGTAAATTTATTACTGTATTAAAGTAGAATTATAATTTAGTTCATTCTCGTGATCTATCCACAGATATAAGATCTCCTTTCACCCAAAGGACCTGCCAAAAATGTTCCAATCAGTCAACACGAAATGTTCTCCCTTTCAATATCAGCGACACCTTCCAGGAATCAATAAAATGGTTACTGATATGATGCAGCGCAGGGTTCAATTAACTGTTCGCTCCGTAATCGCGGCGATCCATCATATTTCAATTGCCCCGCGAATTAACATGTCACTTACCCAAAAGGCGAACCGACCTCGCCGCTGGTTCTCTGTTAAGCCGTTAAGTCGTTAAATAATCGCTGCGGAGCGTGCGAGCGAGTAACGCAACTCCTGCCAACATTACGCAAGTCAACGCGCACTCTCAGCTGCACCTGCACTTACCTGCGGCACGACCCCGATCCTGGCTACTAATTCGAGCCGTTTTTTTCACCGCGCAACGATCACCACCACGCACGCGGTGCGCAATCTCTTGGCTATCTTATAGCGAGGCTGCTTATCTAATTTCAATAGCTTCCTCGCGACACACCCACGTCGATATGTTGGGCTGCTGATAAAGTAGAAGGTCAAACACCGAATACGACAAATTTGGAGACAGAAAAACAGGGATTTTACGACCAGAAACGGTTTAAACTTGTTCCAGCACGTGATTTACTTGAAACGCTAGAATGTTTTATTAAGTGCGTCCCAGGATGATAAAGCCACCTTAGAAAATAGCAGTTCTAAAAGTTTGGGTTAAGTTATTAAAAAATTACAATATCACATTATTCATATGTTGATTTAATATGTATTTTTGCATAAATAACACAAAACGAAAAACTTTCTTTGGTATAAAATTTAAAAACAAAATTATGTCCGAAAATGATAGGGACACTTAACTAATCCTTAGACGTCGAACTTTTGTATCACATATTGCACGAGTTGCAGTGTCAAAAATAAAATCATAGCATCAAGTCGTTGAAGTATAACCAAAATAAAATTGAAAAAGTCTGAAGAATCCCAAATTGCGATTCTCAAAAGTACATTAACTCAGAATTGAGCCAACTTTCTCTTAATTGCGAATAGCGGGAAGACTTTGCAATTACTCAGAAGCTTGATTCGATAATTAAAATTGCAAGAAACAGTTCAGCTTGGACGACGAGATGAATGGTCCCAGACCAAACTAGATAGAACGTCTTGTCCACGATTGCAGACAATGGGACGTTGTTGACGTCGGTCCACCGTGGAACAATCGACGCATTCTTCGTTTCATTGTTCGAGCCGGAGCTTTTCGGCGGCCCTTGTTGCCCAGCCTGTTTTGTCCTCCGCCACTTGCCCTAATTCCTCGAGGCGGTGCACGGAAAACTCCGTGCGTTAATCAGGATTTCATAGCTCCACGTAGGGGCCAGGTAGCTGTCCATGAATCTGCCTCTGTGTTCGAATTTTTTCCCCGCATCGCTGCAGCCTCAAGTTTCTCAGCTTTTTATAGGCCAAGAAATCGAAACTCCTTCGTGAACAATGCACCATTCAGGACCACTAAACGGTCCATCATGACCGATCAGATTTAGCGGAGAATGTTTCTCCTATGGCTTCGTGACTTAGTCCGATAGGAGAATTTAATTGACTACCAGAGTGCGCGAGAAAAAATAAAAAAATGTGAGAACGCACCCTGGAAATATCCTCGAGACAGTAAGAGCCTCCGGCGAAGACATTAACGAATGCAGATTCAATACCACGTACAAAATGTACACACAGAAACACTGTGGATTAAACCCAGGTACTTAAAATAATACAATTACGGTGCATTAAAGTGCTCACATTGATTTTTCTACAGCATCCGACAAGTGCCAGCGGACGTTAACTGCATCTTGCGAGCAAGCGTTATCGGTTTCATCGAGATCTCGAAAGATCCTGGTAAAGGGAGGAATGGGGAGAGACGAAGAAAGCGAGGTTCCCTAGCGCACGCAGCAGGGAGATCGGATCGTTCGGCGCCTCGCCGTAAAAACGTGGCCCCCGCATCGGCCAACCAAAAGGGTCTGAAAATAGCCCATTTAATCCGTGGGACTCCTCCCACTCGGCGCTATTAGCTTTTGCATTTTTACCCTATGAATTCATCTCCGAAAATTAACAACCCAATTAAAGCGGCCATTAACGTCTCGGTATCTCATTAGACGGGGATCGTTTGCAACTTTTAATGGAAGGGGGCACCCGGTTTTTGTGAAACACACAAACCGAGGGCCCCGGAGGATTCTCATTACGTTGGTGGGAGAGAGAGGGCTCGCTTTATGATGCTTTCTTATCGCCGTTATACCATCGGAGCAGGCCGAATCCCGATCTGGTAATTGATGCGGGCACGAACCAGGTATCGAGAGTTGCGCGCGGTTTGCACGTTTTAACGATGGTTAATGTTTAAGGCAGATCGTGTTAAAATCCGTCGAGGGTATATACAGGGTAGATAGAGTGAAGTGGGGAACCTGTGACTTTCTAGGTCCTTTAGTACGGCCTTTTAACTGAATCCAAATTTTTCGGAACAAATCGTTTTATTTTTATTAATACACTTTTGTTCGACAAATGATGGACACCCATGTAGAGGATCAACTAGGCCAAGTTATGCAGAAACCTATCAACCCTTTAAAATGACAAAAACTTAGTTCTTCACAGTACCTAGGAATCACATAATTTTGCGATCTTTATTTTGCAAAACATGACCTACCCATAGAACAACTCTTACGTTATAAAATTATTAAAAGTATCAAGTTCCCTTTTAGGCTCAAAAAATAGAAACTACAAAAATTTAATACAATATTAATTATTCTTCTCACTATTAAATAACCCATTAAAAAATATTGTAAAATAATAATAGGAAATAAAATATACCCAATAGAAATAAACCTATTTGTCTTTAACAGTTAAAATCTTCAAACTAAAACTCGATTTCAGACCATTGAGGGTTGGTACATTCTGCAAAACTTGGCCCAACTGAAAGTTTAAAATGAACAAATAGTTTTCATTTCTTGAAATTATTAAGTACATAGTAGTTAAAGTTTTACAAAATAGTGTACATTTGTAAATTGAAATTTCTTGAATGCAGCCTTATTTGATTACAGCTAAATTAATGCAAACTTTCAACATGAAAACGCCCCCCACCCCTGAATTAGAGTGTAAGAGGATCTGTCACTAGTTCCTTAGAAAAATTAGTAGTGTGTGGTATAAACTCACAGAAATATTCTGATATCTGGATGACGTAGGTTCTTCAGTCACTTCTGATGGAAGACTACTTTAAATATACTTTAACGTGGAATAGTCGGTGTTGTTAATCTGCAAACCTCGCTGTGCATCTGAAGGGCAGACAAAACATCGTGTTATAAAAAATCTAAATGAAGATTCTACTTGCAGTGGTGATAACTTATCTCCATGAAGCGTGACTTGCAAATTGGAGCTGAATGAATGCATTTCTTCTATGCCAGTATTCTTGCCAGTACTACAGCACGTCAATGTCTTCCTTTTCTAAATCACTCCAGCGATATCTACGTTTTTACTTTTCAACGATTCTGACAGCTCTACCAGAGAATCTCTAGACACCCTGTATGCATCGAATCCTACTTTTTCTTCACTTCATCGTGCCCCTATTTCAGCATTACGAATCAGCTTCTGACCAACATTTTACGCAGCAACCTTATTTCATTCGTGCTGGATTCTTCGTATTATCGAGTCAGATCAACTTGTCCACGATCAACGCTGTCGATAATATTCTTGCAACACGTAAAGCTCGCCATAGCGATTTAACGGCCACGATCATCGGTTCCACCTGTAATGGAAACGTTGCCTGGGCCACTGTGTTCGCCCAGAGCTTCTAATCACGTGCAACGCCCTCCTCTTTACACGATTTCTCAAAGCGTCTCGGGGAAACGAGCCGTCTGGCTGCCCATTCATCATTGCCTGTCCATTTTTGGGCACCTGCATTGTCTTAGACCGATGCTGCCTTCTCGACTCCCATTGTTTCGTGGACGATACGCACGACCAGCTCCGGCCTAGCCTCGTTAAATAGCATTTCAGCGGCGATTAACCGAATCTCGTAACTTCTGTTCTACCACCCCGACGAATCACCCCGCCGCGGTGAAAAAAGACCGCGCGCCTGACTGAAAGCGACCGAAACCCGGCTACTTTTTCTGCCTATTGTCTTACTTTCACGCTCGATTACCGCGGCCTCGGTCCACCCAGCCTTTTTGTTTCGCGCGGATCGTGGAACAATGAAGTTTAATTAGAAAACGCCTGGGTATTTCGCTCGCGGGACTTCGATCATTCCGCCTCGACCACCGTGGATGAGGGATGCCGGGTGTTAATTGGGGCGTGGAATAAGGTTCCCAGAAGTGTGAAATTTGGTTACAGTTTACATTAGATGGATCTACTTGCGCGTTCCGAGTCGTTTTGTTGATTGGAACGAGTGTAGAATTCTGTGCAAAGTTTGGAGACTCTGTAGCAGTGGAGCACCCAGAGGGTGTGAGGTGGGATGGGGAGGGGCTTCGTAAAAAGAAAAGAAAACTGGATATTATTCTTTAAATAAATTGTTATGCTCACCTAATGAATTTTACTGAATTTGCATTAAAAATATTTTTATTCGTCCAACTGAGCTCCACCAAGATTAAATCCTGAATAAAAACTGCTCTATAGTATCTTTGATGATCATATAATTAAGTTCTATGGATTGGGACTTGCATTTACCAGTTGTAGTTATAGTTTTAATTTTGCTCTTGAAGTTGAATATCGAATTTGAAAAAGGTAGCATGTCAGCACTAGTGTGTCAGGTTCATCCATACTTCTGCTTATTTTTCTTACACACTTCTTCTTCTTCTTAAGAATTCTTTGATTGCCTTTATTTGCGGTGGACTTCAGTGACAGATACGAAGACTGAGAGTAAAGCTGAAGTTATCACTGTGTCAAGTAAATTAACACGGGCAAACCTGAGCTTAATAAAGGCCTCGCTCCTGAATTCAAGGATGCTGCCGCATCGATCAGATTAAACAGGAGGAAAAGGATAAAAAAGCGAGACGGGCGGACGCGAATAATTAAATCTCGATGAGGACCTCCACAGACCCTTTGTGAGAATAAGCAACGTCCCATTGATTCCAACACCTCACTGGAATTTAATTAAAAATTTCCAAACGTCCACTCATCCTGATACTTTAAAGTTTTGAAATAAGATCAGATGGAACTTGAAATACTTCACGAAGATATTCGTATTTAAGATATATTACTAAGATTATCAAAGATTATTTTCTAAAACAATTTCCCGATAATTAAATTTCATTACATTTATCACGTATTTATTTTAACTTGCCCGTCATTTGTAGTGAAAGTAATTATTGATTCGTAATTCGTTGGAACGTACAGAATTGAGGCATTGTGAATAAAAACGGACTAACTCGCATTGAAAAAGAATTAATTTTTCCTAATTTATATGATAAGTACCTACAGTCAATTGGAATACATTATTGCTACTAACACAATTTCGCAAAAAAAAGGTGGGTTAGTGTGTTTTTGTTTGCCATCAATATCTCAATTATGGAGTGGAAGAGTTTTTCTTCTTCTTCGGCTACTTTCAGAATTTGCCATTTCCTACCATTGTCCTTTCTGCGACCTTCCTCTGGACGTGCCACCCTCATTAACGATATTCATTGGCGGCTCCGCGCCGATAATTCAGCCATTCATCAAGCCGATCTAACGATCCCGTTTGGTTCTTGCGCCAGCCTGGGCGAAATCGATTAAAGTGATCGACTGCGGTCGTCCCTGCGTATAGAAAATGAAAGAAAGATCCGCAGGGGTGATCGTTGGATTTCGTGAACGAACATGCACGCCGCCGACTAATTCTCGAGACAATGCATCACCGTGTTCGGACGGAACACCTCATCAGAGAGCTCCACGTTAATGAGCGCTCTGATGAGTCCGTGAAGGAGTAGGTATGCATTTATTTCATTCTTCCCTTTGTTAGATCGCACACCAGATCACCTCTATAATCATTTTCAGGTGTTTGGAAAAATGAAACGGGCAAGCTACATCTAATTCCAAATTTCCTTATTTTTCACCATGCCTTTGGGGCCGTCTTTAAATTACGTCAAAGTAATTTTGCCGATTTTTCCACCCTCCCTTCTCCAGTATAAGAATTCGTAAGATTTTGAATTCCAACATTGCATCTTTACATTGCTTTTTGTCAGTTATTAAAATTCTTTTAAAGGTTCATATAATTCACTTAACCCGGTTTCGGGAAATTTAAACTAATATTACTTTTCTGGAACACTAATGATAGCATTTCTATTTATTGAAAATTATGTTAAAAAATATTAAGCACGTAAGATGCTACCTAAGTTCTTCCTTCCCCTTGTAAGAAAACGTAAGAAATTCGCGAGCCCCCCCCCCCCCAAAAAAAGTCTTACATAATTTAAGAACGACTCCTTTTTAACTCTGTCACATTTTTCTCCATCCCAATTATCGAAATTTTAACTAAAAAATCTTTGCTATGAGTGGCCACTAGAATTCCACTGCATCCTGTATTATTTCAAAGAAACAAGGATCCGCCGCCCTCCATCTCAGCATCAACCCAATCAATGTGCCGAAAGTAACAGAGGCACCGTACCCGCCTGAAAAACGCGACGCATCCGCCGGTTCTTGTCCTCGTATCAGCGTTCACGGTTCAAAGCACCGCTTAACGACCATCCCAGAAGAAAGGGTTCCCGTTCCGTGGCAGATAAGGATGTTACCAGTTTCCCAGCAGGGCCATCGATCAAATCGACAGGACATACGGTACTCATTAGATTCGTCAGTTTCGGCGTCATTTCTCTCACCGTGCCGGGGCGCTGGTTTCTCGAAGATCGGAAGACTTCTGTCGGGTCTCGCGAGCAGGTGAATCGCAGTCGGCGGTGGTTGCTCATCCGGGGGACGCGGCGTGCTCTCAGCACGGGTTTTCGGGTTCCCCGAGCGCGCAGTGCCGCCCCAACGGGGGGCACCTGGCGCCCCGTCGCGTTGCCCCCTCCCTAAATCGTTTTGATTATACCGGGGACCCCCGGTTAAAACCTTTAGATAATTACCAGCCTCTGACTTGGTCGGTGAATCGCTTACGGGCGGCTATTTAATTACTCTATTTAATTTAACTGTTAATACCTCGGTACAAGGCCGAGCGCCTATTGGTCTACGCTCCACCCGTTCGCCAGCCCGGCTCCGCTCCGTAATTTAATTAAGCTCGCGGATGCAAATGAATATTATAATTGGACGATATTTTATGAGTAATCGAAAGCCCACCCGGCTGGTAATTATCGGGAGGCCTTCGATCCCTCTTCCTTCGGACGAGTGTTTGTCCAGTCCGGATCGCGCCGTTCGATTTAACTCCCCGATTTATAATAATGTTTGGCGTGCACGGTGATTAATGTCCCGCATACTCGCCGCGGGATTAATGGCGGCGCTGCGTCGTAGATCGCAGGCACGTAACGAATGGAAATTCGTCACGCGAAGTCACAAGGATTTTTCGCAGCGGGGTGGTCAAAAAAGCTTCTCCGCGTGCCTCCAGGACCCTCTCGGGAATTTATTTCGGTGGACTCTGAGGATAGGGACACACCCTCGAATTTCCATTTCGAGGCCGTCGTTGCGCGTATATCCTTCGTCGTCGTGGTCGAGAAGCTGGTGGACGGCTCTGGTTAATAATCGTTGGGGAGAAAAATTGGACGGTCTGATGGTGGCTGTGAATTATACTCGTGAATCAGGAGAATACGTTGAAGGTTTCAGTGGGATCTTTCTGGTGACAAATGAGGGAAGGTTCGATGGTTCTTGTCATGCAGAGAGATTTTAGTGGTTCAGGATGGAAGGTGATTTGTGTCTTATGAGATACAGAGTGTTTTTAATTAAATTTGAGAATTTGGATTATGTACAACATTTCTTCTATTGTGTTTCAAGGATATATTATGTGATAATTATGGGTCTAAAGAAAGCTACAATCATTGCAGAAGAATTTGGATTCGGTTTTCATTGAATTTAGGCTGTATTCGTGCAAAAATAAAAATAAAAATGTGAAGTACTGTTAATGTATAATAGTATATGCTAATAGTATATTCTAATTTATTAATGACCTATTCAGGAGGCAGTAATTGCAGTAAAAGGTGAAATAGTCGCACAAGTAAAAAGAAATAATACCTCCTTAAATGAAAACCAAAAGTTAAGAGGCTTAACTATTCGAAAGTGGAACTATTATATTGTGACTTATCTCATGTAGCACTTGACCACATTACAGTATCATGAGAGAAACTTATATTAATGTCACTTAAGAAACTCACACATTTCACAAAATAAAATTAATTTATCAGACTTAAAATACACATGTCTTTTTCTTGGGAGACATAGCCTTCAGTGGTCCCATTAGAATTTGTAAAAAGACTGTAAGGATTTAAGCAGCGAGGAATCGAATGAAAGTTCCTGCATCCAAGACTATACATCCTTCCTCGTTATGCGATTCTAACGTCCTGGCCAAGCGCCTAAAAAGGCGTGCCTAAACAATGAAGTTTATGGGCTAAGGCCCTGCGGGAGCGGCCATTAAAACAATCGACAGTCGCGCTTACAAGGGATGCAAATGTTGGCGCGAGCACAATGGAGTTTCGGGAGAGGCCGCGGCAGTAAATACCAGTATAATTGCCAGCCTCAAAAAGTTAAGGCACTTTTAAGAACCCCTTCGGCCCCTTTAAGCTTGCCCTTATATGCAAACCGCAACAGACGCGTGCAGGTTTAGAATTTTAGACCATAGGCGCAGTCATTCGGTCTTCCTGCAATTTACTCCATTAAATTCACGAATGGATTCTTTGAAATACGGAAGGGTGCAAGAGGAATGTAAGTTAGTCAAGTTGAAGTTGTGTATTATGGTGATGCAAAAGTCATTTTTTATGAAAGTAATGTATATTTCCTTATAGTTTTATCCTATATAGTTATTTACCATATTAAAGCTTATAGTTATTATTCCTTGGCAATAAGTATTATTTAGAATCAACAGAATTTCATGCAGGGTTTAAAAGAACCGATTGCATTTATAATTTCGCGAGGAACGTGGTGCACAGGAGAGCGAGCAGAGGATTTGCAAAAGAAAAAAGCGCAGTCACGAATCCAAAGCAAATTATGCGACGCTCATGCGCAACGCCACGCCCGCCAAATGGCCAATTCGTGTTTGCAGATTGCCTCTATCTCGGCACCCTGTCGTGGTCCAAGATTACAGTTTCCTCTTTCCTTTAAATCGAACAGAAACGAGAGCGCCGATGTGCATTGTGACGAGCGTATGCCCTCGATAAGCGCTCCAGTTGCAAAAATTATGCGAAATTCGGTGAGCAGGCGCCTCGTAAATTATTGCTGCTGCAGAACAGAAATGTACTCTTAGCTTAATTGATGATTAATGCATAACATTGAATGGTACAGTTCGAAAAGTCAGACCTTGCAGGAATTAATGAACATTCTTTAAAATGCACTCAACTGTGGGGTTGAATCATCTTAAATGCATGCAATAAATTAAGATGGATCTGTATAATTTAATGTTGAGTGACAAAGTGAGGGACGTGTGCTAGACAATATTTATTAAACACTACATACATTGAAACTTTACCTCATGATTTATAAAAATACGATAATAATTTTTATGAATTATTAGTTCTGCCTTCGCGACATCTGTGTAATGAAAAATAAGTGCTTGCAGGAGGCACAATCCTCTTTCCTGTCTCTAGTCATTGTATACATTCCAAACGCCGACGTCGATTCTTGTGCCCTTGCTATCTACGTATTCAATGGTCATAAACATTGGGGCTAACTGTGTCGTTCCTCAGTTGCTCGCGGCTTCCGAACGAAAGTGGTTGTCTTCTCGTTGAATATACTTTTCAAAACGATTTGTTACTCTTTTAAATGGAATTTATTTTATCTGAATCAAAATCGTTTGCGTTCTATGCGTTTGTACCCCACGCGATTGTGATCCAAGAGTTTGTGTTCCAAGAGTTTGTGTCCCGCGCGATTTTGTTCCAAACGTTTGTGTTCCCCGAGGTTTGTGTTCCACGCGATAGTGTTCCACCCGTTTGTGGTCCACGCGATTTGGTTCTAGACGATTGCATCCCGTATTATTCTGTTTAAAATCTATTTTTTGACGCGTTTACTAACTTCCTAAATTCCGCTACGTCTATCATTTCCTTTTCCCATCGTTCTTCTTCTTCACTTTCACGCCGTCAGCTTTCTACGTCTCCTTCTGGATACTCGTTTGCTCGTCGACACTGTTGATGCTGGACCACGTGCGGCGATTCGTGCACCGCGAATAAGAATTCTGTCTCGATGGACACAAACGAGCCTGGCGCGGACTCGGTGCCGATTTAACGTCAGTTAAGATTAAGTCGAGTACCACTAAAGGTGCGCCGCATTAGGTATTCTCCGTTCGAAGTGGTTCGCCTTCTTGCAGCCTCGTAATCTCCATCGTCGCCCCAATATGCAGCACGAGCCAAATCCGGAGCGAACGACATATGTAAGTAAGAGTATACTCTTCCATCTTTCATGTGTGCTCGTTTGTTTTCTCAAATTCATGCAAACATGACAAAACTGACCGAACTTTCTGCGAAATCGTAATTCTTATTTTTACTATGGAAATAATGATGTATTACTCAATTGAGCTTAAGGGGTTAGGACACAGTAACGGGCCAAGAAAGCAGACGATTTTTAGATGACGATAATAAGAAAAGTAAACAATAGATTAATATAAGGTTTTATGTTTTAGTTCACGATATTATGAATCATAAGAAAAGCATATTATATTTTCAAAATAACATTTGTATGCCGTGCAATGTCTCCATTTAAAATATCCTTTTTTTCGGATGGCCAACTGGTGGGCCGGATTCCGGGAAATCGGATGAACTATAACAAAAACCTCAAAAATGTCATAAACTATAATATATTTCCTAGGCATTGACGATGCAACATTTCAATTTTTGCGAAAATTGACAAAATGGCCGGTGTTTGAAAAATAATGATCAAATTTCGACAAAAGTGTGTGTGATCTTTCTGTTTATATTTTGTACAATAATTGAAAAATTTGAAATGTTGGATCGTCAATGCCTAGGAAATATATTATAGTTTATGACATTCTGGGTTTTTTTTTTATACAATTCATTCGATTTCCCAGAATCCGTCCCACCAGTTAGACATCCGGAAAAAAATTTTTGTTCAAATCACCGTACAGGTCGTAATTTTTTAGTAAACTTGACGATTTTTGTTTTAAATTCTTCCCAATTAAATTCTCTATTGATCCCTCCGGCTGGAATTTTGAATTTCGTTGCTGTTTTTTTTTATATTTAGCGAAACATACAGCACTTTTAGAAAATCGGTGTCTGTGGGTTTTTTTGGCGGCTGATTCCGAATTTAAACTCAAATTTTCTAAATTGTAGAGCTTTTTCACGATGACAAATTCAATATATCGAAGCGAAATTTCAGAAAATGAGCTTATTGGGAAGAAACTTAGCGCGTATAGATTTTCGGGGTGCTATCTTATTTGAGGATTAGGTTTTGTTGATCAATTGTTTACTTTTCTTATTATCGTCGTCTAAAAATCGTCTGCTTTCTTGGCCCGGTACTGTGTCCTAACCCCTTAATCCTTTCGAATAGCGATGGAATAAATTCCTGTGTATTGCGAGTATTAAGGATCTGAATTAAAGTTAGGAATCTTTAGGTCCTTGAAAGTGTGATCACATTGCACGAATTAAATAAAAAATGTTGCTTTTATTAAAGCTTTATTTCACTAGATCAAATATTTTATTTTAATATTACTTATTAAGCAAATATTGCATTCGATATTCTTGCAAAATAGTAAACATTGTGATTTATGTTCCCACATAAGGTGGACAGAAACTGATCACAGCTTGCACAACTAATCTACACATCCATTTTAACAAACATACACTCACAGAACACAATGCTATGTTCTATACATAAAAATCTCTGGCATCGAGATAGCAATAGTCTCCTCAGCAGTACAAACACTACAGAAACACATAAATTAATTTACTATGTAAGAGATTGTGCCCTGTTCTACATAAAGTACTCAGAGAGGTGACCTTATATCGAATAATTAGAATCTACCCATCACCCACTCACCATTATCTACCACCACCACTATCAACCTTTCCTCTAATCATAATTGAATGTCCGACTCCAACACCCAACCCGATGTATCGACTCATCTAGACCACTCTCGGTCAGCTGACTCCCAGTAGAACCGAGGCTACGTTAGACCAAGAGGCACAAGGCGCTTTCGCGCGTGCACCCATATAAAGCCGTGGTTCGAGTCGCCGTAAAAGCCGAGATCTAGCCGGGATATATATCGAGGGGACGTGATTTCGCGTGGCCCGCATGGGCACGTGACCGTAAATGAAATATCTCGGGGGCGAAGCCGGGCGCCACGCCTCTGAAAGTCGTGGCCCGCCGCTTTCAGGGAACCCGTATCTGCGTAAAGGCCACTTGGACGGGATTAAAAAGGACAAGCAGAGACGTCGAACCGCCGCGTATAATTTCTAGGGCACAATGGGCGCCAGGGAAAACGGAAGGCGATCTCCCCGGAGCTGATCGTTTCTCCCCAGTTTTATCGACGCCTTCTTTCCTCCCGGCGATTCTACTTGCGGTGTGTGGGTATGCGTTTCTCAGCGTTACAGCACGGCTCAATGCTACTTTGTGGTTGATGCAGGAAGTGCTCATCGGTACTTCATAGGTACTTCGTAGGTACTTCAGCGTAATGCCTAGACGAAGCAGTGCGAAAAAGTAGTTTAATGATACTTTGAAATTTTTTCCTACTCTGTAGAAGCAGTTGCTAGTGATTGAACAATTTATTTGATAGTGTTTGGAAATACTGTTTTCGTTTTTTGGTAGTTGAAGTTTTTAGTACATCAGTTTTAGTTAATACTAGATCAGCTGGTTAAGGTGTAGAAGAATTAGGAATTCAAGAATCTTTCAAGGACTGAAGGAGAAATGTAGGACTGTCACATTAATTTATTACTAAAATTGGTATATTATATACAGGTAAATAATATTTGTGAACTTAAAACACTTTGACCAAGAGTAATAATTAGTTAGCAATAACAGATACTTGTGATAATCGCCGATTTTTATGCGATTTTGGTAGAAAGTAGCTCGTACAAAAATGTTTGACACGTATTTTTTCTTATCGGCGGACATTTGTGTTGAAGGGGTGAAAACAGCCCTCAAAATTGAGGTGTGGGAAACACGTTTGGTCGAATATCTTGGAAATTATTAGAGCTAGAACCACGGTGTAAATGGCAAAATTGTGTATTTTCCAATAAGGAATGCAGTTGTACAGATTCCACAAAATCTGTTTTTTTTTAAGGAATTATTAAACAAACAGAATTTTTGGAATCTGTTTGTACAACTATATTCCTTATTAAAAAATACACAATCTTGCTGTTTACACTGTTTTCCTAGCTCTCTAGTAGTTTCCAAGATATTCGACCAAACATGTTTCTCACACCTCAACTTTGAGGCCCGTTTTCACCACTTCAACGTGAATGTGAGCGACTAAGAAAAAATAGGTATCAAATATTTTTGCAAGAACTACTTTCTACCAAAGTCGCATCAGAATCGCTAATTGTCACTTCGATATATTCCCCTCTAAGCTCAAGTGATTCCTATTAAAAATAAGCCTTCGCTGCAGCCGTGAACTGCAAGATTAACATCGAACGTTATTCACGCAGCCACCAACTTTCGATTATTTAAAAAAATCGGTAGCCCCAGTACCCGCAAGAGTCTTAGCGCAGAAACTGCTACTCCCAACACTCGCATCCAAAAATATCAAGCGTTTTAACTGCGTCCTGGCGACAATGCCGCGATAAATTCGAGAACGTTTTAAAAATACTGCCGGTACCGCGAATATTTCCACGTACCCGCGTTCTCTGTCGTCCTCGTTCACGGCTCCAATTTCGCGGTCCTAAAAACGACGGTGAACAACGCGGCGAGGTCCGCGTCCCCGTAAAAAATAAGCGCGATTTATCGCGGAGGCGCCGTATATCGGTGTACAAAGAAAGAAAGGGAATCGGTGAAATTTCTGCGCGAGGTTCCCCGTGGCTCGCGCATAGTTTGCATATCCCACTTTTCAAAGCAAACGCGGCACGACCGACTTCCCTGACCGCGCACGTGCGTGCCTGGCACGTCGTTCACGCATACTCGTGTTACCTCGGCCTGCGCGGCCAAACAGAGAAAAAGGAGCAATAAAAACGAGAAGAATAAGGAGTCGCGGGTGGAAGATAGAAAGAAAGAGACAACATTATTCCTTAACACTAATCAGTTCGAAGAATAGGTCAGACTTATCACAAAGAACTTAATAGAAACTGAAAAAACTGAGAAATGGCACTCTCGCTTTTCATCGAATTAACTTATCCCAGATGATATCCTATGAAAAGTGAAGTGAGATATTTCAGTGGGCATTGTATCATCGCAACGTTAAGACTAAGGTTCATTAATCTTCCCTCGTGGATACTCAGTTCGTTAGGCGAGGATCTATGTAGCTTCAAAGTACCAGGCTGTTAGCTTCATTCGCTGGAGATCTCGATCGATCACGTCCGTCAGTGAAGATCACCTTTTTTGGCCGAGCCTATGCCTCGATCGAGAACCTTGGACCAGTGTAAAGGCACAGTCTTATCGTGCGCAGGCCATTCCGTTACACTTTCTTCTGCGAAGGAGTGTGGGGCCACTGGGTGGGTGAACCAGGAGCCTTATCAGAGACTGGTTGCTGCCAATATTGATTATCCGCGTGTACAGGGGCCCAGCTCGAGGACGCCGATAGCCGCGACAAATTGCACGCCTTCGCGACTTTCGATACTCGATCGCTGCTTGTTGCCATTTGGCGCCGGTGCCACCGGTGACATCACTACCGTAACTTTTCCTTTCCGCGGTCAACCTTGTTCCAGGCATTTCGACCTGGATTCCAAGCATTTGGGGGATGTTTCCGAGTTACGTTTTGGGTGTAGATTACGCCTAATCGGAATTTATAGATTTTCATCTGGTATTCTTTGTATGTCCAGCTTTGCTTCCGAAACATTCAGTAATTAGTCTTTTCATTGTGTTCCTTCATGTCACCACTATATCTGTACTCATTGTGTGTGTGTGAATCTTTTAAACGAAATGGGTGGAAATTTCTACTTCTATCAAATCAACAAACTTTATTTATTATCTAAAACATATACTATGAAACCAGCACTACTAAATTGACAGGAACTCTTCCCCCAATTAGTTTATTCTGAAAAGGAAGTACCATTCGTTACAATGGAATTTGGTAACATTATACATTAGGATCTTGTATTTTAAATCTCCCCTATATACTTCAGTATCGACACAATACTAGGAAAGAAAATACTACTCCCTACGACCACTCTGTGAGAATCTACACTTCTCCCGAGTCCTTCTTCGTCTTAAAAACTGATGACAGATGATCCAGTCCCTATTTCGTTCAAATGTTATGTGGTCATGTAGAACGGCGAGTGCTGTTAAGTAGAAAATTGTGCTGGACCACAGGAAGCGTGACTTTCGCATTAGAATGTGTTTGAAGAGGGTCACAGGCAATCGTGTTCCGGATAATTGCCCGTGAAGTTTCATTATCGAAGATCTCCGGAAGGCACCCAAGCCTGTTCGACGCTCTAACACGCCTCTGCGGTTCGACGAACTCCGCGGTAAGATTGGCTTGAATATCGATTAGTCCAGTTCGCG
Source organism: Andrena marginata (assembly GCA_963932335.1). Classification (NCBI taxonomy): domain Eukaryota; kingdom Metazoa; phylum Arthropoda; class Insecta; order Hymenoptera; family Andrenidae; genus Andrena; species Andrena marginata. Next base: position 28,525,697 of record OZ010659.1, on the reverse strand, counting down.
TGCACCGAACAGTGCTACCGAAGAGAAAACTAAATGACCCTAAGTTACAATGTGCCAACTTATTATTTCTTCGACATTCTTGGGAGCTCGCTGCACCACTTTCACCGCGCAACATTTCGATTTATGAACCGCGCACAGTATTCAGTCCCGAGTTCTCCTTGTGGTCTAGAACAGACTCGATTTGAAGCTAATTATGTAATTTGGCATGGGCACTAATTTATAGGGACTGGTTCATTGATAAGATTACCGACACCGGGGGTCCAAACTTGTCGGGCTGCATTGTGGAACTTGAATTGGTCATAAAACCTAGCAAGGCTCGTTTGTCTGTCGTTCATTGTGAAACGTCACAATCACGTACCTCGAAATTTACGCGAACGTGTTGGGGGTCCAAAATTTTCAAGAAACTAATTGTGAATAATGTCACTGTTCCTTGCCAGTTATCTAGTGGACAAAAGTCACTAAGGCACTCTTAGTTATCGTAGCAGGCTGAGTATTACAAAAGTGAGGGTTGTTGGTGCATACTAATCTTTTTCGCTGACCCTCAAAACAGTCATTATAATCCCCAGAAATTATTTTCACGTTGTTCCTAATATTTCCGAAGATATAGTTCGTCACATAATTTGGGACACCGTGCAACATGCTAAAGATTTCCTAACATCACTTAAATTCCAATCTGAAGCAACCTAAAGTCCTCCAAAAACGAAAGCAGAGATCGCACATTCTTTCCCATAAGTTTCACGCTCCCACTTCACACGATACGAGCCTCCAGTTCTGCATCACCAAGGACCAGTCACAATTCAATGTTTCCACCGGAGCCAACCACAACAAACTCGCTAAATTCGCTGGTCCAGGGAGTCAGATTGCCAAACAACGCAGCTCGCGAGATCAGATGGGGCAGGTCTCTCAGAGACCGAAGGTTTCATGGGTCCAGGTTGTTTAGGCTACGTCGAAGGATTAACGAACTCGGTGTGCTAAGGTCGGGCTAAGCCAAGGAACGTTTGGTGAGATATTTCTAAACAGGCGCGGGCGGGACGTGGTGGCTGGAGAGAAGGAGAGAGAGATAGAGAGCCGGAGCCAAAGCACGCGTATAATAATAGCTAATAAAGTGGACGTAAAAGGGGGTCCCTGGTAGGGCAGGTGGTCTTTGGAGCCTCCTCCATGGGGGCACACTCCGGTTACCTCTCCGTGACCAAAAACCAAGCTGGTGTCTCGCCTCCAGGCCCACGCGAGTAAAAGCATCCTTTCCTCTCTTTCTCTCGAGCTGCCTTTGTCTGCTTGAAACCCAGCGACAAAAAAATAACGAGCGCGGGCGTGAGCGAACTCGAAAAGATCGTGGACATTAAGCCAGCCCTTAAAACGATTCCTAGCATTCGATTCGCGTCCAACAAGAACATATTTGACACTCGTTATTAACAGGGAAAGAGGGTGACCTTTTACTATTCTGAATTTTTATTGGATGGTCATTTTAAAGGACAGTGTACTAGTCTTGAGTGTTAGCACACTGTGCAATTAAACGTTTTATTGGTAGCTGTACGCAGGGGTCAGGTATTTTTTTAAACTTTTCTATTTCTAATATCATTCACATATTAAACTTCTGTAGTAGGGTAAAAAAGGGTAATGACGGTCAGTTCAGCTGTAATTGTAATAAAACCAAAGTAAGAGGTGAAATATTTTTTGAAAATAAAAAATACTTGAAGAAGTATGGCTTGTTTTCAAGAATATAGCGAATAGGACCGTACTTAAATTACGTAAGGATAATTTTGACAATTTCTTACCCCTTCCCACTCCCTCCTCAAGTATAAAAATTCGTAAGATTTTATATTCCAACTCCCTCCACCCCCCTCCTTACGTAATATTTTTTACATTATATTTTTCCAGTTGTTAAACTTATTTTAAAGGTTTATATGATTCCACCATATATGAAAAATTGGGTTTTTTAAGTCACTCATATTGAAGATTAGATTAAAAAATATTACGTAAGACGCTATCTGACTCCCCTTCTCCCCGCGTAAGAAACCATAAGAAATTCACGATCCCTTCCCTCCCCAGAAAGCCTTACGTAATTTACGGACGACCCTAATGGTGTCATAGAACCTGAAGAAAAGAAATTGCACATTTCGTACATACCGATTAACAATAATAATACCGACCATCATTGCCCGCTGACCGCTAATGCCCTATTCTCCCCTATATTACTGTCATTAAGAACAACGTAAAGTAACAAATGCATCATTAAACTGTAAAGTATTCTTATTTCTAACGATGCACATTTAAACTCGAGTGAACGGAGAACGTGGGCCAATCTCGTGGCAGTCAGCGTGTTAAATGGTCCCTTTTGAATGACAACAATGAAAAAATTCCTGCGATCCGTTCGCGATGTGTTAAATAACATCATCCGTGACACAGAATTTAACCGACCGCGGGAAGAAACGGAAAGCAGTGCTTCCCCGTTGCTCCCAGCTGCCTAATGCACTCCCCAGTGGAAGTTCCGCCAGCGTCGTCAAACAAACGCGCTGATAGGCATCAGAAAAGCATGAAACGCGTCTAAGAAGCGGCGTGGCTGCATTAAAGAGGGAGCTCTGATTGCGTCCCTCGCGCATCACACGAAGAAAATGATCTCATCTAAGGATTCGCCACGGACCGCGCCCCGGCGTGTTAAGTTATAACAACTCGTGGAAGCATGCAACCGCTTCGAGACACGAGTTGCGCAGCGTTATTATGATATAAGCCACGCGCGGCCTGCATTAACCATAAAACCACTGTTTCATCTGGCCGGCTCTTGTAGGGCCCGGAACGTTTGTCAGAACATATGATGCCACATTACCGTCAGCGCGTGGCTCGCATGATTCTCTCGCTTTCCTCCCTTCGAACCGTTCCTCGCGCGGAATCCGCGGATCGCATTGCGCATTCTGCGCGCTGATCTCAGTGTTCGAATTCTAATTGGCCGCGTGACTCATTTTAATCAGCGCGTGGAAGTTGGGCGAGGTTTCGAAGTGGAGCGATATTAAAATTGCAAATTGGATCGGGTGTCTGCTAATCAGCTTTCGATAAACAATATGCTGATATACGTTTCTCGGTGTCTTTCCTGGAAAGCTGGCCGAGAGTCGCTATTGGTTTATCGCAGCAATGTTGAATATCCCTTTCAGCTGTCATATTCGAAACGAGCAACCATCCTACGCAGCGCTGTCCACTTTTCCGTCGAGCATCATTTTCCGCGCGGGCGCTCGTAAAATCCTGAAAGAACGACCGTTTCTGAAGCTTGGAGCCGTGTCGATCCGTGATACACACGTTCACATCGTCGATGTTTTCACTTATCATTCGCTAACGAGAGGTATCTGTGCTGCTCGCTCGAGCTTGTGACATCACGATCCTGTTTGGAGTTTGCTACATTATTCTAGGGGCCGTTATAGTGAATTTATTCGGTGATAGACTGGTGCCACATTTTCTTATCGACCTCCGGAGCACCAGAGAACTGATAGTTTCGAACGCAGCATATAATTCAGTCTCATTTTGCAGATATCAATAGCAGTAGAATTGTAAATAGAAAATAATAATATTGCAGGGTAACCAATGCTTACACGCAAGCAAGCATATTTATGTACCATACTATAGTACCAGATGCTAAACTCTCTTAGGTGGAGAATCTGGTTTAGTTGGTCCAACTTTTCGATTTGTTTTTTCTTTAATGGATTGCAATATTCTTGGAGAATATATTTCTAAAGTTGCAAAGTGAAATTCGAAGTATTTCGCAATTATCAGCAGTTATGCGCCGCGCAGTATTCTTATACCCGCCCGGCTGGAAACCATAAACTTTAAAACAATTTTCAAGCTCGCGGGAAAGATAGCAGAAGAATTATTTGGCCGATCGACTTTTCCCGGGGCTTTATATTTAAGGGGTCATTCTACTTTGATCGCCCGAAAAATGAAGCTATATTTAAACATTTTTTCTCAATAAATACAACATATCAATTTCGGTGGTGATGAACATAAATTTTCAATTAATTTTTTTAAATTGTATAAATACACATTAAAATACCCCTAAAGTTTTGAAGAGATCGGCTTTATTTTTCTGTGTTAAAACAATTCACGAAAATCATCTTTTTTGAGCGTTCTAAATCAGCTTCTCCCCTAAGCCTCATCTATTTTCCATTTCATTCTGTTCCCTATTCTTTATTCTCCTCACCCTCCCTTCGTCGATTCCCCTCTACAAGACTGAACGCCTCCCTCGTTGAACCTCGGAACGACTGGAGAATTCCGCTTTGGCGCCTGCACGCCTCCGGGGTCGTTCGGCCCGAAATCGCGACCTCACGAACAATGCCGCGAAGGTGGACGGGTCTGAGGGGCGGGCGGGGGAGATTTTCTCGTGCAGCCGGGCGCGTGCACGTTTCCCCGGCGACGAGATAAATTCCTGTCGAGTAATTTCAGTAAAGACGGGATTTACTGGGCCGACTTTCGTCGTCGCCCCCACAGCGAAACCTTCAATTTCACGAGCGCCGTTTCGACATAGAGAGGACTCTCGAGAGCGTACCGGAGGCGAGTTTGCGGTATCGGATCGGCGACAGGGACGGAGGATGCCGGCGAGGGAGCGCGAAGAGGAGAGGAACGGTCCGAGGAGCGTGGAACAAGGAGGGAACCACGAAGCGGACAGAGGACGGTGGTGGTCGAGGGCGAGGAGGGAAAAAGGGTGAGGGAGGGAATAAGGCAGAGTAATCGGCAAATGGAGATGGCCCCTAAGTTCTGTGCATCGTCCCGCTCCCGCCCACGCTGCCAGACAGAATAAAACTACTCGGGGACGGTCGTAAGTACCGAGGAAGTACGCGCCTCGTGCTGCTCTCGAAGAGGGACGAGCGCGGACGAGGGCCAGGTCGAGGGGAGAGACGGAGAAGGAGCCGTGACGATAGCCCTGGAGCGTCACGACGTGGTCCACGTGCAACGGGGGATGAAGGGGAGGATGAAGAAGACGAAGGGAACGCCGCGTAACATCGCTTTACGGCTCCACCGGTCCAGTTCGACCGCTAATGTTTTCGAACTTTCCGTGTGGGTGTGCCGGGAGATCCGAGGACCCTGTTGACACGGGCGTTATTTCATGTGGCCTACGACCATTGCCGCCGGGTGGACGATAGATAGCCCTCGAACGGCATGAATCACTGAAAGATCACCAGACAGGGTGGAATCAGAGCGGTCCTGTTTTAGATTTGATCGATGGAGGTGTGGTGCGTTTCTTGGCAAAGGAATTTGTGTTGTTTAGGCGACTTGGGAATTAGTCGATTGACCAAGCTAGGATTGATGAGTTCATTTCGAGATTGATTTGAGGTCCACGAAAATGAGTGTGACGATGTGTATAATAATGCGTGACAGAGTGGGGAAGTGATCTTTTATTATTGTTATTTATTTAAGGGGAAGTAAGCCCAGTATATACGCAAGGAAGTACACAGAATATACAGAAACAAAAACAGAAATGCCTCGAAGCAATAACCCCCGAAACTTTTATAAAAAAAGACGTACGGAAAGTGGAGATAATTGGCCGTTTGAGGTGCCAAAGAAGTTAATTCGGTCGGCTACCTCATTCCCGCTCAAACATAACTTAGAAATAGAGTCCCTCAGATGGAGATTCGTTATATAAAATTGGTCATGAAACAGCGGAGTGTACCGCGAAGGTCTGGGCAAAATACAAAAGTGAATTAACTCCAGTAGTTGGGGATTTACTATGGAAATGAAACCTGCAAAGCCTACTTGCCACGAGTATCAACGATTTTACTAGAAGACTCTTCGTTTGTGACGTAGCATCACTCTCGAATCCTCCACCACCCCGCCGTATATCACAGAGCGAAGAGAAAAAAAATTCCAACGTGTGGAAGACGCGTAAAAATCGGCCCTTAAACGTCGCCCGCAACAGCCGCCTCCGATAATTTATGCCCGAGCCCCGCTATCCCCGCGCAGGATATTAAAATATTAATACGCTCGTATTTATAGACCCGTGGGCATATAAAATTAAGAACACATCCGGTCGAGGTCACGAGGGTTCGAATTAGTTAAAATTTATAATCCGGCCGAGTGTAGCGCGCCATACAATGGAAGGAATAATCGTCCTATGACTCTTTCCGATATCGTTCAGCCTGTTTCTACGATCGATCGTATTGCCGGTCGACCCACTTCCTCTGGATCCCCAGGTGATTTGCTCCGTTGGACGGAGAATGAAACCAGGGCGGGAACGATTGCCTGTTAATTTGCCGTGGATGCGATCGACGATGCAGCGAGCTGCTGCCGATGGTACGCGACCCTGCTTGTGCTTCCTTTTCTTTCTTTTTAATCGTCCAACATCCCCGGACGTAATAACCGTTAATAAGCGCCTTTGCCGCCGTTAAGTATCGGCGCGTGGGCGATCAACGGGGAAACTGGGACCAGCCCACGGCAGGTTGTTGCAGCGATTCTCCTGCTTTTTGGCCAGGTGGACCGAGGGTGCGCAGATTTCGGGCTTTTTCTTTATTTTCACGGGACTGAGAAGATAGGCGCGAAAAGTGGCGTGCTGGTTATTTCAGCAGCTTGTAAATAACTGCGAGGTAGAATGTGGAAAGGACGCGTTTGTTTGGGAGTACAACGTCTCTGCTTTAAATATTTATATAGTTGATACAGATGGTGAGTTTAGTCGTGAAAGATTAAATTAGAATTGAGTGTCGTGGAGATAGGAATCGACTTTAATTTGTGAAGTTTTGGCAAAGGAATAATGTACCAGGTCACTGTTTCTGACTATAAGTCGAAGTTCAACAGCGAAACGCAAGTGCAGGACGGTTCATTCCTAGAACCAGAGTCCTTTAAACCTCTATCAAGTTAAACGACATTTGACACAAGACGCAAGAGTAGCTTTGCTTAGTTTGAAGATAATTCAAAGATTAGTTGCATTCAAGAAATTCCTCGATCTTCCCTATTAATTGTAAAGGGATAAATAATAAATCCACCACAAACTTTTGTATCAATATATCAGATATCAGTCTTCAAGAGACTCATACCTATACACTACCAAAAAGAAGAAATGAATCTATATCTCTAGACTCTACAGAGATTCAGCACCCCAGCTACTGTTCTCGATTCAGCATACAGAAATTCACGCGAAGTCCTCCGAGGGGGAGCGCATTGGACTTCCAAATAATCTCCAAAATGTTGCAGCGACCTCCGGAGTATCCCTTGCAGCGATGTTGCAGCGACAGGGATGCTGCTTCGTGTTTCCCATTCCACTCACCCTTTGTTTCCATAAATCACCGCCGCGACGGAGCTCTCCAAGAATGGGCAGGTGCTCGTGCACCCACTGTCACGCTCCGTGCACCCGTGCCCGCAACTCTTCCACCGTTTCTTCTTCCTCCTGTTCGTCCTCCGCTGCCTTCCTCCGCTTCTACCGGCGTTTCGCCCGCGCGCAACTTCTCCACCTTTAAGTGCCTTTTTATGTGGCTTGACCGTTTTGCTTCTATTCCCCTCTCTCTCTCTCTCTTGCTCCTGGCCCCAGCGCTTCCGCCGTCTCTCTCTTTGTCTTCGCTTCGCCACCTCGCCCCAACCCGTCGTCTTCTTTTTCCACTCGGGCTCGCGGCATCCCCGCTGCAACGCGCCTTTACTTTTAGGCCCCCGGCGTAATTATCGCGTCTTGCGGTTTGCTAGCGGTCTGCTCCGCTGCTGTTCAGCCTACAGGTGGTCCACCCTGGATGGGAGGGGTCCAGGGTACGCGTTCCTCTCTCTCTTACCCCATCCCTTCGGCGCACTTGTTGGTCCCTTTTTCAAAGGCACATATGAATTCTAAAAGATTTCGAAGCGGGGGGTTCATTAACTCTGAATTAAAGCGACGATTCCAATTGGTCTCGAGGCTATCCCAATATTCTGTACGACCAACTGCATTCGTCACAGGCAATTTGTTTCCGGAAACAAGAAGGAATGAAGCATGGACCTCAAGGAGGATATCATTTGGCATAATTTGAATATTTGACGGTTTTGAAAAAAATCTTTCCTTAGTTATTTCTGCGATTTTTTTTCACGGCTTACTTGAATATGAAAGATGACGTGAACCCTATCGTGTAAATCTCTGTCCAAGCTTCACTTCTACAACATCCCTTATCCATACTTATTTGGAAGAGGCGCTGTGCTCCAAGTACATTGAATCGATTTTACGCGATTGCGCAATTAAAGGTTGATGGCTGCTCGGCGATTTTACGATCCCACTCTTAATACGCGTTCGACCGAAACCGACCAGAAATTACCCGCTTCCTCATGTTCCTCGTTCGCCCCCACCCCCTAGGAGGTTGCATTTCCTTCAAAACGAAGGAGCGTATGAACAGGTGGCATCGATTACCGCGGCATGCGCGCCGAAACTTCCGCGATTTTTTGCCCCTCGGCCATAATAAAGGCGCGCGCCCGAGATCGTTAAATACAGGGTGGTTCTTCGCGTGGAGGCTGTATTGCGGGTCCCGATGATTTGGAGACTCGAAAAGAAGCGAAGAAATTAGTACCATAGTATATAGTCACAGCAATTTTTTGTTTCTCCAGTTACACTGCTCAAAATAACTAAGTCAATTCTTCAAACTGCTATAATTTCCAAAATAATTCGAATTTTGAGAAAATCCTACGGTAGGTGCAATATAATATATTCCTGTTTATATACCTCTTTTGTATTTCCTTCTCAGATGATCCAATCATTCCCGGGAGTGTGGGCCATTTTTTTGCAGTCCTCCGGAAAACCATTTTATACAATTTTTCATAAAAAATTTTCTAGCAAAATGCAGGTTGCTTTAAAACTATATAAAAAATCCAAGCCCTATATTTTCATTTATACGAACAAAATGATCCCTAACTCTGCATTTTGTTAGTGGCTTCAGGGTGGGGTCTCCCCTTAAGCCTCCTTCCGATAAAAATATGCAAAACATTGATTTTTGCTGCTGGTTAGTTCCCGTAATCTATTTCCTAAATACAATTGACCCATTACCTATCAATACTTGCTTCTACTTCCTCCTTAATCTACACTCATACGACAAACTCAAAACCCCTCCACGAGCCATCCATGTTTACAACATCCCTTCTATCACCGTCCAAACCAAGAACACTAAATCCGTCATAAAACGGCTGTCCCGCAGTAAACTCCGGATTGCGTCACTGGGCCCGTCCACGATACAGTCCCAATCGTGGATAGACGCTAACCTCCGAATAATTACCGTTCCCTTTTTAGATTAGTCCGGCGACTATCTGAAGAGCCTCCCTTTCGAAATAGAGTACCCCTCGAGATACGCTCGGTTTTATTACGATGAAAATCCATCCGCTCGGAGCGCACGCGGCCCTTTAAGATCGTCGTCTCGCCTGGTCCCACCGGCGGCAGGGAAAGTGGGAGCGAGAAGGAGGTCCCTGAATAGGCTGGATGAGGGGCGATCGGGGGAAGATAAGCCGCGCTACAAAGAACAAGTATTTTACTCGCGAGTCATCGGCTCTACGGGGTCGGCCGTTGTGTGGTACACGAGCCCCGGCGTCCCGGACACGTTGCACTTTGACTTTTACGCCGAAATAAACGTTTTATAATGATGCTGCAGTATCTCGGGAACTCGTTTCGTCCATTAGCCGGCGATGCACCTGTACCGTGGGTCGAGAGCGCGGGGGTGTGCGCCGTCCTCGGGAAAAGGGTTGGATCGTCCTGGGACCGACCCTCTAATTTCAACGTCCCGAATAGACTCTAGCCCAGAGAGAGCCTGTCTACGGTTTTCAGGGTCGACGGGGTCAAGCCTCGAGGTAGAACTTTTTTTTCGTCTTCCCCCACTTGCCACGTTGCTTTGAATGGGAGTGACCGTTCTCTATTTCCGAGGCCCGGTAACGAACGAACGGTGCCTATGATTGAGGTGAATTAGAAACCGGAAGGGGTGGAATTAGTTCTGTGGAGGGAACGGTGGGGGCGAGGAAGTGGGATGTCTTTTGTACTTGTTCCTGTTCCTCGCGCCTCTGTTGCCGCGCTTTTAAGTGGTGTTGTGACGGGGAGATCCGTGAGTGACGCGGAAGTGATTGCTTTCCTTGGAAACGGGGTAGAGAAAGAGTAAAGGGATTCCTCGTGGGAAAACAGGTGGGAAGTGTAGGGATGAATTCCGTTGCGCAAGGCTCTGCTGTATGCTGGCATAAGGTCAGAGTTGGATTGGGGAATCTATCAAAAGGAAGTCTTTTTATTTTGTTATTGTATGTAGGGTTAACTATGATAGCTAAACTCATGAATACGGAGATCCTGATAGTCTCTATGTATCTATCTCTATTTCCAGTAGGAATTTAAGCAGCTGTCCAATCTAAGGCACATCAGTTCCAAATCATATTCAACTGTACACGTACCGTTAGAATCAGGGGATTGGAGCAGACCAATTTTTAATACAATATTTTTTCAATGATGAAAAATTTATAATTAGTATTTAAGGGGCCTCTTTACCTTGGCGGACGAAAAATGATGCGAAATTTGGGAATTTTTTAGAACAAAACCATTAAATATATTTACTTCCAGCGTAGTGCCTTTACTTGTCCATCTTTAGAGAATATGAAAAAAATTGTATGCAAAAATAATGGTTATATCCGGAGTTATAGTGGTTCAAATAGAGTGCCTTACAAAAATCATATGCTCATGGTTAGCATAAAATCCATCGTTGTAGTTGTCTGAAATAGAAAATTTCAAAATTTGTGTAATCTATATGAATGTGGCTATGGTCTGAACTAGAATAAATGAGAAATACTGAAAAGTAAAAAAAAATATGGCAGCGTAAAACAGACATTGATTTCTGCAAAAAATTCGCTGGTGTTTTAAATCGTAAAAGTCTACTTTTACAAAAACCGACATAAGTTTAGTAGCAACGAGAATGGGACATCTACTGAAGATATGTACCAAGTTTGAAGTGAATCGGGTGATTGGTTTTTGACATGCCATGCTAAACAATTCGAAAAACATCATTTTGAGAAATAGGCGCTTAAAGTTTTAAGTACTGTTATTTTTTAATTATTTTTCTTTTAAAATGTTGCCTAAATATGTACAAATATAGGAATAATGTTTTCAAGTAATATAACTTGAGGGTATCTCTTAAAAAAAATCCCAAATATCGCGCTCCTTTTCAGGCCGTCAAAGTAAGGAGATCTCTTAAAAATATTCACTCATCTACTTTTATAAAAAAAATAAAATTCCCACCTACGAATAAGTCATCCAACATGTACTACCTTTTCCTGCACAAAGAATCATCCAAACGAAAACTTTTGAGCTCATCACAATTTTTATACGAAAGAAGCGAACCACTGAAAAGCCAAATACAAACAGTTTAAGCTCTTTGCCCTGTGCAGCCAGTAATCCCAGCACGCGCTTCTCTCCGTGGGTCCAAGAAAGAATGCGTGGCTGGAAAGTAAGACGCCTCACCGTCCGTTATCGAGAATTTCTCGGCGGAAGCGCGTTTAAGGTACACCGACCGCGACACCGCCGCTGACGTTGCGCGTCGCAATTACTTTTCCTCGGGCTGACGAACGGCCGGCGCGTTATCTGCTTTCGCGACGCCGAAGAAAATATCCCCCTGTGGCCGATAATTTCGTGATGCACGGCCAGCACGATCGTAACGTGTAACGAGCGCCGATTTCTGCTTGGCAACGAGGGACGGCGAAGAGACACGGGCGCGCTGCCCGAAAAAAAGAAAACGTCCCCGCGGAAGACGAGTGGGGGTAACGAGGAGAGAGAATCGAAGAATTCACGAAAGAAGCCTGGAATTTATCGCCGTCGGAATATTTACAGCCAGCCGGTATGAATATTCAGCCGGGTTTATTTTACGTGCTTGCCGCTTCCTTATGTCCCGGCTCGTACGCCGCCGTCGGGTCAGGGGTTAATGAAACTTGCTGAAAAAAATGCAAATAAGTGAAGGAGCGCACGCTCTCGCAGCGTACGCGGCGTACGCGCGGCGGCCGCCGATAAAAGTATCCGTGGAGCGCAAATTAGAGGCTCTCGAGCGTAAAGGTATCGAGCGAATTTGACCGTACGAGCCTCTCGCGAGCCGTGAGCCTCGGCTTCTACGTGAGCCAGGTAATGATAGCCGGTCTCTTTCTCTAAATCGCCGCTCCCCGTTCGTATTGGCGCCTCATGACGTCCATTTCGTAGATCATCCAAGAGGCGCGTTGCAAAACGGACCCTGGGCCCGTGGGACTCGTGACCGTTGGACCTGGCTCGTTCTTGCTCCAGTTTCCTTGTGCTCCAGTTTCATCTAGATACTTTATAAGTTTGATAGACCCTATTGAGTGGTCGTGGTTTACTAGCTTTGTGTGATTGGTTGCTTCAGTTGTATGTAAGTGTTGCTTTATGGTAATTGTGAATTGAGATTGAGGATGTAGGTTTGGAAGTGTGTTGCGTGTCTTTGTTGTGTTTGCTTGCTTGGGATTCATGAGAATGAATTAGTGAATTGAATCTTCTTTTGAGGGCTCTATTTTCTTCTTTTGTTATTGGTTGCATGAATGTACCTGTATCAGAACCTTTGTAGTGACTCTGGTTTTAGGATTTGAGATAGCAAACTTAGTCTTGAGATATGGTTGGTTAGAGTTTCTTGAATTTGAAGTATCTGCTTTGTTTGATGGGACGTAATTTTTTCTTACAATCAGTTGTTACCGCCCAATAGTCTTGTACTTTTCTACTGTCATTTGGGTCTAGTTATGCAGAAAGCTACCAATCCTCTATGATCTGAAACTGAGTTTTAGTTTGAAGATTTTAATTGTTAAAGTAAAGTAGCATTATTTCTATGGAGTATATTTTATCCAATCACGATTCTCGTAAACATTGTATCCAATTATTCTCAATTTTCCCAAGTTCCAATTTTTGCACAGCAGATGAGACAAAATTCGGAACTTTTATTTATTTATAATGTTTTTGACTGATACGCTGTGTGAAAAAGCATTAATCAAAAACATTTTTTTAATAAAACGCTTATTAGTCGTGACTGAAAATAAAAGTGTTAACTATTGGGACGCTGTCAATTACGAGTACAGTTACCCTATATCCCATACAACTTTTGGTAAACAAAATTCCAGATTCTTTGACAGAATATTATCATGGTCCGAAGATGTTTTTCCCTTAATTAGGAGGAATGCAGTGTAATCAAAACTCAAATCTTATTCGACGGGGATATCTTCAGCCACTTGTACGCTCCGTACGTTGGGGAATTAATTATTTCCCGGTGAAATTTCCGCGCAGTTTGTCCAGGCAGAAAAGAAACGGACTTTCAGCGGTGATTTACGTACCGTGACCTTTACGTGTGCCGTTGACGAACACGGGATGTGTGCCTGCAAATGAGAATAAGGCGGCAGGTGCACGTAACACGGTAGTTCCTCGAGGAGAGGACCATCTGGTGACGTACCGTTTCCAAGGCAGAAAGTGGAACGTAAAAGGATGTTAATAATTACATGTACGAGCATACTATTGGATGCTTGACAAGGAACAACCTCCTCACTACGCATACTATGTATATTATAAATTATAAATTGTCAAGTGTGCAGAATCGATTAAATTGAAACTTCATCAACAGACACTTCCGCTACTATATTTAGGAGAAACCAAGGATAAACGTAACAGCTCGCCTTTTTGAGTCTATAACTGTTCAATTTTTTTAAAGATTTCTACACGATGGTAAGCCTTGGTTAATAAGCAAAATAATCGAACCGAAAAACTTGGAATATATTAAACCAGTTTGTTTAACCGTTCGTTGCCACACTGGGTCAAAGTGGGTCACAATTTAACTTTGAGGTAAAAAATATCATTGAAAACGGTACTAAACACTGTTTAAAACTGGTGATACTTTAAATGTTAATTTTCAAAGATGAACATATATTCTACAAATTTCAAACTTTATCTCAAAATTTTTGCGACTCAATTTAACAGACAATTTTTAAATAGCAGCTTATTGAAAATTAGCTTGGATCGACCCAGTGTGACAACTACGTTAAAAAAAACTAGATGCGACAACCGAGGATTAAATAAGCCTTTCTTTAAAATAAATCACATTCGTTACTTTTGTTCCCACTCCCAGGGACCATTCCAACACCGTATCTAATTTGATTAAAAAATCCCATTAATAAAAAAGATGCTTCTAAATGTAATTTTTATTTATTCTATAGATAGACATAAACATTGGCATTTGTTTTATAAAACTTGTTAACTTCGTCCCGCGATGCGTTTATCCCGAGCTTCCCCTACGTTAATATCACCACTAACATCAACGACAAATTTATCTGCTATGCAATCTCACTACATTGTGACCAGTCTTAGAGGTTCTGAAAGTTTTACTGAAGCCTGCCTGTCGTGCTTGCTCCATCTTTCAAGCTTGCCTTCGCGCCGCGCTGTTCTATTTTCGCAGTCCCGCGTTGCAGCGTCAGTGAAGAGTGGCGAGATGTGGGAAACGGCGACGGGGCGCGTTACTTTGGCCGTGATCCCTGTTGTAAAGATACCCCCGTGTATTCTGAGGAACGGTCGGGATAATGGGTCTATTCTGGATGGGTTTAATCGCCGTTTTAAATATTCTAATTAAACGCGGGGCCTATGTTTGCGGCGGGATGAATGGTCGTGTGACTCGTGAACGCTCGGATCCGCGACTCCTTGACTTAACGTCCGCGGAATGTAACTGTTATTTTATGGCGAGATAGTAAAAATACATTTGGGCAGATTACGGGAGAGCCGTAGCGGCTGATATATATCTCCCGGTCCCTCTTAAATTATAGATTTAATGGATTTGCTTGGATACTTTGCAAACATTCTGCTTAAATACCTACACGAGCTTGGCTTTGCAGCTGCGATCGTAAAATTCTCGTCCCCGCTGACGTTTTTCAAACGCTTCATCGGCTATACAGTGAAATGGCGAAAGGAGAACAAAGTATTTCGGGAGTGGTTAGGTGGTGCGTAAACGCGCGATCCGACGGATTCGGGTGTCTAATGAAGTCCTGCGTATCATCCGAGTGGACAGTAGATGGTGGCTGGGCACAGCTGTTCCTCCTTCTGCTTGGCTTCCTTCACTTCTGATTTCTAATTTTACTCCGTCGATCTTTGGGTTCTAATGGCGACTGTGAAAAATTGACATAGATATGCACACTGCCACGTTCTTTAATACTTGGTGCCTTTGCTGATCATTCTACTGTTCATCTGTTTGTGTTGGATTAATTAAGTATGTATGATTGAAATGTGGTTCAGGCACAGATTTATAACTATAGCTCAGTTTCCTGCACTTATATACTTTCTTAATCGTAACATTTCCCTTTTTTTACAATTGTGGTATACTGAAACTATGAAACGAAAGGTGTTTGAAAATATCTTGGGATTTGAGAAAGAAGTCATCTAGAAACCAGAAGTCAATACTCACTTACAAAGTACGGTGAGAGAAGTTTAGTTTATTTTTTAAATAAATTTTTATAATCACCTAATGAATTTTATTTAATTTGCATTAAGCATATTTTTATCGATTCAATTCTGCTCCCCCCAAATTGAATCCTGAATGCACCACTCTTTAGTACTCTTACCATTCTGCAACATTCCACAAGTAGACGAAACAAATTATGACTAAAGGGTCTACCCGGAGAAGCATAGGGGAAACGATCCCAGCTCCAATTTCAATAGGTATTTATGTATTCCAAATAATGTTCTGTGTCTAAAAAACCACTGAGAGAAATTTCAGATCTCTACCCCCTCTCGTTAGGGTGATACGGGGATAACAACGTCAAACTTTACCATTTTTCTTCTCAACAACGACTTAGGAAAATTGAATGCTTGAAAACGCATGTAGTAAGTGCTTTTTAGCTTTCCCACACATTATTTGGAATACACAAATACTAAAATTGGTACTGGGGCCATTTTCCTTATGCTTACTCGGCTAGACCCTTTCGCAAGTATCTATTACCTAAGAAAGGAAATATCCTTTCTTTTGTTAATAAAAGAATATTGCACCCACCGTAAGCACATTTTCACTTAAAACACCAATTTTAAATTTCAAGCGCTTCACAATCGCCAGATGTATAAACTACCTCGTGGTCACGATTCGTACCGTTTCTGCGACTTGCACTGCTAATAAAGTTCCCCAAAAATTTGCATAATACATGGCCAAACATGGTAGTCGTGACTTTCCCGCGCTTACCCCCTGATAGTAATGCAACGTGATTTACTACCGCCTCGGCGGCAGCAAGCGTGTGTATTACCTTACAAAGCACGAACACTTCTCGGTTCCCATGTTTGGCGATCGATAATGCATGTTAATTATCGTACATTGTTTTAATTCCAACGTGCAGTGAGCTTTATTATCGGGCGGCTTTTGATTTACGGGCCGACAGTAAACTGTACCTGTGGCCACAGGGGAAGCCTTACATGTGATCCGTCCTTTTTGGACGAAAGTACAGTTTTTATTATTCGTCTGAATGATACAGTGCATTCAATTTATTTAGTACACTTTGAATAATTTAGGAACATTATGTGCGCTTCGTTTTTAAGCGACTTTGTAATTTCAGTCCAAATTGTTACCTTTCGATTCAAGAGGAATCACGTGAACAGGTGGCCAGTGGTGTAATTTTCGAGAAAATAACAGTTTTTAATGTTTGCTCGACTGATAGTTATGTGTACAATTAATTTCTTTAATCTTTAAAGGTTTTGAGAAATTCTGTGGTGAGATTTATGGGCGTCTGGGTTTCGATTTACAACCTGAATGTGAATTACACTTACTGTCATGAAAATATTAATAAACTCAGTTCATTTCACTTGTTTTCAACTAGTACTTTGTTTCAAATCTGGCGCATTGGAATTTGATCAGTTTTATTGCCTTTGTATTTTGAATATAAGGAACAGGCCGTACATTAATTTCAATGACTACCTTTCTAATTACCATATTTGCGAGAGTATACTTATTCTATTCTACTTTATAGTGAATATTTTCAAAATAGAAGCATCAATTGAGGAAATTTTTACTATAATGTTACAGTAACAAAAAAGTAGGTATTCCCACTTATGATTGAATATCATGTATTTCAAATTTCAGTTAGGAGGTATTATCAGGATTACTTTGCACGCGGATAAATGACCAAAATGTACAGGGTGTTTCTTAAATATTTAATCCACTATAGCTTAATCATTTCAAACACTTAAAGGGGTAGGTTACCCTCCAAGCCCAAAATCAGGCCCTTCTTTAAACGCATATTCTGAAGTAAGAAATGAATATAGATATAATTTTTGTTTTACTTTTTAATTGTCATTTCGTTGACTTTAATGCACAAACAGAAAATTTTAAATATATTTACAGGAGAAAAGTTATAAATACAAATGTGAGAGCGTGTACGCGATGCACCGTCTGATGGTGAACACGATTCCGAATAGGTGAATTATCAAAATCACAAATTAATACAATTAAAAAACAAATTAATACAATTTTTATGTTGATGTATATGATTTTATTCTTCTTTTGAAGGACAAATTTTTTTTATCTTTTTTTAAGAATTTATATTGAAAATGTGCTCCCAACACATTGTGGTTGATAATTTCCTGCACCTCCCTGTAAATTTTCATTCAAATCAGTGGAGCGGTTCTCAAGATTTTATGTTCACCGTTTTAGAAAACGTAGATTCTGGGAAATCGCGTTCAAAATTGAACATGCAGTTTTGTCGTTATCCGATCTCATGTGCAGGCTCGTACATATTTTACTGTATTTCCTTCAATTTTTCGAATTTCGTGGCCCGGTTGCGCTTAAAATACGTAGAAAAGATGTACCTACCTGGCGGAATACGCAAGAATCCTAAAAACTAATTTTCGAAAATTTTGAGGGTATCTACCCCTTTAACTGAGAACCTTTGAACTTCGAATCCTCATTACCTCGCATCAATTCCCTCCTTTCACGAAACAAGAAGGCCCCCCCTCCCCCCAGGTACAAGAACCCAACCCCTTCCTTTCCAAAATTTCACGAATCCGTTTCATCAGATTACAATTTCTCTCGAAACGTATCCAGCTCACCCGCCGTTTAATTCACCAGCGTTAATCCCGATTTCCCGAAAGCCGCTTTCGGCGCGCCTCGGTTAATTTAAAGCATCGCGCAACACCGTCGGCGAAGAAATCCGTTCGAGGCCCCTTCCCATGATCCAAAACTTTAATCCACCGATTTACCACTCTCCGGCCGCCTCGCCGGCTAAGAGCCATTAAAAGTTTTACCTTTAATATCGCGCATAAACACCGCGGCAGAATTTATGCCGCCGTATTTAATCGACACCGTCTTAAAAGGGTCCCTCATCGAGGCTTACGGGCGTCACAACGTTTCACTGCGGGTATTATGCCTTTACTTAACTGGCATACCGTTTTGTTTTGCCACCGAGAACGCGCCACGGCGAGGATGTGGAAAAGCAAGCTGGACCGACACAGTGGTTCCCGCTGGAGAATAAAAAGAGCGAAAGACAACGAGGAAACAGAGGAGGAGAGGACGACTGGCGACGGGCCAGCGAAGAACGAGAGGACGTGACGTTGATATTAAGAACGAAGAACGGGTGATGTTAAAAGCGAGGGGGATCAGGGAGCGCGTCGAGCCTTGGATCCCCGGTTTACCGTCGGCCAGGCTAATTGGACGTAATTAAATCCGCGTAGGTACGCGTGCATCTGCTCCCGGTGTCATCGGATGTAATGAAAATCCCAAGCTGCTTATGAGTACAGCGCTCTGCGTCTCGGTTGACCCTGATTTCGAAGGCAGTCTCGTATCCCAGAGACGTCATCGTCAATTCTCCAAAGGGACTGTTTACTGATTATTAAATGGCGTATTAAGAGATCCTTCCCGATGAAGATTTCTGTCATGTTGTCAGTGGCTTCAGGTTTCATGTTTTGTGGAAGGCTGCCAGTGGTCGCCATAGTGGTGATCGTGATTGGAATTTGTTAAATGGGGTGGAGGATTAATTGAATGGTGCGGAGTGGATTTTTAGAGGTAGCAAGGCGATTATGTTGATAAACGTGGCTGGGGCTGTGGTTAAGCTAAATAGGCAACCATGAGTGGCTGATCAGAGATGATGCATCTTTACGGTGATGTTCTTCGAGTGGTTGGAAGAATGCTTCTTCGAGAAGCAAGGGTTTTGTTTTTTAAGTCGTTGTCTTGGATTCATTATTTAATTATAGATTAATTTAACGATTTAATTATGGGTTAGATTTAAGAATTTTTTAATTCTTTTAATGCACATTAGGATACACTGGGGATACCCTATCTTAACATATTTTATTTCTTATGCTACAAAGGAAAGTGAGCTAACAAAGGCTGCATGTTTATTTTTATTTAACTCGTTTGTATTTCACCAAGTAATTAATTTTCATTGTTTAATTACGTTGACATTTTAGCTCATCTGTCATTATTCCCAGGAATTTACATTTGAGAGGGATGTATGGAAGTTACTGAAAGTTACAGAGCCAACCTAGTGATTTAATTTTGCTTCGATAATAAATTCTTCGTGAAATTTTAAAAACATCCCTGCCTCGGTTTATCGACGTTCAGCCGCAACTGTTGATACTATCCACTTAAACGGTTAACTATTAATCCTCGGACCGTTCATTTGGTTAACCGCATATAATATTGCGGTCGATCTGCGTACGATCAATCGCTCGCATTTGCGATAATAACTTCATTGCGGTGTCGGTAGCATCGATCTTGGATAACGTGCGTACAAGCGGGAGCATCTTAAAATCTGACGAACATGAAAACTAATGTCCCACTTGCGTTTAAAGAGCCCATGTTCTCAGCTTTTGTACATCGTTTAAAGTACTTGGAAGATTACATTTTTACGTGAAACAGTATAAATTGCGAAAAATGAGGGTGGTGAAAAAAGTAGGAAGTACAATGATTGAGTGCCTCCACCATCGCATAAAATATCGATCATAATCTTTACAACAGTACTCTGGTATCTTAACCCCTTCATTTCCACCACCTTTCATTCATATCGATCAACCTGCGTACCTAAACTCCTTTATTTAGTTACTAAAATCCTCTATAATTTATTCTAAGCTTCCTTCCTAAAGTTTGCAATCACTTCGACACTGTCGACAGATATTCACCCTTGAAGCAGAGAAATTCAAGTAACATCCTCATGCTCTAATTCTGAGATACCATAATCTCGCAAAGCAAATCGTACTCCAATGATTCCCAAATTCCTTCGCTTCGAATCAGGAGGAAACTTGTCACGCGACATTCATGCAGCATATAAATCAATTCCTCTCAGTGCATTCTTCCCACGTTTCTCCAGCGCCCCTGCGAGCTTCGCGAGGCACCTGTTAATGAACTGCCATCAACGGCGGCAAAAACCCTCGTTCTCCAAGCCGAGATGTTGAAATCGACGATTCTCATTCACGTAAGGAATCTCTCACGCTGATACCGGAACTGGCCACGCCGAATCTGCCCAGAAATCGTGGAATCCCTGGCGGCCCCGGGGCTTCTTTGAGCCCGTCCCGACGCTGCAGAAAATTAATTCGGCAAATTACGCGGCGGGGATAAGCGTGCGCGGAGGGGTTGCAGCTTCCACGATTCGGCCGGTTTCGCGTACAAGCCTTTAACGATACGGAACGAAGGTTACACACGGCATAACCGTTGGTTATCCCGTGCTCGAGTAACATTCCAAACATCCCACGAGCGGTCACGCGATATTCCCCGGGGTCCTGGAACATTCGTTCGTATATGGCGGCGCATTATCCCGGAATCCAGCCAAACGGATCGCCGTTTCCCACGAAGCGTCGCCCCTTTCGTGGCCACCGCCGACGGATTTCGCGTGTGCATAACTCCCGGGGGCCGATTAATTATCGCCCCTCTAATTGCTGTAATAATTATGACCACGCAACCCACGTGGACGGCACCGAGGGGGGATCTAATCGTGCGACGCTCGCGAGAGAACGCTTTCGTCTGGGCGCAAAGGTTATCGATGATGATGAACGAGGGGGATTAATGCGCTAATATGGAGGATACGGAGGGTCGTTAGAGTGCAGGATTTTTTTTAAGTGTTTCGGGATCAAGTGGAAGAGTTGAAGGGTTTTGGGAGGGAATTTTGAAAACTGGAGGAGGATTGTTCAGTCAAAAGTTCTGATTTTTGGTTTGGTGGATCAGGTAGAAATTTTTGGGTTTGTTTGTTGAAGGGTGCATCAAGCTATGTTATGTGCTCCTTTGGGTTATCATTTAGCTGATTGCATATTGGTCGACTGATGATTTTTAGTTAGCTTCTATGCGCGATATCAACTCCGCTTGGTGATATTACGCTTCTTGCAAACAGTCTCAAAATTCCATCCCCGTAATATTACGTTTGACAGCTTTACGCGTTTGTCGAAAGAAGTGTTTCGTCCCAGTTTATAAACATTTATGTAGTAAAATAGAAACATAGAAAAGGTTGTGATTTTTTAAAGCTTTTCTAAAATTTAGTGCGCGATTCAGGGGTTAAAGAAAAAAATTGTAAAAGATTGTAACTAAGTTGCACAGTCTTATTTTGTACCCTCCTGTTCTCTTTGTACCCACTCTTGTGTATCCCTGAATCTGGCAACCCTTTCTTCATATCTTCTCCATACGAAAGAATTTTATAAATTAACTATGTTGGAATGTCACCAAAGTGACGAAGTTACATTTGTACCCATACATATGTTATTCAGAATAGCTTATCAGTATTTCTAGCATCTGATATCTGCGATTGCTCGAATTACCATGCACCACACGAAATATGTCTCTGTGAGGGTGCAGCAGTCAGCGGTTGAAAAAAGGAAAGGGTCGAAGTCTTCATTGAGTTGCTCTGTTTTTTCGAGCAGCATAATTTTCTGGTGCGCCGGTTTTTTCCACGTCGGGCGAACCACCATAAATAAATGTTGTTTTTACGGCTGCCAAATTGGGCGTTTAACGTACGCTCGGGTTTTACTGGCGGTGGAGTTCGTCGACGTTCCCGCGAGGTTCTGCCATTTCTTTTTCGTCCGCGAATACGGCGCAACATTGAAACGAAAATTAATGTGGGAATTATGTAGCGAGAAAACATTATTCCCTTAGTCACTAAAACAGAGGAGAAATGTAGCAAAAATACAGATTCATACACCTATAATTTCTGAAATTCCTCAAGTTTTTTCCTCCTCCACTCTAAAACAAAATTTCTCGAGTTAAATTTCTCGTTATTTTTCCACTATCAGATAAGTAACTGCACGTGAAAATTTCGAAAGAAAATGATATGTTCCAAATAGTGGAAAGTGAAAAATCTCTTGTTTATCGAATTATCTCGTTTATTAGTTCCTAAATATTACGAATGTATCGTGATTATATGATACAATCATTCACCCTTCGTTCAGCCGGAGTCGACGGAACCTCTTCCTTGAAAACACCCAGCGAAACAAGACTACGAAATTGCCATTGGCCGGTGCACGGGGCCAGGGTGCTCCTCGCCGGAGGTACCAATTTTTTCCCGAAGATAATACAGCACCGTAACGCATCGGGCACGCAAAAATACCGAGCACCATCACCATCATCAGCGAAAACCATCCCTGGCGAGAATCGAACATAACGTTGCCTGTGGAAATAGACAACGTCGCCATGTATCTCTGCCCAGTGAAGCTATTCCTTCAGTGTTGGAAACGATGTTGCTAATAAATGGAGCCCCGTTTATTTAGATACGCAGTATTTTCGATCATTGGCTGTCAGATCTTCTAAATTTCCACAGACAACAGAAATTTTCTTCAAGCACTTCATCTGATTAGGAATCAGTGTTCCCTTTGCTATTTTTAAAACTGAAGATACCTCTGCTCTTCACTTCGTAATTCTCGAGTCTTTTGTATAATAAAACTACACTTCTTCTGTTCAGAAAGTTACAATAGTATACTTTGAATAATGAGGTAACGTGGGTTGCCACCTTATCACAACATAAATCCCGGAGTGCCACAGATTCCAACAATAAAATGGAAAGAGCAAGAAAAAGATTTGTTCTCGAATATCTGGAAAACAAATGTGCAATTCTTTTAAACGTGAAGAATTGAGAATTCGAAAATATCAGTTTTTTAATTAACAACTTTCATTGTATATAAAATTATAATACCACAATTTCTTATTATCTCATTCTTTCTACCGGAGCCCGAAAATTTTCTTCAAGAGCCGAAGTCTCCAGTGAAAAACCAGAGAGATGGGGAATCCTGGAGTTAACATTAAAGGGAGCCTCGCGACAGAATCCGATGATTTGCAGCATCACAATGCAAGAAATCATTGAAAGGGTCAGATAATTCCCGATCAGAAGAGTAATTTGAATAGCCCCGGACCGCAAAGTGCAGCATAAGTAAATGATTGCCCGGGCAAATCGCGCGCCAGTCCCGTTTCTCCGAAATCCAATTTCTTTCCTGGCCAATTACGTCGGGGGTCAAACGTATACCATCGTTTCCTTCGATATGTAGGAAGTCCCTTTTCAAGGGACCTATTAAAAGAAATAGGCTCTGATTATACTCGGGCAAGGGGTGCAGCTGCGGCGTAAGCATCATCTCCGGGCCGGGGCCGCGGTGAGGACACAATCCTCCTTCATGGATGCGCTCACAAAGTACGAGGAGGTCTCATTATCTGCCGTGAGAATTTGGATTGCACCGATGGTGTACGTGGGAAAAGATTACACTGTAATCTCGCGCGGGGTTTGTCGGTATCGTAATTCCCTCCTGGGAAGAAATATATCAGAGGAAAGTAGCTGCGCGTGTTCCATCGCTCCAGGGAAATGCTTTCGCTGTATTTGTGCTCGCGAGGATTCTACGTAAGCCCTTCGCTCCGCGTCAGTGGCAATCTTCCCTTAGCCTAAAGCTTCCTATTGACCAGACTTGTCGTGGATTCTGCCAAATTACGCGCCAAGTGCCCGATCGCAAGCGGGTTGTTATTAGCAGGGATGGGGGTTCGCACGGTGTTACGTGCACCGGCCGGCGAATGTCTTATTAAAATATTTAGGGAGTCATTTGCAATTCAATAGCACCCTTGCTACGTGTACCTGGCTCCCGTGAATTTTCGAGCAACGAGGATGACGTTATTGAATCCTCCAGCGTCGTTCTTTCAGCTTCTGACTACATTAAATCGACATCAAACGTTCCACGGTGTCATTATCGATTCAACCACCGCCTGAAGGGGACACCTATAATCAGCGGCGATAACGTGAAACTTGGGAATCATTTTCGCGACGGACACGGCTTACATCTAAAAGAACTCACAGGATTATCATAATGTGGGGAACATTGGCAGTTGATTAACATGTATTAAAGAAGGAAAGGGACCACAATTTTATGCATTTTCACACTTGTAATGCAATCACAAAAAAATACAATGTTATAATGGGATACTTAAAGTAAATGTGAAAATGTTAATTTTTATATTATATAACAAAATGTTAGAAAAACCTGGCAATGTTCGGAAGAACATGGGAAACTGGAGAGTTTACGGGACCTCAAATTAAAAAGTTGAAATGGTAAGCGATACAAGTATCAAAGAAATTAAAAATTATTCTTTTAGTGGCAAAGGATGTAAATTCTATGCTGAATATGGTAGTAAACGCTGTAAGTGCTAGAATAATTTATTTTAGTTTCTAGAACTCTCACAAAACAGAGATGAGATCATAAGACCCAACGCCGCCGTGGTTAAAAAATAAAATACCTCAGTACTGAAAATTTTCACTTGTGACGCTTACATCATTTACCATTTCAACTCCTCAATTATATATAACATTAATTAACCCTCCGTGGTCACACCTTATAATCACAAATTCGTCGTGTATGGTTCACTGCACCTCGGCGTCATTTTTGAGTTACCATTTTCGTATTTTTGAGTCTTTTAACTTTTGAGTGTGAGAAGTTAAAATCTCTTAACAGTAATAACCTTTTTCTACAAATGTAAATGTTGATATATTGAAATTTGTATTTGAAAAAATAGGTATGGATAAAAACAATTTTTAAGTTAATAATCACAACATTTTTAAATTCAATTATTCAGGTGTACAAATTCACAAAAATATTGGCAAAGATCATGTTGCCACGAAAGGTTAACCTCTGTTGTGGAAACAAAATCAATTGAACTCTCAGTCGCGCTTTCCGTAACAAGAATGCAATCTTAACTGAAGAAGCCGATGCAGTGATCACGTTGATTCTTAAAGATCACTTTAATCATCTCCTTCTCAGTTCTCCAGATCTCCCAGCCCAACAAGAGAAGCATCCAGAAG
Source organism: Andrena marginata (assembly GCA_963932335.1). Classification (NCBI taxonomy): domain Eukaryota; kingdom Metazoa; phylum Arthropoda; class Insecta; order Hymenoptera; family Andrenidae; genus Andrena; species Andrena marginata. The sequence goes on along the minus strand of OZ010659.1, from coordinate 28,500,518 downwards.
AAGCATTTCTAATGCTTCATCCTTCATTAGCGGTGTTTTTCCGCGCCTCCTCAATACCACGCTTCGACTCAGCATGAAATACAAAAATCCCCGAACGATTGCGTCAATCCACGCTCACGTGGAACCGACAAGTAGAAAACCCGAGAAAAAATCTCTCAAACACGTCTGAACTTCACTCCCCGTTGAATCAGCTCGTTACTTTGCGGGTTCTTGAGATTCATTCCTACTTCTGCGGGTACTATCGCGCGCGCTATGGCTCGAGAACGGCGCATGGAAATTACCGCTGCGAGATGTAGCACGTGGAGCAGCGCGGAGTTTCCACGTTCCACGTGAGCAATGATAGGCGTCGATCGCGCTGGGAATGAGAGAGCGCGATTGTAGAATGCATCGTCGGAGCTATCATCGATCCCAGCACGCTAATGACGGGTAGAAATCTAGGTCTCGGAAGGGCGGCTGAGATCACGGGGCAGAAGAAACGGGCGTTCCACGGGGCACCGTGGAAGGGAATCTCGGACTGGCCGAGATGCGCCTGGAAAGGTAATCGTTTCGCTCCGGGCGACGAAGGCGTCCGCTCGGCGAGCGAGCAGCACGCTCCGCCACGCTTCGACATCCCCACCCGCGCGTAAAGGCACGTTTACACGCCGCGATCGTGACTACCGATTGTTCGCCGTGCACAATGAGTCGATTAATCATTTGCCGCTGTTACTGTCGAAGCAAACGCCACGGGGAAACGTTGCTGGCAGTTTTTGGCGATCGTTCGGCATTCACTTTTCCATTTTTGTCGCCTGATAAGGAGAAAATATGCTGCTTGTTGTGAATTCAAGACCACCAGCTTCGTCGAACGGTACACGACACTCATTGGCTTCGTTGTGCAGCTTACTAAAATATGTCTACTTCGCTTTTCTATAGTAGGGATCCTTTACGTAGATTTTTTTATCAGTCCAGTTCCTGGATCGGTAGAATTGCATAAAATCCATCTCACAAAGGAACATATCGAAGTGACAATCGTCGATTGTGATGCTACTTTGGTAGGAAGTAGTTCTTACAAAAATATTTGACACGTATTTTTTCTTATTAGCTGACATTCATGTTGAGGGGGTGAAAACAGCCCTCAATGTTGCGGTGTCAGAAACATGTTTAGTCGAATACCTTGGAAACTACCAGAGCTAGGAGAACGATGTAAATGACAAAATTGTGTATTTCCTTATAAGGAGTGCAGCTGTGCAAACAGATTCCAAAAAATCAATTTTCTTTTAATGTATTATCTATACAAACAGAATTTTTTAAATCTGTTTGCACAGCTGCATTCCTTATTAGAAAATACACAACTTTGCCCTTAACACCGTTCTCCTAGCTCTAATAGTTTCCAAGATATTCGACCAAACATGTTTTCTGCACCTCAACTTTGAGGGCTGTTTTCACCCCTTCTACATGGATGTTAGCGGCCAAGAAAGAATACGTGTTAACTATTTTTGTAAGAGCTACTTCCTACGAAAGTCGCATAAAAATCGGCGATTGTCACTCGACGTGTCCCTTTGACAGTGAAAGAAGGACCTAATTTCTGTTGAGCTAGAAAGAAAGGCGAATTTCTCTCCGCAGAGTTATACGTCCAGCGCAATGGGTGCAGCGGACTGTTCTACGATGCGTACAGCCTCAGGGTGATCATTAGCCTTGCGCTAATGCACGAGTCCCTTGATTTTAATGCCGCTGCCACTCGGGAACTTTACGGCCCTTCGTTTCCATTCGACTTTACGCGACGACGTTACGGTTGGCGTCGTTGTCTTACCGGTTCGTTAGCGACAAATTCCGCGTGGCATAGCGGCCTCGTCCGGGCGAATTATCGTCTCGAGCGTAAAAATGACGACGATCGGGCCCGCGTGCGCGGAGGCTTCTTATTTACGTGGACGTAATGGATTCGGTCGGTAGTTGGCCCGTGGTTCTCGAGTAATTGGACGTGTCTAATTGGCGGCGGATTAAATGCGCGAGGATTTGTGGGATTCGCTCGTGACGGCGGGATCACCTCGGCTCGGGATAAGTAAAAATTTATATTCAACCATGACGCCGGGCACACGCAGTATGGCGCATGTTTTAGGGCGCTCTGGTTGTATTTCATCCGGTAAGGATGTTCCCTGCACCCTTTAAACCCGATGGAAATAATTTCCGAGTTTATGCCATCGAGGTGGAAGGAGGAACAGCTCAGTGCTTCTTGCTGTACCAAAATTGGTGCCTGTGGGATGCCGGCGTTGCGAAAGGAAGGATGGTGGACGGGGATGTTAGTAGAAATACGAAAAGAACGGGTTATAGTGTTTCATATTCTTGAAATTGATTAGCAAAGTAGGGTTGGTGGAATATTTTCTAATTTACCTGCAGACTTTTTATTATTTATCATAGAAACATGTTGTGCTGCTCTTTCTATTAGACAAACCAATGTTGGATAAACCTTTATTATTATTATTATTATTATTATTATTAAACGTCTTTATTGCACAACACAAGCAGATACGCAAGAAAGAAAAGAAAGACAAAAGCAAAGGCGAAGTTCAGTCAGAGACTGTTTTTCAACCTAACCTGAGACGTAAACTTAACCTAGACTTACTTAAATTTAATACAAAACTAACGAGTGTACACAGCAGAAGCTGCAAAACAAGGTGGCAGAAGAGTTGAGGTCCGGTAAAGAAAAGAAAAGATGACATACTGATCAGACCGAAAAGTGGGTATACACCATTATAAAGGATGAAGAAGCAGAAAAGATTTGCAAGACCGTCTGAAGTAGGACAGAGTAGGAAGCGCGCGGATTTCAGAAGGAAGAGAATATATCCAATGAACGATTTCTATTAGAGTAAGTCAGGGGGAGATGGTCCTAGGTTCGTTGGGAGTATCCTACAGCCAACCCAGAATCTAGAAAGAACATAAAACAAAATTTTAATCCTCTGTCTACATATTCCTCAATAATAATAAACGAAAAATTATTATTTAATAGACGAATGTCACAAACAAAAAAAAACATCATTGGACATCTCTCCTGTTAGGCTATCTCCCCGGACTTACTGTAGCCAGTCGATCATCCTCTGTTCACAACGGTATTCCTTTCTCCTACTGAACAAAACCGTATCTCGAACACTCCACTTCAGATCCGCCTATCGTGACTCATCTTTGTACTTGTTCCTCTGGAACAAAAACCCAAGTTTAGATCCGGCGTAGCCCCCAGTCGAGGCTCCCTCGCGCGCTGACCTATCTGTCACGATTTTTCCCCGTTTCGCGGCGCAAATTGCGCTGAAAATTGCCAGCACTGGTTCGCCCCCGATCGCCACACGTGTGGGAGAACCCGAGGCCAGAACGTGCGTGTCCAGCATCCGCCGTGGCGACCTGGTCGTTACGACTTCACGCTGACTTTTGCACGCACAAACTTGCGCTTGCCGCCACGAGGGCTCGTGCAAATGAAACGCGCCCAACGAACGATCGTGCCTCGACATGGTGCGCCGCGCCGGTTGAGGCTCGAGCTGCCTGGAGCTGCGGCAGTAAAATTGCGTAGGCAGATTACTCGAGTTGTTACTCTGGCCATTACTCGGGCCAGGCAACACTCGGAGCGATCGACCGGTCGGAAATCGAGCCGCGACCACCTTCGCGTGATTTCGTACAGCCTTCTTCCCTCGTCAGCTGAGAACGTTGAGTGTTTGGCGAACACGGCTAGGATGAAGCACCTTAAGTGTACTTGGGAATTTGGGAGGCGGAGTGAGTAGGATGTTCTTTCAGGAGAAATATCTTAGAGTATCCGGAGATTATGAGATTGTGTTGACAGTCATGATTCCTGAGGAATTGGGGATCCCAGTTGAGGCGTGCTTGTGGTACAGAGAGGTGTTGTATAGGGTGGTACAAAATTTCGAGCAGTTTTAGTTGGTGTGCTCCTCTGTGCTCTTTCGTGATACACTTACAATCCTTTAGAATTTTAGAAGTAGTTTGGAAGAATAGGGAAGGGTTGCCTATATCGCACCACTTAAAATATTATTTTACGTTATATTTCGTATTTGGTACTAATTTGAACGCAAATTGATATGGGATATTGTAGCTAGATGTTTTAGGCACATACTGTTAGATGTTCAAGCTTTTTTTCAGAATAAATTAATTTATTATTAATGCATTGTTAGATTATTATCAGATACGATAAACTGGTTAAAAGTTACATCATTACATTTTTACCATTAGGTACATTTCGTTCATATTCATTAATTATTGAGAAATCGATGAGTGGCGAATTAGGCGACCAGTACAATATTGGCAACTCTCCCCTACTTCAAAATTTGAATAGTTATGTAAAGGTAATTGCTCCGAAACACATTACGATTTTAAAGTCTTCTTGTATTATATTTTAACTGGTGAGCTCTAGGTAAGTAGGAGTTTTCTTTTACGTAGCAAAAGAATTTGTGGGGTGAAGGACGAAGTTATTCCTACAGCTAATTAAAATAACAACAGACGTCCACAGTATCAAGTCCCTCCGCAAAGAAGAAGTCGCTTTCCAACACCAACACCTGTAGATCAGGCCAAAGATAACGCAAATCGCCTTCTCTTTTCATTCTCACCTCGCTTGGAGGCTTTCCACCAGGGACTCGTGACTTCCTGGTGCCCCGTTGGACAGGCGATTTTCAGTAAATCTTGCTGGCTCGTCGCGTCTCACGTCTCGAGGTGAATGTAAACGACGAGGACGGTCCACCTCCCAACAGGTGGTCGAACGTTAGCCGCAACACTTCTGCGGTTCGATCGCAGCCGAGCACCTCGGGGGGCACCGAAGCGAAATTTTTATCCATTGTCATATCCGCGGTGACGGCATGCTCCTCGGGATGAGCCGTGCGGCAACCGAAATCGTGCTGACGCCGGGCACGCGCCTCACGCTGCGAAATAACGGTACCTGCCCTTATTCCAGGATTTTAACCCGGACCTAACGGCCCTGCCACGACCGAAAAGCTCGCGACTGATTGCTTGTTTGCTTGTAACGCGCGCGCGCAGGTGTCACGCGTGCTGTTAAAATTCCACTGAAACGTCGATCCTCTTTTTACATTCCACAATCGAGTCCCCCGTTTGAGTGTACAGGTTTTCGATTTTGGCGGGCTTCCTTGCTTCGGTTGCAAATCTCTTCTGAAATGTCTATTAATAATTTTTAGTCTAATATCGAGACTTGAACACAAAAAGGAGGTGATATAGAATTTTGTTATTTAAAATGCAGGTTTGTCTTAGCGTTTGAATAAATTTCCAATGATTAATATGGTATTACATTCATGTTTCTCTGAATTAAGAATTGTTAGGTCGTTTAGAAGAAGAAAGACGTTGCATGTTTCTCAAAAGTGTGACGTGGGGTGGAAGGTGAAGAGAAATTTGGGAACCCCTGCTAGATTGTGCCATTGAAATCCTCTGACATACGGTGGTCGAGATGGAATCCATAGGGAACGCCTCTTCGTAATAGATTGTCATCCGCAGGTGGATGCGGCGCTGTTCCCTCAGACAGTAGAAAATGATGGGGTGAGATTCTCAATGATTTTCGAGTAACCCGGGGTGTGTCTAAGTAGATTGGGACACGCGTGTAAACCTTAAATTTGTGGGAAAAGGGATAGAGCCTCTTCGATAGTTCAAGTAGAGAAAATGTTGGCATGGGGAACAACGTGTTAGCAAAAGGATGAGTGGAATTTTTTCTCACTCATGGATTGAAAGTTTTCTAAAATTCATCACGCCAGTTATATAGTCATATACTGTTCTTGGAAATGATTGAATAGTGTCGTTCCTGAAACACAGCTACTTAAATTACCCTCTCTCTTTCTACACATGGAGTACCCGAAACTCATTTCGCGCCATGAATGCTCGACAATTATATCAACGGTATTAAAAATCAGCCGGTATGCCACTTAATGGGGGCCATTTGGAACGCCTACTTTGAAGTAATGCAACTTAAAGTGGCTACATTTCGCAAAAGAAAAGTTCCTGAATGCTCTGTTCATCAGAACTTCATCTTTCATTCTTTGCCCAGTATTAATCATTGCATACGTTGATATAATACTCAGGCAGAGTTCTCGTTTTAACAAAATTTATGGCACAGTAATTATGATGGCCGCTTGGCCACCAAGAAGGGCATTTACACTCGTAAACGAATAATAAAAGATGGACAGGATCGCTATGCTTACATAATAATTATCAATTATCAGCTTTATTAATAACATACTTTGGGAGTGATCCTCTGTTTCGTGTACTTCGCGAATTCAGATTGTGCAACGTCGTTAAGTCGAAAATTAACGATCTTCGTACCCCGCGGTCTTCAGCGGGCCCCGCGTTCGGTAACCGTGGAATCTCAAAAATTCGCGTTGCCTTTGAGATTGCGGCTCTCGGAGATAAAGTGTTCTCGTATCGACGGTACTTCGTACAGAGACAGGTTCCTTTAATTACATCAGAACGGCACATTCCGTTGGAAAAGCATCGCGAACGAAAATAATTCGGACGTCGTTGCGAAATGAAGAACTGCGGCTATCGAGCGCATCGACAACGGCTCCGCCGTACTCCCTAACTTATTTTCTTGTCGATAAAATACTTTACTGCCTGTTCCATGCCAAACCAATCAAACGTTACCGAGAGTTTATCGTACCATTAATTTATACGGCGGTATAAAAATAATCCCCGCCTCTGTTTCCGGAAGCGGCAGCGAGCCGCCGTTAAATTATCGTTGATTAAAGGTTGCGGTGGAAACCCAAGGAGAACCCGAAGGTTTTTCATTTAAATTAACCAGTTTACGTAAGCCTACCAATGCACGTTACGCTGCACAATTAAATGAAATTGCAACACATTAGAAGACCACTTTACCTATTCCATCTAGCAATTCATCCTTTCCACGTTTTACATTTGCATTCATATTAGGTTGACGGTGAGCCTCCTAAAACTATCCTCTACCTAACTCTTCATAGATTCGACAACTCTAAACAAATTCTATCTCTATCTCTTTTATTACACCATTCTTACATAACCATCCCAGCAGCATGATCACGTTCAAGGTATATCAACTTCGATCCCACTTTGGAGACCCAGAATTGCGAGCCAGTTCAAGGGTTAATTGCGGCCAATTCGCCAGGCTCGTTTCCATCACTGGGATTCCGTGGATTTTCGAAATCGTAGCCGGGCGTGCCTGCGGCTAGGAACGGACATGAGATCGAACCTGCGCGCCGGCCAGACGAAGTTCTGGCCGGCGCAATTATCCAAGGACGAAAGGAGCCGGCAGGTGATCTCTGGGCCGAGAAAGGTATTAGTAGATATCCCGATTTCTTTCGGGCCCGCTCGTGAGACGGGCAAAAAGTGTGGACTAGTAGATGCCTAGGAAGCCCCCGATGTCGGTCGACGCCTGGCCCTGCGTTCCACCTCCGCCATTTTCGGCAGGTGAAGCGGAATATCGCGAAATGCCGGGGAAAGAAAAAGGATTTGGCTCTCTGTTCGTAGTCGGCGGAGCGAGACCAGGCTCGCGGAGGCGACTCAGACCACAGCTCGGAATCAATGGTTCCAATTCCTCTTCGTCATTGCCAGGTCAGGCTTCGATGGGAAGAATACGTGAGGAAATTCTCAGCGTGCAAGCTTTTTTAATGTCGGCTGAATGGAGCAGGTTGTGGGGACAGTCTGATTGTGAATTTCGCTGAGAACGTTTCTACGGAGATTCTACTTCAGCTTTGTAGATAGATACTTCAAACACTCGTTATAGTAGATCGCGTGATTAACAGAAGTGATAGGTACTTTAGATAAGAAGTGTAATCTTCTGGCGTGATATCTGGAACTTCAAATCAAATTGAAGGAAATTGGTAATATCAAATATACTGGGTGGCATGAATTGATGATGTATTTGAAGAATTAGTACTTACTACGCCTTAGGGGGCAACGTACTTACAACCTAGGGGGCGAAAAAGGAGCAGAAACTTCAGAGAAGATGCTCCGTGGTAGCTATTTTTGTGCAACGGTTTTTACAGAAAAAGAGTCTGCTGTAATCATCATATCCTGGCTGTTTTTCATCTGAAACAAAAAAGAAAAAAATATTCTTAAGAGGGTACTCTAGTGTAACTGCCCATTTTTTGAACGCCATCTTCGGGAATTTATTTAACAAAAACTATAAGTTTATACTACCTGGCGCTTTGCGTGCATAGTAAGGTATGATTGACGTAATACTCAGAATTTTTTATGTAGTTTATTGCACATATACATGTATATATTTGGTAGCACAAACTTCTTCAAAAAACTTCTTCAAAAAAATTCTTTTCCAACGGGCGTCGGTGTGGGAAATGTACTAGTCATCCAAAATGGAATAACTATAATTTATTTTCTTTATTATTTTTGTCGCTATCCGTAATTCTCATTTCACAAAGTTTTATTGTGAGAAGGCCTCCGTGGTTACTCCTTAAAGTAGACAACAAAAATTAGTACTTGTCGTAGCCGATTTACGTTTTACCAATTTTTCGCAGAAAGGCGGGCATTTGAACATAGAAGTTGACTTTATGACTGAAAATATGAAAAGTCATAAACTCGACTACATCCTACTTTTTCACCCCCTATGTGTCCGTTAAAAAGGTTAGTCCAACCTCTGACGAATCTGAATACATTCTCCTCGATTCGACTGATCCAATTGGGCAATTCCAAAGAATTATGATCCACTGTATGAAATTAGTAGTTCACGCCTTCCACCAGCCGGCTGCTGAATTTCTTTTTCTTTCACTGTGCCTGAGCCCCTCGACGTGCCTACCGAACTACCAATTCCGCGTCTTCAGCAAACCGTAAGATCTCTACTAGCCGTGGAGCGCGATCAGCAGCGACGTTTACACGCGAATTATATCGCAGTGGGGCAGGTGGATCGCTGAACAATCTGTGAAACTAGTTTGAAGCTCGTTGCGTGTGCTCGTTTTGCGGATAACACGGTCTCTAAGGCAAGACACTCGATCTCGAAGGTCTTCCTAGTCTTCCCTCCGCCGTTGGACTTTTTTTTCGAATATTCCAAGCTCGCACCTGCCACCCAACCGACCAGCTCGGACCTCAAGGACTAGGAATAGTCGTGATCTTTTTGCGGACACCGGCTAATTCGTTTCGCAGGCTCGTAAGTGTCACTCGAAGCGAGGCTCGATTCGTTAGTGTCCAGCTCGGTCGACGGGAGAGGGAGCAGAATGATCGACCGGCGATCGTCTTTGGCAACTACCACTTTTTCTCGGTTACCGCATTTTCTCGTGGGTCGTTTTGCCTTCCAGGTCTCGCCGCGGACACCGCTGACATTTCGTTTGATCGTCCGCAGAAGCATTTCGCGAAATATCCCCTCGGAACCCCGGGATTTAGTCGTAGCCTCTTAATGACTGTGTTATTTAAAGGATTCGACCGGGAATCTTGACCAGGCTGGGGCCCGATTAAGGCGTACTTGTTTCACGGGATACAGTCAACTGCTTCGACGAATGTTTTATTGGGAGTTCGTTAAAATCGGGGAAGCTTAATAATAATTAACCCTAAAACACTAACAAGGACAATATAGTGCCTTAAGAGCCTCACTAATGAACTATAAGTTCTTTAGTATACATATACCTATTTTCACTTAAAAATATCGTTACTTAAAATGAAGAATTTGTACAAATTTGAAGTTAATAAAATTAGTAAAAAATACAACAATTTCTTTTACAACGTGGAGCACAGTGTGTTCCATGTTAGTATTAGTGTCACCAAAAATTAAAGCTAGTATTCTAGAGTTAAAAGAAGCTTCAGTGGCAAAATGAAAAAACAGAGTACTAAGGGCAGTGAAGAAATTCAAAAATTCTTATTCAGCAATTGCCACTATTTCAGGGATGGGCAAAAATTCTATTTAAATGAAAATTTCGAATAACGAATAGAAGTTAAAAAAAATTATTGTTAGATGAAAAAATTGACTTTATTTGCCAAATAATCTAAAGTTAAAGTAACTTTTACCTGATCCGTAATTTAAATAATTTCTTCTTCAGTAGAGGTCCAACTCTGCACTGTTTACCTCCCATTAACCCCATTGCAAATTATTTATGCTCCCTTCACTGTTCCTACGTTTCAATAACTTCACCATGTCACTGATAGATCGCCCTATTCTGAAACTAGTTCCAAGGAATCCTTGCCCGAGAAGATAATACGTTCCTTCGACTTGGAACTGTTTATCTCCCCACTGTCCACAGCCTGCTAGTCAATCATTTTTCTTCGCGACTCGCGAGATTACCATCTGCAGCGCTAGTTTTAAAGAAAAGGCGAAAGACGGATGCGAGACGACGCGATGGCCAACACCCGCTGCGAGGGTGCGACGAATCCTCGGGCGAGTCGTCTCCCGCGGCGTCGGGACGCCCCGAGAACAATTTCCTCGTCACGCGGAAATAGTTCGCCGCTCGCCAGGAGTTGTCGAAACTCGAGGCACGTGCCTCTATCCGGTTCCCACGTGCCGTCCTGCCTCCTCTTTCTTCTCTCGTATTTTCGTACGCGCCGCTCGCTATGAATAGACCCTAAGCCTGGGGATGCTCCGCGACTTTACGTAACCGACCACGTGTGAGCACGGCCGGCCATTGTCTCCTGCATCCCTTTCTTCTTTTGCACGTGGAATGCGCTTTTCAGGACAGTTCTTTGTTTCCACGACAGGGCCAGCCTCGTGAAAATTGATATGGAAGTAAATCTGGAACTCGACTGGCCCTGAGTTAAAACGTCCCTTTGGGAAAGCTGAGTGGTACAGCTCCCTGTGGCCTTCTCCGAAATATTTCAGCACACTTGGATGAAATTTCTGCTATTTGGATCTTCTTCAAATATTCAGTCCGCAGTGCTTTGAACTATTCATTCTGTGTTAAGTAAATGGTCCCATTACGCTCAGCGGTGCCACACCGTGCATTATGAAATCGTGGCAGATTAAGAAGTTTCCTTGAATTAAGGCAAGAAAGGTTGACACGATCGACCAAGCCAACTATAACAAACGACCGGAATGGAGACGTTTATAAATGACAAGCAAATTTAAGGTCAGAGGCGGAGAGTGTACGTTAGCGTGCTAGAGCCGTGGACGCAGCCAGCGAGCTAATCGATGAAGCTGTACGAAAGCGAAACGGGTTCGTGGCCGTTCTGAAATGACCGACGATCAGAGCTGGACACGACGTGGGTTACTTTGCATTCCGTACATCATGCTAGCACGCCCTAGAACGTTCCTTCGCGAGCCTCTATTAATCTTGGCAGGGTCGTGGAGTAGCCATTAATATTAAGGAGGGGTCACCAGTGACCGCGTATCTTCGTGAATTATCGCTCTCGGACCGCGTCACTCGCGGTGACCGTCTTTTATTCTCACGTCCGATGTCCAGTGAGATAGACAGTTGGAAGTCAACTCATTATGACCACCATCTGCGGTACTTTATATACACCAGGGAAAAATTTCCATTTCGCAGTATTCTTCTCTTGGCACACACTTCTGTTCGTGTAGGTATCATAATATTAGGTTGGTGCATATGAAATTGATATTTAGCGTAGGAACGTTTGAATGATAATACTTTTTGTTTTTTAAGTATCTTATTTTTTTGAGTTTCTGTGAAATTTCTCGAGTTGTTAGCCCTCCTTAGCAATTGTTATTAAAATAAATATAATAATAATAATAATCAAAAAATTATAGAGTCTGCTTCTTTGTTTGTCGTGGGGATACATTTATTTTAATTTCCTGACACACTGCCATTAAATATTCACAAATTATTTCAACACCGGCACTTATAATTTGTTTCATATCGATTTTTAAGTAAATCGGCTTGATCAATTGCATTAAAATGTATAAATATTCATCGTTCAACCAAAGTAAACATTGTAAATTCGCCTTTACACGTTTTGCAACGAACTTACACCTGTTCCATCGTTTCCTTTCCAATTCATAAACTGTTCACCGACCCTGTCAGGGCGAGAGCAGGAGTAATTAACAAATGATACCCTCGACGGCCGCATTAATCTGGCAATATAAAGTACAATTCATTTCCAAACGGTTTGTCATGACCAGATTTTTACGCACGTTTTACGAGCCCGGCGATCGAACCGCAGCTGGTCACGTTCTTTCAATTAATCTCTATTTTCGCCTGTGTGTAGGCAATCGATGAGAGCGCGCGCGCGCAGGTCCAAGGATCGTGATGCCGTCTCGTGAGCATTCGCGAATCAAATTCTACGATAATGAACCGCAATTACGAGTTAATCTGCCGTGCGGTATCACGGGATCGCGAGCATTAACTGACGACTTTCGCTCGTGTCCGACCGGTTCCCTTTGATTTTATCCGCGGACCGAGCTTGATCGCTTTTGAAAAATAAGCCTGCGCACGCGGGGCATGAATCCTGGCTGATTTGGCCACTTGCACGCCACGTGCAAACGAAAGTCCCTCGTTCGATTCTTGCGCGATGGGCTCCGTGATCGCTCGCAGCGCTCGGGCCATGAAAAATCGTCGGAGATAGCTGCCCGATTGTTAATTTCCCCCCCTGTTGAGTAACTCGGGACCAACATTTTTTAAAACACCTACGGAGCTCGCTGCGTTCTGCTCCTTTCGACAAACGCACGCGAGTGTTAATTTAATAGTCTCGCCTGGTAATCAATCCACGTCTCGATAAAGGAAACGAGATATTTCGGCTGGTGTGTTGCTTACTTTCGCATTCAATTTCACTTATTTCGTAGTCTAGCGGTGACTATTCTTATCGATCCCTCTAGCTTTGCTAATTACAAACGTTTCTATTCTTTCCTTTTATTCAGTCGTTATAATTCTGGTAACAATCGTCAGTTTAAGGTCCGTTTGAAGTTGAAATATCGAATTTCGTGGAAATTTATTCTTTTCTTTTCAAGAAGACTTTGCAAGTATTTTCATTATTGCAAAGTTGAAAGTAAAATTTAAAAATATGAGAATGTCAGGTACTTCTCAAAGTTATTTATTTTTAAAATCTATTTCAATTTCTGCTTTCAGATGTATTGTTTAGCCTAGGGATATCCACTAGCTAATGCTTGAAAAAAACAGGACTCATATCCAAGACGATATCTCCTTTAGTAGATAACTTTTAGTAGAAAAATATTGTGAATGATTTTCACTTATACTCTTCCTCCCAGAAAATTCCTGAACATATATGCTTTTTACGGGCCTCTAGGTGAATGTAATCCCTCAAGGGGGGGTGCCATTTGGACGCATGAAAATCATAGATTTATGTAGCAATATTTTTCTTTTAAATAATGAACTGAATAAAAAATCTGCTTAATGACATTTATTATGCCTACATCTCCTGAAGATAAAAATAAAATTTTTTTAAACAAATGGCTTTACAATTGACTCGCCAATCGGCGTTGCGCGTTGCATCCGTTGAAAACAAATTATTTAATCTTCAGTATACGTATACCAAATGCCATTAATTAGACTTTCTGTTGATTTCATTATTTAAAAGAAAAAAAATTACTAAACAAACGGCATTCAACCGCCTTTTCATTAAAAGTCTTCTCCAGTCTCGATCTCTCCTTCAATCATCATTTCACAATTCAAAAACAATTCATCACCCAGCTCAATCTTTCGCCAAAGCGAATTTCCCAATTGCGCCAGCGAAAACACCAATTCCGGTCGCGCTCCTCCAATAAGTAAGAGGAGAGGAAAGTCGTAGGTGCCAAGCGCGGAACGTGCCACGCGAAAGAAATTCAGAATCGCGTCGCCGGACGAATGTCGCGACGACCATTTATCACCGGTGGCATCATCCATCTCTCGCAGCTGGAAATCTCTATTTGCATCCGTGGCTTATCTGGCGTCAGGCGGTGCCAGGTCGTCGCCGACGACCACAACTGTGACGAGGAGCCCCAGTGTCTCGACGCTGCTGCGGTCGTATAACGAATCGTTCGTATATTAACGGTCAGTCGTGGAAACACTGTAATACGCGACTTTCCTTTCTCGTTTAAGCGTCTCGCTATATACGATATTTGCAACGAATTGCAACCTGTCCTCAGCCTGGACGCACCATGCCCATCAAGTACCAATGAAGGTGCAACCAGGCCTCCGTTTTTCCCCACGGAATATTGGTTTTAACGAGCCATTGTTTCGAATGGTCGATGATCACTTTCAGCAGTGTAGGGTTTATTATTAATCCTCGGCTTGGGGACAAACGGTCCATTCAATTTTAGTCCTATGGTAAAATATTAAAGTACATATTATTTATTATTAATAATACTTCTTAAAGAAAATAAGAAATTTTACTGATAACATAAAAGCTTATTCTAAGCTTTGTATAAATTAAACATGGCAACATGGTAAATTATGGCGAAATGGAGTCTACATCCGAGGAGTGGTTAAAGTATTCGCTATCCAAGAGTTAAATCTGCATGTTTGTGCTTTGAAGGATAAAACGAGTGATAAAAGGATTAGGGGTTTGAAGATGCGAGTGGGAATTTGTGAATAACATAGATTGGTGTATTAATTCTGATGAAATAATATGCAGATTTTTGGTATTACGTGATTGAGTTGCGAACCTTACTGCGTTGAACGTTATCGATCACGTATTTGTTGTATTACAGTGTGATTGGATGATAACGAATAATTGCCCAGCACCTCTCGTGCAAACAAATATATGAGAGATAGTAGGATAGGTTGAGGTAACTGCTGATAATTTCATTCTGCCTTCGCACAGCTTCGACGAGTACAGTATCTAACAATAAGTCACTTTCTACATTGGAGCTGAAAATTGTATGTTCACAGATCTGTGTTAGTAATTTTCTACTTGGATTCACAAAAGCAAACCTCTTTCCCTAAAGGGAGATAGAAATATAAGTTCCATTAACCAGTTGACAATATTTATACGCCACTCTTTCACCCAACGAAGTGTTACACAATAAGAATAAATAATAGAATAGTTGCAAACATGTTTACGTAAGCATTACTAAATGCAGCAATGCCTCGTATATCCTGCTGGGCTTGAGCGTCATTTATCTTCTACTTTCGTTCGGCCAAGATTCGTCGTCGAGATTTTCTTCCCTGTCCACAGTCGCAAAGAGCGCAGCTTGCGTAATCGTTTCCATCGGTAGCGTGCTTTCGATTGCAGATTAATCGGTTGCACACGGCCGGAGATTAATTCTGGAATTAAGGGCGCAGCGGGGTGCGCGCCACGGGATGGAATATAAATTATCACCGAAATTGCGCCAGATGGTAATGAGCATCGAGCAGAAACGTGGACACGCGGCTGCGGGCTCTGCTCGTCAATGGCGCCAAATCAGTGGTTACAAAGTCATGTTTCATATGCAACCGGGACAGAATTTAAAACACCACTGCTTGGAGGGAATAAAGTACACGGAATTTCTTATATTTGCAAATGAGGCGACAAAATATACAATATTCCAGTATACTACATGGAAATAGGAGAAAGTTACCTATATTGGACCACTTAAAAAAGTACCTCCGTAAATCCGAAAAACTTGAGTTGACTTCTTACTAACAATAAGCAACGTGTGAGCTACAAATGCTAAGAAATATCGCTTAAGTCAATTAATATCTGAATAAAGACCATGATCCAATTTAGGACCCGATCCGAGTTAGTAGGGAACTTTTCCCTATGTGGAGCAAAAGTATAAACAACGACGATAAAAAATTATAATACCACCTTTTGTGATGTCTATTTAGTCACCATATTATCATACACTAAATTAAAATAAAAGCTGATTTGATAAGTGGGGACTAGAGTTTCACAAAAATTCGAGTTACGAATCGTAACTGCAATTAGGCTTCATAAGATTATCTACTAGAGTTGTTAACCTGATTGCTCACGCTGGATATCCGCAATCACATAAAAGGATGTTCAGCAAGGATTAAATTCCATTTACAAACTACAGGGAATATTCCTGTCAGCCGAGACATCAGTCGAAAAACTGAGCTCACGTTAACCAGTTTCCACATAACGCAGAGGAGACTTTCAATCAGGCAGCTCGAGCTCCGGCCTCCCATAATTCCCACCGTATTTCATGCACCTCGATGAAAGGCCAATCTGACTTAATTGCGATAATTAGGCGTGATTATCTCGTTGATTGCGCGTGATCTGACTTAACGGTGACCGCGTATACGTCAGCCGGCGGCCAGTAATCTTTCCTGAAAGAATCAAGGCTAGCGGAGCTTCCGGTTTTTGCGCTGCCTGCATCCAATCACCGTGAAAATTCCCGTTTTTCATCCCACCGACAGACGACCGCCACAACATCGGCTATCTCCAGCGATCCTGACGTCTTGGAATTCTTCCAGCACTTTTAAGAGGTCCTGTTAGACGTGCGACACGAGTCCCTGGCGATGGCTGAAGAACGGAAGTCGAAGAAAACTTGCACTGTAACAGTTGACCTGGCAATTAGGAGCATTCCAGCTCCTAAGACTATTTGATGCAAGAACTAGAATCGTGCCAGTCACTTTTTCTTCCTCTATATTCATTCTTCCGCGTTATTTTTTCAGCTCCATGTGGATCAGAACCCGATTCCAAATGATTTTAAGAGATTTTCTTTCCATGTTGCGTGTTTTCTCGAAATTCAGAAGTCTGCTGTCAGGTAGCTTGATGAAGCGCCTGGAATGCTGTCTATATCTCGCGACCATGATCTGAAATTGGTCAGCAGTAACGGTGCAGTGTGGATTTTTTGCTTTAGGGAGGTTTGACGAGTTTCCTTGGAAAACAGGATCACTTATCGCCTCTTATAATTCCAGGACATTGGATCATCCTGGGCGATGAATGATTTAGATGAACTATACAGCGTAGCGTGGTAGTCTTCATTTCTAGCGATTTATCAACTTCGACTTGGGCAACGTGTACTTTCTGATCCCGCTGTTGCGTCACTCGAGATTTCTGTTCTGTGTTACCAGAGCCTCTCGAGATACGTTAAGAAGGGAAGGTAGATATGTGGTCAGTGTCGGCAGTTGTGCGTCAGATACTTTTGTCCACCACTTGCAAAATATTTACTACAAATCTAGTCCAATTTATATGATCCAACTAAACAGTCACAGAAGCAGGAAGCTGATCAGTATGCTTTACAATAACGACTCATACCGTTTCACTTCCATTGCATTAACAAAAAAAATAAGCACAATCGTGCCCCTTCGTTGCGTTCGCATTCACAGACGATACCAAACACGTTTTTATCTCTACAGGCTCGTGCTAATTTGATAGTCCCCGAAAGATTGCAGCAAAGATTCGCCCGGGTAGACTGTCCGGGGGACAGTCCTCCCTGGGAGGGCCACCTCGGACCCTTTCGCACACCTCTTCCGTTAATTACGCCGTGGGCCTGCATGTCGCGATAATACATCGAATAGCAACAAGTTTTGGAGCTACGATTCGTTGCTCCCTTCGATATCCCCCAGAGCCAGTAGATAAGTGAGTGTTCCTGCGCACGCTGCGGAGGGTACACGTTCGTTGGTGCTGTCTTCGGAAGAGGGGCGTCGGGCTACGTTAATTATTTCAGGCTCGATTGCAATTACTCATACCGGGCTGGTCGTTAAAGCACGATCCGCAGGCCAAGAAACAGTCTCGGGGCTCGTTAGCCGCGGGGAAATATATTTCGATACGGTTCTGCCGGTCTCTTTCTCTTCGTACAACCCGAAGATGGTGTACTTTGTGTATTACACCGCAGTGATCAGCCGTGGCCCTGCTTTTCCATACACAGAGCCTTATTTCTGCCAGCTAACTGCATCCTTCGTTGATTAATTTCAGGAGCCCAGGTGATCTTCTGTTCCTTGATGTCCCTTGGGGATTGGGGCTTGTTTCATGGGTGATTATGACCCAGCAGCATGTCCTCAAGCGGGGAACTGGCGATTCTGGTGCACCTGAGGCTGCCCTAGTGCTGAGACTTTGTAAGAGGGTGCACTGAATACATCCCACGAGTGCAACACTCTTGGCTAGCTTTAATGAGGAACGAGGGCGTCACGAATCGGGGTTAGACGAAGGGAGTGTCTTCTCTAGGGGTAGTCTAGGGCCTCGTAGAGGTGTTCAAGTGTCGAGTATTCCTTTTTGCAACCCAAGGTGAACCTTGGTGATCGCAAATGGTAGTCATCAGACTGTCGCAGGGAATCATCGTTCCTCAAGAATATTCTGTACATATGTAGATCTCTTGGCTTGTTAGAAAATGCAGCTGCAGAGTCTTGCAACCCTACTTGAAAAACTCACAGTTCAAAATATACGTAAGTGACAACCTAGGAACTCCAAGAATCTTTTGCTCCTCAGCGCGCCAACACTTCGATTTAATTTTAAATTACAATAACATTGGTATCCGAAGAGCAATAATTTCCAGATTAACAGTGATTCATAGCGTAATCAAGCTTAGCTCACCAGTTTCTCAGAAATACCATCGTCTTACTGTCCTTTGTATAACTCGCCGAGCCTTTTCTCTCGATCGAAACGATCCGCAGCTCGGAGGGGGCATTGGGAGGCGGGCGAGCGAAGTCGCACGAATTTCAAACCCTTTGTCTCAGCGTTCACCCACTTCGTTATCTCGATCCACGCGGTCATCCGGCTCGTTTATCCCGAGTCGTAAAAGGATAGCAGGGAGATCGTGGTTCCGGTTGTGCTCGTTCTTTCTTCGCGTGCCCGTACCACGGGGCACTCCGGGCATGCGGCCGGTACCGTGTCACACCGAAATCCTTTTCCTCGAGATATGATTCATTGTTATATGCCCTCGATGGACCACCCAGTGTATCATGCTCTGAAATGCTCGTCGAAGAATCTCGGATCGATACAACGAGGTGCGCCCACGCTCTCTGCCTTCGCGCGCTGATGCACTGTCAGGGGCGGATTGACCCACTCTACTCGACAGCTGATGCTTTCCTACATCGACCTGGCCACGATTAATAGAGTCATACAGCCACGTACCACTGCGTGTCCAAGGATAATGTATTCCCTCTGGAAACTTCCTTCAACCCAAGGTTCCTTACGATGGCAACTCGTCTGTAACAGATCTGGCGCACTTAAGATGACGGATTGCGGAGTACACTGGGGGCTCACGTTGAGATTTTTAGGATTTTAATATGTTTTAATGATGCGCGAGTTGAAGTGAGGTATTAGTCTTTTAAGATGTTGTTTCGGAGGAAGTATAAGAGTTATCTATGAAATGTTCTCTTTTATCTGGACACTAATTGGTGACCTGCTTTCCAGAGTAAAGGTTTCGATTCTTAATAGAGCTCAAGTCGAATAACTTACAGTATCTTATAAATTTACTATTTTATAGCAAATGTAGTCTTTTGTCTCAGAATCCTGTAGTCCTTGTCCCATTAATAAGTCTACTTGGGTTCAAAGATTTGAGATTCTTGCTGGTTTTACGGAATATTAATTCGGGATGGATATAGTAACCGTGTTAACTGATACGAAGGTTCTTTCGATTACTCTGTGCGTTTGTTCATAGCGATTGGACTGTTCATATATACGGAGACAATAGCTTTTCTATTAATCCGTCCCTGTGCACAGTGCGCTATGGAGCAGCAGGCCCACCTGGGAGCAATCGATACGAAAGATATCGGGATAATCTCATGGCGTCGGCCGAATTAGAGGTCTAGCGAGTCTTTAATTGAACCTCTGAATAATGATCGTCGATCCTGTGATAGGACAATCCCGTCACGGGGGCGGCCGTCCTTCGTTTCTAACCGACTTTTCAGATTACTATCCGACCTGCGTCTACCTACATTAACTGTTCGCAGACGGATATCAATCTGATAACCAAATGAACGGTCTCGGGCGAACTTATCTCGATGAAACTCTAAGTACTATTTGGTTTATTAATTATTGGTTCGACGCGTGGATCATTTTTCTTAATTATGGCATAGTGTTGACCAGGTTGACAGATGTATGTATCTCCTGCAATATTTATGCAAGTGAATACGATACTTTGAACTCTGTGCTATATCTTGTACTATCTCATTCTCATTCCCTTGATGAAAGAACCCAGGTTGTCCCGTCGCGAAATTTTAATGAACACAATCATTCAGAGATTCTTAATTAATTCCACAAGTATTCTACTTTCGTTACTCGCTCTGTTCTATTTATTCTTCACCTCTTTACCATCCCCATAGAGTTTATTAATTTCTCTTACCAGAATCATGATGCTCTCAAATCAGAGTCACGCACCCCATCTGTCAAATGGAGACATGATCGACCCCCATGGATGGCTGCCCGCTATTTTCCAAGGGCTGAATCTCCTAACCATCGACGGCAATTATCAACCGACACGGAAGCACTCATGGCCAGGCCTGTCAGAGTGTACGATTCCCTCGGCGACTAGGAACACGCCTAATTAAATTAGGCGCTCGCTGATAGATTTCAATCAGGCTGGTACCCACCGCCAGCAAGCTGCGCTCGTTTAAGTGCAAGAGCACGGGGCTTTCGATCTACACGCCCCTAAAATTTAACGAGCTACCGTGCGCGTCCACTTCCAGCCTCTCCCGCATGTCATCCTGTCTCCTTCCTCCGTGCAATTAATTAGCCCCTAGGCTTTCCTCGTCCCACCTCCGTCTTCCACGATGATTCTTTCCCCCCGGCCGCCCTCTAAACCCACCCCCACCCCCACCCCCCGCGGCGTCCCCGTGTAATTTAATCTAGGCGGAATCAGGGTGCTGCGGGTCCAGCGCCGCCGGAGGGGTTGGACGGCCTCGTGGACGTTAACCGTTTCCGTGGGAGGAATGTAATTTCGTTCCAGGCGAGCGTCGCGCGGCCTGCCTCCGCTCGCCATTTGGTAATTGCGTTTTTAGGAAATTGCGGTTTCAGGTTCGTTAAATTCAGGACGGGGCGCGACTGCGAATCCCCTGTATCGAGGCTTTTTAGGGACGAGTGGCTGGGCTCTCTCCACCATGGAAATGGACTTTGTTTTTCCGAATTCTGCCCTCGACAATGCACCGGAGCAGAGGATCGGTTGCCCCCGGACCGTGGGGCTCGCTTTGCGACGGGCACATCGCGTGCGGGAATCGGCCGACTGCGAAATTGTGGGCGTATTAATATCAGCCCGATTACGTGTCCCTCGACAAATCCTTTTTACACACGGAGAAACGCGGGACAGGGAAGTACCGCGAGGAGAGTCACGAACCTCGAGGTTCGAGTCACGAGAGGCGCTCGGCTCCGTCTTGGGTAATTTTTCTCTCGTGACGAACATTGATCGCCCGTGAAATGAGCTAGCTGGGCATGAAGGATGCGATTCCTTCGGGGTTCTGTCGCAATAAAGTTGCGACACCACAAACTCGCTTAACTTGAATGTGATAAAATGTGGATTGAACAGTGCCGCTAAATAACCCCATCAGTCAACTTTGTTGTAAGTCGTAAGCGATTATGGTGCTACCTTCTTGTGTTCTTGTACAACCCCTGGCAATATATTTGGAACGGTGCGCAAAGATACGAAACTAACGAGAAGTACCAATATTTTTAATATATCAAATTTAACGGTACACATATGAAACGCATGGTAATGTTAAATTGGTTTATTTTAAAGTATTAAAGTTTATTTTATATAAATATATATTTACGTTATATGTAGGGTTACTGGTACGGTAGAAATAATGGCGCGTGCTTGGTGGTAAAAACTATATATTTATTTACTTGGAATAACGTAATATCGTCGCTTGCTCTCGCGAGACTAACTGCCTGGGTCACTCTTGGCCCCTCCACGTCGATCTCGAACCGCTCTCCGTTAGGGTGAGAAAAGATCGTGCCTCGCGACCGTTTTGACGCGCTACGTTTCCTGAAACTTTCTGCGACGCGTTCCTGTCGCCACATTATATATAAAAAGTATTGGTATTTCTCTTACTTTCGTATCTTTGCGTACCGTTTCAAGGTTATTGCCAGGGATTGTATAACGCAAGTGACAGAAGAATACATGAGTGTAGCATTACTTAATTATACATTCACGTAGAAGTACCCTTTCGTGGCAGATCGACGACAAGCATTTTGATCAACTTTGAAAGCTCACCCCGGTGGACGAAATAATTCGTTCTTACGATACGCCACGCGACGGCACGCGCTCGTCTCCTTAATTTATGCGACTTCGCGGAACAAGTTTCGCGGAAAAATAATAAAGTAATAATAATAAAATCGGAGTCTGCAATTTGTCGCTAGAGCACGATGATATTTCTTTAAATGTTTCGGAAGACCCGCTCCTGGAACAAGCTTGCTGGAGAAACGGGGACACTTTGTAGCCGTTGGCTTCGTTACTTTATCTCGAGATAAACATCGGTGGCGGTTCAGCGACCACTTTAACAGCTTCCCCGACGATAGATTAATTATTGATAATTAAGCCTGATTATTAGTATGTTCCGCGGTACTCGTTATCACCCCGTAAACACTCGGACCGTAATTTTCGCGTGTAAATCCTGGCGAACCGGTCCTCGAGCTTCACAACTCTCTTCCTGTATGTGATCGAGCCTCTTGCCACTTCTCTGGGGCCATAATTCCTCTGAATCATCGGCTGCCCTCTAGTGCGTCTTCAACAATCATCGATCCTATATCCTTGTGGGTTTACGACGGTTGAAAGTGGTGTTCGCGACCATGTCATCATGCTGAGATCAGAAATGGATGACATAAGCACGACATCCGTGACTTGGAAGCTGCTCCACAAGCACAGAAGTTAAAAATAATACTTGGGGTGACTGTTTCCCATGCACGACTTTCAAGGATACCAAAGTAATTTTTAAAGACACTAAGGTGAAGGAATTTTGTAGAATCATTGTGCTAAATATTTAAAGCAAAGGGCCATAAGGGCAATGAGGTAAAACCCCCAAAAGCTTCAGACCACGATAAGTCACGTTATCCTTAAAGGACAGTCATTCTCATGCACTGTTCATTCCAAAGAACATTTAAAATAGAACCCCAATATGGGAAGAACACTTTGCAAACAAATCCGCCATTAACACCCCTTCCCAAAGATAAAACGCCACATCCATTAGCGACAACAGATTCGAATTTCCGGCAGGATATCGAGTACTAATTAAAGCATGGCCCCGAGGATGAAACGTCCTGCCGACGTGGATATCCTTGAAAGGGCGCAGAGTCTCGTGCTGAAGGGTATTGTACGGGGGTGTTTAGGACAGTGTGAATTCCTCAAAGGATTGGCGCGCCCCGGCGGCATCCTTTAGATCCCGGGGATCCTGGGAAACGCTGGCAAAGGAATTAAGAACCCGTAAAATGGTGCAACGGGCAATAAATGCCTTTTCGCCAGCTGCCTGCTTGCGCGCCTATATCTCCCCTCTCCGTGCCTTTCTTATCCGGGATTTAAGGACTGCATTTACCTGCGTTACATCACCGTAACTTTCATCATTTTTCGGCACGCACGCCAGCTCCATGAGAATAAAGCAAACAGGAACCGTTCGGATGAACGCCCCTGGATAATTGAAGATCGTTATTTCGCGCTGGACGAGGCTGCACGAAATCCCTTGGCGAGGGAAGTGCGGAAGTTGGACCTTGCAATCGAGTATCGTTCATGGGGATAATGTTCCATTGGAAAATTATGCTGCGTCGACTATATACTGTATGATAGGTAGTGAAGTTCGTACAGTTTCCACGAGTGGGTGCTTTTTCGTTGCTAATTAGTAAAATATGTGGTTTTCTTGTTTGAAGATCGACATAATTATGGAAATATTATTGGATTTTAAAATTGCTGAAGAATTACGAAGGGAGAGGTAGGAATCGTTGAAGTTTGTATCAAATTTTCGTAGTTAACCTTTGGGTTCTTTTTTTGTATAGTATTCTTTACTAAGTATGTGCCTTTTTTAGCATTTTTCTTTGTTTTATTCTGCAATTTTTTATCCAGTTTGGCGAGGTTTTGTTCGAAAAGGAACTGTTCTTCTACCTTTAGCCGCATTTCGAAAGCCTGTAACGCGAAACAACGCAAGAGACGTGTCTTGGAGTAATTGCTGTTGAACGTGTGCCAGCTTTCGCTGTTGAATAAACCCACGATGTAAAAATGCCAGGTTTGCGCGACCGCGAAAGGTAATTTCAGGGCGAAAGTTCGCAAAAAAGCAGCATGAATTAGTTAGCGCCAGTCGTCAGCTGTATTAACTGGCCACCGCAAAGCATCTCGCTCGCGGATAACGGCAACTCATCAAAAACTTCTGCCCGCGGCCCGCTCGTGCAAAAACAAATTTAATTTAACGCGTAATGACACTTCGCTGCCTGCAAGCTTTTTCCACGACTGCGATTAAACCTGCCACGTGGTAAAAAACTGTTCGAACTGGGCGGATACCTGATTGCGCGATCATTGGTACACTTGCTCGGGTTCCCCTGTGCTCCTGGTGAATTTGTTAAGTTAATACTCTCGATGCTACTTTCTCGTTTCGCTCGTGTTCTTCGCGAAAGAAAGATTGCATTCAGGAAATCATGTCTTCGCATTTCTTACATTCTCTTAACGCTTTCCTTGCTACCGTTGCCACCTTTTTTTGCAGAGGAATATAGTATTTTTGTGGAATCTTGAAAAATATAGTACTTCCAGGGAAATTTAGAAAAATAAAAAATGCAGATTTATTTTTTATTTCACTTATTTTTTCAAGAATACCTAATTGTTGCTAGTTTGTGCTTTTAGTATCACGGAATTATTGTCTACAAAGTAAATATAAGAGTCCCTGTATTCTATGTTCATATTAATATACATTAATAGCTAATTTTTTATTAATTTAACTGTAGCTTTATATCTTTCTTCTCGCCATTTAATACTCATAGAAGAACAACTTAAACATTGATAACTAACCTGAGCTGGCCATGCTTAGTGTCGTGTGGTGGGACTCGCTGCAATTAGGTTAATATAGTTAGGTTGATAAATTAATTTTTTTTAATTAACTATACAGTGAAAATATATTATTTTGTGTACTTTATTTCGTTTCAAGTTTCAGCAGTTTAGTACCATTTAGGTAAATACAATTTTAACTGGCAGCCGATGAACAATTCCCGCCTGGGCCACTGTACAAAAGACTTCCAGGGCCCCATCTTCAAAAAAAAATTACGGTTTTATCCAAACACTAGATTTTTTCTGTACTACTACACTTGACCTGTTTTTAGTAAATTACCTCTTCATTTCCCCCGAGAAATGGGCCCTTCAGAATGTTTGCCACCTGGGCCTTTTACCTTAAATCCGCCACTGGTAATCTAATTTTCCCATTACTTTTGAAAGTCCGACCAGTCTGAATCTCCACCATGGCAAGAAAGTACCTCTGCATCCCCAATATATCTGCTCATTACACTGTCTACCCCCAATATAGCGTTTCATCTTCAAAACACCAGCTTTAAAACCGTCAAGCTTGTAATACCTAGGTAACGCGGGATCGCGTCATCGTCACAGATCGCCGAAGGAACCACGAGTTTCTCTATCAGCCAGCGTGACCTCTATATCAGCCACTTGGTTTGCCTGTAATCGCGCGAATCTCGTAGGGATTATTCCGCCGATTTGACACAGTTTCGCCGGTGCAGACGGGTTAAAAGACACCGCGTGAGTTACGATCGCCTGGCGGCGGCTATCTGCCGCAGCTGGCACAATAAAATTGAAATCGCATTGTGCCGCGTTTGCTCCTGAGGCGCAGCAATCAACGTTACTTTTATCGTTCAGAGAAACGCGCTGCCGGCACGGCCCGTCGCCAGCGTGGCCCGTGCTTTATCTTCCGCGGCTTTTAAATTGTGTAACCTCGTTCCTTTCGTTGCCCGATCGGGGATAATTAATGGCGCGACGGGGGGATGGCGTGCGTTCAAAATAAAGTCGTAGAAACGCCGGGGTGTCGTTGAACCTTGCTGGAAACGGTCTCCGATTACGATTATCTCTGTGAGGTTAATTGGATCGCTCCGAGGCGCGATCCACCGTTGCTCTTTTATCAGTCCGCTCCTCGAACCCTTTCCTGTGTCGGCTTCGAGTAGCTGCCTGTGAGCATTTACGCTGGAGTTGCTTCGGCGCCGATTTAGATAGAGTGCC
Source organism: Andrena marginata (assembly GCA_963932335.1). Lineage (NCBI taxonomy): Eukaryota > Metazoa > Arthropoda > Insecta > Hymenoptera > Andrenidae > Andrena > Andrena marginata. The sequence continues at coordinate 28,474,621 of OZ010659.1, read as the reverse complement.
TACCTAGTGCGATTTTGCATCGAAAAGTGAATTGAAAGTGTGGATTGGAATTTGTGCGCGTGCAGGACTGGTGACTAAGTCTGTTTTATTTAGAGCTAGTTTCTGGGGTTGAGCTTGACGCTAATTGAGCCATCAAGCGGCGGAGCTGACCACACAGTGCCCCAGACACGCATTTCTACGCTCGCGTAACGGCGACCGATACGTTTATCGCGAGAAGAAGCCCGTAATTCATCGGAGCGGGGCTAAGGCGAATGGTACAAGGGAAATAACGTTTATCGGCGAGAGTCGCGCATATCCCCGCAGCGATTTCGCGGCTTCAAATCGCCGGCGACGATTAATACCCATCCGCGGGGATACCACCTGGCCGTGTTCAATGACCGAGCTATGCAGGCGGAATGCGGTAATAAATATTAGATTGTGACACGCAGGGTGCCGGTTTCTTACGGTGATATATAAACACTTTCCTCTTCTCAGTGAAAAGACTTCATGAATCAAAGTGTTAATCGTTTGTAGCAGGCTTCTTATACTGGCGAACTGTCGGGGTATAGAATTTCACTTGTATTATTCAGAACCGTGGGATATTGGACTTTATAAATTTTAAAAATTCGTCCTCTTAGCGCCTGAAGGCTTGCACGTGTTTCCTGGTGCCTTGAATATCGCGTAGCATTAATATCTCGCGATCGAATACAAATTCACAGTTCAGTTACATCGATCCTCGACTCGAAATGGACCCCGTCACAAAAGCAGTGACTTTATTCGTAATTTAAGGGCGGCCACTAAGGAATCCTTCGTGCGCAGACAAAATTACTCCCCCCCCCCCCCCTCGAATGTCCCGGGGTGATCCCGTGTCGTCATACTTAATTACTTTCCCTCCTTTACATCAACGGCGGCCAGCGCAATTGGACGTTTTATTGCTCCTTCGGCAGGTGGACGAACGCTGCGGACCCGTTTCACATTGAATGGCTTCCGTCGCGCTATTCCCGCGGCGATTAGTCGACGAATCGGCGCGGCCGATCCGATACAAAAGAGCGCGAGACGATCGCGGATGCCTGGCTGCAAATTGCTAGCCGCGAGACGGCTGTGTCGGAACGAGCGAGCGCAGAAAATCTTGGTCGTGAGTCGCCCAGAGCCGATCCACCGATCGCAGCCTGTATTTTCGGGTACCCCGCGAGGTCTCCTTCCTGGAATCGTTACCCTTACCGGGCGATAAGTATTTCCTCCTCTCTGACGGAGTGCAATCACGTATGTATGAATATGACCAGTGCGCGCGGACGAATACATTAAAAGGGACCGTCTGGTGTCGAAAGGGGGCAGTAAATGTATGACTGTCGAGGAGCGAGTCGCGGCTGCCATCATCCTGACGGCTGACACCAGTGGCGTTGACATTGGGTAGTTTGATAAGTACATTTTCAAGTCCAGATTGTACGCGAGCACTTCCCTATTACTAAGGTTCATTTTAGATGATGGTCACCACCAGTGGCGGATTTAAGAGGGAATATTTCTATTCCTTGGAGCTAAAAGGACAGCAAAATTGGGGATTTTTTTAAAGAAACTAGCGATTCGATTCATCTGAAATTTGAACCATCTTCTAATTCATTTTTTTTATTAGGAAGTTTCTTAAAAAACAAAAGAAAAATAGGATTCACCTTAAGGGGGGATTAGCCCTAAGTTACTGGTCCTTTACAGTTTATAAATCTGTTTTAAATAAATTAAAAAAAAAAAAGATATTCGTATAACTTAAATATCCAATAAAAAGTCCGGAAAGTTACGGTGGTATCCCTCTCAAGAAAAAATGCCCAGGTGGCAAACGCTTTGGAACACCCTGTATAGGCAACTAATGCGCCACTGGTCACCACCGGATTTGCAATTTGGAAATACATACACTGGGAATCTGCTTCACTCACTGTCGCACTGTATCATGAGTTATGTAAATGCGACTCGGTTGAGTCAGCGATTGATTTGCCTTCTCATCTCGAAGTAACTCCAATACGACTGTTTTGCAGAGTGCAAAATTCGTAGGAATGTTCATTCCCTCTGTGGATTTTTACAAGACAGTACTGCGCGTGATACCAACGCGTGGCATGTTTCGTTACGCCCGATCTGTCAGGGCGAAGCATCGTCCAATTTGTCTCCCTGCATCCTGCGAGTCGCCTGTCGTGCTCCTCCTGCTGTCGTTCACCGTCAATTATTTGTACAACCGGGCGAAATTGCACCTCGCGTAGCCATCCTGGCCTTCCGAGATGAAAGGAAGCTTAATTGCTTTTAACCGTTACGCTGGATCCCGCGCAGCCATGCACGTGTCTCGGCCGTTACAATGTTACTTTACGACAGATAAATGGCGGAGGGTTGCCCTTGACGCGCCTTTTGAAGTTTTTTTTAGGAAACCTTTTACCGTGCATCACGCGTACATCAGTCTGGAAATTAGATATTCCACTCCTATCAAGAGAAGCGTCCCATTCGCTAAAAACTAAACTGAGAAAGGGAAACCTCCAATTTGGAACCCCTGCTTGTTAGTTCCCTATGTACTGGGTAAAAATTGGAAGCATCGATCATTTTAAGATAATACTTCTGCCTGTTAACACTGGAACTACCGACAATGAAATTAATGTATACCTATTTCTACCAAACCAATCAAAGTGACTGGTTATTTATAAATTACGTTATGAGAGGAACGTAAACCTTTATTCATATTCTTTCAAATTTTATATTATCAAAAAATATTTATACTACTTAGAAATACACTTTTTCTTCATACTTCAAAATGGTAAATTTATTACTAAATTTGAAACTAGTTTGGTAGTTCTAGTGTTAATATGGATATAGAATTCAAGGAAACTGCAGTGCAGTTAACTGTCAGGAGCAAAGCTGCAGCTTAAAACGCTTCGAAACTCGGATCCTTCTCAGGCATTCTTCGAATTAATGATTCTGAGTGCACAGAGCTCTTCCCACTCGCATCCAGCTTTCCAAGTGGATTTCCAGCTGTGTGTCTTTAAGTATCCTCGATACTCGGTAAAAATCCCGATGCTATTAGTGCAGCAATATGCTCGGAACAGCCATAGCGAACCATCGGGTGATTCCCAGCGAAGGGGTGGAAAAAGCCCGCATGCAATTAACGAGTAGTTAAACCAGACACCAGGACTAACATTCTATCGCCTCCCCCCCCCCCCCCCCCCGCCCCCCTACAGTAATCGTTATTAATACAGAGGCATATGTTGTCGTTATTCGATCGTCAACCAGGAGTTCACGTTCAGCCCTCGGCTTAATTGCTCCCAACGTTGCGTGAGAATGCGCGGGCTCAGGGCGATGCACGCACGGCACCGTGGCGTTGCTCGTGCTGCGGATAAATTGCATGGGATGCTCCCCTGATTTGTACGAACTTTTCAGGAAGTCGTGCTACTACAAAGGGCCTGTACGCCAATCAAGTCGAAATTACACGGTGCTCTGCGCCGGGGTCGTAAAGCAGCGATCGTTACGGCCGAAACTCTTCTTCCATTGAGTTATATACAAACTTTGACCCATGTTTGTGGAGATGTCTTTGTGTTGTTGTCTTGCAAGATTTCAGAAGGTTTCCTATCTCTCAGGATTTGGATTTTCTTGATGTGTTTCCAGGGAATGGAAACTGATAACTTAAGAAGGGGACAACAGGGTAATGACCTCAAAAGTAAAGGTACCCATCTTTCGAAATTTATTAAAAGCAAACTACTTAATGAATCGTTTTGAAACTTTCTGGACTTGATATTAGATATTTAAGTTGTATAACTGAACTACCCGAATTTTCTTTTTAAAAGTTATTTAAAGCAGATTTATAAGCTGTGTAGGACCAGTAAGTTAGTGCTGCAAGAAATCTGGTTGACAATTTTCCGACGATACGGTCCTTTTATAATGAAAAGGCTGAAAAGTTTTAGAAACTGTATGCGCGTGGCTATGGCACGGCGGGTGGGATTTTGAAAATTTTGCAAAATAACAAACTGTCGAAGCTCTGAAGAAAATTGTGAAAGTTTGTTAGAAAATTAACCTCTTTCATTGAAAAAAAAATAGAAGGAAACAACCAATCAGGAACATCTCCTGTCGTGCCATAGCCAAGCGCATATTAGTTTCTACAATTTTGTTTTATTTTAGAAGGGCCACTTCGTCAGAAAACTGCCAACCAGCTTGTTTTCAGCGCCAAGTTACTGGTCTTGTATAGCTCATAAATCTGCTTTAAATAAATTTAAAAAAATCATATAACTTAAATATCCAATGAAAAGTCCTGAAAATTCCAAGAAATCATTATGTAGCTTGCTTTTAATAAATTTCCAAAGCCATCTTTACTTTTGGGGTCATTACTCTGTTGTCCCCCTTAATAATATCTATTCTGCTCATGTAACGTGTGATTTTCATTTAGAGAATGCACTTGGGTTCTCTTGCAAGAGTAACTGTCTCCATACTGTCCCAGTCTATATTACTTAAATATTCTTTTATAAAATTAAATTTCTCAGCTGCTCATTTGGGTCGGCAGGCAGTTTATTGTAGCGAGAGCTTCAGGAAGTGGTGCAACTAGGAAGAACCCGATTACCAATCGACGTTGAGTTACTTATTCCCATGCAACTTAAGTCACTTATTCTCAGGCTTTTCCCTCGAAAAAAGACTAGACATCCGGTCGATTCACCAGGCTAAAAACAGGAGCTAGATGCACCCATGCTATTACCTATGAAAAACGTAACAGCATGGATCCATCGAAGGAAGTGCTTAAACCCCTGAAATTCCTTGCCTCGTGGCAAAGTGTTGGCTCGTGGTTATTCTTCGCGGTGGTGCTCCGTCGTTGATTGCTTCCCAAGCAAGGAAATTCCTCCGTAGTCCATTTCTTATTGACTCTGAATCTTCCTGATGACTGTCATAAAATATATTCGAATCTTTTGGATTGTACAATTGAGATGTCACTTCAACCAGCCAAATGTTCAATATTTCAAAATTCCATTAGGATATACTATTTTTACAGGCGTTTCATATTTCAAAGAATGCGGCACCTTCATCATGGAAGTTCATAGTCGCGTTTCGCGAACAGGTAGGAGGACACGATCCTTAAAGCTTCGTGGCGCCTCTCGAGGGCCCAGGAGGGCTCTATTTACATAATGGCCAGGCCAAACAAATGTCAGACAGACTCACGCACCCTTTCCAATTATCAGAGCCGCCTGAGACACTCGAAACCCTCTTACGAGCTACCCGTCTGGGGTGGCCGGCAAGCAGATAAGCTAAAAGCAGAGAGGAGCATCCTCGCATGGATCCCTCAGATCTCGCATGTATATTTATGACACGTGCGATTCTCTTCACGCGAAACGCGCGGGTCGCCCCACCAATGCTAATGGAACTCCGAAATGTGTCTCTGAGACGAAACGCAATTCCCTGTCAAGTGTCGATCGAAATCTTGACGGCCGAATGGAGGCTAGCTGATGTCATTCCTCTGAAACGCGTTGGATTGATGTTTTAGGGACACAGTCCACGTTATTTGCAGAGTGATGACGAGTTCCATGGCTATAAAATTGCTTGAAGGACAGCTTTTGTACTGGCCGCATTTGCGAGACATTCATTCTCCATTGCTTTTACGAACATCCCTGCCTTTTGTATTCACAGGGACATTGGAGATAGGTACTTTTACCAGGGTTTATAAAGTATTTTACATGCGTTTCGAGAGTCACAGAAGAATTATTCCTGCCATATACTGTCTTGTTACTGTTTTCTCAATTCTCTATTTATCTACTACTCCTCTATGCTCCGACAGGAAATCGCCGCCTATCCCATTTTACCGCAGCCTTCACCCACTCGCAGCTCTCAACCGAAGGCCGCGCCGCGACGTTTCTTCCGGCACCTCGAAATGCGCGAAAGCCACAAGAAATCAGGCCCGCTGGAAACGCAGAAACTTCTTAATTACAAAGCGTTCGGAATCGTTCTATTCCTCGACTACCGTTCGCCGCTGCCGGGCTCCAATAAATCGCGGCCAGCGTCCGCGGCTTTAATACCGTGGCAAAATCAATTTACCGCGGGTGGCTGCTATACATATCGAAGTCCGTGGCTGTAATTAAATTGTTACTGCAGGCGGACCGCACGCCAATCGACATGGGCGGCCACCGGACACCCACGTAACCCCGTATATTTACGATCCTTTTATTCCAGGCCGCGTCCTCTATTAATAACCCCGGGGCATTAATGAACTCGTGAAAGGATTCCATCGCGTTTTCCTTCCTCCGCGGCTCCTAGATCGCGTGGGTGGAAACGTAGGCGCCACGATCCCCCGATCCTCCGCAACCTTTATCGATTTATTCCTCCCACCCCCGCCCTCTCTGCCCCCTCGCGCATTCTATCAGCGCGACCTTCGTGTATCCTATTAATGAATATTCGAACGGTCGATCCGGCGTGTTCGTCGCGTACCGTGGTAGTGATCTACGGGCTGGGATCCGTGAAAGGGACGGTCGATGGGCCGTCGAGGGGGCGAAAGGGTGGGACGGTTAATCATTCCCAATGGATGTTGCATGGTAATTTATCGATCTCGTCCGCGCTATGAATGGAAAATTATCGCGTGGGGCACTACGTTCTCCGATGCTCGATCAGGGGGAGGGTCTCGTTTCTTTCTTCTTTTTTTTCTTTCAGGGGGGAGGAATGGTACAGGCTGCGGAGCATTGCCGGGCATTCGATCTGTCAGTTGTCTGGCTTGATTAATAACGCGACGAGTGCGAAAGTAATTTCGATCGGGCCCAGCGGATCGCTGTGGCAAATTGAATGGGCAGGGATGGGTGGTGATGCTTGGTGTTAATTCTGCGCGATTCGATTTGCGAGCGATAGTTTCTTGCGGACGGTTTTGAGGTTTGAATGGAATTGATTTTAAATTTGCTTTCATAATTTTAATAGGAAATATAAAATTATATTTAGAATCTATGGAAGAGACTTTGATTTATTTCAATAGACAAACATAATTGAAAGTCTGAGGGAAACATATAATATACTTCTTATTAACTTATATACCCATCAAGAAAATTTAGTTGTTCTCAAACAAATGTATTTTCACAGCTTCAATCAATTTCAACTTACATCTCGATATTTTCTGTAATTTAAACATACTTCAAAATCTCGAAAGCCATGTTCCTACACAAATACTGATTCTTCAAATCCATCTTGCCCAGATAAACCCTCTAACCCCGAGAAAAAACAATGTTCTGTCTCCACGTATTTTCATACAAACTGGGGCTGCCAACCCTTAGCCGGTGTGCAACCCTCTTCCTCTTAACGCAAAGTACACGCAGCAGAATTTGAATTGGCGCACCGTAGCGCCGCTTGGGGTTGGTCTTGCGAGCCTCTCGACCGCGGTGCGGTCATTCCAGAGGTGTTTTGTTAGGCTGGAGGGTATTATTTCAGAGACTCGCCACCCATAACGCGTAACAATTGCCCCTGGCTACGTCTGAGGTTACAAGTAGGATTGTGTTGCACGTCCCTAGGAAGGAAGGGCTCGCCAGCCGTTGTAGTCTCGCGTGCCTTGCGAACAATGACTGGAGCATCCAGGAAAGACGCATATGCGAGCCTCGATACCTCACAATGGGAATAGCAAGGCGGATTCGGGGTATCGATGGTAAAAGAGAATTATGTGAAATGGTAACTAATGTATTTTATGTGAAATGGTGACTAATTTATTTTATGTGAAGTGGTGACTAAGTAATTTATTTGACATGAAATGGTAACTAATTTATTTTATATGAAATAGTGAATAATTTGTTTTATATGAAATGGTGTTTAATTGAAGAGTGCGTGTAGAAAACACTGTGAGTGCCAAAAATCAAATTTTATACTGTTTATCATTAATACGTAAAACATTTCCCGCTAAAGTTTTTTTTTCATTTTGGCACTTACAATTGTATCTATAAAGTCTCTTCAATTTATTTTATGTGGGCTTGAAAGTACCCATACAATTCTCACTAGTCCTTCAGCTTGGAAAACTCATGACTCACAGAAAAGACTGAACAACTTTAAAATAAAAAATTTCAGGCATTTCAAGTCCCTTTCCTCGCAAATTTATATAATTTACATAATTATATAATCAGATTACAAGAAACAGAAGTCTCCATATCTATATCTAACTGGTACATGGAGTTTCAAAATTTGACCCATTCTTTCATCGTGCCTCCAACCCCTATTTATATCCACCAACAGTTCATACTCCTCAAGGTTTCGTTGAGCTTCGAAACCGAGGGGCTGTATTCACTCAAGTATCTCGTTCCCCAGGAGACACGATCTGTACGTGCTGATTCATAGCCAGCGTCTGACCGACTTTTCGAAAGGGATCGCGTGTCCAGGATGCTCGATTCGTTCCGTAGAATGTGGCGGAAGAGAGAGCCGCGGTTTGCCACAATGTATGGAGATTGCTGGCATTTAAGATGTCGATCTGATAATCGAACGCCCTGATTCGATTTTCGCCTGATCCCAATCGATCGTCCATGTGCACAACCGAACGCTGCCTCTTCTCCATTGCACCTGGCGTAATTCGGTAAACATTTCGTAGAAAGCGTGCGCCCCGCTCGCTTATGCACTCACGCTCTCTTAACTGGAGAGCATCGAATGCTCGGCGAATTGGTGGCGCGCTTAGCGACATGTTAATCGAAAACGTGACGCAACGACGCCACTTTTCGCTTTCTATCTGCTTGTTCACTCATTTACGCAGGAGTTCAGGTGGCTTTCCCTCTTTTAGTCGAAGTGTCTGCGGAAGGTGATTGAAAATTGAAATACCCAACTGAAACACTCACTGGCTTCACCTTCCCCACAGCGTAAAATGAAATCCTTCCAAATCTGCAGACAGTGCTGCATTAACCAATAGGCAAAATAAGTACGTGCTTAGGGCATCAGGAAGAAGGGCAACACTATTTAATCAAATTATCGGAAATGCCTAAAAAATCTTTCATTGCGTTTAAATGATCACCCTGTACAAGGGAGCCTCAAAATCTTTTAAGGGAGGATTCTCGTCTAACAGCCATAAAAGTTACTGAGATTTAAGAATCTTTTGGGGAAAAATTGTTCGTCATATTCGATTAAACACTTTTGGAATATAAGGAGGCATCTTTAAACACGCAGAAAATATTTTTTTATGTCGATCCTTCCTATTATATATTAATTATTGTGGAATCTTATCCACCTCTTCGACGATGTAACTCCTATTGGCGGGTTGATAGCAAAAAAAATAGAAGTTTCTTAAAGTTAGATAGTTTACGCTGGGATTGGTCCACTTTGAAGAAAAAAATGAAAAATTAAAAGACTTATAGCGATTGAAAAAAGTATTATAAACGAAAACTAAAATTAAAATTTTAGGTACAGTCCCAGCGATAATTATTTAACTTTAAGAAAATTTTCTTTTATTTACAATCAATGACTGTGACAGGTGCTACACCTGACGCCAATATCGTCGCAGAGATTAACTCGATTCCACAATAATTAATGAATAATAAGAGGGATCGACATAAAACAAAAAATTCTACAAGTTTAAAGATGCCTCCATATATCCCAAAAGAGTTTAATGCAATATTAACAACAGTTTTTAAAAAAAAAATTAAATTTCGGGGGCTGTTACACGAGAATCCCCGCTTAACTGCTTAGACCCTCCAAAAGTCTTAATCCGGCGCTGTCTGCAGAGTATCCAGACTGTCAACAATCACCCAATTAATTAGTATAACAGAAATTAATTTTCTCTAACATGCCACAGCTCTGCCACCTCTCCTGAGTGCCACAGGCAACGAATCTCGAAGCAACTCTTTCCAGGAACAGAATTCAGGGCTCGAGCAAGCCAGCTTTCGGTTGCTTTCCTTGCACCCCGTGTCCACGTCACTTCCGGCCCTATTACGACAGATTATTATACCTGTCGGTGCAGCGTGCGCGTGGTGTCGATCGTGGAATATCCGTCCGTTGAATAGCCGGGTCGTTTATTGTGCCATCGAGCAGTGAATAGCAGGCTGCTTAAACCCTAATCCACAGTATTAGGTGAAACCCGTCCAGGTTTCAGTGAAGGATTCGTACTCGAGCTGGTATCGACGAGACACAGGTAGTTCCACCCCCGTTGAGATCTGTATCTAGCTCGTCGCCCTCATCCCCTTCATTCAGGATTTACGTCGGTTTCCGCTCCCGCTCGGGTAAATATTTATCCTCGTTGCGTTCTGCTCGCGTCGTCCACGTGAACCCGCGACACCGAAATCCTCGGTTGTCAGCTGGACTTTGGGGGGATTTGCGTGGACGTTGGCGAAGGGTTCTTAACTGTGGCGTGGAAGCTTTGCTGAGGGGTCAGGTGAAACCGTGGGGAAGCGGGGAAAGGATTAGGGGTGGGGAATACATAGCTGCTGGAAGAAAATTACTGTATCGAAGTAAATAATAATAAATCGTCAGTATAGTATATTGTGATTACAGAGTAACATCAATGACAAGGGTTCTCCTGGGTGCTATCTTTATTTTAGAGTACCTACAGTTGTAGGTAAAGAACCTCGTGAAAAGTAGCGATATGTTATATTACAAAAATCTAAATAATTTTAAAAATATACTTTATAGCATGGTAAAACCTGATCGTCAACTAAAAATCGTTGGATTTGTATCAATTGAAATTCCAAGCGAAACGGGCTACGTCGTTACGTTGCAAATATCGTACCCTAAATAATTAGCGGATTTGCCAATTATCGCGCGGGCAAGCGAGCAACTATAAACGCAGCTCGTCAGATCCTCGACTACAAAGATTACTTACGACCGCGTTACGTTCGCGTTTAATCCCCGAATTCCACGATCCCCGCCGTTTGCATAAATTCGTGGCCTCGTTAACCGGGCAACGTAAGAGCCACCCTAAATTACGCGGAGTCTCGCGGACAGCGGAGCACGACGTTTTAAAGAGGTCCTACTGCTTAATTAAGGACGGACGAGACAGCATTTTTACGAATTTAACGAGCAGCTTTGAGACACGCTACTCTGTCTTCGCTGACGACTCGAAGCAGAGATTAAGTAATTACGCCCTTATTAGGGAATTATTCGTGGACGTCTGCGGAGGACCGTTCCTATCCCGGCCGGAAGTTTGCGTTCGGCTTGTCTGCTCGGATTTGTCTAGACTGCCAAACGAGTGGCGGGTAATTGCTTTGTTTTAGGCGGACGGATCCTCCGTGGTCGGTCGACAGACGTAATGATCCGTCTTTGCTTCGTCTGAGCGACCGTCGTCCTCGGGCCGCATCAAAATCCTAGATGGAACGAGAGATAAAGGGCTGAAGACGCTTCACGAGATTCGTTCACGGCTGCTCTTGGCTTGATGGAGGAGCCAGGTGAGACCTTTGGCAAATTGTGCGTGGAAAATTGTACTCGAGCTGCTAATTCAGTGTGACCATTGAAGAAGCTTACTTTGTGGTATATGTATCATATAGTACTTGTTGGGAAGAGGCGAGTTAAAGAAGATTGTTTAGGGTGTACAAGTGAGCTTTTGGATAGATGGGAGCAATCTTCCTCAAGTTCAGTGAAAATTCATTATTTGGTGGGTTCGGAAGCCAATCAGTGTAATCCATTAGCATTAAAGATGAGATTTACACTGTTTGTCCTCTGAATAATTTTGCCTAGTAATTCCGTGATCAATACATGTAGGTGCCGCCATTTATTTCTTACTTATGAAAGTGGTGACTTAATAGATTTATCAACTGAAAGTTTGAACAATAAATTTCAGGCTCATTTTCAGGGAAAGGCGGACTTACATTGATTGGCCTTTGAACTCTCCATTGATTGTATCTACAGTCTTCTGTTTTAGATATGTACTAAGAGACTCATGCATTTGTAAAATTCAGTAGAATCGCGTCACGAATCTCTTTGGCACTCCTCTTCTGAATTAAAAGATCTTCAGACATATTCAAACACAAAAACCAGTTTCTGATATAATCCAAATCACGATGAATCCTTGTAAAAAGTTAAATCAAGAAGCCGCAGTACAATGTTCTGGCATAGAGCCTCAATTTCGAGAACATCAAGCTCGAAAGATACTAACGAGAATGCGAGTTTCGTTCCAGGTTCAGTGGCTGAACAATACGGGGCTTCTGAATGGGGCGTGAACGCTGACCAGAATCGAATTGAATCCCAACCGTGGAAACTAACTGTACCTACGTTCCTGCGACCGGAAGGAAGTTGCACGGATCACGAACAAAGGACCACCCGAATACTCACGCGTAACAGCCTACCGTTCTCCCTGTGTATCTTTCTCTTCAACCATTCCACGAACTGAATCCCTCACGAATCGGAACAGATTTCTCTGCTACGAGTAGCGAATTCGTTTACGCCACATTCTACCTATTATATCCTAATTATCCCGTGGATGATGGAATATGCTTGCTCATAGCTCGACCACCGCCGCGTTTAAAAGCGTGGAATTAAAAACAATAAGCTTCTTGATGAATAGAATTCGTTATATTAAGTCAGTACGAAAATTCATTAAAATATTTTTTTTTACTATTCCTACTTCTAAGTACTTTATTGGAAAAGTGGCAAAAGGTCATAGATAGCCGAGGAAAATATTTGGATTAAAAAATCATATAATATTGTGTTGCAACAAAAATTCTATGCGTTTTTCAATAGGAAGTTTTGGGACATTGAATCGACACCAATTAAATGGCACATGTGCATATTCTGAAAGGTGCAGATAAAGGGAACAAAATAACACATATGTGGGTGAATAAGTGTTGTGTACAAATATCTAAACATTGTCTTCGAATTTCACTCAATGGGGGACCTGGTTTAATCACCAGAAATCAAGGTTCTTTTTGGGATTTTTTTTAAACGAAACTATACATGCAATCTTTTTAAAACGTTCAAGCTATATTATTATGTATTTCAAGAAGCCAACAAACATTTTTTGATACAAAAATAACTTGGTAATTCCGAATGACGCAAGTGTTTCGAAGCGGCCAAATTATTCAACTGCGTGCAGTCTAGGCTCCGTTGTAGGGGGCTAAAACCAAAAAACCAAATAGTTTTCTGTTTTTAATAAAATTACGCTATGGATGAACCTCAATCCATATATTTTCAAAATTTTTCACTTTAATAAAGGCATTGATTCAATAAAGCGAACGAACTTTTGTCGAATATTAGTCCTCGATCGATTTAATCAGTTTTCCGATTCTCATGAATGCATGTATCATTAGTGACACGTGAAAGTACTTTTTCATTGAACGTCTCATGGTGTTCGACGCCTCAGAGCAAAGTGTCAGCGTGTAATCTCGAATTCACTGGGCGTGTGGTGGAAAAAAAGTGTTTCCACGAATGCGCATGGCCCCGTCGGGTCTCGAGCGACGAAATCTCAGGCCGAAGATTCGAGTTTCGCGTGTGGAACGGTCGTTCACGTAATTCGTGAGTAGTGGGCGTGCATTTTGCTCGGGACGAGGAAACATTGCTCGGATCGCTGCCGGCGATTCCTCGTTACGTGCCACCCGCTAGCGGTGAGATCTGAAACACGCTTTTGATCCCTCAGCGAAGTAAAGAAGCGACTAACGATCCAGTAGTCCGTCGGCGACGTGACTCGTTTGCAAAACCACCGACGGGGGGGCCCACTCTTGCTCCTTTTAGGTGGCTCCGATGTCACGTAAAACTTCGCCGCTCCCTTTGCCGAGCGGATCTGAATAACGCGCCTAATGCCGACCCAAAGAAGCTAATTCATCCCCATTATCCTTCGCGTAGTGGTGTTTTGCAGACCTCTATGTAAAAATTACAGGAGATACTTCAACGTGCCTCCAGCGCACTTTATTTCCCTGCCTGTTCAAAGGTATTTCTATTAATTTAGCTGCGCTGAAAAGGGGAAATGGAAAATGTCATAGAGAAGAATAAAATTGGAGACACTAATTTTTTTTAGAGCTGTTTAAGCATTCGTTAAACCTCGTTGCAGGTTTCTACCTTGACGAATACGAATTGAGATTAAATTCCAGGGGTTATTAACGGGAATGGATGGAAACCGTGATCTCGTGCACTTGTGAAAGCGGTAGATCTGGTGGTAAAACAATTTTTTAGGCGAGTTTCTTCCAGCGAGGCCTGCGGACGTTGATAAATCATTGACGTATAACGAATGGGGGATAGTTTCCAAAATCCTAGCTCGTGGTACTGAAACGAAACGACATGCCAGAAGGATTTTACATCGCCATAACGTGGCATGAAGGAAACCTTTCGTAGCCTTTCAGGACAGTTAAGTGTGATCTATCGATTTTAGAAAATTCCTCAAATTTACAACTGTCGGGGTTACGCAATTCCCTTCGACTCCAATAAACCACCTGGCCTTGCGCTCCTGGCTATAATTCTGACGATCGTAAATCGACGTGACGCAAGGATTTTTTGATCGCTGGTTTTCACATAGATCAACAGGTTCCCGAGGCATATTTTTTCACGGAAATATTTTCCTAGTAACTCGTTCTCCACTTCGAAACCCTGTGGATCGTAAAATCGGTGAAGTGGCAACGGCCAAAGTGTGCCGAACGAAACGTAATCCCATTTCTAAGGGGATTACGATTCGTCGGGTATCCTATAAAAGTGTGTTCCCATTTAATTAGCATTTATTGGTAGAGCAAGTGACAGGTATTAAATGCCCCTTTTTACGATGCCTCTACTGTGCTCCGTCAGTTAGGTGTTGGCGTTCCTCGTACGATATTAACTCGCTCGTAAATCACGCTAACCAGCGAAACCGTATTTGATTTATCTATCGGTAACTGGGATCCGTTAGCTGGCTCGTAGATCATATATCGATCCTTCGCCTCGCGTGGAGATCGAACTAGCTTCAATTCAGAAGTATCCGCAGCTTCTTTGGAAAATCACGGTCGTGTACGAAAGTGGTGAAAAAGAACCGTTAATTAAGAGATGAAATGGTATAATGTGTAAGTGCCAGAACCCAAAATTTTCAGTATTTTCTTTTCAACCACAGCGACGTTGGTACTTATGATCTCAGCCCTGTCTTATGACAGCTCTAGAAATTGAGATAAATTATTCTAGCACTTACTACGTTTGCCACTGTATTCAGCATGGAATTTACATCATTTTCCACTAAAAATATGATTTAATTTAATTAATTTCTTTGGTACTTGCATTTACTTCTACGCCTTTTTTACAAGGATGCAGTTTTCCTTGTTTATTATTAATTGAAGGTTGGCGAAACGGTAACAGGAAGTCTCCAGTGCCCTTTCGTTTCTATTTATTTTAGAAATGGGAGATTATATAATTCTACAAGGTGATAGGATTGCAGATCGAGCGTTCGTCTCTGGGCAAATTAATGTATCCTGCAAGAAACCCCTCTGATGCTCTGCAGAGGGGTGGAAGGGATAGACGATCCTTAAGGTCGACGACGAGGTTCAAGTAGCCAGAGGAGAGACTACATCCCGTCGTCCTTTGGCAGACGTCGGTTTAGCCACGACCACCGACTGACCGTCGTCTCCACGAGGACCTACAGCAGCGCGGCGTTCCACTCGAGTGTATTTACGTGTTTCGGAATGTTATTAGAAGTGGAAACACTCGTGGGCACCGTGTAGCGGCCGCCGGAAAGGCTGGGCCCCTCGTAATCTTCGCGTAAAACGCACGCTGACGCGATACACCCATGAATGCTGACATAGCCGAGCACTCTATTGATTCAAGCACGCGTCGCGACTTTTCCCCCGGGTTTCCTGTCTGGCCATTCCTGGCCGCGCACTCGAATCGGGACACAAGCCCACCAGGTACTCGAGGCACTTATTTTTTCACTAAGGAGGCTAGAAGGAATTGCTGGTAACGAACATTACTGCGTCTGGTTTGGAAGATATTCGCGATAAAGAGGCCCTTTTTGTGTAGGTACAGCTGTGGTAGATGTAGAATGTGTTTTAAATGGATGTGTGTATTCTTGAATTTCACACATATTTCTTTTACTCAAAAGCATAATGTCCCATCCCAATTTCTTGAAATTTGAAAAATAACTTGTTTTTTAATTTTCCGGACATTTTTCGAAAACCGTTTGTCGCACGAGAAAAAGTAATACAACGTAAAAGATGCTCCTTGTCTGGATGTACAACTTTTGTTTGACATATTCTTTTATGTAATCAACGGCTTGGAGGATATTATATCAAATCGACTTTTGTGAGCTGTTAAATAACTATTTAAATGTTCAAGGGCCTTTCAAGGAATTCTTTTTTTATTACATGGAACTATTCTGAGGGTGAAAAAAAATTGACCAAGTGAGAGCCATCCACGTGTGCAGGAATAAAATTGAGGCATTGAGAAAAAAACGGACTAACCCACTTTTTTGCGAAATTGAGTTAGCAGCAATAATATTCCAATAGATTTTAGTAATCATATAAAAAAGGAAAAAATTGGTTTTCTTTCAATGCGCGTTAGTCCGTTTTTGCTATCAATACCTCAATATATGAACCAACGCTGACGCTGCAGGAGCGAGAAATTATCCACCGTCCAAGGGTTTAAATACCTCCTATCCAACTACCACATCAATGCCCCAAAGAAGGTATAGGTATACCATATACCCTCGTTTCCCAAGTTACACTTAAACCCCCCTCCCCTCTGCCCGAAACATTCTCCACTTTCACTCCAGCCATCGCAGTCCATTAAAATTCATTCTCCTCTCATCGCGGACGCGATCTCTGTCCTGTCCCCACGTTCAATCCCGAATTTCGCCTCTGCCAATTACTGCGTCCACAGACCTCGAAGAGGACGCGTCTCCATAGCACCACCCTCCCCGAAAGATCGAGCACGTGGAATTCCTTGGCAGGCAAGATCTCAGGTGTAAGTCCCCGGCGATCGCCTTAAGGACCGCCTTAACGAGGCGTACATCGTGGCCACGTGTGCCCGGGCCTGGAAAGAGCGGCTCGCAATTAGCGCTTCGGTACTCGCGGTTCGCCACTCTTCGCGGTCCAGCCCGATAAAACTTTCATAATACGATTTCGCCGCGCGGGCCCGGCTCGACATGGGCGGTCTCCCCGTGCCCGCTGCTCCCCGATCCGCCTCGGTTTACGCGTACCCCGAAAAAACGATTCGGCCGGATAAGCCGGCCGAGTTAATAAATATGTCAACCCCTGCGCGGCTCGCCACCGCGTCAGGCCGCTTTGCGCCTTATTATCACGACGAAAGGGGAAAGCACGCGCTCTGCCTTAGCCAGCGGGGTAATGGAAATTCGATTGGACCTCGCGAACTAATTAGTCGGGCCTGGAACCCTCGATTGTCGGCGTGCTTCGCTAATTTCGGACCCACCCGCCCCTCTCTACCTTCGAGGCACCGCGACAAAGTACCCGCCTCGATTTTATCCCTGGCTCTCGGTCATCTCCCGTTGGGGATGTCTCGATCTTCCTTTTCTCGACTCTGTTCCTTTCGTCGCTAATTGTACGAATTCCTTCGATGCAGTCCCTCGGCTTTCCACCCTAATTAGTACTCGCGATCGCGAGCCAGGGTGGATGAAGGGAGCGCGTAATGGTGGCGTGTAAACACTGTGGATGAATGGGGGGGCGGCTGGGTTGAATGGCGGGGCCTCCGCTGGATGTGCTGCTGGTGATAAGTTTGGGTGTTCGTTTGATTGTGTTTTGGAGTGTGGGGAGACGGGAGTAGTTATGGAGTAGTTATTAGGGGTTGTAATATGATTTCAACACTTGAGAGTGTCAGATCTTTTGCTGATCTGATGCTGGGGGAGAAGAAATAGCTGTAGGAGCCGTTATAGCAGCTGGTAACTAGGAAGAAAATGGTACTTCAGCGTTTTAAGTCACAATTACTAGGAAAATAAATAATAATATATATTTATTAAAAAGAATACAATATTAAATTTCAAGAACCAAAACAGATTAATATTAATAACCCAATATCATCCACACCATTACATAAACAGTTAATATACCTGAATTGTACGACACTTGAAGTTTGTCAGAGTTGCTTATATATATTTACAAAAAATCTTGCTGCAGTTCTGTGCACTTTGCATCCCAAGTAATTCAGGGATATCCAAACGTTAGAGAAAGAGGTGGTAATATGGCTCCCCAGTTTTATATATCTGCTTAAAATCTGATGCACAATTTAAACTGCATTAAATTTTTGCTTAAAATGTAAGTAAACAATTAAGACTATGTGTGATAAGGGGCTATTCTTAAATTACGTAAGGGTAATTTTGGCGATTTCTTATCCCCTACCTCCCCCTTCCTAACGCAATATCTTTTACAGTGCATTTTTTCAATTAGTAAAATTCTTCTAATAGTTTATATAATTCATTTATATAATGAGACATTGTTTTTTAGGCTACTCATCTGGAAAATTAGGTTAAAAAATAATGCTTAAGATCCTACCTGACTCCCTCTCTCTTCTTTGTAGAAAAACGTGAGAAATTCGGGACCTCTCCGCCCCCCAAAAGCATTACGTAATTTAAGGATGACCCCTTAAAGGCGAAAGCAAAATAAAAACAATTTAATTGAATTTAACAGGTAATGCCAGCCTTCCCTCTATCATTTTCAGCTTCCTTGCGGTTTATTCAGTTGAACCTACCCCCAGCACACAGATTTATCCTCAATGTTTATTCCACAATACTCTTACAAGAACCTCCGTTTCGGTAAGACACCTCCATCAATCCCATCAACGCACTACTCTAATAAAACATATTCCAAAATATCCTCAATACACTTGCCCAAAACCAATCAGTTTCCATTCTACCAGGGGGTAGTTAAGACTTACGATTAGCGAGGCACGTGAAGTGCACCTGCTCCGGCCGAGGAATCCGGTCAAACGAAATCGAAGGGGTTCGGTAACAATGTTGCCTATACCGGTGAGTCAAACGCCTGTATTTACGACATAGTGGTTACTCGTTCACCATCTACGCGCGGAAAATAAAATCAGCCCGCGAGACGCTTGGTAAACGCACACGCGCAGGGTTATTACACAGCCATGACTACTGGCGTGGCCCGAAAAAAAGGAATCGCCGCGTAATTGGCGGTAACGCTGGATGAGCTTTATTTTTTCCCATCTGGCCGCGGCGGATTTATTTTTATACGGTTTTAATACGAGCGCCGTTGGTTGCGTGCCGCACGAGGCGTTTCGCGTTCCCTTTTTCTGCATAAATTTCTCTCTGCCCGGCTGCACGGGCGGGACGCAGCAGCGTTTCGTAAACACCACAAACGAATCACGTTCCAGTGGATGCCGCGTACCCCGCGTAATTAATACGGGAGCGCGTCCAATATTATGTGAAATTATATGACGCAACCAGTCGGAGCCGGAGGAGTACCGGCTCGCTGGGAAATGACGCGGCCCGGTTGGGTCACGATTACGAAATCGGATCGCGCCGAAAACCGTGGCGCGGCCAATGGGAGAAATCGTTACGATCGCCGCGGAGGATTAAAGGAGCGATTACTCCTCTTTATCTCGATCTGAAACGAGCGGGCGAGCAGACCTGGCCCAGCGCGACGCGGTTTAAACGACGGCTCTCCTCCGCCCTGCTACCCCCGCGGACGCCGAATTTGCTTTTCATCCCGATACGCACGCGATATACGCAATTACGAACGGCAGCCAGCTCGAATTCGGTTTCGCAAACGGCTCTTAAAAGGTCTATCGACGCGCGTGTGGTCCGCGCGCCATGACTGCCAGCGGTTTTCGCGTTTGCGGGCTACCGCTGGACGCCAAGGTAGCGATGGGCCCCCGATGCATTGCCCGTCTGAGATTCGATCAAATTCTTTGTAATCGTTTAGGGTGATCGAGATTAGTTTGGGAGCTTTTAGTTTTCTTGCAGAGTGCCGATGCTGCTCGTGGAAAGTTTCATCGGTGATTCTTAGTACCTAATTGGTAGGGGTGGGTAAGTGGCTGTTGTTCAGAAGAGGCTCAACGTTTGCACGATTTGTAACAGTAAATATATTTTGAATGTATTATATTACTAAAGTATGAATATTCGGAGTCTTGAGAGTAGGAGAATCGAGACTGACGTTTGTTTTTTATTCGCGGTTATTCACGGACATACAAACAGTTACCTGATTTCGCTGGACAATTTTAATCCGCCTACTCAACAGAGCATCTATGCTCTTGAGATATTCGTTATACTCATCGGGTTTCAGTGTTAAGGATACAATTTGCAGAATTTGTACTGTGGCGAACTATTGTAATGAAGGGATAGATTTATTGCACGGAACATCAATGTCTTTATGTCTGAACTACGTAGAGTTTTTGATGGAAAGGTATGATGATTATGTTGGGTTAATAGTGAAATAGATATATATTCTGGAGTGCGTTACAATAGAAGTAAACATATAACGTGTGTTGTTACTCAGTTCGGCGCACCTGCCTCGACCGCGCAGTTCTCCCGACCAACCGCCTAGCAACACTTCTCTGGCAACGGTGTCTGCCGCGACGCGAGCCTACTACAATTACGTGAAAGGTTACTTATTCAGTCGGGAAAGTATTTTCTAGTCTTGCTTTATTGTGGTTTCTGTTTGTACATTGAATTTTATTCTCGGGGTATGATGGGTTATTTCTCGTCTGCGGTAATGTTTGCTTTGTTATTTTTCACTTTGTAAATAATGGGGTCTTTCCGTAAAAAGTAATAAATAAATAAATAAATTATTACACTGAATCTTCTCTGGACATTGTTGTTTCATATAAAAAGTACACTTTTTTTGATAATTTTTTTTCTTCGATGATGTATCGTCATTAAACCTGGAGCAATTTTTTTATTTTTGTTGCGAAGTAGTCGTCACAAGAAGATTCTGCTCTAGTTGGGATGTGGAACTGTTAGTACACTTAGATACCCTGTACTTTTTAACATTTAGAAAGTGTTTATAAGGGTCCCTGGAATATAAAATGGGAACTATTAAAAGCCCCAGCAGAATCGGTAACAAAGTTTTTATGCTACTCACGTAAATACACAATTAACTGCACATGGAAGCGGATAATTAGTTTCCTCCTTCTTGGATACTTCTTGAAAGGAACGACGATGGAACAGAAACAGGAGAACGTAGAACGAAAGTAAACGTTTAACGAGCCTCGAAATTGTTCATTTTCGTAAGAAATACCATCGAAATCCCATGAAACTCTCGACTGAATATCCGAAAGGAATCGTAGCAGTGTTGCTCCCATCGCTAGCGTCCGCTTTGAAATTCCAGCGGACGAAATCGACGTGCCATACGCACCGCTCGCGCATATTAAGCCCCGATCTTAGGCGATAAACCTGGAATTAGGCCGATTCAAGTTTTAATCGCTCCGCCACCCAAGACGCTCCTCCGCGGTCCACAGTGGCCACCACTCTCGAGGCTAAGCTTCATCGATTAAACATATACACGTTTCCCTGTCAAGGAATTCGATTGGGCTTTAAACCATACCGACAGGGAATGACTTGCAGCGATATTGCCCATGGAAACCCTTTTCTGGCTAATCTGCAACTTTAGCAACACCGTGTCTCTTTGGTCTGTTTGATACGTCACCAAGTTGTTCTTCGTTAATGGTCATTTAGTAAAGTGAACATTGAATAGTAAAAGGTTGCCATTGAAATCGGCGAGGGATCTAAAAGAGTGGTGGCGTTGATCGCTTTATGGCCAACGCTTTCGAAGCGATCGACGATTCTGATACGGGTTAACATCGAGATCGCGCGTCGACGAAATCTTCGACAAGTGGTAATTATGGGTAATACGGTGGTTCGGCGACGTGGCTGATCGCTTAACCTCGTTTGTTCAAAAAATTGAGTTATTACGCGCCTCGAATTCGACGCGGTTAATTGCACCCTTTCTTGGGTCTGGTGTGCTGTGATTTCTGGGAATCGCGAACCAAGTTTCGTCTGTCTCGCGCGAGGAAAGATTGTTGAACTTGTTAGGTGGGTTAAGATTGTTGAGACACATGGTTGAATAGCTATTCGTTTTCTGTATTACAATAGAACACTAGAATATTTCAGAAATTCTTGCTTCATGCTAAAAGTACACTTTGGGTGATAATTTTTATGTTCGACGACGTTTCGTCGATTACTAATTTTGAAGTTAATATTAGATGACAGCATGTCTTTAATAGGGCGTAACTCGAGGATAATTTGCCGTAAACGAGTTGACCAACACAATTAGAAGATTAAGATCCCACCCTTATTTTCTCCTGTGCTTACGTAGTATCTAGAATAAAGTAATTATATCGCGGACAAGGCAATTATGCTGTTGGCCCTTGTTGATCCAGTCACGAAGGGTACACCTGTAATTTTGCGATGCACATTAATTCGAGTACATGTTACTTCGACAACTAAACGTTAAAATGAATTAAAAGAAGGCTCTACTGTGTACCTCTCCAACATCTGCCCATAGCTAATTTCTTGTAACAAATTCTGTAACACGCGAAGCAACATATTTTCGTAAATTTGTCAATGGCACCACGTTCAGAGTCGATTACCTCGAAGTCCAATAATTCTACAAAAAAAAAAAAAAAGAAAACTAATACACTCTACATTTTCGATTCATTTTTTAAATCAGAATTACACCCGTCCATTACACGTCACAAATTAGCATGTACATTGACCAAATAACGGCACAGAGCTCACGACGATGTCCTTAATCGTCAGGCGATCATCCCCGAGGGCCCCGCTAAAGTTCCCCGACTCACATTGCAAATCTACACCGTCATTAAGCTTCCCCGGCCAAGTAACGTACAACATAGTCGTGCAATCATCACAGAAGCCCCCCTAGACCACTGTACTTAATACCGAGTATTAGCCCTCCCGCCCAGTCGGAAGAATCACTTTAATATCCCGCGCGAGCCCACGTCAGGATCCCTCTCTCTCCGTCCATCAATTCCCACGGTGCGGAGGGGGCCCTGAAATTCAACATAAACAGCGAAAAACAGCGTCTATGCGCGGAGGAGAATTACGCAATAACCAAGCCCGCGATGGGCTGCCCGTTCCAGCGGTTTTATGGCGGGCTAAATTAAGACCTACCATCGCGCTGCTGCCTATTTCGCCCCGAATGTCCCGTAGGAAACGGCCCCCACCGCAATTTGGCGAGATTACAGGGTGGCGTGGCATTGATTAGAGGGGGGACGATTAAACAATCTAGGCCTCCCTGGTAGAACTTCTGGGAGGGCGAGCCAGCGATTCCACGCTCCGGCCCCGTGTCTAGTCGCGAAACGGTCCTCTTCTCGCTCCCCTTGTACGCTCCGCCGTCCGCTTCCTCGCCGGCCGGCTTGGCCCGCGAAGGCAGATGATCGCCTTCAGGCTATATGCTCGAAATGAAGCAGTTATACGACCGAACTAATAACATATTTAGGAGGGCATGCGGATCCCCCCCGGTGGCGGATCCGCGACCTCCCAAGACGGGCACGCTTTCGAGAGACCGGCCACCGGTTTTTTCCACTTTTTTCCACGTGTAACTTAGATAAAAGTAGCGGATCCAGGCGGGCGCAGGTGATGGCTGCTCCATTTCGTCGGCGGATGCGCGCCGCCGCGTGCGTGCCTTGGGTAATTATACCACAGACGATGTATGAGGTAGACCTAACGTCTTATGAGTGTCAGTGTCACGCCAACTGGATTATCGAATTCGTAAAACGTCAATGGTTCTGTCACGCAGGTAAAGTTAAGGGGGATCCCTATTTAGGACGCTAGGAATAAGGTGATTCTTGGGAATTTTTTTCCTAAGAAGCTATTAAGCGGATCTTTTCTAAACTTTCAGGGTATTTTAGTTCACATTCAAACAATAAAAATTAATTTTTTCGGTAGAAAGTGATTGGTAGAAATGGGGATATACGAACACGTAGGGACTCGCGCGCCGGAGCTGCATATTTTCGATTATGTTGGAGGCTCCAATTCTTCTCTGAAATAAGAAAACCAAGGATTTTCTTATGTTTAGTATAATTACATTGTCGATGAACCTAACAAACGAAAAATAAGTTAAAAGGTGGCAAATTGGTGGAACTTCGAAGAAAAAGTTACGATTCTGCCTCAAGCTATTTCGTACTATTTCTGGAAAAAAGTTGTTCAATTCAACTTATTTATCAAAGTTTTAGGTCCATCGACAATATAATTATACGAGAAATAAGAAATCCTTGGTTTTTTATTTCTGGGAAGAATTGGGGCCTCCAACATAATCGCAAATTTGCAACTCCGCCGTGCGAATCTCTACGAGCGTGTTCATATATCTCCATTTCTGCCGAACACTTTGTAACGAAAAAATTAATTTTTATGGTTTGAGTGTGAACTAAAATACCCTGAAAGGTTGGATAAGATTCGCTTAGCATTTTCTTAGAAAAAAATTCCCAAGAATCACCTTATCCCTAGCGTCCTAAATAGGGCTCTCACTTAAATACTTAAAACTCTGGGAGATATATTCAAATTAATTACTGAAGAGAGTTAAGTACGTAACAATGTAATATACTCACACTACGCCTACTTCAAAATACAGGTTACGATTCACACGTCCACAACTTATAATTCATAGCTTTGACTTTACAGTCTATACTACGCAATTCACACTTCACAATTCATAGCTTATAATTCACGCTTAGGACTTCGTGGATTACACATCATACTTCATATTTCAAAATTTATATCTCAAACATTTCGCAACACACAATGCACACGAGGTCCCATAAATTTGCAACCGAGTACAATGCACAATAAAGTTGCAAAGTGAAACTTATTGTTATCCTCTCTTGCAGGTGAAACTTGAAAAATTTGCTTCCCTTGCAGATGTAGAGCTGAAAATCTGTTTCTCTTGCAGGCACAGCGCTGAAAATCTGCTTCCCCTGCAGCTGCAGCATCTCAAAAACCGCTCGTTTCGAATTCCATTGCACGATACTTGCACCTGCAATAGATACAAATTTGTAGCCTGCGTCTAAAAAATCCACATTTTCAGCCCACAACTACTTTTGCAGGTTCAGCATGAAAATTGGCTTCTCTTTCAAATGCAAAAATCATGCAATCGAATTTTGAAACAAGCGGGTTTTGAGACACTGCACCTGCAAGGTAAACAGTAATTTGATCTAAATCTAAATCATGGCAAGAAATGTTAGGGATAGCGACGTGCTTTTAGTATCGAGAACAAATACGTCGAAAATACTGGAAATCACACAATATTTATTGTTAATAATTCTAACTACGTTTTAGTGGCATTGTAATTGTATTTTATCCCCAATCGATTACCTTGCATGCCACACAAAAGTGCACATTTTATCACGCGTGACAAAAATTTACATTGGATGTAAAGTCTATCCTATACCTCGTCTGTGATTATACTAATACGCATCTCCCAGTGTGTGCTTAGGGGAGTCAGGTAAAATAATTTCGCCCGGGGCACCGTAGAAAGTTCATTATCGATTTTCAAGGTTGGGCACGAGAGTCGGTTGTCTGCTATTATTTTGGCAATGTTGTGTCGAATCTAATAAGGGTTGCATGTGCAGCTTGCTGTCGTGAGAGGAATGTGGATCGATCTTAATGAGCTCAGGTTTGATGGAAAGTTACATAGTAGAATCTCTGCTATTTAATATAATGGAGGGACAGGATAATGGAAGATTCTCTCCTTGTGTTATTAACCATTCCACATTTTAAGCAGTAGGTATACTCAAAATGCCAGTAGCTCAAATTATAAATATCAGAAAGAAACGTCATCGACCTTCTATTTTTCTCCGCTGAATCATACAGATCAATCCACCCCCCGATCAATCCTCGAATCATCTGATAGAAGCCCACATTCTCCACATTCTTTCAAATCCAAAATCTGCTCCCCTGTTTCGAACCAAACCCCCAAGTAAATCGCCCAAATAAGAAACCTCCGACCATTTCCACCAGTTCGCAGTGAACAGGAGGCTAAGAGGGTAAGAGTCAGAAATCAGCAGAGAACGTAGAGAATCTCAAGTTGTTCGGGACGCGAGGGATCCGTCACAGGGAGGCGCGTCTCTTTTTTCCAGGCCGGTTTTCGGGGATAAATCTGGGGACGTGCGTGTCCGCCGAGGAGCAGGCACGACAATGCGTCCAGTTTCCATGGACTTGAAATTCTCCACAATAGGAGAAGCGGAGGCGCCCTTTGTCGGCGTCCGCCTCCGTGGAGCCGCGACGTTTACGGCTCTCGACGGACCACCAACACGTGCCAACGGACCTGAAACACGTGTTACGGACTTTCGCAAGACCGGCTCATGTTCAGACTTCTGATGGTGCCACCGTGGAGAGAGAGGTCGACTGTCAGGGACGCGTCGGTTCCACGTACGCCTCGTCTTTCGAGAAAATTTTATGTCCTTCGACGGGATTCCGTGGATTCCCTCGTTCAGCGAGGATCACAGCCTTTTTTCTGGTCTGCCTTTAATCGTTTACTTCTCAGCAACACGGCCGCTCGTTAACGAAAAATGCTTGATTCACCTGGGCCACGAGATTCTTGGAACGATTACATTTTCCTGAACGGTGTAATCGCGGCGGCTGATTTCAATTCGATGCGAGGAAATCTCTGAATCTTGACTGCTGGGGTGTTGGTATTAGTATTTGTGTCCGGTTGCAGCTTTGTGTTCAGTTTCTTGTTCGAACAGCGAGAGGGAGATGTTTGTATATGAAGGGTAAGGGAGAAAAACAGGGAATGTCACAAAACAACTTTATCGAGAAAATTAAGTTTTAATACTTTACTCCACCAGTTTAGAAGGTTCAATGAATTTAATTTTCTTGTATAATTCTCTTCTTAAATATTTTCTTGATTTACCTTGACGACAGAAGCTTGAAGCTTATGCTTAGGCAAAGAGTGGGCCATTACTTGAACGTTATACCCCTTGCATGACAAAATAAGCTATAAATCGCAAAACCACGAAAAATGGACATTCCTCTTTTTTCCCCCTTAGTTACCCTTCATGTGTAGTAAAAGAAGAAGCAGTCAGTTGTGCATTTATTATACAGTCTTTAGTTTTGCATATTTCATCGCAGAAAATATTTTCTCCTCAACAAGAACCACGTAAATGATCCGCATCAGTAACGGTATTAAAGAATTCAAGATTCTTGGATATCTGAATCCCGGATCGGCGCAGAAATTAACGGGGAGAAACTCTTGATGCCAATGATGAAGAAGTTAAGTAGCAAGGTGGAATGAAGATATTTCATCGTTCGCCTCGTAAAGAACATCGTAATTTGACGTGCGGAGAATTTATGAAACTCGCTGCCGCGATATCCACCCTTATCAATCGTTCCATAGCCGCTCGATACCTTCGTGGACCGAGAGATCCGGCTTGATAAGGCGCTTCCCCTTCCAGAGGAAGTAATTAGGTGCGCTCTCTTCATTAGCATAATAACTCTTTTACGATCCAGAGATGCCCGCGTTGCTCACCCTTCCAGGCTCTATCGTCCAGTCGAAATCGAGCGTGCCGTTGCCCCCTATCCCCCGAGAGATTCGGAGCAGTTTCCAAGCGCTGAAGGCGAGGGGAGGTGTCGAATAAATTGAGGTCGCGTGGGGCGGACGTTTGCCAGAACGGAGGACCACACTCGTGTATTTCGCTCGTACCCTCGGGGCTCCTGGATCCGAGGAACTGCAGTTTTTGGTCCGGCAGAGCCCCTTGGGGGGTGGGTGGAAGAGTTGCCCCAACGAGGGCGGTCGTGCCTTTGAACTGTTTTCATTTCCTGTTGGCTTTTCCAGAATCTCTTCCTCGGGCATGTTCCTTCGCTTCTCTAGAATCTGGTGTCTTTAAATCATAATGGTCACAAGTGACGTTTCTCTTCAAAACTTCTCTAAAATTTCTGTGGGATCCCTCGCGTATATGTCGACAGATTTGAAATGAATTTAATGTGTGTTATCGAGTTGCTTGGGAGAAGGAGGTACTTTTCTTAAAAATCAAGCATTCATGTAGCACCTGCTCACTGGCCTCGTCTAATAATTTAGTTTCTGAGTTACGAGCCTACCTGTGGCATGTCGACATGCGAGAGCAAGTTTTTAATGGGTTCGCGGTAAATTAATTTCCATGGACAGGCGTAGTGAAGAGCAGGCTCGACAGGTCTGTGTTTCGTGAGATCTATGACAGTTAATGGCAAGCTCGAGGGGAAAGGAGATCGATATCTGGATAGTGTGGGGCGGACGTCCGCCAGAACACGGGACCACACTGGCAGGATCCTCTTCCAACCCCGGAGCAGACGGGGCGCCCAAAAGACTTCCTCCCCAATCGTCGGAAGAGTTGCAGACAAGGCGGCGACGTCCTTTCAAACGGCGCCGTTTCGGTCAGAATTGCTATGGGTCTCGGTTTTCCCAAGGAAGAATCGAAAAAAACCGGAACCACCCTGATTCCGCATCCAGCATGTGCTGTACAGAAGGGAGGGGCAGGGTGCAGGTCGAAACAGATTTTACTCGAGCCGGTGAAAATGGTCCTTGGAACTGGTGATGGTGTTGGCTATATTTCTTCGTCACGTTCCACTATTTTTGAATGCATATTATATTCTTTGAAGGAGAGAAAAATAGGAGTGGTTATAGATCACTTTAGATGCTACGCGTTAATTTTAGAAATTGGAATTATTCGTTCAGAAATCAGAATTTAAAGTAATGTGGGTAGCTTCAAATTTAGAATTTCAACTTGCAGCCCTTTCTATTTTATTTCAAACATTTCAGTATAGTTTAGATAACTCTATGCTCATTATTTAGAATAATTAATTGATTCGATGTTTAATATTTTTTATCATACAAGAGAGCTCTGTGTTAAATATTCATCCAGACGTCCTCTGAAGCTGGGAAATAGATTTTTAAGTGCGTGTAACCACCAAAATGACGACTTTCCCAGAGCATATTTCGAGTTTACTGATTAATTAGCCCAGTGCACGGATGTTCCCCGTGTCCTGTGTAGATAACGTGGCCCCGATCCCATTTCCCAAAGACTAGATTGTCCAAGCGAGCAAACTGTAAAAATATCCTCGCGTATGCGGGGCATCATAAAACGTTGCTGAAAGTGTATTCTAGACCGAACATTTGTTCCATGTTATCGACCAGCTTTAAGAAAATAGACGTACATATGTATTTTGCCCTGCCACATGGTTTGTTCATTCTCGAGACGGTGTTGAGTTGAGAACGTCATCGAGAACCACATTCTGCGTTTCAACGAAAGGCATACATGTGGATTATAAATAAAATTAATAAATACGACGGTACAAAATCGATCACCGCTTGCACGATACTCGGACCACATTCATCGAAATAATGGCCACCTTCGGAGCATACGATTATCTGTCGCTAATTGCCCAGAGACAGGCCCCTACCAGGAATCGGAAACGAAACGAGCAGCTATTAGACGAAGGAAGGAACAAATTAAGTCCACCCATGGAATCTATGCTGGATGTGGTAATTTGCCGAAACTGTCGCAGCGACCGGTGATTGTTCCCGAAGGAAGAGGACATTATTAGGCAAGACGTCAATCAAATTCGTCCCTATTCGACATCTGCCCCAGGAAACGACCCTTACGCTCCACGAAGCCTATCTCTACTACCTGTGTGGCCGCGTTCGTCTTAACGATCGCTTGAAATACGTCATTAACTCGGGACAGTTGATGTTCAGGGAGATTCGAGCGGATCAGTAGCCACGCCACTTCCCATTGACAGTAATTACACGCGTGTACGCTTAGAGAACTCCATTAACACAAGGAAAACTTGGAGACTGACAGCACTGGAATTATGTTACACTCGCCTGGCGCACTTTGCGCCTGCTCTTAAATTCTAATTGAGGGGATTGCGCTAGTTCTCGGCCTGTTTGCTCGTGCTTCCTTGAACCCATCAGAAAAGAGCAATTTAATACACATTCAGATAGAAATTTCCATAAATATACGCTTTCGAATGCGTCCTCGCTTTCAAGAACTAGGCAGTGCACAACACGTCAACTCTAAAGTGCACGGGGTCAAGTATACTAGTGTCGTGATTTAATATGCAACTGAATACGTCTCTAGCAGTCTCGTTAACCAACTCCTCAGAGCTCCCCAGAATCGGACCAGCATGCTCCAAGCCTGTCGAACATTTTCCCAGGTCCCTAAATCATCGCGGGTAACCCGCGATGCAAGTTTCTCCAGTTTCTCCTCGTAATTGATTCCCGAGGTTGCAACGACCCGGCGGCGCGGGTGCACGTGGAAGGAAGGCAGCAGGATGAGTCGTGTAAGCCGCCTATCGCACCGCGTTATTCTCTCCTCGATACACCTGCCGCCTTCCCACGTGAGCGCTGGCGCACCATCGCGGTCGTCATCCGTCCCCGCGGAACGAAAAACGAACACGCGAAGACAGAGGCGGCGGAGAGAGGCGAAGGGGCCTCGATCAGTTGCCCCGATAAAGCCACGGAACCATTAGATAGACATCTCTAAGAGGCCCCACGAAGACGTTCGATATAATAAACCTGCGGGCACGATCGAATCGAGTGGGACAAGTTCGGGGCCCCAGTATTCAGTGTCAATCAGGGAAAGTGATTTCTAAAGAAGGTACCCTTCGGTGTCGTGAATGCCCCGCTGGAAACCGAACACGCCGCTCCGGGGGTATGCCGCCTCGGCTCGATTACCGTGGCTGCTTTAAATTATAAAACCAATTTCCGTCTGGTGGAATGAGGTCGGGCCGGGGTCACCGTGCATAATGAGGACCCGATCGAACGGATGCTGCGCCCTGGTTTCCCTCCCTCCCGAGGGAGAGACATTGGGGAGGGCTTCGTGAGAGCTGAGGATGCACTTTGCAGCGGGGGAGGTTTTTTTGGGAAGGGGTTGCACCTGTGGTGGAATATCGGGGGTTAAACTCGTGCAGAGTATTAACGTGGAGGAACAGTGGGGATACTGGAATTGGTAGGTTTCGTGATCATGAAGGTTGAGGAGTTGGGTTTTATAGTGCAGTGGTGGTCAGAAGATTAATAGTTTAAAAGCAACACAATATTAAAAATATTTTAATTTAAGGGGGAGGCCACTGTAAAAAGTCGGAAACATTGATTTTTTCTTTTTCACATTTTCTGAGAGACGCGTGTTTCAAGAATGCTCTCTTCAAATTTTATGAAGAACTTCGCAAAATTGACGGGGATATAGTCAGTGGCGGATTTAACACAAACAAAGCTCCGGTGGCAAACGTTCCGAGGGGTCCATTTTTCCTGGAAAATGAAGAAGCAGTTTTCTAAAATCGGTCTTAGTGTACCTAGTAGTACGGAAAAGATATAGTTTGCATAAAATCATAATTTTTTTAAGGACGGGGCCCTGGAGGGCCTTCTAGGTGGGGCCCACTGGATATAGTATTTTCCGTGAAGCGGTGTCAAGCACGCGACTGAACTGAACGCAGTTTTCTCAGAATTACATTTGTTAACCGCGTTAACAGTATACAGAGAAAACTAAGTAGACATCCAATTGACATGTGCCAGGGCATTTATTGTACGAAAAACCTGTCTCTATTACGCGACGGTCACTTTTTTTAATTAACAATCTCCTTCTATTTCTTTTTATCAACATTTCCCCCAACTTGTTATCCCCAAAAAATGATTTTTTCAGTGGTCCGCTATTTTGTTATTTTTTGTGATATTGACTTTTTTTACCGTCACGTAATAGGCGTAGGCTTCTAGTTTTTAAATATTTTTGTCTTTTTGAATTTAGATTAATCGTATGGCTATGGCACTGCCAACACCACAGGCATGATTTTATAGCAGCGCACATTTTGACTAAGAGTATACCGGAAACGGATTTATGAATTTGATTGAAAATTTTTGTTTACCCTTCAATATGTACATATTAACTATACTAAATAATCCATTGATTTACTCGCGTTATTTGGTTGAAAAAAAAACCCGAAAACACCTTTACATTTCAGACAATTACAGTAGTCTCCCCCCTTAATAAGAAAAGACTGTAGATATCGATATTCTATACCATTATATAAAAATATTCATGCCACGTATATTGAATATTTAAAAGCGCAAAACTCAAAAACTACTGAACCGATTTCGATGAACCATATACCAGAAGAATCATTGTTTTAATGGGACAGCTATAGGCTACGGAATATTTCCAAAATCTCAGCGCAGAAGGCACTTACTTTTAAAATAAAATGTTAAATTAACTGAGAACGAAAAGTCTAATACGGAAACGGTTTTCAGAAGAAAGTTTCACGCGCAGTACTAATCCATACCGTAGCGAAGCACGGGTATTTTGCCACTAATGCATAAAAATATGAATGTTGACAATTCCTTTGGCCACACTAAGAATTTCAGTCCCACCAAGATCACAGAGACCCTATCGCAGTGTAAATGGAATTCTCGACTCTCCGTTCAAGATCCCCCGATCTCCCTTCGCTAATCGCGCCATCAGATCCCAATTAATTAATCGGCCACATTCCGCGACGGATTCCACGGACGCGCGGCCGCGTGTTGCTTTTGTTTCCGCGCACGCTGACCGAATGATTCAAAGCCCCTGGCCGCAGAAGACGAGTCGCCCGGCGGTTGCGCGCTCTTCTCGATGACTCAGTGAGCGAAACGCCGCGCGGCGGCTATTAAACGGCAGTGCGCTCATAAATATAAATCATATGGGATTGCTTTGTTGCTCCTCGATGCTTCTGTCGGCCACGACCCTGGGAAACAGCTGTCCGCCCAAACAGGCTGCCTCACAATGCCGCCAAATTTGGTCGCGCGAATGCTGCGGGGATTACGATTCGCCCGTGTTCCTGCTGCGGGAACCGTGTCTCGCCGGCCCCGCGGAATCTTCCTCCGCTGTTCCTGCAGGCCGCGTTCCCCGGCATCTCTTAGGGGTGCTGCCTCGGCGAGAGTGGATTTCTTGTTCGAGATTTCTGCGGGGGCCACGACATTGTCCGAGCTTATTGATCGCTGACACCGTGATTGCAGCGTGGTCAACACGGGCAAGTAACATTTGTACGGACATTGTTGGACGATGGGTTTGACGCTGAGAATAGTACAACTGGAAACCCGTGGCATGAGGCCGTCGCTTTAAATGAATGTTTTATCGTAAAGTTTTTGTTAGCTCGGAGAAGATCGCTGCAGATGGTTTCACGATTCTAAAGGTCTCGGGATTTTATCGGGGTATATTTCAATTGTGTCGTGATTCTTGGGGAAGGTAGTTCGCCATGAGCCTCGTGAAATACCAAAGTTAGAGCAAACTCAACTGGTCGTTTAAGAACACTTTTCCCATTAGGAATCTCGTGGAGTATAATAGCCCACTTTTATTTCTTTTATCCACAATAACAGCCCACTAGTAAATTCGAATGACCCTTTCCTTTTGTTCGAACTGTAATATATACCTACATAAAATCATAAGAAACAGCAGGATAACGGTACCTAATATCGCCTAGCAAAAGTTAAATCCCTCTGGATTGAATAATAATTGATATTTTGGTATGTTATTTGTTTTAAAGTAAAGAGAAGTTATTCATATTTCATGTAGCATAAGTTAGAATCGTTGGAACCTTCAAATTGTTATTAGGGCTCAGAAAACGCAAGACATGCAAAAATCGGGTGGTGGAAAGAGGGAACCTAATATCGCCGACTCAAGAAATATTGGTTTATTCATGTATACATAAGTTTTTAAAGTTATTTACACATGTGTAAACAGAACCTGGGCAAATTCACGCTAGTCATAGCAGTGTCCAACTGAAAGCATCTGTACACAGGATTTAAAGGAGCCCATCGATTCCTGAGCCTCAAACAATCGTGTACACTTCATCGCCATCTTCCCTGGATTATCAACCACGCGTGGCAACAGAACGAACACTTATCAGCAATTAAAGCATCGTTCCCCCGTCAACGGAGCACTCTATCAGCCGACTCAGGCCGACAAAGTCGCGAATCGGGGGGGGAGCAATGTTGCCGATAAATAACGGGTGCCTCCGTAACCGTTGGTAGCGTCCACTGGCCGTAATTGACTCGCCAGACAGATGAATTTATCGGGTCGATTTTGACGAGGATCCAAGCCCGTTGCGCCAGCGATCGCGGCGCGAAATCTCGCGCCATAAAACATCCGCTCAGCCGCGTCGAGGGACATATAAATATTCATGGCGCATCCCGCGCGATAAAAATCGAGAGGATTCCCCGGCGCGCGACGGCCGGGATTTTTCGGATGATCGATATAATTTTCGACTTGCCTATTTCGAAGATGAGCCCAGTCCCAACGGTCCTTGTTTTTCTCTCCCCGCGCCGCAACGTAATTACTCCTCGGACGGTCCACCGTTGCTTCGATCGTCGATCGAAATTGCGGCACGGGTGGCATAGGCTGTCTAATCATCGCATTGGACACGCTGAGCCTGTTAATGAGCAAACAGATGAAATGACGCGGGGTAATCGCGTTTTAATTAACTTTTTGCCACCGTCGGCGGGTAGAGAGGGTTTTAGTCGTCTGCGGCTGCGAACTGGCCGTGTTTCGGATTCGACGATCGACACACCGGTGAGTAATTGCGTGTTCCTGCGCCTCGGGATAATTAAAAGTGATGATGAACACGAATTCTTGCTACTTGGGAAGGTCTTGTCGCTTCTGGAAGTCGCGGATGTAAAAATGGCAGCTTTCCTTGACAACTTCTGGTGTTCAGGGATTAGTGACAGAGTGGTTCTCCGGAGTGGATCGTGGACCACCACTTTCTAGCAATTTTTCGGTGGCTCGAACCTCTCCACGATAATCACTGGTTAGCGCGTGACAGACCGCGAACAGTAGGCTAATCCACGCGTTCACGCCACGGGAACGAAGCTGCGATCAATCTAGACCAATTTAAATTTTCAGCCCCTGTCTAGTCCCCCGTCCTCTGTTCGGCCAGGGCTGATTATACGTCTGGTGCATCCCTTGGCGGTGCGCGAGGCGAATTTTTATTAGCCCCCTGCGTAAAAAACGATAGGACAGCGAGCTGGTGGACCGGAGTTTCGCAAAATCCTGAAAAATATTTCGATTAAAATGCATATGAGGGAGAAAACGATTGCCGTGTCTTGGTTCCGTTATTAGAACCACTCGATCCGGGGACCAGCGAGGAGCTGGCTGGATGATAGAGCGAGTCGATTAGGAGCACTGGACGCCACACTGGAATTCATAAGCAAGAACGGAACCCATTTGTGCAACCGAAATTATAAATTCTCCATCCTCTACTGACTCTTACGATTTGATACCTTGTTCGTAATTAAAACACGCCTCCTTCAGGGTGTGCAAATAGAGAATCAGGCAGCCGAATATCATTTGAAATAGCTGCTCGAAAATTGAGTAATCAATCAGTGTATTCGTGGGATTCTTCGCTGTTTCAATCCTCCGCGGTGTCTCTGCAATCCTTCAGGTTGACAGGATATTTTATATTTTATTACAGAAAGGGAACCTCTTCCTTAATCTCACAAGGGAAGATCCCCAACCCGGGAACACAAAAAATTATAAAACTTTGGGGATATTTAGAGGATATATAGAATTTTGTTGCCCAAATTCACTCTAAGGGGGTGAAATTCCGATTTTGTGTTATAATTCGCGAACTGTAAGATTTATAAATTAGCAAATGATAGTCACAAATAAAAGGTGTAACTTTTGTCTGAAAACTTTTTTTCTATCTCTTACAGTTCGCAAGTTAAACAAAATCAGAAAATAGCCGGATTTCCAGGGGTTAATTTCACCTCCTTAGAGTGAATTTGAGCCGCAAACAAAATTGCGTAATACATACGATCTCCAAAGTTTCATAATTTTTGGAATTTCCGGGTTGGAGAATGTCCCTTGTCAGTGCAACGATTTTAGGCACCTGCTAACCCAAGTAACAATCTACTTTCAAGACACTATCAAGGCTGATATATTCACAAATAAGGTTTCTATCAAGATCCAAAACTAGAAATTCCTATGTTAGAAGGGATCAATTCACCAACATCCTCAATTCACTTCTATTTAGTTCCCCCAATCCTGAAACACATCACCAACCCTTAACAACTTCAATTATTCAAATTCCTTTCAAATCAAGTGAATTAATTCTACGACTCCACGACGAGCGACGAAAGGTTCCCTGCGCTATTCGCCACGCGCCCGAATGTTCTCCATGCGGTCGCTCGCATAATCGTGCAAACAGGAAGAGCGATCTCGAAGGAAAGGCGCGGGATTGGAAGAGTCCCTCCGCCAGGGAGTGACTATTTATACGAATTCGTCATGGGAAACGTTCACGAGGGCGATGCATCAGCCTGGGTGCCGCGTTTTGCGCGCCGCCTCAAAGCGGCTTTCACCCCCGAAGAGAGTGACGATCGCTGGTTATTATTGGCGCCAAAAGGCGCCCACGCACGTGCGTAAGTGAGTGCAGGCCGCCACGCGATGTTTGGCACCGATCCGGTCTCTCTGGCTAATTCGTTTTTCTGCGTAGACCCTGCCCTCGCGCAAAACGTACGGCTTTGGCGGCCGCCCAAAACGAATGAATTATAGCAGAGGCCGCGGGATCTTGGCACCGGTACACCTAAAGCCCGACGCGGAGCGTTATAAATTCTCGCGACGCTTAACGCGCCCGTCTGCGGGTAGATAAAGTCGAATCGCGGAGCCCGGGGAATCTTGATCGAGATGAACGCGCATGGAACTTTGCGTCACAACCTTCTCCGACCACTAGGGACCTAATAACAGAAGAAGAACAATCAAAATGGTACTTCTATAACTATTACGCCACTGACGCAATATCTGCAGCTCTGGAAGCTAACCGTTTGCTGTAAACTGATCCAGAGAATTGAGAATCGACTACATATATCAGAGCACTACGATAACTGTGCATCAAAATTCGATCACAATTGAGTATATTCGATAAGAGCCACGGGTGCGAGCTGAATGCTATTAAGAAGCGGAGCAAGGAGACAGCAATATTCAGCTGCAGCAATTACGCGTCTTACGTAACCGGGCGTATGTACATATGTACGCGTTCCTCGTCTCAGCCTCGGCCAAACAATGAACGCCAGCGTAAGATAAGAAAACAAACCGCGGCTGCGAAAGAGTTCCACCTGAGCACACCCCGCCGATCGTCCAAACACTCCCCCCCGGGCTGGTTTCGTAATCTGAAATTGAAAGCGACAAAATAAATAAATGCATCGATCATTAGCGAGGGGAGCCGCGCCTAGCGCGGCCGACGTCGGCCGCGCGTGAGCATGTGGGCGCGCGAGCTCGCTCTCCTACGAGCTGGCGTGTGGGCTCGCCGCGTGCGTGTCGCGCGCGTGTGCGTGCTCGGCGGAGCGTGTGCGAGCAGACGTCGGGACGAGCGGCGAGAGAGCGTGGAGAGCCGTGGGACACGGACGAAGGTGGAGGAGTAGGTAGTGAAGGAGGAGGTTGCTCGATGGTAGAGGGATTAGCGTGGGAGCAAGCGAGAGAGAGAGAGTGAGAGAGAGAGGATCCGAGCAGCGAGAGCCGCTTAGTCCCACGCGACGGCTCGTGGCTCCTCGTGGCAGACGCGCGTCGCGTCGTCGCGTCGCCCTTTCCTGGGGATTGATAGCGAAATCGGGGATAGATCAGATAAGGAGCCTGCGTTCCGAGCATTGCACGTTTTGGAATGCGAAGAATAAACGCTCGCTTGCCTTTCCTTCTTTTTCGAGTGTTTTATTGACAGCGAAGTGGAGCTTGAAGTAGGTGTAGGCTTTAGGTACAGCCCGTATTGCGAGTACAGTTAGTAGGCAGGTCTCAAGCTTCTTTTTTTAGCGATGGGATGGAATGTGTTTGAGATAGGGATGGGGCATTTTATGGACAGTGGAACGGAAATTCTGATGTGGCTTCCACGTCTGGGGTACATACCTACCTGCATTGCGAATGTAACTTATGGGAAGTTAGATTGTAAGGCTGTTTTCATTTAAGCAAATGGTACGCTGCTAACGTTACTGATCGTGAAGGTTTCAGGTGTAGCGTGTATTCAGAATGCACTTATTTAACAGATAGAGACGTTACCTTTCATTTTTTATACCCATCAACTCCCAAGACCTGAGACTCGCTTCCATGGGGGTTTTAAGCTGGAGGAGCATGTCCCCAGGACGAGAATTGGCGATCTCGGAGTCCCGCGCTAGCTTACTAATGGGACTCAACAGCGGACTCAACCGCTGAGTAACCGCTCACTGCTTTTTCGCTGAACACTATCGCTCAGTTACTCACTTCTCAACACGTTTAGTGATCGGTCGCCATGTCTTGTAGCTGAAATATAGTCCCCTACTTTTACGGAACATGTTGAGTTGCTACAAATATATCCAGCCTCCCAAGTGCTGTTTAGCGGAAAGATGGACTGATCAGGACTGGTCACTGTTGAGTTCTCAACGGTTGAGTAAAGGTCAATTCCCATGGCGCATTGCTCGGCGACTATGGCGGGAATCTCGCCGAGCCACGCGTCGTGAGAATTTACCTTAAGAGGCTCAACTAGTAGCTTAATGTGAATGTGACAGTTCCATCTGAGCTTCCTAGAAGCCAAAGTGTTAGGGATTGCGGTCAAAAGGGTTGGAAATTCGTCTTCTTTCTGATGCTAAGGCGAGTCAAGTGATCGAGATAGTTGCCACCGGCTGTAGCTCATCGTCCATAGGATTTATTGAGGCCTGCACCCCTAACATGAAAACTGAACAGTCAAATGTATATATTGGAGAATTGCCTATGAACATCAATAATCACACAAAGCCCACTGCGTATACTGTTTTTGGTGTACAGACTTCATAACCTACGTAACCTCATTGAAATATTCATTAACAAGACAACCTTAATGACATCATGAAGCCGCCACCGTCCAGCCACCATCTTGTGCAGAGTTTCCACGGACACGTCGCGTCCCGAGCAAAGTAGCTACACGAAAAGGAGCCCACGTTTCTTGCGAGCCCACGACGCCCAACCTATGGCGACACATCAGTCTCGACCAACTGTCGGTTCGTTTACGTCGCGGCTGAAGAACCATGAGCGGCAGGAATTAATGCAAATTGAAAGAAAGAAAAAGCCGGAGTTTTGTAAGTGGCTCGTGGGAATGTTCGATGAAGCTCTACTGTCATTAGCCCGCTGCTACGAGACGCTCCCCAGGCTCCCCGTGGCGGACACTCTCGTTGACATCGGCGAGGCGAAAAAGAGAAAGGAACAGGCATGGTGGGAAATCGCCTTAAGGTCGCCAGCAGAAGGTTCGCCGTGGTTTATGCGTCGCGACTGGGCACCGTTTTAACCTCGCGAAGAATTTAAATGGAAAGTTAAGGTAAACGCGCCAATTAAGGTCGCGCAAACCGTGTGTCGGCATGGCTGCATCAAAGGCCACCGCCTGGAATACGTTCTACAGGAGTTTCTTAAGAGCTACAACTGTGCAGGACGACGTGGCTCGTCCTGATCGATGTGGTCCAGCCTGTGGTGCCCATCGATCGTGATTGAACGAATCGCTGTAAATGAATCGCCGCGAAAAGAATCGATTTCGCTGGAGCGGATCGACCGCTCTCTGGCTTCTTATTGGCGGTGTGCACAAACACCTGGCGTTTGCAGCGCAATAGATTTCTGTTTGCTAGCTTCCGAGGAGTTTTAGTACCGCGGTCAAGCCGCTATTACTATGATAGTCATTCTAGAATTCTGATGATACTATAAAAGGCTAGCTCTAGTTCATTATTCTTCAGAGATAGAGGCTTCATTTCGTGCTTTTACAGCTAAAATTGTATAAAGCTACCGGAGGAACATTTCTGATTTCCCTTTATTCAATTTTCTAACCGCACTCCACACGTTCAGCCTAACAGATTGAAATAGAACTCTAGCCAGTAGAATCTACTGTTAGCGGGAAAACTATTTGTAACATCATATGGAGCGCCCTGTAGATCTGAAGTTAATGATCGAGTGGCGATGATTAGAGTGGCGTTAAGTAAAGGGCAAGAGAGCTCTGGAATGCGAGCTACTCCTGTTAAAACCTAGTTAATAAAAAGCTGATTAGCACAAGGCTCGATTACCACACGCGGCGTAAAAGTAGGCAATGCATACCGACTCCTGAATCGAAAAGCGAGAACGCAGCCGCGCGTATGTTTGCGAGCGAGTGACGAACGCTTTATCAACAGAAAAGTTTACAGTCAAGGCGGCCGGGTAAGAAATTAATTGCTATTGTATTAACGATTACCTGGTCGCGTTCTATTAATACCACCTTATCAACCGGGGCACGTGATTTCAGGACAGTCGCTCGTAAGTAACGCAGAAATTCCCCTTGATTCGATTTAAATTCCATCTGATCTGCTTTTGGGCTCGTCGCACGCTTCCTCGCCGACTTCTAAACACCGACGGCCTCGAGAAATCACGATTCACATGCGGCCGTTCCACGAAACCGAGCGTGCGTGCCGATCGCCACGCCGCGCGAACGTGTTAAGTGTTAATTCAGCTGAATCAATACACACCGCGCGGAATTTTAAATCGGATTCGCGGCACGCGCGCGTGGGCGCATCAGCGCAGGAAATACAAGTCGCGGGCAGCCTTGAACGGAGGAACCGGCGCGGTCGGTGACACAAAGCGACATCGCCTAGCCCGTATGATTTATCATCGATTTCCCGAAACGATGCAGGCCGAGGCGGTACAACCATGTCGCGATCAATCGTGCCTCTTAATCGTCGTGGATCGAGCGTAAACCCGCGGTGCACATCTACTCAAGAATCGCGATTACTCGTCTATACCTTCTGTATCTCTTAATACAAAGTAGACGTGATCACGAAACATGCTCCGATGGGAAAGGGAATTTGATACATGACAGTGGAGGACTGATCACGTGCTGATAAGTTATAATGGGAAACAGAGGAGTGCTGGAAGATTTTGTTTCCATCAATTGGACTTGGTTCCTTTGCTATCCTATAGTCAAAGGAGGGGAACCATTTTTGGGAACCACCCACACCTTCTCAGATATTTCTGTGACTAATAAATTGTATCTCTGACACAGTCACTTGGCACAGATAGCGCTAGTTTGGCGAAGAAAGAGGGACATAGGGAATGCGTGGAACGTCAGAATTACCTGAAAAGGTCCCCGGGCTGCGCAGTGAAACACGTCGACCTCATCGATCGAGCGTAAATTTCCAAGTGTCACATGCAGCGAGGAATGGCTTTGTGTCGCGCGGAACGGGAAGCAGGGCAAATATTTTCATTGCGTTCGATTTCGATTCGCGTGCGCGAAAATATTGGTCATAATCGCGCGCAAACATTGCGCCGGGAGGCGAGGCAGAAGGCGGGGCGCGGAGAGTTGATCTGCGAGGGCCCAGCGCCGCGGAGCTGGACCGAGCACAATGGCTAAACTAATATTGAAATATTGCCGGCCGATTGGGCCCGTTGAGCATTTTTCAACGTCGCTGCCGAAGCGCGGCCGCTAGCAAATGCGTTTGATTTACGAGCCGGGGAAAGCATTGAATGCCGATTGTTAATACGAAATCATTTATTTACGCGGACGCGCTCGATCGTTACGTATCCCTGGCCGTCGTGGAGGCACCAGCCGCGTCTAAAATGGTCCCCGGTGGTGTGGATCGGCTGCGCGGGCTAGATCGGGGCACAACGTTGCCCGTGACGAGTTTATTCCCTCTGGGGGCCGTAATTGGACCGCGGGGATAAATGAGAAACGGTCGGCACAAGTCACGAGGGTCGGTTGCCCATTGATTGCAAAATATATGGGACCGTGGAGGCATTTTTTAAAATCCAACGCGACGTCGCACGCAGATACGAAGAAGCACTCTTGTTTTTGCGCTGTCACGTGTGGGAGGGGCAGCAGATAATGGCTGATAGTACGGGCTCGGTGTATTTCTGCGATTTGTTGATAAGCGTTATCGCGTGGACGAGGTGCCGGTGCTCCGAAGCGATTGATTAGCTCGAGTGTCAGTCTCCTTTTTCTGGGAGCAGTTGAGTCTCGTTCGAGGAGTTGATGCATCTGTGGGAAGAGCTGTTTGGAGTACTCGATTATCCTGGTAATGCCTTAGAGGGTAACTCGATCAAATTTGAGTGTCTTAATTTAATTTCGGGGTGCTCGAGTATTCGAATTCCCATTTTAGCCGTTTGGAACTTGACCTGCTCAAACTATTCATGATCCTTCTAAATCCTTCATGACCATTCGTTTTAATTACGCGGGATAAAATATCTCTCGCAACAAACACGTATAGGAACAGGCATTTCTTCGTGCCACAGCTCGGTGCACTCCGTTGCTTCATTAAACCAGGAGAGTGTGAAACTCAATCGTGTCTCGCACTCATCCTCCCCTTTTTGCCAAGCACGTCACTTTCTACCAAAACACGTCGTTCGCTCAGAGGCAAAGGTGCCGATGTCGCCAAAAAGCGGCAGAAAAACAGACGGTCTTACGCTCTCATTTTAATGAGAGAACGATCACGGTCTCGACACAGTCTAAGTACACCGAGCGGACCAGTCACTGGCGTTTTATTTCGCCCAGGATCATCCCGAAAGGATCGGTACAGGCCTCCGTTCGGCAGCACGGTACACCTGTACGACAAAAACGGCGCCCGATTTTTCGGCGTCGCCGTACCCCATATATGTAACGCGTAATTGGTCATATTTTCAACATTCCGACAGAGGAACGCGTCCCGTTCACGCATACCGTTCGCCTCTGCCCTCTCCGCCCCTTCCCTCTGTCCAAGGTTTATACACGGGCTCGTCTTCAATCACGCTACCAGCTTTTTGCCCCGTCGTCCAGTCGACCGGTTCCCGCCAAAATCGGATTCAAATCGGAGGAAGGGGGGGATTAACTCGGCGCAAAGTTTGTAACTCTCTGTGACGCACGAGGTTGCGCTCGCTACGCTCCTTTTGTTTCGTGACGCGCTGGACCTCCGCGAAGGAGCCGGCTCTTTCTCGTACGTCTTACTCCCTCGGATGAAAATGCTCGTTAAAGGGTACCACGGGAGATGGACACGCGTCGCCGGTGATGGATGAAGGGAGTCCTTGCGCCGATTGGTTCGAATTAATGCCAGGCGTGACGAGTGAGGCTAGTTGGCCCCGTTGTTTTAACTTTCGGGATAGCGTAGAGAATTCGCGGGTTTCGTGACAGGCAGTTGAGTAAGTTTGTGGAACAGGAATAGAAGTCCCCGGGGGTGGCGATTGACAGAGGTGTTGACTTACTGTGGGAATTTCGGATGCTTTGGACAGTCACAGTGCGTTAGTACACTTGGCTACTGAGCTGTGGTGCCTTAACCTTCACCTGAAGGAAGCAGGGTCTATCAGGACCGAACCCGTACTTTTAGTCATTACATGCTTGATAGCACCTACCACTGATATAAGAAAATAAGTTTTAGATCATAACTAGATCGAACTCTGATATAGAAGTTTATTCTGAGTAATTTATAAACAAAATTATATTACAAGTCAAAATGGACCCTGTATCCACCAGCTACTGTCGGGATATTCGCCACGCAAAGGTTAAAAAAACTCGGTTTGTACAGTGGCTGGCCAAATTATTATACTCAAATTAAAAGGTTTATATCTTGTAACTTTAAGGCTACCTATATTGTACGAGATATACTTTCTGGATAATACTAAATTATTTCTGTCGTATTTGTAACAATTTTATCCCCGCCCTTTTAAAAACAAATGAGATATATATATTGAAAAATTACTCACAATGGTGGTAGATGTTGTAGCTAATCAATAAGTGAAGCAACAATAATATTCATGCATGGTTACTTTAATTACAGCCATGACTTTCACAGATTTTGACGAAATTTTGTTGAGTATAATAATTTAACCACCCTCTGTATAACTATAAATGGAAAAATTAATTAGATACGTGTCATACAAATATAGTGCTCCCGCGGCAGCTCATTTTCTTCTTCTACCGCGCATTCCCACTTTCCGCCATATTAAAATATGTATGTATATGAAGCATATGTAAGTGTATGGCCGCGTTATCGAAATCTTGACAAATTCATTCTCTTCTATTGGTATTGGCTAATCTAGAATCTTTATATCCTTACAACATAGTCTTCATCAGGATAAATGGGCGAATATCAGAATACCATCTACAGGAGTTCACAGAACAGATCCCACTCGAAAGACTATCCCCACATCAAAGTGGGGAGTATAGCAGAGCAAGTTGAGACCAACCAAAAACACTTTGCCCTAAACTCTATATTCCACTCACTCTCTCCACAAGAAAAACGTCCATAAATTTTCATTTCCCAGTCTCTGACTGACCCAGAAACCGTAGCCAAACAGTGGAATCACGGCCCCGCCGTGTCACAGCGTGGAATTACCCTAATTGGCCGAAACCGACACTTTCACGAGGCATTAAGCTGGCCCAGGGCGCGGGTTATCGACGTGCGCACGGAGGAAGAAGGAGCCAAGGAACACGATCACGCGCGCAAGCGGTTACGAAAGCGGCCAGCCGAACAGCGCCCGGCCATATGAGATTCCGCTCACGCGTGTCGCATGGAATTATGCATCTCGCATTTTTCCCCGCCGGGCTGACAATGCGGCCGCGTGCGTCCCCGGATGCCATTTGTGGAAAAGCCACGCAATTATCCGCCGGCAAATCTGAGCGGCAGCTGTGTACTCCAAGTTTGGCATCTTCCTCCTTCTCGCTCCCACCTTCCCCGTCACGGTAACGTACGCGGCCCCGTTCTCCTCTTCCCGGCCTCTCTTCCCATCGCTGGCCTGCCCGTGGCCGCCGGTCGCGACACTCGCGTGCGGTCTCTCGCGGCAATCTTCGTTTCATTTAAGGCGTTTGATGTCTTAATTGGACGTGGCTGGTTCACCTTGAGCAGGCAGCTTCTACGCGTGCAAGGACGCTCCCCTCGCGCCGGGCTTCTAATCAATGACGGTCCCAGGCCGCGGTTACGCGATAACGGGGACGATTGCGACAGCGCGTCGAATTTCGATCGACCGCGCCACCGTGGCGTGAGAGATTGCTCGGGGTGCCCGATTAGCCGCGGGCTTTCTTGGAAGCCTCTCGCTGGCGATGACTCCTTGCGCCGCGATACTGGAGGTTGCTGATACTGGGTATGGTTAGTGTATGCTGGACAAGCTATGGTTTTTCGGGTTCCTGATCAGCTGGGGTATTCTTAAGGCGGAACCACACATTCGTTATTCGACGTATGCTCCGAATATTCACCATTCGGCAAACAACTACTAAATATCTACATGGATCTAGCAACGTAGACAAATGTTCGCTATC
The DNA here is from genome assembly GCA_963932335.1 of Andrena marginata. Classification (NCBI taxonomy): domain Eukaryota; kingdom Metazoa; phylum Arthropoda; class Insecta; order Hymenoptera; family Andrenidae; genus Andrena; species Andrena marginata. The sequence goes on along the minus strand of OZ010659.1, from coordinate 28,429,686 downwards.
CGTTGATTATAAAATCTTTGCGCGAACTTCTGTACGAATGCTCGCATTTCCAGATCACGAGTCGAAACTCTCGCCATTTGCCGAATAAGCGCCATGATGTGCAAATATACGCTAATACTTTGGCGAACACTTTTGTTGAATACCAAATACCTATGTGGTTCCGCCTGTAGAGACTCTAAAGGCATGAGCAATTATTTTCTGATTGTGAAACTTGTTGGTTGATGATCTGAGTGCTTGAAATGGTTCTGGGAGACTTATGAATGCCGATGACTCCTTTTCTTCTCGTACTGTAGATTGCTAAGAGTATTTTTGCATGTAGTAATCATCGGGTGTTATTATGGGTGTGATTATTCGTAGAGTTTCTCGGAAATTTGGAGCTGGAGCTGCTTCTCTTATGATACTGGAAATTGATGAGAGTAAATTTGGCTGCAATTATCGCCTCTGCAATTAATCCGGTTTTGTTGGAAACTTCGAACTGGTGATGACTTTCGCTGTAATGATACTGAAGGTTGCTGATAGTTAATGCGGCTATTGTATTCATCGTGTATGTAAAATTTTGGGGTCTGATCCTTTTGGGAATACTTCTAATCTGATGCTGATCATTCCTAGTACTGAATTTAGCTCGAGTAATGATAGGCTACTTGACTGATGATCCTCATTAATTCGAAAGCTTTTTAAAAATCCCCAGCTGATGACTTCTTGTCTTGTACTAGAGATAGCCGACACATTCGCATAAATAACGTTAGGAACATTGTCCAAAGTATCTTTAATTTCCTATAAAGATGCATGATGCGCATTTGACAAAGATTCCAAGTTGAAAGTGCGAAGATAGTGAGTAGACTTCGAGATATCTACGTTTTAATGCCTGGTGGAGAGATAACATTGAAGTGTACTTCACGAATTTAATGATTCATCGTGGCTTTAAATTAACACGATACGGTACTTAAAGACACGAGCCAGAGACAGAGTTCAGACACGGTCTCTCATTTACATTTCGTGATAACAGAAACCTGCCGCCGTTTGATGGTCGGCGATGTAAGAAAAAAAGTTCCACTGTTTGTTATGACGCGTGGCACGCGGAATTTCTTAGCAAATACTAAACAGATAGCAAAGATCTCGTGTCAAGGTTCTTGTGACAAGGCGTGTATCATTTTTATTAGCATAGTTCTAACACTATCAGTCTCCCTCCTACACCAGTACTTTCCATCAAACCTAAACAAATCTTTTACATCACATTTACCAAAATTCACACCAAGAACGATCAAAATTACACGAACGCTTGTCAAGACAGAGAATTATCATTAACCATACAAAATTCTCTAATATTCACTCTAACAAAAGTTTCACAATTCTTTATGGATTATTCGCCGAGGAAGCTACACTTTTACAGTCAGAATCAACTTATTCCACTGCGAGGTGGTAGTCAAATCCCAGAAGCAGGGCGATGTCTCCTCGCCTTCGTCTGCATCAGTTAGCTCTGATCTCGTGAATCGTCTCGCGTCGAACACAATAGGCGATGCCAGGGCGTGCTCTGTGGATTACATTAAAAGGAAAAACGAGAAAAAGGAGAAAGAACTGTAGCTCATTTCGCGCTGGACAGCCGACGACGCCCAGTCTGGGTCGAGTTATTTCAGACGAGCCGCGTTCCGCGTGCACTCTCGCCTCGCAACCGTACATTTAGCTTTGAACGTGGACAGCTAGACAGGTACAGAGAGAATAAGCGGACCGGTTTAATATAGATATACTGCTTAATTAGCAGTTTGCTGCTCGCTTTGCTCGTTGCCAGCTGGGATGGGCGACGTGAACATTCGTACGCTTTCCGTGAGTCTTGCATGCCCTTCGCTGGTCCCGCCGCGGACCCAATTTACGGGGTTGTTGATTATCATCGAACACGAGAAACCTTGTAAGACGTAATCGAATTAGCGTCCACGGAAATTTTTTAATAAATCATCGCGAGAGATTACTTGAAACTCGGTTCGACCAAATTTGGATGATCGTAGGACGCTTGAAGATTAAAGATTCTACTATACACTGCTGCCCATAAGTATTAGAAATTAGCACAGTCGCTGTATTTGCACAAAATGTGATATTTTGTACTTTTCACTGGTTCAGTTTTAAGATACCAAATAAAGTAAAATTAAAAATTAAACACAATATAAAGCCTCTCCGTGATACAAATTCCTTTGAGACACTCTGAGGATTCTCTTTGCTCTATCATTTTCATTATGCAAGTCTATCACCTGAATATTCCTAGAAAGGCGGACGCAAATCAGATACTATCTTCCCCGCGCGGATCAAGGATTTCGCATTCAGCGTTCGTCGAATCGATAAGTAGAATCTCTTATCGACCTTTCGCGCGGATGGCAGAGGAACCAGTCGGAGCTAACAAGATCAAAAATTGGGGGTGGGTCGTCCGGAGCGGACGTGGGCCGCGGTGCGTCGGTGCGCCATCCGCGTGGGATCAGGCTGGTGTGCGTGGAGATCGCCAAGTCCAGGTCGTTACCCAGATACCAAGGCGTCGTGTGCGTCCACCACCACCGACGCCGTCGTCGTGACGCGTCCTACAGCCGACGTGACGTGTGGGAGGCTCTGGCTCTTTGCCTCGGTTACTATCTCGCATCTCCGTACTCCTCGTTATTCCATTTCTCGCGTCTCTTTTGTGCTCTCCTGCGCTGGACGGGCGCGAAAGTCATCTGCTCATCCCTCTCCTCGATTATTTTTAGAGGATTCAGCAGGAGGTTAGGCTAGACCACTGAGCCAATCTCTAATCAGTTAGGATTCAATTTTGTGGTACGTAATACTTTGGTAAACAAAAGTATTTATTAGCTAAGAAGCTCTACTTTCGTGTCTCTGTATGCTGAAGAATTTTATATTCGACGAATACAGATAAGAAGTACCAGAAATTCCTCTTTGCCTTTAAATTATCGCTCGTGCCGTGATTTCGTTCCGATCCTGCCTCCGTTTCTGCAACACGAGCCGCGGACTTTAAATCCTCCCTTTCCTCGGACGTATAATTCGTTCCCCGTGTCCGAATCCTGGCACGCGTCTCTCCCCGCTCATAATTTCATTTTTTCCTGTCCGTGTTCGGCCGCGATCCGCTTCGCGCCTTTTTCTTTCGCCTCGTTTCTTTTTGGGTATCGCGCGCAGGCGACGACACGAACACGAAACGCTGCTCTTGTCGACATCGACGCGCCATCAGGCACAGCCTCGATAAATTTAGCCGGGCAGTGTCGTGCAGGACCGCTCGTTGGACGGAACGAAGCTTAATGATCAAAAATTTAACTCGATGGCTCATCGCGCGGATCCGATCGAGCATCGTCGCCGACACCACGCACGATTTATTGCGATACGCGCTCTCATCTCGCTACACGCCGCCTCGCAGCCACCGGTGTTTGTGGGCTGCCAACTTTGTGAGCGGGAGCTCGTGGGAACGACAGGAACAGCTGCCAAGAACTTTTCCCAGTTCTTCCCGTTGCTTCTAGTAGATTAGTTCTACGAAGCCTCAACTCAGGAACCTCTCAGTGGGAACGAATTTCTGTGCCATTTTGTCCACCCACTCGAATTATTATCAAAGATGCTAATTGACGCAAATGTAGAACGCCCCACGTCTCGGTTATTGTTCATAGGAGGAGGCGATGTCGAATGAAATATCGCGACTGGTCCTATTGCCTCCGATTTCATCTCTGGAAACTCTGCAGCCCGACTGCGCGCGCGCCGTATCTCGAGATCTCGATCTCGCGCTCGCTAAACTCCTACAACGGTGTGCGCGATGAAATACGACGCGGCTCGCCCGGGGAAGCCTTAGTTATAACGGCTTGAACAAATTACGACTGGCGCGTGACTAAAATGGTCACGCCGGACGAATTGTCGATCATTAACACCTCCGTGCCAGCGAGCACGCCGACGACGATATTTGCATGAGGCTCGGCTCTTGCCGCGCGCAAAACTTGGCCAAAAGAATCGGGAAGAAAACACTGGGATCTACGATGGAGGTCCAGGCATAGTTATTTCACAACCATAGAACACAACTCTTTTCGTATCAAGAATTGAGGATTCAGTAGAGCTATTTGGGCTCTACTAGAGGCCAGTTCTCTGAATCATGGTGCATTTCGAACGTCAGCAACTGAGAGGTATCTAAGTTCTCGTAGAAGTCATTTTCTGTGAACTTTCTTTGACATTCGATGAATCACCTGGGTTCTAATAGCCTTCTAAATTATATTATCCAAGCATATTATTCCATCTCAACACTTGCAAACCGAAGCAATCCAGTTCAAAACAAGGCCACCCGTTGTGCGATGTACTTCATACTCACCAAGGATCACGAGAAAGCGTCCACCTCTTTAAAAGGTAGTCCCTTCACAAAATCATACCAGAATGTTGGTCGCCCGATCAGACAACGCAACGGTTCCACCCAGTCCCCACATAAAAGCCAATGGTTCCCGTGAAGCACAGTTTCCAAAGCCCCCGGACAGTTTTATCGCAACTAGTTCAGCAGTCCCGCCTCGCGAGACCAGATCCTGCACGTAGCTTTATCATAAAAGCGGACGTTCTCATGGAGACATACGAAGTCATCTCACCTACCATCGTCCACCGATCACAAGGATCTCCCGTAGACAGCCTGGAACGTTGTCGATTTGAATTTTCATACGGTCCGCGACCGCCTATCGCCGCGGATTGCCATTGGAACTTTCCGGCTGCGCCCATCGGTATCTTCAGCATCCGTTACTAGATCGCGGCTGGTGGCCCCGCGCGCGATTACGTACCGACAATGCGCAGCGCAACGGCGACGTGTGGGCTCGTGAAGTGTGGGTTCGGCCGCCTTTAAGCGGTCGTATTTGGCGATACACGAGACGAAACAGCCGTGTGGGCTCGTCCAGCCTACCCAGCCTCGGGGATCGGCGGTGTACTTGGCGAAAGAGATACTCGGAAATTAATCGGCGGGACCGTTCCTCGCCGCGGAGCGTTTACGTCTTCGATAAAATCGCTAATGCAGGGGGCAATAAAGCGACGGATGCGACGAGCGCGCTATCATCTTCGTGGAGTCGCTTCTCGAGGACAGCGCGTAGTGGCCCCGGAGCAAATATATTTTTCTTCTCCTCCTGCACGCTGGATGGGCTCCGTAACGCGGTTGTAATTTGACAAGGTCGAGAACGAGGCTCGTCACGCGAGCTTCGACGTTCCGTGCCACCGTGCTGAAGAGGTTAATGGAAAGTTATCTTCTTTAATCTCGAAGGCTGTCGCGCTCGTGCGCGGCGCTTCGCTGCCAGAAGCAATTGAAATGGCACGTGATTGGCTCGGCTTGGCGAGCAGTCGCACGGTTATCGTGCGCTCCTTCGACACGCACGGCTTTCGTTAGGATGCAGCCTCTTCGGGGCGCGATTTTACTTTGAAGGACACTTTGCTTGCGTGTCAACGTATGGGCGTTAATGTGATGGGTAAAGGAAGAGGGGATGGGCTTCTTTTTCCTTGAAACTGGGCAAGATCCAGTAAGTACATGTACTCTGGAAACGGTTTAGAATTCAAATTAGGGTCTTCATTAAAGAAAATCGTGTTCCTTAATTCGATATCAATATGGAATCATGGAAACTAACTTTCTAATCCATCTGATCTCTCAAGGCTTTGCACTCAAGAATCACCTTTCCTACCTTCCTACCAAAAACTAATTCCTCAAGCATTAAAACACGAATTCTTCAAACTTCCATTATTAGAATCGAAGCCACATAAAACCTCCGCCGATATAAATCCACGTGGACGCAGCCGCTATCACGCATCGGGTCCGTCCGCGCGTAACTTTCCACTCTCAGCTGCACGCGCGCAAGGAAAAGCAATCGCCGTGTCTGAGCGGGGCGTCGGGGAGGCCCCAGGATTTCCAGACGCCTCCAGAACAAAATCGCGTTTGCACGGTAAACACTGAATCCGCGCGCCGCGTCTGAAACGTGCGCAAACACCCAGCTACGAGGGAACGCGCGCTCGCGACGGGCCGTGAGGATCTTCTCGAGGATCACTTCTGCGGCGGAGGGGCGCGACGAGGAAAAGCCACGTCGCCTCGGATGTCGTAACTCACCGGTGTCTGCCGGCACCTGTTCAAATGACGACTGGGCGGCTCGCGAACGGTCTCGCGCCAAAGGTCGCGATCGAGGCAGCCCCGCGCGTCGGAAGCTCGCGCGCGAACCAGACGCGGCCTCGTCACCCACACGCGTCCGCTGCCTCTCGTTAAGGAAGGTTATCACGACCGAAGCGCGATATACGCGACGAAGAAGGAAAGGCCGAGGAGTCTCCTTAAAACCTACGCGGCTAGGTCGGCCCACTTGAACTTAAACGCTCCCGTACGGGCGAGATGTATGCGCGCGTGATCGAAAGGACAACGGGGGTAGGCGCTAAGAATGACCTGCCTACGGACGTCTAATTAGGCGTCCCCGCGTTCCTCGTGTTCCTTATGCGTCGCGGCCGGAGAATATGGTCCGTGGACGATGTACGCCAGCCACGTGGGCATCCAGGATATTAATCGTCGCAGGAACAAGAGACTTGTTAGGCGCGGGTCGAGGAGACGCTCGACTTGGCGCTGGGCTCTTTCAATGGCGCGGCCTGTGCAGTTGGGAGGGTTTGATTTGAGTTATTGGCGACTCAGTGGGAGATTTTTAGGCTGATGATTCACTGAGGGCTACATTCTCTCAGTTCCAGTTGTGTTTGGATAGGTTGAGGGGCGGAGGATTTGAATCGCCTTCCTGTGTTTAGGGATTTGAGTAACATAATGTGATTGATTGCCGAAGGTGAGGGTACCATCCAAGGTGGAATGGTTTGTAGGACGAGGTTGATTTTAATTTACATTTTCTGGAACTCCTTTGTTCCCAATGAGTTCAATCTTTTTGGTTGAGTATATGTTTCACTGAAAGCTTCAAAGAACGCTGAGGGATATATTACAACTTGAGAATAGGAATCGCTAGATAAGAGCAAGATTACTAGAATAACATATCTTGGTGAGTTATTGTTGCCACAAATGTGATTTTGAAATGAAAGCTTCTGACGCTTAGCTTCCTTGCCTTGTGTTACCCTTCAGCATTTGTAAAGCACAGCAATAATATCTAATGATTTCGATGGGCATAGAATCTAGCACTAATACTAATCTATTTGCTAGGTTTCGATTCTGATAAAAGTATATCAAAGACGACCCTTGTACCATCAAAATACATCTGCCGGATGGCGCGTGGCAGTCGTGGCACCCTGTGTTAGGTTTGACCCTTTATAGGGAGCAGTTCATAGTACTACATTCTGGAGTATCGCACAGATAAAAATTTGTAACGTAATTTCATGTTGGCGTGGGAACCACGTGTTTGGCTAGTACCTATGGCAATTGAATATCTCTATACGTTACCCATATTCGTATTATGTGCCATTGCACAAGTACAGTTCTTAAATGATCAGCCCATCGTGGAGGATGCTCCACGCGAATAATCAACTACTGAATACTTACAATAGCACTCCAACCATAACATTGCAATTACTTCATCAAAAGTTGTTTCACGCTATCCCCAACAGCCAAACCCTACCACAAAACACCACCAAATGGTCCACCAAGAAATTCGCCATTTCCAAATGCACTCGGCCCCGAGTGGTGCAAACGAGGCGCCCGAAAAGGAGCCCTCGTCCTCGGCTGCCAAGCCGAAAACGAGCTGACAGAACGTGGGCACGATCGTGCCGTTGGATTGATCGTGAAGAAGCAGCAGCTGCTTGCACGATCGAGTCAATATTTGATACAGTGGCCCCGCTTGTCCTCTGACCAGTTTCGGAGGGGTGACGTCCCACCCCTTTCGCGGATCGGGATCCAGCGCATTCTTGCCACTTTTTGTCGGGCCACCGGACATATATCGGTGGAACGTCCACGATCGAACGCCAATACGTGATTCCGCCCGAGTATCCTGGCGCTTGAACGACGCTCGCTGCATCCGAGGCAGCGGCGAAAAAAGGGGGGAGTTATTAATAAGATGACACTGTTCGCCGGAGCTCGTACGTGAGTAACGATTGACAGATGTTACGTGGCTGTGTTTTTCGAGTTTTCGATACATGGCCCTGAGGGGTACTCGCGTACAAAATGATCGAGTGTTCCTGTTGCTTCCAGGAGGCTGCAGGTAATTATCTTTTTCTGCATTTATCGCGCACAAGACTTGCTTCCCCGTTGGAACGCGGCCCCGCAGGATCGTATCGCTCCGCCGAATGTGTACGTACGTACAGCGAGTTTATGACGAGAATCGAGGATGGTTCGATTCTTTTCAGACCGCCGGCGATCGTAACGCGAGATTCTTAGAGCTGGAAAGGGAGCAGCCTTCTTTGGGGGCGACGCTTCCCGACACAAGGGCCCGCTCAGGATTGCGCATCTAGATTCCGTTTTTTGACGTTCTGGCAAACCGTGGGACGCCGACGTCCAACGGGGAACGAGCCAAATATGTCCGTCGGCGGAGCCACATTTTCATCAGGTTTTTGCCGGCGGATGAATTATCGCCACGGGCTGAATGCTAAACGCAAGGTGACCCGAGGAAATAGTTGTGGCTCCTCTGATTCTATAAATCTCTCAGACCCGGCCACGAATACAACGTCAGTATGAAAGTCTCACACGAGGGTGGAATATAATTTCAAGCTCCTCGATCTCTCTTCAAATTTCCACTCACAGAAGATACAGACCTCGATTAAATAGTTCCCCCAATTCCCCAAGTGTCCTCCGTAAATTAAATCACTCCCCCTTCACCTCCAAACACCTCGACTCCGTCGAAACTCCCCGAAATTCGGTCAGCCAGTTGGCAAAAGCCAGCGGTGCACCCATCGCCGCGTGCTCTTCCGCGTCGAATTGAAAATATCCCGAAGCTGACTCATCGTGGAAGCGGGCCACGCGCTCGCCGCGCCGCGTTGGAGGGGATTTGGAGAACAAGCGGACCGTCGCCGCACGGGAATGTATTCCGAATGTTTCCCTCGTAATCGTCTGTTTGTTCGTCCGTGGAAGCTGCCTCCCTGTTGAATCCTCGGGCCCGGAGGGGTGTCGGCGGGGCCGAGGAGGGGCAGAGAAAGAGACAGCTTCTTGCGTTGGATGTTTGTCGTCGTATCCACCGCGTGATTGACGGACGTACCAAGAGACGAGGGCTGCCTCTCTGTTTCGCGACGTCCACTGATCCCGATGTTTATCTCCGCTGGTAGCGAACTCCCTTCTGTTGTTCCACCGGCGCAACGTATGAGCGCGCGATCTTACCGTCGTATTTCGTGGCCCTCTCCGGCTCCTCCGGCCGCAGGATTAGCGTTCGAAAACGTCGGGGCGAGGCGGGGGCGGGAGGGAGGGTGGATCTCGTCGAGATAGAGGACGCGCGATTGACAATCGACGAGGCGGGATCCTTTAGCGCAGGGACATCGAAGGTCCGCGATCGGGATCAGATGTAAGATCCGCGCGCAACATCCATCGTATCGCTCCTTTTGATGTTTCGGCTGCCGTTCGCCTTCGATTATTTTTTGGTCCGGGCAGCTCGCCGTCCCCGGGCCACTGTCTCACGGTTTTGCGCTACGATTTCGTAGGAATCTTTGGGTGTTTGATATTTATTAGGGTGCTCGGAGGGTCCCCCTCGTAACCGTGGCCCCTTCAACGAATTAGGGGCTCGGTATTCGCTGCGATCCCGTTCGTTTTGTTGCCTTTCGGGAAAAGGAAGCTGACTTTTTCTTTGGAGGCGCTCTTTGCAGCCCAGGGTTTGAATTCTGGTGACTTTCCTCGAGTAATTGTGACTCTGGCGAGGGGCACGGTACGGAGAGTCTGAGGATGTTGTGGATATCTCTGATTTGAGATTTTTCCTTGGGAAATTGTAAAGATAGCATTCGTGCTGCGAATTGAATTTTATTTTCCAAGCGTAAGATAGTAGATAGTAGATAATAGATGTAAGTCACGGGGAGACTCCCGTGATTTGAGGCGTTGAGACCAAAAACGGACTAACCCATATTTTTTGTGAAATTTCGTTAGTAGCAATAATCATATAAAATAGTGCGGTTAGTCTGTTTTTGTTCTCGATGCCTGATTTATACTGTTTGAGGTACACCAGGTGCTTCTTAGAACGCAAATCGATTCTCTTTTAATGCCCGCAATGTAAATCGCTCGGGCCCGTCGCGCGGCTCTAAATTATTACCTATCACGATTTAACGTCTACATTAAGCACGCCGATCGCAATTAAACATGCCTCCGGGCGCTGTTAATGACGAGGCGGTCGTGACATTCATCACGAGGACGTTCGAAAGCGATTGCTCGTCTAAAATAATTCAGGCAGCAATATATAAGAGGGAGAAATTTCGAGCAGCCCCCCTCCCCCCTTGACTGGAAGGGCGGTCGAATCTCGAAATGCATCGCCCCAATAATCAGCATCGAGCCCATGCACGCAGAAACGTGGCGCGTTTGAGAGCCAAATAAGCCGAAAGCACACCATTAGCGTATGTAAATATCTCGTTCGGACAGGAATCAATTACCCTGGTCGTCCTCCTGCGATCCTTGCGCTGTTCCATGCATAGCAATGAAGCCTGGAAACGAGGTGACGGAGGAGAAGAAGGCCCATGCATGAGGAGAAGCCACTTAAGACGTAATTGCGCGTAAAGCGTCCGGTGATTCCGCGAACCTTAGGAAAGGTGTGAACGCGAGAATTTTAATTCGCTCGCGCATAAACTGGGCCCGAACGATTTCGACGCCCTTATCTGTCGAACGGAGGATTCCCGTGGATGCTGTAATTCGATTTCGAAATAGCAAACGAGTTTCTAGGTAGCCTGCGAAGCCAGCAGGTTCCCGACAGCTAGTGGCGCCAGAAGTTGCGCTTAAGCATAGATGGCATTGGGATGAACGGGGTATTGCAAACTACTTGTCAGAGCACTGTTATTTTAAATTTGGGAACCTGTGTTTTGTATATAAATTCATCGAATTTTGTATGAGTTCTGAAAGAACACTATTATTATATTTTTTCATATTTTTTTTCATTTTTAACTGGTATCCCTGCATTCCACTTTTCCGAGCCGAGCCAGGGTTACCTCAAGCCGAACGTTTGCAACGCAGTGGAAGCTGAAAGCTGCTCGAGCTGCACACGTAGCTGAGTTGCTCTGGACCACTAGCAGCACGAGCGATAAATGAAACTGCTGCATAAAAGATATCGATTGAGGAGTCAGTGTTTTAAGGGGAGCCATTTACGGGCGCAGAAATGAAACTTTTATCACTTGCCGCGAGGGGATGAGCGACGCCACGAGGTGTTGATTAACCGAGGGGTGTATTTTATGACGCTGATAATCGAATTCAACTGGTCGTGCGAGGAGGACGGACCAGATGCGAATTATGCTCCACGATTTCCTTCGAACCGAAGCTCTGGCCATGGAATTCGCGACGCGTATACGAGCCGTTCAACAGCCGCGCAGTTATTTATTTTCTGCGCAGCGGTTACTGCGAACAGAAGCAACGAAAATATTCCGCGAACTGGAAGGAAAATGCAGCTCCCTTTTCTGCTTCAATCTTCCGAGAAGGTCGGCAAAGATCTATTTTCTTCTCCTCCTTTGTTAGCGCGGGATACGTCAGACTAGAAGGGTCAAGGGATTCCGTTGTTTCTCACGTGCAAAATAGATTACTTTACTTGGAAAAGAGTGCTTTATATCTTGAGACACTATCGCGTCATTTAATTTCCTCCAATATTCATCTTGATTACAAGGCAAATATAGTAGAATAGGGTCATAGCAGTTTACTTCGTGATGCAAGATGTTCAGTGATAGCAGATGGATGTGTTCCAAGTGTTATACTGAAGTTGGGGTTAAAGAATCTGAATGAGAACTGAAGAAAAGGAGACGGACAAATATAATGCTAGTGTTGCTTATTCTGCGAAAGTAGACAGATTTTGGAGAAGCAAATGATCGTTTTAGAAAACAGTTAAGGGAGCAGCATACCAGAACGCATTCCCAAGCTTGAGAGCAGCTCCTTTCTCTTATTCTCCTTTTTCTGCCATTACGAACCGAAGGCTGAACACTGCTCCAGAAAATGTACTGGAACCGAAGTATAATTGTACCGATTGCCCTTGCACGCAGATATAACTCGCGGTCCAGCGGCATGATAATTTCGCTACGCCTCGTAATGATTCCTTTCACGCAATAAACACAGTGGCAGAAACAGATAGCCGCAATTAAATGCAAAACTTAAATTCCATAGAGTGGCACCTGGAACTGGGTGTGTGCCTGCTTGCAGACACTTGCCGTTGCGTTCGTGCCTTCAGAAGCTTCAGATCAAAGTGTAGTTTTTGATACCATTCAATCGTTTGAAAACTTCCTGACAAGTCACTTACATCATCTACCAAATCGTCGAATCTCAGAAGCATAACAGTTCAGCACACTTCATCCAAGAAAATTACACTATTCCTCACACAAGTAGCACGAAGCTTCAAAGTCTCCAAATTTCGAAACACCCTACTTGCAATACAACACTTCAACTAGAAGAAACATCAGAATACCAAACTCTAAATCCCCAGGAGCATAAAATACTTGGTCAACCTTCAAATCTCAAATCCCAATCGACCTTCCACTTCAAGAAACCTGAAGACTCAAGTCTTTAACACCCGGCGCACGTAAAATCCCAGGAAGCGCAACCAGGTTCGAGTCCAAAATGCAAGCATCAGCCACACGCTCAGCGGTCGCTGGCACGCCTCAGCCATCTAAGCATCAGCGTCCAATTAATCACAGGAGCAGTCAGTGTCGCGTAGGAATCCAAGATCGTTTAAGAGCTCGGTCAGCAGAACAAGATCACATTGTTCGCCGGGGAACGGCGGTTCGCTGGCAGCGCGAGGGCGCAGCTGTTTTCTACATCCTCACCCACGTGGCAGATCGCGAGCAGGCGGCGAGGAGGTACGGAGCACGCGCGTGCACGGTCCTCTAGCGCACGTGTCGCGGTTTTCTAGCGCAGTATTACGCGCTCGGGAGCAAACAACGAAACAAGAGCATCAGATAGACAGCCCCGCATAGTTGGTGGCTCTCCGTGGCACGCAGCGTGAATAAATCCTACCGGTCGACCCACACGCGCGAGCGCCTCGCCCTTCTGGCTCTCAGCCTGGCTCAAGGTGGACCGACGATAATCGTAATAATCGTAAGCAGCGGCGGTGAACGAGGATGAAGAGGATGGCGACGTGGGTCGTTGCGCGCCTTCACGCTCGCACGCGCCTCCCGTCCCTGCCCTTTCTACGTGTGTCATTAACCTAAATTGCCTTGCTCGTGCCCGGACTCGCACGCCCTTATCGAGTCCCACGCGACGTCTCTTCTACGGTTCTACGGGAATTAGAGCAATTGCGAGCGGGTGGTAACCAGCCACGTGCTTGACGACGTCCCTCGCGATGGGATAAAGTCGGATAGCGCTGGGAAATTTAAAGAGAAATTGCGTTGCTCGTCCGCGGACTTGCACGCCCTTATCGAGTCCCACGCGAGATCTCTTCTACGGTTCTACGGGAATTAGAGCAATTGCGAGCGGGTGGTAACCAGCCACGTGCTTAAGGACGTCCCTCGCGATGGGATAACGTCGGATAGCCTTGGGAAATTTAAAGAGAACTGGATGGCCTTGCACGGTTGCTTTGAGTTTGAGGTGAGAAATGTAGTTGCTCTGGTGTTTCTTCTGGTGTATTTTTGGTATGGTTGGGGCAGAGATTTATAGGTAGCGGCCCTAACTAAGGATTGGTGTTACTATGTTTTTATATTTTTGTTAGTTTGGGCTGATCAATGTACATTTACTTTAATACTTCATTAAGTTTACGACACTGATGTACTTGCTCTAGGTACTATACAGTGAGGAGGTTTATTGAGGATGATGGGAATAGAGATATAGGGAATGGGTCTAGTTTTTCTGAGCAACTGCGAGAGTACTTCCTTGACTCTCACGTGAGTCTTAGGTAAAGAAGTCTGTAGCTCAGGAATCTGGACGGCGTAGATTGTAGAACATCAGGGTGGAATTGCAGAGAAGTCTGTTCTTCAGAAGATAACGATGAGTATTTGTACCTTAAGCGGGGAACCTAATTTAGGACGCTGGAAAGACGTTGATTTTTTAAGAATTATTTTCTCAACAAATATAAAGAGAATCTTTCCACAACGTTAAAGGCGTTTTACTGTATATTCAGACAACAAGAAAACTTTTTTTTATTCAGTAATAAGCGTTTAATATTGTTTTATTGGTATATCTTCGTGGCGCCGCGCCGCTGGAGTTGTCAAATTGTGTACAATCTGGCGGATCCAATTTTTGCCCGACATAAAAAAGCCGAAATGGTTTTTAATTAACATGAATTTATATCGTCGATGTATAAAAAAAATAAGGCAAAAGTCTAAAGTTGACAAAGTTGTGGGCCTTTAACGAAAAAATGATTTTTAATGGAAATTTTTAGCGTTTCTATGCAAAGAAGATGGTTTGATTTAATTTCTGCATAAATGTTCTTTATTCATCGTTCCCCCCTTAAGTAGCATTCCCATGTGTGCAGGGGACAGTGTCAAATTTGTAGAGACTAGAATCTTCCAAATCTGATGTTGGATTGGAATAACAGAATGAAAAATATCAAAATATATGGTACATTGAGAATAATTCATACAAACTTTGCATGGATATATCAGTCCAATAAAATCTACGTTTGTTATTGCAGAAAGTAGATCCCCACGTGCAATCGAAACGTATAAAGCAACATTCCGACAAACCCTACATCCCACAATGTAGGATCTCAGTGTTTACCGATGAATATGCAAATGGCAACAGTGCATTTTATTTGCACGAAACAAGGAATACAGTTCCATGTTACTTATCAGAAGGGTCAGAATAAAATTGCTCGAATCGCGTGTATTAGAAGCCACGGTGCCGCGATGCCAGGCTCCATCGGATGGGCATTCAATAATATGTAAATCGCGGATTACACGTGGCGAGCAAGGTCCCCGGGCGAAGTGTCAGGCAAAAGAGCTTACACGAACAATGGTCGATCGTGACTGGCGTAGATCGATACGATTTGATGTATGCCCATCGTGCCACGGGCCAACCTATGGAAATGTAGACAACGCTGTAAGCGAAGGCACGATCCGTTCCGAGAATAGCGGAACAATGTGTTCCGAGTTGAATCCGAGAAATCAGCCCTGGCTGGTTTCGCAATCGATCGGACCAGCACGCAAAGCCTTTCGTCATCAACGCTCGGCCGGGTCGAAATTAAAGAAAAGGTGATTCCCAAGCGTTGGGCGGGTAAAAATAGACCGCGATAGCTTGCGGAACTGCGATTTCAAATCCGTCAGACTGAATAAAGTGCAAGTAGCCGTTTCGCCAGCCGAGACTGCTGACACGCGTTCGCGAAACTCGCCAGCGCCCCCCGTCATTCCTCGAAATAAACATCGTTCACTTCCGGAGAGCGGAGCAATTCGAGCCGCTTGGATATTCCGTTTGATTATTCAGCGTCTGGCTGCCCGTTAGCCAGACGCTTCGTCATATTAACATTCTCGAAATACAAAACCGTCGTTCAGCGAAGGGAAGCATCGATAGGCTGACGAACGGCGAGGTGGATCGTGCATCGAACAGGAACTCGTGGTTCGAGCGACTCGCTGAGTAGACTAGTCTCGAATCGATCTGTTGGGCAAGCGTAGATAGCTCGCCGATTAGACGTGTAATTAATTTTCGAGCTATCACTCGTGCCCAGTTCGCTGACCTCTGCACCGTGACGGCGCGAGTTACGTAGTCTGAGTCGCAATTTATTTATCTGCGTCTGGGGGGCGTCTAAGGATTGAATTTTAATTGTAACTTCCAGTTGGAAGTATCTTGACACTTTATTTCTTCTGAATGACGGTGTGTAATTATAATTTCATCCACTATTGTTATTGTTTTTCGATGCAACGTTTTGTTGCCTTTCGGGAAAAGGAAGCTGTCTTTTTTTTGGAGAGGTCCTTTCGAGCTCAGGGCTTGAATTCTTCTGATGAAAGGTTTAAACACAGAAACTTGCGACAACTTTAAAAACAATTTACCTTTTTTCATGTCACCAATTAGTAATAAGTCATATGTGAGTTAGTATATGGACTTAATTTTAAAATTGTCTCGACTCCTTTAAATTGAAGTCGCTTGTTTGCCTAGGGGCACCTAATCCCCAAATTCGCCCCTGTTCGTGTTATCTAGTACCTAGAAGAATTTAACGCAGCTCCAAATGAATTAGAAGTCAATGAACCTTTACTCTTCCATGATCTCTATTCTGAACATCTGCTTGACATCTTCCTTCATAAAATAGTCGAAACAGAAAATTATTCTGAAGAGTTCCCATGAAAATTTTATTCACCCCAAAACCACAGAAGCTACTTCAACAGACACCTCGATAACCTCTCAATACGACACAATATATTTCCTCACAATTAGTCATCATGGCTAAGAAATAGCCATTTAGTAATGCAGAGTTCATTCGTGTCTCGTCGATGAGACGGCGTCTGTTGCTCACGAACTCGGTTTGTTGTCTGTGGACCAGCAGGCGCACGGTATTCGGCGCGTCTTCGGGACTGATACCGGTAAGCATGCTGACCAAAAGTCGAAGGAGGCAAAAGAAACGCGAAGAGTTATTCCTGCGGCACGTGGAACGCACGAAAATGGCCGACTTCTTTTGCTCCGCAACGAAGGGCCTCGTGTTTCACGAGTAGCCCTGCTGGCAGAACACGGTAAACGGCGCTTTGGAAAAAACTTCCAGGGCGATCGTGTACGTGAGACGCGAGACAAACGACTAATCTTCGACGGCTCGTACGTTCCTCGAGGGCTCCTCGTGGCCCTCCGAGCCACGCTCAAAGTCGATTCTGATTTATACTTCCTCCCTCGTCGCGATGCGTGGCTCGTACGCCACGCAAGTAGAATAGGACGTCGTTGGTCAGACTAGGCGGACCTCAACTGTGACTGGGGAGCTAAACGCTATTTCTTTAGAAATCTGTGACTTCTTAACAAAATCTAGATAGGAATCTTCTTTTATTCTTCATGGCTTTTTCATTGAAAATTGATTTCGAAATGAGTAGATTATGGTGGTTCATGTTTGAATGCCACTTATCTGTGTTTAAGTAACGGAACAGAATCAGAAGAAGAATCTTCTGTTCCATCTGTGTATCGTGGAGTAATCGTTGAATGCCTGTTTCTTGTACTCAAGAATTTTCAAAAATAGGCTCCATTACTGCAGCTTCACCTCGTTCCTCTTTGCACCGACGTATAATCAAAGTCACAGGATTAGAGGAAGCAGAAACCTTCGCATTTTTCCATGAGGCGCAGATAATGATCGGCTGCGCCGGCACCGTGACGCCGGATAACACTTATCATCGACAAGGGAACACAAAGTTTCAAGTAGATATAATATCTTTATTTATAATGCAAAAATCGAAATTCTAATTTATCCGTATTTTGTATTTGGGTACATAGTTTTCACACAGAAATATACAGGAGAGTAAATCAACATTTGAATAGAAAAACTAGTAAAAAAAACAACTGTTTTTTAATAGTTTCTTCTGGAAGCTATTTGCGTAGCTAAATACATAACTTTACCATTTAAATCTTGTTTCTAGCTTTAATAGTTCCCAAGATATTTGACCAAATATGTTTCTCGACCTCCACTTCGAGGGCTGTTTTCACCCCTTCAGTGTGGACGTTGGCTGATAAGAACAGCATGCGTGAAATATTTTTGCGAGCACTACCTTTTACCCAATTTTCGTGAAAATCGGCGATTGTGACGTTAGGATGTTCCCTCGTGAGAGATTGACGGGAGTGGCTGAGCACAGTCAGTAGTCGCGGCGCGAGTCGGAAGCGTGGGGATACGGGGCAGCGAGGCATAGAGAGATGCTGTAGAAGAGAGAAGAAAATGAAGAGAGGGAATGAGATCGAGAGAGACCCCCCACTTGCTCTTCGCGAGTGGCGGCGCGTGTCAACCTTGCCTTGTCCTTGAAACCACGCGACCGCGACCATACAACGAGCCAAGTCGAAGCGGCACGCTAGTAAACGCTCGCGCGGTTCTAGGAATCAGCTGATTGCCCGACAAAAGGGGAATTCCTAGAGCCTGCCTTGGTACCGTCCGTTTCACGCCGCCCCCCTTCAATGCCTAATGAATAATTAGCAATCACCGTGAGTAGAGAACTTTTTCCATTTCCATCAGTAAACTCGAGCCTCCGAGGTGGCTCCCACTCCGTTTCCCTTTCACTCGTACTCATTTTTGCCAACTCCGTTGCCAAATTCTTGACTAATGAACGTAGGAAAAGCTTGAGGAGCTAAATGGTGGAGTTAATCCTGCACGGGGTCCAATCATGAAATCACAATATAGTTCAGGGATACCATTTCTTGTCATTCATGAGAGAATAACGTTTTTCGTGAGGACGCCACGGTGGTACGTGCCTGGAATGGAACAGTTCTCAGTTTTAGAAGTGATCTCGTAGGCAACTGCCCCGTTTGCCAGAGAAACGGCGCGGAGCCACGCGAAGGGGACAAAGAGTCCGCTTGTTCCGAGAAACAGCCGAGTTTTTTTAACGTGCTGTATGGAGATTGGGCAGATAAAGCCGGGGCACCGCGAAAAAGCGCGCGATTTAATTAAATTACCTACTAAATTATGCGCCCCGATTATCATCCTAATGACCATTAGAGCCGGCTCGGTTCGAGGCTGATAAATAAAGAACAGCCAGTTAGCCGACAGCGGGCGAGGTAATTATGGGCGCATCTCGACGCGAAGAAAACGCCTGTCCCGGCGTTGTCGTTATGGAAATCGTACGTGAGAAGTTAGAGGGAAGAATCTGGCCGGGCCTCGATACCTCGTGAGACCTGTTTGCCGGGGATTTTACGTAACAAAAGATAATCGAGTCGCGGCGCGCGTAGATAACTGGGGAGTTCTAACTCCTGATGGTGCTTATGCAACGCACTCGTATGTACGAGCGTGAGGCTTCATTCCGGCGGCCGGACGGAACCGAAAGGTCATCGAATCGCGAGTATGCAGATCGATCGGATTTATCGTCACGGCAATGATCACACGTTTCCCTCTCGGCTTGTGTCCTCACTTTCCTCGAAGACGAAACACGGTTCCGGGAATCATTTACTGTGACCCGCGCCAGGGGTTCATGATCAAAGGCGATAAGGCGCTGCGCAACTTGTCGGACAAATTGCAGCGTCAGCAATGCCACTGCCTGGGGAGGGAAGGATTATGGTAATGCGAGTCTCCGATGTTTTGGTGAGGAATGTCTCCGAAATGACTAGGTGCCAGGCTCCGAAATGACTCCTGTCGTTTCCTCGAAACTGTACTTCCGCGTGGATTTCGAGTGCTTCTACGTTGTTGTGAATTTTCTATGATTCAACAATAGATGTACCACGTGTAACAGTTCTGCCGTGCATCTTGAGCTTAATAACGTCAGCCAGCGTCGGCTACGTTCAATTAGCAATTACTATACACGGCGATAAAGGGGGACGAGTTTCTGACGACACGTGTACATGAATTTGCAGAAAAGAGTGCTTGTAGACAACAGATTCCCAGGAGCTTCGAGCTAAGTGTCATAATTTTCCGCACCGGAAGCGTAAATAGCTCGAGGTCTCGCTGGAAAATTACTCACGCCCGATTACGAGAGAAAGTCGAAGGTGATAATCGGTTATCGCTGCTAGCAAGGGGGGCCAGTCTTAAGATTAGATTCTCAGGCTTCTCGATAGCTTCCATTTCAGTTCCACGCCTTACATGCGTCGCCGTTTCCGCGCAGACGGAAAACTGTTGCTGTGGTTGTTCCGAGAATCTTTGGCGCCCTCTGTTACCTCGGGAGGATGAAAAGGGCCCGAATTCTGGGGACTTAAGGGCCCTGCAGTGTTCGAGGTCCTACCGCCAGACGGCAGCAGATTCTTGGCAGTCCGTAGCTGTGGCCCACTTTGGAGTGGGGACAGTTTTTGGGCCCCTTATTGGGAGGCAGGGCGAGAAACGGGGACTTAGGACCGGTTCGACTCTGGCGTGCCTTCGAGATTCTCCTTTAGGTGGCAGCACCTTGGCGGAGATATCTTTGTGCCCTTGGTTAGTCTGGATTCAGAGCTGCAGCAGTGCGAATGTCGGAGTCTCCTTTGAAATGGATTAGCATACCTTTAGTCAAGCAGACACCGTTGTGTCAAAGGATCCAAAATATCTTTTATCATGTATTATATGAATTGAAAAACTTGTATGGCAGGGTGTGGAGTATCAGGTGAGAAAGGATCGATACATGGAAAGAAGGAAGAGTATGAATAGAAGTCATTGGGGGTTGAATGTAGAATCGTCAATGTGGAATAATGATTAAAACATTACCGAAGCGTAACTTCTAAAGTTAGAAATACAGGATGGTGGAAGATTGGGGGAATGTAGAGGGTTATTCAAATAAACTTGGCCAAATTAAGGTTTGAGAAAGAGATCAATATTTATTTGATACTCTTTGCAGTAATAAGCGTCGATCTTTTCTATTCTCACAATAGAGAGGAATTATAAATTGAATTTCTCTGCACTCATATAAATATAAATAGGACAATCACATAGTCTCGCAATTTACACGCACACACACTCGCACGCGTGCACTCATGACCCTTAACTATATTACAAACTAAATTCGCGTTAATTACAAAAAGTTCCTCGTACATGCAACGATACAATGACACTCGCTCGGCGTTTTTACGTACAAGAAACAGAATGGAAGACCTCGGTGATTCTTGTTGCGTAAGGCACTTAAAATACGATATCCTTCTAACATATGTACAGGGGAGCAGGAGAAAAATTAGGAAAGAATTGAGAACGAGGGCGTTGGGGACGCGAGAGAATGAGAGAAAAAAAAAAACGTTTAACGAAAACGTCCGTTACGCGAGGGTGTCTGTACATTGTTTCGGTGGCGACCGATTTAACAGTAATAAAAATATTTACAAGGCACTGTATAAGGCACCGCCTCATAGCCTACTGGCCGACTGTGTACGCACTCGGGTATTGAACTCGCGATCCGCGAGCCAAGACATCCCATAGCTGGCAGGAAACGTCCCTTTCGCCCTAAGGAACCAATGTTATCCGTGTCCCGCGGGATTCCAGCGCGCGTTACTGACAGACAAACCGATCCACGTGTCTTCAGTCAAAGCGTATCACTCGAGACATGTCTCTCTCCCTCTTTCTCTCTCTCTCTCTCTCTCTCTATGTGTCAACCCGCGACGGAACAGTTTCAGTGTTCACAACGAGAACCGTCGATTTTTACCACGGCCTCCACGGTTTCTCTTCGACCTCGGGCATCACGCTCTTCCTCATCACCAGGGCGAGGGGTTTCTGGAGAGGTGGGCTGTAGACACGGGGGTCGAACTCGGTGTCACTGGTGTAACCGTTGGCCGGTGACGTCGCCACATCCCTGTGGCTGTTCCCCGTGTTGAAAGGTACTGGCTGCTCGCGAAAGCTCGCCGGTGGTGCCTCGAACGCGACAGGGCTCGCCGCCGATGTCGAAGTCGAGCTGGCCGACGAGGACGAGGACGATGCGGACGCCGTGCTGGCCGTTCTCTGAGGGATAGGGATCAGAGTTGGCAGAGGCGAGGTTGGTGCTGGCGACGAGGCTGGCGACGTGACTGGAGTAGCCTTTGCTCCTGCTGGAAGGACCAGAGCGATGTCCCCGTTGGGCAACCTGGTCGGCACGAGCTGCAGGCCAGTTCCATTAGCGTTCGTGAAGAAGATCCCGTTCGATTGTTGAACTTGGATCCTTGGCGTGGCGTCCACTTGCGGGAGGATGTGGACTTGGAGCTGGGTGGTCGGTGGCGCCGGTTGGACAGGCTGCTGGTTCGTTGCCTGAGCGTTAGTGTTGCTCGCCTCGACTGGTCCGAGGCAGGAAGCCAAGTGGGCCATCAAACGTCTCTTCACCGAGGCGTCCAGACCGGGAAACCTGCCAACCTCACCGGCGCATTCCGTGAAACCAGCTCGGAATTTGTTCAAGACATTTGGATCTGTCGCGGCTGCCAGGGCAACCTGTTGACGCTGGAGCGTTTCCAGGTGTTTCACCGTCATCTCCAGGATATCCGCCTTCTCTAGCTTCGAGTGCCTCGCTGGCTGTAATCAGAAAGAAAATCCAGCGGTTATGTAAGAGCTCGAGAATCTAGACGAGACTTTGGATCGGATTTCATGGGAAAAATCGTATGGAAAGGAGGGTGGTCGCTTTAAGAGCGAGTGTTCGAGAATTGTGAGAGGCTACGATGTGTCAAGGAATTCGGAGTGAACGATGGTCAAGATACTCACGTCTTTTTTCATGGCATCCAGGATTAGGGTCTTCAGGTCGTTCAAGCAGTTGTTAATGCGGGCTCGCCGCCGCTTTTCCATAATCGGTTTATTACTCTGCAACAGAAAGGAAAATCGCCAGGTCAGAGACAGTGCGGGACTACTTCAATTCAGGATTGTTTCTAAAGCGGCCGCACGAATGGTATCATTATCCCACCCCGAAACAACAGAACGAAGTGAATGCATTATTCTGTTGCTAGTGTTTGGATGGAATTGCTAAGCTCTGATCAAGAGTGTCGAGGCTAATTGAATTCTATTTTCATCGACTGCAATGCTTCCACCCCCAAGACTATCTATTCCACTCTGCAACTTGTTCTGATCTCTATCAGCTCCTCTGAACTCAATTTGTAAGACGTTCCTAGACTAATCAATCGGACTAGCACTTTTAGTCCTAAGTTTGAATATTGTCTATCATCGTATTTCCATGAAGATTGATGAAGACCTATCGAAGGTTAGACCCCACTAATCGCGATTTTGCAACGACGACTCGAAGTGTCCCTAAGAAAATCTAAAGTCTTCGAGAAGACACTAACCCGTCGATTCTCTCCAGATCTTCTAGTGGTTGCTGTCGTGGTGGTGGTTTGCGCAGGGGGCTGTCCAGCCTCCTGGGGCACGTGTTGCGCCGGCGGCGTAGCACCGACGGTGACACCGCCTGTCGGCATCGTGGCACCCACCCCGGTCACCATCTTCTTCTATCACAGACAGAACGGCAACGACAACAGGAACACCGGCAAATTGTATTCACAATTCGCCGCGTAGCACACTGCACTGGTAATCCAAAGTTTTGCTACGTATCCACCGGATGTGTCTTGGATCGCTGGCCACAGCGTAATCCAAGTGGCCTAGCGTCGAAACTCACAAACAGTGAGGGGGTTTGTTTAATTAAGACCGAGAACGCAGTAAGAGGACCTGGTGTCCCTTGACTCGCTCTCGCTCGCAGTCTGAAGTCCACAGAACTCCGACCACTCGGTACGGGCGTCAGAGCACGACTGACCGTACGAACGGCAAACGTCTTCTGTCGTCTCGTCGAAGCGTGCCACCCGTTGGAATGCCCCGGTGGAGGCGCTGCCGCCCCGCGGGGTGGGGGAAAACGCCGACGACCGGAGGGGAGGGGATAGCGCGTGACGGTTTAACCTGGGCTTCCCTCCACCACCCGAATTCCGACGGTCAGACGGCACCCGGGTTGCCTTTAAGAGCCCCCACTTCGTGATCGAGCCCCCTCTTCGGTGTCTGGAAACGACGGCCGTGGCGGGTTGCCTCGCGCGAACCCCCCACCATCCGGGCACTTGGATCGATCGGATTTTTCTGCTCTGTCATCGAGTCGTTCCTTTTTCGAGAAATGTACTTTGCTGATGCTGCCCTAGTACCGAGCACCCATTGGGGGCTCACACTCAGAGAAACTAGAGCATTTTCCAATAAAAGTGCACACACATTTTTGGATACTGAAGTTATCTCTGCCCACCAAACCTGAATTGTAGAGGGTTGCAAAATACAAGTAGTTGTAGAATTGGCATTAAAATGGGACCTATGGTGTCCGTATCGGGTTTGAAACGAACGGCACTTGACAAAGAACAACGCCGCGGGAGTGTGTTCCGCGAGCGGGAGGGGAGGCGATTAGTCTCGTGACGCGTATCGCGCGTCGAAAGGTCATTAGAACCGGCTGGCCGGTTCGCGCGCGTCGCGATCCGTAGTGGTAATGGTAATTTCTAGACGGGGACGCGCGTATGCCCGACCACGAGCGTCATCGGGGCTTATATCACGTTCTTCGAAAATAGCCGAGTGCCACCGTGTGTCGAGAGCGCGGACTGACGCACGCGCGCACCACTGGCACGTGCCTCCTACTCCCTCCCCACGTCTTTCGAAATTACTCTTTCTACTTGTGCGACCGATTAAACGCACGCCGTGGCATTTATCTTTCGCATACGTGCACGTACGCGCGGCACGGACACGCGGCTACGTCCGTATCGCTCGTGTATCGCGTAACCGCTTTACGATTGATATGCGATCGAACTGGAGCTACGCCGGGGCTATCGTGCTCGTGCACTCGCACATGAATACGATTCCGGATGTGTCTGAAGACCCAGTGACATCAGCTAAACGGACTTCTACAAGGATAGATCCGCATACTTGGACGACCCCCTAGGAAATATAGTATCTGCATTTTCCAAATTCCTTCCTCCCCCATTTCCTGCTGCACTCCAGCTCGCCATAGTGCAGCGGAAAAATCTCAGGAACCCCGCTTCAGCTAGCTCCTACACCGATCCCCGTGCTATCTCCGGGTATCTGTAGTTCAGAGAGCACAGACGTGTCAAAGTCTCGTGGAAAGATAATCAACGTTCCCGCGTCGATGGTTCCGGCATCGAGTATTCCCAGCCGCTGAACTTTACCGCCCTACAAAGGGTAGGGAACGAGCGCAAGAAGGGCGATAGCGTTTGGGGGGAAGGAAGGGGAAGCAAGCCCAGGAGTTCGTAGAAGCGCGCTAGGTGCGAGGAGGATCGCCTCGAAAATCGTGCTCGTGTCGAGGCGAGGGAGATGGAGGAGGGTGGGAAAGGTTAGGGGGACTCGGGTTGGGAAAGGACGGAGGAGCGTGGTTGTGCGAAGGGAAGAGCGGGAGAGTGGAAGCGCACGGGAGAGAGGCAAAACGGTGTTCAGGAACAAGGGAAGCTGACTGTTGGCGCAAGCGAGACAGCGCACGGCGGCCGCCAATCACGTGACCGAGAGTCGACGCGGCGTACGACGAACGAGCGCTGATTGGTTGAAACTCACCCCCCACCGAGCGCCAGGCCTGCGGACGAGCGTGCCGCGCGCGACGGTTGCGTGGGTGGTGGGGGCGAGATCGTCATTCGACTTTGAGCGGTCGAGCGGCGCGGCGGCGTCGCGGCGCGTGGGTCGCGGCCCCCGGGGCCACTCGATTCCAAGGAATGCGTGGGGGAGAAAAAGCGTGCGCGACGTGACGGGGGAGGCGAATACCTGTGGCTAGCGCTGGGGCTTGAGCGCACTTGGTCGTAAAAGTTCCCAACGGATCAAGAATACTGAACTCGGAGTCGCTTTGACAATGTCTTTAGACTGAAGGCGCTTTGGAAACTTTGGAAGTCTTGTAACTTCAGGACTTCTGTTCTATTCGACGGAGTATTTTAAAGAGGAGGAACTATTTCATGCGAAAAGCGGACCAGAAGGGCGATATTCTGAATATCTTGCGCTTCTGGCTACTCCCGTAATGAGACCTTTGAGAATTTCAGGGGTTTGAGGTTTCTTAAGTTCTAGAAAATTTTGAAGACTTTGGGCCACTGAGGTCTTGGACGTTTTAGCCCTTCTTCAGTTTGTATTCTTGATTGATGAAGTTTGAAGCCCAACAGTCTCTGTGGTCTCCCTGGGAGAATGCACTTCAGGTGCATTCTAGCTCGTGGAAGACCGTGTGCAAACCCTGAGTGCACAGGGCTTTCAATAAGATCCGAGGGTACCCTCGACTGCTTCGCAGATATCTTGAATGTAATTGAAGTGTAGACGGCTCGATGGAATTGAGTCGCTTTTGTAGTGCACTGGGTGCTCAGTAAAGAACAGAATGCATTTCAGGTGCATTTGGCGGAATGTAAGAATGAAACAAGTGTTGGAGGTTGTCTGAGAGCTTCTCCAGGTGAGAGACTTTCAGCTAGGAGATGAGAAACTGAGTGAATATGACCTAAACACTAATCCACAGCTAGCAAGTGCCTCATCTGAAAGAGTCTTAAACTGTCCCAAGTGACAGGGAATGTATTTCTGATTTCCACGAAAATTTAGGATATATCTAGGAAATTTGTAGTATTTCTTGATAGTAGACGGTTCATTTAGGGGATAGGAACACGGTTGTTTGAAGAATTTGAAGAGATATGAACTCGGAAACGGATTAAGAGCGACGCCTGATTTATGATGGGCGTTACTACTTGTAATATCTAATTACGGTATAACAGCTAGACATACTTAAAAACTCGCTGAGAGATTCATTTCCATGCCTAGGTCCAGGGAAGCTTGTACAAGTCTTTCGGCATCATGTACAATGCAGTGTTGCTTCACGTGCAACAACAAAAGTTGTTTAAATAATAGATTTCCCCAGTTATTCGAATGAAGTAATCGCCACAGCATGATGGTTTTGCTTATGGCGAAAAACGCATTTCGGTCCAGGCAAGATTAGAAGGCTCGAGATGCGCCGATAGTGTGCTTCCATCTGTCGGCAATTTCTGTAGGTTTTTTCCCCTGAATCTCTGGTACGCTCGATCTTTACCACCTTCTTAAAACACAAATTGAATTCAGTTCTAATCAAATTCCTTTTAGGTACTTACTTCAAAATTGAGTTCAGTTTCTAATCTCATTTAAACATTCTCAAAAATTTGAAGTATAATTTAAAAAGTACCATCGATTTCTTCAATATGTAGTGGCCTATAGAAAAAAATTCGATTTTAACAAGTATTTACACAAATTTATAATTATTTTGTTGGTCAAAGCTAGATTCTCCCTTCTTCTCGCAAGTTTGTCCGAAGGAACACTCAATATTCGCCTGAGGCTGTGTGAGTGACACAGAAACGGGGCAGATAAGAATCGTAACACTTCGATATTGCCCTCGATGGGTGTTAATCTCTCAATAAGTTTTGTAATCAGAATTCGCCTCCAATTTGCTTACTGATGTTTCGATGCAAAATGTAAAACGCGAATGTCATCGTACTAGCAAATGTCTTTTACCAAACATGCACAGGAATCGAAAGCCTTCGGATCAGTTAGACATTATTTCATTTCAGACACCAGTTTGAACACATTACGTAAACTCTAACCACTAAAGTGGACAAGCGCCAAGACGCCAGGCGTTAATATCTATGCAAACAGTTATCTATATCCACTCATAATATAATTTTTCGGTCAAGGAACTCTTGCCATCGTTATCTCTTCGTTTAGCATTCAACGTAGCTCGTGAACCATGTATAATCTTCACATGCCATACACCTCTCGCGAATTCGGCAATCTCGATTAAAATCAATCACTAAGCAAAAAATCACGTGTTTCATACAGCCGAGTGTTCTGATAAAATGGATTACACTGAATTATACATCGGAGCCACTTTAATTTGTAGATATTTCCATTCGAGGAAATATTTATGTCTATATTTATGTTTTTTCGAGCACTTACTATCGTCATTTTCTTGGAACTCTTCTCGCAGAAATGTGTCAGCAATAGTCCAACGATATTCAGAGAAATTTTATTAACCCTCTGTGGTCACACTTTTGTAAAGTTCCGCGGTGGTAACACTGGACCCATCCGATTTTTAAACAGTTACCGTACGAACTGTATCAGTCCAATCAATTCCCAAAAATTATAATACACACTTTAAACATTGTAGAATATGGAATACTTGCGTTTTAATAAGAAATGAAGTGACAACAGGTACTAAAAAAATCTTCACGATAAAATTCAGTAATTCTGAATGAAATGCTAGATTTGGTTATTGGAGGGTAGGACGAATCGTAGAATTTCAGGCAGAATGAAAATTTATTTATATTGTGTTGAGTGAGTTTAAGGTGGGGTGGTCAAAATTTGAATTTTACTGATGAATTTTACGGAACTTACTGGTATCAAGCTCCAAAGTTAAAAAAACGGGTCTATTATGCGACTTCAACAGTAGAATACTCCAATTACATAAAGGGTTAAATTGCCTTAAATTCACACTGTCTCCTTTCTCTACACAACAATGTACATCATCACGCATTAAAGATTATATTTTACTGCATAAAGGAATTCTATAGTCAGAGCAAAGTGAATTGTCCACTCACGTTCATACAGTACCTATCCCCACCAATACACTACCAATTTATTAGCTCTTCCCACTGTATTTGATAGTCTGCCATAAGGCCTTCCTCATTAAGAGCACCCACAATTCAGAAACCCAGTCTTCCGCAGACACTTCATTCGATCCCAGCTCCATTCACATTCGAAGGAAGCTAACCTCAAATTCTCGCATAGTACACCCATTTTCAAAGAGCCACTTCGAGGAGCCCAAATACATTAAGTATTATCAACTGTTCTTCGCCAAGGAAAGCCCTCAACAATGCATTCCCCCATGAATTGCAGCATTACCGCCCATTGTATCGCGAGACAAAGGGTGCTCGCACGGATTAAAAGTCTCCGTTCCAGTCACAGTTACGTTTTCTCCGAGTAACAAGCCAGAATCGAAAGGAGCTTGCCGGGTAACCCGAGTGAAATTAGACCTGGAGGGTGCATTATCTGAGATAGTAACTGAAATCCCCTCCCCCTTATGAAGAGCATTATTAGACCGTCTTAGCGGCATACCTGTCCGCCCGGGCTGTCCGCGGTGGCCATGAACCCCGCATGACTCATTAGCTTTATGGGGTGCCGGAGGATTACGTACGTCTCGGCTGGTGGCCGGATAAAAGCTCACGCAAAGAGCGGCATCGGCTTTGCCCGCAGCAAACGGACATTAATATTCGCTCCCCTTGCGCCGAAATATCAGATTAGGGTGTCTGCCGCGTCCACCGCAGCTCCCCGTACTTTATTATACCCCGCTAAGAAAAATAAAGCAGCAGGACAACGGCCAGAAGTACTCCAGCGAGCGTAAGCCTCCTACTCGCGGAATAATCTGATTTCGTGAAAACCACCGTGGCTGGTTTCCTGCGATCCTCCCCACCACCCATCCCGTGCACGTCCCCACAGGGGGATGCTTCTCCGCTCGCCCTCGCCCAGCGAGACTGTAATTGCGCGCGTGCTCCGACGTACCAGCCGCTAAAGGGCGTTTTATTGGCCGGCCGAGCGTATTTTGGCCGCGTGTCTGTTCTGGAACCGCGCATTCGGGTAATTGAATTATTTCCCGGGCAGGTTGTTTAAACTCGGCTCCAGTAGTGCAGCGGAGGGTGGAAGTAGCCAACTCTGAAAAGGTTTGTAACTCGATTTTCATTTTCGATGAAACGATATTGCATCTGATACTTCGTTCTTTTTTTTTTTTTGGTTTTGTGGGAGTGGCGGTGTGTACCGCGCCATGTGCCGCGGAAAGTTATCGCAGTCGCAGAGACGGCGCAAAAATAACGCCACTGTGCATCGATGTGGGAGAGGGCGATATTTCTTCTTTTGTTCCCATGAAATTTTATGTTTCATTGCTGCTGGAGGGTTTCCATCGATTCAGTGACTTTGCGTGAATTATTGGTAGCCGGGAATACCCTTTGTATCGCGTGTTGCACATTGAAACGGTAAAACGTATTAATATTCTGCTGCTTGAATACAATTGGTTAAACGGACATTTATTGACTCTGAATTACCAGCTCCACAGAACCTTCGCCAATTCTGCTGAAAAATGAGGTGCATGCTGCTTCTCTCGAATTGTAATATTAAAATATAAATTCTATTTGGTGGAGAAAATTTATTTACTCATAAACTTCTACATCAAAATTGAGGACCTTGCAGCAAGAGGGATGCAGCTCCATGTTTACCAACTTCGAGTAAATTGGAAAAAATTGTTTATAAAATTATTGCTTTGGCTTAACAGTAAAAAGAGAACACTAATTGAAATATATATATTTTCACACAATAAGTAGGTAGTAGTTGAGACTTGAGTGGATAGTTTTTTATTTCTACTTTTGGCGAAAAAATATTCTATAGAAAAGTATAAATATTAATAGTGTAATATTTTTAATATTAATTGTGTAATATTTTTAATATTAATAGTATAATATTTTTAATATTACTATTAATATTTCTACTTTTATTTTTATTTGCATTAAACGTACACCAAACGATTTAGAGTTTTTGTCAAAAAGGGACCTGCCACCCCTCTTGCTGCAGGGTCCTCAATTCCACTTTGCTTTCCTGTATAACTAATAACCAGCACCTAACTCAATTTCAGTATCTACTATATCTCAGACCACAGAATATTTCGTGACCAGCGTAGAATACGTTAAACAAACCATGCATGCATCCTCGGAGAACACAGAAGCTCCCCATCCCAGAAACAGACGAGCAACGGTCCGCTTCGTCCAGCAGTCTCGTTTCTCAACAATTATCGAGTTCTCTATGCGCTTTGCAGCACACGACATCCGTCTCGTGCGCCGTGCTGGTCTCTAAACGCGTTTCTAAGCACCGAGCGAGACCGTCTCCACGGAGCTGCACGAGATGTGCACCGTGGAGGCAACATCTGCTGTCCCAGGACTCCTTTATGCCAATCATTATGCGCAATTCCGTGCACGACCCGCGGCCAGCTCGCCTTTATTGAATCTACGGGACGGGCCCGAGTCAGTTGTAATTGGCCGAAAAAGAGGAGATTATTCGGCAATGTAGCCCTCGCTTCTTATTCGCCACGGGAGAATCGAGGACGCGTTTCTGATTAGCCGAGTCGTCTACTGCTCACGGCGTTATTTGCTTACCCGATAATAGAGCCAAATTGTTGGCCTGTCAGTCAGCGGATGCATCACGGGCGTGCACACGAGTGCAGCCGAGTGCGTGCCAGTTTTATGACTCGCCCGGGGCTGCCAATCGAGAATATCGCCGGACGCGACGATAGCATCGGAATGGCACGTGCAATTTTCGCTGGTCGATTTTTCGGCGAGAGGCATGCCCGCGAAACCGGAGCATCACGCTCTGCAACCGTCTCCAGCGTGCCTACGGGCGATCGATAGTGATAGTCGATGTTGTCCTACAATGTAGAAGCTGCAGGATTGTGGCGTGCAATGATAAGGGTGTTGTCGTTGGTTCAGGATTATTTGCAGAAGGAATGTGCATTAATTGTGGTGGGTCACAAGGTAGGCACCTATTTGAATCTGAGGGTCTTGTCACGGAGAGTATTTTTGTAGCTCATGACTGAGATTTGAAATGGATTCGCTTGGCCAGGTGCGTCTCCCTTGAAATGACCCTAAGGAGGGAAACTAGGGTGCCGGCTGGAAAAAAAGGCTAATTTCGAGGCTCTGTTTTTGGTAAATTAAAAGTTTTTATAAAATATCTTTATTGGCATTAGAAAGTACATATTTTGAATAAATGTTTTCCCAAAATATCATGTAACAATATTGAGTATTGTAGCCACAATAGTCGATGGCGTGATAGACCTTCAGAAATTTGTTTAAAACGGGCGCACTTGAAGATTTGCAACGGTAGCTCTAAAATAAAAATTTATAAGATGTTCTTAAAATCTAAGGCACTATCTTCAGTTGCATTTATACGTTTGAAAAAGTAATAATTTGTTACAGAATAGCGGATTTTTTAAATGGAAGTTCCTCGATCCCATGCTTTAACGAGCGCCGCGGTCCACGAAAAACTCAGCGTAAATTTTGCGAGGCTCTATACATAGATATTTATTATTATAAAATTTAGAAGTACATAGAAATGTGTTTCTTTGGCCCCCCACAATTTTGGAACTCCACCCTGCAATAGTTTACGGCAGCCCTGGTTTGAACAGTGCAAGAATGCATCTGTAACATCGATCGTGAGCCAAAAGTGTCGCGCGTGAAAGAATTTTTATGTGGAATCCTACCGGATTTCAAACTAAATTTATTGTTTTTATTAGATGAAAACTAATCGACAACTCGTTGCATCGGTATTCAAATAAGGAAACCACAACAAAGAATTCTATTCTAGTCACGGCGTTTAGTGTCGATTTTTTAGATGTCAATGATGGTAGAGATAGAAACATCGAGTGCGAAGTAGCCGTGCACACTTTATGGCAGGCGAAGAAGCTGCTGTTCAGCATGGGGTGGCGTTAATTCTAGCAAGAATTAAAAGCTGCTCCTTTCTTGCTGTCGTTTTTTCAAGCTGTCGCTGCCGTGGAAAAGCAGGGTGGACGGCGGAACGAAAAATTGCAGGATACCATTCTTCAGTAGCGGACAAACGTTTTGGCTCGGCGAGTCACGGTATGATCGTGTTTACGGCGGGTAAGTAACGAGGGGGGTCGTATTTCTCTGTGTCGACGGTGCAAATAAATCTCGAAAAATTGCTCCTGCAGCCGTGTCCGGGGAAACGTGCTGTCGCGTTTTTTTGCGCGAGCAAAAAAATCGAGGGCTCAATAAACGCGCATCGAGCACTGTGCCCTGAAAAAAATTGTGCGCTCCGCGAGGAGGGAATTGTTTTTTTACCGTTTTTTTCACCCACGGGGCGATAGCTGGATCGAAAAAAGCAACCCCGATGCTCGATCCTTGCTTGATGAAAAAATCGACCTCTGTAATGGACCGTCATTACACAGGCGGAAGGGTTGGCGACTTTTCGAGTTTTGGAATTTTTACTGGAAAACCTTGGTCAACCCTTCTGTTGCGTTCTTCGGGCCTTACCTGCAACGACCAGAAAATCGTCATGCTTTGGGTCCAGTTGGCGCGAAGGTAGCTACAGGGAAATGTTTAAAAAAAAAAGGGTGGAAATTGTTGTGGAGAACTGGTTGCAGATACATTTTTAGAGGACATGGTAAAGTGGAAGGAAAAGATTACGTGGCTAAATGTGTCCTTAAAAAGGGGTTCCTGAGGGATATTCTTAAACTTTTATATTGGAAGTAGTATTGCTAAAAGCAGACTCAGTTTTCAAATCATAAACAATTGCACTCCTCAGTGAAATTGTTACTGCAGTCACTTCAGTTTTATTTCTCCTTCCTCAATGCACTTGCTTTCTTCAACTGATTTTTCTATTTTCAGTTAGGGAAAAGTACAGCTGAAACTAATTCTGTAATTACCCTGCATGGCAATGAATTGATTTACCGTCGTTTGCATGGGTTTCGATATTTTAATTTTAACCTTATTCCACGAAATTTTAATTTATTCTTGATTAATTCTGGAAATAGGGAACAGTTATTGTAGGAATTCAGATACAATAATTGTCGTTAGCCTGTGGGTGAAAGGGTTTATCCTAACCCCAGTCATCATTGCTTCGAACCGAATATCGGTGAAAGGGTTGCAGCTTTGGGTAACGCCTAGCTAATCCACAAGAAAAGGGTTACAGGTCGCCTGGCAATTTTCTTGGTGACATTATTATGTGCAATAATCGAGGCAGTTACTCGGTTTATTGCGTGGCATTCACGTACAACTATCAAGAAATATTACTTGTGGTACATAATCCTTCCCCGAAGATATTTCAAATATATGACTCATGTGACATTTTATTCGCGTGTGCAAAATTTTATTTCTTCATTTTTGCAGCAATAAATGGAAGGTTTATCATGGCAATACTTTATTTAATATCGCGGAAATTAACTGTTACTAACATTTCCAGCAGGTGTTTCAAATTTGACTGCGGTCAAGGCTTGGAGTCTGAATTCTTATATCCTCGCGATGCAATGGCCTCGCAATAACCTCGTCCAGGTTTCTCGAAATCAATGGCCCACGTTGACAGGGCCGAAATCCTCTCTACCATTGTGAACCGACGGCATCGGCGATAGGCATCGATGTTTGCCAAACATTGTGCTTATAGGAACTAACGGAGGCCACGGACGGGCCGTGCACGAACGCTTACCTCTTTAATTAGGGTTAAATCGTAAAACGCAGACGCCCGTCCTTGGTAGATCCTTAAGCCTTTGCGAGGGGGAAAATTTGCAAATAGCAGTCGTAAAGTTGATGGATGGAGGGAGGTATGCCTGTCCATACCCTTTACGGTCAAGAGACCGTGGCTAAGTATCTGCCGTTGATTTCACGGACGAGGCTTCCCCGTCTTCCAGTGCAACGCGAATCCACGCAAGCCCGTATACATATAATGTATGTTAATTTCCTAGTAAGCATTATACTAATGTCTGTAGAGAATGCTTTAAATGCCACATAAGTTACCCGTGGATAGTCTAGATGCAGTTCTTAAAATATTGAAATGCAACGGTGATTAGTTTATTTGAAGAGTGTTGACAAAATAGTTAAAGCTCGACACTATTTTTTACCGAATATATAATTATGTATGGCTACATTAATTGAAACATAAATGCCCATGAAAAGGCACATTCAATCTTCTTAAAAATCATATAAGAAGAAAATAAGGCGAGGGCTAATTTATTGCGACACATTCTTTTGACGATAAAGTCTTTCCCATGATATGAAAGCATTGGTGTACTCCACGCCGTTTCGGATTTCAGGGAAATGGAGTCATTCTAATCAAGATTGTTGCCAGGAAATAGAGG
The DNA here is from genome assembly GCA_963932335.1 of Andrena marginata. Lineage (NCBI taxonomy): Eukaryota > Metazoa > Arthropoda > Insecta > Hymenoptera > Andrenidae > Andrena > Andrena marginata. The sequence goes on along the minus strand of OZ010659.1, from coordinate 28,395,321 downwards.
GAAAATCTTCTCAGACGATTAAAATCATTTCTCCATAACTCGAATACAGTACACTTCTATACATTTCTATAAATTTCTACGAGTATTACTTGAATACAAATCTTCGCGAGCTCCCCAAGGAATAGACTTGCCAGAAAGCCCCGTGTACTTTTACTTCCCTTCGTAGTGAAGCAAGCACACCACCAGAATACTTCAGCAGCGACGTCCCAGTCGGCGGAGTCCCTCGGCGTTCAATTAACATCATGGAGCCAAGGCAGCGGGCCCTTGTTCCTCTTATTACCCGCGCTCATGGGGACCAATAACGTTGATCACGCGAGACAGGCATCGCAAGCGGTTATCCGATTGCGAAGAAATCCAAGGGGGAAGTCGTGGGAGATCCATTGGACACGAGCTGCGGCGACGCGGCTGGGAGAGGAGAGACGTTGTTGCGTGTGCGTAGCAGTGCGCGTGCCAAAAAAGAGAGCAACCTGATCTGGAGCAAATGAAGTGCAAATTGAGCAGGCTGTGCCGCGGGAGAGAGGAAAAGTCCGCTCGACCAGCCGCGACCACGTGAGCAAACTCGTTCGGACGTGAGGCGCAACGTGATACTGCTGCGGCATAGGCCGAGAGTAGTGCCATAGTTCCTCTTCTCCTTCGACAACGTCCTCCGAAAATCGGCGGCACATGAGGCCTGCATACTGTCCCTCTTGTTCGTGGGGGCCGCTCGCGTGATCCGTGATTCCAAAGTTTCACCGGAAGAAGACAGGCGTGGAACGTTTTCGAACGCAGTTGGGAAAGGGACAGATGGAACGGGTGAAAAGGATTGAGGAATGGTATGGCCCAGCTTTTTCCAATTAAATTTTGCCACGGAGCCCTTCCCAACTCACTGAAATTTAGCGGAACCCCCAGCTCAATAGTTCTTCTTTTGTATACAGGGCGCTGACACCGCGCTGTCTCAAATTTTACAGTCAGGTGTATGTTTCTCGTTGAATAATTTACACATTTTTTATTTTTTGAACGATTTTATTTAGCTTCATTCCTCTGTCCATTTCTTTGTTTCATTCACATTTTGTAACTCAATTTTAACTCACTTCCATAGATTCAAAATACTTGAAACTTGCAAAACTTAAAAAAATTGCATTCCTTAGAATTTTTAGCTATAACCACAAATCCAACAGACTTGAAATCAGCTTCCCGCGTTCTTCTCGAAAAGGACAAAATGTCTAGCAGCATCACGATTTCCGTAAATACCTACACGATTTATCGAGAAATGATCCATCATATACAAATATTTCAATTTTTCAAAAATTTTTAGTTGCAAAACCCAAAAGTAAAGTAAGGAAGGATATTTCATAACAGCATATGAATCAATTGAGTACAGAATCAACCGTCGAAATGAGCGATTAAACGCAATGAAATATCCGGCCCCACGATTTTATTTTAAGTGACATATCATCATCACAAAAATAATTAGTTTTTAGCTTTTAGCGCATTTTTGATCGAATTAAATAAAATCGTTTAACTTAAAAATATTTTTTTTCTGTAAGTACTTATTTTAATATTCGAATCTTATTATCAGGTAAGCCGAGGGTTCCGTGGAACGAGTTGTGGAGACTTGTGGGTAGAACTGAGAAAATGTTTTGGGAGCAAGTGTCGTGGAGATATTTAAGCAGTAACGCTTTCGAAACAATCAATTGCCAGGGTTAGAAATTTTCTACGTATAAAATACTGTTTATCTTTCTGTTTATATTTCACCCTGTAGGTAGATCGATATTGAACGCCCCTCTTGTCAGATTTGAATGAAGAATGGATGGGTGCCGCGGAATATGAAACGATGAATAAATCAGGCGGCGCCTCGCATCTCCAGTTTCGTTTTAGATACGCGAATAGTAAGCATTTATCTTTACTCCTGCGCCGTAAAAGCACGGTATTCAAGTCGAAACGGGCGTAAAATTTCGGAGGCACACTCTCGCCGGCGTGGCCATTAAAAACCCGGTAGAGAGAAGGACTGCTGATGCGCATAAGAATTTCCTGTCACCGGCGCGAATCTTCGTTTCGGATGATCGTGAAAGTGCGCGCGCGCCCGAAATGCCGGGCCGCATTTTTCGCGCGAATGGGGCTGTAAAAATGAAACGGCCCCGGCGCAATTTATAATCAATGCGGCGGAAGTAATATCTCGCTCGGTCGATGAGTATTGCGGCAACATTTCATGGGAAAATTGTGCATTTGCGGGAACACAAAGATAGCGGCTGCTTAATGATGTGAACTCGACGGACCGGGGCGCTCGTAATTTTCCCCTCGACAAATTTCTCTCGAATAAAAACGTGTCGGTGAACATAAACCCGAAAGATATCGCTGTCTTAACCTTATTCTTCGGGACACATTCGCATATTTTACCATTACGCCGAGGGTATACGTGGAAAAGAGCATCGACGCTCTTGCCGCTCGTAAAATGGCCACAGGAGCGATAGCTTTCAATCTAATCTGGAGCAGAGCAGATGTAATTAGACGGATATCTCGCCGCTAATGTTATCGCTGACGTTGAAAACTTAACATATGCGTAAGCATTAGTCTTCTAAAGTAAGGGTCTAGAAATCAGCCCATTTACCATTTCCACTGACCATGCGGAGAGCGATAATCTCTGCACCGATGTGTTGGAGATAGCAAGGATGTAATCATTAATCTTACGAACTAGAAGTATAGATATTAGTCTACTCAGCATCTCAATTTATTATGCGGGGAACGATCATCTGTTAACTGGGTGACAATCTAGTATCTACAGAAATTTATAAGCACAGCAGCATTGATCGTTCGATCTAAAAATGTGGTAGTTGACCTGGATCTGATTGCTTGACAAATGACGCCGACCACAAGTCAAAAGAATAGGTCAGGATTATTATGCTTCGACTGTGTAAAGAGTTTCCCAACGCCAGGAATTTTATTTCCCATTTAAGGGACAATGTCCCCCGACACGCGACGGCGCGTGCCGGTGTCCTGCCGTTTTTAAAGGGGTGGACAGAGGGTAACCCCTTGAAAAATACAGCACGCCACAAAAAAGGGTGTATTCGAGCGGGTTAAGCAGAAAGGATCGCTGATCACCAATAAAGGGGTACACAGAGCCGGCAATTGCGTCCTGCAATCCTTTTTAACCCCGCCACCGCGACTTAAGCTTCACCGATTGTCGATGAAAGGGTGAACCAAACACTTTGCAACCCTTTTACGACCCTCGTGGACGCTCGCCGAGCGTTTCGAGGAATATTTCCATGGTTAAAGAAGTGAAAGTCGAAGAAGTCCCTTCGCGAGGGGCCATTGGGGGGTCCCAGCCTCACGATCGTTTTATGATCGCGAAGGTGGTAAAAAAAAAAGAACGGCGCAGTTAAAAAGTTGCCTTGGCCCGTCCGGGAGAGGAGACTTTACGATATCCCATCTTCGCGATTTTTAAGCTTTAACGGAGGATTTTCCCTTTGAGCACACCTACAACCCCTTTTACAATCCTTACGGATTTGACCCTTCCTGCCTGGGGGGTTATACTTTTTATGGGTTTATTACCATCGTCCGCCGTGGCGTACCCTCCAACCCCTTGAACCGTAGAAGAGGGGACAGCCTCCGCTAGAAAATATGGTAGTTGGGAGGGGAAAAAATCCTGCGGTTTCCAGCTATATTGCTATATTGCAGTGTTACCCCTACCGAACGACCCCCTGGCTACCCTTGCGCGCTGCCCACCGTCATTTTTTCCGTCCACGAGCCAAACGAGTGGCTTTATGGTGGCCAAATCCTTCCAGCTGAAAGTGTTCAAAGTGCCATCTCGTGATGGCCGAGCGTGTCGTTGGTGGGACCCGCTTACCTGTTTCTTTAATGCCTAGATGGTGTCGAAGCCTTTTTTACGACTGCGACGCGGGCTTCCTGCGTTTCAGCTTCGATGTTTATATTTTGCAACCATTCCCTTTGCGTTGGTACATTTTAAGACGTTCTTTGTAGTGTTTAACGCAATCGTTTTAGAGGAGAACGAGTTCTTTCATCCTCTCATGGTTCCCTTAATATTTCCTTAATCTTTCCTTCCTTTCTTCTGCTTTTCTACTTAATTAATCGTGTTAAATGTCACGTTGGGTTAGATAGTAGAGCAACCGTTATGCTGAACTATGTACCTACTACTTAGATCGAATTCCACTTACACCCAAATCGCCCGTGATTTTCAGTAAGATAGGTGTTCCTATACGCGACTGGACGCAACGTCAAGAATTTCCAAGTCGATTTTCTCGAAAATTAAGCGCGATATAAAAAAAAGTTACTCTTACTTTTCTACTTATAAGAAGTAAATAAGTCGAGAAAGAGAAATAAAAATTTTTGATATTGTGCTTCATTTTCGAGAAAATCAACTTTGAAATCCTTAACGATGCGGTCAGTCGCGTATAGGGAAATCTACCCTAATGAAAATCACGAGGGATTCGAGCGTAAGTGGAATTCGCCCTTACTAATGACGTCGTTTATAATATAACGAAGACTCGTATGGTGATGGTTTAGACTTTAGACTTTAGATACACCCCGAGAAATATTCACGTGCAGTGAATGAGACCTTTGGTTTCTATCTTCAATTCCATCCAGTGGAATTAGGTTATCTTTGATCAGCCCTGTCGATTTGGTATCTTCATCATTCCAGTTACGTTGTCACAATCAGACTTGGGAGCTCGAACTACCTAGCGCGCTATATTTCAGTTTCGATTCGTCCACCAATCTCCTCTTTCCCCATTGTGATTTCCAACGTATCACCGCCAACGTATCCGTGGCATTTCGATCGCGTCTCACCTTTCCTGACAAAGGATGCGCGCGTGTCGTTCAATTAGCAAGGATCGCTTTGCCTGTCGATCATTTATTTTCCGTCGTTACGAGGCGTACAGCGCTTAGAAAGCCTTTTTTCATTCCGCGGAATTCCGACTCGGATAGCCGACCCGTCGAAATGTCACGCTGAAACGTTCGATTGCGTCCTCAGCCAGCTGGAACTGTATTTCACGGGGAAAAAAGGTGGCTCTCGAGGTTGGGGGATTGCAAAACTGTTCGGGAAGAGTCGACGTCGTTTCAGTGGATGTATCGCCGCTTGTAATTTGCGCCCACGCTGTGTAATCGACGCGACTTGTGCATCTCGGCTTAACGCGCCTCCAAGGCGATGCTATCGAACCCGCAGTTAGAGAATCGCGTGGAATTAAACGCTACAACGAGTTAGTTTGTTCAGCACTCTCCTTGATGAACCATTAATTTCTTAACCGACGAGGAGAATTCTTTTTGGTACCGGAGATACTACTATCCTAGTTTTAAGATTGTTATTTTATACATGGATGTTGGTTGTTTCTTTCAAAGACAACTATTAAATAAATGGTAAATGGAGTGCTATATTGACTTGGGACTTTATACATTTATTTAATTCAAACTTTCATGTGAAACTGTCATAGGCATTTTAGTATTGAGAAATAAGTAAAGGGATGAAATACTTGTTACGGAAATGAATTTGATCTCAGCTAAGCAGAAGATGTAAGAAGAAAAATAATACTACTCTATGACATTCCCAAAAACACACACAAAGAGAAGTAATAGGCGAGATTCTGAAATTTAAAGTTCTTAAGTCTAATCCTGAGACTAATGACAAGCTACAAATAAATACAAATAATTACAAAATCAAATAAAATGAAATACAAAAACCTAACAAAAACAAACGCATCACAACAGGCACGTTCAAACTTACCATGAGTTTACAACATAGCACTAATCCATATAATTATTCAAAATATATTAATATGACAAAGAAAAACAGAAAATCAAAAATCAACCTAATCTATGTACACATTTGTGTGGGAATATGCTTAATTAATTGTTATAATATTATGATATCCTAAACTGTGAGATGAATGTGAAAGTTGATATTATATCGGGAAACTTATCTGAGGAAGCTATGCATGGCAATTGTGGATCGTTTTGATGTCATGCTACTATGGTGGAGGATTAAATAAGATATCGACTAATCTCTTTTTAATTTTGTTTATGTTTTATTATTATTTTTTTATGTTTTATTATACATCTCTGTAAATAGCGATGAAGGAGTATAAGCATTTTTACCAGCGTAAGGTTCTATTTACAGCCCCACTTCCTTTACAAGCGGGAGAACGTGTGCTCGCTCAAAAGCGTGTCTAGAAAGTGTGGGCTCCTTTCTATGACGTACGTGATATCCCCTAGCTTGGATTTCCATACATAATCACGATCACACCGATCGACAACCGTTCGCCTCATGGGAACGCGAACCGAGCTACGCAACAACGTCATTACGAACTCCCACGTGCGACTTAATAAAAATATGGCTCGATGATTAATTGGGTGGCCACCTCTTGAACCGTCTAAATTGAGAAATATCACAAAAATCAACGAACAGAACTTCGGTACATTCCAATGTACGTTCAGGGATACTTGATTACAGTACTCATAAATATCGTTTCCCTTTTTCCTGTCGAACTTGCGTAATACAATCACCAATAGGAAAAAAGGTACCTGCTTTTTTATTTTTACAATAACATCAAGGATACCTTCACGTAATTGAGTAGTGATCGATGATGGTTTCTGACAAGGTCCTCGCAACTTTCCTCTACATCTTCTGATGAAGTCAAAATTATAAACCGTCAGAGTCATATCATACTTCTACAAACAATATTTCTAACACTTGATTGTCCTTTAGATAAAGGGACATTTCCTACATAAAACTACACCTCTACCTTTCTTTCTCTTCACACCATAGAAATTACATCGCGTTTCTAGAGATACACTTGACTTTTAATTTAAGGGTCCAGCCACTAGTATGACGAGCGGTGGCCCACTGAAGATTTAATCTTAGGGGGAATCGACTTGAACGGATAAAAATATTTTTAATGCAAATTCAACAAAATTCATTAGGTGATTACAAAAATTTATTTAAAGAATAAAATCCAGTTTTCTTCTTTTTTACAAAGCCCCTTCAGGACCCTGGCACCTCCCAAAGAAAAAGGAATCAGGAGATTCATGTAACCGCGACAGAAGTAATTCAAGAGCTTTGTAAAAAGAAAAGAAAACTAGATTTTATTCTTCAAATAAATTGTTATAATCACCTACCGAATTTTATTGAATTTGTAGGTATTTAAAATATTTTTATCCGTTCAACTAGACTCCCTCTAATTGTAAGATTAAATCCTGAGTACGCCACTGAATTCCATTTTAATAGGAGGTAGTGGAATTACACTACATTGAAAGAACTCTCACGCAACAGCACGCAAGAGCTCCTTTAGAATCTATTAACCACTGGGCCCCTCAATTAAGGGACAATCTACTTCTCTGGCGACGTTTTATCAAGCATCTACGTATTACCCACGCGAAAGCGTGCAAGTGACGAATTCTACTAACCCGTGTTTCCTAAGGCGCGGGAAATCGAAGGCTAGAAATCGAGGGAGAAGTAACGGGAGAGTGTCGAGCAATAAGAAACGCGGTCGGTCGCGCGACACGGAGTCCCGGTCGCTGTTGCCCGGGCGACACGGTCGAGTGTTCCCCTGCAGTAAAAGTAATTCGCACGTCCTGCTATAAAGCGGCGCCCAACAATAAACTGTTTACAGAATTAATTTTACTACTTGAATGACGACCGACAACGAGCGTCGCCGCGTTCAGGTAGAAAAAGAAAGTTCCGAGGGCGGCACGCTGACACGTTTAATGCCCCGCGCATTCAATGGACGCGTGCACCTTATAAAATTCTTACTTCGGATTTTCCTACGGTATATAAACTGGCGGCACGTGGAAAGATTCTAATGGCCCGCCTCACCCACGTGACTATTCGTGGACATACGCTTTTGTGCGCGAACTGCGAAGAAGTGTCTCGAGAGCGGAAGTGCATGGAAAGAGAAGTATTCACAGATATAAATACAGTTGCGATGCTAAAAGTGGATTGATGCTATCTTCTATTAATCCCACATTTAAACATCGATATTTATGCTTTCTATTTCTGCATCTCCTTCACTCCTGTGTTTCCATTTCTTTTGTGAACTGCACATTCACTTGAGTGATATCACAGAATTAACTTTCACCCGAACCAAGGGTAGTATAAGTAAAATTTATGGAAAGATTCCCGCTTATTTTTGCATAAATAGTGATAGTACAATCGACCACGTTCGACATCCTCTAGCTTTCACAGTAATAAACGTAAAACGATTGGCAACGCGGTGACTGTTAATTTCTAAACGAGCTACACGAAAGTGTCATGCTTTCTCTAAATCTGGCCCGAGTGACGGTCAAAATCCCGGCTACCATTAATAACAAAATAAAAGAAGGAAATACATATTACACAGTTAATGAGTTTGATATACACTCCACGAGACAGATTCGCAGCGTCACTCTTTGGAACTCTCCTGAAATTGAAACTTCCTGACCAATATCAATCCTCGGTCCCCCGTAAAATCATTATCGGAATTGAATCTCCCCGAACAGGCGACGCTGAATAGTCTCGCCAGGAAAAATGATTAACGATTATTCAGAAATAATTGGACCCTTCCGTGGAACGTTGTTCTCCATTCATCCTTTATTCCAGCACTCCTCCCTCCTCTCGCGGCTTCCCTCCTCGTTTTGATCGTTTTCTCGATCGCGAGCGGCTCTAATGAAACTGACATTCCGAAACAAGGAGGGTCCCGGAGAGTGGTCGCGCGTCGCGACGCCGCCGCGGCCCTCCGGGGACGTGAAATAGGATTTCGTCTTCGTTTGCCGGATTAATGCGCGCGGCCGTTTAATCCGACAATATTAATGACCGTCGATTCTGCCGCTCCCCGGCTCCGTTCACGATTCAAGGATCCCGCGTTCCTTTTTAGAAGGAAACGAACGGCGAGGAGGAGCGCGAGCAGGCATCCCCCGGACTGAAAGCCTATTCAGTGGCCTGGCTTACGCGGCTCGACGACTACCGGAGTTCCACCGGCTGAAATTAATCGAGGTCTTATCATAATAATTTTATTCAACCGGCCTGAAAGAGCGTCTAGCCGCCGCGAGGATTTCCAACCGGGGGGGAACAGTCGCCGTCGTTTCTTCTTTTTCTTCGTTCCCGCGAGCGGGATTTGAATTTATCTGAAAGGGAGGTTTGGAAAGGGGACAAACTGCTCCCTCCCCTGCCCTTCGTGGCCCTCTGAGCGATTCGTGGGATTCCGTGGAACGCATCGAGCGACAGGATTGTGTCGCATTCAATGGCTGAATCGTGTTTTTACCGTGATTCGAGACCGCTTGACGGTCTCAGGAATATTATTATGAAAGTCTACGCGGAGGAGGGGGTACTGATGAGTCTTCTAAGTGATAACTTCACTGGATGCTCTGTGATCTTCACGTTGGGATGTTGGGAACTCGAGGTCTTTGATTCGACGTTTCTGTAGAGGAATGATTTGCTGAGATGTCTCATTTTCATTGAGTGCAACTTGGGGTATTCGTAGGGTAGATGGAATTATGGTGCACGTTTAGGGGCTGAATTTTTTAAAGTTATTTGCAATGTTTTGGGTAGGTATTAGAGCTGTAATAATTTGAATATTCGAATATTTTGAATAATTTCGAATCCAAATAGGCACTAGAATCTTTTTATTTCTTCACCCGTCCTAATTTTTCGAATCTCAAATTCGGATATTATAAGATTCGAATACTCTTAATCATTCGAATCTCAAATTTGAATATTCGAATATTCGAATACTTAAATTATCCGAATATTTCTTACAGTCCTACTAAGTAGGTATGTTACGACTCCAAGTTATTTCAAATTTTATTAATTATTTATGGCCGATAACCACATTTTCGATCGCATATTATTAATAGTGACACTAATTGTTTAGAAACTCCTATTTATCATAAAATCTCAGTGTTCCGATGCTTTTAGTATTTACGCTTTGAGATTTTTTAGAATATTTCTGTAGGCTACGATATTCACATCGGTGCGAGGATTGGGGGACGGTTTACGGGTGTTTGGGATATGATCATTCCCGCGACACACGAACAACCATCTCAAAGAGCTTTCCGCTCGAACATACTTTCCACGAACGCGCGATTTACCAGAAGCGTATCGCGGAAACGTTTCCATCTCATAAATACAAGGTGCGCAAGTCCTCTGTTCTTCTGCAACGATCGCCGCAGCATAATATCAGCCAACAACCTGGGAACATTACACGCGTTTCACACGCTTCGTGTGCCCGCCGCGGCGACCAAAAACGGCTGGGCTGGTTCCTGAAACGACACGCTGGGACGCCGTGTCCTACCAGTGTTTCTCAATTTTCTAACATCAAAATACATTCAAAATTCTCTGCTCTTTGCCTCAAATAATTCTGCTTCGTATTTTGAAATTTTTTGAGTTTAAATTTCAAGTAAATGACAATAACTATAGGTAGAAAATATTTGCAAAGGGGATGACTGAATGATCCGATACAAGCAGACCTATATTCACCCCTTTACTGTCTTCCTTTCAAGAAACATGCAGTGAGTCACAAAATTCTGAATTTACACATTATCAGACTATACCCACCAGAATTACAATATTAATAATAAGATTAGTGATTTGATTAAATTTTTTTATATATTTTTAGATTTATTTATTCTATAATTGTCATGGGGGTGCAAATTTATGGTTGAAATTGAATAGAGGAATAATATTGAATTATTTTATTTTATTAATTCATTAAATTCCTTTAAATTTGTTATTTTTTAATTCAATTACACTTCCTTATTTAAATAGTTTAATTAAAATTTTGATTTGTAGGATCACAGATGTAATATTATTATATTTGCCTACCATTTCAAATTCAATAGGGTATATAAAGATTTACTGATAGTAGAATCTCCAACCAAAATAATCAGGAGTCATTTCTCCAGGACCCATTTGATCCAGAAAATTTTCAACATTCCTACGATTTCAACACTGTATGATATCCAAAAAGTGGAAGAGGATTCCTTCAGTTGGGAGACGCTGTCGCGATGTTTCACCCCGCGGAAGAAGAAGTCGATGGCGTAGAAGCAAGGGGGAGGGGAGGATGTGATGCGGTGGCGTACGTCGGGACGTATCTAATCGACGGCGCGTTATGTAAATTTTATTGCGCCGCTTTACAGTATGCCGGAACAGGGGAATTTATCTCGGCGTGGAAACGCGCGACTCGCGCGAGAGTTACAGTCCGGGTTCGATCGGTTACAGGTGTGTCCGATTGCTGTGCCCGGGCTCCGAATGGAAATTGATCGATTATGCTAACGGCCGGCGCGGACGCAACCGGCGAGGAAATAAAAGAGGGACTCGGGTTGTGCGCGATTAGAGGCGCGGTTAAACCATAGTGGTAAGCCAAATTGATCCTACGCGGATATTCCAGCGAGTGTGGGTGAAGGAAAATGCTTTCCAAAGAGAAGGGTGGGAGCATTTATGTTTGGAGGTTGAGCGCTGAGAAGAAGTTGGAGAAAAGTATCTCTGCCGACGCTGCGAGCTGCAAGAATTGAGGATTGATACTTTTTTGGGGGGTTTTAAATGAAATCGAAACGCAGAATTGGAGCTGTATTAGCCTTTGCGTACGTTTCCAATAGTACCAGTCAATATCATTTTTTCCCGCATTTTTTTACCAGAGATCGTAATAGCAGGTATATGTAAAAAACAGTATTTGACAGGTAATACAGTATAATAGCAGGAAAAACAGTATAAGTTGAATTATGTCGAAGAATGTGACGAAGAAAATAATATTTCATCTCAAGTTAAACAGATTCACTTTTATTTTTTTTGTGCATCGAAGTTAAAAATAAAATTTCCTTTGCTCAATTATTGGTAATTTAATTAAAATTTTGTATTTTTGTTGTACTTTTTTTTCGAATATGAAGTATATTGTGAAAGTTCAATGGAACGAGACATATTTTATCAACACAAACTTCATGTCCAAAATTTAACACCTGAACTTACATAGCACTTTAAATATCCTAAGTGTCTTCCTGCAAAACTAAGAATTCTAATTTAGTGCAGTTCACAATTATTAGAATACCTACTCTGTATGGAATAATTGTGAAAAACCTTGTAGATTTATTAAAGAACTGTAACAACTTTTTAATTTATTTGGTATTTCAAATGGTAAAAAAAAAAGAAAATGTCACATTTTTCGCACATAGAGCAGGTGTCCTAATATTTACGGGCGACAGTGTGTATACACAGACCTCAATATTCTTGATTTCTAACGCTCGCTTACTCCGCGGTTCAATATCATAACCGAGGTCAATATTTTGACGATTCAGGCAATGGGGTGGGAACGCTGCCCACCACCCAACTATTCCTGATTGAAGGAGCGTTATCCTGTAGCTTCTCAGCGCACTATAATTTGAACAGTGTTTATTTTAAAGTATTATATCTTTTCAACTGGGCTTCAAGCAGAGATGGGCAAAACATTATTTGAAATATGAATGTTTTGCTGTACAGAAATCTCGTACAAATATTTTTATTTCAAATAATTTTTTTGCCCATCTCTGGTTTCAGGTATGCGGATAATTAGACATATCCACGAAGAACTTTTCTTTTATATTAATCCTTAAATAGGAGCACTGGCAAAATCGCACAAGTAGGTGCATGGGATCAGTAATCGCTCCAACTTTCTTTATAAAGGTGGAATCAGGCGGCAAGTGAATCGACGAGCTTGCTCGGCTGGTCCAAGTTCGGCAAGTCAGCTTGGCAAGCTTCAGTCGGTGATCCATGACCGATCAGACGGCACGTGGGTTCGGCGATTCACCCGTCGTCTGATTCTACCTTAAGAAGAATCCAAAAGAACCTGCTGACCCCATGCGTCCACTTGTGCAATTTTCGACTTTGCCAGTGCGCCTACTCAAGGGTTAATAGAGTTGAATACATCTCCTTACTCACCTTACTGGATCTGTTTACCTTTCATCAAAAGCTCGATTCAGTAGTAACTTCCAGTTGCCAATTCAGACGCCTCCACCTGCCATAACCTCTAGCACTTAATGAATCCACGATCACACAAAAATATAATACTTTCCCACATCTGAGAAACGTATATCGCTCCCAGCTACTGTTATCGCGCCGAGTGTCTCAACAGAAATGAGCGCCGGTTATAAATGGCATGTCAACCAACACGCGTTAATTAATCACACCGAACGGCAGCGTTTTCCTCGCGTACAGGTTTCTCATTATCCATCCTGCCCTTCGAGATTCGCCCAACGGTCGAAGGTATTCCCGAAAAAAAGGCCCGAAGCCCGTGAATTCAATTACGCCGCCGGCTGAAGGGCCCCGCGCGATCGTCAATTACATCAGTCACGTGACGACAACGAGTCCTTTTTTTTTTCTTCTCCCACCCTCCCCACCCCTCGCTACCCGTCTCCTATCCTTTCTTACGAGCAGTCTTTTTCACATAATTCCAATTATCTACGCAGGGGCTGAGACGCGTTCGCTGGCGCTCGCCAGCGCATTAATTAGCGGAAGCTTCCTCGAGCCTGGCAAAAAACTTTTCGTAAGGAGTCACGACGTTTTGTCGAGCCCCCCGGGACAGCGCGCCAGGATTACTCGTTCGTCCTTTTACCTCCCCATTCGGTACCCTCGATTCTCACCCCATCCAGGCGAACAGGTTTCCTCCTGGGGCCGGGAGAAGAGCAGCACAGTCTCCCGTGGAAAAAAAGCAGACTCCCGATGCTCCTTGGCGCATTTCCACCCTCCCCTCCTGTGGTTTCGGTTCGTTAATTTCGTGATAGGTCCGCGTTAATTGTGGGTAGCGAGCTGTCTAATAGAAATAATATGGTAATTCGGAGGGGGGAAAGGGTCGCGACTCGTCCACCGCTGGAAAACATGACGGAAGAGATTCACCCGGGGGTTGTTTATTCTCCCGTGTAAATATTGGCGCAAGGGGTGGCCCCAGCCGCTCGCCGGAGATGCTAATTGCCTGGAAGCAAGGCGGAATGTAGATACGTTGCCGGGTCGAGCACGGGGACACCGTGATTGGACACGCAGAGAAGTCGTTGGGAAACGTTGATTGCATTGTTTTTTAATCCCGCGATGTCGTGAAAGGATTTCGCTGGCGCAACGACGATCGATGATTGATTGAGATGCCGTGGATGATGGACGAGCTCCAGCCTTCCACTCTAACGTTTTGATGGAAAACATGAACTGCACTGATTTTTACGAAACTGCGCGTTGCTCGTGCTCTGTGTGGCTAGCAACCATCGTTACTTTCCCTAGGAATGCTCTGTCCGCAAGATTGCTGGCTGATGAAGGAAACTTTGAGTGTTAACTCACATATTTCCGCCTTCGTAACAAAGTATGGTGAACAAATACAGGGACTTAGAGGATAGTATTCTTTAGTCTTTTGTTTTGTTCCATGGAACGATGGGTATACTCTCCATGATTGGGTCCAATGTTACGGTTAACATTGAACTGCCAGTCTGAATCGTGGTAGCACTGCTTGAGGGACCTGAATAGAGAATGCGCAGACTGCACGACCCAGGACCCAACTTCAATTAATGGTCACATAAAGATTGCGCGGAGCTGTCTCAATCGGGCGGAATTAGAATCTATTCTACTTAATTGGATATTGTGGCTCGTGTAGTGAATCACAACGACTGACTTTCGTTCCGTGAAAATCGTTCGGCGAACGAACCACGAAGGGAGACAGATGATATCGATTTACTAGGGAGCTTCTTCTAGGACCTAGCTAGAACATCAGTAGTACGAATTTGGATGTCGTATTGAACAAGATACGTACACATATGTTACGTTTGAAGTTTTAAAATATTGCTTGAGGGGGTGGGGGTTAAATAAATCTAGCCCCCACCAACTACCAATCAGAGTTTTTTGTTATTAATTTTTTAACAAACAGTTGCGAGTTACCCAGGATGATGATATTGACAACACCAGCATCAACTCATAAAAGCCCGAAAGAAATATTAAACTTTTACCATGAACTGTTGGTGAATCTTAGGTTTTAACTCTCCAGTGAGAACATTATTTGGGGCTTTCACCAACGTTGATCGGTAAATCTTATCTTTTACCGGTAAATCTTAAGATATTCTGTTTTTTTTTCAGTAAGTTATTCACAAAACTCGAGGCAAGTCTTTTAAGAATTATAATAATTCTTGTGCTGTAGCATAATACCAACGTGATAAATGGCTATGGCACCGCCAGAAATTGAGATGTCCGGTACTTGGACAAACTTTTTCAGGTCAGAGTTCATTTCAAGTAGTATCAATCTTTCATAATGTTCTTTTAATCTCCGAAACAATCTTTCGAAATGTTCAGTTAAGTCTA
Organism: Andrena marginata; assembly: GCA_963932335.1. NCBI lineage: Eukaryota > Metazoa > Arthropoda > Insecta > Hymenoptera > Andrenidae > Andrena > Andrena marginata. The sequence continues at coordinate 28,380,062 of OZ010659.1, read as the reverse complement.
TCTATACATTTCAATGATAATGTAGACAATTCAGTACATATTCCATGTAGAAGCCACACACTGAACTCCACTCGTCAGACTTAAGTAACACACTTAATATTCGAAAGCCTTGCTTCAGCTACCGGCCTTAATACCCGTTGTCAGTTCTTGCAAAAAAAAAAGGAGACAGAAACTGTGCCCTTATCCGTGTGCTTCTTCTTTTCCCATGTCTTGCCCTGTCCACTCGCGTGCAGTACACGCACCCTTATCACGCCTCGTTCAATTTACAACTTCTCCATATCCCTTCCATCTTCCGCGCGTACCCTGGATGCTCACTGGAGCGAGCACCGTGAAAGTAACACTTCATCGAAGATCCAGCGCGTGCACTCGAAACGTCGATCTTAAAACACCATCAGGACGAACGCGCAAGAACGAACCGACACGTCCGTCGAGCAAAAAAGAGGATTCATTTTAATAATGATGTAACCGCGCACGGAGAATTGGAAACCGATCGGCCACATATTACCATAAATTAAACGGTCATGTCTGTCGAAAAATGATTATCGTAAATTGATTCGCACGGGGACCAAAAGCCGGACAAAAACTGCGTCGGCAATCTCTGCCGGGGTATCCAAGGCAGCGGCGTGTAATATCAGAACGTCCGAGCGATAATCAAATTTTACGGCCGAGGAATGTAAAGCTCGAAAATTACCCCAAACGCTCGGCAAATTTCGCGAACTCTCCCTCTGTGTTTCTCCAAGGAAATGGCCCCCATTCGCCGTTCTCGCCTCTCTATTGCCTCACACTGGGCGTACAGGGTATCCAAGGATCGTAATGACCACCCGAGTAGCCCCTGCCACGAGGAATCGATCTCTTCGCCACCTGTTCATCACAGCCCGCCCGCCACCTACAATCAACGACAGTCACGGGCTAACGAAACGATTATGCAGATTACGGGAGGGGCCGGTGCTCGGTGACGGGTCATACATCGAGCGCGTGCACGTGGTGACACCGTAATTTGCATCCTCGAATCGTGTAATCTTCCAGTTTAAGCGTTTTTAACGATTCACCACCCTTCCACGTTCCCCGCGGTCGGCTCGCCGGTCGCCCCGCACGCTTCGCGACCGCGCCGCGTCTTGCCCGCTCGAACGAGCCGCGAAGAGCCTCCGCTGGCTACTGGGTGGTCGGCATAAATTCCCCTTTTCCCGCCCGCGAATTATGCTAATACTGGGAATTACGAAGTGTATAATTGATATTTATAACCGGCGACCGCCGTCGGCGTTCGGCCACAGAGGGGCACGTATTCCCGAGGGTGTAGCTCCCCGCGTGTTTGTGTAATTGCGATGCCAGGAATTCTTCCGCAGCTCGCCCTTTCAGATGCGTATTAGATTCGTCCTGCGGTCGTTCGATTTTTGTCGGCGCCTCTTGCCTTCCCGGCCGCCGCGTCTCGGTATTTCCCTTTTAATCGCGCTTATCCTTTCGCGGCGATTCAATGAGCATCGATGGGCCGGATGCTTCGGGCGAACGAGGGTCCTTAGTGGAACAATATTCCGTTTTCGATGGGATGACGGGGCGGTGATTAATAAAAGTGGAATGCGGGGAATGCTGGGGTCCTGTGCCGCGTCTCGCCAGGTATTTTCATTTCCACCGTCATGATTTTCGAGGATCTTGCGGTGCCCCTCGTGAGGTGGAGTGTCTCTGAGATGTTTCCTTTCTGAGCTACGTCGTTCCATGTATTTTTTCAGCTTAGCAGATGTGAGAACTCTATCAGAACTTATTACTCATCTCTCAGCTACAAGCAGGTAATCTTTTGCTGCTCCAGCAGCTCTGTCTCACTCTTTATATATAAAAAAATCTCTAACTGTCGTGTTCCAAATTCCTTCGTTCCACCCACATCACGAGCCACCCAAAGCGTCTTCATTTCCAAGCGACAAAATTCCGTCGCTCTCACCCACACGGTTCCCAAGGCTAATTAGCAGGGGCAAAAGATTAATACCCATTTTTTCGAATTCGTGGGCACACAGGGACAAACGGTGACGATGTAAGAAACGTAATTGAACGCCGTGCCTCGAAACGGCACCGACCCGACGGGCGCAGAGGCGAGCGCGCAACGTCTAGCGCGGCAATTAAAAGCAAACGAGTCGTGTTTATTTTCAGCCTGCTCTAATTAGAAGGGCGCTCGGGAATGAACGGAACGACTCATTGCCGCGTATACCGGAACAGGCTGACTCACATGCCGGCGTTTCGATTTACGAGCCGTTTCGCGCGCCGGTTTCTTTTCTCCGCCGTCTTCGGGTGACGTCACTCGGTGGCGTCACCGTCGTCATCGCGCCTCTCGGTTCCCACACTCGATGACCTTACTAACCCTACGTCGAATGGAGCCCTACGGGGCCAGACTCGGCGCAGATGACTCGGACCCAGCCTCCGAGGAGTTCGTCGACTGGCGAGAACGCCTTTTTATCTCTTGACACGGCGTCTGACGCGCAGGAATGCGTATTTCGAGGTTAGGTTGCGAATCTACTCTTGTCGTCGGAGAGTTACCTACTCTGTTTTGCATTCTGGGTATTTTTTCTGAGGGGTCTAATTGAAATACTGGTGACTGAGGGTACTTCCAACTTTATTATATACGTATAGGATGACCACGGTAACTGTAGACAAAGTATTTGAAGGATAAGGGGAAAAACAAGGAATGTCCATTTTTAGTGATTCTGAGACTTATATAGGATTGCCAACCGTACTATGCTATACAGTATTGTATACTTTTGTCTAGTGTACTATATACTGTTAGAAAAAGATATAGTCCGCAAGAATACTATATTTCCGATACATCGGTAAAATTCTACAATTTGCACTTATTTCTTTATTTTATGGCAACATCAAAACTTTAATTTGCGAAATTAAACTTTAACAGGGAGGAGGTTTTCTATAATGAATGTGAAGTGGCGGGACGAGAGAAACAAAGTCAATCTATCTCAATCTATATCTAGGTTTTTTACTGATGGACTAAAATATTAAAACTTGATTTTATCAATAAAGCTGTTTTGTGGCATTCCTTGTGTTTCTCTGTGGCTCTCTCTCTCTCTCTCTCTCTTGGTCAAAGAGCTGCTTCAGAACTCAAGGATACGTGACAAAAGCTTTACTCAGGTTCCCCGTTCTCTCCATAATATCCCACAAACACTCAACGCTGCGCTAGAACCCCCAAGAGAACCATCAAGACCTCCCAAACTTCAAAAAGCAGCCTGCATATCAAGATTACATCCCATTCAAAGCTCCGTCCAAGATCCTCCACATTGCATCGTCATCTTCTAGCCTTTGAATCCTCCAGCTCTCCGACGGGGAACGTCCAGTGGACGTTCGCTGACGTGAAACCGATAATTCACACCGGTTGCACAACTGTTTAGAAAACAGACGTAGGAGCTTGCCCGGCGCGAGGGCATCGTCGGCCGACGCAGCCGGCACTAATTTAATATTCTCCTTCCTCAAAACGACAGCCGTGACAACGGGGCCCGCGTCGAGTCACGACGCAGAAACAATTCTCCATGGAGCGGGACAGGCCCCGGCACGCGGCGCGGACTGATCGCCGCGACGATATCTGACACTTTCGCGCCGTAGTCACCGCGTCATTCTTCTCCCCGTCAACGGGAGACAATGACTACGGCGGAGAGAAGTAAACGAGGCGAGACAGAACCGCGGCCCCGCGGCACCGGAGGCGATAATTCCGCGGCTACGTCTTACCTCCGGGTGAACGGTGACTGACACCAATCCCGGCACTGTCGTCCAATAGTTATGTTAACGTCGCTGGCGAGCCGGGATGAATAATTTCGATTACTGGGACACGATGATGGATATCGACAACAGCTTGGGAACGAGCGTACATCGAAGAAGCTTTTCAGGGGCCAAGGAGGCGCATTTGTCAAACGAATGTTAATTCCACGCGACTCCCCGCTCGGCGTTGAGGAGAAGATTGAGCGTGGTTCGTGGATTCGATGAATACGGAGCCGGGGAAGCGGAGATACTTGTTGTTGAGACCGGGGATGGGAGATATGACGAGCGTGTCGTCTTTGGGCGGGGGAAAAAAAATGACAGATAAAAAGGGAGGAGGGAACGTTGGCGCGATTCTGCAGGGGCGACAGAAAAGGAAGGCGAATTCGAGGGACGGGTGAATAGAGTGGAGTGAACTGGCGGGTCAAGGGAGGTAGGCGCGCGAACGCTTATACACTGTCGCGAGCTCGTATTAACTTTAACGAGTGACGGCCCACGCGACGGTTCGACGGGTCGAAGGTCAACCAGACGTGAGAATCTCCGTGAATTCTTCATTTTCGTGGCCTTCGGCACGCCGACACCGTGAAAGCTGGCATTCACGCCTCCCGGCGGTATCACTTGGTCCCTGATCCTCCTTAGAAATTGAAATGAAGGGAATGGTACCGCGTGCCTATTATTTCGCGCGACCGTGGGCGGTGCGATTCAATGGGAACGATCGATGGAAAGTTTGTCGTAATGGTATTTGTCTGGAAGAAATTCTCGTACTTCCGCGAACACTTGCTCTTTGGCCTTCCATCTGGGGGAGGAAAGTGGAATAACATTACCATTTTCATATTACACATATTTAGTGCCAGGATTTCTGATTTATTCCTGATTCAATACGCATCGATTGACACGCCAAAGGTGACGCAGTCTAAAGAAACAACAGAAGACCTGTTAAAATTAATATTCATAAATCGTTATTTAATCCCTTGAATGGTATTACTGTAAACGAGTTGTTTCGTTACTAAAATCATACATCCCGGAACTTTCGGAATTGATAGTTATAACCTTCATTAAAATTCTGGCACAGGATTAAATGAAAAGTGGGCCAAATGGCCAACGACTAACCAGAGGTACCCCAGTGAATGAACAGGTTAAACAATGGTCAGGTTTTCAATGTATTTAGACGATTTTGTGTAAATATTTTTTCATTCTCCAATTGCAATAATATTACTGTTTTGGTACATTACTACTTAGTCTTATAAGATCATAAGTAAAGTAAGAATGCATGAAGACTTAACAAAAGCGTCAAATTCTTAGAAATCCCTTATTCATACAGTATTTTTCGTTATGGGGTTATACCCAAGCAGGCGGCCGAAAAAAGGCGAATGTTTGTGATTTTTTTGAAAAAGTGAAAGCATATATTTTTACACAACTTTTTGCGCTTAAAAGAGCAACAATTAAAGAACATTTGATAATTTTTTCGTAGAAAAATATTTACATTTGGTTTTGCAAAACCAAATTTTTAAAAAGGTTTCTTGGATGTCGGTTGTTATTTTATTATAAACGTAATACGTTAAATTCCGATGTAAACTTCAACGTGAGGTGAGCATGATAGGGGTTCATTTTTCGTATTATACGAGCAACGTTCATTCACTGTAGAAGTGAGATAGAAATTCCCCGAAAAGGTTGAACCACAAAATTCCTCGATTCCAAGGGTCAAACTTGCTCGCTGGATATCTAAATTCGTGCTCCGTGGTCCAAGGCGATTCCGCGGACTCATAATTACTGGAGCACGGCTCAAAGAAGCAATCGCCCGGCTGCGCCGTCTAAGAAGCCACTGATTGCAATGGTGTACCTTGTTAAACGCGCTAACGAGCGCACACGTGCGCCAGTTTTGTTCGTTATCGTGAAAAAGAACGATTTGGACCGGGTGCAAACGCGTCGTCCGCTTTCATGACCAGCGGCGCGGAGGAACGGAAGCCCCGACTCGTCTCTTCGACGACTCCGTTCCACGTTCCCTCCTTCCTTTTTCATCCTGCCCGGTCCGAGTGGAGTAGCCGCGGCTTGGCGATGATTACGTATATAAAAATGTAATTTCTCACCGTGCACGGGCGAGGACGACGCGTGTGGTCTAGCGTGTGTGGCCGGGGCCGAAATTTACGATTAAAAATCGACGACACGGTGCCCCCGGGGTCGTAAACCCTGATGCCCAGCCACCAGCTCCTTACAAAGCGATCGATTTGTCATTACGAAACGTTTCCACAAAGATACCAGCGTACTGTCTGTTCTCTCCGTTCCCCTTATTCCGTTCTCTCCTTCTCCGCCTCTCTATCTATCTCTGTTACTCTCCCATTGATTTACGGGAGTCAGGTCGGCCCGTTTAGTAAGATTGTGTAAGGCAGTTAATCATTCTGGCCCAATGGTAACCCTTTACCCAGGCCGAATTCAGACTTCCGGATGAACGTATGATTATCGGCTTTCCTCTTGATTGAACCTGCCCGGCCTCGTGTACTCTCCTCGCTCCGCTGAACTTAGAATTCGTGGTTGCGGGCCTTTGAGATTTTACCGTTCTTAAGCGAGGCGTGGTTTGCCTGTCCGAGCTCCTGGGTTAGGTGTAGGAGGCTTGGGGGGAGATTGATCACAGCGTTGCAGATTTGCTGGTGGTTTCACATTCGGAGTCACTGTTTCGAGAATATTTTAATTGCGATATGGGGGTAGTGAAGGGTTCCTTAAGTTTGATCGTCAAGAGTGGGGAAGGAAAGGATGTTAACTATGATGGTCTTCTTGGAACTCAAAATCTATAAGATTTGAAATTCTAACTTTTTGTCTTCGTCAGTGGTGCACTGAGGGGGGTGTGCCAAGGAGCACCCCCAAGGAAAAAGGAAAAAAGGAGATTAATGTAACCACGACTTAAGTAGTTCAAGAGCTTGGGAAAAGAAAACTGGATTTCATTCTTTAAATAAATTTTTGTAGTCACCTAATTAATTTCATCTTGAGTGCGTCACTGGTATTCGTGGTGACTCTCACAAATGGAATCGTGTACCTATATTCTCGCAATGTTGCGCATTGGAAGCAGGATAATCTTTCGCCTGAAATCTTCCAACTGCTATTTAAACCACTTCCCTGTAGCACAAATCATTTCGACGACTTTCGCTTGGATTCCTGAAACCCGAACTCTTTGTCCAGCAGAAGATTGAATAGGTCCCCTACCGTAAAGCGTCGAAAACATGGTCTTCTAAATTTCGCACCCCCAGTACAGAATATACACCTGGAAGACAGCCCCAGCAAATTGATTATAGCGTCCATTTCCGCGTTCCTCGTTTCCTTCCGCCGGAAGGTGCCTCCGAAAGAAGCACAGCGGTTGGTCACGCGGTACGGTGTTTCGAGAATTTAGACTTTTGGGTTAAAATACGGTAGTTGGTTTTTTTGTTGCTCCCAGTACCCTCATTGTAAGATCGCCCGAGACCGGAAAATAAAGATTTATATGTTTACCGGCTGCGGACAGTCGCTTCCTCGTGCTGGAATACGGTATTTGCGTTTTTTTCTACTCTCCCCCCCGACGTGCCCCGCGCTTCGTTTTCCTTCCCAAAAGGGGTAAGCGCGGTAAAAATATAAAGTCAGCCGCCTTTTATGGCGGCAGCGACGGGGCCAGGAATTTTTAACCCTTACAGAATCTTTCTGGCGGAAGGGTTACGGTGCAGCGGGGCCTTGTTCCGCGCTCAAACAAGTCAAAATATTGCTTTATTGAGGTGTCGGGTCTAATCCCGACGCTACGAGACGGGAAAGGGTTTTCCTCGCTGAAGGGGTTGACTCCGAAGAACTGTTGCTAGAAAAAAGTCCGGGGACCGTCTATGGGGCTTCTTAACTTCTCCGTTTTGCAGCTGACTTTAGTGTTTTACTGGAATTCCATAAACATTCGAAAGGGTTACAGTTAGGTCTCCCGAGACTCCACGGATCGTAACTCGAATTTTCGCGTCGACCAGTTGTAAAACGCCTCGTCCGGCACTTTCACTTCTTGGAGGATGTCTCTCAACCCTTTTTTTTTTTGCGACGCACGTACCGCTGACTTTATTATTTTCGACGAAAAGCGAAGTTCACCGTTCTCTGGGTTTACTCGAGCTATGCGCTCGGTGGGGAACTGTGCTGCACCGCTAGAGCTTACGGTTTTGTGCGAAGAGAAATGCAAAAAAAATTGACCTTTTAACCGTAAAGTTAACTGGATTCGACGGATGACACGTTTTTTCGGCGAGTCTCGGGCTAGCGGGAAACGGTACTTCGGGCTTCGATAGCTATGTACATAGAGAGCTTCACGAAACTTTTTGCCGGCTACCGAGTAACTTTCTAACGAATCGCGCGTTCTTTCACTTGGGTATTGATTTAGAAGTCAGCTGGAAGACTACACCGTGCTTCGGAGAGAGACTGGTTCGAGATTTTGATAGGATTCATATACGTTTCTCGGCGCTAAAACGTGATCAATGATTGGGAGTGATTCAGGGATAAACTGTTAGTCCGATTGGTTTAATTCTTTTCTTAACAGTTCTTTCACAATGGATACACATGAAGACATAAATGACAGTCTATGGATAGATTTTGGTAAAAAAGGGCAAAATGTGGAATATAATACTGATTACAAAACTGCATTGATAAAGTATGCATTGATTCCCGAAATATAATATGTATACGTATTGTGTTATATTTATATTTATAATATACAAATGTGTAATGATAAAATTATTACGCGTTGCATTCTACTTTAACGCATTCAAGACCAGTGACTCTCTCTACATTCGCCTTAACGATGTCTTAAAGATATTATCGATATATCATTAAGTATGAATAAAGTATCGTTAAGATATCGATAATCGATAGTCCCAAACCTACTTAGTGCTCGCACCTACATTCCGTTGGAGGAAAAATATCCCCTTTTCTTTTTATCGTTAAAAATGGCCTGAATTTATAAAAAAAAATTTCAGTGGCTAAAATGAATAAAGCTATTGAATTATTTACAGGGTTCAGGTAGGTCCAGTTTTCATCAGTGAATAAAACGATGCTAAACATGTACCTACAACTTAAACTGTTGAAAACAGCGAATTGCGAATGCAAACGACACAACGGCAAAAAAAGGAATGTATCATATATGCTACGTTTGGCACTAATGGGTTAAGCAGAACTCTTTTTATATCCTCTACGCTCTGCAAACTTCGAAAGAACGAGTTATTATTATTGACTGGCTTTTACGTAGGACTCATCTCTAAGTCTCTTAGTCATGCGATATGATGCAATATTTAATCTCAAGTAATACACGTTAATAATAAAAATAGGAATGCTCGTGCGTGTTTCAAAAGGTGTGTTCCTTCAAGGTTTGGACCACTTGCCCACCGATTCACCAGATTTTTATAGCCTGCAAAAGGTGTCGAGAACAGGAAAACCGCAGGCGTGCGGATACGTGTAGCCACCATCGCCTTCTTATTATTTACGTGTTTTGTACATCAGCAGGACACGATGACAACGCCCATTCCACAGATTACGCGCTCGGCAGTTTCCACGGTCCTGGCGGACCCGCGGAGCGAAACGGAAGAGGACGTTGGCTAGCTCGCGCGGAAAGGGTCGAAATCGTACGAAAAAGCTCGCGTGGCAAGGGTGTGTCGGGATTGGAGGACAGGGAAATAATAAGAGAGATGATTTGACGGCGCGTTAAGCTTCAGTTAGCTACGAGCATAAAGGCATCGTAATTTTAATCGTAAAAAAACTCGACGAGTTTCGCCTTCCGCCTCGCGTCACCGTTTTCTGCCCGATGTTTTCTCCCCTTTAACGCGACGCGGATGAATTCGTGCCGTGGGACCACCAAAGAAGCCACGCACACACGAACACGCGACAAAAGCGCGTCCTCGCGTGCGAACGCTTCCGCGAGCTGGACCGTCGCGGCCGCTCGCCGCTGACGAAATTAAAAATTAGGCAGGCATTAATCGATTCCTCGTCCCTGGGGAATGAAAGCTCCCGAATCGATAACGAACCAGCCCGATCTTTAAACAGAGAAAACGATGAGGATGGTTGAAGGAAAACGAGAAAGACGACGATCTGAATTTTTGGAGGTAAATACTGAGAAGTCTGATACAACGTATTTGAGGATGACAACGAGGAGGATATTCCTGACATCAGGAGGAGGTGGTATGGATAAGGTGCTATAAAACGGATAATTTTATTTAGCGTCCATCTCTGATAATATCATGATAGATATTTTTAACCCTCATCCGTCCCTCGAGTCAATTTGACACAGTTTCCCCCTAATAAGTTATACGGCTCTGTTATTTGTGATTGTTGTAAACAAGCAGTATGTCCTTCACGTCGTTTTATTTTATGCTAAAGTTGTGAAAAATCTAAGACACAAATGTTAACTCATTAATTTGAATATAAAATATCGGAAAATAACAGTTTACCTTGTCATTTCATCGATCTTTTACCACTGTGTCAATTTGACACCGGGGGACAGATTCAGTTCGTGAAATGAGGAACGGGTGAAGATTAAAACACAAGTCCTATAATAGGAAGTATGTTTATTGGCTTTCAAGAAAAATGTCTTGCAAACTCAGGAATAATAACAGAAAATAACAAAATCTTCGATTTTAGAATAAATCCAGAGTGTCCCTTACGCAACTAGGTAGTCTTAAATGGGACATTAGACGTCACAAAAGGGTCACGTTATTGAAAATGAACAAACCGTGTGACGCGGGAAACATTCTCTCCCAGCGACACACGTGAGTGTCACTCTGCAGCCACATGGTGGATAATGCCCGTTGAAATATGTCTCTCATAAGATTCCCAGAACTCATTGGGTCTCCTTAATCGCGTTTACGTAACTGTCCCCCTCGATTCCAGTGTCCCAAGCGGGTTCGCCAAATTTTCGCGCCGTCTGTGGGGAAAAAAGTGGTCGCGCAAGTGGCCGAGATGATTCACGGCGGCGAAGGGAGCGCAAGCCAGCGTTCAGCTGAAGCTCTTGGTCTCCCAAGAAAGGGACCCTGGCCGAGCTGAAGCGAGAGGAAGAAGGAGGGCAGGGGATGGCGAGCAAGTCGGACCATTTTCTGGTGGCGGCGTCACTTTCTCGGAAACTTTTCGACGACAGGCCCGAGAATAATTACACTGGGGTCCTCGGCTCGGACAACGAGCACCTCGTCTAAAGTGTAACGTCGTCGCGGTGCGCAGCGGGCCCGTCGCAAATCGTAAATTAGGAACTACGGCCTCCATTCTGGACCCGACAAAGACCGCCGATTTAAACTGTAACAGCAAGGCGAAACAGATCCCACGCCCGTGTTACGGTTCGTCGCAATAAATTATTTTTCGCCTCGTAACATCCAGCGGGAGAGTCGCGGTCTCCGAGGGGGAAAAACAAGCCTGGCTGAGCGGGGGAGAGGTGGCTGTAAAATTAGTGGCCCGTTTTCCGTAACTGTACCGAGAAAGGGGTTAAAGGGCACTAAACTAATTTCTGGGGAAATTTACAACTGGAGCACCGGATACCGGTAACGCGGGGCACCGTTTACGCAAGCTTTGGTTAAAACGCCTGGCCCCTTGGGGGTCTGCTCTTCTTTTCCGACCCTGCTCCAGTTGGCTTTGCCTTCTTTTCTGACGTTTCCTGAGCTTCACAGCTGGACGATTATATTTCGGTCGCATTCAGGCTTGGGATAACTTAACCCTTTACAGAATATAATTTTCTTTGCACCCTTATTTTTAATTTCAGAGAAAAATTCTAATCGAATATTTAGGCTTCATCAAAAGTGGGGCGTTACTACTTAAAATCTCGTTTTGACAGCTTTCCACGTGTCCAAAGTTTATTTCGAGCTTGACAACCCTTATCGAATATGGGGTTCTTGGATTCTGAGAAAGCAGACCCGTCGACAGAACCGTTTCGTATTGTAGAATGCCACGGTAGCCTTTTCCTTGTCGAAGCAGAGTCGAGTTTGACGCTTAACTAGAGCAGGTACAGGTCACCCTTCGTTTAGAATAAAAGTCGAATCGGTTCCTGGGCCCGTGGCCAGTTAAGGGAAGGGGGCACGGCCCAAATGGCCTTCTGGAAAAGGATTCTAACCTTGGGCTTTCGCCGAGAGTTTATTATTTTATGCAACTGGAGCACGCCACGGCATTATTCAGGGGGAATTTGTCTTTACGACGTAATTGTAGGTTAGGGTTAAAAATTTCACCCTTTTCGTTGAAATATGAGAGTAGGCACGAGCTTTATGGGAGACCAATAGCGACTCGGGGCGAGTGTCTGCTCTAGTTGTAAATAACGCTTCCGGGTAAGGGTTGATCTCGCTGGGGTTCTCGGAACGAGAGCTCCTCCGCACGTTGCCCAACAAACCCTTCAGACAGCGCCTGTAAATATGAAGCATTGTTCGACGGTTTACCTCTTTTCGGAGCAATTCTCTTCAGGGTCGTTTTGGAAATTTGATCGCGCCAACAACGGCTCGAACTTTCCTCTAACCTTTCCAGAATTGCGCCTTCCAAGTCGCCGAGTTTCCTTGAGCGATCTCAACAAGCTGCTGACCACGTGTACACTGTGTTTTTTTTATATAACGACTCACATGTTTACCTTCTACGATGATCCTTAGTTTCATTCTCGGGCGAGGTTGTTGTCACTGTTTTATTCCTTTTTTAGAATTGTATTGGAAGAGTTGAATTCATCGACCACGTGTTGTTCAAGTTTCTCTTGCTGAGTAGTATGCTTTTTCAGTAGTATAGATCAATATGAGCTTATCTAAACTTACAGGATACATGGAAAACTTATTTAGCAAGAAGTATTAAATTTTAAGAGCTATAATGGGGGGGGGGCGGGTTTACGTGTGTGCAATTAAAAAAATTATAAAAAAATTAATTCTTAAAAATTTTATATTTAATTATATACATTCAGTTATACTGGTATTTCGTGACATACTGAGGCATAATAATACAATCCCGCGACACTGTGGCGTTTGTAAACAGCTACAGACTAGATATTTTATTTAATTTACAAAACTATGTGTAACTAAAATTATAACACCAAAGCAAGAAATTTAAAAAATATTTTTGCGAATATCGCGGACATTATGGCCGAGTGGTGGTAACATGTATAGGAAAAAGTTGTTCAGAACAGTGGCGCACCCAGCCCCCCCCCCCCCCAAGAAGAAGGAAAAAGGAGATTAATGTAACCACGATTGATATAAATCAAGACCTTTGTAAAAAAAAAAGGAAGAAAAGTAAATTTCATTTTATAAATCAATTTTTATAAGCCCCCTAAATTTGATTGAATTTGCATTAAAAATATTTTTATCCGTTCAACTCAGCTCCCCCAAGATTAAATCCTGAGTGCACCACTGGTTCAAAACGTGGAGTCTTACAACATATCTGAATTTCATCAAAATCGGGGATGAAACCCTAAAGTAAATAATTACCCCAACTTTTTCCATACTGACTCTTCTTACCTATCTGTGCAGAGATCTGATATGTCTCCCTCACTATAAATAATCGTGCATGATTCCCCATGCTGTAACTGAAACAGAATTGCTGCAACAATCACAAAACAGACGTCCACTTTTCATCACTCCTTTCGTTTACAACCACAGCGATCAACGGCCTGCAATATCTCTACAATTCACCAAAAATCTCTTTACATTTTAACGAACGTTTGACAATCCCATTTTAATATCGCATTACATCTGCCCGGCGAGCCTCCCGCGAGTTACACGCGAATAAAACTTTATTGCTCCCAAGGCGGGCGGCGTAAATCTGAAACGATTCGACTCGATGATTTCCGTGTCCATATACCTGGTCGTAGCAGGAAACCTGCGAGCTCGGAGGTCTGGAAAGGTCAACCGACCCGGCCCGACCTGCTCGAAGGTCTCCCCCATTAAACCAATAATGACGCAGCCTCGATACAAATACAGGCAAATGTAATTCAGACCGTTCGCGGCACCGGGGCCTTGCTCTCTTGGTTCTCGTTCCGACGGCCGGGGCAGGGGCACGGTTTTATGGTAAAAACGGCCAGTTTCTGGTACAGATTTTTACGATTTTTGCAGCGCGTTTACGAGAGAGGGGCCATAACGTTTTTGTAGGTCGGCACTCTGATTCTTCCCCTCCTCGGGGATGACCTTAAGGGCGCCTTAGTTTTCGCTCATTGCCGTCCGAGATTATTTTAGGACCTTTTTCGGTACAGTTTCCCGCGTTATTACGGTCACCCAAATAAAAATACAGTCCAGCCGAGCCGTTTTTAAATGAAACGCGCTCGTAATGTTATATTGGTGGCGGGAGGGGCGGGCCAGCCCTGGATACTTCTCTCCCCTCCAGGGGAATTTCGTGGAGTTTTCCACCCCGAGCAGAAACGAACGGTCAGGTTCCCGGGCTGCGTGTCGTAAAACTTCTCCCCCGGAAGCACAAAAACTCGGCCACGCCACGAGACACGGCCACTCCAGTTTTTACTATTATTAGAGCAATTTTTTGCTCCTCTTTAGCCGTGGAGCGTGGCGCGGCACGCGTCCTCCTCGTGTCCTCTCGCCTGGCGCCGATTTTATTGGGCCTGCGCCACGGCCGTGCTGGCTCTGTTCAACTTTCGCCGCAAGCCAGGTCGCGGTACGGAGCGGTGCTGATAGCGGTGAAGAAGTAACGCTCGAAACAGATATAATGAGACGGTGTCACGAACCCTTCTAACTCTTCTAGCCGGCCTTCGAACAACGCTTGAAACGCGGCTCGAGTTCCTGGCGGGTGGAAACGCTCGAAATTGGATACAGTCGGGGCTCTCGGGGATCGCGAGTCGTGCACGAGCGCGGTTTCCGCGCGATAAATTTCGCTAACGAGTACTGTATCGAGCGGAGGAGGATGGGCGAGATTCATTGTATCGTTTCGGTGACTCGATGACTGTAGCCTGTTACCGATGGCGCAGCGCAATTGGCGCGGTCTTGTTAGATTCTTTAACACGGCCGAGGTCGAACTCATTTTCAGAATAACACAATTCTCGTACTGAGGCTGTCCTAGCTATTAGCAAATAGTTAAAAAAAATGTATTCACTTTTTTGTGAAAGTTTTTTCGTAGAATATGTTTTTACAGGTCTTAAGGAATCCGGAATGCATAATTGTTTACCTTGGAAGCAATGGGAAAGCTTTAAAAAGAAACATAAATTTCGGATTGTCGTTAGTAAAACTCCGTTAGTAAAAATATTCCCAATAAGGGGTCGTCCTTAAATTACGTAAGGCTTTTGGAGGGAGTGGGGGTCGCGAATTTCTTACGTTTTTTTACGGGGGGAGTCTGGTAGCGTCTCACGTAATATTTTTCAACCTTATTTTCAATAAATACAATTCTATCATTAATATTCAAGAAAAGTGGTGTTAGTTTAAATTTCCCGAGGGCGAGTTAAATAAATTATATGCAGCTTTAAAATAATTTTAATAACTTAAACAATTCAATATAAGAAATATTACGTAAGAAGAGAGTCGGAATGTCAAATCTTACGAATTCTTATACTGGGGGAGGGAGGGGGTTAGAAATCGCCAAAATTACCCTTACGTAATTTACGCACGGCCCGTAACAGACAATATTTGAATGACATATTTACCAGAAAAATAATAATCATGCTGAGAAACACCGTTTGAGTTAATGTTTTATTGTGTAATGCCATAATGATCGAGTACACCAGCGTGGAGATTCGATTTACATTTCTCTTTCCTCGCTTACATACAAGGGTAGATCGGTGAGTGATACACGCTGATTTTGATGCAACTTTGCTCGATTGTTTGTTGGAATAATTTAAGAACTTTCCGTATTCGGTTGGTGCTCCTTTTGCACTTTGGGCAGAAACCACTCCTTTCATCCGAGTCGCCCCTTTTACTTATGCGCTCGTAACTCGTAAATTACAAAAGATATCGAAAAACCATTTAAATAAATGTTAAACCGTTTCTTAATTTTTTTAATATTCGCTTATTATTTATAACTTTCCCATCGCCTGCCATGGTAAATAATTATACACTTCAGACTCCTTAAGACCTGGAGGAACATATTTTTTTAAAAAACTTTCGTTGCCAACCAGGTCCAAAATTGGCCAATTTCTACCATTGTGCTTTACTTGTTAGATGTTATTACACATTTATATTTGTGCTATCAATATTCTTGATATATTAAATGAATGCACAATTTTAATGTTTATTATCATCTAAATTACCGCAATGATATACGATGGGGTTGCTTTGAATGAAAAAATAAGGCATTATGGGTATACAGTAAAGTTTAACAGTATCGTATGTGATCAGTTCTTTGTTTGAAAATTATTCGAGTCATTATTACTATATAAAGCACTAAAAGTAATCTTTACACAGACCCGGTTAGCAATAAAGGTTTTTTCTTATACCCTAATTAAAATGAGACACTTGCCTTTCCGCCAATTTAAATGGCCAGCAATAATTTTAGGAAGGTGCTCAAAAAGGGCAACTTTATAACCTGCTGCCATTTGTCATATAAAAGAAGAACAATTACGTATGGGTCGGCATAAAATATAAAGCCCTATAAATCTTCCAGGTTGAATTGAAAAACTCGAAAGCGTGGAAAGCTTGTGATGGTTGACAGATTTGTTTAAATATGAGTGAATTGTATAGAGGGTTTCTTTTGCATTGTGAAAGAAAGTATGATGACGCAGTAAAAGTTCTTGGGCGATTAATTAGCATGGTTTTGTATTTTGTTACGTCGATTTCTTATTTTCGGTTGAGGATTTCACCAGACCCGAGTAAAGAACCATAATTAGTCGAGATGGAGTGTAATTTCTTGTCGTGACAGGTGATGCGAATCCTTCGTTACGACGACAATGGTCTGTTATTATACTGATTGTGCAAGAAACTTGCCCATTCCGTCAACTTAATTAAACGTTCAATTAAAAGCTAATGCTAAGGATTCTTAGGGAACTCTACACGCCGAACGGTGTATCCATCGGCTTTATTAACTTCGTCAATTAGCTCCACGCTGGATTACAAAGGGTCTCGAGGCGAACTACCGCGGAAGTTTAATCGGTACGGGCAATTAAAACTTTCTTTACAACTTAGATAATATAATTAGAGTTAAATACTTAATTTTGGAGTACTAATTAGCGGTAGCTATTCAGCGTAGTGTCTACTTTAAAGTTCGAGACTGTAGTGTGAGGAACATTAAGCGATTGACTACACAGAACATTTGAAAATTTCCAATATGTATTAGACAGTAATTGCTAATTACTGTAACACAGGATCTATAATTGAAAATTCCTTGTAGAAAACACTATGGGTGCCAAAAATCAAATCTTTCAGGAAAGAGGATCAACTTCCTTGACTTTAAATTATTTACGAAATTTTTTTTGATTGCTAAATATGCTCAAGTATCCAATAACCCAAATGCATCACAAAATTTTGTATTTTATGCATTAATATAGCCCAAAGTGGTAACTTATTTACAAAGGGAAATTGCATTAAAATTCTATACGGTAGTATTACCATAGGCAAGTAGAAAATTTCCGATTAAATTTATTTTTTAATGCTGGTATTACAGTGTTTTCTACAAGGACTCTTCAATTATTCTCCTTTGTTATCCACATACCTACCTCGAATGGTGTTGCAAAATCTGCATACAAAACTGTCGCGGAATTTCCTCCAATCTCCAGGAAATTAAAACCGTGAATACTAACGAACTACTTATGGACAATAAGAACTTTTTCCAGTTCCAGTAGCACGAATTCGTATTAGAACGTGCAACGGAGCAGCCGTAAATCGCTCATCGAACCGCGAACTTTCATTGGCAATTTCTCTCCGGCTCTGGAATTAACGAATCGTCGAATAGAGCTTGCACTTTTCCTCAGCGCATTGCGATTCTTAATCCCCTGCAAATCAACGGTTCAGCCACTCTATCATCGATTCTCGATCCGCCGTTGCTATCATGCAAGCCACTTCACTTCACCCTCGTGAGGGAGCGTTAACGATGGATCGCTTGTGTGTATCTTCATCGATCCCACATCTCGTAACCCGTTTTCCACCGAAAATGCTCCCGATCTTCATTTTTTTTTTGTGAATTACATTTATTATTTAATATTGCTCGGAACATGCTTACCTAGGTTACACGAACTGCGTATTGCAGATGTGCCAGGTAGGAGGAAACGAGGTGTAATTGAGCCAAGTTATGCAGAAAGTTACCAATCCTCAATGATCTAAAATTGAGTAACTTTTAGGTTGAAGATTTTAATTGTTAAAGAAAAGTAGGTAGATTTCTGTTGGGTAGGTAAATTTTATTTCTTGTCATTATTTCACAATGTTTTTTAATGGGTTGTTTAATAGTAAGTGGTATAACTAATATTACTGTGAATTTTCTGTAGATTTTATTTTTGAAGCCTAAAATTGAACTATGGCTTGGTAATCTTAATAATTGTATGATATAAGAGTTGTTCTATGGATTGGTTTTGCACAATAAAGATCACAAAATTATGGGATTTGTACTGTGTTTAACTAATTTGTTGTCATTTTGGGGGTTGGTAGATTTTTCTATAACTTGGATAGAGCATTTATTGAGGGCTTTTATTGAGCATTTATTAAGCGTTGATCTCCATCGACCAGGAATACTACAATTTCGTCCATCTACTTTAAAAATTAGTATTTCTATAATGTTTAATAACTTCAATCCATTTAATGACCACACTACACTTTTCCGTTCTACACTCTCAGTGAACAGTTCCCTTCGTTGTACTATTTTAGTGTGACCTACCTTTCTGGCTCTAAGTGTTTTCATGCTTGTGTAACAAGAACGTTCTGATCGTCGACAGCAGTTTCACGTAGCAAAGTGTTCCGTTAATCGTTTTCGTATTTCTCCAAGCCCTTTCCCTGCCCGTTTCCTGTTACAGTTAGTCCCCGAACGACGTGATTACAACCGACTCGCATCTGTTCGATGTAAGTTAAGCATTCGAAAAGGAAGGCGACGGATATCAAGAAACGGAAGCGAGCGATGTGTCGCGGCAAGGCGCGAACCTCATTGACAGAATAATAACGGGGAAACTCGACACCGTGCGCGACGAGTGAAGCGTAATTGGCGGTCTTCTGTTCTCAATAAATAAGCCCCGAACGCCTATTAGATTTCACGGGGGGCGAGTGGAAATTATGGGCATTGGTTTCTCAAAAAGGCGCCCGCCGACGCTAACGCGCACCAGAAGCGTCGGGACGAGCTCTGGGCTACATTTCCCTGTGCATCTGTTTCACATAAAAGGAGCAAAGGGCACCTCCGTTTGGGAAGGCTTCTGTCATCGAAAGGGTGAACGCGCGTTAATGATATTTACGAAAACCAGACGGTGGTTCTGTTTAGTCTAGCTTTTTGTCGGCGAATCCTACTCAGGATGAGGCTTAATTGCTCTTCAGGGATAAACGTGTGCCTTTGACTAATATAAAGAAGAGGGACGTTTCACTTGATATAAGCTAAACGTCACTCGAACTCATTTGCATTAACTTTGGACTGGCCCGTGTAAATCCATTGGTCCCAGTTCCCTCTGCCACTTGAGAAATTTTTAGTACCTGTTTCATCAAACTTTTTAGCAATGTAATCGTCTCTCTTTCCTGAAACTTTCACTGGAATTGGCAAAGGATAGGGAATTTAACGATCAGTTCAGTGCTAGAGTCACTGTTTGTCAAGAAAGAGAGTCTCGTGTACTATCTTTTGCTAGAAGCTGACTAGTTTTTGCTGAAGTTGAAGGTTCGCAGCAGCCCCTGAGCAAACTCTGCAGAAACATTTCTCGTCGATATCTCGAGAGGCTTTGCCTTCCTGGCACCGCGGAAGAGGTTTAGGGAATCGCAAAATGTTGCCGGCTAGGGGAATCGATGGCTTTCGGCGGGGAACGTGCGTTTGCCTGCAGACAAGGCAGTAAAAGGCGGTAACTTGAAAGAGGTTTTCCGTGAAAGGAGTGGTCCTGAGCAGCTACCTTTTGTCGAATCTTTGTCGGCGGATCTTAAGGTTCTTTGGTAGGCGTCGTGCACTTCAGAGCCCCCCATTTACCACCACCCCCCTTCCTTTTCTAATTGAATCGATTCAATAATCGTAAAATATTATACTCAAATCCTAGCAGCTTCCCTAATGTTTCAATTACTTTCCTCGTCACGTTCTCCATTATCAAGCTCGTAATCCACTATACCAACTTGAATTCAATGAACTTCATACCTTTCACACTGTGACTCCTATTCCACCATGCGGAAGCTTCAAATTTACTGTTAACTAACATTAGTTTAATAGTTTAATTGGCGCAAATAAATGCCACTTGTACAACCAAAAATTGGCAATAAAGCTTTCAAGTATAAAGCGTTGAAGTCACAGATACTCCACAACTAATCAGGGAAAATCGTTGACTCTTAGGTTGATTCCTTTGGTGTGATCATAATTTTAGTTTTGCGCAAGGAGTCGGTAAAAAATATTAAACCTTGAAATTGTGGTCTCCAATCTTCAGAGATGTGGCCAGGGAGATCTTGAATTTTCAACAGCGTTTACTTTTGAACTTTGGGAAACATTTGTGAGCGACGTTAGCCAGTGTACCTGGGACGTGGCCGCGGCATTATGCAGCGCCTTCACTCCCACGACTGGGAGCAGGTTTTAGCAACAATTGCCAGCGTTCGATGGGCGGAGTTCCCGTCCGAGTTCCAGCAACGAGGCGCTGGCAGAGGTGTGCGAAAAGTTAATTGAAGCCGCTGCTTTTCCACGGCTCCCTCGACAATGAGGCGCATTGTCCGCGCGTCGTCGTTCTCGTAAGGGGTGTTTTATTATGGGGGCTGTGACGGGGGTTCAAGACTCACTCACCACCGTGACCGTCGAGTATCTCGGCCCCCGGTGGAAATGCTGCGGGAATATTCATGGCGGTGCGCCATGAAATCGGGGGGCGTGCTGCGAATAATTCAACCACTGTTCCCCGGAACGGCTTTCGTAAATGCTGTTAAATTCGTGGGGCGATACATAAGTTTTACGGATATTTTCTAAATCGTTGGTGAAATTGGATGGACATGGGGGTGGGGGTTGTGATGAGTTGGATACACACTGCTGCTCATAGGTAACTACTTGATCATTTGTTATAGGTAGATGCGTGTAATAAAAACGAAGAGGGGACGTTTTTCCGCGTAACTGGGCCAGCTTGGATATTTCTGAGGATATTGCAATCGTTTGATTCTATCTAAAATTGGTTTTCAAACTGCAAATTGATTATTTTTAGTATTATTTTTATTACTCGATTACTATTGATAGCTGTAGTCTTCTTTTTTTTTAGATACAGCTATTATTTTGGTGGTTCAAAGGTTCTCGGTAAAACAAAACTCTTGCGTTCAAATTTCATGAAACAATTTTGAAATGCAAAATTGAATATAAGTTATTAGGATCTGAATATGTAAATATATAAATATATGAATATAAGTTATTAGGATCTCATTTGATCACATGAAATGCAATATGTATGCATTAAAATGGCAAAATTTGTATATATATTAAGAAAAAATGAGTAGGAATTTGACAAAGACTCGTAATAGCTAATTATGTTATGTTTTATTCTATTTTGAGCAGTCGTATATGTGTTTCCAGTAAATGGAGCTTAGATTGGCATACAAAAATGTGCAACGAGCGATGAGATAAAGTTTTCAGTTTCTATGAAACTTACAGAAAATACACACAAAGGATAACTTCTGCAATTTGAGTTAATGGTTCTCATTTTCCTACACTCATTTCATTTCGTAGTTGAAAGTGGTACCTTCTAAGGACCCCTTTGAATAGCAACAAGGGTGAAGCAGTGCTTCCATGAAAGTTAATTAACGTTTCAGTATGCTTGGTAGAATTGACTGAAGGAAACTAATCAGAGGTACAGTTAAGGAATTCACAGTTAACAGAGGCTGATTATCCAACAAACATCACTGTTATCATACAGAACATCCCTCTCCATTCGACTCGCACTAGATTCTCCAGAATTTGGGGTAAGTAACCCAGAGCAATTCCAATTACCAAGGTCTGATTAAACAGACACTCGCATACACTCCATAACTAACAAGGGAACATATAGAACCTGCACACGCCGATTTTGATGAGATTTTGCAGATTTGCAGAATAGTGAAAACTATTTGACATGTATTTTTTGTTCAAAACAGCCCTTAAAGTCAGGAGTCGAGGATTCATATTTTCTGAAATTTTCTAAATACTTAGCCGGGGCTGGTTTCATCTTTCAAATACTCACACTTAAAACAAATTGTTCTCCGCGTAATAGTTCTCAAGATATTCCAGAAAATATGCTTTCGACCCCCAACTTTAGGGTCTGTTTTCACCGCTGCAACATAAAGGATTGTGGATAACAAAAAATATTCGTGAAATATTTTTTATTATTCTGCAAATCTGAAGAATCTCATCAATGGATGTGTGTGGCTTCTATTTATTCCCTTGCAAGAAGAACTCGATACGAGAGGAACCTGTTTACCTAAATTCTTCCGAATATATCTTGAAATTCACACGAAATTAAATCCCAACATAATTCCGGTTAAACAAACTTCGGTTTACCCAAAAATCAGACTCAAAATACCTGGTCGCACCGAAGCTTCAATTACCAAAGCTCTCTAAACCACTATAAAGTTTTTCCTATACGCGAATGGACGCAACGTCAAGAATTTCAAAGTCGATTTTCTCGAAAATGAAGCGCAATGTCATAAAATTTCATTCCATTTTCTCGACTTATTTACTTGCTACACGTCGAAAAGGAACAGTAACTTTTTTTAATATCGCGCTTCATTTTCAAGAAAATCGATTTTGAAATTCTTGACGTTGCGTCCAGTCGTGTATAGGAAAACCTACCTTAAGTGATTCCTTGTTCGTGAAGGGGGTCCAGGAGACTCATCCTCGATCACCATAAAATTTCTCTGGCACACTGGCGTGTGGTAGACGAGAGTGCGCTACCGTGGGCCTGATAGGCGCGGATTCGTGAAACGGTGGGACAAAAGTGCACTCGGCGCAGTCAAAGGCCGCGGGTCGAGCGCGTCAAATCGACGACGGAGCGTCGGTGGGAGAAGTTTCGTCCTGGCTTTTCGAGAATCCTATCGAAAGGAGAGCCGTCAATTATTCCCTGGCTACTTAGGGCATATCCTCATGTCTGGGCAGTCGCGCGACCAGAGGCCCCCATAGAAATACGTCGCCGCGTCGAATCGTCGATTTCACGGGGACCGATGCGGCTTTTGCGGACTTCTCCGCCCACGAGGCCGCGCTCTGTCCTGCGTTTTACAATGTCCCTTCGTTAAGAAGGGGCAGCTGCGACGGCTGTACTTCTTAAAAATAGCTCTCGCTTGAATTTCATTAAAATTTCAACGGTGGACGGCTGACACCTCGCCGCGACGCGCACCGTGTTCACGCAGAAAATTACGGCCGGTTTGAGCCGCGGCAAGTGTCAAGGAAGAGGGACAAGCGCGGGATTATGATTTGGAGCAGCAGTGGTCATTAAAATCAGACGAAGATGCTTTGGCCACCTATTCAATTGTTGGGGCAAACGTTGCTCGCTTTTGTGGATCCATAAATCTCTTCGTGTGGATTGATTAATGCACTTTTGACGAATTAAAACTCACGTTAGATTGTTGCATGGTCAGTATCGTAAGCTGCATGTCTGTGATATATCGATTTCTCTCGATTTCTCGTTAATTTAGCATTTTATGTTGATGAAACGAAAGGGGTACATTCAAAACAGCATTTTGACCATTTTGCAATATTCTACCTGCACCTAATTAAAAGTGTATACTGTATTAAACCCTTGTGGTCACACGGTGTGTTACACACCCTCGGGATATGGATTTGCCAATATTTCTGTAAATGTTATA
The DNA here is from genome assembly GCA_963932335.1 of Andrena marginata. NCBI lineage: Eukaryota > Metazoa > Arthropoda > Insecta > Hymenoptera > Andrenidae > Andrena > Andrena marginata. The sequence goes on along the minus strand of OZ010659.1, from coordinate 28,356,513 downwards.
GACCTTAATAATAAAATTTAAAAATTTGGCGAATTTTAACCAAAAACATCGTTTTTATACACAACTATCTTTACCAATATAAAATTCAACACATCAAAATTTACATCTCTAGCAAAAGACTGTTAGAGCATTAAAAGCAAAAGTTAGAAGATTCAAAAATACGAAAATGGTAACACAAAAATGACGCTGGGCTGTGAGCACTTTGCGATTATGAGAAGGCGTGACTACGGAGAGTTAATAAAGATAACTTTCGAATAGAAGATGTGATGAACATATTAAAATAGAAGGAAAATTAAGTAACTCATCAATAAAAATGTATTTCTTCAAGCTTCATTAAGTAGTATGCTTTCACTATATTTCCTCTCAATGACTGATCAATTATAGTTAACACTTCCTATAAATTCTTCTCAGTACTATCAAAAGTATTTGACATCATACAAATCGAGGGTCTCATACAATTCCTGCTGAGAAAAGAACATTCCGTGGTCCTTGGTTGAATGGTTCATATTTCGACTGCAATTGCTTCGAGCGCACCCTGACAACAAAGTAGACTCGCAATATATCTTCCCCTTCAGCCACGAACCCGAAGGAGCATCAAAGATCAGCAGATGACGACCGAGCTGATTAGATTCGGTCGCGTTTGAAAGAGATCCACGATGCCCGGGACCGTCACGGGTCTCGGATCGGCATTCAGCCGATTTCCGCGCACCTTGGAAACGGTGATTTCGCCGCAGTAAACAGGAGCCCGTGGAAGAGAGAGAGTTGGTCTTAAGCTCTTTCAGTCGGCTCCTCGTGGATTCACTTTGGTTGTTACCAGATGCGATCCGCTCGTGATCTGGGTTTCCCAATTTTCCACGGTTCCTGTCGGCCGCCGCGTGTCTTTGTACGCCGTCGCTGCCAGCACATGTGATTCCTGCCTTAAGCATTGTCGGGAAACGGCCACTAGCTTCTTCCAACAGTCTGCGAAATGAAACAGCGTTGGGGGAGGGTCCTTCGAAGGAAATCCCCTGAAAGTCTGTCGCTTCACCCTTGTTCCGCGCTACTATTACGCGCTCCTGGAATGTCTGTATGCTTCTTGGCTTGAAAGAAGTACTTAGTATGATTTCTCGCAATTCTGGAAGAATTTTGTTATAGATTCGCATTACAGAGGTGTGAGAATAATTTTGACTGATGTGTGAGAATAATTTTTACGTTGTTGAACTTTAGAATCGAAAAGTATACAAAATCAGGCCCTTCTCCCGACGCATATTCTGAAGTAGTAAATGAATATATTATATAGAGATAGTTTTTGTTTTAATTTTTAATCGTCATTTCGTTGATGTTAATGCACAGAAAGGAAATTTTAAATATATTTGCAGGAAAAAAGTTATAAATATAAATGTGAACCCGATTCTGGACAGGCGAATTACACGAAACACAAAGTAAAGGAATTTTTATAATCTGTAAGACAGTCGCCATCTTGTGCTGGAAGCAAAATTGTGATAAACGAATTAATCTATTCCCGAGAGTAGGAAAGTATTCAAACAGATGAAATACATATTACACAAATTACAAAATACATTAACTATTAACTATACACTACTTTTACCTCGCACCAAAAAATTCATAAATCATTTTTGCACCAAGAGCAACGCGAGTGCACCCAGCCTCCGAATTGTTTCGTCACCCGTCCACATTTCTCGCGACAGACTATCGCTGAAAACGTTTCCCACCGCTCGTTTCACCACAAAAAAAAAAAACGACCGCCAGAAAAACCGTCACGAAGGTTAAGTACAACGAGAAAATTTCCACGGTCGACGCCTTCATTTTGCTCCACGGGAGCATGAAGCTTTTTGCTCGTCTCGAGCCGAGCGAGACAAACAAGTTCTATATAATACGCAATACAGCGAAAGGATTACACGGAAAATCTGCGCGTCCACCAAAGCCCGAGGCACACAGTCCTTGAGACGAGATTAGGACCCCGGGGGAATAAAATCATTCTGGACTCAGCGACCTGCAAATCCTCCGCCGTGAATCGATCTCTCTCGACGGGTTGGGGAAGCTGGTGTCCTGAATGCGTCCGCTCCTCTTAGTGGCCGATGATCGTCGGCGTAAATACGTCGCCGACGTTAGCCCCAGGCCAGTTTACGGCCACGAAAAATTACTTTACAGTTGCGATCATAAAACTGTCCGAGAATTCGACCGTTTTCTCAGCGGAGCAGCTACGTTTCTGGGATACGGCCACATTATTACGAATTGTCCTGGCCATTCGTCTCGAGACAATCGAGAGCCGCGTCCGTGACTGTATGTTCCGCCCGAAGACTTATGCAATTTTATTGCAACCCCTGAGATGAATCTGCGCGCAGCAGAGAGACGGGAGGGGACAGCGGAGAAAAAATAATATCTTTACGAGGGTTTGCCCGAGACCTTCCTACATTTTCGCGCAACCTCGGCCGTATATCATCGTGGGCGACTAGAAAACACTCGACGAGAACAGGAGCCTTGGAATTGGCCGGGAAGAGAGGCCGGAGAGGAGATGGTGCGAAAAACTCTCCCCGTTGTGGAGAAAACGCAAGACTATGGTCTGTTTGCAGACCTCCTAACGTTTCTGGCCATATTTCTGGCCATAAATACACCAGACCGTGGCCAAAATATGACAAGACTTGCCCCCCCCCTCAGCCTCTCTGCTGATGGGCAAAGATCGAAGACCTTCGCTACTCCAGAGACATCGTTGTCCTCCTCGTCCTTCAGCAAATGATCGCGCGAGTCTTCTGCGGAAGCCCCAGTATCGTCACGCTGATTTCAGGGGTTGTCTTTGGACGGTGCTCCCTGCGGAGAGTGCTTCCGAGGGTTTCCCTGGACGATCACCACGGGACAGTTTCGGTGGTAGTTGGATGGCCGTGGAAATGAACGGCTATTATCGAAATTTCCGGGACCAGCGCTGCTTCTGGAAGCGACGAGGTTACGCAGATGGGAGGTCGACAGTTTGGAGGTGAGTTTGTGGTACAATGAGAGGGAAAGATGTTGGGTGAACAAGGTGTGGTGGATTTCTTCTTCGGGATGCAATACGAATTTGGTTTAATATTAATTAGGTGACTTTTGGGTTTATTCTGGCACTTCAGGTGGAAGGAATAGTCGACAGTTATAAGTTAATAGCCTTTGCCTACTTGTGGCTTTAGTGTGTTTTATTTTTTAAACGCATAAGAAATATGGTCAACCGGTGATGTTTGTTGAAATCAATTTGTGACGATTGAGTGTTATCTTTAATATATCAGTTCTTCAACCGGTGGTCGGTGGAAATTTCCTGTCGATCCGCGGAAATAAAAAAAAACAGATGAAAATTAAATCAAATTAAATTGTAATTTTATCACATTTGATTTAATAAGTAAAATACTATCCACATTGTTTTTTTTTTCACTGGTCCGCAGATGTAAAAACATTGATCGAAGAACGCTGATCTATATGATATTGTTCTATTTCTTTTTATTGGAAGTTCCCCACCTGAAGCGTTGACACACAGCTAAGGATTAGATTATCCAAAGTTTCTTCCTATCGACGAAGCAGCTAAAGACTGTATTTAATAACAGGCTTATGTCACTGCTATCAAGAAGAAATTACCGTTTATTAAAAATTTCACGTGAAATTGGCGACTTCTTCAGTAACGATGCAAGTCCAAAAAGGAAAAAGCTGTCGAGTCTGTGTGCTACAATTAACGAGCCTCGTAATACGTAAGGTGGACGTTGATATTATTTAATAAAGAGGAAAGTGGCATCAATCTACGGGCATTAAAGTTTGAAATTGCCCTCCGCCCTCCGTATATTAACAATATCCACAGCGTGGAAGAGGAATAAGACCGCGAATACACGAGCACTTTTCATCGCTGTGCCGTTTTACTGCTCGCTGGGCCTGTCTCTCGTCGCCCGTTCCCCCGCGTATTCGACATAAATCATAAATCTGATATTATAGCTAATAATCCCGACGACATTATTTTCGCCGGGGAATAAAACAAGCTGGAGAACCGCAGATCGCGGAGGCTCCAGTGACCAGATCGCAATTGCCTCGTGGCGCCTGCATAAATTACCATGTGATTTACATTACGGCCCTTTGCATCTGAACGCATGTACGGGGTGCTTTGGAAAGCAACCATCGACTTCGTCAACGTGTCCGGTGTTCCATTGAGGAAACCTCAAGAACTCAAAAACTCTGCGCTAAGACCTCAAAGATACAAATTTGGTGGACGAATGTGGGCGTGACAAGAATATCAAAGTATTGCTTTTACTAATAGACAAAAGGAATTATAATAATAATAATAATAATAATAATACATTGCGATTTGCGTTAATTAAGTGACGAATGGGCGAGGTTCAACATTTCCTCTGTTGTACAACCTAATCCTATTACAAGGAAATAGATTCAAAACTAAAGGTTCGACAGACAGATAAAGGACCAGAAGACAAGAAGTCAGGGAAAGTTAAGGAAAGTGGACACGAATAAAGGAGCAGGCACTACGCTTGAAAACATAGATTGAAAACAAAGAACGAAATTCCAAGGGAAGAAATTAGGTACCCTCCTTAGTTAAAATGTCCTACCTAGCATTTGGAAACATCCGAGAAAACAGGACTTTTTAAAAAAATGAATACTGTTTATATATCTCTATGAAACACAAGGTTTTCTAACTTTACTTAAACGGTAAAAGACGCGTGGCACTTCAAATATTTCAACATTTCTTGAAAAATGGTAAAATGCTAGATAGGACATTTTAAATAAGGAGAACAGTATATTACAAGTAGTATGGTATCCGTTTTGGCTGTGGATGTGGAAGGAGTCGGCGTGACACCTTCTGTGATTACTGATTCTATTATATTGAAGAACACGAAATCTTACCGAGTTGACGAATTCTGTCGTTACAGTAAATCAATTTCTTCTGCTGTAATGAGGAAAGCTTCTTTTTTAAAACATCTTGGGCACTCAAGTAATCATTCTACACAGAACATGATTTTCTCGTATGGATCAATGTAGTAAAGTGGGTCAATGATTCTGGACACACCCTATATGAAGACACCCATACGTCTTTATATGCAGAAGACCGCAAGGATCATTCAGTGGCCATAACAGCCAATACGAGGCTCGCTTGAATCGATGCGTTTCGTATCTGGCTGTGGGATTAAGTCGATCGTATAAACCGTACGTGGGTGCATCGATAAAACCCCTTTCTTTTCCTGCGCTGCAGCCGATTGAACCATAGGCCGGTGTTTTATTGATATTAATAAATATCGAACGACTTGGACACCGTTCCCGCGATCACTGGTTATTGCGTGAAAATTTATCATCGCATAGGTGGTCGTGAAAGGGCTTCCAGGAAGAGCGAATTCAGCTGCTCCTTTATTAAATCCCAGCTACGTGGGTGTGTAAGAATTAGAGTTTTCCTGATCCACAGACACCAGTTATCACAATACCAACGCGTGGGGCAGGGGTGGCCAATAGCCACCCACCCTCTACACGTGCAAAATGAAAATCAGTCGTTCGTTCAAAATTATATTAATTTATTACAAAATAAAAGTAAATTAAATTGTGAAGTAATTCACATACCTACATAAATTCAAAATTCAGTTTCCCTATTTATTGCTCCTCCCTAAACGAAATATTTCCCATCCCCTAAATGCTGATCGAGCTGTCTTTACTATAAAATACACTTTAGCTAAAGAATCCTGTATTCACAGATGCGAAAAGAAACTAACAACTTTAATTCTACTTCTACAGTCTTCTACATCCTCCGCGAGGATTCACGTAACCCAGAAGCTCCAGATCTCAGAAACCAGCGAGTCTAACTTCCACGAAGCAGGATTCACCTAACCCAGCAGCACTATCACCCACAAGAACCCCCGTGTCCTAAATGCCTTCCTGCACGAAGAATCCAACGAGTCTAACTGCGCTTGTACATTCTTCCAGCTCCTTCAGGACGAAGGGTTCACCGTGGCGAGCAGTCCCCGTCACCAGACGTTGAAAGTTTTACCAGGAAGTTAGCGGTACGTTCCGGTACTCCCACAGGGTTAATCCGGCGACCGCGAAGCTTTACCGCAAACACCATAAATCAACGGTGCGGCGTTTACATCAAAGTCCAACGGAGACCGCACCACGGTTACCAGGATCCTGTGGACGTTTCGCGAAAACAGCGTCGCGCGTGGCCAGCTATAAATCTCGTTCACGTGCGAATTCATCGGTCTCCGGGGGTCCAGGGGGTCGGAGGCGTTATAATCTAGGTAGCTGGATGGCGGGTGAACAATGCCATGGCCACTAAATCCTTAAGGATTGCATTATTCTCGGCCCGCCGACGTTATAAATCGCTCCTTCTGTTTGGCCCGCCACTCGAGCAACCCTTTCGTTCCGGCTCCGGGTTTGATCCCTACGGTGGACAGTTCGATTGTAAATATTGTGGGATTAAAGGGAGCTGCTGCGAAGCTCGATTCCTTCACCCTTTCCTTGGTCACTGTCTACGGTAGCCAGGGACTGGTTAGAAATCGATTGTTCTGAAATAGTGGCGCGTGAGCGCTGAATACTGTTACTGCTGGGCTGCGCTGGCTACGAGGAGTATTGTCCTCCCCGGAGTGGTGTAATTGGATGAACGGGTCGCCTTTTAGAAATTCGACAGCTATTTGTGACTATAGATGGGCGTTTAAAGCTGGACGTACTCCTGCTTTGTGAAGGATTGTGAAGGCTAAAGTGTATCGATTTCTCGTTTGAGCTGCTTCGACATATGTACTGAGTCCTCGGCTTGAAATCTTGTGGGGGGGAATAAAAGTTCTTGTTTCTTCTTTTTTCGCAGTTTATAGGAATATAATTTATAGGTACAGGATGAGTGCCGTAACATTTAAAGCTAAAATATCTCAGCTGCTTTTAATGATACGAGAAAATGTCTGAGGAAAAAAATGTTTGCTTTGGAGGGGTAATTATTGTGATGAAGAAGATTTGTTTCTTAAGGTCATATTTCCCGAAATTTCAAAGTCAGCGACGCTTTTTAAACGGGATGACGTAGTTTCATTAGTGTATCGTTGTATCCAATACGAAGACAAATTCAACAGTGTATAATATGTTGACCTTCAAATGACGTCCACTGTCTCTGGTAATCTATGTCATGAAGCCAATGTGGGTTATTAATGGCCCAATAATGAGCATTTCTTTAAGTTTAGTAAGCCATGATTAGTAAATTTGGCCTCTACCGTGCATAAAACATTATTAAGTGGTGATAACAGGATAATGACCCGAAAAGGAAAGGTATCTTTGGGAATTTATTAACAGCAAACTACTTAATGAATCTTTTCAGTACTTTTTGTTGGGTATTTAAGTTACAAAATTATCTTTTTGAAATTTATTTTGAGCAGATTTGTAAGCTGCATGGGACCAGTAACTCAGCGCTGCAAAAAATTTCCGCTCGAATGGTTGACAGTTTTCCGACGAAACGGTTCGTCTGAAATAAAAAAAAAAAAAAGTTTTAGAAACTATATGCGGATGGCTATGGCACGACAGGTTTAGTTTTGAAAATTTTGAAAAATGACAAAATGGCGAACCTCTGAAAAAAGTTGTAAAAGTCGGTTCTAGTGAATTAACCACTTTCAGTAAAAAAAAGTAGTAGGAAATGACCCATCAAAAAATCTCCTGGCGTGCCATAGCCATCCCTATATAGTTTCTAAAACATTTAGTTTTTTCATTTTAAAAGCACCGTTTCGTCAGAAAACTGTCAATCAAATTTTTTGCAGCGCAAAGTTACTGGCCCGGTACAGCTTGCAAATCTGCTTTAAATAAATTTAGAAAAAACAATTCGTATAAGATAAATATCCAATAGAAAGTCCTGAAAGTTTCAAAAACATGCATTAAGTAGTTTGCTTTTAATAAATTTCCAAAGATCCCTTTAATTTTCGAACAATTACCATGTTGCCCTCTCTTGAAAAATACCGGCTTCTGATGCAGCCCCCATTGACAAAAATTTATTTAGTCTCATTTCTCTGGAACCACTGATCCTATGATCATGAAATTTGGTGTGTACGTTTCTCTTAGCCCCTAGGTGCTCCCTGAGAATTTTGTTTTAGAAACTCCCTACCCCTTCCCCGAAAGAAGATATATGAAAACACATACCTACAACAGAAGAAAGAAGCTTATACGCCCTAACATCCTCCTAATCAGGAAGCTACCGAAAATAAATTAAAATTATTGCAACCCCTGTCAACTAGAAACCAGTTGCAAATCTAGATACTTTAAAACAACCCCACTCGACATCTAACATCTAATAATCGTGTTTAACTACCTGTCAAAGGAGCTTCACAACGACCCGCACGGTCCAACCTAATCATCCCCAAGCTCGCTCATCGCTGAAGCTCACCGATGAATTAACTTCCTTCGCGATGCCTCGCGATTAACTGCGATCGTGCGTGACGCGCAGCAACCGCCAGTCACGGGGCATTAATTCGCGTTTGTAATAAATAAAAACGCGCGGTATGGAGTGAGCCGCGCGACGTTGCGTCATCGCCCTCGGAACAAGTAGCAGATTAATTCGCGATGATGCTGCGTTTATTCCGGGACGCGTGTAATCGCGCCGTTTCCAAGTGTCATGACCGGACGCGAGGAGTAGGTGATACAATTACCGCGACCGTTCGCCGCGTCATCGGTGGATTTTAACGCTTCTTGAAACAACAATGTGTCCAGGAACCTCTAGCGCCTCTCGCGCGGCTGTGCTTGGGAAAGGAGAGCGGTCTCCGGAGCGGATAATCTGAAATTGAAATTTGCGATACCCGCGGCTTCACCTTCGCTGCTCTTCCGAAGATATCTTGACCGTCTCCTCTCCTCGATTCTTCTTCCCTCCTTTTTGCCTGCCGTTGGTTCTTTTTCGTCGTTTCCACGATTCACCGCAGCAAAAGGCGGGCGTTCATTGTTTGGGGCTGAGCTTACGTGGGGAAACAAATGACCGGGCGCATAAAGTCGGTAGCAAAAAGCATCGGGCTCCTTCGTTAAAACTAATATATGTCACCATTATTTTTAATAACGCAAAAAGGGCAAGAACCGTCCTACTGGACACGTAATGGCAACTTTCTGCGGGGCTTTCTTTGCCCTCCTACTACTTCGAGGCCCCCAGCTTCTTTTTCGGTTTTTTCCCTTAATTGTCGAACGGGGAACGGCAGATGGTACCGACGTTCGGCTAACGAGGCTTGACAGAGCCCGTGGATTGAGTGCCATCGTTTTACTTATCACTCGGGGTTGCATTGTTGCTGTAATTAATGGGCTCGCGATCGGGGAACACGAATCGAAGACCGACTCGGGGTGAATTTAATTAATACGCGGCCGGCCAGGTGACTCGCGCTCCACGCTCCGCTGAGGGCAGTGCTGCGAAAGGTAGAATGTTACATTTTTGGCAGGAAGAAGGGAAGATTGATGTTGCTTGAAATGCTCAGTTGAAATATCAAAGAAGTACAGATTTGTTAAGATGGAGGGAAAATAAGAGCAATTTTCTGTTGTATTCATCCCTATTTTACTTCTTTTCTGCATTAAGTAGTGGGACGAAGACATTTTGGAATATGAAGTTCGACAGAAAAATTTGGGTTCGAATTCTGCTTTCATAGTTCAACAATCAAATTCCCGTTCTTCGTGGAAACTTCTCCAGATTCGTTATTCTAATAAATTTGGCTATTTTTCGAATATATTTTCTAACTTGCAATCTGTAAGAAATAGAAAAAATGTTTCAAGGCAAAAGTTACTTATTTTAATTGGGTCTATCATTCGGTAACTTACAGTTCTTACACTTCGCGAGTTATAACATAAAATCAGAAAATAGCCGGAATTTAAGGGGTCCATTTCACCCTCTTAGAGTGAATTTGTGCAGGAATCAAAAATTGCTGTGTAATCAGGAGGAAATCCCCTACATATTCACAAAGTCTCAGAATTTTTTGAATTTCCGGGTTCGGGATCTTTCCTTGTAAGTTCCCATAGTAAGTTTAGTTAATTCAGGTTTGTGTCTTCAATGTCTCCACTTTCTAATTTACTAAAATAAAATGATTCGTAACTTCTTACTTTGGCCAAGATTACAAATATAACTGATAAGATGTTTATTCTAGTGATGCAAAAAATATTTCCAGTACCCTAATTCTTCATTCCAAAAACCGTTTCCTGAAGGCGCCCCTCAGCAATTTTTGCTCACTATCAGAAGTTCTACCTTTACTGAAATAAGGGTTCCAGCCAATTAACTTGCCAATTATAAATTCTGTCTAGTGATATGCAAGCACACCTGGATCCTCCAAGTCCAACCACCCACGGAGCAATCAATTTCCCCCGACGATTGCATTGGGAACGTGCTTTTTACCGAGATGCTGCCCTTTACCAGAGCGAGTTTACGTCTCTATTAAGCCAGTTGCATGGTCCCCAGGAGTGTGCGTAACTCGGCTGCCGGGCTAATCTGCTTAATGGCTTTCGTGCACGACGATATTGCGTCGGTTGACGGCGACTGCTCACGCAATTTCTCCCTCGACCGTGGCTGGATAAGGTCCTCTCGAGAATCAGCCTGGAATAAACTTGAAAGCGTCCTGAAAAACGAGAGAATCTTACTTTAAAAAAACTCTGCCCTCCTCACCCCTTTTCAGAAATTATCTCTCCCATTTCCCCTATATCCCGTCCGCTAAAGGAGTCCCCGCTTAACGTGCGTTCAAAGTATAAATTTGAAAGTTCCCTTTGACCCCGAGCCCGTATTAAAATTTGAAAGCACATCTCCGCAGCCTTCGACCGTCTCATTCAAACCACTGCTATTTACCAGCAAGAAAATATCTCACTGCAGCCGACTATATACCCCGCGAAATCTCCACTTCATCACCCTTTCTAATCACGCGTCCATCTGTTTACCTTCCGCCTGACGCATATCCATCGCCCATCGAGCGTCACACTTTTTCGAAAAGCGATAAAAATCAAAGGGCCCCCCGAAGTCGGTCCACCTTGCATGTCACAGGTACGGTCCATCCATATTCATAAGGTTCCTGTCTCTATTCGAGGCAATAGCTAGCGAAGCAACGAATCAATTTCCAGTGCAAATATATTCTACCCGGTGCGTAGTGTCGGGGCCAGCTATACAGATATACATCCGCTTTGCTACCCCTCTTTTTGCCTCCCGTTATTGCTATCCGCTCCGTGTCCAGCGTCGAAGGAGCAACGATCCCCCTCGGCCGAGGCCCACGCTTATGTCCCCTTTGTCAGCGGCGACGTCGCAATTATTTCGCTGCCACCGTAGAAGGTAACGTTACCTAGTCGTACTACGTTGAGTTAGGGCACGTCCGCGAGAGAGCCGGCGCTGCCCCCGTGCGTCCGCCTCGTATATCTTATTTTCTTACGATACACGGTGGCAAGTAAGGGTTCCAGGGGAGTCGGGATGGCCCCCGGCTCTCCAGGTTTCTCTTTTTCGCGCCGTCCCCCTGGCAGGAAGTTTCCATTTTCTTGCCCGCAGCCTGGGCACCGCGGTTAAATTGAAGCATTCGCGGAACGGACGAGAATTTCTCTTCTCTATGCTGGAAATGAAATTACGGAGCCGTGGAGGTGGCAGGAGGAAGTGAGGGAGAAAGGTTCCCCGTGATCTGCGTGGATGAGATTAAAATTAATTCGGTACGAGCCGTGTTGCCCTTTTTAGCTCTCCGTCGGGATCGTCGGATTTTTCTTCGGTTGGTGTGTGTATTATTCGGTTGCAGCGCTGTGGGAAGGTCTCGGAAAAGTTGTTGCCGAAGTGATCACTTTGGAAGAGAGAATACCCAGGTTAATATAGTGGGCATCGTGCTTCTATTCCGGTACTTTATGCTGCTTCTTTTCTCTTCGTTATTTCTTCTTTATCCCGATCCGTTTGCCGTGAGTTAGACGTTTGCCTCGCTGCTGGTGATTACGCGTAATGCCAATTGATGTTTCGATGGAGAATGCGTTACGAGAGGCTGGATATTTCAGGTTCCGTGCGTTATAAATTGTGCGTTTAATCGTTGTTTATCGATCCAATAAATACGCGTGGGTCGAGATGCATGATGGGAACGGAATGAGGTCTACGCGTGAACTTCGATCTCTGCCAGGTGCACCGCTCCGTCCATGGGCATTATGGGGGCGTTGGACATTCAGCCGAGTTTTTGTAATGGGCCCCTCTTATGCGGGCGCATTCACGTCAAGTAATTCATACAAATTGATAAACTCTGGTACACGCGACCTCCTGGCAGGGCTTAACGTGAGATTTAGAAAACGCCTTGGCTTGATCTCTTCATCATGCGGTCTAATCCTTCGGAATTATCGAACGATCCCGTCGCGATGCTTCGGTGACTTTACAAAGCCTACGTGCGGCGCATCGTCCATTTCACCGCGGCTACCATAATTCACATGTGGTCCGCGTGATACCAAATATTTTCCTTAAAAAGTACACCCCATCGTTTCCGAAGGAAGCTTTGGATTCTCTTAAAAAATCTCTGCTCTGTGGAAATGTATTCCTTATCTGCGTTGATCGATCTTCAAATTTATCAAGTTATCTTCATATTTCAAATTATCTTAGGCAACGCAATTGCTCCCAGGTTTATTACCGTTTCCCTTATTTCGGCGATGCCCAACCTCTGGGTCGCGAACTCAACTGGGTTTTCTAGGGGATCGCCACGGTTTCTGGATTTTTTAAAAATATTATTAAGTTAGAATTATATTCTGAAATAGGTACCTATTTTTAATACGTCTTCTTCACCTTATTAAATTTACCTTACCTTGTTCGAGGGAGTCGCAGGTTATTTGAATATTACGAGAGGGGATCGCGACTCAAAAAAGGTTGAAAGTCACTGCCCCATTTTAACATCCCTTTACGCAATACCACCAACACAGAGTCTATCTATTCTCTCCATTCTCGAAATCCATTTGAGTCATCTCAAATGTGAGTGGTGCAAAAATACTCGCGTACCCCCTAGCTTCCCCTCTCACCCGGCAACAGCAATCTTCCCCATTGAAACTGCTCGATAAAAATGTCCCCCTCCGTTCGCCTCCGATCCACCGGCAGTCTGCTCGTGTACTGACACTTTCCTCGCACTGTTATCCCCTCCGGCTCAAGACACTCTATATCGAGGGAGGATTTTTCTTCGAGTAAGTCTCACCGGGTTACGGATCAACGAGATGCAATGATAGCAAGCTGCGCCTAGCAGCTGTTGCTCCGTGATAGCGCAAGGAAGGGTTTAATGTACCTCGAAGCCGAGGCGAGCGTGTACGGTGCACGCTCGCCTATCCGCCTTGCCAGTTTACCCTTCACGCGCGGCATATGGCGCACAATGATTTTTCCGTGGAGTTAATTATGCGAGACCGTCTATGCGGCCGCCAAAGGGACACCGTTTGGCGCTCTAGCTCTCTTCTCTCGCTCCCCCATTCGCAGTTCCACCTTCCTTCTGTACCTGCTCGTGCCATTTTGTTTCACGCTCCGCGCGCTATTGCATATCCGCGGGAAAATTGCCGCACAGATGAGCGACTCGGCAAAGGTGGGCTTGAACCACCAGTGAAACGTCTTGGAAATTGCTCGTCTGCTCCTGGCAGGCCTGGCTAGGACGGTGCAATTTCGAGGATAATGCGGCTGCTACGCTGCATCGATTTTTAACCTTGCAAGTACGCGCCTGGAAGCTTCACTGCCTTTCCTCATGGGAAAGTCGCGGACGAACCTATTGTAGCTTCTCAGCGGCGAATTTGACGTTTCACAAATGGCAGCGGACGGGTATATTGGCCAGAGTCTCATGATACGACTGGGGTGGGCTCAAACCCCCGCATTATCTGCGGGTCCTCTGCGTACTGGTCAGTCGTGTTACCAATTCCCCTAACGCTGACTCTCCGATATTAACTCTTTAACGGACGCTGCATATCCCCAAATGGGGCGCCACCTTTGTGCCAATCGTACCGTAGGCAGCCTCCAAACGCTGAATGCCTAGAAGTGTTCTTTGTACATATAAGCTGATTCAGAAGTGGTGTTACGGAATCTACGCAGTTTGCCTTTTCTTGCCTTTGATCAGTAAAACGTGGAGTAGTATCACCTGTTTTAAAATTTCTTCCATAGTTTTGCTATAGGTTATCGTCAGGTAAAGCACTCCCTTATATAATATATAAAATTAATATTAATATTTTCTTTATAGAATATTTTTTCACCAGAAATAGAAATAAAAACTTATCAACTCAATAACTACTATTTATTGAGTAAAAAAATATATTTTATCAATTAGTATTCCCTTTTTAATGTTAAGGCAAAGCAATAATTTTATAAACAAATTGTTCTAATTTACTCGGAGTTGGTAAAGACGGAACTGCGTAAATCTATCAAATCCGTCTTCAATTGTCTACTAGTAGCTTATTCGATAAGCCACCAGTATTCAGTATTCGAGAGCTAAGGAATTGCAAGAGCTTCGAATTTCATGGATTTAATTCTATCCGCGAATTTACCAATAATGGCACCTGTTCACCTGTTCCCTGACCCAAACACCGGGCCAACGAGACCTCCTATGGAACAGGAGGAAGAATGCCGGGGAACGATCACGGTCTATGTAGACTAGAGACTCATAGACGCTGCAGCCGGGCTCACGAACGATGCACCTAAATCACACCCAACGTCAGCGGTCGCAACAATGGCCGTCACGCGCATCCATCTTATTAACGGATGTTAATCATGTCTTCAGCAACGCGTCGTCCAGGCATTACCTTCGCGACCACCACGGTCGCGCATTGTTCGTGCGGGTTCAACCGAACGGAGCGTAACCCACCCCCTTGGTTCCCTTGTAATAAGATACTCGCCATCTTCGTATGTAAATGCTGGCCATTCATTACGTTCAGGGCTGAATGATTGGGCCCTTTGTGGGAATCCTTTCACGACAAAAGCCGTATCATCGCTTAGGGAGGCCGCGGACAACCAGCCAGGAATAATATTTGCGCGGGCTTACCGGAATTCAGATTGATTCAGAGGACGGTCTGCGGTTGGTCCCGAGGAAAACGCGTCCCCGCGCGCCCGAATCGAGCCAAGTCGAGGAAAATTCAATCCCCTTCCTCCCTAGGAATGGCGAGCCTTCCTGCTTCACAGTTTAATCAGCAGGGAGATACTTGTACGCGGAGCGTTCAAAAGCGAAGAGACGAAACACTTTGGAAAGGAATTATTTCGTATCTGGAGGCTAAGTTTTATACAAATGGCGTGTTGAACGCGTGTCCAGGCGACACTGAGCGATAGCATTAATATTAATAGTCTTTCAGCGCTAGGCCGATAGGAAGACGAGTTTTGCTTTTAGAGCCGTGTGATTGACGCAACGACTAAATTGCTCGAGGTCCATTAAGGGGAAGCTAGAAGTACCAAAAGAACATTCGAGAATTGATGACGATGTATTTTAACGGAGATACGTGTCGTGCAGCAGGTGTTTGCGCGTCAGAGAGGGTTTGGAGGAGACTGTAGGTGACCGTGTGTCGAACTTTGACCTCTTGACGCTATCAGCTTTTGTGGAACGTCTGTGTGATTGTTGGTACACGTTGGTGTACGAACAGGTTTGATGGAAAGTGGGTATTAAACGCGAGAGGCTTGGAGGCGCCGATTAGGCGCACCTCGTAAAAGCGAATGCCAATTCTGCTAATCGATCATTCGATTAACTCTCGATAAAAGGAGCGATGAGCTTCCATGAAGCTCCACGATGGAATATCCAGTGAAAACGCGAACACTTAGAGTTTTTATTAGCGCTAGAGGTCAATTCTTAATTTTAAGGAACTAAATTACTGGGGGTCAATTATTTAGCTGTAAAGAAACAAGTGAAGGGTGTATCGCTGAAAATGTCCTTTACAAATTTGAAAAGTCCCAAGAAAACATCAAAGGTAGACCACTTTTACATTTCATTATCCTGATTAATTACTTTGCAAAATCTTTGTAATTCTCTTGACATCATGAAAGTTATTCCTTCACGCAAGCCTATATAGGCGAGGGTTGCCAATATCGTACCACGTAATTAAGATATTTCGTATTTGGTACTAATTTGAACGCTAGTATTAGATATTGTGTGTAATTAAGAGAATAAGAATAGTCATTGAATGACATAGGTTTGATCGCGTTTCATGATGTGCGATGATGTTTAATTAACTGCCAAGCAGTGTCCCCACCACGGTCGCCGGTGGAGAGACTATTCTAACACGGATATGAGTAAAGTGGGACCCCTCTGACCATCTGGCCGCTGTTTCTCGTCCATCAAAGGAGCAAACGAGTTTAGGCCCGCTTCGAGGAATTTGTTCGGGACACGCGAGCACGTTTTGTCTTCGGGGCGTCGTTCACAAGCGATCTTTTCGGTGCCTGTTGGTGGTATAGGCATTCGGCCATCGCTCGGGTGCACCCACGTTCCTCCCCGTCCGGAGATGCGAATGCTTCTAGAGACGTTTTATGTTTTATGCGAGTTGTGCAGCTGCCCGTTACCGACACCCCCGCAACTCAATATTCAAATTAGCGGACGGGACTCGCTTTCGCCCCCTTTGCTCCGTGTCTGCGTAATGAGAAAAAAGACGTGGGCCCGCGAAATATTACCATAATGACGGCCGACCGTAGGTGTAAGGCACCATGGGGGAGAAGTGACGCACCGAAACGAAGGGGAGGTACGACGTATCAATTTCAACCTCCTTACCCGTGTCTTCCTCTTTAATTTGCCCATCGTGAGACGCTCATCTGTCGTTTCCACCACTGATCAGTGCAATATAAATTCAATTCAACCGGCAAGTATTAAAGCCTGCCACGTATTTCACGAAGATTAACGAAGAAACAAAGTAGAAACTCTGAATAATAAATAACTAAAATTGTCACCCCATTCTGCAATATTTTCAAACGAATCTGAACGTGGATGGGCATGCATGTACTCCTGACAAACCTAATGACAGTACTAAGTAACAGTCTACCAACAAAGAATACAAGTCAGCAGAAATTTCAATGTACACTCACAATTCCAAAATAAAAGCCACATTTTTAACACGAACACTTTCAAACGACCAGAGGAAAAAAGGGACCGCACTGATGTGACCCCATGGCTGGCTCCCAAAGCCAGGTCCCCTGTATCAGACGTTTCCTTTCGTGTCCACGGGACGACCACGCAATCCCTAAGTCGGCCGATTAAAGCCGATCCCGGTTAGTAGAAAAAGGGGAATCCTGTGGGCAGCTGCGACGGACGTTTAGTTAAGCCAGGCCGTTGAAGTAGGACGGAAGGACGTTTACGAGGCGCGACCGGTGTCAGGCAGAAGGGCGAAAGGGGTGTTAGTTTCACCTGGGTGGTCCCGCGACTCCTGCAGGATTAATCGGCGACGTCTCGGGGACGCAATATATAAATTGGGCTGCTGTATCCTCCCTCCCACCGGCCACGAGCTCTCTCCCGGGATTACAAATGCCCGGTCCTTCGGCCCTTAACATCATTGTAGATGGATATCTACCTCGCGTGCATCGCCGAACCGATCGCTCCCGGTCTTCCGTCGACTTTGATCGAGCTGCACGGAGTCCCGGTTCCTCCAGAATTCTTCCCTTCGGTTTCCCTCGCGACCATCGCTTTTTACTCCGCCCGGAACACTCCGCCGCATTCCCGCCAGACATTCCGACGATTTTCAAACCCCACGGGCGAATATTTACGTTCCAATTTACTAAATATATCCTGGCCGCATCGCGGTGTCGAGTGTCCTCCCTCGTTCTTTCTCGAGGATTTCCGTGGAGGGGAAGGGATTAGATATTCGGGGGTGTACAGCGTGGTTTAAGACCCTTGACGCACTTTCTATGGAATTTTAATGGCGTTTATGTCGAAGCTCTGAAGGTGCGGATCCACGAGAGATTTTACATGAGATTTTTCAGCAACAACTAGGTTAAATAATGGAAATAGTCGCGAGAGATTACATTTTTGAAATTATATCATGAAACTTGTCTCATGAGAGTCTAGCTTCGTGAAAAAATTAAAATTTTTCCATTAGGGGAAACACGTCGTGAAAAAATTGCCTTATGGTATCAAAGCCTCATGTGAAATACGATATTTTTGTCTCGCCGTGGATTTGCAACTTGAGAGGAAGTTTTCATGTCTCAAGAACGGGTAGATTACAATTCCATTAGTTTTACTAGCCTTTCTTTTTAACTAAATGTAAATAATGGAAGTAGTCGCGAGAGATGATACTTTTGAAAATATATGCAATGTATTCCTCTAATTTCGAGACGGTTTTCAGCATTGGGTTACAATTACAATGTTAAAGTTTAAAGGAAAATATCAAAAACTCCCCAGAAAAGGGCGCTTTATGAGTCCTGACCTCTTTGGTTTACAGATTAAGGGGGGAATCATCCTATTCTTTGGACTAAAAACATAGCAAAATTTGGGATTTTTTTTAAAAACCAGCGATTCGATTCATCTGAAATTTGGACCATGTTTTGATGTATCTTTGAGGAAGCTGCAGTTTTTTTTTTATTAATTTTGAACCATAAATATAGTATATCACGTCGCGCGAAATTCGCCGGTCGTTGCTGTGCATGATATTTATCTACCAGGTAATCTGAAACAGAAAAATGAAACGACGTTTTATTTTATACATAACTCCTATATTTATTATTAAAAATGAATAAAAAATTGCAACTTCTTCATGGTCCAAATTTCAGATGAATCGAAATGCGAGTTTCATAAAAAATTCCTAAATTTTTCTATGTTTTTACTCCATAAATTAGGATTCCCCCCTTAAGGACGGGAAGTTCAATTTCGATGCGGTTGTCAGACTTTGAGTTCGCTTCTTTCAAAAATAACTCATTTTTTGTAATCTCAAAAGCATTCTCAAGATAATTCTCAAAAGCATTCTTAACATTGCTTTCCATTTCTTCTATTGATGTATTTCAAAGAAAAAGTACGAAAGTTTGAAAGTGATACCGTAGCGAACCACGGGTATTTTGCTAGTTGAGAATAATTTAACTACCTACCTTAATTCCTTATCCCTTAATGCCCGTTTGCCTGTACAGTATCTACCCAGTTCCCTATCTCTCACAGATTCCTTTCAATCCCTCATAATCGTCTTTCCTCCCTCGGTTCGATCTCGCCGACAATTTTAATCGCGGCCCGATATCGCGCTGCCGTCTCCCAGAAGACGGTGGTTTTTAATTTAATATCCTGCCGCGTAATTCCGTGCACATTAAGCCCGCGTTAAGGACCCGCATCAGTCTCGATTTTATCTCCCCGCGCCGTCAAAAGATCGCTCCCGGTCTTGCCTCGACTTTGATCGAGCCAGCCGTGGCTACCGTTTTCATGTTCCACGGTTCACCGTCCCTCCGAGCCGGCGGAATCCAGCCACCGGGCAGTAATAACAAACGAAAAAACAATTTCGACTAATTGCATTCCCCTGAATTTAATCCCGCGTGCTTTATCAGAGGAACCTGGCCCCGCACCCAGTCGCGGAAATGTGAATTTCAAGTAACGGTAGGCCGCGGCTTCGCTCCGGCGCCCGCGTTCCCCTCTCTCGATGGTATCGCGAACGTGGTCGCTCCGCTCGCGAGCGTCGTAGTGGTGATATTTTTTTTATCGGTCACGTAGGGCGTTTTTCTTGATCGGGCCTCTTATCGAGCAGCGTCGATCGTGGCTCCCAATAGCCGTTGGCCTCTCTGATCGAGAGCTGATCCAGCATTCCTAGCGCGTCAGGACGTCAATCCTGCTGGAGCTAAGCGCACGGAATACCCGTCGTCCCTTTTTGTCCCTTCGAAAATTACCATCTAGTCACCATTCCCGGCGTAGCACCATCAATAACGTATCCTCGGGGTCAAGCAGGATTCCCTCGCTCGCTGGTGCGCACCTCTGCATTCTTCTTTGGAAGCCTCCCCGTCTCTTTCTCAGTCTGTTCTTCCCTTGCTTCGAGTGTCCTCGTGTTTTCGCTGATCTGAATGACTCTGTTCGTTCGGGTACGCCGTGGAGTAATCGTGTCTGATGATCTTGGGGATCGATTTGGCGGGAAAGGATGCGGAAGTGTGCAGAACGGAGACTGTCTTTGATGTTTAGTTACTTTCTATAGAGCAGTGATGAACAACACGCCACTTGCAAGTCGCATTTGTCAGAAATAACAAATTCACCTCATAAGTTAAAATTCTTTGATTGGGATATTTATATATTTAATATTGTAGTTCAAAATTGTTTCAATTGTAAATCTATGTCAGAAATAACAAATTCACCCTATAAATTAAAATTCTTTGATTAGTATATTTAAGTATTTAATATTGCAGCCCGCGCAGAGTATTAGGTTTCCACTTTTAGCCCATTGCGGGACAAAGGTTGCTCATAACTGCTGTAGAGGATGGTTTATTCAATGGACTCAAAAGAAACTGTCGTTTTAAAGAAGAAAGAGAACTCTGAATGAAAGAACTGATTGATCATTTACTGTTCCCACGTGCTAAAGTTTTCAACGTACGTTTCCCATGTATGTAATTGCTGTTCTCATTACTTTAAATGTCTTCCGTTTTATGTTTCAGCTTCAGGAACTGGAACACTAAAACGCCTACGACGAGAGGACGCCGTTTTACTGTCAGGACATGAGGAAACTTTCAATAATTTTGTCATCGAGTTTAGCCTGTCCTAATGATAATAGCGAGCATAACTGAGCGCAGATGCAAGCACAGATACAGTGTATCAACGATACTCGTCCAACAGGAAACACCGTTTCGTCGCCTACACTGCTTCCCTCGTCGTTACTCGCGGCTTCTAGGGTGAGGTTCCCGATGATCTTGCCACGTATGTCTGTCATAGATAATCGAGTAGTCGTGCTTTGTCCAGGGATCTTTCAAATCACACGTCTAATTAAATTATACACTACAGAATTTTGTTATATTATTCAGTTCTATGTTTGGTTGGAGTTCGACTTTGAGTGTAACCTGCAACTGATCTGAACTCGTATTGAATAAGGAATGTTACCCACAAGGAATGAGGAATATCAAATTTCATTTTTTTTTAAGTATACCAATAGCACAATACAAATTATTTTTTAGGGAATGCAGATTGTTACTGCAGATTGCATGAAACGCAATAAAATAGTAATACATTTATTTATTCGTTATCTGTGCTACACATGTGTTAGCTCTAACCTTTTACAAGTGTTAAAAATTTGTATTTTTTCAAAATATTACTAGGCATACACTGCAGTTCATAAGTAATGGGACACCTGCTTTGTGTGGACTAATTGTGAACAACGTTGCAAATTTATTGAATAACGCTAACGAATTTTAATACCCATGAACGGCAGTGTTGTGACATCTTAATGAAAAGGGGTTAAAGCGATTTGCTGTAAAAATACCAACGATGGACCAGGTCAACGTTCGCCAAACTCCTCTCACTATATAAATTACTCCAATCAACACAGTGTCTGGGCTACAAAGTGTCATCCAAAATCATTCCACTCAAGTTACACACAGACATTCCCAACACACAAAAATCCCCAGCTACGAAGACTGGACGCGTCAAGCTCCACAGCTTCAACACCTTCACCTACCTGCAGAAAGCATGGCTCATCGCCCAGTGGACACTTTACACGCCACAGTCCACTGATCACGTTCAATATCCCCAATCATCGCGACACGTTGATCAATCGCGCGCCTAGGTGGCTGGATGCCCACGTCTATTCGAGTCGCGCGCAATCGTCTCGAACCATAAAGTTGCACGGGCCAGGCGGAGGTACGACACGCCGCGGGACAGCGCCAAGAAGTGTACAATGCTGTGTACCCCGTGTCCGTGGAACACGACATGCCCATGCGGTGTCCAACAAATGACGGGACCGTCGTGTGTGGTCCCACCTGCGTGGGTGTCTCTCCTTCTCTCTCTTTCCCCCTCTGTTCCAACCCCGTTCCTCCTGTTGGCTCGGTTCCACCTCGCCACCACGCGTCTCGGGCCAGGCCTATCCGCGTCGTTCCACTGCGCCTTGACACGAGCATGGATCTCACGGGGATCTTCTCGCCTCCTGACATCCGTCTTGCTACGAAAATAGGAGAGACGCAAGGGGCAGGGGCGAGTCCTGCGCGTGGGCAGCGGAGAGATACGGCTGACGAGGATCACGCGGACGACCTCCTTGATCTTTCTATTACAGGGGGTCCTGGATCCGTCACGGGGCGGGTGGCTGGGTGTTAATTGCTCAGCTGGTCGATTAAAAAGTATCCGTGACGTGGGTACAAGATGTGAAGTGAAAGTCGAGTAGTTGAAGAGCATGATATCTATTTATGCTCGCAAAGAATTTATTAAGGATTTGTGAGCAAGTAGATGTGGATATTGATGACGTGTTAAGCAAACTAGTGTTTGTGGAGTTACATGAAACAATTGGTGGAGAGAAGTAGTAGAGACTGAGGATGAGATTTGGGAACTTGTTCACGCACGATAAGGATATTGGAGAAAGTTTGTCGACCACTGTTTCGGTGGATGGAAAACTACTGTTGCAGTAGGAAGAACTTTTGGACACCTATAACTTCAAGCTTCGCAAAGTCATGTAAATAATAGTTGACAGGGATGACAGGGACTTGCTACTTTGCGTAATAGGTGCATACTAGAATTTTCATTTTCTCACACAACAATTAAATTCGCCCCTCACATACAAATATTAACGTGATAATAGAAATTTCTTTATCTCCCGACACAAGTTTAACAATTTGTAATTTATTTAAGAACACAAAAAGTTACTAAAGCCCAGTAAAACGTAGTGCTACACCAAAAGCAGGGGAAATATTTCAAACGGTATTATAATCTGTTACACCCGATACATAACCGTGTCTTAATTGAGGAATTATACATAAGTCTATGTGCCCTTTTTCCTTAAATTGTTTATATCGACTTAGGTATATGTTATATATATAATATACCAAGAACATTACTTCTCTCGCGTTTAGATTAGCTAGATGCAGTTTTGTTACGTAGAAATTGAAATTGAATTTCTTGAAATGGCAATTTGGTGTATGTGCCCTTTTTCCAGCAAATGCCTCAATTGTATCATAGCTGCGCCTGCAACTGAAAGAATCAGTTATCCTCGCGCCACATCGCGATCCCCAGCAGTAAGGCCTGATTTAAATTGGAATTTTAATGCAGGACGCGTCCTTACATCGACGCGTCCCCCGGCCGAGCAAAGTCTGAATGATAATGCTCCCCTGGGAGCCTTCAATAGCTCCTGCCATCTGCGTACGCACGAAAATAGGAGAGCCAGAAGGGGAGAATGGCACCATTCCCTGCGTGGGCGTTTGAATAATCCGGTCGTAAAGTTCGCGGGTGTAGAAAAGGATTGAACGCGTCCCGCTGATCGTTCCATTACAGAAAGAGGGGTCGCCCCAGTGAAATAGTAGATGCGATTTATATTAATACGGCGGTTTTTCGCACTTGGCGCGCCATTATCCGCACGATTCGTCGAAAATCCCGCGGCTCCGCCGGGGAATGGCGTTTCCTCGAATCGATCTCGCCTGGCGACATGCCGGCGATAACAGAAAAGGCAAAAGAAAACTCTGCCCCGGCCACGTGGGTGGATGCTCGTGGTCGTAAAGTTCGCGCGGGCTGGAAAAGACCGTCTATCGCGGTGGACGTGGAAGAATAATGGTAATAACTCACGATGAAATAGATGCCTGGACCTGTTTTCTGGATCGTAACGCTTTTAACGAAGCTACGCCTGGCCAGCTCACGGCTAATCCCTTTGTAAGAGGAGCAACCCACCCAGAAATGGGCAAAGAGGTGCTCGGCAATCGGGAAAGGAGACACTAGGAAGCGGAGTGGGAATGGGACGATAAAGTTTTACAGTGGAATCACGTGGCAGCGAAGCAGCCTGCATATGGGCTGCATAGGAGGAGGATGTAAAATTTTATGTATAAAAGTAGGAGTTCGTAGAGCAATGTCGAGATTAAGATGCGAAGATACAGAATCTACGGTACAATAATGTCAGTGATCTGCAAGTGATGGGCACGTAATTTTGTAACGTAAAGATAGAAAATATTATTTGAAATCAAGAATGAATTCTGTGGCTGCATATGCTCGTGTCAAGCGCACTGTCCTCAGTCTATCCATATCAAGGCATACAGTAATTGTATTCGGTCCAGAAAAGTCCAACGAACTGTCCTGCTGCTGGTTACCATAAAAGCAGAGACGCCAGGGCATCTGGCAAGGACATGTAGGGGGTTGAGAAGGGTAGCAAGTGAAGCAGTGCAGCTGTTGTAGGATACCAAGGAAGGCACTGATAAAGTTCTCTATATGAAAGAAGATTAGAAAATTAAGAAGAACAAGAGAAGAAGGAGGAATGAGAAGATATAAATTCAAAATTTGTTGTTTCAAAGCTTTCAACAATTTATTACCACTATTATTATCATCAGTATTTCTGCTCGTGATGATCAGGGATTGAAACAGTTCCAAGTAAATCTGTAAAACAGACACTGTAAGCAAACTCAATTCGTCACCTGACCAATCTGTCCCTAGATCGGACCACCTGCGCCAGGTAAGGGTCGAAGAGGAGTCGATAAGTCTTGGAGAGCGTGAAGACGATTGCGTCGTAACGGGGGGATCCTTCGGAAGAGGATGTCACGAGATAAGAATTGGAAAGAGTGTCAGGGTGCCGGTTTCGAACGGGACGTGCAGGTAGTTTGTAAACTACGCCCAGCCACGGGAGGGAGCGGGATGGAGATATGTTTTGAATTTAGACAAGTAGATGTGCAGGGAGATACACTGTCTCCGCAGGCGCCCCTTTTCGTACGCTAGGTGTTAGTTTAGGCAAGGGTTTTTCGTGAAATAGATAAATATCCGTGCGGTGGAAACAGGAAGTGCCTCTACGTGGGTGGAATCCTATTCGTTTCCCTGGCACCGAAATGTTAACCGTTGTTTTCGTACTTTGCACCGCCAAGAAATCTTTCCCACCCCGAAGTGCATTTCTTGTCGAAAATTCGATGTAAAATGAGTTCTACGATATGGGAAAGTTGGGATTTATATCGGTTTAATCTAGAAATCAGAAATCTTAAAATTGTAGGCGATCAAATTTAGGAAAGTCCTAGATAATTTTGAGACGATCTTGAAAGAATAAAAAATATCGCTCCCTCGTTAAGTTAACAGTATTTCTAACTCTTTTTCTTAAAGATCAGTCCTAATTATTAAAAGATAAGCTTGCCTAAGTAGCCAGTTGAAGTGGCCTTACTTAATTCCCTAATTTCGTTTCTCAAGACTACTCGCTTCCTCCACCATCTGGACACATAAATACACATTTCTCCCCGAACACGTGCGAACGAAACGTGTTAAAGGAAGTACCAAGCAGCCTCAGAGACAATGCAGCACTTGAAGTAGACGATCTGCAGGCCCCGTCGGTGCCTTTTGCCGGGCGACGACAGAAAAGGAAGTGTATCGTCCCGAAAAGGAAGAAACTTGCGAAATATCTCGAGTGGTCACGTGTGGAGGTACTCGAGAAGCTCCCAGCGCCGTTACCAGCGGGAGCAATCAAAGATTTCCGGACACTTGAATGCAGGCCGGCTCTTTGGAAACGCCATTATCGGCTTGACACACTGCCGAGGCCCGTTTCCAATCTGTCACCATAGTCGTGTAGCTTCGAGGCTCCTGTGAATCGTTTTTGAACGCCTCCGAGCCGTCGGCAGGATGCGGGCTCACGCCTGGCACGACGATTTTTACGGGTGTCAAGTGTCTGGCCAAAAATTGGTAACCGAGGCCGGGAATCTTCCTTTCGGGAACTTTCACTGCGGCACGAGGGTCTTGTGCAGACGAAACCAGCAATGAATGATTTAAAGTGCTGCTGAAAAGCGCTGACGATTTATTCAAACGAGGTTGAAGGCAGATCCAGCATGCTTGGAGCTAGTTTAAAGGAAACGCGAGTGAATGGAGAACTGTACCAAGAGAAAAGTTCAGGATAAGCTGGTAACTTTTGAGTTACGAGCAAACGTTCGATTAAGATTGCAAGACAAGCTGCTCGTTCACGAAGTTGAAGTTCTATTAAAAGATTCTATTAAAAGTATAGTCTTGTGAAATTGAGGTTTCGAGCTCTGTCATTCGTTCCGATATCGCGAATTTTTCAGATACCGGTTCAAAACACTTTAGCTCACTTGTACCGCATTTTAACATATTATGAGTGATATCGTATATCACAAAATGGAAGGTGTGGTTTAAGAATCTTGATATTACTTTCTCTTCAATATTAAGCCTGTAGTGCTCCCAATTCTGTTCTGCTATTTTTATAATCATCTCTCGGTTGAAAGACTCTTTTAAGGGTACTAAACAGTCGTTTTTGTCGAAAATAAAGTATTTCCGTTTCATTTAATTATAAAGAAATAAATTGAAGCTGAGACTTATTCTTTGACCCAAAGTTTATTAACATCATAAGCTTTAAAAAACATGTTTTTTAGTCAAAAGTATGCATTATGTATGCTACAGATGGGTCATTAAAGAGGCTTTTGACAAAAGGTTCTTTTGTTTTGTAGTGATAACTCAGAAACGGAGGTTTCAAACGATTCAAATTCAATTCAAACATGTTCACAAAATGTGTGGTTTCGGCCTAAACCTAAATGAAGGATAATAAAGAGTTTCATTCTTTATGAAAAGAAACTTAAACCTCATCTTCGACTAACGAAACACGAACTTTTTTGAAAGTTGCCATTTCGTAACTGTCATTTCCATAATTTTGCATCTTTTATAGGTTCAGTGCAGAACCAGGGGTATCCTGAAGTAAAATTTACAAGCACGTCGCAGAATTTCATTTCGTTTCGTCAAGCAACTATTTTAAAAAGTCCATCTTAATTCAAATAACTACCATCCCCTCCTTTCCCAGAAATCCTTCAAACACAATTCCACCTAAATTACCCCAAAACATCACAAAGATATCTTCCGTAAGCAAGGAAGTTATTATCAACATCCACGTTATTACGCAAGCCGCCATAAGTTACACGCTGCATTACCCCTTTTGGTATCATACACCCTGCTAAGGGATTCCGTTCCAAGGCCGTTTACGATCGATTAAAGACAATATGAAGGGCCGATTCGTCGGTGACGTGAAAGGAACCGCTCCTCTTTGGCCTCGAGCTCTAACGCAGCGTGTATAACGCGTTTAACCCGCGTCAAGTGCATCCCAGGCCGGTTCATTTAAATATTTTATTGTTACTGCTTTTCAATAGTCGTCCCGCCGTCGATAGGTTGTACGTAGGATTTTACTGCCAGCCAGGACGACAGTATAAACGCACGGCTAACCAGTTTCGTCTAGGAAGACGGCGTTTGTTCTTCCATCGTCCGTGGCCATAAACTAGCCGCGGTCTAACCGATCCTATGCTCGATAATGGGACACCTCTTATCAGGGGATCGAGATGGCTGTCGCGAACGGCCGGCAAATGTTCAGCTGTCGAACCAGTGTAATTTATATTCACCGCGTAATAACGTGATAAACGGAGGACTCTCGCGAGAGTTTCATCGGGATGGGGTCGCGAGAAGCTCATCGGGTTTGGATAGCGGGGAACAGTGATTTACACATTGCTAAGGGAAGGCGAGTCGAAGGAGAAAGGGGTCGAGGAATTTGCCGACTGCAAGTTACGAGTTGGACGATTTTTCTCGGTGCTTTTAATATATGTAATTTACGCGCGCGTTTGCGGTATCTGATAGGCGGAAAGAGCGAAAGGTTTCCGCTTATTACGAGCACTCTGAACGGTATGCGCAGTTCGCAGTTCGGTAGGCGAGCTGGAATAGTTGTGCGTTCTCGATCAATTATTTGATATCGGAATCTGTTCGGCTCCTCTGACGAGATCACAAGGCCGCGGTAAAAGTGCTGCCCGCGATGCTGGGATAACAGTAGTTCTGCTCGCGAACGCTTTATCAGTCCACGCACCTGATTCTGATGATGTCGGCGCGATCTGACGATTCATTAGTCAATGACTTTCTAGGTAACCACTCTCCGCGATGGCAGGTTACGAGTCTATTCCTCGTTAGGTCAGAACCAGGTGGCTACTCGAGAACACTTCTCTGATTATGGATGACTGGGGATGACGGTGGATGAGACTGTTGATATTAAAATAGCAGTCTCTGTGGCCCTGAGACATGAATTTAGTTCGTTTCGACTATTGGTGCATGGAAATTTTAATTATTCCCAAGGAAATCACATTTAATAGAAGAATCGTACATATGAGACAAAAATATCGTGTCTCACATGAGACTTTAATCACGCGAGAGAATTATTTCATTATTCTATTATTTTTTAATTATTTTGTCGTTAGTTTCATAAAATTATACTCTCATGGGACAAGTTTCACGATATATTTTCATAAGTCTCATGTCTCGTGCCTATTTTCATTATTTACATTCAGTTGTTGCTGAGATTTTTGTCTCGTTATAGTTAAGTCTCATGTAAAATCTCATTGTGCATTCGCATCTTAACGTTAAGATATAAGTATCATACTCCTCAAATTTGTGAATAGTATTAGATGATAGGGGAAAGTTCGCTATATTGGACCGCTTAAGAAGGTACCTCCATACCTAAATCGGAAACATGTACACAGTTTTGAACAGGAAAATTTGAGAACTATTTCACAATTGGACGTCAGAATTAATATGTTGATAAAGACTATGGTCCAATTTAGGCTCCGAACTTTCCCCTATATGTAGACCACTTTACCCTGGTCCCATGCCACTTAAACTTATAATCAACGTGTCGAAGACAAGTGGGGTAAAGTAATACGACTGCTTCATCAGCGATAAACAATCGCTGGATAATTAACTAACTGATGTCTCCTATCGACTGACACACAATCCATCACCTACGTCGCACGTAATCGATCGCAAAGTGTCTACCACGGAATTCCTTCGTTCACGATGCGGTGGAGGAGATTAGGATGAAGAAGAGTACTGCATTCCGCGTTCATGCAATGTCATTCGACCGAGTATTAACCTCCCCTGATACCTGCGGTACCAGCTCCGTGTTGGCATCTCAGGTTTCAGTTTATCTGCTGGTATGAAGCCGCAGAGCGCGGCGGCACCTGTCGCGAGTTCGTTATTCCCCGTTGTGCATGATGCTTTTAACGAATCCACCGTAAAGAGGAAATTTTAATGCGCGCGCTTGGCCCGAGACAGCGAGAGGCCGCTGGGAAAGAAATCCTCCCAGCCGGATTGGCTTGCATTTAAACGAACCGAATTGACAGCCCGCTCCGCCGCGGCCAGACGTCGATTCTTGTAGCACAATAACGGGGATTCGACGTTTCTTGTGTGTACCCTTCGTTCTGTTAATCGACAGTGAATAGACCTTTGGTGTCCTGTTTGCGCGCAGATAAAGATCCATCGAAGAATAGCGGACAAATGAGACACGCGCAACAGCTTCACCCCGGGCCGAAGAACGAAGCATCTCCTTGAGTGTCCCAAGGACTATCGTTGCTCCCTCGGGTTATTAAATTAAATGTGTTTGTTCGTGATCGTAATTAGATGGTAATTGTATATGGAAGATTAACATGGAAGATAGGATTGATCGACAACAGAGTGGCTGCACTCGTGTTTGCATGTGCAGAAAAATTCAAGGTTCGGTGGAGAGGAGAATGATTCGTTAAAGAGTCAGTGGAGAACATAAAATAACATTTCTATACGTTAATTTGGTAAAAATATGTGAAAGTATGAACGTATATTTGGTTTCTTGGTTTGGCTTCTTTGGTTTCAGAAAAATTCAAGGTTTGGTAGAGAGGAGAATTTTTTCTCGTTAAAGAGTCAGTGGAGAATATAAAATAAAATCTCTTTACGTTGTATTTGGTTTCTTCAGCTGAAGAATAGA
This sequence comes from Andrena marginata, assembly GCA_963932335.1. Classification (NCBI taxonomy): domain Eukaryota; kingdom Metazoa; phylum Arthropoda; class Insecta; order Hymenoptera; family Andrenidae; genus Andrena; species Andrena marginata. The sequence continues at coordinate 28,326,792 of OZ010659.1, read as the reverse complement.
ATGGAGACTGGAATAATAATTAAAAGTGCGAGGTAAATCTCCGCGCGTGTCTTTTATATTAATTGTAAGAAGCAACGATGCGCATTTTCAACAATTCTTTTCCATTTCCCAGAGTTGAAAAGGAGGTCCATTGTCCGGTGCTCGCTATTTTCATTTAAAACGCATCGTTTTGAAAGCCCCTAGCAGCAGCCTTTTCTTTAGCGTGATTAATGCCACCGCGTCTTTCCTGATTCTTTTCGTACCTGTCCAGACGGACTGTCATCTCCGTACCGAATCCAGGACGGAACGAAATCTCGAAAAAGGATTCTCCACGGACGTGACCTGTCTCCTCGATACAGAGCCAGCCACGGCGCATTTAAATTTGACCGCCTCACGTTCGTGAGTCGCATAAGTTCATCCCCGCATGAGCCTCGTATCTGTTACACCGCGGTTAATCTCGAGATTCAATCCCGGGGCCCGACTGTTTCGCGCAAAAGTATAAATATTCCCCTTGCTGGCTGTACTAAAATCCCTACACGGGACTGAAGCAATCTTTCGAGGTGTCAGAAAACTTCTGTAACAACTTACACTAATTACAGAAACTTGGAGTACAAATTGCGTTATAAAAATAAGCAACAAAATTGAAATTTTTAGTAGTTCTGCTTTGAACTTCAAAGCTGTATTTCCAGATACGAATTACATTCGTAATCAGTATAATTAAAAAGAAAAACCCTCCCTGATCACAAACTTATAAATCCCAGCATCTGCAGCTGGAGGATACTCGCTGGATGGAAGCATGGGGATGCTTCTACCTCCCAAGCGTGTTCCTCCTTTCACCAAAACCCTATCATCAAGGATCACCAGTTTGTTGGACTCAGTTTTTCCTGCTAACAGTTCTGACACACCTCCGCAGGGTCCTCCGCATCATCTGATATCCATTACACGGCCCCGAACCAGCCCGGCATTCGTCTCGGGCGTAAAGGATACGCGAGTGTCCAGGGTATCGTCCTGTTTTCGTGGTAACCTCGCCAACGCCTCGTCCTATTATCTGTCTCGTCCAGGACAGTGTTAGGTTACAGGCATTACCAAGGGACCAAGAGATAAACGGCACTCAGGGACAAATGCTCGCCCAGAAGAAGAGCGATAAAGTGTTCGTGTCTCTGGAGAAGGTGGGTCCGGGGGGGAGGTGAGGGGTGGGGCGCAGGCCAACCCGTGCCTTTCGAATTTCGTCCAAACCGAGTGCTCCACCTGCCTCCATTCCCGTGCACGAACGAAATGGTACTAAGTGCTCGACGATTACTGTACATTTTATTCCCCTTTCTGGTATCTTGCTGCCTCCTGCCCGAATCACTTCGCTCGGAACCGGGCTCGGGCGTATTCCATCGGCGTCCAGGCCGTTAAATTCCCTTCCCCGCCCCGATAATCGTATCACTTGTACCCTCGTAATTGCGCCAGATTACCGGACCCTGCTCCACACGCTAATACACGTGGCGTTTTACAAATTGTTGCGAGCAGCGCGTGGCCATCGTCTATTTTAGTTCGATGACTGCTACGATTATTGAACATAAAGGGTGATGTTGGGTTTAATTGGATGGACGTGGCCCGAATGTCTGTCGAAGGCGGTCGGATTAAGGGAGAGAGGTTCGGGGCTGAGGAATGCGTTTCCTCGTGTCGCTCTCGTGGGCCATGCGAAGTTGAGGCAGAAGTAGGAACTGGGAACTTGATACCAAAGTTCAGCTTTCTGGTGTGAAGTGTTCTAACTTCTCGCGTGGGCATAAAACACGCGAGAGAAAGGAGATTAGAGATTCCATATGGTGCCTTTACACGGACGTTCTTTTGGGACACTTTTGCGCGCCACACGCCAGCGCGGCACGCATTTGGCGTGGCGTGCCGGAACGTCGCAGGCCAGAAGATCGTACCCGTCACTACTTAGAGACAGCGAGTTCGGGCTCCCATTTCTACGTCGACTCCACGTGCTTTTTCCAGGAACCAGCGCAGTCTTGTATTGTGTACTACCTGTTCCATGTATATTATCGATCTGCGAAACAATCGGCAAGACACGATCGCGATACACGTAGGTTCGCGAAAAGTATACGAATTCCTCGATATACCTGGCTTATAGAGGATATCATAAATGCTTTTACTGTAGGGCACATTGAAACATCTGTTTTTACGAAGCTACATTTGGTTTACCTGAAGGTGCTATAAATTATGGAAATGGTTTATTACTCAGTTATAACGACTGTATTGCGATCTGCATTCTTCTTGCAGACGAAAAGTTTTCACCTCATCGGAAGTTCTTGCTAGCATCTTGTGCGCAGTTAGAAGTGTGGCGCGCCGGAATTCCACGTTCTTGCGTGCGAGTAGAACCGTTGTCAGGCGTGGCGCGTCCAAAAAAGTGTGGCGCGCTTGAATTTTCGTCCCACGCAAACCTCGACTCAAGAGGCAACCCTACCGATAAGCCATGCCTCGATGGGTTTCAAGGACTTCGACCCTCGAACCCAGGGGGGCCGTACAATGTAAAAAGTGACGAATCAAAAATTCTACATTTTTCATCGGATCTTGGCGAAAGTGGTGTGAATCGTTTCCTTATGTTTTCCCGATGAAAATGGTCCAAAAACGACACAAATCGGATCGTAATTAAGGAATCTTCATAATAAATTGATTTCCAAAATTTCGTTAAAAATAGTTCGATTTACACGAAATTTGGTATAATTTTAATTTGAAAAACATAAGAAATGCATCGGTATCACTTCCATATCGATACGCGTGTACACGTGCATCGAAATTCACGGATCGTAGTATCCGTGTACCCGTGTACTGAAATTCACGCGTATACATGTATCGAAATATACGGTTTCACGTGTATTAAGATATCCATATTTAATTTTTTAAGTAACTATCCGAATGTTTAGATTTTACGCAAATACTTTGCGCTGGGTAGGTACAGACATAATTTACTAGGTTGCAGATGAAAATAAATAACATCATGATTTTGGTTAATAAAGTTTAATCTATTAATCGTATATTAATCTATTTGAGACAACTACAACAACTGATTTTATGCTAACAGTGCGCATATGAGTTTTGTAAGGCGCTCTATTTGAAGCACTATAACTCCGGATATAACCACTGTTTTTGCATACAATTTTTGTTCATATTCCCTAAAGATTGACAAATGAAGCCACAAAGCTGGAAGTAAATATATTTAATTCTTTGGTTTGAAAAAATTCTCTTTCACTTCCTACCGCCTGTAGCGGCTCGAAGAGTCTTGGCTGCCAGGCGCGCCGCGCGCCTCAGAATTTTCCGCAATGTCGGAAATTCCACGCGCCACGCCAAACCCTTGGTTTCAAGTGCCGCTTTCCTTTTCTAACTACCTTTTCTGTCTCTTATGTAAACTTTTCTGAAGTCGAGGTTAGCGCGCCACACTTTTTTGGACGCGCCACGCCTGACAACGGTTCTACTCGCACGCAAGAACGTGGAATTCCGGCGCGCCACACTTCTAACTGCGCACAAGATGCTAGCAAGAACTTCCGATGAGGTGAAAACTTTTCGTCTGCAAGAAGAATGCAGATCGCAATACAGTCGTTATAACTGAGTAATAAACCATTTCCATAATTTATAGCACCTTCAGGTAAACCAAATGTAGCTTCGTAAAAACAGATGTTTCAATGTGCCCTACAGTAAAAGCATTTATGATATCCTCTATAAGCCAGGTATATCGAGGAATTCGTATACTTTTCGCGAACCTACGTGTATCGCGATCGTGTCTTGCCGATTGTTTCGCAGATCGATAATATACATGGAACAGGTAGTACACAATACAAGACTGCGCTGGTTCCTGGAAAAAGCACGTGGAGTCGACGTAGAAATGGGAGCCCGAACTCGCTGTCTCTAAGTAGTGACGGGTACGATCTTCTGGCCTGCGACGTTCCGGCACGCCACGCCAAATGCGTGCCGCGCTGGCGTGTGGCGCGCAAAAGTGTCCCAAAAGAACGTCCGTGTAAAGGCACCAATTGGCACTGATTTTGAAGTGGAGCCTCAGTTTCCAGTCTTTGCAACGTTCATCCCTTCCCCACGCAGTATCTCGCGAGATTTAGGCAAAAGATTCTAGCTTCAAGAACACTTCAATGCCACAAACTCAAGAACCCCACACAGAGCAGTCTCCTAGACACAATATTGGTGCAACACGAAGCCGGTAAAATCCGAGCTCGGGGAGGTCTCGAGCGAAACCCAGGAGTCGTCTTCCCAGGGTCGAAGTGGAAACTCATCAGCGATTCGCTCGCAATCTCCATCAGCCTCTCGTTTTAATTAAAAAACAGGAACGGGGGGAAATAAAACGATCCGGAACGAAGGAGGTCACGGTAACATTCTGTTCCAGCGCCGGGGCGTATATTTTCCACGGTGGACAGCGAAGAGAGATGCAGATGTTTGCGCATGCATCGTTCGCCGATGCAGTCGGGGCCCCGGGGCCCTCTCGTTAAGACAAAAGGGACTCGCGGGGTCTTCTTTTCCGGAGCGGCGGACACGTAGGCATACGTCTTATGCCCGGTTGTATGCAACACGTGTTGCCCATTGGACGTCCATCTGTCGTTGACAATAGCCTTCTCGCTGACAGTCTGAAAGCCGAGCCGGCGGCCGTGCCTTATATGGCGCTCCACGGTAAGTTCGTACAATAAACGAAAGCCGCGGGCATGCAAATGAGGTGGCCGTGGCCAATCAGCAAGGTGAGGGACTCTTCGTTCAGCATCGACGCGACCCCGCCGTCGTAGGGGCATTTCGCAACGTTTTCGCGTGAATGAAGTTGCAACGTGTCCCGGGGATTGTTCCTTTTTGCTTTCTATATGGAAACTGGGAGGCATGTGGGACGTTTTTATCCGAATTGAGTTAGGGGCTTTGGAGTTCGTGGTTAACTGCGTTGTCGGAGGTAATTGGAGGAGGTCGGTGAGTTTTTCAAGTGGAGGCTGTGCGGTGGGAGATAAAGGGGACGAGTGTGTGGACGTTTATTGATTTTCGTGTTTGTAGGGCGATAGGAGATGGTAGTTAAACTTGATGGAGGGTAGTATTTTATGGTGACTCGAGTTATGGCTGACACATTAAGCACTGTAATTTGCTGATAGCTACGGGAAGTCATTTATTTTATGGAGCATGATTTAACATACTAACAGTTTGGTATTGACTCAAACTCGTGCTTGTGTTGAAAAGGATTATTTTATTATTTCAATATTCCAATATTCAAGTCTACGAGATTAAGGGGGAACACCACTGTAAGGCTGGAAAAGTAAGCTATTTTTAAAAAAAAATTTCAGGAATAATGTACCCCCTAGTGGTTTCACCTCCTAAATATGAAAACGGACAGTTATAAAAAACAAGTATGTATATCTTACTTTTCGGTCCTCTAAAACATCCAAAGACCAAAGCAATCAGAGGAAGACACCTGGGATGCTCTCATTGTCAGTACCATTTCCTTTCATACTAATTCTCTAAATTAGTTCTTGCATAAAATCTACAAACTGACTCCTCACTCGGAAAGTGAAATGTGCACATAGAAAACTGGGACAAAGATTGTCACTTTAAAACAGGTGAAAAGGGGATTCCAAAGGAAGGTGTGTCAGTGGTGGTTCCAAGAATAGAACCGAAATCCTTACAGCTACTATTCAGGATCGCGGTCTCATAATCGCGGCGATATTTAACGGGACGCCGCTAAAAGTAATGGTCCTCTTAGAAGAGGGCAACGGTGCAATAACTTACGAATTACAAATTCAAGCGCGTTGCCGCGCGCAGAGCCGGTGCCTTCGCTCTCATAAGCCACGATATTTCACAACGAGACGTCGGCTCAGGGTATCGCATCACCCCTCGGGGATAAATCGCCGTCAGGAGGATCTTTCATCAACTTTAATTCTTCCGATTCTTTCTACGGGCCGTGCTTTTCGGTATGATATCTCGGGAGATTAACCCTTGAACACAGAGAGATCCGCCGAAGCGAAAATGATCCACGAAACTGGCCCTCCGCTTCGCCCCCCCCCCCCCTTTCCTTTCTCTCCTTACCGCGGCAATTTCGATGATTAACTTTGGCCCCAGCCGGGATTACGTTTCTACTTTGCAGGCTCGTGTGCCGCTCGTTGAACGGGACGAGCGTAATTCTGAGTTACTGCCGTGAAAGGGGGGGACTTTCGAATGTAAACAGAAAAGTTAATTGTGAAAAAAGTCCGGGGAAAGGGAATGGGCGCAGTATCTCCTGCGCGACTAAAAGGAAACTGGCTGGGACAGGGAACAGTTATTTGTAGACAGGGAAGAAGTATTCAAGATTGCCTTTGATGCAGGTATTATGGCTCTGTATATCCACTTTCAGATATCTATGAATATTTTTAGTAAAAGGTCAGCATTTTCTTGAGCTCGTTGTGTAATACAGATAATATTATTAGCAGCAGTAGCACGAATACATCCGTGTGATCAATATTCATACGTCAAAGGAATCTGGTTCTATTTAAAAGAATATCGTTCAAAGTGAAAGGTGCAGATATTTTCACATGAAGCTTTCATTTATAAAACAATTGATCGTGAATATTTAAGGAATACCTGTCGTGCTTGATGAAAGCCCCTCCAAAGGGTTTAAAGCAAACAAAAGCAACGCTTTCAGAATCACTTAATTCGTGTTCCAGCAATCTCACACCTCCAAGGGTATTACGAATTAGAGTCCGCAGGTATGCAAACGCGACCCCGCCAGTAAAACACAAGCCGTTCCGCGCACGAGTCGAAATTAAATCGTCAAGAGTGCCCAGGACCAGCCAGCATCCCGAATGACCGTCGTCGATGCTTTCCGAGGCAGTTCATTGGATTATCTATCGTTTCACCGAAAATACAGGATATCTTTTCCCAGAAGGGATTTGCTGGCGGGCCACTGAGCCCGCAGGGACGTCGTTAATCCCAAGACGATGACCGAATTCGGTGGAATCGACGGAATCCTCTCTTTCGTTCCGCGTGATCCCCGCTGCGTAAATTCTGCCTACCTGATCCGCGAAAGCCGACGATCGTTTCGTCTTTGCTCGAGCTTCTTCTGTTTCTCGAGCACGCGAACGGAGAACTGTTGGCGACCAGCGGTAGCCCGATGATCGACGGGATCCGGGACAAAACATACTACGTCTGGGGATTCACGTGTTTGGACCCCTTTCGCTTGGGCAAACATGTATCATATTCAATATCACGGTATATCATAATTCCGGCGGCGCTCTTTCTGCGACTTTGCAGGATTTCCTCCCGAGATTTCGGGGCATTATGTTCTCTCCGCTCGTCTCGTGTTACCCGTCTGCTGGAATTCAAAACAGACACTTAAACCTTTTGGGGATGGACGTCACCGGCGTGTGGTTCTCTTATGCTGGACGACGTCCGAATAATATCGTCTACATGTGGTGGAATTATTGGGGAACCAAGGTTTTGGGATTGCTAGTGGTTACTGACTTACTGTGGATGTCTGGTAATGATCTGTTTCTACTTTAGAAATCTGAAATGAAATGGACCTGAAGTGTAGTGAAATTGAGCTAGTGATATACAAATGTCAGATTTAAGAGAATGAAGAATTGCATTAGACAACTACAAAATACTTGGGACTTCCATGGACGTACTCCTAGGTCCATGGAAGTCTCAGGACGTCTATGAAAGTCCTAGGTTACTAGAAATATTTATTGCATCACTCGAATAACCACGTTATCGCTTATACCTCTCTTATTATTAATAGTAGGAAAATGTTATTGCATAAATGTGTAGTTTACTATTTTAGCAAAAACAAGGCATTTTATCAATCATATTGAGGCTGACGCAGTAAATATTCTCAGTACTATATACAATATTGTGTTGCGTGGAGATTTGAGAAATGGAGGATTTGGAGGGTTTAAGATGACGAATGTTGTCCATCTACTTCCCGGGAGATTCATTTTACCAGATACCCTGGAGGATATTAAAAACCTCATCTGAAGTTGTTTTCAGCGATGCCACAAATGGTTTCGTACGCACCTGTATTTTGCAAGCTCGCGTCCCGCGATTGTGCGGAACCTCATTCGACGACCAGCGTGTTAAATTACTCCTCCAAACAGACCGGACGTTTATTACGGCTGTCTTAATGGGAAATTTTTCTGCGTCATGACGTCGTTAATATCCACCCAGGTTTCGTTCACCTTACCCACAACGTGGGCTGTTTCGAGCATGTCATGGGATATTAATAACCCAATATTGCCAGCTAACTTTCGTCAATCTGCTCTTTATGGAAACCTATTCCGCCAACCAGTAATCAATTACTTGCCTGCCAATCCTGTGCACAATTGTGGAACAGAATGCATCGTTGAAGCATTAACGGATCCTGTGGCAGCTCGTGAAGAGGAATCTATCACGTTGTTAAAAAAATTAATTGATGAATGAATTGAAAGGGGTACTGCACACACGCAGCCAATTTTCACTGAAGCTAGGTTTATGGAAAATTTGCAGGTCTCACTGCAATGGACAGGAAACTACTCAGCAAATTGCAACTTCCCCATTTGCGACAGGCTTAGAGATATCTCTTGATAGCCGTATGACAGTAAAAGCCTCAAAAGATTGCATTTTGACGCCATAATCAAGCAGAGCCCCAACAAATTTCTTTCAGGAGAACGAGAACTAAAAACACACTAGAAAAATAGTAAATTACAACAGAATCCCATACAACTAAAAATTTACTCATTGTCAGTAACTTCTCCTAAGATCTCTTAAGAATCACTCGTTGCACAGATCCACCTACCGCGTGCATGGAATTAGAATCCTAATATAATCCAGACAGTACCTATTAGGTTAGTGCAAAAATTTGTTCACTTTTTTTAACCAAAGTGTTTTTTAAATGGGAGAATATATTCTAATGTTTTTTTAATGAAAGTATTTTCGTTTAGTCACTTTTCTGGCCAAATTAGAATTCCTCCACGAAAAAGAAACTCATCTTTTCAGGGTATAAACTCTAAAGTCTTCAATCTAATTTTGAACCTATTCCTTGTTGTTTAAGGGTTTACCGAATAGTCTATATTGCATCGATGTCTGAATTGAGGCAGTGGGAGCCAAAACTGACTAACCCACATTGAAAAAAAATTAATTTTTCCCATTTTATATGAGTAATACAGCCTATTGGAATACATTATTACTATTGCATCAATTTCGCAAAAAATGTGGGTTTGTCCGTTTTTGCTCTCAATGCCTTAACTATGTATAGGCTGGGGGAAATAAGTAGGACTTCCCACTTTAATCGAAGTACTGTTTGTCGTGTTAGGGCGACAATATATGGCATTATGAAAGAGTAGAAGAACTTGCTGGCGACGGCTTCACACCTACTACCTTTTTCATTAATGCTGCCTTTAAACGCAAAAGTTCATAATGACCAACACCCTTCTGGTTCCAGGAAATTCAGCGCAGAACCTTATGTCCATATCTGTTCAATCCCTATCGGTGATCCTCACTTCTAACTCACGGTAGGCAACACTGCCAGTAGGAGCCTAGTAAGTGTAATAAAACAAGACATTTCCAGTGATCGAAAGAATTTTGCACGGACCTAATAAATAGGAATATGGATGTATGTAGGTATACCAATTTTAATTGCGAAAACACCCCATCTCTGTAGGAATTGGAATACCTCGAGGACCCTCGCGATGAGCCAAGGCACCGGCGATTAGTAGGGGTTGCAGGACGGTGCATAGTGGACGGACGCACGCACAATGTAACGATGCAAATTGCGGGCGGTCTGGCCGAGACAAAAGTGTTTGCTCGCGCGATTTGCGGTCGGCGAGAGAGCCAGATATCCCGGAGGCGGCGGATTTCAATTACGAGTCTTCAGCGGCTGACAGACGCACAGGGGCTGGCGGTAGCTCATTCGAAATTCGGTAGCTCGGCCGGAGCGCCTCACGGTAATGAAACATTCGCAGCGCACCGCAAATTGCCCCTCGCCGTGCCACGGCAAGAAACCAAATGTTTTCGACCGCCTACTTGTATCTGGCCTTTCCTTCCTCCTCCCGTCTTTTCTCTTCCCTCCTTTTTTCCTTCCCTTCCACCCGGTCGTCCTGCCGCTTTTTTCTCCCCCGCCGCCCCTCGAAAGCTTCGTTGCCGGCGTCGCGCACTTCGCGGCGGCAATCTCGTGTGCAATTATTGGTTTTCGTGCCGGGGCAATCTCGCCCGATGGGACCGTGGCTACGTGTTGTTTTCGTGGACCGCTGGTGGAAGGGAATTACGAAATACTGGCGGGTTGTGTAATGCGTTCGCTGGCAGGGGGGAAGGTTGTACTGTGAACGTAACATTTTCTTTTTACGCCGAAGAGGGGGCTTTTTAGCTCTGTGTGGTGATAGTTGAGTCGTTCGGGGCTTTGGTTCTTATGCTGGTAGGATTTCAGGCTTTCGGGTGTGGGCTATGCGCTGCTGGAACTGGGCTGGGGCACTGTGAATAACCAGAGAGAAGAGAAAAGGGAAAAGAATATCTAGCTTGGATAAAGGTCTAGTTATATAGTATCTAACTACAAACTTAGCAGTCCTCTCAGGAAGATTCTCTGCGAAGTACTAACTTGTTAACTGGGCCATTCGCTAATCGGAATCTATCGTACCCTTTTGTACAAGTGTAATTGAGGACCTTGCAGCGAGAGAGGTTGCATCTGCATTTTTGGCAGGTTTTGAACTTATTTTGATTTATTGCTGCCAGGTCCTCAATTAGATATCTCCGTATCACAAATCCCTTTTATTTGTAAAAGTGACGTAAAGATTCCAAAATCTATCCAATACAGAAATTCCCCCAGTCAAAGAAACTATACAAACACTTGAATTCCCCTGCCAGTGAAAATATCAAGACCCTTTCACCGATCGAGGCAAATAACAATATCCCCGTTCGAAACCGATTTCGCATTCAGCGTGCTGCGCTGCGTTAATTGCAGGGGCTGCGCTTCGGCTGGAATTTTAAGAAATTAATCCGTAGCCGGTTGCGTCCAGGGCACAGGGTGGACCACTTCAGACAGCAATAACGTCGAAACCACGGGCGTGACTCTCGTTTCCACAGGATCGCTTTACCCTCAGCTATTACGTTCCCACGTGCTCATGGGAGAGCGAGAGTAGCAGTATATACCAGCGATATGCCGGCTCCGTAAGACCAGGTGGTACGGTATAACATTGGAACAGCATTCCACGTTGCAACTGATGCGCGGCGCCGTGCAGTGGCCGCTGCACACACGACCCCCGTAAGACCGATGAACGTGATAGCACGTCACGACGACGAAGAAGAAGAAGAAGTAGCTGAAGCTCTATATACCCGCATACGTTACCACGGTTATCTCGACCGAGTGGAATTTTCTGGCTAGCTTGAAAAAGCGGCGCAGCTTCACGGCAGTGAGAGTCCTAGCCATCGTGGCAATGGGGGGCGATGGCCGTTTGGCTTGATGGAAACTGTGCCATCTTGAAATAACAGGTCGCTTTCATTTAATCGATTGGGCGAATAGAGTGGTGTTCTTTATATGTTCATTCAGTACGAAGGAAGGGATAAACAGAACATTCTCTGAAGACAGAGCAGTCTATGCTTTGAGTAGTTTTACTCAATGTGGTGCATTTTATGCCTAGATGAAGGGTAAGGGAGAAACAGAGAATCTCCACCCTCGACTGGATCAAAAGAAGGAATGTCCCCAGTCTTCCTCCTTGCACTATGTATTTCTGATTAGCTTTCTCTACGTGGGGAGCTCTCGGTCATCACTGGGTATGTTTTATCATGTCCTTTAGGACGTCAAGGGTGCAAGGATTTACTATTACTCGCCTGATTCTTTTTTACTTATAATTTCTTTATGACCACGTTCTTAGCAATGCTACAGCTAAGTGACTAGGGGGTACTCGCGACTCTCACACACATTCACTCTTCTCTACACACATTCATATATACACAACAGTGTACACGGTGGCGGATTTAACAGGGCGGCTGATGGGTAGCTGCCGCCTGGGCCCCTGTCCAAAGGGGCCCCAGGGCCACATCTTGAAAAAAAATTATGATTAGGTATAGGTATCCAAACACTACATTTTTTTTCGTACTACTACACTTCGTCCGTTTTTAGTAAAGTATCTCTTCATTTTCCCGAAGAAATGGGCCTCTCAGAACATTTACCATCTGGACCTTTTTGCTTAAATCCGCCACTGTGTGTACACATCCTTCTTTTGATAATAATACAAGTGGACATTTATTTTGTTACAGTATTCTACAGTGTGCCACTTGAAAGACAGTAAAACCATTATCTTTGTACTCAGTTCCTTTCTGACCTAATCAGTGTATAAATTCTTCATATCATGAACAATGCAAATAAGTTTATCTAACCTTGTTTCTTTACTGATGGACCAAAGTATTAAAACTTGATTTTCTCAATTTGTGACATTCCTTGTTTTTTCTCTTACCCTGCAGATAGAATGTACTCGTGGTATATGCATATGTACTGTTCTCAAGCTTTTCTGTTAGTGGAGAGTATATTTTATTTGCTTAACACGTGAGAAAATGGGAAACAACCTCTGTCACATGTAACGTTAAGTCGGGAATCCACCTAGAAACTAAGCTATGCTATGCGATGTTTTACAAAAATTAGCTTCAATACATTCTTATGGAACCGTTTCCACCAAAAGCTAAGCTAAAACATAGCATAGCATAGCTTAGCTTAGCTTCCAGGTGGATTCCCGGCTTTAGTCTCTGCGGTAGAATCGATGTACCCAAGTGTAGGTAACATTCGTGTTAACATTTGGGCCAGACCACGATCCTTATTTGTGTATTTCCCATGTGGAGTTTGAGACAGTTCCTGTTTTCTAGTAGATTGAGGATCAATACAGGCTTTCTGTGCGTCCATGTGCATCGAATGCCAGCACTTCTATTTCCTGAAAAGCATCGAGAGTATTATCCGAGAGCCCATAAATGGTCCTCTCTGTACTCTTCGTACAAACCATTCCCTGCACAAGTGGTCGTTCAGAAAATGTCTGCTCGACTTGAAGAGTTAATTTGCTATCCTATGAATCAGTGTTCCCACATATGTCACAGTCATTGGCCCCGCTGAAAAGTGCCCGACTACGACCTCGTCACGTGCACCAGGTCGATAGCTCCTTCCTCGATCGCTCGGTGCGTCTCGTTGCGCGGTGTATCGCGCGTTACGTACCCGTTTTAAAACCCTATAAAAGCTGTTCTCACTGGCCGCCGCCAGCTGAGGCAAGAAGCGCCATGAATCTTGAGAAGACCTAGTTCGTGGCGTGACAGGTACCTCGGCAAGTTCGACGGTACGCCTGCAGTTAATCGTGCTTAACGGCCGATGACGCATCCTGCTCAACTGCACCTGGTATCAACATATTCATCCTTGCATTCCCCCACGGTACACGCTTTTCAACACGCAGAATACGTGTCGGTCCCGCGGAACCTCACAATCGATCCTCATCCCTTATCGAGCTAGCAGATGATCTGCGGACGACGATGACTGGTTGAATCTTGAGTGACGAAAAGAAATGAAATCTGCTGCTGCCCATCGAGTCACGTACGCTGTTTGCGCCACGCTACGGACTCACACGCGACCGATTGGTTCATTAACTTAATTAATTTCCAATCAGCACTGTCGCCCACTTTTTGCCCCGACATTTTTCTCCCCCCTTTTCGCCGAGTTCCCCGATTGAGAAGGGGAAAAAGCAGCGCCAAAATTCGCTAATTAAGTATCGTCACGTTGATCAGGCAGAGTAGGCGGTGTTTTACCATACATTGTCACGGAATCCACCTGCCCGGATAATTGCGAGATAAAGTATTTGAGCTTTTTGCCGGGCGGCCACACACGAGCAACGCGCTTCTTCAGGGAGCGGCAATTAGGGGATCCGATCCGAAAGTATGCGAGCTAATTGTGAATTGAAGAGGTCCGCTGGACGGAGGAGGACCGCCCAGACGCAGCTGGGACGAGCATTCGTCAAATAATTGACAAATGAATTTAATTGCCGCCCCTGGTTCTTGCTCAGCTACCGCCAGGACCCCGATGATGAAACACTCGCGGCGTTAATTGCCGGATGATTTAAGGACGCTACCGGATGGGTCATTTATTTCTGGCGTTCCGCCAACACTGTGACTTTCCACTCTTTCCCCCCCGTGATCCGCGTACACTTCATTAAAGCTGTAATTTACCACGTTTCACTATAGCGGCGTTACAATGTGAAAGTTTCACCATTCCCCTTCTGTAGAATGTTCCTGCATGAGCTGCTTGATGGATCGGTTGCAAGATCACGTTGAAATCGATAGTGGGATAGATAGCCTGGTTGCATTGTGCTGCATTCGGAGTTAAGGGATACTTTGTTTCCCTGTGCAAACCGACTTGTTCCGCAGCGGTGAAAAACGCGGGTCCTTTAGGTTGCCTTGGCCAAATAAGGCGACCCTGAGAGTTTTTACCGCGGTATCGGCGGCTAATTTACTTTGACAAATACGGATCGCTCGTTTGTCGTGTAATGCGGCTATGGTATTCGAGATTCGCGCCATGTTCGACACCGACCTACTTCGATCAGCCATGAGTTATTCTCGTGGATGTTTTAGAGCAGATGGGCGAGATTGATGCGAAAGGAATATCAAATGCGAGATTTATAATTGAACAAGGGGGTGACGAATAAAACTAGCAAGTAACACAGCCTTATACAGAGTTATAACTCTTCATTAAAACGGCAAGAATACTGACACTTCAAACATGTTAAACATTGTATACTAATCTATAAACCTGTTGAATCCTGAAGCTCTCTACAGAAATAACTTATAACGAGCTCTGAACTTATTAGTATCCAGGTGGAAGCTTCGTATCAAAGTCTACTGACGTGCGGTGCAGCCTTATATTTCGCGATAAAAGCAGGAACACCTGGTGCTCGGATACTTATAAGAAAATATGGGGGAGATCTAGCGAAGAATATGTTCCAGCGCCAGTAACTTGGCGTGTCACTGTACTTTCATACACAACCACCTGTAATAAAATACAGTTTTAAACGGAGGACTCAGCCAGCTGCTGAAAGACGAATTTTTCTTGAGCGAGTCGATCGCCCGGCGAAAATCGCGGCAGTGAACTGGCCGAGGGACGAGCTCTAGCTGCTCGAAACGGAGTCGGCCGCGCTCGTATAGCCCGGTGGATTTAAATTTAAGCCGTTCGTCTCCCGGCGAACGACTTTCGAATCATTAGGATCTCCATAAACGGTGGATGGCCTAACGAAGCTTCCTTAAAATACGGGATGTACGAGTATTACGACCGGCCGAAAGGGAGCTGAGCGCGGCGGGGAGGAGTGAAAAAAGGAGGAGCGACAACGGCGAAGACGAGGCCAGGCCCGATTCACCTAAAAGTACATCTGCCGCCTACCCGATAAGCGCACTTGTAAATCAAGGCACGCGTGCGCGAGACCGAGCACTAAACCTCATAGAAGGGCGCGCAGTGCCTATGGATGGACCTGAATTATTAATGCAAGCACGCTTACTGGTCCAATCAAGTCCTCCCACCTGGCCACCTGGTCAATTCCTGGGCCATGCTCCTTTAGCCGGGACCGCCATATTTAAAAGCGTTGCCCGCATGATCCTCGACACGATTAAGCTCTTCGGCGTCTCTTAAGGATCTCCAGCCGAGAAAAAATAAGGAATCAAAGCGGACCGACGCGACCCTGGTCCTTGAACGGGAGAAACAGCTCGGGGCTAATCTGGTGTTTCGCGTTTTAGACGCGGGACCCTTTGCGGAATGGATCCAGCGTGGACGGATGAAGAATTGTGGGCATCCAGCGGCGAGTAGTCGGTGGGGGTGGTTCGTGAAGATTGAGAATGTTGGGTGACAGAAGTATTTGTAACATACAAGGGAACACCGCGAACGTGCACTCACCGATTGGAACGCAACTTTGTGGGTTTAGAGAGTGACTCAAGACAAGAACAACGGTATGTTTCATTCGTGCCAAATACAAGGATGTGGAAATCCTTTAAGGATGTGGAAACTAACCTTAAAATCAAACAGACACTCCCACTTTTTCGCATATAACTCCTAAAGTAGAAGAGATAGAGAAAAATGTTTGAAACAGAAGTTGAATGGTACAATAAGCACTGCAAACTTGCGTTAATAAAATTTCGAAAAGAGTTTAAAACAAAATACCCTGATGGAATTCTTTTTCTTCGAATTGTGTTATCGCAAGATTGCAGCGCTTATTATAGCATTAAACATTTGTTTCATAACTTCTTTTCTACCTCTTCTACTTTAGGAGTTATATGCGATAAAGTGGGAGTGCGTATTTGATTTTGAGGTTAGTTTCCACATTGTTAAAGAGTTTCCACATCCTTGTATTTGGCACGAATGAAACATACCGTTGTTCTTGTCTTGAGTCACTCTCTAAACCCACAAAGTTGCGTTCCAATCGGTGAGTGCACGTTCGCGGGGTTCTCTTATTAGAGCTGCAGTTCTTCATATGGAACCTTAAATTTTCTTCAGATGTGTCCATTACTCTGATAATTCTAGAATACTTATTTTGATGGCCCAGAAGATAACCTAAAGATTGAGAAGTGGGAGATCGGTACCAGAGAGGTTCCACTCAGTCAGAAAAGATCAATCCCCCAGAGAATACTTGTCAAACAAGCGAAAGTTCCACCCTCGAGGGGGGGGGCGAGGAGAAAAAAGTAGGGGGCCGCAGTGTCGTAGACTATCACCACCAGCGAGGCAAGAACCTGAATCTACCTGAGGAAGAGCGTGCGTGCACGTACGTCTCCCATGCGTCGGGATGCCCGCAGAGTGGAGGCAGTGGGAGAAGCACGGCACGAGATGGTATGGGAGGGCGTCGGGTCGGCGCGTGGGCGGCCGCAGGCAGGACGCACGTCTCGGAGAAAGAGAAAGACGGTCTCGTGGTATGCCACGAGGCCGAGGGAGCCGTTCGGAAAGGGAGGGGGGGGGGGCTCACTCGGTGGAGGATGAAGAAGAAGAAGAAGAAGAGGGCGACGAAGGAAAAGAAGAAGAGAAAGGCTATGACGAAGGAGCAGAGGAGGAGTGTGAGGTGGAGGAAGAAGGAGAAAAGGAACAGAAAAGGTAAGATAAACGACGGGGCGAGAGGAGGGAGAAGACGGTGGAAAAAAGGAAGAGCGCGAACGTTCTTCTATATCCGCGTATGGGAAAGGACGTGACGAAGAGAAAGGAGAAGGCGAGGGAGAAGAAAGGAGACGAGGCGATCCGAGAGCTCGATCCTTAGCCGGTTAGGAATAAAAGGAGTTTTATATGACGCCGTGGTTTATGGCCGTGGGTTTTATCTGATCGCGTTGCCACCGGTGCGGATTTCGCAATAAATTAGGCCGAGGTGTAATTAAAAGGGCACCGGTTGCAGTCGACTCGTGACCGTCGTGTAGCCACTACCGAACCAGGGGGGATCTTCTTCTTTCTCGTCTTTATGAGGCCACGAAATCCGCGATGCGACCTTCGTTTCGGAGATAAAGGATACTGCGGGATTGGTCCGGCGAGGCTTGTACGGCTAATGTCTCGGGGGTCGAACCTTTCGTATTATGGTTGCTCGTGGCGCAGTCCGAATTAGGAAATAAAAATTGCCTCGGCCCTTCGCTTCTTTTTGCTGCGAGATATATCTTGGACGAAGCAGTGCGCTTAATGGTAATTTTAATACCGCATAAATACAATTCAACGACAGAAGCTTACCGACGTATAAATTAACCTATTAACCCCACTCAGAAAATGCGATTAAGACAGTGATCAATGGATACACGCGATAATCGCTGTTAACACGGTCTTATCAGGAAAACTAGCTGTATTTTTTAATACCAAATATTCAATTTCTATTAGGAATACACAAAATTGAAATACACCTCCAACATGGAAGTCACAAGTGACTTACTCGCTGGACCATATAGAAAGGGACGTTTTATGCATCCATGACTCACCAATGGGACACATATTGATAACGACATAGTCGGGGGCAGATACCGACTGGGAGTTCAACTGTTCAGTGATGCGAAATTGCTATCGAGTCTGTACCCCTACCAGATCCTCCCTGGAGCCAAGCCAAAAGCGGCTGGAGCAATTCGGTGGTTCCGCGAGCCCGCGCCGGTAACGAGGCGAGTCGCGACTAATTTGTTCGTTCGGCAAATTGAAATTACACGTTGCTACGGTGCCGGTTTTCTCGCGGCTCGCCGAGCCGCTGAATTATCGCCCGAACCACGAAAAAGGGACTCTCGAAACCAGCCAGAGGAGAGGCTCACCTCCGTGACCCGAGATAATGTCGGCTGCCGCACCGACTTTCACCCGACTTTCTGTTCCACCCTCGTGCACCGTGCTGTTATTAATTTCGCGAGTCTACTAACGACCAGCTTATTATTCCACGTGAAATTTTGCATCAACTTTTATTGATGGCCGGTTCCGCGCCGGGGCCAGGGCCCCGCGCGCTTTAACCTTAATTTTAGCGTCCCCGCGCGGCCGGACGGTGAAACGCGCCTGCTGCGTCATGATCCTTCCTCGATGATTGAATACGATGCATTTGGCGGCACGTTGGTACGCTCCACGTGTCACGAGTCGTCTTTCTGTCGATTTTGCTTGTCATAACTTGCTACGTTAATGCAGCCTCGTAATGCACCAGGCTGTGGTGAAACTACTCTCCCGCTTTCTGGATGGAGGATGGGCTCGAATTGAAAAGCGTTGATCGAAGTGGGAGGTAATTTATTTAGTCAATTAACTAGCAATCAGTGGAACACGCGTCTTCAAAGTTTCTCTTTAAATTAACCATGTGGATAAAAAGTGGGGCGGGAATGGTAGGTACAATTTGGAGGGTAAATACAAAATGTAGGGCTGTAAACTAGGGGAACATTGGCAATACAGTGTAACATTGGGGGCTATACACACGACATACGAATTCATATGCGGGATCCAGATAATACGTATTCAATTGTTTAGACGTTTGAGGTTAGCTGTTGTCCAATAATCGGACAAGAAATAAAAAAATAAAAAATATAAAAGAGAGTTGAATCCTTTTGCGCGTAAAAAGAAACGAATTTAAGTGTCAATCATGGGCATCAAGAGGTAGCTGCCCCCATGGATTTTAAAAAAAATCGTTTATTTTACAAAGCTTATCTTTATGAAGTTTATACTAAAAAAGGAAATATTTTTAAATTTCGGTTTTAAATTTTTAATTAAACTGGCACTATAAAATGGGTTAAAAATGCAAGAAGGGTATATTTTTCTTTACCATCATCCCAAAGTTGCCCACCCCCCTGGAAAAAGTCTCCGGACGCCCTTGTTGTCAATGTGGTGTGCCACTTCAAATTAGTAAAACTTTAGCTGTTTATATGATGACCCAATTTTACCCCGGTAGCAAAGAAAGAAAAGAACAAAAGTTTTATGCGTTTTCATACTTGTACAATCACAAAAGATGCAATGTCGTAATAGGATACTTGAAGCATCTGTAAAAATATTAATTTTTATATTATATCGATAGCTTAGTGCATAAATATCGTATGTCCACTTTGTCTGAAATTTGAATTTGTATACGCAACAAATAGTTCTAGCCTGTTTCTTCATGCTGTATAAAAATCACATATATATCTATTTCATACAATTAATAAAAACATTTTTCTTCATTGTATGGCCTTGAATTTTATTTATCATTGCCATTACATGTTTAAAACTATTTTTCCTGAAAACGCTAAAAGTGGACATACAATACTTCTGCACTCAGCCATTGATATAACAAAACGTTACAAAAACCTGCCAATGTTTCCCCAGAGTACGGTATATTATTATTATTAGTCGTCTTTATAACTCAAGAACAGAAGAAACCTGAATATTTACAAATGGCATGGACAATGAAAATAAAGGCGAGGCTGCAGTGGTAACACTGTTGGGAAGCCTAACCCTACTATGAACTAAATTAAACTAAAATAGTGACAACAACAAAAAACATAACAAATCTTAAGAATAAACTATGCTGTAACTGTCATTTTGCAAGAGAATAGCGCACACAGATGTATCCATGAGGCGCAGGACGTTTCACGGGAAACGATCAACGATTTCTCACGTCAGGCAACATCCTGACAACAGGAATTAACTCGTCCAAGTTGCCCCGATGGAATCCAGTGGTAGAAGAAGTGACGATCCTAACGTCCCGCGGAGTTTCCCATAAGATCGTGGCTTCCCTCGAAATGTGTACTTTTTTCCAGCGGCTCTGCTGGTACAGGAGACCAGCTTCTGCTTACAGCTCCGGCGCTTCGGAGCCGTGACCGCAAAACAAATATCATGAAATTTCTAGGAGCACGCCCGCTGCTCTCACGACTTCCCTTCCTCTATTTTCATCCTCGCGTTCCAAGCTTCTTTTTACTCTGCCCCTCTCTCAGGCTTCTCTTACTTTCGAGGATTACTTCGACCTTAGCTCCTTCATCATTCATCATCCGATTATGGCTAAGACTATTTATTCCAATCACTCCTTGGAATTTCGAGAATTCTACCTCAATAATTACTTGCCTCTCATCGAACTGTAATCAACATCTTTCCTCCTAATTTTCGAGATCCAAGCACCTTTCACTGCCTTTTCTCCACGTTTTAATCATTCACCCGTTACATCAGCATATTATAATACTTCGATACCTACTCTGTCCATTACAAAATTCGTCATTTCTCCGCAATTATCAGCCCTTTGTTGATCGAATCTCTTCAAGGTTCTTTTTCTGCTCCTCTTCCTTCATCCACTTCCTTCTACAATAATACACTCTCTTTCTTCCCCCCCCCCCAGGCTTCTCTCCCTCTCTTACTCACCCGCTCGTCCACCGGCTTCTCCCGTTCGAGGATCCCGAGGAGAGATAACCCTTATAAACTGGAGCATTAGTAAGGCGCGGAGCAGCTCCGTGAGAGAGTATCTCTGGATCTACACGCCGCGAGAGGGGCGCAAAAGGTGTTCCACAATGAGGTCCGGGTATATAAACCATATCTGCATCGCCGGCACCCTCTTCGTGGCCTCTCGGGAGTGCATGGACCACCGCAATGTTATATCGCGCTGCCATGTAGATGAGAGTAACGCCGGCCGCTCGAGTAACGTCCGGATATATCTACGCGCGGCCATCTTAACCGTGGTCCCGCTCCTTGGACTCTTACCCGAATCTATGTAATTATCAATCGGACGGTTATTCGTGGAAGCCAGGACCTAGGGCCCCTTTCCCTGGCGATTTCGTGCTGAATTGAACAGAGGGACTCGAGGATCTCCGGCCTCTCGCTGTCACGCGATGCTCTCATGGCGAAAACTTGAAAAACAGATGCACATACGGAGCTAGATGAAGGTTGGCTTTGTAAACTGGTATGATGAACGTGCGTTGGAAGTAGAACGCGATTCATGGGAGTCAGAGCTATTATTCACACTGTACTGGGATTGGGGATGTCTCCCAATTTATCGTGCAGGTTTGGGCAAATAGGTGGCGAGTTGACGGTATATGAATTTAGACAGCAGATAAAACTTGAGTAATACATTCCTATGTATCCTCTACATATACCCAAAGATTAAAGTTTAAATTTATTCACTTTAAGGGGGTGAAACTGACCCCTGAAAATCTGGCTATTTTCGGATTTTGTGTTGTAACTTGCAAACTATAAGAACTGTGAGAACTGTAACTTAACAAATGATAGTTCTAATTAAAAGTATGAGGGTTGAAACTTGCTAACCCATCATACACGAAAATGGTTAGTCCTGCGAAAAAACTCATTCAACCTTTTTTGTAGAGAATTTCCTAAAATATAAATTTCATAATAACTATGTTTGTCGTAAAGCTGTTAGATAACGAGATTTACGCGAAAAAAATATATTCTTTACCTCCAACCCCCTGTAAAATTTGTAATGGGTATCGGATCGATGGGGACGTTTGATATATTGTTACAACGACAAAATAAAGGCTCCATCCAAAATTTAGTTTGCTAGGAATTATTCCGTAAATTGGCCATATTTCCGTCTAATTTCACTGAACTATAGTGGCTAAAGCAGTCGTCCTGCAAGCGAAAGATGCCGGGTTCGATTCCCTGTTGGCATACGCTGTTGTAGATTCTAATTTATTTAAACACTTACTGTTGCTAGAGGTTCCTTAGGTGGTGGATCATAATGCTCACTTGCACTGAACTCAGGGAACAGAACACGGCGTCGAGCATAATTGACACATCTCACCGGAGGAGCAACAAATACCCGGTAAATATCCCATCATTTCCATAATATCGTATAAAACCAGCGCGCTTCATGTACCCCCGTCATCAGCGCGGCGTCCGCCTCTCGGCTCGGAGACGGAGAGCAATAATCCTCGCGCGCGCCAGCGCGATTGCGCTCGATCTTTACACGAGTCGCGGCCACGCGCAGCGTGTGCATCGCCAGCGAGAGGGACAAAAAAAAAGCCGGGCCAGGGGAGAGGCCCGGGCCCCCGTGTCCTCGCGAAATTCCAAAGCAGAAAGGACGACGATCGTGTTTATGATACGTCGCGCGGAGAGGAGCCATCTCCATCGAGGAATGCGAGGGTGTTCACGGGCCGCGATTAAGTTGTATCAAATCCGCGATTGAGTGCCTCGTGCGTCGCGAGTTCCACGGCCATAAACGTCCCGGGCCACGGTGTTTCCCATAATCTACGGGTGGGGGTCGCCAGGCGAGCCGGAGGGAACAAAAAGGACGCGGAATACGGGGAATACGGTCCGGGACGAGGCCGGAGCGAGAAGGATCCACGGCGGTAGAATGACGCTGACGGAGAAAGGTGGACTGATGGGAGATTGAAAAACATATAGCCCTGCGAAGGGAAAGTATGATACTTAGGGGGCAGTAAAATATTCGGGATACTCCGTGTCGCTGGAGATAAGCTGTCGGCCCTTGGATCCGGATCCTCCTCTCAAACCAGCTGCAGCTTGGATCCTAAACAAATCCATGTTCCTGCGTTTCGCGACTCGCGGTGCTTCCGTGACGTCTTCCTTGGCTCTTAACTGCTCCAAGATCGAGGGGATAGGGCTGAGATATATAAGCGTGGAAGCTCTGATCTGTGTGGACAAGGAGACGATGATGCAAGGATGATGAAGGAAAAGGGCACACGAGGCGAAAGGAACAGCTGTGAAGGAGACTAAGTATGCAAAACACGAAAATGAGGAGAGGATGAGAAAAAGAAGGCTGGGTTGGTGGGTAGGAAGAAGACCGCTGATCCTGGCGAATTCATGAGTCGAGGCTGATCCTCGACACGCAGGAGGTATCCAGGTGCGGAGGTGACGCTCTGCAATAACTCTTTCGGCTTTATGTCGTGGGTGGTTTATACTTTATGCGTCCCGTGGGACAATCACGAGGCCACGGACGATTCGGGCTCTTATTTCTACTGCCTCTTCACATTTCGCCTTGTTTACGACGAGACGGCGCCGCTGCCGACGGCGCGGATCGCCGTGGCGTGTGCGTGTCGATATTATACGCACTCAGACACCTCAGGACTTGGTGGCCACATCAGAATTCAGAGGTCCTCTTCTCTGCGCAGTCCTCTCCTCGAAAGAATCGAGACTGTAGGGGGCTCCTGATTTGTCGGAGCGTTAGAAATATCGCGGCGATCCTTCGGGGCTTGGTGATTTACCGAGTGTCCTCATGCACGACTTCTATTCTGGATGATCGAGTTGCTTTGGGGCATACTGTTTCATAGTTTCCTGTATCGGAGATATGTAATTTTGTTTGAAGTAACGGTCTGTCACTAGAGAACGTGATATCTAATTCCAAATTGCATCGCAGAGGTAGCATTTATTTAATTCCCGTTTAGCGCTTAGTTCGTGCCGTAAACTCGGGGAGCATTGGTAAGTTTTTGTAACATTTTGTTAAATAATAAAAAAAATAATATTTTTACAGTTGCTTTAAGTATCCTATTAGGTATTTGTGCAGCAAACAAAAATTGCGTTGTGATCAGGAGGAAATCCCCTACATATTCATAAAGTTTCAGAATTTTTTGAATTCTCGGGTTCGGGATCTTCCCTTGTAAGTACTATCGAATGCTATTAATTTCAAATACCAAATAAAGTAAAATTTGTTAGAGTTTTTCAATGAATTTGCAACGTTTTTCACAATTCAAGAATCTCGATAGAAAATACTGTAAGTGTTAAAAATCAAATTCTATACCATAGTATTATTATAGGCACGTAGAACATTTCCTAATAATTCTTTTTCAATTTTGGCACTTACAGTGTTTTCTACAAGGGCTCTCCAATTATTCTACAGAGAGCAGATGCTTATACACAGCAGTATATTTCTATTCTAAGTTTCAACACTGTACCCTCGCATTGCTCGAGATAAATCACCAATTCTCAAAGAATCCCTCGAGTTTCTCCCCTTCCTCTAGTTCCACCACGTAACAGCGTCGATTTCACAGGGTCACCCATTGCGCAATCGACGCAGAACGGACAATCGACGTCAGAGGTCGCGGTTCCTTGGCGAGTTTCGCGCCGGCACGTCGCGTCGGGGACCCAGTCTCCAGTAATTATATGAGTCGCGAGCGTTGCTTGCTCGTTACTTGTGCATTCGGAGGGCGAGCAGGTGGGAACGGTTCCGAGGGAGGCTGTGATGCAAACGCGATAAATCAGAATTCGAAAAGCAACGCGACGCGCGGATCGATAGCCGAGATCGGCAACGTGCCAATTTTCGTTCGGTCGAGTGAAAGCAACGCTTCAAAAAGGGCCCGGCCGGCTCGACGGAGGCGCAATGATAGGTGTGATAAATGCAATTATTTACGGTCGATTAAGAGAGCACACGAGCGTGTACATACGTCCCCGATCGGATCCGCAGATTGAGCGCGGGTCTGGCCTTCGTTCGCGCGAAGTCTGCTCGAGTTTTAAGCTGATTATCCGCTGCTACTCCTTCAGGGGAGCCCCCGCCGCGAGAGCGTAGCGGTGCACGATGCTGCTTCGATCGGGGAGTAAGCGTGGTGGTTGTTGCACCGCGAGCAACGGAATTATTGGCACTGGTAGGTAGGAGGTTTGTAAACGTGTTTGGAATAAAAGATACCGTAGGGAATAGGACGAATCGAGGCGGTGATTCCAAGCAAATACACGCGATGGTCATCGCGCAGGGACGAGGTTTGCCAATAACGATCAGGGTCTAGCGATTGCTAGACATTGACCAAAGCCGATGCAATTCAAACATAGTTTTCAGGCACCCGCTTCGGATTGCTTTGATTTTCGAATATGTTTTACAGGACCCAAAAATAACAAATGCGTGCTTTTTATTTTGACCCGTTTACAAAAGAAGGTGAAAGAACCCTTTAAAGTCCATAAGAAGATGTACAAAAGTTCCTATTCTTGGTTTCAAGAATAGTATAACATTGTGCTGAATAACACTTGATATAAATATTTACTCGATATATTTGTTAAATAAAATTTAATATACACAATGTTATAACATTCTTCAAACTAACAATAGGAACTTGTTCTCTTCTTATTATCTTTGAGCTACTTTGAGTGGCGGTTTCACCCCCTGATTATGTAAAAGGGCCAAAATAAAAAACCACATATATGTTACTTGTCGGTCCTCTAAAATATATCCGAAAACCACAGCAATCGGAGGGGGGCACCTGAAAACCTCGCCTTTGTGTTGACTTGTTGAATAACTGCGGTGATGGAGACATATTTAAGGGGTGAACCACGGTGCGTGGGTAACTTACAGTGACTCAGAAAAGTGTTGGCACAGTGAGGTGCCTGGTAACGAAGTTTAAGATACTACATGGTATTTAATAAATTTTTCTCCCGAGTGACCTGATATTTTTAATTTCGTAGCATGTAGGTACACATATTCTCGTTTCTACACTTTAAGGTATTAAACTTTCGTCTTTCCTTATCCCTGGCAAGAGAAGCTAATTCCCTCCAAATTTTCGCTTCCGTATTTGAATTGGTACGAGGGACATTTAAATAGTTTAAATACTTTCAACGAACACCTACAGATTTCGTGTCATATTAATGGAACGCTATCGATGCACCGAAATGCAACGCCTCGAAAATCGATGCATCGCCATGTACGGAAATATATCACGCCGCGGTTCTTGTTGCTCGTGGCCAGGAGAAAAATATTCCAGTCGCGACCCACGCACAATGCGTAGAGAAATCTCCGCGTGGCGTGAGGTGTACAAGAAGAAAGGAAGTCTTCGAAATAAATCACGGATCTAGGCAACAGGTGTACGTATTGCCTCACGGTTCAGGTTCTTGCTCTTGCGAGACTTGGCGGGAGCTCCATCCGAACCCATCCACGTATCCGTGCAGCATAGACTTTTCCTGAATCACCAAATATGCTGTCCGGTCAGCAGAAAAATATCTCTCGTCGATTTCTGCCCCGAGCCGTGGAACGGAATCGCAAGGATTTTCTTCGTGGCCATAAAGATCTCGGAAATACATCTCCGTGCGTGCTGCGATCGCCTTATCTCTTTCAGACTCCCACGAATCTCATGTGATTCGATTATTATTTGCCATTTCTGTATATTACTTATTATTAGCAATATTTTAATTATCTAATACTACTTTAGTAGCTTTTTATTCTTTTAATTTTATTCTTTTTTGTGAAAATAGTCAATTTATCTGGATTAGTCAAGCATAATGAGCTGAGGCAAATTTCGTGATCCCAGAGTTTATCGTTCGAAAGTTTTTAGGCGACGGACAAACACACAAATATATTAGAAGCTTCCTGTTTTATATATTAAGATTCACTTCAATATTAGTCTAATATTGAAGATGAGAGCTTTCTTTGTAATGTCTAACACGACACTATCGATATTCTGTAATGTGCAATCGTTCCAGCTGCTCTACCTACGTCTCGCTGCTAATTTACTAAGCAACACACCTGCATTTCATCTCATAACTGGAACACTCGACGCATTCAATCTACCGATTCCGATGCTTCCATCCCGCTGTAGCCACTCCACAGCAACCAATGCGCCAATAAACCACAAATCATACCAATCACAACCCAACGTTATCCACTTACATCCATTCATGTCTCAATCCTCCCATCCTCTCCCTCAATTACAAAAGCCACTACGCCCCCCGGTTACCCAATCCTCGAATAAAGACCTTACCCCGAAAGTCCTTAAAAGGAGCCTGCCAGCCAGTGACCGTCGCGTATGTGCACACCTCTCTTACCCGAAACGAGTACATCAAGCGGCTGTGCGGCCGAATAAAGGCCTCATCCGTGTCCGCTAGCCTCGCGTGCGAGCCCTGTCTCACAGAGCTAGAGAAGGGGAAGGTCGGGGGAAGGCAAACAAGAGGAGGAATCTGGAGGCAGTGGTACAACCACATCAAACGCACGGCGAAGAGGACAGCGGAGCTGAGCCAGGACGGCGTAGGGCGGCCTTGGTTTCGAATAAAATGAAATTAATCTGAAGAAGCCGGCGGGGGTCGGCGGCTCCTCTGTCCTAGTTCGTAATAAATAAATCCAACGTGGCCGGCCCCTGCGGTGTCCCAATTAATTCGGTCTTATTCTAACGGCCGTGTCCTCGGGAAATGCTCCCCTTTGTGATACCCGACCGTCGTTCCACGGGTGTTGGATTCATTATCGTTGGTCGTGCGTGTCCCCCGCCGGCCCGTCGCGGGGTCGAATTTAATTAAGCCGCGGGCTACGCCGTGTCTCCGGTGCCCCCGCCGCCGCGGCCTCCCTCTCGGGGCCCGCGACTTCGATTTACAGACATAATCAGCGGGACGCCGCGCGAGGAGAAAGGCGAAGGATCTGCTCCTAGTGCTCGGTCATTCGTCGAGTGGCTGTTTCGCGGCGATTCGATGAGACAGCTCGTCGGGCCTGCAGTGATAGCGACATCGTTTTATTATCGGCTACCTTTGCGCCGGTGTAATCAGAGCTAATGAAGCTGCGAGGCTGCTTTGAGCCTTCGGTGCGCTCAAGTGTTTGGAGAAGTTCCGGGCGGTTGTGTGCTGGGTGATTAGGTTTGGATGCTGGGCAACGTGAACATCGGAATGGTTGGTCGTTTCTTTGGTATTATTAAGTGGTATATTGGAGTATTTTTTATATTTCTATAAAAATTATTCAACTTTTTGATCGTTCGGGTGTAATTTTAATTCATTTTCTGATATTGAGGTAGTTAGGTTTATGGAATTTGAGGGGAGGTGTTGTTGGAATTGACCGTGGAATCGTCTTCTTGGAGTTCATAGTGGGGGAAATCGGGGTAAAGGGAGCTTTTTTAATTATTTGTTTGCAATAGATAGATACAGCAAATAGAAAATAACTCACTTTACTCCGGATAATATATGCAGTGACGGACGAAACAAAGTTTATAACTTTTAAAACCGCATAAATTTTTTAGAACTGGTCACAAAGACACGAGTTTTTTTTTAGAAGATAGGATTACGTTGCTAAGTTACGTGTTCGTCGTTTTGAAAAAAATGCAATTGGTCGGAATAGGAAAAGAATTAGTAAATGTCATTTTTTAAACTTTTTTGCGAGCCTGTAATGAAAATTCAAAAAACTCATTTGTGGATTGAAATAAGTTGTATACATGCCTAAAATTTCACCAAAATCGGTTAACGTTGCTCTGAGCTATAAACGCTTAAATATCGCAGAATAAAATCGAAAATCGCTGATTTCGTGAATTTCGCGTTTTTTGAATTTTCATTACAGGTTCGCGAAGAAAAATTACAATTTCACTAATATTTTACTTTTCCGACCAATTGCATTTTTTTTTCAAAACGACGGAAGACGTCGCTTAGCAAAGTAATCCGTCTAGCTCCTCAAAAAAACTCATTTCTTTGGACCAATTGTAAAAATGTTATGCGATTATAAAAGTTTTACAACTTTCTTTCGTCCGCTACTTACTGTAGTTCACTTTAAAGTGATCCTTTTGGTTTTTTGTTTTCAAGTTGAATATTTATATATTCTAAGTTTTGCTGAAGTATTGCTACTCGTAATTTGTCCATAGTAATATTTAAATTTCATATTTTTATTGAGGAGAAAAATATTTATTCTCCTCTAAACTTTTTTCGGCCCACTTTACCCTGGTCTACCCTACATAGTCATGCTATAAATTATATTCCTAATAAAAATGATTTTATGCAGTAGATAAATTAAAGCAGAGGGTAAGTTTTTTATATCTTTCGTTTCTAAGGAATATTAAAATATAAAAGTCCTTGTAACTACTTGAAAAGGTCATCTTCTGCTTGAATACACTTTTTTAAAACGAGTTGGCCACTTTTATATTCCTGCACATATAACTTCTCTCAGTATTAACGCTACCTTCGCCAGATCTGCCTTTCAAGTCTCAAGATTACGATTAAGTGTATAGCAAGTTTATTCCGCTAAAATATTACAAAAGCGATAATGAAGAGGATTAAGATCTCAACTTGCTGCAACCCAATATTCTGTAACGATAAATCCAGATACGTTCGCTTGCAACCAACTCCGTGTTCACTACTAGACTAAGTGGATTTTACTGTCAAGTTTTTTGTTCCTGAGGGCTCACTTAGTCCCCAAAGTAATAACCAACTACCGAGTTTACTGAATTCATATAACAGCATCATTTTGTTTTAAGCAACAGAATTTATAGCACAAGTAAGTACGTACTATCGTATCTGCCAAAGAACGCTAAAGTGATGAGCAATTCCTTCTAATATCTCAGATCTCTCCTACTTACGAGGCAGCAGAAGAATTCCTTAATCGTAAAGTGTTATTTCCACGCCACCCCTATCTCCCATCGCGTGCACGGTCTGCAATATCAGTCCAGTTCATTCCCACTACCTTGCCAACGAAGAAGCTTCACCAAGCACCACTTCCATAAAATCCAAATTACAACCCAATCTTGATGAAGATACAAGTCGCGCCTCTACTCCCGCTTCAACATCTCCACGACTTTTCTATTTAGCCGCCTCCCGACGGACCCCGTAATTCACTCTGTGTTCCAACTATCTGAAACCGTATATAAATCTTGCCCACGGATACGTCACCGATTAGAGAATCTTAATCGAAACTCCAACTCTCCCGTATAGGGCAACCGAGAGCCTACAATCTCCGGGCGAAGAGGAAGCCGAGCATTTCGGCGGTTCCGTAGTGGGCCAAGTAACAAACGGCCAAAGTCGATGGAGTTAAGCGCAGTGAGATAAATCAAGGGCCCGATGAAACCGTTTATAACGAAACCAAGATCTATCTGGCCGGGCTTGCGTGGCAATGCGGTACCCTCTCCTAGCTATCCTATTATTACGCGGACCTGCCAGCACTCCCACGCCGAGGGTAACATGATCGGGGTTAATCTGACCGTGACCTGTGCTATGCCAGCACCTGCGTGCGACCCAACCTAATTCCAACTTTTTTCTCTTTCACCAGCCAACGCACGAGTCCCGTCCCCGTTCCCTCTGTCCCGCTGCCCCTTGGCCCGGCGTCCCACGAAGAGAGATAAGCAGGACCGATAACGGGTTCTATCTCAAAGACTTGACTAATGAGAATTTTGAGATTCCGAGATACCGGCGACGGTTGCTGGACCCGGTCGTCTCTTCGCTATACGAGCGAGCTCCCCTTCTCTCCGCGCGATCATTTTAATTGGAGTTTAATTAATCTGGGTCCATCCCCGGGGTCTATTGAAATGGGTATTCACGTCGTTAACGGTACCAATCTGCATTCCTCGCAGTGGATAATGTTTAATAACGAGGGTCTTGTAAATTAGGAGGCATAGTTCAGATTCTGGAAGCGCGAAGGAGATCTCTGTACGGGAGCCGGGTGAGTGCACAGTTCTGACTCACTTCTGTGCCAGGAATTATCTTCCTTCCGGTTGCACCACGCGTCGCAGCCTGCCCACTGGTATTTTCGCTACTCTCCCGCGGAACACGAGCCGCGTGGGAGTTTCTGTCAGCGTGGCGATAAAAGGGGCCAGCGAAGAAATGGGGAAAGGCAAAGGGCAACAAGAACACAGGAAAAGAAGGGGGGGGGGGGGAGATGTTTCTCCCCGGGCAAGAGTCGCGGGCAGTTACGTGCGTGAGCGCTCGATCATAAATCCTCGCCAGCCTCGATGGTAAGTTTCGTGGTTTTATGTGTAAAAAAAAAAGAGAGGAGAGAACGCGTTATGGGAAATGTCCTATCGGGTCGCAGGCAGGTGCACGGGCCATATAAGGTTAAAAGGCCATACGAAGTCGGCTCTCACTCCGGGAGTACGATAAACGCGGGCCGATTCGCTCGTGCCTCGCCCAGCTTCCACGCGAGGAGTTATTACGAACGCCTACGCCCCGGGCCACGCCGCAGGAAACCCGAGCCGAGGGTTTCGGTGACGACGAAAAAGGGGTTTGTTTTTCGTGGATATCCACGGAAATTGGACGTGGGCCCGGCGACGAGCCGTTAGGTTGTAAATCTCGCACTCGGTGGGCTGCGCTGTCCGTACACGTACGCGAGGTTTCTGCTTCCAGCGGACTCCGGCACCACTGCGCCCGGCTATGGTTGGCTGATTCTTTATGCATTCGAGTCTTCGGAGGCATGAGTGACTGGAGGATATTAAATAGGGTAAGTCTCTAGGGGAGATGGTCATAGTTTCGTTTGAAGCCTCCTACAGCAAACCTATTTGAAATAAAGTAACGAAAATGATGTAGAATAAAACTTCGATCCATTGTCTACATCTATCCGTTAATATCGATTAACGAAAAATTATTATTTGATACACAAATTTTACAAATGGAGAAGAAAGTATCATTGCCCATCCCTCCCTTGATGTCCGGGAAAGATGGCCATATGTACCTTTCAGGCTAACAAGTTGCGGTCCTTAACTGGTTATCTCAGATTCCTTCTAGTTTTCGTTTCTACTTACCTTTTTGCCCGCTCAAAACTTTTTTGGGCTTTAGCTGTGAGTCTTTTAATCCGCATGTATGACACGCAGTGTCAATCTCTGTGCAATTTTCATGGGCCCAATAATCACATGACTTACATTTTAGTCAATCTTCTTTTTTTTTTGGTTTCGAAATAATTTTCTCCGAATTTCACCAAAATATCTGAAATTACATAAAATATGTACAGCTATGGCCACCTCTCCTGAACGAAAATTGACCATCTCTCTCTTAAAGCCCTGGTAAGATGACCATTCTCATTTCACTTAGACTAACAAACGTAATCCTGAATACTTTAAGGATAAAAACACTGTAAATAATACGCTATCCAAAATACACCTTGAAAACTAAAAACATTTAGCACAAATAACACAAACGAGGTGAGCAAAATATAGACCAAATATTTTGGACCACTAGCTTAAATTTCACAGTGGATTTACATACCTTTAAAAACGTTCTATTCCAACAATTTGAACTGAGAATTCCTCTCTCTCTCTCTCTCTCTCTCTCTCTCTCTCTCTCTCTCTCTCTCTCTCTCTCTCTCTTTGTCACCGCTATCTCCCCCAACTTACCCTAATTGGAGTTTTATGTGGCACATCGAAGGAGAAGGAGTCATTCTCTACCGGTCATTCCACGTGAAATCGATTATTCCTGGCATACCGTGTCAAGGATTTTGGTGACACTGAAATATAATGTACTCCCCGTGATATTAGGAGAGGATCAATTTATCACTTCGATAGTTGTTAATTTGTTTAAAAAGTACAGACCGTCAAACTCTGCAACTTCCCAGCCCCAAATTATGAATTGTACCACGTAAAAAGCGTTTCATTGTGGAGGAATCATCAGCACCATTAATTTTAACGATAACACCATACTCGGTGAATTCCAATCGCGCTGGCAAGCATCGAGAAAGCGTGTCCCCAGAACAGCGTTAATTAAAGTCTCAATTAACCTAGCTAACGAACGCTCATCGTGTCGCGGGGTAACACGGGGTTCCCTTGTAATTTCCTGCTCCCGGGGAAAGCAAGAACGCGGCGAAGAGTCGAAAAAGAAAGAGGAAAAAGGGATGAGGCATCGCGGAGGATGGCGCTTTAAAGAAGGCCGGTACAAATTAACTATCTCTGCCACTGGAGCGGACGCTTACCGCTAATTACGTCGTGGATCGGCGGTGTACGCGGTAATTATGCCAGCGGCCGATCGGTTTTTTTCGATCCCACAGGGGCCACCGTGACTAATAATGGCGGATCGAAAAACCCCGGCGCATCGATCTGCTCGCACCGTGGAATATGGCGGCGCGGGACTCCCATGGGGCGCCATCGGACGTCACCCGCTGACCCGTACCTGTGTTCTTTTAATTGGGACCAGAGCCGAATCGGCGATCGGCTGCAGGTGAATCGCAACGATTTGTATCACTGGCAGATCATTACTCATCCATTCCTCCTGGGGAATTACTCGAGTCGCCATTGTGGCCAGACATGAAAGGATCCCCGGTATTCCCTGCGGGAGGGTTACGAGATTTTCCTTCGTTGATGTCGTTTCTTGCATTATAGAGTGAATTTGGGCAGCAAAACAAAATTGTGCGATACATACCTCCACATATCTCCAAAGTACCCTTGTTAATCCTGTCTTCGTTCCGCATGTAATATTCCTCAGAAGCCGCACACTCCTTCCAGCAGGAATTAGTAACCCTAGAATGTGGAGGAGGCACGTAACGGTCAATCGGTAATCCTACTTAACGTCCCGATCTGCAGGAACAGAAGATACAGATGTCGCGACAAATGTCCAAGCAGTTCAGGTGGTGACGGTCGATCGGTCGGTGCACGTGCCGGCCGGAAGCGGAAACGCGGTGTGGGAACGGCGCAACTGGCATGAAGATCGGGGCCTAATGATACGCATATAAATGCGGGATGCGCGAGAAGTCCAGATGACACATGTAGATAACGTCCCCGTGTGACTGGCGTTCGATATTGCCTCTATCATCGTTCGGAATTAACGTCGGGACGCGCATCTATCCGCCGTGTAAAAACAAGCTTCACGCTTTTCACGGATTACCAAGCGCGATGCCGTGCCCCGTACGTGACCGTCCTGTAATTAGCTTGGGAAAAAAGCAATTATCCTGCGCGCGCAGGAACATTAAAAGCCACCGTGTTATTTCCAGCCGTTTCACTTAAATAAACCTTTCAGGGAGAAGATAGGAGAGTGGTTAATCGATTGGAAAAATGGGGATTCGAACAGGCGCGGTATGCCGAGCCGCGTGGACGTAAAAGTTGCCTACGCTCGGTGGCCAGTGTAAATTCAGCGGCGGTTTTAACGGCACAGCCGCGGAACCATCATAAATCCGGATTTGCTTTTCGCACTTGTTAATTCCACGAAGTGTTCGCCGCCTTTCGATTACGTCTCGTCGGCATTAACGCCGCCGTATTTCGTGGCGGCGGACGTTAAGTAGTACAAATGAAAAGACTCATCTCCTTCTGGTATCGTTCCTTCTGTATCTCCGCCGTAAACTGTCGTTGGATGTTAAAAAACGGGGGAGGGGGGAGGAATTCAATGAAAGGTCTGCTCGGGGAATGCTGGTCGACCCTTCGAGTTCCGAATCGACGGCAGAGTCCGGTCATCTCGAATCGATTCGAGTAGTGATGGGTGCGAGTGGAATCCTTTCGTGGACTTTCAAAAATGTATTACTGCTCAAGTGGTGTATAGAAATAAAGAAAAGGTTAACGTACCTTCAAAAATGGACACAGTCGCACCTCAGAAATTAGAGGTCTTGAAGTTTTCTCAAAGCTGAAATTTAACATTTTTGGCTGGTATGTAATAGAGTTTAGTTTTTGGAATCTGGGATATTAGATATCTGAAATTTCGGTAATAAAAATTTCTAAGGATCTTTGAAGTCTTGAAGTATTTTAATTTTTATTAATACTGTGAAGTTATTACTTGTATGTTTATACTCTTGTATAATTTGCTTTGCCATTTTGGGAAAGTCTTGATCGAGAGTTCTGTTCTCCACGCATCGAGCACCCATCGCTGAAGCCAGACGCTTCCGTCGAAAGTTTTTAACGTTATCTGTACGACTGCATGACCCAGTGGAGCCGCCGGTTCAGGAGAAATTTATAAATATTCGACGATCGTTTCTTCGTTTGACGCTCGTTCACGAGCACTTCGCACCTCCAGCTCGGAGATCGATCTTATCGAACTCGAACGACCAGGCGGTTCACCGTTAATGCCCTCCTCTGAGATTTAATCGACGACATTTAAAATCGCTTTCAGGCTACAATTTGCGGTTACGATGACTTCATTTCCACGAAAGAATCTCCCTGCACTTTCATCGATGCAAGCATCGAAGCAAATGTTGAAAGACCCACGAATTCCTTTGCTTAAATTCATGAATCCTCTGCAGTATTAAGAAGTTTCTTTATCTGAATAATGACACTCTTTTTACTATTCCAAGTTCAATTCTTCTTTCGCAGATATATTTAATTTTATTATTAGTGTCAGAAAAATAATATTGTAAAAATGTGTAGCTAACTATTTATGTAAAAATAAGGTATTTTATCAATCACATTGCTATAAAAATTGTGCGTCCTACTTAAATTTGAGAGTGATGCAATAAATATTTCTAGTACTGTGTATGAAGGGTAAGAGGGAAAACAGGGAATGTCACAAATCAGCTTTATCGAGAAAATTAAGTTTTAATACTTTAGTCCACCAGTAAAGAAACAAGGTTCAATGAATTTATCTGCATTCTTCATAACATGAATTGGGGATCAGACAAAATAAGCAATAAAATCATAATTGTTACGCATCATTTTAATATTTTTCAAGTTTGAACAGGCCAGCATACTGAAACAAGATTTTCCAGCAAAGAGTAGGGACATTCTGTGTTTTTTTCTAGTGCAGAATGGACGTTACCTGTTTTTAACCAGTATACCACAAGTTTAACGCTATCCTACGGGGCATTTAAACTTATGACCCTTTGTGATTCAACCGTTCTGTAATCCCAATTTTCCATCAACAAAATATGCTATAAATCTGAAAATCACGAAAAATAGACATTCCTCGTTTTCCCTTACCCTTAAATATAATCGTTCCATGATATCCTTTGTATTCCTCATAAACCCATAGGTAATGTGTTTCGCGAAACGAGGATTCATAAAATAATCCACGAATAGAATCAGTCATCTTCCCCGCATATTTCCACTCATCAAGAAGTCCTCTACAACAGCACCGTCATCTCAAGAAGAATTCCTTTCAAAATTTACGACCGCGGACTGGTATTTAAGAAACGAGCGAGCATCAGAAGCTGTCAGCGTCTCTCGACCGTGTCCCGATCATAATCGCCATCATAATCCGTCGTGCGCCGATAACACCATGATCCATTCGTCGAAATTCTCCGATTTACGAGTCGGCCAGCCCATAACACGGCGCACTGACTTCACATCCGGTCGTAAAGCTGCGCTCGCGCTCGCCTTTTCGGTTCGCCTTTAAGGACAAAGTTTGTGCATCGGCCATAACGACACCGGTTTCCATTAACAAGTAATAATCGCCACTTTATCGATCACTCGCCGGCGTAAATCGCCCGGCCGCGTTATCAGTGGCTCGTGGTATTAACACGAGCCCCGCGTAAACAGCACAGAACGGGCGGCGAATGGGGCCTTAAATCGGGGCCTCAAACCGCCAGCTTTACGATTGGCAGTAAATAAATAATTAAACTTTTTCCCCGGTGCCTACAGCTGAGGATTTTAATAGCGCGCCGCGCGCATGGCTATCGACGGACAGCAAGAGTCCTTACCAGTTTATTTCCCGAGTTAAATGCGCCTCTGATAGCCACAGTCCAACAGAATGAAACTTTTTTTCTGT
The DNA here is from genome assembly GCA_963932335.1 of Andrena marginata. NCBI lineage: Eukaryota > Metazoa > Arthropoda > Insecta > Hymenoptera > Andrenidae > Andrena > Andrena marginata. Next base: position 28,290,182 of record OZ010659.1, on the reverse strand, counting down.
TCCGTAATATCCACTGAGCGATTCTTGTAGAGTTTATCGCCCTGAACACGAATCCGCGGGCAGAATTGCTCTATCACCCTCAGTTTTTGAAAAACATGAGTTTTTGTATAAACACACGATTTTGGGCAGAAGTGAGGTATTACGTGAAAACTAAGAAAGCTAGAAAGTTCAATTTAGGTTCAAAAGATAGAGGAGAGTTTCCTAAATATATCAGTATATATAGTTATTAAATTTTAATGTTCTGAATGGTTGCAAGTGGCCATCAAAGTTTGAAAAAGTGTTGATTTGCATGGTTTCCACGGAATATTTTTGCCAACAATTGTTTACCTAGCCCGAACACGCTGCGCAACATTGGATTCTGTAGACATTTCCGAAGAGAAAACCATCCAGATTTCCTGACGGGCATTGCTCGCCTGCCGCGACTCGTCAGGGCCGTCGCTACCCGTAATCGACACCGATGGTACCGTTCAGTCGGCACTGATTTTCTATATGTATTATCATTATTTGTTTTTTATTTATATGAACAAAAATCGTGTTGGACATTGTAGCAGTAATGGTTACGGAAAATTCATTGAAAAAGGAGAATGGAGTATATGCATGAGGCATCATGCACGTTCAATGACGCTGGCATAGCTGTACGATGTGTTGTTAGGCGAATCTGAGATCCATGATTCTGAAAGAGTGCATAAATGATACGAGAACGAGTGTAGCACGTGAAATGGCCCCTGTTAATGTATGTATGGACTTCGCGAGGATTGCCCGCGAGGCACGCCTCGCGAAGCGGAGAGTCTGGGGACTCTCGCGGGCAATTCCCGCGAAGTCGATACACGCCTTTAGATTGTCAAAGTGCTTTTCGACTGGATAATAAAGATATGAGGAGGGATCAATTGAAGCATGTATTAGTTCGACGAATCTTTTAAAATGTCTTGAGGGGAGGTTCCGGTTTAAAAATCTTTAACGACTCCTCAGTGCCGTCTGCGATGATTAATTATAAAACAAAAAAATTATTTTTGTAGTTTAAGGCATCCTTAATTCAATGCAAAAAGTCCCATTAAATTATATGTAGTAGTTTTCCTTTAATAAATTTCTAAGCATCACCTATTTTTATGGACTCTAGCCCGGAACAGTTCCTTAAGGGGACTAGGCAGTCGTTTTTAGTGAGAAATGGACTCTGTTACTTATTTATTTCTAAAAAAAATGAAAGCAAACCCAGATGTATCCTTTTACCCAATGTTTGTTAATACCATACAGATTGAAAAAAAAATTGGTAAGAAATATATATGTACTTAAAAAATGGCGCTGCAGACGTGTAAACATTTTAACGTTTTTCCGTCGTTTTCCCTTAAAGAGAGAGGCCTACCTAAAACAGTCAAAACAATATGATCTTCTGGAATTTTTTCTAGAAAAACCGATAAACCTTTATTATTAAACATTAGTATATTGGACATAGTACATCTTACGGATATTTCGTAATATATATATCACTTCATTTCCCTGCTTCAATTTTTGGACCTAACGTTCCAATATTGTTTGTGGAAGGCAATATTCTCGAGCAGCTTTCTTATACACAATTTTGTTTATTAAAATGTCATTATAACAGTAAAGCTTCGCAGACTTTGATACATGGATATGAAGTAGATAAAAATGTAGCAGAACTGACACGTACCTACCTGAAATGCTACAATTTGCGAAGAATCTAGTCTTTGAATTTCCTGCGATTACCATTTTTCTCGCTCGCGAGCAACGATTACGAGCACGAAGTACGAAGAGAAAGTCCCGAGGAATGGAAATAATACCGGCAACCCACGAGAATATTATTCACGATTAACTTGATCGCTTCGGACATCCCCGTGCTCCACTTTCACCTTCAGGGTAGGAGATTATGATGGATACGTAGCATGTTCCTAAGACGAGGTCTTAAAACGCAGCCCCCGCCTCGGATACAGTGGTCGTTAGGCGTGCAACGTCGACACGCGAGCCTCGGGTGTATGATAATCAACCTTCGTACGTAATACCTCTGAGGGTGCGCAAGAATAACGTATCACACGGAACTATTTAACATGTGACGCTTCCCATGTTCTCCGCGATGATAATTTTCTCATTAAACCGGACACGATACACTTTCCACTAGATAAAAGAGAGACCCGTAGTTCCGAAGCACCAGTTTGCGTTCCTTCTACCCAGATATCTTCAAAATTCTCCGCGGCACGATGGTAAACCGCCCCGGCACATTGGTCCGGGAAGCAACGAAGAGATAAATGGACTGGGAACGCAGATTAAACTTTATACCTACATTTTATTCACACAGTACACATAGAAAATAATTCTGAATAGTCCTCTAACAGTTGTCATTATAATCAGGGCCGCATTTATTCTTTGGTGGCCCTGGGCGCAAGAACAAGTATATTTTTACGGTAGTGTGAAATATATACTGCCATTCTTAGTTAAAATATCCTATCTACCATTTCTAAAGATCCGAGAAAATTGAAGTTTTATAGTTTTCTTTCTGCCATTCTGATAAAAATAAATAAATTGGACTGTTTCTAGTTCTTTACGAAGCGTGTGGGATTTTCTAACTTTACTTAAAAGGTAAAAACGTGTGGAACTTCAAACATTTAAATATTTCTTGCAAAAGGGAAAAATGCTAGATAGGACATTTTTTAGGTATAGGGAACAAAATAACTATCACCCCAATAGTTTTTCCCCTTGTTGATGGTACGTTCGCGTACATCAATTTTATGGAGTACAGCAGTTCCTGTTATTTGGTGTTTCTAAGGAAAGAAGAATGTATTAAAAATGGAAGGGGGAGGTCTCACAAATTTTTCAGCTGCCTCTAGTTTTTATATTATGAATTTAATATTTAAAAACAAGTATTTTATTTTGCAACTATAACTAAACTTTTTGCTTATATTGTTGTTTGTGCGGAGTAAGGTTTCGAAATGTGGCCCCATGGAACACCTTCTGCTAAATGCGGCGCTGATTATAATTATTTAGTTTTGTAGCTGAAAAGAAGAAAATGGCACAGAGCAGTGAAAAAGCATTACAGTTAAATCTGAAACAAGACAGAAAGCAAAGAATATAATCACAATAATCCACGTTCCCTTCAACAATCGATACTCGGGTGAAGAGTAGCTCGTATCTGGCTTCGTTATTCCATTATTTAACATTTATCCCCGCTAAGGGAACTGGACTAGAGAATAGTCTTCCACGACAATTACGCAAACTCCACGGCCGGCCCGTCGCGCATCTTAATTAACATCCGGAAGGAGAGAAGTTCGCCGCGTGTAATTACGATGCGGAAGAGGCGCTCGCCGGCCGAGAACAGTTCCTCCGTCTCCTTCCGGCCCCGCGCCCGTTCCTTCCGCGTCATTGTCTCCCTAATTAGCCATTCAGGATTATGTACTTCCTAAAAGCGACGCGTGCACGGGCGCGCGGATGTGACGTCCCCGATCGCGGCACGTGGACGGCGAGCGACGGCCGGCGGAACGTGAATCAAGCGGCGGAGGTGTCAACGCGAGGACGAGGAGGATATAATGAACACGCGCGAGCCGGAGCGGGCTCAGCAGGTGGTGGACACTCGCCGTGTGGAGGGAATAAAAAAGGAAGGAAGGAGTATCGGAGGCTGGGTGACGGAACGATATTACGGTGGGAGACGAGCGTGTAATTAAAACGTAATTACCAGACGCGAAGTGTTATTTAAAATGTTATTTATCCGGGCTAATGGGTGGGCGTGGTTTGCCCACTATCGCCGAGTCTCCAAGCTGTATTCTGTTTCAGATTGCGTTTTACGCGGGCTATGAATCGTAATTAGATGTGCCTTCTCCGCGCTTTGCCCTTTCTTCAAATCTCAGGAGGTCTGTGTTGTTCTGTCGCAGGGGGGTTAATTGAAGGGATTGAGGAAGGTAGATCGAGTGCACTGCGATGGATTTTGTGAAAGGGCCTCGTGCACGTTGAGATCTGTATCGATGAACGTATGTGCGCTGACACACTAATTATTTGAGGGGGGATTCTCGTTTAACAGCCCCAAAAGTAACTGACATTCACGAATTCTTTTTTAGAAAACTGTTCATCATGTTGGATTAAACTTCTTTGGGATATAAGGAGGCATCTTTAAACTTGTAGAAAATATTTTTTTATGTCGATCCTTTTTATTATTTATTAATTGGTGTGGAATCTCCTGTTGGCGGGGTGTGTAGCACCCATCACAGTCATCTGATTGCAAAAAGATAGAAGTTTCTTAAAGTTAGATAGTTTAGGCTGGGATTGGTCCACTTTAAAGAAAAAAAATGAAAAATTGAAAGAGTTATAGTACTTGAAAGAAAAAGTAAGTTTTTCCTTAAACAAATTTTTCATATTATTCTTTATATCGACGAAAAAAAGTATTATAAATAGACACTAAAATTAAAATTTTAAGTTCAGTCTCAGCGTGTTATTTAATTATTAAATATTTTGATTGTGACAGGTGCTGCACCTGCTGCCAGCATCACCGAAGAGGATAACACGATTCCACAGTAATTAATAAATAATAAGAAGGATCGACATAGGAAAAAAAATTCTACAAGTCTAAGGATACCTCCTTATATTCCAAAAGAGTTTAACGCAATACTAACAATAGTTTTTTTAAAAAAATTCATAAATTTTGGGGCTGTTACACGAAAATCCCCCTTAATAAAACACAATGATCATAATTTTCAATCGTATGCAAATGTAGTTGATATTCGTATCAGTTGCACAGGTACAGCTGATACCGATGCATCGATACTGAGACAATCAAATACACGTTGGGATTTGTATCGCGATACTGATACCTGCAACTTGTTTCGATAAATATCTCAACGTGTACCATATAAGGCCCTTAACAGTTTAAAAAAAAAATTCTGTAGTCATTCCGCGTTTGGGAATAGCCTATGCTACGATTGCAAGTTACAGTATTTGTAGAGTTCAGAAACGAGTAACATCGGAGAGTCGGCGCTGGAGAAATTGGTAACGCGGCTGGCCAGTACTCAGAGGGCTTCTGTTTTCGCCTACATTTCATTGATTACGTTGCGCTGTAAGAAAGCATCATTGGTTAATGGAAGGAATCTTCGCTCGCGAACAGGTCCATTAGGGATAATCATCGACGCGACATGGAGCCCCAGGATTCCTCAGCTACACGATGCCTGGTCCAGCGAAAGGGCCGTTCGGCGATTATGGTGTGTAATTCGACGCGCATGACGACAATCGATATACCAGGGGAGTGTAAGAGTTTCGTGACGAGTGAAACGTGCTGGGCGTACCTTAATTGAATGTCAAATATATGGAAAGGGGGGAAGAGTTATGGGCCTTAATGACTACGAGGGGCGTTGTAGTACTGTCGATCGATTTATAGGTCATTGTCTGCCACCGGGTGCGTGTGATTTTTCACGTTAGCCACCGTGACGTGCTCGATCCCCGTGTAACCTACATAACGCGCGACGTAAATCACGAAACAAGGCGACAACAGTAACTAGACCACCCTGATCCAAATCTGTCAACCATCAAACATTCCCTTCCTCTAATTACAGTCCACTATTCACATTCCACAACCACCATCGTCTAATTCCCTGCCTTCGCCTGTCTCTCCAAGACCTACTACTTATTCCCTCAACAAAAGTACCGTCCAAAGAAGAATAATCCTTTCGTTACCACTACCTCTCGCGGGTGTCCACTTGCGCGCGATGGGCCGAGCAAAAAAGCTCGCGCGCAAAGCTGGTAAAAGCTGCGCTAAACGCGTGACGGCTTAATAATTGTATGCCCCGCGCCCTGGGCTCGGGTTGGACCCCACGGGAATCCGTTTTACATGGTGCCGCATAATTACTATGATCCTGCACTTCACGGTGCTCCAGTTCTCCGCGAGGGAGAGACAGGCGGTGCCCGTGTGACCCGCGCCAGGAACGAGCCGGCCCGGCTCAAAAAGCGCCGGCACGAAAGAAAACCTGCAATCAACGCGTCAAAAAGCAGAAACTTTCACCCGACGCTCGCTGTTACGTGTCTTCTCGTTGCGGCCCGCTCGCTCGTTCACTATCCACCGAACCGGTGCCTCGTATCTGGAACAATGTCGGCTACGTTCCATCCACCCTCTACGCCCCGGTCTGCCATGTTTTTCCCTGCCCTTTTTCCCTCCGTGCAACGGGACACGCCTTTTCATCGGAAAACTCTGCCTGTGGAGTTCAGCCGTGTATCATGGTTTCAGCTTCCAACGCTGACAGGTTGAGTCCTCTCGTTGGATCTTTTTTACGCCGATGCAGTAAGATTAACCCTTGGTAGGGTGAAATACGCGCCGCGTCTGGTAGGGTTGGGTCAGTTCGAGTTTGTTGAAGAACAGATGGAGGGTAGACTTCGCCTAGCTGAATATTGAAGGTAGAATGTCTCTTCCGATTCCACTGGTGGATTTCAAGTTTTAATATATGGACACTTGGGTGTCGGGGCCTGCAGATCCTTGGAGGAACCTGTGTACTGCTGATATTAAAATGAGAATTCCTGCCCACTCCCTTATCAAGATTCAAGAATTCCAACTATGCACGCAAACTACGAACTGTCAGAACTTAAGTATCGTTCCCAGGGTGAACTCACAGTAAAGTCAGGCTCGCCAGAAGATTGCTGCGCAAACGTGCGAGCATTCCCTCTGAACGTAACGTTCCATCTTCCAGCTTCGAGCCCCGACTCCCTATCGCCGTTATTAACTCGATAACGATGACATTATTGCCCAGGAGCGTTCCTATAACCGGGGGCCCTGCCGAACGAATCTCCCAGCCACTATCTCGCTCGACTATTTCCCAGCCGCGAGACAGCGCTGTCCCGTTACTCACGACCAGCCGCATGGGATGCAACGGGTGCTGGCCGACGCCGGAGATGCACCGCGCATGCATTTATGCATATGTCCGGCACTTCTTCGCATGGATGCAGATGTGGCACGCACCGCCGCGACGGCCGCCACTCCTGCCAGCGTAATCCTTTCCCGACACTCGTAATGGCCGGAATTGTGAATTCAATTGCCCCCTGAATTGGATGCAGTCGCGAAAGAGCCGGACCGCCGGCTTAAGGCACGTACGCGGTTGCAGTATGCAGCCGTGAAAGGCAGCCGCAATGCCCGTGCATCCGTCAGGCAGCGAGCGGACAAAGGAGAGCTGCACGATGATTGCCCGTGGAGATGGAAAGATCTTACGAATGGGTGACGACACGTTCCTGTGCTCGAGGGCACTCGAGATCGTCCGCAGAGTGGGCGAGTTCGACGGGGAATTCGGCTGGACGTAAAGCCACGGATCTCGAGGATCATTGGCAGAGATTGGAGTTTGGTAGCCGAGGCTGATTGGGGGTGTTAGTAATGGGCCAAGTGCTTGCATCGGGGACCTTTGTTTTTTAGTACTTGTGTGGGAGGTTAATGTCCATTCGATGGTTCCTTTCGCAATGGAAAACTTTTACTCGAAAAACTATTATCTTTCTTCCATGGTTTCCGGAGATATTCAAGGTTAGGCATTATGTGTAGAGTGGTTAGGCAGTATAATTTATAGATTTATTTAAATAAAAACAGAAATTAAACTCAGTCACAAAATATGCGAACATAATAAATTAAAACTATTTTTTAAAAAAATAAATCTTAGATCATTTTTGGTACATAATCAATAAGTAGAAATACTGAAAATCACCTAACAGACAAGAGAATGAGATGAGCTTCACAGACTCCAATTTTTTCGCGCACCCGCCGGGATTTCTGGGATCATTTGATCCTACTAGAGCGGGATCATATGGCCCCAGACATTCAACTCACATTCAGTGGTTGAATATAACGTCAAATTATCACACTCGGTAACGAAACATATATTAAATTATTATTGAAGTGTTATTAAATCCACGAGGAAAACAGCTGTCACACTAAGCCGTTTATAACAAAAGTTACAGAAAATTGAAAAAAACCTTACTTTAGATAAAACGCAGTAATTTTCATTTTTTCTTGCTTATAACACACACACAGAGCTGATATTTACATGGTACCTCGTGCGACACTTGACGACATAAGGGCTCATCTTTTGTACATCAATATTACGAAATAGCACCACTAATAGTCACAGAACAACCAGGAATCATTTTACTCCGAGGGATCGCTTTGGACACCTTTCGCCTACCTATATACTTTCTTTGGTATCCTCTAATTTCTCAAATTTATAATCACGAGTTTTGTTATTATAAGTGATTCAAGGCTAGAAAAGATGAGATGCAGCATTTAAAAATGGGAGATCGAATGATTTTACTTATCGTGGATTCTCAATCGCTTCTTTTGAGGTTGAACGTGAATGATTGCGATCGGATTAGAGTACAAGCAGCGAGCATAAGCGTGTCAATCCAGAGACTGTTGTGCAGGACCAACCGCGACCATAATTTTGCCGTGTCACTTGTGCCGACGTGCCAGCCGTCGCCAACCTTGAAGAGATTTAAGAGAGAATAATGGATTCACGAGACTTGCCATAATGGACGCGTAACGAGCCTGGGAATGAGTGGAATACCGCTGAAACTTTTATAATTGAAGCCTGGAGAGAGGATTCGAATTGGACACAGCTACGAATAATAGGGATTTGATGCGAGAAAGATTGCGTCTGTCGCAAATTCTAATGCGTCTCTGCCTGTTTAAAGTCCGATTTGTCAACTTGCATCAAATTCGTATGCATTTTTTCCCCTGGACTTGCACTGAAGTCGAAATAAATATCAGCTCGTTGTTTACAGATGCTGGGAAACCATTCTTGCCAAATATTTTCGCCATCGCACTGTTATAATATTTTCCCACCCTCTGCATAGGGGTAAATAGTACAGTGATTGGCCGCACAAGAGGATCACAAAAGTATTAAATTATAACTTCGCATTTATTAATTTAAAACATAAAATCTGTAGAAATAGCTCTAAAAGACTCCAATAGCCTAAAAATAAATCAAGTGTATTAAGAAAAAAATCAAGGATTCACAAAAATTTACAGAAAACATGTTTCCTCTGAAGAAAGTTAGTTATTGGCCAGGCCAACACAACAGTGAAAAAGATTGCGTGACACAATTCAAGTCACACATATTCGTGTGCAATGATATACAAAAGTAGAGTGACGCATCGCTTCGTGGAGTACGAGGATCGATGCAGCAAGATCGGCAGACTCTGAGGCGAACTCTCTAGAAAGGGAAGGCCGACGATCACGCTGCATTTATTATCAGCATCTTTTTGTTTCTATCGAGAGGAGATAAATTAAAAAAGATAACGCGACACAACGTAGGCACGTAGCCTGTAAGCTGACACCGTGGGCTCATCGTTCTTTCAGCCCGAGACGGCTGTACCGCCCACTGCGAGACAAAAAGGACGTTCTTCATTTGATGAAACAAATATAACAAAACCTGCCTCCCAGAGAATCTCATATACGGAGAGCGTACTCCGTTTATTTAATAACTACGCGGATTCGCCTAATCACGATTCGATCATTTCTTACAGAGGGGCTATACGAAGAAGGCTCTGCGTATCACTTGTAATTGAAAGAATCCTTGGACCCTGTTGAAGAATTATTGAGACACTTGCTGTAAGAGGATGACTCTTTGATTTGCTAGGTAACCGTCGTAGCAGTATCTCTGAAAACTGTGTTTAGGCTACAGGGAAGCATTGATCAGAGTTAATGAAGGATCGAAGGTAAGCGTGTTGAGAGCCACTGATTCCTTATGTCCTTACTTCTTGGCTGGAGGATCTGCGAAGAGGCGCCACAGGGATGTCGCCGAGCGAGCTGTCCTCTCGTCTTTCAGCCACTCCCATTTTCAGCTACCGAGTTACTGCCACTCTGTCAATCTCACCTGACATTCGCGTCCAGACGAAGATACACTCCCGACAATGAATAACCCTCCGAGGCCATTCACGTTGTCACCGAGAGGAAAAGCTGCGTGGTTTGTATCCCACGATACCGCGAATGCGATCAGCGTTGGAAATTAGTTCTGCGAATTCGTTAAATACAATTTCGAGAAATCATCTCCATCGCGCGTGTATTTCATCGTGTCGCTCGCGTTAATAACCGAGATCTGGAGCTTATTCAGTACCAGATCCTTCCACTTTCTGGAATTAGAAGAAAAGACAACAAATGCTGAAGTGTCTATGTAGGAAAAAGCATTTGAATTTCCTGAGATAGATAGTGGCATTTATTGTTGGCATTTTAATGCCAACTAACTCCCAACTTGGGGATGCTGTGGGCCAACCAGAAATGCTGCAGGGATACCCTACATAATATTCTAAGATTGAAGGCTTTCCCCATTAATCTCTGCATTTTCTTTTCAATTCTATAATGTAAAATAAATAGAAAAGGTTTTTCTGAATATGTTAACTTTCTACTTAAAAGTAACAGCAAGTATCATCACCCCGTCCAGTTGTCCTCCTTCGTTTTCTGAGTATCGAATCAATCACTTCTCCTAAGAATAGTACCTATTATATAAACCACAAGTAGCTCTGTCCTCTGGAATATAGGTACTCTGCTCTAATCCCACGCTCCCCCAGTTCAATTGTATTCCAACAATCGTAAGAGCAGGAAAAACCAGACATACATAGACAAAGGGATTCCCTATCTATCTATTTAGTTTCTACCAAACACAGGATCCAAAGGCTCGCCAGTTCCAAACACTCGTTGGAAAGGCTTCCCAAGGCGTCTCATTTGAATAAGACAAATGAAGACATCCGGGAGACACACGGCGAGAACGATGAAGCTGATACCCCGCGATTGGGGCGAGGATCACCTACAGCGTTCGCGGAGCATCGAACCGTGCCGATTGATTACGATCGTTACGGAGACAATGGTCGACACGGGCTTACTCTAACGACGCGGCTAACTTAGGAATCAGGGGATTACCTCGGTGTCTCGGTTAACAAGCTCCGTAGATCGACTTTTGTCCGCTGGGAACTGATCTCCCCTGTCTACCACCCACGCCTCAGAATCCCTGGGCGCTTTTCATCCTCAAGTCGCGTGCGCCCGGCCACGGAAACCGGCTTCTTCGTACCGCAAGCCGAACAGCCACTCGACCAGCCGGCGAGAAAACTGGCAATTTCCTTAGGGCTGGCTCGGATTCTAACATCCTAACGTCACGCGATTCACTCGGACGAATAGGCTCAGCTCGATCAAACAGCGACGTTGCGGCGATCGCCAGGCGCGAAGCTCGTAAATGGGCCAGTAAGATCGGGGCTGGAGCGTTGTCCAATTTGTCTGGGCGGCAAATAACGTGTTAACGGGTTAGAAAGTGCCTGCAGGTGGTTCCTTTCGTGACTCGGCGCGTTAACGGGAGCGCCTTAGAATGGTACAGCTCCTTCGACGAGCGTGAACGCTGGCCGGGGATTTTCGGTGTTGCAAACGATACCGTTTCCTCGAGAACCGTATGAAAATGTATGTAATTGAGGAGGCGAGGCACGAGATTCTTGTGCTCGTTTCAAGCAGCACAAGCGCGGCTTCCAGAGAGCTGCTTGAAATTGCTGCCAGGCCGCCTCTCGTTCAGAAAACTTCATAGCTAACGTTTGAATTAAAAGGAAATTATGAAAGCAGCTCTTTATGAGATAGAGAGGGTTTCATCGTCTGAAACGTTTTGTTTATTTTAAACTGCAGAATGTTCTCCAAATGTTCTCTCGTTTTCTAAAAGCTCTGTAATGCTCGCCATGCTTGTCATAACTGCATATTCAATCTGAATGAGAAAAGCTTCATTGTGAACTATTAAGCAAACGGTGTGAAAAATTAAGCAGCGTGGCAATTAAAGTGCTGATTAGCGTTTGATAATTATACGAAGCACTCAGAAATTAAGCTGATCAACTCTATGCAGTGGCGGATTTAAGGAAAAAGGCCCAGGTGAGAAACGTTCCATTTTTTCGGGAAAATGAAAAGGTAGTTTACGTAGTAGTACAGAACAAAAATAGTGTTTGGATAAGATCATATTTATTTTAGAATATGGGAACGTTTTCTGGGTATTAAATTCGTCACTGACTCCGTGGAATATTATAGTATTCTTAGCACTAATCACATTCTCAAGTACAGTTGATTAGTTTGATTTTTCTGAGGATCATTTACCCGTTTATAGTTTCAAAACTACAGAAACTGCGTTTTACTTCAGACTGATGGAGAGAATTGTGAATCCAGCAAGTCGACATTTGTCAAGCTCAGAATCGTATTCAGCATGTTTGTGAGTCGCCGTGAATGAATCGCGTTTCCGATTGTTACCGTATACACCCTATCGAAGCCACCCCCGACAGCGTGTACCGCGGTAGCGAGCGGGGACGTCCTCCCGGCCGACGATTTCTGCGCAACTCCGAGTCTCACCCCCTGTCCCTCGCCATCTGCTGGAAGCTGGACGAGTGAGGAGATGTATTGAACAGGCTGAATGCGCGTGCAGAGATGCGCGAGTATCCGCGAATTCCCGGCAGCACGGGGCCGCAGTCCGCACAATAAAGAAAAAAATTGCACGGAGTTAGGGGAACAGAGAGACGTCGGCGTAGACGGAGAGAGAGACACCGTCCTAATCCTCCTGGACGCCGAAGAGGCAGACTCGATTAATAGTCACGGTCGTGAGAGAAACGACGTCGTCCGCGGCGGTGCCTCGGGATGAGAGCGGTACTTTAAGCCGAGCTTCCGTAACGGGGTGCTTCGATGGACCATCGTGATCTCGCGTTGCGTTCCGACTCGTCGCTTTAAACCAGCCAGTGCCGTCACGCGCAAAGATGTGCACGCCGGTCATGTAAGAGCGTGCCCCGTCTAACCCAGTGAGAAACGTTTCCAGTGCCGAATAGCGATTCGCGTGGTATACAGAGACTTCGAGGATGAGACCTAGTGTTGTTCTTCTGTTGCTGTCCCTGTGCACCCTGTTCCTGGCGTCCGAGTCGAAGCTGCGGCAACAGGCAGCCGTAGACGACGACGATGACGACGATGACGATTGGGACGACGACGACGATGATGATGACGACGACCAGGCTTACCAGTCCAGACCGGAGGTGGACGACGACGGACGGATTTACAAGAATCCTAGGAACTCGCCATCCGCGATGTGCCCGCGGGACGAGCAGCAGGCCGGGCTGCTCGGCCAGAAGTGTCTGAGAAAGTGCTCCACCGACGAGGATTGCAAGAGCAAGAAGAAGAAATGCAGATGCGACGGTGCATGCGGGATGTCTTGCATCAAGCCGGAAAGGGAATGCCCACCACTCACTGACATACCGTACGGCGTGATGACAGTGTCTGGGAAATTCTTCGGCGATCGAGCCCACTACACCTGTGATCCCGATTACTTCACCGTGGGCCTGATGGATAGGACGTGCAGGGCCGACGGTCGCTGGACCGGCACGACGCCTTCGTGCAAGAAGGACTCTAGCTCCTTCTGTTCGCAGCCGCCGAAAGTGAAAAACGCGCGGCACAACGCGCTCGCTGAACAGACGACCTTCGACCTGGAGAGTGACATTCAGTACTTCTGCAACCATGGCTACGTGGCCAGTGGGGTACCGAAAGCTAAATGCCTGGTGATGGAAGGTGTTGCTAGATGGTTCGGGCCTGACGTCTTGTGCGAGCCACAGAACTGTGGACCACCTGCGGACATCGGGAACGGCTGGCACGCTGGTATGTAGTGCTTCTAGGGAACGTGACACTAGTCGGGTTGCGTTGATACAGTTTCGTGACTAGATTGTAGTGGGAGAATTAATTTTAGTGAATGCCAAAGCTACTGTCACGTAATCGTTGCATTTGGCAAAGGAGTCTTCTATTATTTAGACTTCTGTGTATAGCAAGTTGATGTATTTGATACTACTATCTGGACTTACTTAATATCACACACCATCAGTTAGATCGAAAGTTCGTTGAAACTGAGGGTATTATTTTTAAATTAGAACAAAATGGTCATTGAAAAGTATCCGGTCTGTGCATATGCTTTGTGTATGATGGAGATGCTATAACGATTTATTGCTAACGCTGGCTTAGTACTCGAGAAACGTCAGAAAATCAGAGAAATAAAATAAGTGAAACGAAAAAAAAAATTTTCATTCAAATTGCGAAACGGCAATATTACTCTTCAAACTAACAGTATAGGTACCCGCGAAATCGCCGATCCACGAGAGGTCACGCCTGGAATACGATTATTCCCCCCGGAATCCTTCGTATTCCACAGAAACTGCAATGTGCCATTCCTTTTGTAGGCGAGTGTTACACGTACGACTGCCGTGTATCATACCACTGCGCTGACGGGTACGAATTAGTTGGCAGAGCGGAGAAGCTCTGTTTGGCAGACGGCACATGGACTCCCAAAGAATCCCCACAATGCGTTCAAGTAAGCCGCGCATAAATATCCCCTGCTCCATGCCCACTCATTTCTGTCTGCCCCCGATGTCCCAACGAGAAAATGTTTTCCTCTCTAGGTTACCACCGTGCAGTGCCCCAAACCGGACAACCCAGTGAACGGGAAGGCGGTGTACACCTCGTATGCATACAATTCCATCGTGCATTACGAATGCGACTATGGTTACACGGTGGTCGGCCAGGGGACAAGGCGCTGCGGGGCAGATAGAAAATGGACTGGAAAGATGCCCACTTGCCAGGAAATTAATTGCGGTTCACCTGGTGTCCTCTATAACGGCTGGATCGAGAACATCGAGGCGGGTGAGTTGGAAGACCGATAGAAAAACCTTGCGCAACGTAATTATAAATAAACCTTACGTAGTAAAAATAAATAACAGCACGAGTCTGTCGCTCCTCCGCGTCTATCCAGCGCGACTAGGTGCAACAGTGACATTCGAAATTAATTTCACGGAGCTCCGTTCTCCACCAGGCACCGGTCTAGGCGCCAGCATAATTTTCCGCTGTAAGAACCACATGAAGCTCGAGGGGAATACCTCGTCCGTCTGCCAGGCCGATGGGAAGTGGCGTTACCCGCTGCCCCAGTGTCTCGCCCCGTGCGTGGTGCCCCAAATAGAGAACGGCCACATCACTGTGGCCAGCCACGAGAAGGACCACATCAACAACGTGACCGTCGTCGAGCACGGGGAAAGGTTGCTCGTCTCCTGCGTGCAGAATTACGAGTTCGCGGCGAACAGCACTGCGGTGGCCTGCAACAACGGCACCTGGTCCATAGTGCCCAGTTGCTCGCCAGCCAGGTGCAAGCAGATGCCCAAGGTGCCGAGGAATGGCATGGTGATCGCGCCTAAGACTGATCATGGGATGAAGGCCGTGTTCAAGTGCAAGGATGGCTTCGAGCTTGTCGGGGGTGGCCCACTGAACACGTCCAAGTCGGTCGAGTGTCAGTATGGGAACTGGACTGGCGATATACCCCACTGCAGCCAAGTGTTCTGTCCCTTTCCTGGCTTCATAGAGAATGGAAAGGTGTTCCTGGTGGGCAATATGGGTGTCTACGATTACAGACCCTATGTCAAGAAGGTGGTGAACAACAAGCAAATTATGTACGACTGCGATAAAGGTTATGTGCTGGATGAGGGACCCACTGGAGCCACCTGCGTCGGTGGCAACTGGAGCCCAAAGAACCTGCCCAAGTGTATCCCTGGACAACACCCTAGGCTCAGATGGAGCAGGCGACGTAGGTCCGTTAGCGATGAGGATCTTACTATGAGCTATAGGTAAGTTTCTAATATCTAAGGCATTGGGTGCAAAAACGGACTAACCCACATTGAAACAAATATAATTTTTCCTATTTTTAACCGACTTCAGAAAGGAGGAGGTTATAGATTCGACCCGTACGAAGGTATTTTTTTCTTATATATGTTTCTGTCCAATAATAAAGTCAACTAATTATTATTATTTTATGCGCGAACATTTTGTACATTTGCACGTACAAAAAATAATTTTTCCGTTTATTTAATCTACGACTCTCATATTTTTTTTAAGTCGGCGCCTCTTCATTTTCACTGTGTAAATCTAGCGACAACTTAAAAAAATTGAGAGTACTAGGTTAAATAAGCAAAAAAATGACTTTATCCTTTTCAGTGCATTTTTATTTTACGTGTGTCAGTCCGTTTTTGGTGCTGTAATTTTGTTTAGAAAATAGATGGAAAATGGGATAAAGGTAGCTTGTAGTTTGAAACATTGGATTGCTTATTAAAAACAAGCGATATTATTCAAGCGGACAGTTTTATAAACTATAGAATATATTCGTAATAAAGTTCTTAAGGGGAATTAATATTGCAAAGTTCAAAATATGTATAACCCGTATACCGCGTAGAACCCGATCGAAATCTGTTTGCAGGAAGTTCATCGAGTTCTTCCGCAAAATCGGCAAGAAGCTGCTGCACCTGGAGATGAACAAAGGCAAGGAGCACGGGAAGCACAAGGCCGAAGTAAAGAGCTCAAACTCGTCTCACCACGAGAACAACACATCCGCGGAGGTATTGTCGTGGAAGAAGCACCCCGGACACGGGAACAGATCGCGGCTGCGGGAGGAGAAGATGATCGACTTCCTGAAGATCGTCTACCGGAAGCTTCAGCGTATCGACGCGAGGCAGTCGACCAACTCCACGAACGGCAGTATGCACGATCTCTTAAACGCCATGAGCAAGAACTTCTTCCACGTCGATCTGTCCGAGTCCCGGCGAAACAACTCGGGCCGAGGGCGCTCCGACTTCGAGATACGGAACCAGCGAGAGTTCATCAAACTCAAACGTGAATTCGAGCGGATCATGCGATTCTACAATAAGTCGATGCGCTGGAACGAGAAGCAGAGTCGCAAGGACTCGAAGAAAAAGGGCCAGTCGCACGGGGAAAAGGGAAAGAAGCCGAAGGAGAAGAAGAAGCACAGGAAGAACTACTACAAAGGTTTCTACGAGTTCGTAAACTGCTACGTCACGGAGAAGCTGTCCATGCTGGAAGCTCGCAACGCGACGGAGGAGCTGATCAAGAAGATGAAGATCGACAAGTTCACCGTGAGAAACGGCACGACGTTCACGGTGGGCGAGATGTACGCTTTCTTCAAACATATCATAGAAGCTAAACTGAACAGCACGGAGGAGACGAGCACGCTGGAGTCGACGACATCGGCGTCGTCCCCGACGACCACCGCCAGCGCCACCACCGCGACGTCTCCCGCGACGACGACCAGCACGAGCACCACGCTGCCAACGCCGAAGCAGATCGAATCCCGCGATAATCGATCCTCGACGACGCCTGGCAACGAGTCCTCCGCGCTGGACAACGAGATACCAGCCAAAGAAGGTGTGCCGAAGCACCGCAGCAAGCGAATACGAAACGCGTCCGAGGACAGCGGCCCGCCGCGCCAGAAGCGGCGGCTGCTGTCTCTGCGGGGCACGTCGCTCAACAAGGATCGGTCATCGGCGAGGCGCCAGCACAGGGTCGCCAAGCGATCCAGGGCCTACGACGAGAGGACCAGCCAGTTCACGTTCAACGAGCTGGAGGCGCAGCAGCAAAGCCGCTCCAAGCGGTTCCTGCCACTGTCCGAGCTGGATAATCAAATATTTCTAAAGAACTTGTATCTGAACGCGTACGAGGACGAGTACAGGGCGAACGTGAAGCGCTCGATCGTCCAGGCTAACCGGACGAAGGAGGAGGTGGCCGTCTACAGGAGGCGCAAGGGGAACCTCGGCGCGTACGAGATCAAGTGAGCTAAACGAATGTAATTGTGTTGTGATATTAACGGAATTCATTAAGTCATTTACAGATATCAATCGATTTTAGGCGAGTATACACCATATACGGATAGTTAATAATCGTTGTCCCTCGTCGATGCGCATTGTAAGACGTGTATCGCGCTTTTTTCATGAATAAATCTTTTCCATTGCAAGGTCTCGGTGTTGCCCGACCCACGCGGGGTCATTATTCGGCAGTATCGCCGCGATGTGAGCCGATAGATGGCCGCCCGTTTTCAGGGACGAGTTGCTGTTTCGGTTGATCGTTGCTCGGTAATCGATGTCGTTCTCTATGGGGTTCTAAACGAGAAATTAGAGTGTCCGTCCTTTGCAGTTGAAATCGTTACTGGGGAGGATTAAAGGGTTGGCGGGGTGGTCGACGTGGCTGAATCTGCTACAGGGTACTCGATTGCCAGTATTTAAGACTGATCAGCTTTCCAAGTTTTCATCCAGTGCAGTTGTTACGGATTGTTACGCACAGAATGGTTGGATTATTGTCTAACTTACTTTTATCTAATTCATTTCTATTCTGTCGTTCTATGATTTGTGTAGATGGGTTCATTCACACCGAGCCTTTCAGTTGTTTTTAATCTACTTGTGTGTATCGTGTTTTTCTGTTGGGGTTGTATTATTCGAGCGATTAAATTAAGTAATTTGGAATCTTTGTGTTTTATGCT
The DNA here is from genome assembly GCA_963932335.1 of Andrena marginata. Classification (NCBI taxonomy): domain Eukaryota; kingdom Metazoa; phylum Arthropoda; class Insecta; order Hymenoptera; family Andrenidae; genus Andrena; species Andrena marginata. Next base: position 28,271,880 of record OZ010659.1, on the reverse strand, counting down.
CTACTCGTTTTGTATTTGGGTTCTCTTTCTATTTATTTCCATGTGATACTTTGTGGGAGTAGTTGTTATTTTAGGATAATTAATACAGGGTGGTTCGTAGTTGCGTGTTAATATTTCAAGGTGTGAATTAAGAGTATAAAGTAGGAAGGATCTTAAATGAATGTAAGATGTTTATACTTTGTTTTCATCTATATCACGACGCCGCCTTTACTACGTACCCACAAAGATTTAAAGTTTAAAACTTAAAATTTAAACATTTTGTAATATAAATGAGTGTACTCCATTAATTGTTATGATAGCCAAAAGAAAGTTTCAAATATAAATAACAACAAAAGTGATGAGTACCTACTATCACTATAATGATTCAAGGATATACGAATGTAAAGCTTGCTTTCCTTAAACCACTGCCTTTAACTCATTATAAATCTAAAAACAAAGACCCAGCATCTCACACTTTCATATAAGATTCTCTTCTTACCTTATAGCTCATCTCTGTCCTCTGAAATACAGACGTGCAATTAATGAATCGCCCTGTATTCATACAAGGTGGTGGTATAATCAAAAGAAATCCGAGTTTCGACTGCAAGGGGTTAAGATATTTTAGATATAGCTGCTGCTAAATCTAGGAGTAATTGCAGCGTGAAAGTACGTGTTCCCTTCGTTTTATCGTAGCTGGCTCACATCGCAACGTATTTTAAGCTCTTGGAGAAATCGTATTAGTAGGGGGTACGTTAACGTATTTTAAGTATGTTGTGGGAATCGCATGGAACACATTCGGAGCTCATTAAATCAAACGACGTTCGTTGATATAATCGATTAAGTTTTCACGACTGCGGGCTGTGTTTGTTAAATATTGTATCGATTAACGAACTAGGTTTTTTAACACCTCTCGAAACGGAAGCGATTGTACCGCGGTGATCGATGTACATACCGTTCATTTTACGCCCTTTCTCTTCGGTTTTATACCAAAGGAAGCTAATTATATGATCGTATTGACATTCCCGTCCTCGTCTCTTTGTAATTAATTTCTACTTGCGAACAGTTTAAGGTCCGCGACGCATCTGAAATCAAAAGCCATTTGTATCGATCGTACCCGATCGGCATTCCACCACTTCACACACGCACACACACACCAAAAACCAGTCGAAACTCCACACTCGTACACGCGTGCATTTTCATGAACGAAACCGCCATGGACAAGTATCATTAGTGAATAATAAGTATTATTATACGAACAATACGACTAACGTGTACATCAATATCCCCGAGCCAATCGTTTATTCTCAACCTCCTGATACCTCCGAATACCACAGTTCGGCAGCCATCTGGACTTGTAACACTCAATTGCTATTTCTTATAGGTTTTCGTGCGCTGAAAACGAATCCGCAAACCTTTTGTCACTATCATCCTCGGTTCTTGAGAAATTCAATTTTGAAAAAAAAGCTGCAAATTTTCAACTTTGAACATCTTTTGTGTCGAAATAGTAATAGTTATTCGGTTGCTTATTGCGTCAAATTATTATATCTTTAAATTTATTTCCAAAACTAAGGGTCCTTGAGAAAATCTGACTACTTCACGAAATGCAGCAGACATTTTTCCTTAGGAAAACATCAACAGAAGTGGTAAGTCACGTTTTGTTTTCAATAGAGAAGCGAAAGAGTCTGGCAAAAGGTGCGGCGTTGACAGTGGTAGTCAACGGTGGCGCGCGATCTACTGCCGCTCAGCGTAACACAATCACTTAAAGCGCCTGACTACCACTGACGGCGCTGCACGTTTTGCCAAACTATTTCGCTTCTGTATTGAAAACAAAACGTGACTCGTCACTTCTGTTGATGTTTTCCCAAGGAAAAATGTCTGCTGCATTTCGTGAAGTAGTCAGATTTTCTCATAGTCCCCTAGTTTTGGAAGTAAATTTAAAGATATCTGCAAAAATGAGTGCGTTTCAAGTGTTCTTTTCCCTTTCATCATTGTTTAAACATATTTAAATGTTCATAATGCACCGATAACATAGATCGTTGTATTCGGGAGGGTTCATAGAATAATCTGACGGAACAAGCAACGGAACGCAAAAGATGTTCAAAGTTGAAAATTTTCAATTTTTTTTCAAAATCGAATTTCTCCATAACTGAGGGTGACAGTGACGAATGGTTTACGGATTCGTTTTCAGCGCACGAAAACCTATAAGGAACGGCTATCCGAAAAAAGTCGAATTTTGTCGAACTGTGTAATTAATCCATAAGAAGCAGAACGGTGCAACTTCCTCTCCGAATCAAACTCTCCCCGATGTAAAAGATAAGGAAATTAACTTTCCCAGTTTCATGTCCCATAAGCTACATATATTCACGTCCCCCCACCGTCGCGCCCCATCGGGGTCCAACGATCGGCAAATTAAATCCTCGAATCCGCGACATAAACGGTAGCCGTAAAAGCCTGGAAACCAACGACCCCCCCTTCTACCCACTGTTCCGTTTCGATCGCGCGTTCCGCCCAGATAATTTCGCCAACAATTCCGATCGGTCCAGCCGCGCGCGGGAAGGAGCAGGTAGCGAGCACTGGGATCTGTTTAATAGGTGCGTGCACGCTCGTAAACGGCTGCTGCGCCTTCTTGTGCCGGGTGTCGGGGGGTATCTCTGGATCGATCCCCGCGATCGCCGATTATGCTGTAACATCCGAGGTAATTAAGTCTGAAAATAAGCAGAGCCTGAAAAGGGGATCAAGGGCCGCGCGTAATTCGCGCCAGCGTCCCCCTTCCCCCCGTGCCCCGCCGCGCTCACGGTCCACCTGTCAATATCGGCAGTGTCATTAATTACGGGCCAATTATAATTCGCGAGCGTCGACGGAACCGTGTCCGATGTTATCTGAGACACACGGCTCGTTAACACATCCGCCGCTGGTTCGGGGAATCGTGTTAAACCGATTAATCCACGGCCAACACGCGCATTCGTTATGATAAGACGCCGCGTCCCCCTCGTCAGATATATGCTGGCGATAATGATTGGTAATAAAACCGCGAGCCAGATGATGATGATGACGGCGACGATGGCCGGGCCGGCCGGACGAAAGCGATGATTGGTAAGGCGTAATTGGGCCTGGTTAATGCATATGCGAAGTGTATCGAGTGGTGGGCGATCGTTCGTTTCTTTTCGCCATGAATTATCGACGAGACCGATACTGGAATTACGGCGAATCCATGTGCACAGCTTTGGGACGGGAGACGGATGGTTCGGGGTTGGTGGGTTCTCGGAGAGGGATGGTGAAGAGAAAGTTAGAAAGTGTTGGATAAGGAATTTGATGCAACTTGGTGGGAAGAAGATACTCTCGTTTGTTCATTTGTAACGCGGTGGATGTTGATTGATATGGATCTTAATAGTTATTAAAGAAATCGGCGGGAAGTTCCGTATGAATAAAGAAAATGTAAAAATCAGAAAGTAGCCATTAGGGTGGTCCATGGCCTCATGTTTTTTTTTTTGTATTCTTTATTGATCTCCACAAGCCTGTTGTTCCTTAAGGTAGGTTTTCCTATACGCGACTAGACGCAACGTCATGAAATTCAAAGTCGATTTTGTTGAAAATGAAGCGCAATATCAAAAAATTTTACTGCTTTTTCTCGACTTATTTACTTGTTATACGTCGAAAAGGAACAGTATCTTTTTTTTATATCGCGCTTCATTTTCGAGAAAATCGACTTTGAATTTCTTAACGCTGCATCTAAGCGCGTATAGAAAAACATTCCTTTACATCAAAAGAAGTGTGTATATCAAAAACTGGCCCATATGGACCATATTTATAGGTCGCTACGATTTGTAAGATTATTTTACACAATTAAGTGTATATTATTTCTTAATAACGTAAGAAATATTGTTTTTGTGTCAGGTATAAAAATGGCTTTCGCTAGTATCCCCAAACCTACAAGTCGTTAATTGGAAAACAGAAACTCTTTACCATGTTCTGAAATTGACCCCTGAAAATCCGGCTATTTTTCGATTTTGTGTTATAACTCGCACATCACTTTAACAAATGATAATCCTAATTAAAAGAAGTAACTTTTGTCTTGAAACTTTTTTTCTATCTCTTACAGATTGCGAGTTACAAAATAAAATTGAAAAATAACCGAATTTTCAGGGGTCAATTTCAACCCTTTAGAGTGAATTTGGGCAGCAAAAAATAGTGTAATTGCATAATTTTTTTAATTTTTGGGTTGGAGATCTTCCCTTATCAGTTAGCCTGAGAAATCATAAGCTTTTTGTAATGCGGTTAGAAACCTGCAGCCTTACTGTAATGGGAACATTCGACCAGAAGGAAGGCTATGATTCCTCAGCCTAATTAAGGTAAAAACGTTTTTTTCACAAAAAGGTTGACTTTACAATTGCCGTGCGACAGATATATGTGTCTTAATTTGTTCCTATGAATTTTATTAAACTATATTACGTCTCGTGAGAGCACCTATATATTCATCCTGCAAATGTTTTGCACAAGAAGAAAGAGAGAGAGCGGGGGAAACGGTGGAATTGTTGCAAACACGTGGGGTTTGAACAGTGTGGCTGCACAGTGTGTACCGTAACAATATTCTCTGCACACAAAAGCCTCGAAACTAGCTCGAAATCGATAAACGCGGGGCAACGTGCTCGGCGTTCTTGAGCATACCACTGGCACGCCTGCGCCCAACGAGGAGCGAGAAGAAAAAAGAAAGAAGGTAAGGGCACGCACCACTAATTCACTTAGCCAGCCGCGTTTCTCGCGCCAGTCATTATTCCAGTTCATACGACGATGATTATGCGGTCAGTTGATCCCGTGCTAAACGCGCTAAGCGAGAGAGGCCCGGCGATAAATGGCTGGCTGCCTGTTCGACTTTGTTGTCCATTAGAGCCTTGCGCCGCGTCTCCTATGCAAACAGAACACGGCTGCTTTGAAAAGTAGTGCTAACGATGAGCACACGAAGCTCAGACGAAACAGGAAGCCCGTGGTGTTTGATCAATTGTCTCGCGTGCTCGTTGATTCTCCGAGCCAGCGGAGAGTACTAAAGAAGTTACGAATCAGAGTACCTGTCCTCGTTTTCTCGCTAAACTCTGACGCGTCATTAGGCTCCTATTTTATTCCTCGCGAAACTCCTCGTTGAAAGTAGTTTTGAAAGTTTTATAAAGCTAGTATTAGGTAGATTCGTTTGAAAAGTGGAGCGATAGGAGAATTCCTTTCCTTGGTTACCAATCTATTTTGTTTCCCACAAAATACGCTTATATATTAGATTTTACTCCTGGCATCATTTGGGCCTAGTTATGCAGAAAGCTACGAACCCTCAATGATCTGAAACTGCGTAAATTAGGTTTGAAGATTTTAATGGTTAACAAAAGGAGCTTTATTTCTATTGGGTGTATTTTATTTCTTGTTATTAGTTTACAATGTTTTTTAATGGGTGATTTAATAGTGAGTAGTACCTATAATTATTAATATTACTTTAAATTTTCTATAAGTTCGGCTTTTTAAGTCTAAAATGGAACTCTTCCTTGGTAGTTTTAATAATTATTGTATAACGTAAGAGTTATCTTACCTATGGGTTGATAATTTTTACTAAATTAAGATAACGAAATTATTGGATACGTACTGTGTTTAACTAATTTTTTGTCATTTTGAAGTTTGGTAGCTTTCTGCATAAGTAGGCCCATTTAATATCCTTACCTCCTCAGTAAGTAATGCGAAATTAATACCCGAACAGCAGAACTGTTAGGCCAAACGAAACAGGCTTAGAGTTGGTCCAGACTAAATAGAACAGAGCCTCGGAGCCAAATGGGCTACAGACTCCATAATACCACGTTTCTACGTGTGAAGCGCACATTTCTACCGATTTTCGCCAGTTTAGATAGACTCCCGTGGCTGGAACCAGCGATTAGTGTTCAGCTCTGATCTGGATCTAGCCTTACAGTCCGAATTTAAGGGAAGCAGGCACTTGTCGCGCAAAGTCTCCAGACGATTTAGCGTCAGCAGCGTTAAACTGATCCCGCGGCTCGCTGGTTGTAACAGCTGGCGGCGAAGGATCCACTCGAGACGTTCTGAAAGGTGGATCGATCTTGCGAATAGACTCGGTTCGCACCGTTCACGAATCGTCAAGGGGTCGTTCGGCAGCGGGCCCGGGCGACAATGTGAGCGTAGTTGGCCTCGTGGAAGAGGGCCCCGAGTAGCCGGTGATAATCTCATTGAAAGAGGAGTTAAGCGGCGCGGGCTTCCTGCCAATTCACCGAGCCAAGTGTCGCCTTAGCGTAGTCAATGCCGCCGCGAAATTGCTCGGTGGCATCGCTCAATGAGTGCCCGCTAGTATTTCGCCCGAGGATTTGCCTAGATAACTACGCCCGGGCTAGGCGTGCCAAGTTACCAGTAGCATTGTACTTTCCGCAAGTTTGTGAATGGACCGTGCCCCCGGTAGCCGTGGGCTACTGCCTCTACACCGCCAATAGATCGCAGGGAAAGGGTTTAGAGTTACCTTTGAATCGTGCAAGAGTGGACAATGAGACCGGCGGGCCGAATTGTCCCGCGAGAAACTTTCCTGGAACTTCCTGTTCCGGCGAAACTGGCCGGCTCCGTTGACTGCGGGACGTGACTCCCAGAAGGGGGAAACGCCAGTTTCAATGATACTTCTCTGAATGAACCCTGCTCCCTCAACGGGAGCCACGGAGTCGTCAGATTTACTCGATGTTAGCTGCGGGGTAACGGATCATGAAACAAGCGAGGGTTCCAGCGGAGTGCTGTGATGGAGGAGTCAGGAGCTTGTTCTGTCTGGAGCAAAGCGATGAATGGATTCGATTTTTCGGACGGATAGACAGTATCACAGTGTATAACACATATGTGGTATCATCATTTACTCCAGAGAGTATAGTAGTATTCAGTTAACAAATAGTCGATAATAGACGCGAATCATCAAAGGAATACCTACCAAGCAAATAGCCTCCACAGTCCTCCAACTATTCTCCCCATAATACCTCCTCGTTCAGGATACGCCGTCACCTCCTTCCCGGTATCATTCACGGGAACGATTCACCCGGAAAGGCGTTTAACCAAAGATACACCTTCTCTCTTCGCACCTAGCTCCGTCGAGTTTCGGGTCAGCGTTCAATGCTCTCCAAAACGGCCACAATAAAACGATTTATCCCATAAAGAGGCCGTCCTCGTGATCCTCGAGTTACGCGGTAGCCATTAAAGCCCCTGTTCCCCTTTAACGCCTTCTGGCTTTCTACTTGGAGCGCTCCCTGCCGTCCGCGTTACCCGCTGGAACCAGCGTGTGCACGCGTCCACCGGCAGCAAATTAGCCAGCTGGACGCAAGCAAAGCCCGAGATTATGACACCGTCTCATTGACGGCGCGTACAGCCGAGATACAGAAGCGGAGGACATCTGCCGACCTCCTATCGACACGGCTCCTGGCGAAAGGAAAAGGATTTTCGGGGAGGACGCGCTAGGTGGTCCTCTCCTCGACCACTACGCGAACAACGTCCTCCACCTTCCGTTTCCTGCGATCGGAGGATAGCTGTGGCCCATCGGCGCGTCCCTCCTTCGGCCTCGTGGTTTCCCGCGAACCTGGAAGCGACGACGAATCCTCAGCCATGAATTTCGACGCGTAATGACCGCCCGCTGGCAGTGGTTTTTTGTTCGATTAACAGACTTCTCTTTCGCGGTGGGTGCCGCTTAATCAGACGTAATCGCGCGCGTGCACCGAGCCGTGGGACCGCTGGGCAACTAAAAAATGGCAATTAGCCGAGCCAGATAGAAATACCGTCACTTTTAGGTTGATAATGAAGCGAAAATGTAAGCGGCCGGCCTCCCTGCGATCTCATATGCATAGGGAATCGATAAAGACGGCGATGTTATGCGGACGATAAAATTTTGCTTCGGGCGTCGTTAAAAAAGATATAAAATTGGGAGTTTAGAGGCGGTGTCTCTTTAAATCATCCTCCTCCATTGGATTCGCGCGGAATATAGCGGTCGAGTGGCGTCATTGTCGATTTTTCTTTGGAAATCGTCGACTGGCTTGCTGTTCTTTGGGGGAGAATAATAAACTGCGTCTGCTCTTTCTATTATTTTGCGAAATCATTTTTAAACACTCACTTTGTATATAATTCGTTCAGTGATCCTTCCTAGGTTCGAGAATGGAGGATTAAAGTCGTTCCGAGTGTAGCGAGGAATTAAATAAGATTTAAAGAGCATAACTTTTAGGATAGTATTCCCAGAGAGCTACTGTAAATTGTACAACTTCAGTGGATTAATGTCTGAGTGTTGAAATGTTCTACACTCTTTCTTCTAATTGGCTGCAATGGTTTCCACGACACTTTGCTCTCCGCTATCTGCCTGTTAGTGAACTTTAATTTTGCAGTTACCACTTTCGGAACAGTTTATAATTAATTTAATAGTGACATGAGCGTATTCCATCAATTCTTTATATCTCAGGACTGCAAAAGAACTCCACTTCTTTCACCTCATACCTACAGAAGATCCTGCGATCCCTTCATTCAAATTCAATATCCTATAATTCCTCATCCATAAAGGCAAAAAAAGCAACACAAGCTCTACAGCGCACCCAAGCGAAAGCGAATAACCATATTGCTCGAAACTTTCTCCTTCAATTTGATTTTGCTTCATACGACGTTGAGCGATCCCCAAGCTTTTTGCGCAGTTCACTTATGCGCGTGAATCCAAAGTAGGATGTCGGTGAGAAGAGCGCCAAGGAAGGAGGGTAACGAAATTGCCGGTCGGTTTCGTTTCAGCCCCTCGACGCAGATTTATCGAAGCATCGCCAAATATGGGTTTCGCACCTTGCTGGCGCGGCGAGTGACGCCGTCGCCCTACAAATGGCAGATTTCGCGCCATCCCCGTGCCGTTTAAGGCGTCCAGCCACGAAACGATTACACGCCGGTTAATTTCAATAACAAGGAGAGTCACACCATACGTGGTTTAAGTGAATCTCCGCGGCTATGGGGACCTCCGAGAGGAGCCGAACCTTCGATTTCGCGGTGCCTTCCACGTTTGGGCTCGTCGCGCGGCGCCGTTAATGGAGCTGGAATTATCGACGCTATAATCTCAGCCACGGTTTTAATAATTGAGCGATTTCTCTCGTTAGGGCTTTTGTTCCACCGCCAGATGTGTGGCCCTCCCGTGAAAGGTGCTTCTCAGCAGATACCAACGGAGCTTCCTTTTGTGATAATCAGCACAAAATGGAACGCTAATAGGTCCCTGATAGGTAATCAGCCCAGCTCGATTGATTACATTTCCCGTAGGTGGTCGATTAAAAGAATTTTAAAGCAATTGGAGACACTTATATATTGATTTTTCTTTAGAAATATCAACAACTCCTGATCCCACTGATTTCATTTATTCTTCAAATATATCTGTCACCAATATAATCAGTTTGGAACGTGACATTTCTTGCTATTGCTAAAGCATTTTGTGTAACGTAAGTTATTTAATGTTTTTTTTTGTTAAATGTTTATTATTTCTTGCTGTATAGAATCGTATTTTTCCTGTTTCCAAAATATAATTACAAATGTGTGGATTTAAATTGCAAGGTTTGTTTCTTAGTGAGAACACAGGCCTCTGCGAAAATCCTCCTCGGCCTTAATGTGGTTCAAAAATGATAAAAATAGAATGATTGTGTCTTATAGAGGTGTATTGAATTATTGATTTATGAACAGTGGTTAAAAAATAGCTGCCTGGTAAAGTTCTGAATTTTCTGCATATTTTTCAATGTCCTTTGTGGATGGAACAAAAACTATTTCTGATACCTGGATGATTCTAGTCCACTTTATGCATATACCCCTATAGGACACAATCATTCTGTTCGGCAAAGAATAATAAATATTAAAAACATACAAAAACTTTAAAATCCGTACAATAGTTCCTGAAGAGAAAATCATGAAAATAAGCTTCTTGTTCGACCGGCAAAGTAGAATGGACCCTTAAATGACAAGGGACGTTTTTTATAGGATACCTCTGTGACTCCTGACTGCTATTTAGAAAGCTATTCTTTGGCAGAAACTATACTGGTTTAGGAAACGTGGATGATAATAGAAATTGTGTTAACATATCCGAAACACGAGTCTTGATCCGCAGTAACATCTCTCGTGGAATGACCCTAACACTCTGCCCAGAACGTCGGGAGAGAAACCACGGTCTCGTAAATGTCAAAGTCATTAAATTAATCCCGAAATAATTGACACGCGTTTCGATCGGAGCACGTCCAGCACAGCCAATTCCACGGGCCCTTTTGCATAATCAATGAAGTTGTACACCGTCGAATTCCCTGTTAACCGAATAATGACTTCTGACTCTGGCGTATAAAAAGAACTGCAGCAGTCGAGCAGCCCCCGCCCAGCGAAATGATGTTTGTGAATGACGATCGCGTATGGAGTTAATGAAACGCGAGCTGCCGTGCGCCAAGAGACGATTGCCTCCTGTAATTGACATCTTTACTCGTGCAGGTAAACGATTCGATAATCGTCGCTCAAGCTTAATTCCCCGTGAAACGAGGCCGATCATCGTCGGTTTAATTGCTCAGATTAATGATGCCGGGGCTCGCTTGGCGATACGTGAATCACGAGAAGTAATGTGTGGTCTGTGCGAAGAAGCGGGAGATTTTCAGTTGGGACTGTTTGACGCGTGGAGCTTGACGTATAAAAATTCATAGTGATATAAACGCTACTATGTTTTACCCGAATTAGAGAAAATTGCATCTGGTTACTATTTTAGGGATACAGAAAATTATTTTGGAAATCTTTCGATTGATGTTGTTTGAGATAAAGAAACTTAACTTTCTAGCGATACAGAATATTATCGTACACCGTACCACAGTCATAATTTTTATATTCTGCAACAGTGTTTTCAAACTTTTTTATATTTTTATAACGTTTACAAAAATTTTATAAAATTTTGCGACCCCCAGAATATAAAGTAGATCAATTTAATAAGGTAAAGAAAACACATTATAAATAGGCATTTTAAAATATAATTCTAACTTAATAATAATTAAAAGAAATAATCACGAACCACAGGTTGGGAATCACTTAGAATATTTTATACTTCAAGATAAATGTTTTTTTTTTTGGTCAGAGTTAAGAAAGTTTATTAAAAATTCCCAAGCCTGCGTATTCAATTCCAATATTTTTTCCCCCTTTTTATATAAAAGACCCTCCAGAAAACGTCCCCGACACCGTGAAAATTAGGGGCATATCGAAAGCGTTGAGGAAGGTCGACCCACCTTCTGTGCCATCGAATTTCGCTGATTGCAATTGAAACTTCCCACGATTCGAGGGTTGAATCAATCCGTCACGTTCCCGCAGCGTTCGAAGTAGCCTCGATTCGGCAAGAAAGAGCCTCGAATCTCCGATTTTAACCATCCGCTGGCCACGCAGACCGCGATCTTTACTCGGCTGGGTGGATTTCTCATGGGCAGCCTCATGAATCACGGGATTTGTGGATGAATTAAATCCCATCGCGTGGACCCGTTTTCAATTCCAGACACGGTCACCTCCTCGAAAACGAGTCCTTGCCTTGGTGGTCCTAGCTCGCGTAGTAAAGCACGGGTCATTGTGAGCAGCCTGGGCTGCTTGAATCCCCTGACCCCCTCGCCAACCCCCTTTTCATTCTTTCGTCCGCTCGTTGCTTCCTATGTTGCGCGGCGGATCTTTTTCAAAACCGGATTTAAGGATGCACAGGTGGCGCACAGTGGAAATGAAAAACGGCGCGCCTCTATGGGACAGATTAATCTCAACTGCCTACGAATCAAATGGAGGTTAAATTCGGATTTAGCCCCCTGGAGACGCATCCCCGATGGTGCGACTTTAATGAGCGACGGTTGGGAGGATGCGTCGTGATTTATCGTTTGTTTCAGGAAGTTATAAAGTACCCGGTTGTACCCTGTATTCTAAATAAATAATTGGATGAGAGGACCTCAGCCTTGGTGGGCGTAGAATGAATGAATGGGGTGGTTGCGATAGGGGTGTACACAACTGCTTAAATGGATATTTAAGGAACTTGCTTGATGTTGGGTTTGAAGGAAGAAGGAAGAGAGATTTAATATTGAGATTTCATGTAATTGCTTAAAGGGTGTAAGAATAATAGTTGATTAACGGAAATAAATTCTACTTGTACAACAAGAAAATGGGAATAAAAGCCTTAAGTGTAAACCGTCGACATCGCAGATATCCAACAACTAATTAGTGCAGGTCGTTGGCTATGCTGATGCTCCTAGCGTCATCATAATTTTAGATTTAAATGTGTAGAAATTAATCTAAGTTAGATTTAAGAGTATAAATTTCTGTTGTAGGTGGGAATATGCGAAGGTAAATAATTGATTAAAATATGCGGTTCTAAAGAAACTCTGGAAGGTTCTAGATATGACGAAGAATTCGTGGTCTAATAGTCGTTAACTTGTATAAATTATATTTATAAGAAAGAAGATTCCAATTAATATTTACTGAAGTACCTAACCGAAGATTGGAAAGAACATTACCCACAGAAGAAAAGCAATCTGTAATCTTTCCTCCAATCGAAGCAAGAAGTAACCCAGTGCCAGCAATAGCCGATTTCTGTCGAAATTGCGCTATGAAAGATAAACGAGAAAGCAAAAAGGGAGGCATCAGAATGAATACCAATTCAAGCGATTATCTCCATTATTAGACTTTCCAATCAGCATAAAGCCAGCGGCCGTGGGAGTAAGCCCAACGCCCGAGAGCTCGTTTTCGAAGAAAAGGCTTCTCCCAGCGTGCCACCCCTAAAAAAGAAGGATCCTCAGGCTTAATTCGAATTAGATTGGATCCAATTTATTCCCAATTAACCGAGAAAGACGGGGGTCCTCCGTAACGGCGAGGCCTGGGCCCTCGGTGTGTATCTATTTCACTTCCAAAAGGGAATCCCATCCGCGGGAATTGGTCACGACAGGTTCCGTATTTCGAATCGATCCACCCTGTCCCTTCGATAAGTATCCGTCCTACAGCCAGTCGAGGGCCATTTCGAATCGGGAGTGGCTCAATTCCCGTTTCGTCGGGATTGGATGGCGGGCAGGTGTCCGCGATTCCGCCAAATGCGAAAAAGAAAACGGGAAAAAAGGAAGGGAGCGCAACGGGGCGAGGAGAGAAAAAAGACGCGAAGTGAATGGAAAGAAAGAAATCGAGTCGAGTGGTCTAATCTCGCCGCAGAAGAGGACTGGCCCCGGCTGACTCTCTGCCGATCGAAGGACATAATGATGTCCTTGTTGCCGGTCTCGAGCGTCGTGGCTTCGATGAACCCTAACCTAAGCTAAGCCCCCGGCCTCTACAACGCGATCCTCTGTCTTTATCACGCTGGATGACTCGTGGGCTGAACGTTCGTTCGGCTGCTGACGGTGCCGGGCTGAAAGGGCGCGTTGTTTCAGCGAGCGGAGCGCTGCCCGTCACCGTTCTCGATGCTCTTCATCAGCGGATAATGATGAGTCTTGTACCTTGAGACAGCCAGCGGGATGAATAGGCCGTTTGTGAGATTCTCCGGCCGCGTGAGATTTCGTTCACCCGCGGCCCGGTTTTGTACGAAATTCGAGGGCCCCGGCAGGAAGCGGCCGAGACGGGCGTTGCTTCTATTCCGTGGATCCATAAGCGTGACGCCTCGAAGTCCGTAATAATAGTTCATAATTCGGTGGGGCAGCGTGTAAACGCGGCGCGATACGAGTCTTAGTTTTTACGACGTGACACGACGCGGCCCCGAGGCGGACTTTTTACGAGCAGTCGAAGGCGTATTTCGAAAAAGAATCCCAAGGCAGTGGCTGGAGATAAAGCCTTAAATTTCGGGGAACGTATCTCCTCCCGTGGATTCGATCGTAAAAGCCTCTTCGCGCGGCGACGATTACGCCGTGTCGCGGACGCCACAAAGCCGCCCGACCGCGATGCTATCAAAAGTGTTAATCAAACCGTCCGAGGCTCTAGCGACGTGGCGAAAGTAGAGGAGCCGTGTTACGTTGCAAAATCGGCGAGCAGAGGTGTGGCTGATGAGGAACGTCCGAAGTGTTCGACGCCTACTTTCGTGAGGCGCGGTGTTCTCGTGGTGTGGACAAGTCATCGAGAGACTTCTGATTGATTCTGGGATGCCTCCAGCTGATTGTGAGTTTCGTATCAGTAGGATGACCATTATTCTTTATTATATATAGCTGCTTATCAACTTCTTTCTCAATCTCTCACTGTGTCCACTTCATCCCCAGTCCCCTCAACTGTAAAATGGCAGTCTACAATTTTAGATCTTTCGCTAGCATACTAGATGACACCTGTAACACCATCCAATTAACAGTACTAAAATCGCTCCGCCGTTTACACGAGTACTCGAGAGCGGGTCCCATTAGCCCCGAGCAGCGAAAGGTCCCGACCGAAAAAGAAGACGGGACGAAACAGTCCCATAATTTCCGCGTCTGTCCCTTCTCAATTAACATCAGCGTGAACAGGCCGGCCCAGGACGAAATCCCGGCGAAAGTACCTCGCTCCTTTCGCCCGTCACGTCTTTTTCTGCGGGACGCGTCAGTTTGCTGGTGTCCCTCGAGCAAACAGTCTCGCGTCGTCCTTCCCAGTCCTCGGACGGTCGTTCAAATTATAATTCCTGCGCCCATACCGGTCAAGGGGAAGGACTGGCGGGACAGACAGGGGCGGAGAGGGGAGGCAGGTTGGTGGACAAAATAGTCGCTACTTGATGGCGACTTAAAGTGATTTTGAATGGTGCCTAACGACTTGGAGCCGCGTCATGGGGCCCCGTGTGCGACCGCCGCGCCAAATAATACGGAGTCACGCTGAGCACCGTGTCCCGAGGTTCCTGACGGTGAAGATAATGTCCTCCCACACGACCGTCACTCCGCTATACCCTGGTCCTTAACCTCTCACCCCTACCAGGCCGCGTTTCGCTTAAATCCAGCCGCATAACGAAGCCCAGGGCCTCATCCGCGCGCGCGGTGCTATTGCGAATTAATGCTTTTTCGCACTTTCGCGCGGCGGTATGCGCGGCTCGATTCAAATGTCACTGGACCGGGCCTGATTAATCGTATCGCGATACGTGTCCCCGCCCTCCGCTGATAAATCGTCTGGCGGGTGTAATAACTAATGGACCGCGCTCCTTTATTAAGTTTAACGCGCTCGGGCTTTGCGCAACTGCTGGACCGAGGAACGTGGGAGGCTTTCGATGGATTCTGGGAATCGTTCCCAGGATCTGCTTCAGCAAAAAATTTTGTTTGGCGCTTGTTGTTTGCGATTTTTCCGTTTAAGTCCTATTGGAGAATTAACTATTGTCTGCTTTGAATGATTAAACCATGGAATCGTTTGGTTAACTAAGATAAGCTCATAGATTGGATGGCTTATGTATTTCCTTTTGTGACTATGGTCTTGCAATCTTGATGCAATGCATTGGAATTTAGCTTCTAAATCTTTGATAGCAGAAGAGGTGCCTTGAATGAGTCAAGATTGATTAGATTCTCGGGATGCAAGCTTGTCGTTAATAAACTCCCGATTTCCTCTGTCCGATTTATCCCCAATCTACAAATGAAAAATGATTATAAGCTACCCAGTGATGTATTTCCACAGAAGTAACATCTTCGAAAGAACCATCCCTATAGAACTCACATCCCTGATACAGGACTGCCTTCCACGTCCTTCGGAATCCTGTAAAACCTGCATGGAGCCCTGTGGTTGCTATGGCTATTCAGGGGCAAGGGAGAAGCTTCAATACGGTGCACACTGATATTAACCCCTCTGCTCCTGAGGGGGTTGAACGCCTGATTTACTCATTGTATCCATAATCCGTCGATAGTTGGGGTGGTCGTAGATCCGGAAGATAACGCTGATGGTTATACAACGTATAGGGGTGGATTATGATGCCTGGGAATTTTTTCGACCAGACCTTAGGAGTCCCTAGAGTTTGAATGAAGAGTTACCTGCCCGATGGGCAACATGAGAAATTGACGTTTTTGTAGCAAACGGAAGGGCGAATCGTATTTGAAAAATAGAAAATTGGACAGTGTATAATACTTTGATTCTCAGATTTATTTCTGACCATGCTTCCACTTTAGCTGGATTCGTCAGTGCTAATTATTGAAGGTGCACAATAATTCGTTGAAAGCAGATTCGTATTTCTATACGTTTTCATTTAAAATCTTAAAAGTCAGAGCATTGTTGGAGGTTTGGCATGAAGTCTGTTCTCTTCATACAATAGAAGTCTGTTCCTTTAGATTTCTGATAACAATTACTCCACCATTTCTCGCCTTTGAAAGGTTATTTCCGATCATTTCCCAGCGGGAAAATAATAAAGAACACCTGGGCGGAGATTGCTCTCGGATTGCAGAAAACGATTCCGCGAGACAGGTGTGGGGTGAACTGGAATCATTAATAACTGAGATAATTTGTTGGAAACGATCTCGGTTGAATTCACGGGGCAGTCCTACATTATAACCACAATAACTCTGCAGTGTCATTCAACTCTGTTCTATTTTATTCCTAGTATTCATTTTCGTCATTCTTCTATTCTAAAACTCAAAACGGAACGAACTAGCAAAACACTTCCCATTTGTTTTTTGGTAGTATTTATTAATACTAAAGCGTATAAATGTAGAACCTAAGAAAGTGCTTGATGAATTAATTTGATGCAGTGCATAATTTCTCAAGGGCTGATATTTTTGCAGTAAATTTTGCTCTCGATACTCGTTCGAACCGTCCTGAACACGCTCGTACGTACACTTTGTCACAATTATTCCCTGGATCGGTTTAGTCTATTCCTATGCACAATGCAATCCCGTTTTACATGGCAAAGTCGAAGACCCCTTATGGTGGAAGAGTAACGGGCGACAGAGGGACGCGCGCGTGACAGTGCATGTCGAGAACATCGACGTTCGTTGCCATTGTCCAGGCTACGACAGAAACTCTCCAGGAAATCTACCCGCAGGACCTCACGCCGTGATCGAAGGCTTGTCAACCAGCTTGTCGAAGGACGAAGCGTGACCGAGTCTCTGTAAGTAGACTGCACAGTGGCTGACGTCGATGTTCACGGAACAAAGCATAATGCATTGCATACACATAGAAATTAAATTCTCCTAATCTTAGCAAACGAATCTTTTCATTTCTTAATTATTGCTTATATAAAAATAGGAAATTGCTGTATGTAAATTGAATATTGGTACTAAAATATCGCAGTACTTGGTTTTCACATAATTTAACTTCTACTACTGACACATCAAGGTTTTTAATAAATTCTGAAAATTCAAGTTCATCTTCAACAAAACATAGATTGCATTTTAGATCAAGCTACTTCCTTTGCTTCCAATCAGTGAAATCAATAAAAAATTATTTACCTACGAAACTTTAAGTAACCGTTTTAAATTCAAAAGTATTTATAAAGTTGAAAAATCCAATTCCGTGAAAGTAAGGACGGATTTCCCTGAGTAGATAAATATCGCGAATTTCAAGGCCTTGAATATTCCAGGTGAGAATTGATGAATGTACCTACTGCTCTTTAAGCAAAGTATTTATTGCTAATATCAAAACGTTGCTGTCAGTGAAATTGATGGCACATAATCCACGACGATTTTTGTTGGGAAAGGCAAGGTCGCTGGAGTTGTTTTAGGATCTTGAAACATCGTTGGCAAGGAAAGTGGTTGGACTTGGCAAGGATGGAGAAGTTTGTTTTTATTCGACTACCGACGGGATCTTTATCTGCGCGCGATTCCTTTGACGGATGGTTGTTCTCCGCACGCTAGAAAAATAATTCTTGTCCCCTTCTACGACGACCGGGACGAAGTCAAGCACTGCTTTGCCGTCCGAGCACGTCCAGTTGTCGACGGCCTCTGAGAAAATAATCGTGCTTTCCAGTATTTACGAGTATCCATGGAACAGGATATGCTCTGTGTACCCTTCATGGAAATCCTGGGAGCCTCCGTGGACTCGAAAGTTTATTTTTCGACGAGAAGCCGGAGAAGAGTTTCTTGCCCCGGGTCGCTACTCCACTATTCCTCCCTACGCGAGGAATTTTAAGGAACCGAATAATATCCCTGGAGGCTGTTGCAGCCAGGTTGAGAAAACTCGGGAGATTCTTAATTATATATACAGTGAATCAAAAAATTATTGGCAGACCCTTTAAAACAGAATAACTATTTCAAAATTGGCCCAAATGACTTGAGTTTTTTAGAAGGTAGAAGGATTTGAAAAAAATGCAATTGCTAGGAATAGCGAAGAAAATAGAGAAATTCAAAATTAAAATCCCGTTTGTAGATTTAAGTAAATAACTTTAGATTTAATGTAGTTACCTATAGTTCAAAATCTGTGATGTGCTAATAATTATTTGACTCACTCTTCTTGTGGTGTTAGAGCCTTCGACTTTAATAAATATTGAAAGCTATGCACAGATGTTTAGAGGTTCAGGAAAATGTGTTCAAGTTTGCTCAAACTTCCTCGCTTCATTAATATCCACCCTGCACATAAATTAAAATTAAAAGCAAGAAAGGTGTGCGAGTTTCCCTTCATCAAATTGAGAATATCATCCATCACACCCAAATCAAACTTCACACTTCAAGTGAACCCCTTCTTTACATGGATCAAAACAACGCCACATAAAGATGCACCACGTTCCAAAGCAATGGTCTCGAACTTCCTCTAATAATAACATAAAATTTTCTTCCAGCAGCCGTAAGCTGCACAATCACCAGCACCCAAAGTGAAACCCAGGCGAAGCTTCGACTTCCTTGACGTCTACTTTACACCTGGCCCCGTCCTTTTATCGTAATTTAGCTCCATTGATCGCGGTGACGCCTAGAAGTCGCCAGTTCCGTTTGCCAGAACGGCGAAACAATTTACCAGGGTTGTTCGCTGACTGCCCGACAGGGTCGACAACGACCCCCGGACGCGGGCAAACAACGGTAAGGCAGAAACTCGTGGGTCGCCGCGACAATGGGAGTGTCCAGTGTTGGTACAACTTCGGGGCAAACTGCGTGGATCTAATTGTCCACGGTCTCGAGGCGCGCCGGAAGAAGACCTCTTTGCATGGCGACCGGCGTGACGTCTTCTTTGACGCGCGCGTCACAATAGCGCGGTTGGCAAAGGTCGATCCGAATGTGGCCGCGACGGGGGAATTGGGAGCGCGTGCCAATGTTCGTGAAACATTCCACGTTTGCCTGGTCGGACACTCGTCGACTTCCTGACCACCCAGCGGGCCCCACGCGGCGGAACAGCAAATCCCCCGTGAATTCCAAGGTTCGACGGGCGTGGAATTTTTTGGCACCACTTTGTAGCCCGATTGTTGCGGACTGGACGGAGGCCAAGTGCCGGGGCGGACATCATAGAGTCCATTCGCTATTTCTTGCATCTTTCCACTTCGCTTGAAAAAGCTGGTTTTCGCGGGTAACGAATGTCCGACCGCTTGCGCTCGTCGCGTGCGTGGACTGAAGGGGCTGTTGTCCCATTTACGTAACGGGGGATCTTGTGGACAAAGTTTCTGCTCAGTAGCGACGAGGTTGATCGTTATAAATACGTGGTATGCGAAGTATAAATAAACTCAGGTGGATCGACTTTGTTTAAGAGGGTAAACAACGACGAAGACACTTAAATACTTGTTAAGAGATAAAGTACGAAGGAATTTGTTACAGAATGGTTATACCTTCGATTAACGTACCACCCTTAATTATTCCATCCCTCAGGTCTATCCCTCGCACTACTTCAAACACGATTCCACATCGAATTTGCCTCCTCGCTGCCTCCGTCCTCCATAAAAAAACACCATCCACGGTTCACATAGCAGCGCCACTTAGTAGCGGCTAGAGCCACCGTGGCTGTATCTAATAAATCGATCGACAGCCAAGCACGGTTAAACAAATCAAGCAGCCTGCTCCTCTTATCGTTTCCATTACGGCAGACACGCGTGCTCGTAAAGCGACGTCGGTGCACTTTACAACGCCGGGCGTTACGAGGAGCCAAGGTGCTCCGGTCCTTATGCAAATCTCCCAGCGACGATCTTCATTCCTTTATGCTCCTCTCTAGCGCTTCCCTAGTGTGCGCCTACACGCTAGACTGCCCCGGCAGATGCTCCCTTCGCGGCCGGAGCGTGCAACGCTCACGAAGAACGAAGGCGGAGGTGGGGCCGCCGTTTATCGACATCGCGACGGTTGCCTCTGGAACGGCTCGCTCTCGCGAGCGTTTCCGCGCGTGCACAGGCGTGCACGGGAGGAAGGGCAAACAGAGGCGCGGAAAGCGAGAGGGCAGGGTTATTATCGCGAGTACGGGGCTACCGTGCACAGCTGCAAAGGGAGCAGCAAGGATGTAAATTACAGAAGAACGACGCTATAATACGCGACGAGCAATGGACCGTGGAGATCGGAATAACGTTCTTCGGCTGGCGAAAAAAGTAATGACGCAAAACGAGCAACCCGGGTCCAACGATCTTCCGGCTGATCGACCGGGATAGGACGAGACGCGGTATTAACATTTTGCCTGGAAACAATGCGGTCAAGATTCAGCCCGCTTCAGTTCCAGCCTGAGCAGCTTGTTAGATTCCGATGGTTCGTGTTTTGAGACAGTCGGAGCGTCCCTGGTGGTAGGCTTTCTGTTCCAGCCTGAGCAGCTTGTTAAATTCCGATGGTTCGTGTTTTGAGGCAGTCGGAGCGTCCCTGGTGGTAGGCTTTCTGTTCCAGCCTGAGCAGCTTGTTAGATTCGTGTTTTGAGGCAGTCGGAGCGTCCCTGGTGGTAGGCCTTCTGCGTCACTTTGTTTCAAACAGGTTCCGTTCGCTCTAATAATTGTTGGGAACGGGGCAGATCTTGTTAGAGTCTTGTAACCCTTAGTACCTGTTCTGGTTTCCCTCAGAGCCAGTATTCCGCGTTTCTTGCCACCTTTGCCTGATTTCAGGGAACTGGACTCCCGCCTCGCGCAAGCACTACCCAATTTTATTCCGCAATAAAGGACCACTTGGGTATCTCAACTTTCACGCCTTTACTCTTCCAACAGCATTTCATCCCATGAACAAATTCAAAACCCTAGCACTCAAGCATCCCGCAGGAAGGTATTTAAGTTATGCGCAACCAGACGACTGAGAGAAGCCCGAGCGTTAAGAGGTTAAACGATCGTGACCCGTGATAGCAGGCCTCGCAATCGGGCGTATCCTCGAGGAAGAAGATAAGAGCCAACGGCAGAGTCCCGCGAAGTTCCATAATTAGTAGAAACAGGCGGTTAAAGAGTTACTAGAGGGGGAACGTAACGAGAGATAAGTACAAAGGGGAGTGCGGCGGACTCGCTACCTGGCTCCACCACCTGTCCCATCATAGGCTAAGAATAGAGCAACGCAACAGCGCGAGAAGGTGCAGCGCTGGCAAGATGCTGCATGCTCTGGTGGGGTCATACTCCGCTTCTTCTGACGTTTTTCTCTCCTCCTAACGCTATTCCCCCGAGGCGAGCGCGCTCGGCTGCCCTCGGTTCTTGCATCGGCTCGGTCGGTTTTTTGCGCCGCGCGCGGCTAATGAGCGAAAAAATTGCGGGATAATTGCGATTCAGGGGAACCGTTCCGTTCGACGTCGCGTTCGATGATGCCGTTACGATATTCCTTAATAAGGATTTCCTAGAGGCTTCCTAACTTGTGGAAGCTGGATCACCACGCTAGATCAACGGCCAGCTGGGTGGAATCACTGCAGTTAGCTTGTTGTTTAAAGAATTTGCGGCACACAAGTTTCCTGGAGATAACTAGCTCTTCCCAGCACGCAGAACTCACTGGGAACATTCTGTACACTTGGGAGTATGATAGGCAATACTTCGAAGCAGACTTCTATGAATTGTCTATGAACATAATCTTCTACTGCTTAAAGACAAATGACAGAATCGATAGATTCTTGTCATCGACAGAATCATGTCTCTGGAAGGATTCTCTGGACTCTATGATTCGATGAGTAATCCTGCTCTCAAAGGAAATTTGCGCTCCTTATGAGCCACCATTCGAACAAACGACGTGTGTCTATTCTTCTTCATCCCAGAGACGTTTTTGTCCCATTCGTGTGAACTTAAACGTGAATTCAACGCCACAGAACCCTCGGAGCTCTATATGTTCGGCAAACGACCGGTATTTAAGTCTTTGTAATCCAGTGAAGTTCCGCGGGGGAGCGGCCGGTGAGTCATGGCAGGTGCTGCTTGAACGGGGCAGAAGACAAGGAGCGTAGCGCGTTCTTCTTCGGCGCAGGCCGTGCCGCGCCGTCCCCCCGGCTCGGCCGGTTACGGAATTGCTCGGTAATCGCGATAAATTATCGCAAAATTTGTTAACACCGGCCGGTCCCACCGCGACTAATCCGGCGCGCAATCGAGAAGGAAATACCTCGGTCGCAAGCTGGCGAATTTTTCCAAGTCACCCGGACAAAAGTGTGGCCCATTGAATTTTTTCACGGGAGGCTCGTCTCTGCCCAACACCATCGCGATACCCCGTGAGCTTGCATATAAATAACGGGCTCGTGAGCGGAGGCCCTCGTGACAGGAGACAAAACACTTGGTCTCGCGCGGTTCC
Organism: Andrena marginata; assembly: GCA_963932335.1. Lineage (NCBI taxonomy): Eukaryota > Metazoa > Arthropoda > Insecta > Hymenoptera > Andrenidae > Andrena > Andrena marginata. The sequence continues at coordinate 28,249,384 of OZ010659.1, read as the reverse complement.
CAGATCTGCTGTTGATATCTTCACTAAACGAAGCGCCACCCAAGGTGTTAGGCCAGCTTAGATGGGAGTGGGTGATAGGCGACACCATCCCCCAAACGCATTAGCCGTTTCATGGCCGCGGAGGATGCACCTTGGAGGAAACAGAAAGGAGGAAGAGATAGGAAGGAAGAGATCGTGGCAAGTGGGTGACAACAATGGCTGGACAGCCGTGGAGCGATGGAAACGATCTTGGTGGTCTGCTCGGTGCTCGGCAGTGGCTGAAAGTTTACAAAGATCGCCGCGCGATACGTTTTGAATACTGTTATTATCCAGTTTTTGGGAAATCGTATCGGTAATACTATGGCCTTCTGGGATTTAATGTTGTACTAGAAGTCTCAAGTATTGTGCGCTGAGTTTGATATACGGATGCAAATGGAAGTACTAATTTGTCGACGGATAAATCAAGGGATCATTCACGATGATGTCGTCTCGCTACGAGCGCGATAAAACGCGCAATTAATCACGGTAAACGATCGTTTACATACGCCCACTATGTTGAACAGGTATAATAACCGTGTATTCTTGCCTGTGAAATTTATTGTCAGCGACTATCACTCGCGATCGTAGGTCGGCAATAATTACCGCGGTGAGCCGACGCCTCGTGCAATTTGCACGGATTTATTGTGGGCATACGTATACGCGCCTGGTATTCATCTTATGGACACAATGTGGTAATTGCCGTCGAGACCTGCTGCTAGATTGCACAATGTTCTATTTACATTCAAACGATGCTGTCTACTGGCAGCAAGACGAGTACTTGTGTATTAGCATCCTGGCTCGGTGAATGGAGTCATTAAGGAACATTTTTATCATACGTCAAACATCCTGAACATAATTCAAAAGATTCTAGACGAGAGACAAATACTCAAGTGAAGTGGAATATATGATTCAGAGGAGCTTAATCACAATAAAAGTACCCACAAGTTATCTATCTTGGTATAAAAGTAGGTATACACTCTGCAAAATTTAGCATCACCTTCTTCTTTCCATTTCAATTTCCACAAAATGTTCAAATATAGATTATCAAGAACCCTATGCAGGCACAAAAGATTCTATAGACGACGTCTCTTGTTAAAAATAAATACCCAAATGAAGTTCAATACTCCTTTCGTGGTATTATTCGAAGGAACTCAATCACAATAAAAATACTCACAAGTGTCCCACGTTGGTACAATAGTATAATACACTTCGTAATATTCAACGCCCGCCTCTTCTCTTCATTCCAATTTCCATAAATATTTTCAGATATAGAGTGTCAAGAACCCCGTACAACCGCAAAAGATTAAAACCGTCTGGGCCCTTCCTCTACATACGTTAACACAGAAATACGTAAGCTGTACCCTGAATCTGTCGCGAAAGCCTCAGTTGGTCCCAAGGATTCCTGTCAACAGCACCGGTTGTGCAATTATCCGGGTACCTCGAACGGTGAAGCATCCTCCGAGGAGAAAGGCGCGCGGTCCGCGAGCAGATCGGTGCCGGTAGCCGCAAGAAAAGGAAGAGACCGGTATACACACGCTTTCAGGGGCGAAGAAGGAGACTGGGCACAGCTGCGGTCCCTGACGCGTTGCTCGTGCCACGGCGAACCGCAATCGTATGCAACACGCCCCGCCGTGATTGTTCCGAGAACGGTAGGCCGGGTAGAATGGAAAGCGCGAGGGGGAGAAAAAGGTGACCGAAGCTGGAAGAACTTGGACGAGCGAGGAACTCGGTGAGCAAACTGATCGGAATGCCCTGCGTGGTCTCGTTGAGAAAGCACGGCTCTATCCCCGCGCTGGCTAGCCACGATGGTCTTAACAATGGGAATGCCGCGTTTCATGATTCGCGATAGGTATTTAACTCGGCGTGACCTTTTCCCTGGTGGGATCGATGGTCGAAGGCGTTTCGATTTCACCCTTTCGAGGCGAGATTTATTTCCGTGCCAGGGAATGAACTTTCGTGGTGGGCTGGCTGGTGGTATCTGGGAATCGCGAACGCGTGGTATTCCTATTGTTGGGTGATGAGAGATAGGAGGATTGTCCGTGGAGAAATATCGAACGCAGGCTGAACTTTGCGGTGACGTTGATTGAAGTTTCTGGGAAATCCTTGGCGGACATTTGAGCTTCTGAATTTTTTGCGCTAAGAGAATACAAGTGTAGGTATGCTATGGAATTTTTATAGAGTCAACCGTCGGGATAAATGTGTCATCCTGAGAAATTAAACGCAGAGAGAGTAACTCTGTGGGAAATGTATTCTTTAATTTTTAATCATTGAAAAATAAGTTCCCATAAAACTATACATCTTCCTGTAAAATTTAATAATTCTAAACAATATACACTCCCTTATCAAATCTAATCAAAGCAAGGGTGGTCAGGAGAGCTCCCACGACCAGAAGCGAATGCAGATGCGGTGTCCAGCTCGCGTGCACGATTGCGCGGCGATTCGTGCTGGAACAGGGTACAAGAATGAACGAAGAGGGAGGAGGGGATCCGCGAGCGAGCGCAATTGCAACTGTGTCTTGTGCGCCCGATTGAGCTGCCCCGCGGTCGATTCACCTACAGCGGAGTTAGACCCGTAGCCTTGAAAGTGTACTACCCCGCCAACGGAAGATTAAAAGGGGTCGAGGGGAGATCCGTAGCGAACTTCGCAGAGAGCGTGCAGGGAATGCCGCGCAAGGAGGATTCTTTAACCTTTGCCACGCCGACTTGGCGCGCCTTGCTCGATTACGATCGATCAGCTCTCATCCTGGCATCGTTTCGAGAGTGGAAGATCTTGCTGCAAGGTCGGGCCCTGCTTCCTCCGGAACGTCGCTTTCGTACGCTTCATTTTGCCCGGATCACGCTTCAGCTTAATGGAATCACGGAACCATGGATAAAGCTCGACGTTCAGTACGCTTGGAGTTCATTTATTTAGATAGCGAATGGTAAGTAGAGCTCCATTGGTATCAATTCTGTGAAAGAAGGATCTACGATTCTACGCTTTGGGTACGCAAGAACCCGATCTACGAAGGCTATGGGAAACGATATGAGAGTCTATAGTCTGCGTCTCATCTACTTAAAAGCGCCAGCTATATAATGCCTCGCGATCCGAAGCGCTCTTTAGATCCATCTTCGAATTAACCCCCATTAGGCTGTAATCTCATAGGAGCTCCACTCGAAGCGAGCATTCATTAAGACGGAGGAGGCTAACGAAGGTAAGAGACGCTCGTGGCGCCTTTTTCGTGAGCGCACGGTGAAAAAGAAACGAGGCAAGAAAAGGCGGCGCGTCCTTGAGAAAGCGAAAGAAATAGAGCGAAAACGAGCGGAGCTCCGGGCTATGAGGTCGAGAACAATAAGCGAGCCGCTCGTGACGGGCTCGCGTTGGAACTGGTCCCCGATGTGTATGCTCGGTCAGAGCCCCGCAACCAGATGAAATCCGATTGCACACCCGCGCACTCTGCATGCTCATTACAACTACTGTCAAGCGGCAGCTGGTCCGATGCACGTTTTTAACCTGGGGACCGTACTTGCACGACGAACAGATAGAGAAGATGTTTAACAAGATTTATGAGCCCCTGGTAAGAACTCGAGGCCGTGTGTCACCTTCTCATCGAGCCAGCCCGAGACGAATACCAGGCGACTTTTCTTCGATCCTTGCTGCTGCTTCATTGGACCCCAATTTATGGTACGTTTAACACGTGAAGAAGTATCAGGGAGTTAGCCAAGTCTTGCTAGTGGACTCTAGTGTCTAATGTGCTGTTATGAAGTGATATGGGGACACTCAGGTTCAATTAAAACAATTAAAAATATCAGTAGGACAAGAGAATCATCGGATACTCTGCTGCAAGATTATTACGATTGTCGGGTTAGGTTAATCGAGTCTACTCGGAGGTGTCTAAATAGGTGGGAATTGGCATATGTCTTTTTCCCCGTCCAAGCATTAATAGAGCGAAACGAAAACGCATTGATTAATTGGAGGAGTGACATCACAAAAAAAGAATTGGTGACCAGCTCGCTAGCACTCGCGTATCAACTCCGGCTGTTCCCACAATAGGGTGGCCCTTATTTTCAACATGCGATTTCTTTAGCTCTCACCCCTTAATATGGTTCCATTTCATAAAAAACAGTCCCTAAGAAAGATTATTGCAATCGGACAACAGGAAAAGGTGTCCACCAGGCCTTAAAGTTTAGAATTCATTAATGGTTTGGATGTAAAGAATTTCTCAAAAATGGTAAGACGTATCGAACTTTTGTTAAAATAATAGACAATACGTCACACTGTACAGCTGGTACGCGCAAAGTGCGGAACTCTCTATATCCAAACGCTATTATCTAAAAATTGGTTGCAAGCACGAAAAAATTACTTTTCTCTTAAGAAATTATCTTTCTTTTAGTATTATTTGAACAAAATTTCGATAGGGCTTACAATTTTTGAAAAATTCTTTAAGTCAAAACTATTCATGAATTCTAAACGTTAAGGCCTTGGCACTCTTTCCTGATGTCCGATTGCAATAATCTTTTTCAGGGAATATTTTTTATGAAATGGAACCATATTAGGGGATGAGAAAGAGAAAAACGAAACAAAAATTGCGGCACGTATAAATAAGGGCCCCTCTATTCCCACAATAATGATCAGGACCAGGACTATAGCTGTTTCTCGCGCTACTCTCATTTTAGGGTCCTATTATATACTTTTTTGGTGGTGGGGTCCACTGTGACGCAAAGCTTATACCCCTTGATAAGACGTCGGAGTCATCAGTAGATATAAATAGACAGCTCGTAACAGTGCGCTTAAAGGAAGCTGTATTTTATTGTAACTCAAGCAGGAATAATATAGAATAATTTATGATTTACGTAGAGGAAAATGGAAGGCCATGATCTCTTCCAGAATCTCTTCCAGAGTTTACCTTCCTTTTGTGAAGGAGATCGGTGAATTTAAGACGCGTAATGTAAGCCACGCGTGGACTCCTTGTGGTCGCGCTGCAGCTTCTCTCATTATCTCAGCGAGGGGGATCGGCCGAGTGGGGCCTTAAATCAACGTCCCTGCGACAATTAACTCGCTCGTGTGAGTGAATAGGGGTGGTACACCTATCTGGGAGCGAGCGACCGAGTGAATCACGCGTACGCCACCTGCCGGAGCGTGACCTCTTAATGTGCATGCCGAGAGAGGAGACTCCTCGGGCATTGGCGTAGAAACGAATTCGGTTCCTTCGACCTCCTGCTGCCAGTAAGGACCTTAACACAACAACCGGCCATGTCCATGAATATGTATGCGGAGGTATCTGCTAAACACTTATCAGCCAGTCCCTTTAATGACTCTGTATTAACAGTATGTTTGGTCATCCAGCAACTCGAGTGACAAGGCAGAGCGAGATAATGGAGAGTAAAGGGGGGAGTACCAGCATTCCCTTTCGTCTTGTAAAACCACTTTAAAACTTTCCTTCCTCCCTGTTCGTCCCCCGTGAGCATCGACTCCGTATGTAATAGCTCTGACAGTCATCCAGGGTCTCATAATATTCAGGCCCCGACTGGAGAGTCCGAGGGGACCAGTCGCGGAGGGCCTGGGAAAGTGGGCAGGTAATCGACGTACTATGGGGCTCCCTTCGGCCCATCGACCAGCTCCATCTCGAACGCGAGCTGGGTCAGAGGTCGCCGCAATAAACCCACCGATGTTATTGCAGGTGTGCGAATCGAGCGTACGATGCACGCGATGCATAAGGCGAGGCACGCCGCGTCACGCGCCTCTGTCGGCCGGGCGCAAACGAGTTTGCGGGAAACGCATAAAATTATAACTTACGCTACATTGACTCACAAAGCGGCTGCAAATTATTCCTCTTCCTACACCGCGGCGCGCGACGTCGGCGCGAGCAGACCGCAGTGGTTCCCTCTAGCTCCCACCCTATCGCGATTCTAGCTACGAATCGTTTCTCGACGGCCAACGAAACGTACAGTCGCTCACATAACAGCTTACCCGTGATGTTTGCGGAATGAGTCCATTAGATTGGCGTATCGTGGAGCACTCGGTAGCAGTGCATGTTGAAAACTACGTCAATGAAAATGGGAAGAAGTGGATGTTGCAGAAGGATGAAGACGTTGACTCAAGTTTGTGGATGTAAAGTGAAGGACGTAGTTAGATTCTAGGTGGTACTCGATGTTGGAGCAAAAGTTTCTATGATGATTATTAAATCCTTATTTAAGAGCACCATAGCTTCTGAAATGTACTTTCCAGGATTGTCCCCTTTGATACATCACAGTGATTTCCTCACGGATATAAAGGCCTTGATATTGCGTGGCAGACTGTACTTTCTACGAACTGGTGTGGCATTTCAGGCTGAGTTAGAGTCTCCACAAGCCGACATATTCCACGATGTGTCAAACGTTCGCCGTAGCGTTTTAAGTGGAACTCGTGGACCGCGATTGAACAGGGTCGCATAAGCTGCGGTATTTATTAAACCCATTTCTTTGAGTCGGATCTACTTATCGTCGGTAAGTGGCGAGGTAATTTAATAGAAATTCCATCGACTTCAATTTCGAGAGTCCTTATCAGCATCTCCGCCTATAATCACAGTCCACCAACGCGGCATGTAAGTCGGTACCCGACCGAGAGTATCCCTCCGATCGTTACCTGATCATCGATCACCGTTCGTATCTCGCGAGCCCTGAGAGCTGGTGATCCCAGTCATTACAGAAGTACCGCGTAATGGGCGCGAGGGTTGCCTTAACAACGTACATAACTCGGCCATCAGGGACGATAGGGATTATCAGGGGGGTTAGGATCGTCGTCGTCAACTTGCACGCGTCCTCCAAGGGCCAAGGGGACAGAGAAGCAACCCAGTAAACCCTCATCCGTCATCAGTCGTCCAATCACCGTGGACTCTAGCCCGCATACACCTCGGCAAGTGCCATCGGCGTAATCATTTACTCCCCTTCGTTGATTAATGGTGAACGCGGTGTGCATCTTGACGAGCTGCAACGCAACACCGAGCTCCCTAGACGTCCGAGCTGCACACGAACCTGGCGAGATCGCGTTTTTTGTCCCTTCCTTCAGGCTTGATGGACGTGTCTGCGTGGCCCCGCGACAAAGGACGAGCCGAGTTTATACGCCCGACGTCGGTTCAGGCGTTCTTGATGCTCATTCACCGCGGGACCATCATGCGTCTTTCGGGTTGTAACCTAGGGCAACCGCATCCTATGGAGGCTCCTTAATGAAGACGATGCTCGATCGATCATCTGACCACCATTTACGACCGTTGGCGGAATGCCTATGTGGATTGAGATATTGGGGAAGTCGAGGGTAATGGGAGTTGGGAGTGGAGTAGGTTAATGGATCGTGATTTCAAGAGCTGGGTATAACGTTGTCCAGAGAATTTTCCGGAGTGGTTCCAGACGTGGGGTGATGATATTTAGGAGTCTAGTAAATCAAAAGTAAAAAGATGATCTCTTCTGGGATGGTACTTGGAGGGTGTATTAATTAGTAACATAGACCTGGTCCAGGTCTAATGGAGAGCTGACTTGCTAAATAGTATGATAACTGGAAGAGCATGATAATGGAAAGTATACCTACACTTTTAGAAGCATTATAGCATCGAGATGGCCATCATCCTCCCACATAATCCCCTGTTAATTTCTAAATAACTTCGCTACCTCTATCCAGTTCCCAGTATCCCCCACAAAACATACTTACTATGGGATACTATACTACACGCCAAACAACGGTCATCATCCACCTGTAACGTCAACAGCCACTCACCACTCCAAATGTACCTCTGGCAAACCGACAAACCAGAGTCTGTCACCTCCGATTCGTCACAATGCACATCAAACCTCTCGATCAATTTTCCCAAAGTTGCGTCGAGCGTGGTACACGTCCGCTCGTATCTCGGCATAAGAGCCCGAGACAGGAGACACGCGGGTAGGAAAGAAACAGGCAGACCAGAGATTTACGTAACGTCTCGTGACTGAATGCGTGTCAGCTCTCCCGTGCGTATCCGGACGTTCATGCGTTCCCCTGGCGCTTTTGGGCACCTGCTCGTGGGCCGTGACCTCTTCTGCTTACGAAAAGAACGCCCCGGAGTGGAGGGGGATAGGAGGAAAAGCAGAGAGACACCGAGGCGGAGGGGCCGAGAAAGAGTGGACGAGCATCTCCCGGCTGATTGACGAGCACCAGAGTCACTGAGATGCGCCCTGAGAGACGGAGCAATAAAGCACGTGCGCGCTTAAACGCGATGGAACGATCTCGAGGGAAGGGAACACCTGCCTGTTCTCGCGGCTCACAGTCAGTCCAGTTCAAAGGCTCTCGCTCGAGGGGGTCCGGCGCGCTGATACGTATTTGTTCTGCGGGGGAATTAATTAGCGTGCTTTCTACCAGACCTCGAATAATTGCCACAGTGCTCAGCCTGGAAATCGACGCCATTCCAGGTCGCAGGTCACGAGCGGGCTTACTCGGAAACTTGTGGACCCTGTGATAATCGTTGGCATCTTTTGTGCGAGACCTTTACCCTTTACTGGGCTAGTAGTTTCTGATCTTTCTTTCTGATGGGTTCGCTGGGAGTTTGGTCACTTTTTGACAGTATCAACCGATTTTTTTTCAATGCTTCACTGGCTAAAATGGAAGGGAAGTTTATGCTGAACAAGAGGAATTGAGGAAGCACTTGTTTGGGTGATACTGCGTTTATTCAATGATACATTTACTCTATAAATTATCTTCTTTTTACGCGGTCCTCTTATGATCAGCATATCCTATACCCAGCATCAAAAATTGCCTCCGTCTCTTTTACTATTGAAACTAATCCCTTCCCACAACGAAAACGAATACAATCCTGCTTCCCAGCATAGATGTTTCACCCCTCATGCAGACACATGCTCAATTCCTTCCCAAACATCAACACAAGTTTCTTCCCCTACTTCCACCCAACCATTCCAAGTACTAGTTCGATCAATTTCGCCGTGTTTCTCCCGTCGATCGTTAACCCTCACCATCAAACATGTCGTTAAAGGGGTAACAGCCTCTCAATCTCCACCCACGATGTCCACGACCCATGTCTATCGTTAAAAGCCCGATCGTAGTAGACACGGTCTAGCGGCATTGGCGAGCGTGTAATCGAGCGAATCCGCGGAGTACGGTTAATAAATAAATGGACCGTCCCCGTTAATGGCTCCCACGTACGATTACGCGCGCAAATGCGCGGGTAATGAACGGGCGAGCCAGGCGTCATACGTTATAAATAAATACGCGCAGAGCGGTTCTCGTGACCGTAACGGCGGCCGGCGTATGCCCGCAGTGACAATCGTAAAGCGGCGCATTAAATCGCGGCACCGCGGCGTGATTGGGCGGCGAAGAAAGGGAGGAAAGTCACGCAATCGGGCGCAGGTGCGCGGTCGATCCGCGAAACAGAGTGGGGCACGCGCAGCGTGATCCATAGCGCGTGCGCGTGAAAGTCGCCTCTTCCCTTTCACAGTCGCTTCCACGCGGTCTCCCCTTGTTTCGCCCCGGTTCCGTCGCGACACTGCCGATCGGCGCGAACCAAGGCACGGGAACCGACGCCGATTAATTACAATTAATGCGGCTGCCCGTCATCCCCGATATCGTCCCTTCGTGCCACGCCGCATTAAGGGCCCGTGACGAGAGCATCTCTGCGAGCAAATAGTTCGAAGCAAATGCTTTCTGCCGGAGCAAGGCGAAGAGAAAACACGCACGCGTGTATGTAACCTGTTATTTTAGTCCTCTCGTGAGTTTCTTAGATTTAATCAACTCGGTGGATGGTTCTGAGAGTTTTGTTTGGGTTAGGGTTGGAGTCAGGGGATTTCCGTACACGTCCTGGACAGCTTACACCCTCATATGATATAAATTTAACCCCTTAGGACCCACCTCCGCAATATTACGTTTCTTACGCAGTCTCAAAATTGAAGGTGGTCATATTTACAGATTTTTCTCAAATCTAGTGAGACATTAAGCGGTTAATAAGAATTGTGGAAAGGTAATTGTTTGATGTCTGTGAGTGAACTTCATTTATTTTCCTAATACTTGAAGCATAGAAACAGGCATATTTTATATTTTTCTAGATAATTCTAGTGAAGATTCTCGTATTATAAGGAACGTTACAATTCAGACGATTACATGCTCGTACCTTACCGTCCCCAGAACGCGAGAGTTCCCTGCGTTCATTAATTATTCTCGGAGGAAACACCTCCTGGTGACTTGTCGCGTAGCTTCAGAGGTGCAACGTTTTTACTAATTGTTGAATTAATTCGAACATTATCGAAATATCTCCGCGGCCGGTTATTCTGCTTTCGGGTGTGTACCGTGGGTAGGATAAATCGGCGATCCGATAATATCGTTAAGGCCTGGCTGGAATATACGACGCACGGGCGCGAAAATTACACGGAAATATAAACGGTATCTCCGTGCGATATCTACGCCGGCAGAGGCGAGCGTAGAAAAATCTTTTTATCTCGGCGATTCGAGCGGGCCCGCTGAGAGTAATTTGCAGGTTGGGGCGGGTAATTAATGATAGCCCTTATTAAACGTCCTCGTGTTAATGATCCGCGCGCGTGATGCATCGCTGGAACGTATAAGGCCGTGGACAATTACGTTTCGTTAAATTGAAATTTCGCTGCTCGTTTTCTGTCGATGCTTTAAGGTAAAACGTCGCGGCTACGAGCCGAGGCCGTATTAACGGCCAGTTAATTAACTTCGCCTTATTGAAACCGGTTCGCCCGTTGCCACCGCGACACACGGAATGCCCGACCGGGGCTTACATATAATTATACTAAAATATTATGACCAAATGGGAGCGTTACGTCCATACTTAATCCCAACCTTCTCTCGATCTCCCCCCTTACACTCTTCTCCAGTCAATGACAGATCGGTGATCACGTTATTACTCGTGGAACGGCCGAATCTTTATCGTCCACTGCAATTTTCGTTGCGCAAACAGAAGCCATGAATAACATTATTCTTTACACCCTTGTTTTGCGTTGTATAATCTTGTAATAATTACGACATTGTCCTTCCACTGGCTTAATACAGTAGGAATTACGGTCTAATGATTGGAGATTGAGAAGCTCTAATTTATTCTTACAGGTACTGCCTTCGTGATTGGTCTGAAATGAATAATATTAATAATATCAGGTTTATTGCATCATAAAGTATATAAGTAATTGGGTAATTCGGGCGAGGTTCAATATTCATTCTGTTATAAAACTTAACTCTGCAGATTTAAAGCTAAAGAATACACAGAAGAAGAGTGACTCGAGACAAGAACAACGGCACGTTTCATTCCTGCCCAATCGCCTTTTAATGGCGTGAAAACTAACCTCAAAGTCAAATATGCACTCCACGTATAACTTCTAAAACACAAGAGATAAACAAAGATTTTGCAACCAAAAGCTTAATGGTATAATAAGCGCTGCAAACTTGTATGTACCAAATTATAAAAAGAATTTAAAAAAAAAATACCTGGCGTGAAAAACTTTTTTTAAAAATTTTATTAACGCAAGTTTGCAACGCTTATTGCCCCATTAAACTTTTCTTTGAAACATTTCTTTCTTTCTTTTGCACCTTAGGAGTTATCCGCGAAACAGTGGAAGTGCCTATTTGACTTTGAGGTTAGGTTTCATAACCTTAAAAAGCGATTGGGCACGAATGAGTGCGGTTCGCGGTGTTCCCTTGTAAGAAGACTAAGTATTCAAAAAATTCAGCGGAAGTGGATCAGCATAAAGGAGCGGACGATGACAATTTACCTGAAGGCACTGACTTCAAACCCTAATTTGCATCCGTGATCACACTTGTGATCTGTGCGGCGAAGAACACTTTCTCCACTATCGATAAGTGTGATTGCAAGATTCTGCCTCACAGTTCTCTCGTTGAATTGAAAAAAGTAAGGTAATACTGTCATTTTTTTCGCGCCTGACGGGGGCCTATAATCGAAAGCGATCCTTTGATCACAGGGCCCGAACGTTTTTCAGGCCCCTCGACGTGTCTTGTCACTTGTTTCGAGTCATCGCTGGTAAGTACGGCAATTTCACTTTTTGTTAGCTGCCTCTTGCCCATCCGTGCCATGGTAATTCGGGCCAGAAAAACGCGCGGCCTGATTCGGCTGCCCCATCGCGCGTTACTTTAATAATAACGGCCAGCGCGTGCGATTTTCTGCCAGAAATTTACCGACAATTCGTGTCCCGTTTAGCGCGGGAGCGCCCGTCCCCGGATTATCGTCCATATTTCACTGCGCTGACCCGAAAACTTGTGGTAGTAACGGGCGATGCACGTGCAGGACGTTAAACGCGATCTGCTTTCATAATTTGGGAAATTGTGGTACAAAATTGTAATTCGGTGCCCCTCCTGCTTGTTATGCAGCACCAATCCTCGGGATCCCCAATCGAAATTTCAATCACTATACCGTTTTACCGAGTAATCCCGTAATACGTGCTTGGCGGAAATTTATCCGCTAAGTAAAAGTGGCGATTAAGTAATCACGGCCGGAGGAAATTTGGGGTGAAGGCACCTTTAGGGTAAGTCCCCGACAGTCCGTTAATTTTATCAGAATAAACGTAATACGTTCAGAACTTTTTGCTGATTCAGACACACTGCTCGATGTTCGTTTTAAAACAATATTTGCTGAAAATCGTGTTGAAAACTGAAGCCATGGCATCTCTCCCGAGGTGTCAGGAGAGATGATTCTCATCGTTGAGTGAGATGGGCCACATAATTATTCATGAAGAAATAACAAAAGAGAAAGCAAAATTATCATGAAATTTGTGGCGAAGGTAGACCTTTATATTATTCCTTAACGATCACTTGGTTCGTTCAGACTAAATTTAAGCTACCTAATCCAACGAACTCTCCTTGCTTGACGCATGAACACTCTATCCTCTTTTGACATGTTAACTTTCAAGTTTCTGAAATGTTTAACTTTCTTATTAAATTACTCTTATGCTCCCTATAGTACCTTTTCAAAATCACCTCTATCTGCTCCCACACCTCCACCTACCCTTCTATTACACCTAATTGACTCAAAACAACAAGATTCTCCAACATCCTTGCTACAGAGAAACCTTATTAGCCCTGTAAATACTAAATACGACTTAGTCTCATCAATTAATGACTGTGAACAATGAAAATATACTCGAGCTGTCTAACTCTTAGGAATCCAGGACTGGTTGTTCGTTGCAGCGTCCCAGCCATCGTTCAATCGCCACGAAGGCGCGCCCTGTAACCAAGGGAGGACCAAAGTCCTCAGGGAGGCGCGCACGATAATTGCTTCGTAATTGAAACACGTGGAAGCGCGTGCCGGGCAACAAGGCACGGGCACGTCGTTTAGTTGTTATGCGATGGACAACGGAGCCGCTTCTGGATGCTCCTCTGCTCGTTCGTTCTCAGCCTGAGTCGCTCGCGGTGCTCCCTAATGAGCGCGAGTCCCCTTTGCTCTTTATAGGGGGGTCTAGAAGAAGCTGGCCGAAGAAAGCATCCGGGCGATATTAGCGCGCGGCTGCCGCCTCTCATCTGACGTAATTTCCAAGAAAATTCATTGTTCCGTAGCGGGGCGGACTGCATTCCTGGCGCGTTACGTAGCCCAGGACGTGGCGGAGAACGGAACGGAAAGATTTTTACCTATTTGGCGAAGGTTAATTAATTGCTGATTGCAGGATACCGGGGCGAATTTCAATCGATCTCCTTTCGACGCGTCGCAGGTGGGTGACGCGATCGACGGTTTTGCCGTGCACCGTAACTCGATTTATCGTGTTAAATGTGTCTCGAGACTACTAGGGATTGTGTTTCTTTACTGGGGGAGAATGTGGAGTCTTGGATGCCACGTTTGATCGCGCGAGGGACTGGTAATGGGGTGGAATGTGTGTTAAATCGAATGTGTTTTTCTTTGGGTTTTGATATGAAGATTCCATAGGGTATTACACTGATTTAGGGATAACGTACACCTAGGACTGTACGTTATTTTTACTCCAAAATCACACATCTGAATTCAAATGCCGCCATTTTGCAAAACATGGTATTTTTTAAATTGGGGTATGACAAAAACTAGATTCTTTTATGTATTTTAAGAGAGTTTTTTTCTTCTTTTGGATAAAATCTTTCGAAGATATTATGGTTTTACCGCGGAAGCTGTGCTGAAAACACTGCCTCACGGAAATTGCTATTACATATTCAACCTTCTTAGTTTTCGAATTAAATTTACACAATTGTTAAATTAAAGTATGTATTTTAAAATACATATTAAATTATAAAATATTTTCTGCAAAAAAATTGTCAAATTTCACCCTGGTTTTTCTAGTCGTAGGTGTATGTTGCCCCTTAATTGGAATTTTATTATTCTTTGGATGTATGTACATTTACGTGAACTCTTACGTTTTGACTCTTGAGGGTAGATCCTCCCAGTGACTATGTGTGACCATTTTTTCCCTTCGATTGTAATTTTCCACTCTTCACCTCCCTTTTAGCGTCAATATGAGAGAGGTGTCGACTCGTAGACTCTATGCAAACTACATGCAAACACACATTCCTCAGGATGGTATTAATATTCATACGAGATCGTATCATATAGTTCGTTCACTTACAATCCATTCAATTTAGTAACACTATTACATTCCACCCGCTTCACCCTAAATATCGCCAAACATCCCTTTGCCTAAAAAATTCCCAAGGAATCTCCCAGATGACACTTCAAAGTTTCAACATCTCCGTTTAAAACGGACTTTCACATCTCATCGCGTTAAACCCCACATTTATCCAATCAAGCAATAACTTTCTTCTCCCATTTTGACGCGAGAATCCAGAACACTTTCCCCTACGCGGCGTCAACCCCGGGTTTCTATTTAATACGATTAATTTAACGACCGAACAGCGTGGTCCTTGAGAGATCAATGCAATTTCGACGCGCAGCTCTTAATACTTTGGAAGATACGAGGTGGGGCGGGTTAAGTGGCGCGTATTAAGAACCATAAACCGAGTAATTATATTGTCCGGCCGCGAAAGTGTCGGGGAGGTGGCCTGGGTAATTTTTAAATACCGACACCGTCAAATCGTCGCCCAGAAACGGAATGTCACGAGGCCGTCCGACATCTGGCATCGGCAATTGCCGTGTCACACCGAGAAATGCCAAGGTGCAGTAACACGGGGCCGGGCAAGAAAAGTGCGTCTTACGTCCCGCACGTTGCCCGCCACTCGACAGCGGTGACGCTTTTTCGTCGATCGGGCGTGCGATCGTTTGTCGTGCCGCGATCTTTCCGCTCCGTTCGGAGAACTCCGAGACGTTCATGGCGTCAGTTTCGCTACGAATCGACCTTAAATTTCGATTTTATTGCGGCTTCTTATTTCGCCCGAGAACGCGGTCACTTTTTCCACGCGTCGGTGTAATTACTTTATTCTCGTTTCCAGTAATTGCGAGGCTGCGAACCGTCGCGGCCACGTCGCGATTTACTTTTGTGAAACCGCTGAGGAGAGAAAGACACACGGGGAGCCTTGGAGCCGCGCTTAAAGTACGTTGGAACCTTTTTTGTAACATCGGAGGGAAGAAATTGGTAGCTTTCTTTGGTAGAAAGGGGTTTGTGACCTGTGGAGTGAGTATATGTAAGAGGAATAAGTTTGAGATTCTGTGCTGATTGTGAGTGATGGATGATGGGAAGCATAAATGGGCTTAAGCAGAAAGGTACCAACCCTCAGTGATCTGAAAGTGAGTAAATTTTCTTTGAAGATTTTAATGGTTGAGAATAAGTATTGGGTACATTTTATATTTTGCTTTCGTTTTACAATGTTTTTTAATGGCTTATTTAATCGTGAGTAGTATAATTAATATTACCTTAAAAATTCTGTTGTTTTTGTGGGTTGGTATTATTCAGCAATTTCAGTTTCAGTTTCCTCCACATCAAAGTCAAGACCACATCTTCAGCAATTTTATTGTCACTGTTTAAAGTGTTATACAAATTTAAACATTCTGCTGAAATGAGTCGCATCATTTCTTGTAAATTTTTAAGTTTTGCATCTGAAATACGTTTTACATTTTTCCAAAATACTGGTGGTTTGGAAGGTTTCCGCAAAATACATATAAACCTAATAATGGAACTATGGCTTGGTAATTTTAATAATTGTATACTGTAAGGGTTTTTCCATGGGTTTATAATTTTTTTCTAAATAAAGATGACAAAATTATGGAGTCCGTACTGTGTTTAACTAATTTTCTGTCGTTTTAAGGATTGGTAACTTTTTGCATAACTAGGTCCAAATGTGAGGGTACTTCCTACGTGTCTGTTAATTGAAGGGTTTGCAGCAATAAAGAGGCAGCTCCACTTTTGACACGTCTTTTGTTATATATCCTATTTCATTAAAAAAATATGATCTTGCCCTTAATGTAAACAGGATTTACCCGAAAGTAGAGCTACCTCCTTATTGCAACAGCCCCTTCAGCTACAACACTCGTAAGTTTTTCAAGTATTTGAAGAGAAAGGTTCATAGAATGCGTCAGATTAAAGGATTATCCGTGTAATAAGATAAGAAGTTAAGAATACTTCATAAACCTCAGTAGTGGCCAACTCCTCTCCCATTTAATTCTGTGAGATTTGTAAAAGAAAATGATCACGCCACGTGTCAGATTGGGAGATTGTCTCGTCAGCGAGGAAGAAAGGAACGTGAATCCACATTGGTCTGGAGGGGGACGTTTTAAGGGCAACTTCGCTTTCACCAAATAAAGGATGCAGTCCCCTGCAGGAGCATCCTGTCTCCTCATAGGCAGGCAGGTGCATATCCTCCTGCGGAGCCACATGATTTGGTTTCTGCTGCATGTTCACAGGTCAGATTTTTTCGTGTCGAATTGGTGGCATAATAGAAGTCCATATAAGTGGATCCTGCTTTTTCTTTATTCGCTTCTCGGGTCCTGGATTGGAAGGCTATCATTATCCGGCGCGAACCGGAAGCTAGTCGCCCAGGGGAGACGCCCAACAGGATTTCGAATCGTCTCGGTGACTTTCAAGGACATGGGCGGATCAAGAAGTCGTAGAAAGAGCAGAAGGACATTGAGACTTCGGTGTGTGGTCTGTCTCAGTTTAATTAGAAAATTGGTCCCCTTCACGGTAACGAATCTCTTACATTTTTTTCCTTAGACACTTCGTCCTGCAGATCTCTTTCTTCTCTTCCATTAATTTCTTTCTTTTTCGTCGACAATGTATCTGTATCTATTCTCTGTTAGTGCACGCATGTCGTGAGTCACATAATCTATTAACGCGTGCCTTTTACAGTGCCCGTTATTATTATCTTGAAACTCGCAGCGATGAAGTGGCCAATTTGAAGGATCGAGATTTTATTGCCCGGCTCGTTGAACGTTTCTTCGAAACTGCGAATTTTTATGGCCGAAATTCGTTGATTTGTTCCCTCCAGAAGCCAGCGGGGCGCCAGGGCAACGAGAGCGGACTGAAAATCAGCGAATTGCGTGTCTGTCGATGATTTAAACCCGCCCACGTAACGAATCTATTAATTATTTATGGGCTTGCGGAATTTATTTGCTGCCCGCCGCGGGGTTCCGCTGCCCTATGCCCTCCGAGGCCTTTCTCAAGAAAGCGCGCACAATATAAAGGCCATTTTTACGTGCTCCCTCTGCCTTGGCTGCTAAGAGTCCCAGGAAACCGTGAAACGATCTTCCTCGAAAAGAATTAAAATTGCAAAGCGACTCTATCTGTCAGGTTTTTCCAACAGGCGTATATCATAATCTTGTCGTAATGTAATCATATGCAAGGCTTCTTCCTGATGCAGCGTGTAGACTCATAAGGGAGGTTTGACTACTCCAAAATTCAAAAAACTTTGAAACTTTGCAGAAATGAGGCTCCGTGATGTTAATAAGGTAATTATTTCTTTTATTCGACAATAAAACAATCTTAAGGGTGAAAACACCCTCTCAAAGAAATTATGAGTTGTCATATTATCGTGAATATCTGAGAAATCGTAAAAGATATCGGAAAAAAGTTCAATTCAAAGTTTTATGACTTCTGATATCCTGCAATATGACGATAAAGAATTGTCGATAAAAGTGGAGTGGGGATAAATTTTGAAGAAAATAATGTTTTTTTCAAATTCTTTATCCCCCGTTTTATAGGGCATAAGAAACCATAGATCTTTGAATTTAACTTCTTTTTTATATCTTTCACAGTTTCGTAGATATTCACGATAATATGAAAACTTACCATTTTATCGAGGGGGTGTGTTCACTCTTAGGACCGAATTAATATATAAGCTACATTTATGCAAAGGAACAGATTTTTTTAATTTTTGAGCTGCCGAACTTCCCCTGTCAGGGAGTTTCACTTTTTGGAGTAACATTTCTGATTTTGCTGAAACTTGTATATGTTCTAGTCTTTAATGATATGTAAACGTATCTCAAAGGACTTTTCAAAGTTTTAAAAAGGTGCTTTCAATTACAAAATTATGATAAAAATTTTTTTAAAGGAAATAATTTTTATCAGGTACTCTTATGCCTCCACTGTAAGCACCTAAAAGCTTTTTGATTAGCTTCTTAGCTCAACAGTTATAACTTATTGAAAAAAGGTCACCAGTATATTGCAAAGAGATGTATGGATCCATTATTTTTAAAATTTTGAAAAGACCTTCGAGATACGTTGTTAAATCACTAAATACTGCAGCATATCCACGTTCCAGCAAAATTCGAACTTTTATTCCAAAAAGTGTCCGGTTTCGTGTGGACTGGCCCATACTGTTAACGCAAAACAGAATGAACATTGCCTTTTCCACCTCCCACCGAACCCAACATCTGGAAAACGAAGACTCCGCAGGTCCGCATTGACCTGAAATCACCGTTTCGCAAATTGCTACCACACCCCTTGCTACCCTTGCTTCTGGCGACTTGACGCCCCCGTGTTCGACTAATTGTCTCTGGCGAAGTGTAGGGAATCGAGGCACCGTCCGTGGAAATTTCGCGGAGACATGTGGCTCACGGATTTTAGGGCCCAGTCATCGCAGGATCATCAGCGTAAGGAATCCTTCTCCACCCCTTTCGGCGAAACTCTGGTCCGAGGAGTCCCAGAACGAATTCGACACGCGCGTCAGGGTAATTACTACCACACGGCTGTTTCCTCGGCGGGTTTTCGCGCTTTTCGGCTCCTCCGCTTTTTGGCAACCGTAATGAGAGAGCGCGATGAGACGGGGGATGAACTAATTGGAAACGGGCGCCTTCTAATCATCGACTTTGACCCGAACCTCGCGCCAAAGGTGACGGTCATCTGCAGCAGTGGAGGGCGTGCGTCCGCCGATAATTAGTCTTCCAGAGGTGCTGGCGTAATTATGGCCCCTCCGGTTTGCTTTGGTCGGGAATGATCGAGATTCTTGTGATCTTCGACGCCGACGGTGTCGCGTTGGTGACGAGCAAATAACACGATCTGCCAGCGGGGAACTCGTTTCGGGAGGATTGCTGAGGAGCTGGGCAAAGAAGCCCGGCGAACGCAGTGTGTAATTGAGCGGATCGATCGAGGTGGTAATTATAAGTGATTATAAACTTCGTTCACCTGACAATTGAAAAGTGGGGCATAAGCTTAAAATAATACGTAATCCTCAGGTGGAACTTAAAGGTAGATTTAATTCGAAGGCTGGGGAATCCGGTGGTCCTTTTTCTTATTTAAATATAAAGAATGTGGAGATCGTTTATTATGTATTATAAATAGAAGCTTGATCTTCCCTCCAAGATTACATTTTCACTTAAAAACCGCTTCGTCCATCTGAAACGACTAAAGAAAGACCAAGACCATATCCTCTTCTCCCCCTTTTTTTTGTTTCCAACACCCGAGCGTCTGCTCCAGGATTAATTTCGCCCGTTGAATCGCAGAAACTGCTTTTGAAAGTGCTTTCCTTCTATTTGACCCTGAAGCGGCCTCGCCCCGGGAACGATCAGGTTTCGTCGAATCTGCAAACCGGATGGCGAACGATAGCGCGAACGAAAGGATTCCGTGTGCCGTTGTTAAAACGATAGACGTATCTGCCGGGCCCTGGCCATTTCCTCGGCACGGGCCATTGTCGTGGACCGGCCGGACAATAACGCACTCCGGAGGATTCTGTGCGCGAATTAGAGCAAATCCTTTCTCCGAATGCTCGCTCTAATTCGACGGGCGCGGACCGCAACGAGACGCCCAGCGGGAAACCATTCATGGATTCGTCCCATGGAGAAACAAGTCTGGAATGAGCCGAGGAGATTATGGTTGCTGTCGTTAGTGGAGCATTAAAAATAAACCGCGGTGGCCATATTTTGTCAGCAGGACAATTGTACTGTCACAACAGTGCACCCTGCACGTCGAACTCGCGACACAATCACGCTTCTGGCGCGTTTAACGCAGTCACTCAGTCTTTTGTTACATTTTTAACCGACTTCAAAAAGAAGAGGTTCGATGAGCGTGTATGTAACATTGTTTTTCAAATTGGTTGGCATTTTTTCGAGTTAATCTTTATTTACCTAATTTCGACCAAGTATTTATGTTTGTCTGCGAATTTCTCTGTTACTACTGGACCTATTTTCGTGAAATTTATTGCATCTGGTTTGGCTTCAATCAACTTAGGTCGCGAAGAAAGAATGATCAAAATCGGTTTAGTAGGTTTGAAGTTACATAAGAAATAAGAAATCTGTTGTTTCAGATTATTATTATAGAGTAGAGACTCTCTGTCTGTCTAAAAATATTTTTATTGAAGTCGGCGCCAAATAATTAAAAACTTACTAAAAGAAATATTGTAGTTTAATTATCATACAAATTACAAATTCAGATAGCTAAAGTGGCTATGTGGAATCATTTGGCGCTGACTTCAAAAATATTTTTATATTTTGTTTTTCAGTGCGGTTCTTTGAAGTCAGCTAAATTGATTTTTTTTAAATTTGTTTATGATGATAGCGCTTTATGTCGCAGATTTTTGGAGCTGTTGTGTGTGCGGAGGAATGTTCGGTGTTTGGACAGGAGTGAAAGAAGAAGACACTTTTTAATAAGAATATAATATGTTAAAACTATTCCTAATCTACCCTTAAATTTTCAACTTTGTAACTCTTAACTCTTCTACTCTTCGACGTTCAAAACTCATCTCCGCACTTTGCTCTCGATTTTCGACCACTCCGCACTTTTGAACTTCACACACACGCCCAAAATTTGCAAGTGCATTTAAAAAATCATTCTCCCTCGCGATCGGCACCCAAATTTAAATACGCACTCGGTATCTCCTCAGATTGAACTTGAAGAATTCTTGTTTCTTTTTTTCTGAATTCAAAAATGTATGTTTTTGGTGGTGCGAGGAACAATTGAAGGAACCACGAGGAGCAATCGAAACAATCAGTATCATGCTTCGCTTTGAATGGCTGCTGAGGACGGCTACAGAACTATCGAGTTGCAAATCAAATAAGGGCCTCCTGCCTAATCTTCCACCTCGAAATCGCTTTGGCGCAATCTCGTTTTTAATCAAACCTGATCACGGGCTCGTGCAGACAGATCCTCGCGGAGTGTATCGAACAGGGCAGATGATCCTTCGCCGTGCGTCCACCAAGGTCCATTGTACTCCAAATTGGCTTTTTATGGCGGGTTTGCAATCTTTTTTCACCGCCAGCCCCCGACGATCGACGGTCCAGTGCTATTCCGTCGTGGGAAGAGGAACTGGTTTCATTCGTCGCTATCGAGATGTTTGCATACCTCGACTTCGTGCATCGAAATCCTTAATTGCTAAACGACGCCTGGTTCGTAAATATTCAGCAGCCTTTTTCGAAATTTTCCACCATATTCGATGCGATTCATGCAGCTTCTAACCCTCATCCGTCCCTCAGTTTCCCAATTTAAGTATTTATCTCGTGGTGTCAAATTAACGTAAAAAAAATCAATACAATGAAAAGATAAATGGTTGACTTTGCTGATTCTTTTATTGAATAAAAAAAATGAAATTTTTCTATTGCGATGTGCATCGTCCAGTTCTAATTTATTAGAACACTTCTGAAATGAAATCTTATTCTCTACTCTTCTTCGAAATACTTTCCTCTCAAATTGTCTATCTCAATTTTACGATCTCGAATGCAAGCGCAACTGTCAGTACACGTAGTACCAAAATACTCGAGGACGTAAAGAACACGTGCATCAGGAATTCCCTTCATATTCGTTACCAATCGGAAAACGCGATCGTGCCCTGTCGTGCGTGGAATTCATTAGAAGTGAACCGCGAGCGAAGCCAGGATTCCGAACCGAACGCCGTGTTCTTGGGAGTTCCATCTCTAGCAGAGCGAATACAAAGATTTCCCTGAGCGAGTCACGTACCGCCCGTTTCATGCCGACTTCCGGTTAGGCCCGCCAATTCCACGGGCCACAATAATGGCCTCGGAACCATCGAGCCAGCCACTTGCCTTCGACGAAATCGCGAGCAACATCCGATTTCCTTCTTACGCAGGCTTACGTCACCGACTTTGGTCACGAATACAGGAACGATCTCTTCCTTTCGATTCGAAAATAAGCCATCGGCCTGCCTCCACATAACGCAGCCCTCGTTATTATGGGTATTACGGATATCGAATGTCCTTTTGGTTCACCCATGGCGTTCCTCCTATCTCTGTCCCTCCCTGTGGCGTTTTCTCGCGGCATAATACAGGGCCCACGATGCGAGCAGGGAAAAACCGAGTCCTTGTGTACAATGCTGAGGCGCAGGCTGCAGTTCCGCCCACTTCCGGGCGCTGAATGCATCCTCGACTCGTCTAACTACCCTTAGCAGTTAAGCCATGCGAAGCGTAGAGACGCGTCCTTTCGCCGGTACGATTTTTCTTTTTCTTTCTTTCTTTCTCCTCGTTTTTTTTTCATCGACCGCTTTCAGAGCTAGGCGAATGTAGTTCGTCAGCGCGTTCGAGGGTACGATTACCCTGGGGTACTTGAGGGAGGACTCTCGAATTTCGAGAAATAGCTCGCGAGGAATTATGGTAGTGGTATACCTATCTATGATTGTGGCAGGTATGAAGAGTTCGATGATTGTTTAAGCAACAATTGGCTTTACCGAGGTGCATGGAAATGCGTTTCTATGAAACGGGCGTCACTTTCGATGCTGAAGTTTCAATAGTAATCTTAGTTGAGATAGGGAAAGATTAGGGGTGTTCGAGATGGTGATGGGGTTAATTAATTTGATGGAGTTACTTGAGAATCTACAGGAGTCAGTCAATATGTAAGTTACACCCACCCTGAAAAAAGAATACAAACGAATGGAAAAAATCTGTAAACTGACAGCCAGCTACTATTTGTCGTGTCTGGACATAATCATATTTATCAACTTCGAGTACATTAATATTTATATTTTTATTTATTTGCGATGAATCACTCATTTGTTATCGGATTTGCCTCAAACGTGCACCAAACATAGGTATATTACACGCCATAATTCAAAGACTGTCAAAAATGCAGCTGCACCCCTCTTGCTGCAAGGTCCTCAATTTACGAATTCTGGTGTCAAACAATTTCCTATTCGATTTTTCGTAACCATAGCAAGGTTGCTCCCTTCACTTTGTTATTCGTGCGGAAATATTTCCGCAGCATATACTTATCTTTTCATTTGACCAAACACGTGATGAGAGGTCAGGACTATAAGGTGGTCCTATTAGAACAAATTCCCTGGTGACTACGTTGAGAAGTAGTGGCTAACTGTAATAAAATCAATTTTTTTCATCTGTATTCTTTTCGCAGGGAGGGGAGGGTGTAACTTACTTATTCTCTGACCCTCGTACATTTATCAAGTCGTGTGCTGTGTAAAATATGTCGATCAGTCATCATTTTGAGCTTCACTTTGTAGCTGAAGAATGACGTTTAGCTTTGGCAGATTCTCGTAATAGTGTATTGTAATAATGTCTATTGAAGTGGAACGTTCGAAACTTTCCACCCTTTAAAGTTCGCCACAGGGTGTGGGCTTTCGTTACGACCGTTCAAAGATCGCTCGTAGAAACGGGCACACCCCGCAACACCCACTTCCCTTCCAACTTGGATATGGGATACCCTAGGCCGTAAGAAGTTAAATGGACATATTATTTTCTGGAAAGGACACTCGAGACTTTTTCCACGGCGAACACGTGCTGTGGGTGTGGAAAGAGACGGGGCACGTGCGCTGTACGTTGTTAGATTTCGAAAATTATGTTCGCGATAACGGAGTGCGAACAGACGTTCACTACTGTCTCGAGATTTGTAGACACCTTATGGAAAAGCTGCGGAACCTTTGCACACGTTTCTAATACTCACTGAATAATTAAATTTTGTCAGTTTTGCTGTATAAAACTAAGATGATTTCTTCTGAAAAGTTACTTTTTACCATTGTATCGGTAGATAATGTGAAGCAGAATTTTTTTTAGAAAGTCTACAGTTGCGATCAACAAACCGCACAAACTTGCAATATTTGTGATCACAAATGTATATAGCCGCGCGCATTTACTTTTATGTTCCCAACAGTTAGTACGTTTCCAAATTTATGGACTGCTCATAAGTGTCTCGAGCGTGTAATACACTTTTTATATCTTCCACGAACCGCGTCAGTCGCAGTACTCTCCTTTACTGTATCGGAATACTCGAGTCCCCGAAAGTCGGAGAATCACGATTACGTTTCGGGACATGTAGCAGCAAATGACATAAAGAGCATCCGTGCCGATAAGAGAGCACCAGCTTCGTTGCACCAGAGAGTTTCACTTTGGTAGCCTGACGTTCAAGTATCTGTTTTATTGCCCTATTTGCCACAAATGGCGACTGGTCTGGAGTTCTTAAAGGAGTACAACATCGTCGAATTCTGTGAAAAAAGAAAAACATAACTTCATCGTGGGTTTCGTTTATATATTTCGTTCAAACGTTTCTTTAATAACTTACATACAGACAATAGTTCAACTCGTATGCAACTCAGCTGAACTAAGTAAGTAGGTGATTATTTTTATAATGACGTTGTGAGTAATGTAACAATATTAAAAATCAGTGACAATCTTCATGATAGTAGGTATAGAGAGCACAGAAATAATTGAAAGTTAATTACACGATTTGACTAAATGAAACCTTGTTTTTCAACTTACTCCAAAACACAATTGAGGACCTTGCAGCAAGAGAGTAAGCACCATCTTTAACAACTTCAAGCACCTAAATTAGGAAAAGCTATTTATAAACTTATTGTTTTGACTTAAGATTAAAAAGAGAACACTAATTGAAAAATATATATTTCCCCAAATAAGTAGTAGTTATTGAGTTGACAAGGTTTTATTTATATTTTTGGCGAAAAAATATTCTATAATAAAAATATTAATACTCATACTCGTATTTCTATTTTTATTTATTTGCAATAAATCACTCATTTGTTATTGGATTTCCATCAAACGTGCATTAAACGATGTAGAATTTTTTTACATATAATAATTTTCATTAAATATTATTCCCCACAAACGAATCATTGTATTACAGGAAATTCTTTTAAGTAAAAACAATTTTCACCTCCGTTCCACTCTTCTCTAAATCATCAGTAAATCATCGACCAGAAAACTACGCAGATGAAGCCGCAACTGCTACTCGAACACTTTTAATGAACCACTACTGGATCTGGACAGTGTCTCTAGCGAGGCAGTTGGCAATCTTTGGCCCAGGACGGAAAAGGAGAAATTACAAGGCCGAAAAGGAGAATTCCAGGAAGAAGGTTTTCCTCCTGTTTGCGACTGTCCAACGAACTTCTGGGCAGCAAGTGGGCCCCGGTAACGAAACACCGGACCAGCGGGATCGACAACAAACAGGAACTGAAAAGGGCGGGTGCAGTTATCGGGTTACCGGTGCAGCTTTAAGCCAATTCCCCTGATTTATTGACGGAAGTCGATTAGAGGCAATCTTACAGTTAATTAGCGTAGGAGCACCCCGTGACGACGTATCGAATATTGGAGGAAACACTCGGGCCAGGGGGCTGGTTTGGGGATGATTTAAGGTGAACATATGCGAGGGCCAACAATGGGTACAAATTCCACAACTTACCCTCTAAAAGACCCAAATTTCAAAGCAAGAAACATGTTGTTCAAATTCAAGCTTCTTCCAATTGGTCCTTCAATTTGATCATCGTAAGCAGTGGCGCACTCAGGATTTAATTTTGGGGGAAACCGAATTCAACGGATAAAAATATTTTCAATCAAATTCATTAGGCGATTATCAAAATTTATTTAAAGAATATAATTCAGTTTTATTATCTTCTTATCTCAAGGAAATATCATGGTGAAAAAGAGGCCCTATTTGACAACGAGAGGCAATATTTGACAAAACTGTGTCAAACAAATTTTTTTATATGAATAAAGGTTCCAAGTACAAGATACAATTATAACATTTTCGATTTATTTTACAGCTCTCGAGAAGAAAGATCCTAACTCTGATAAATTATTTGGCGCCGAGAACGTATGTAAGCCCTTAAGTATTCTTATATTCATTCTTATAAGCTTCAATCATCCCAGTATGCCACCCCTGAATATTCCACCGCGGAAAGAAATAAAAAGAACGGAGAAATACCCCAAAGCTGAGAAGAAGCTTGCCGTTCTACTTTCCGCCGTTAATCCCCAAAAGTATCCAACAAAGTGGCACGAGTACGCGAGCCAGCCCCGGTAGCAGAGAGTTCGCGTGGCCGACTTCCGTGACCGGAACCACGTCCGAATTCCCTCGAGCTACCATCGCGGCGGGGCCTTTAATCCGCATCGGGCCTTTTCCAGGATTTCCACGGGCTTGGAGAAGCACGCTGGCTGGCCGCCGCGGATGATCCTAAATAAACACGCGCACGGCCACACGACCGGCATCCCCACTCTGAGCAGGCTCCCTTCCGCGGCAGCCCTCGGGCAAACAGGCGGCTACAATGCGGCGCATTGTCGCGGAAGGGCGGCAGGTTGGGTGAAAAGGTGGAATCGGTGAGCGAAGGTGGAAAAAGCTGCTACCTACGGCTGCCCTCGTTCTTCCTTTACCTCCGCGGAGGAATGAATGTTCCCTTTCAATGTACAGGGTGTTATGTCACGACCTGTCTACTCCGGTCTACCCCGTGGGAGCACGCCGATGATGAAACGGGGGCAAAATGCAGCCTGCAGCTTGCTGGGGGATGATGGATGGGAATCTGGGACAAATCGATCGCCGAGCAGTTTCCCTCTGTAATCGTTCCTGCCCTTTGGACTGCGTGTATTGCACTTTTGCGAAGCTTGCTCGGATGGTTGCTCTGTACAGTTATTGACGGACTTCCTTTGGTAGCTGTAGAAGAGATACTGTCGCTTTGGTGTCTGTTGATCTTCCTTTAGCGCTGCTTTATTCGATTTTGTTGGGTAGAAGTTTTGTGGAACTCTTTTTAGCACGATAGACGTTTCAAAGGAACGGAGTTAGTGAAATATTCTGTGATACGATGCAGTAATTTGCCAATTGGTGTTCAGTGGTTCGATATTTGTTGCTTCAGTGCAGAGATAGTCAACATTTTTATTTAAATATAACTCCGAATAACGAATAAAAGTTAGAAAATTATTCGCCGTGTGTCGAATAAAGTTAACCCGAGCTAACACTCATGACGAATAAAACAATTAACTTTATTCGTTGAATAATTTAAAGTTAAAGTAACTTTTATTGATCCTTATTTACATAATTTTTTATTTAGTTAATGCCCAACTCTGCTTCAGTTTGTGAACATATTGCAGTCATTTACTTTCATAGTTTAGATTACTTGGAATGGAAAGTTGGTAAAAATACTAGCCCTGTTGTTGCTTCAATATCTCCTTCGCGGAGTGAGTAATAATCGAAGTCCGATCAATGGTTAAAACTTCATTAACTAAGGCATTCAAGGCAAATAACTATCATCTATATTGATTTACCTCGTGGTACAATTTGCAGGATGAGGAACCATCGCACATCAACTCCCATTTACCTACCACTGTGTCTTATCTATCTTCGTAATCTACCATCTCCATCACACTAGTCCAGTAATCTGCCTCATATGTAGTTATTTGGGATTTCAATCTGTTTAAAGCGAGTGTGGTCTGTGGTCGGGCATGCAATCTACGAATTGCAGCCTGATACATTGTAGAAATAGTTGATAGTCTGCAATAGACGTGGTCCCTCTCTTCAGCCTTCTGCTCAGTCAACGCACGGGACTCCTCCATCCTCCCTCCTGAGATTAACGTGCCTGTAAAAACCAGTCCTTCGTAAAGTATCCTTTACTACTTTCATTACGCTGAATTACGCCTCCCGCTGTCTACCCTGTAGATCACTTTACGCGTAGCGGCAGAAAAACACTAATCACCTGTCTATACGTCTGAAATTACCATGCGAATAAAAAATACGGACATCAACTAACCGGTATGAATTATTTCCATTATGTAACATATAGGTACAGTTACTCGCAAAAGTATCCGCCCACCCCATACATGTAATATGTTTTATTTATTTAATTGTATGTAACGTTAGCTTCAGAATTACCCATTATAATTTATACTAGTGTAAACCTTAATTAATATATTTTTAGTTAGTTGTCATCTGCCAAAGAAATGGTCAAAGAAATTTTGCTAGAAGAATGAAACCAGAGAACTGAAAATTAATTGTATCTGTGCATAATAGATTAAAGTTGATAATAAAATCGCAGGAATATTAGAATAATATAAATTAAATATTGAATTTGGGGGAATATTTTTTGCAAGAACTTTGTTACTTCCAAGGATAACACTTTTTTAAATAACCTGTGCACCATTATTTTCAATTGAATGCACCCAAAACAAAAGTACATTAATCAAGCTTTATATTCACGGAAATTAGAATTTAGAATTGTTACTTCGTAGTTTATTTAATATGGAAAATATGTTACCTATAGGGTGGGCGGATACTTTTGTGAGTAACTGTATTTCCACCGTTACGGATCATTCCTCAGCTGAGTGGACGTCTAGAACCGACGAGAAACAACTGCTGAAAATAATAATCACACGAACATACCGGTAAATAGCCGTTGCAAAGAATCGTGATACGTAACGAGTCGCAATTACACGCCTTCCACCGTGGTTCTCGAGGAAACTTATCTCCTACCATTCACAGTTTACACGGATTTCCCTGAATCCTGGTGTTTGATATTGCGCTAGACACCTTATTGGTATTCCAATGAATTGCATGAAAGAACGAGCAAACAGATCCCTTCCACTGACTTAGTCCCCAAAAAGGGAATCACAAATGCGTTCCGCAATGAGAGAATTACTGATCCTCGATAGCCAGTAATATCTGCCACGATCACGTGATCCACGAGGATCTATTCTCCGAGGCTTGTTGATTCTTCGAGTGATCCTCGAAATAGGAAGCGCTCGTGGGTATCGGGTAAGACCAGTCGCAGGCGAATTGGCATGGCCCCGTTTTCTCACTGGACAGACATTCGTCATTATTACCATTGACCGTTGGTCTTCTGGGCCCTACCTATTCGGGTTCCACAGGAAATGGGCCGGTCGGATCAAGGGCCTGGGCTGCCCTTTTCCATTCTAAAACGCTCCATTCAGGTGTAATAGTCAGTTAAAGACTACCTATCCAAACATAAGATCCCCACCGGTCGCTTCGACGAGCGACTGTGCCCCCTGACCTTTCTCATGGCGAACTTTTGTTGGGGAGAAATGCGAGTGACCCATCGCTGGGCACATTCTTCACGGACGATTCCGCAGTCTCAATTTGCCTGGAAAGAATACTGTTTTGGATGCATCATTCTGCGAATAACATGCTGTTGTTTTTTTTCTTTGGATCTCTTCATACTTCCTTCGTGTCAACATGTCTGACATGTTTTTAAAAAGATAATATATATACCCTAGCTAGTTCTTGTAAAAAACACTGTGAGTGCCAAAAATCAAATGCTATACCATTGGCAGGTAGGACATTTTCTAGTGATTTGTTTTTAATTTTGGCATTGCAGTGTATTCTACAAGGTGTCTTCAATTAGTGAGCATTGCAACACGAGGAATCTTTGGATTATCTCGTGGCTATAAATGTAGATTAGTGTTCTGTGAGATTAGTATTGTGAACTGTAGTTCATTCAGAGTCTTTGAAATATTACAACAAGATATATCTACTGTTTTCTTTCTGGGTTGAAATTGGGAGATTTCGGGGATCTTCTGGATTTGCTAAATCAGTTGTGCGTGGACAGTGGCGCATCCAGAGAGGGGCAAAGGGGCCTTGGTACTCCCCAAAGAAGGGGCTTTGTAAGAACAAAGGAAAACTGGATCTTATTCTTTAAATAAATTTTGATAATTATTTAATGAATTTTATTGGATTTTGTTAAGCGAAAATTAGATCTTGAGTGCGCTGCTGTGCGTGAAACCGCTGATGTTTTCAAAATAAAGGGAAGGAAAGGAGGAAGAAGAGTTGAGCAGAGAATCGTACGAAAAACTTTGAGATGCGTAAGCATAATTGCCTCCAGAAATTTAATCTACTTAAATTTTTAATCTTCGACGTGATTTCGCAATGTGAATTGGATACAGAGGACCACACGCAGCTACCTAAATAGAGGAATCACCTCGAGTGTGTTTATCCACGTGATCTTCGAACAACAAACGTGGAAATCCTTAAATCCTAAATCAACCTGCCGCGCAGCCGAAACCGAAGGCAAACTGCAAACAAACGGCGCTGGTGGTGGAAACGCGGAGGATAGGACGCGGTCCAATCTGGTGAAAGCCAAATATTGGCTGACTAAATAAAACGTGCTTCTGCGGGCCATTTAAGTCATTGCGATTTAATGGAGGCGCGCGTTTCGCGGCTAATCCTATTTCGTCAACCTCTAAAAAAAATCATCCACTTGAAAAATCAAATGTTCCGTTACAATCCCCCACTGCATCACCCACAACGATCACGTAAAAATAAATTGTAGGCATTCGATGCGTTTGGTAGGTGCCAAACACTCGTAAAAAATTTTACTAACTCGTAATAAAACACCAATATTTTTGAGAAAATATTTTTGTATTCAAATAGCAACATCAATTTTACTTCTTTGGGCTTAAGAGATCAGAAGACAATAACAAAATGAAATGTATTTTTATTCTGACATTTGTAGCCCAACATATTGGCTTCTTGCATTTCATGCAAAAGTGGATTGTCATTTTCTTTGACTTTGGGCGAATTCCACTTATACCCAAATCACCCGCAACGCCCGTGGTTAAGATTCCAAAATTTATGGAAATCTCTTGAAATTTGGAAGAGAAATCTGTGAAAGAGCCATTATTAGGAAATACAGGTTTAAACTACGACTCGAAAACAGAAACATATAATTTATGATATTCGTTTTATTACAAAAACGGAAAAATCCTATGTTCGTTCGTGCGGGCGATTTCGGCGTAAGTGGAATTCGCCCTTAAAAAACACGACTGTTCTGTTTGAGGGAAAATTTTATTCTGGCACAATAATTGCATTAAAAACATTAATAAGATAATCTTAGAAACCAATCAATATTTACAATAATAAAGAATTACTAAACATTAAACATTAACAACATTCATCATTCATTCCATAAACTATAAACTCACGCGAAAACCATTCACACATTCGCACTTATGCAACACTCACACAAAACCCCACAGGTATTTGTAGAGCTTTGAAAAGAGTAATATCGGAGAGTGAACGTTGAGGAAATTGTTCTGCACATCACAAGTACGTAGAAGACCCGGAGATCTTAGGTTCGAGTCCCATCGCCCTAGGCTCTCTTTTTCGTCCACAAATTTCCTCGCAGAAAACCAATAACACAACCTGAAAAGCATATTTACACGAACATTGGCCACTGAAAGCTTCATTTTCTAGCAAAAGCAGCTCACAGCCATTTAAAGACGATTACACTTCCATTTCCACGAAGCAACACCGCCAAATCTACCATTAAACCCTAGAAATACTTCCCAGAAATCCCGGAAATGGTCCTCGAAGCATTCTCCGTCCACCACAAATCGATTCACCCCGCTGGCAGGCGGCGCAAACGAAGGTGTCGTAAAAAATGCTTTTCGCGAGGCCCCGAGGGAAGCTTTTAAGTCGGTCCTTATCTGAAACGACCTGCCTTCTTGCTAGCAGCGGTAGCGGCGTTGAACGGGGGCGAACAGAGAGATACGAAAAAAAAGAGGACGTCGAGGCGGCGGAGAGAAAGGGATGGGAAGCGGGGGCAAGACAATGACCGCTGTTCAAACACAAGGGGACTTCAAACGGCCGCCGCGTTCCTCGAGAGTCGACGTCATCGCCGTGGAGCGGCTACCCGGGAACGGGTGCATCCTCGCGAGAGTTTAAGGACATCCGGCGACTGAAATAACAAATATTTGCGCCACGGAAGGCTGCAGACTCGGCGAACCCTTTCATTTGTAACGACAAGCCGAAATTAGTGCGGCTGTACGAGAAACAACGCTACTACGGAACGAGTTAGAGGTCCCTAGGAGTGTTTTACTAGGACCACGGTGCCCAGGCACCGCGCGCCCCCGCGATGCATCCTGAAATAACCGAGTCTCTGTAAATACAGGTGCAACGGCGAATAATAACTGGTTTAAAACGCCGCCGCGGCCACCCCAACCCTGTAACGAGTTTCGGTTGTTACACCAATCGCGGGCAGTAAAACGTGCCGAAGGTAATGCTCGCGAAAGCACGAGAAGAGGGCCGTTTTTACGACGGCGCGGTGGTTCGCGCCTCCGCTCGCGGGAAAAGTAAATAGGTAACAGCGCGCATCGAGGCTCGCTTTCTTGCTTTCTTGCTTTCTTGGTGCGCCGACTGGTTCAGAGGACCGTTTCAGTAGTTTTTGTGGAGGGAAGCATTTTTTCATTCGGTGTAGGTGAAAGTGAGGTAGCAGGTATCTCGGGTATCGAGGTGTCAGCGAAGAATATCTTGATGGACGTGACAGGTTTGGTTACAGTGTACCGAGTAATTAAAAGATTGAAGAGATAAGGGGGGAGGATTATTAATATTTTATCAGGAGATTCCAGGTTGTCATGCTTCTGAACGCCTTTCCAATTCTCCTTG
Source organism: Andrena marginata (assembly GCA_963932335.1). Taxonomy (NCBI): domain Eukaryota; kingdom Metazoa; phylum Arthropoda; class Insecta; order Hymenoptera; family Andrenidae; genus Andrena; species Andrena marginata. The sequence goes on along the minus strand of OZ010659.1, from coordinate 28,216,436 downwards.
GAATATCAGAGCAGTGAAGGTTCATTTTAGGTACGTAGGGTTTAATGATTATGTCGATGAAGCTGCTCCTTTGAAGCGGGGCAGTGTTATCCCCCCCCCCCCCGTGCATCCACCTTCGTCAAGTGATAGCGCTGGCACTTGTTGGGCACTTTCATGTCGTTCTGCGGCAAAAAAAAACGTGGAGCGCAGAAGACATCCCCATATGCATACGCCAGAAACGGGTTCGCGGTTTGACTGACGAGCGCCGCCCAATCCTAATCGTTCAATCGCTAAAAAATTCACAAAAAGGATGCTGCAGGTGGGGGGAGTGGGAGAGAAAAAGGGTCCTGAGAAACAAACTAAGACGAGAGACCGTTCGGCACCAGGCACCGCCCTTGCACTCCACCCATCCATCTACAACTTGCATATATTTTTGGGCAGCTAGTTTTTTCCCCGAGGGAGATTTATCACGTCCCTACGCCTCTTTCGCGGGCTTGTTCCATCAGCGGGTCGACGTGTGGCAGGGAATAATTGGCAGGCTCGAGGAGCGGCCGTGTTTAGCCCCACAACGCCACGTTCCGTAGATTGTTCGGGGAACGGTGAAACCGTCGCGAATCGCCAAAGTGGACGGCGAAATCTGCCGCTACGGCAAAGATCTTTGGTAAATGGTATTAAACGACTTTGAAGTTTGCGGCTGACGCAGTGGAATTGGAAGAGAGCCACCCCTCTTGATCTTTGGATCGGAGCAAGTCGAATAGCAGAAAGGTTTGAAAGAGGACACTTCCTCGAAGCTAGTCAATACAGTGGCTCACTCAGAATTTAATCTTGGGGGGCGGGGGGGTGGGGTGGGGTGAGTTGAACGGATGCAGATTCATTAGGTGGTTATAAAAATTTATTAAAAGATTAAAATCTAGATTTGTACTCTTTTTACAAAGCTTTTGAATTACTTCAGACGTGGTTACATTAATCTTCTTTTTCCAGGGCCCCTTACACCCTTCTCTGGGTGAGCCGCTGACACAAACTATATGGAGTTTTTAATTATTGTAGGATAATTTCGCTGTAAGGTATTTGGACGCCGAGAATACGGCAACGGATGCGAGAGTGCCCGGAAGTCGCCGGGCATAAACATTGTCAGTAGCAGGGACCGTTTTACTATATTTTCGGAGAGCGAAAGGATTCAGAGAGAAATATGCAGTTCTCAGACGGAGTCCGTTCTAAAGTGTCCGAGTATTAAAATAATGTAGACTTGGTTACACTGTTGCCAAATTAATAGAATTTTTAATAGCAAACTCGTGGCTTCGGTTTCATATGGATTATGTTGTAACGTTAAAGAAGAAATACAGAATTTGGGATTATTGCCAAATCATTATGGACAAATCATTAACTTAAATTTAGAACTCCGGGCAAAATCGGGGACAAAAATGATCGGAAACACAAATCGTGTTCCAGAGTTCCCTTTTTGCATAAAATGAACAAATATAGAAAAATGGTTGTTTTATTTGTTATTATTCATTTAATATTTGCATAATATTCAAAACAAATATGGAATATTGAAAAAATTTAGTCATAAACATACTAATAGAACGCGACATGTTCAGCTTGAGGTATATATGGTTTAGATACGAGTTAGAGTCAGCTAGTCAACATCAATTTATGAAATTTACAATAACTCTGTCAATTTTAAAAATACGACATTGAAATTTATAGGTCATATGTAAAAAAGAATGAGGAATCTAATTATGCGTTTTATGCCAAAAGGGCCCGAGTGTCCTAAGGCAGTTCTTGAATCCAACAGTCCAATTACAATCAGCTTCAAACTGCTGCGCAAACTTTCGTTTTAATCCACGATGAAGTAATCGAGCCTAGGATATGACCATAGAAGTTGCCACTGGACATTCTTAAACGAGGATGTGATTTATCTCAATCGTTTTGCGCTGACAGGAAAATTTGTTCCCTTGTATCGATCGATTCGAGCCGCTTCAAGGTAAAACATTCGAAGTTCTTCAGCTCGATCGCCGACGTTTACGCCAAACATGGAATAATCACGGCCGTTCTCCTTACGAGCTCAAGAGCGCTAAGAAAATTGCACAAATACCAGGCGAAGTGGGTCGATTTTCTTGCATTCTGGCGTCGTGAGACGAGAATCGTGCTGGCAACTGGTCTGCTCGTGTCCCGAGTGACTTAATTAACTGTGCTATGCCTCACGAGGGAAACGATTCCTCGCGTACAGCAGTAGGCACCGATTAGACTATTTGTCCCGATGAGATGTGGATTTCAATAGACATAATGGGAGGAGACAAGAAAACGTTGGGTTTCAAAATTCATGTTTGAAACTGGACACTGTTATAAGACTCTTGTATGTACTAGAGCTGTTCGAGTACTCGAAAAAAGCGAGCCGAGCCTGACTCGGCTCGAAGAACCGAGTACTCGTAAAAACCGAGCGGATCCAAAGAATCGAGTACTCGAATTTTTTCGAGCGGCTCGAAGAGAACCGACTAGTCGATTTTTCTTTTTTTTCTCTTCGAGTACTCGGCTCGGCCCGGAAACCGAGTCTCGGCTCGGTTCGAATTTCAAGCTACTCGAATATTCGAGTACTCGAACAGCCCTAGTATGTACCTACTAAATTTGCAGTTTATTGAATCGACTAAATCGCGGATGTTTAGCGAAGGATTTGTTGGAAATGGTCCTTGGAGATTGATAACAAAAGTCCTCAAATTGGAGTGAATTACTAAAACATTTGTTAACTTTGAAAGGTCAAGAATGATTCCATAAGATATTAGAAGCAATATTAACAAAAAAATTGATAAATATTTATAGGTACGCAATTTCTATCGTGCAATATAATGATTCTCAGCAGAAAATCTCATTACCGATTTATATCTGATCAATTTTAAATATCGTAGTCAGTTTCGGGTGAAGCGATCGAATCCAGCTCTGCAGATACGTTTTTCGTATATTTCGGTGCTCCACTCTGCGAGTTCTAGAGCAATACTCGGTCGAAAGGTAAATAACAGCCTATGTTGACTCGTAGCAGTTCTATCCATTAGTCAAACAGGGGGGAATTAGCTGGAACCAGGGACCCAGTCGCTAAAATACGGTGGAAACACGAATAAACTTAGAGAAGCTTAGTGCAAATACAGTTAAACACAGAGGGTTAAATTTTCTGCTCGTTTCTGCGCTCTATTTATCCCTGGCGGAGCAGGTCGTTGCTCGAATCACGAAAGAGCTCAGAACGAACGTGGTCCAGGGACACTCCAGTTACGTCTACGACACTGATGTAAACACGATACGCAGTAAGGACTTTTCCATGTCATGTGGACGATTGTCTGTTCGAAGTCATTAGTCTGTTCGAAGTCGTTGGTCCAAAATGAGCACATTGAAATTTGCAGAAGAGTTGACGCACCTGATTAGTCGTTGGACGAGACCTCCGGTTGTAAATGTAAAGTATATAAATATTACAGTATAGTAGAGAATTCCACACTCAAAATTTTGTCTAACTTTGTGGTCAGTTCAACTGTAAATAGATATATTGTTGGTGGCCATAGGAGTGGGTCACCATAACGAAAAAGCAAATAGCCCCACTGATTGAATTTTCTTACCGATCGGTGCCGTTAAGTCGTGTTAAACGTTGAACGTTCCTTGCAGACAGATGTTGCGGATATAGTCGAACCTTTGACCACCGAACAAATAACAAATACCCTAAAATGTGTGGTACAAGTGATGCTGGGGGTGTATTTGCAAGAAACATCTAAGGCCGGGAGCGCTGTTTCTAGCCGCAGATCATCTGTAGCGCCGACGATTAAGCAGAAGCAAATTATTACACTTCCGGAAAGGTAGTCAATTTGTTTCCCAAGAAAATTGTATATTATAATAGCTTAATTTTCGTTTTATCCGGTTGCAGCAGTTTCAGATTCGGATCTCTGGACTATATTCTACCCTCGTCCAATTCGAAGAATGTTAATAGAGCCGAACGACTGTCGACGAAAAGTCTGGAAGAAATAGACATCGTGAAATATAATACGCCTGAACTTCTGCCTGCAGATAAGAAGGTGTTGTTTCAGTAGTAATATTGTTTTGTAACTTTTGGTGACTTTTCCATAAAATCTTGATTCGTTTTAGATCTCTGACTTTTCAGATAATATATTTGTTCGTTGTGTGTAACGTAAATATTTGTCTGCTGCGTGTAGTTCATCTCACGATCTAATCCAACCATCCACGTGTCCTCCACCGATAAACACGACGCGTCCATCGGCGAACAAGCGGAAAGGGGTGCATTACATAAAGCCACGGAACAACAGGGGGACAAAGTGAAGAGCCACGTGTTCCTGAACAAGATCAAGGTGTTGAGGAAATGCGCAGCCGACGTCGTAGCGAATATCGACGAATTGCGAAAGGTTGGCAAATTCTTCTCCCATATTTCATCTTTCATGTGAATATGACATACGTATCCTATATTTGGTTAAAAAATTAATTCAGTAACTAGGGTTTATCGGTTTGCAAAAACCGATTTTAGAAACTGTTTTTTTTTTATAACTTTGCAAAAATTCGATAACCGATTTTTAAATTTAAAAATCTGGTTTCAAGTTCTAGGATTAATATATGAAAATTATTTGATTATTTAATTAAAAACGTTAACATTGTGTCTTGAAATCGCCCGGAGCACAAGCCCATTGTAGTAATTGTTTCCTGAAATAAAATACTATTATGAAATAGATATTTATGTGCATTTAAAAAAAATATTTTAAAAATTCAGTTGAAAATTTTATTTAAAAGAAACTGATATTTGTTAAAAGAAGTTTAAATATTGTTTACTGTTTTAATTATATTTCGTATCTTTTGTAAAAATTTTAAAAACCGATTAAACGCTTCTTTTTAATACCGGATTTCGAAATCCGGTTTATTCAAAACTCAGTTCTGTATAAATCTCGCCAGAGACCAACCCACAGAATAATCCAGGCAATGAACGAAATGATCCCTAAAGCACTAATCTAGAATCACAATTCGTATAAATAATAATCCAAATAATAATCTTGATGATGAAAGAATCACTCAACATTGATCAGCTCACAGCACGTTAAGCACTTCTGTCAATGATTAAATCTTCTTTCTACAGGAAATGTGTCCGCAAACAGCAACAACCATTCGACGACTGTCTTCCATCGCCGGTTCCCCAGAGCAGAGTGGTTCCTCGTCGCTGCTGAAGAAAGTCCCGCCTCCGAATCTCCGAAGATCCTCGACAAGCTTCACAGGAACGTCCACGACCAAGACATTGAGCACGACGGTCACGACAGACAAGAAAAAGGCTTCGGCGAGGCGCCACACTAGCGCTCCTGGTTCCATTCACACAAAACCATGGAAAATATCGGCTAGGAGCCATTCACCCTTAGGCACAAGCTCGACCACCAAGAAGTCACCACTGTCCACTCTCACAGCCGCGAAAAGTTCGAAATCCGCGCCCATGTAGAGTAGCGTACCGAAGGTTGCGTCCACCAAAAAAACTCCGTAATGCGCGTTAGATAAACAATACACGCAGCGCTTGAACAAAGCTGCTGCCAAGTTGCTGTCCATGAGAATTATTCGTCCGACTGAGTGATCAGTATAGGTATCTTTTAATACATATTGTTGTCCTATTCAATAAAGGTGTTCATTCACGGAATCTTTTCGGGGTACCAATACCCACAACTTCTTTATTTCTTACAATTGAAGTGAAATTTGCTGTGACGTCAGCATGACATTTCCTTAGTATCTCGATCTTCTCCCGCAGGCACAAGTGGCTCCTTATTTTGTCTGAACACAGGGCGATGAATTCACTTTTCGGAAAATCACTGTCCCCTCGTTGATCCGTGACGTTATTCACTGCACCCTTTTCCGCTTGTTACGGATGAACGTGTCGGGGCTGTCGATGGAGGACTCGTGAATGGCTGAATTCGATCGTGAGATGAATTACAGGCAGGAGAGAAATACGTTACACAAAATGTACAAATATATTATCTCATAAGTCATAAATCTAAAACGAATCAAATTTCTAATTTATGCAAAAGTCACCAAAAGCGATAAAACCGTAATAATACTAAAAGAACACTTTCTCATCTAGAGGCCAAAAATTCAAATACATACCATATCCTGCTTATCAGTGCAAATACACGCAGAATAATTTGAATAATTCCGCGAAATGTTTAATTCGCGTTCAGAATTCCTTCACGTTCCATCGACGAAGTTGCATCACCATTGCACGCTCAATCATACGCAGGACTTTCGAAACTCGATCGCAATGGCCCGACGTGGGTGAATCGGCCGCGGGCGGTGCTCTGGATGATGCATTTTCGGCGTTCTTTTTCTTCCTCCCCCTGCGAACACCTTGCATACCCGAAACTGCAGCGTGATGCAAGGACCGAGGAGCGTCGGGGAGGCGAAAATTGTTAAGCCCGGGCTCGTTGTTTGATCGCGGACGAATTCGCGCTGGGAGCGTGGCCGCGAGCCAGCTACGTGGCGATCAGCGCGCAGATTCCCTTCAGAAATGGGCGTGAAGATCGATTTTCTCTTTTTAATGATTTACTGCCGGTGATTTCGTGCACCGCCGCGTCCTAAGATTTTAATCGACTGGACACTGCCTGCACTTCTGCTCGATTCATCATTTTCGCCAGTAACCGCGGGCGTCACGTGGAATTCTGCCGTTTTATTGCAAACCGTGTTAAGGGAACCCTCCGGTCGAAACGCTCGTAAAATAGGTGATTTTTATGAATTTTTTACAAGAAGAGGTTATAACATATCCTAAAAAATGTTTTTGGCTTTTATTAATACACTCGTTAGGGTACGAAAAACAATTTTTGTTTCATGTTTTCGATCTAGATGTATTTTCTAGGTAGCGTTTATTGTTAGTGTAGCGCTGCCAAAAAGATATGCCTAAACGGTAACCACGATTTCAGAAGATCTAATGAACCGATTCAAACTAACCTTGATGCATTTGATCCACAATTGGACTCGCAAGCGAATCATCCGCTAACATAATTTTTTTAAACACAGGTTCTTTTTTTATGTGCACATTTATACGTAAAATGACCCCTTTTTGCACTATTTTATTCAAATGTGCACCAATCATCGTAGTTTTGGTGTTTTGTGCCACGACGGAGGGTAGAGCGATATCCATTGATATAAATTTTCAGAAATTTTTTCGACTTTTGATTTTGCACGATCTTGTGAGTAAATTTTATGGTTACCGTTTATGGCCACCTAGAAAATGCATGATGAGCGAAAACATGAAACAAAAAATTTTGTATCCTAATAAGTGTATTAATAAAAGCTAAAAACATTTTTAGGGTATGTTATAACCTGTTCTTGTAAAAAAATCATAAGAATGAACTATTTTTGAGGGAGTCCTTAAAGTGGTAGCGATCCACGTTGCTCTTCCATTTTCCACCGTTTTTTATACACTCGAGCCGCATCAGAGAAGATTCAGAATTGTTTCTGTAGTTTGCCTGTCAAAGATGGTCAGACATTATCAAATCAGGTCTGAGAATTTTTCGAATACATTTTAGTTATTCATTTGGGACCAAGTCTTTTTATTACCATTTTATCTAGACAATGGAAAGGCAGGATTTCAGAGTAATTGAATGTTTAGCGTGCTGGTCTAATTGATGAATAATTACTGTGGTGTAATTACAACGAGAAAGCTGAGAAGCAGTTAACGAAAGATCCCTTTCGCGTTATCCCCGACAAATTAACTATTAGCATCCCGACCTCTAATTATAAAAATCGCGTAGGCGGTTCTTTGGCGCTACGAGCCTTCATCAATCACCCGTCAATCTACGTCCGGAAACCGGCGTTTCTTTTAGATTATCTGATCTTTGTCTAGAAAGGTAGACGATGGTTACCAGGCAGTAGGTAATCTCTCAACTTGCAATTATCTCTTACGATTTGAACGCTCTATCTTCTGCTCGAATCGCGTTTGACTGCCGCTCAGCAACTTACACTTTCTTAGAAACTAAAATTACCTAGATTAACACGTTTTTAATAATCTATTTCCAAGAAAGCTTGCTCTCCGACACGACTGTGATATCATCTCAATAAGTTTCCCATTTTATTTTATTTTAACTACATCTCTACATTCCATCAAACTAATTATACAACGCTAAAAAAAACACCATCAATGCCCGTTGACAAATCACAGTTCTATGTTCTTCGCGCGTAATTCACACTCACTCAGAATCAGTTTCATGAAAGGCAAGTGGTTTTAAACGAGTTAAATGGTCGAAACGTGAGATCCATTGTCACCCTGTCACGTCTTCAGCGATTCGAGAAATTTCATAAATATTGATGAATAAATACTTCTTCTGCGGAATAGTGACTCTAATGACACGTTTTTCCCGACGTCATTAATACGGGCCTGTGATCAGAGCGACCCAGCTGCCACTTTGTCCAGAAACGAATTTGCGGCGTGGCCCTGTGTCTTTTTGCCACTTGGAGCCACCCTGTTCTTCCTCTCTGCTCACGGCTCCGTGGACGAACGAGCCTCTTTTTCGTGCCCGCGAACATAGGCATCAGAGGCAGAGCCATGCGTCAGCCTACCACAGAAGACGTTCCCGAGGACAACCAATTTGCCGGGCAAAAACAAATCGCATCTTTCAAAAACATACTTGAGCAGGGAAAAAGCGTGACCAATTTCGGAACGACAAAACTGCTGCGCGGTTATACGTTATCGCGAAGCCTTCTCCTCGCCTGGACATTTAACACCCTCCCTGTTTTATATCCCGGGCCGCAATGAAAAGATGTATCCTATAAATCAGGAAACAAACCGCGGTTAAATGGCCCGAAACAAGGGTGGAGGGTTCATTGACTTTTCGAACACCTGCTGTAGGATTCTGCGAGAAATTTGCTGACTCTCTTAGCTTTTTACTGGTGCATGGGGGTAACGAAAGTTAACACTGATACATCGTAGCAAGAACTTCTATTTTCAGTAGCACAAAGATGTCTTATAATAAAAGTGGGGCGTATACTCGACTGGTACTGGCAACTTCTGAAACAAATCTTCGTGTAGGGTAGAATAACAACCGTGAATTGACATAGCAGTGGACTAGACTGAAATCAAAGTACTTGTGAACTAGAATCGATGTGAAACTGACTTCGTATTGGAATGGGGTGGAAAGAGACTCTCTCTGTGAGAGAGAAATTTAGTTGAACTCCATGTTACAGAGTAGTCTCTTCAATTTCATATGAGGGATAAGGGAAAAGGCAAGGAATGTCACAAAACAGCGTTATCGAGAAAATTAAGTTTTAATACTTTAGTCCATCAGTAAAGAAACAAGGTTCAATGAATTTAATTCTCTTATATCATTTTCTTCTTACATAATTTTTCGTTTACCTTGACAACAGAAGCTTGTGCCTAGGCAAAAAGTGGGGACATTGAGACATTCCGCATTTCGTTCCAGTGCCGAGTGGATTTGTCCTGCTTTTAACCAGTGTACCAAATCTTTAACAAATATAGCAAAATATTTGCTATAAATCTGAAAATGACAGAAAATGGACATCTCCGGCTTTTCCCCCTTACCCTTCAAATTATAATGCTGAAACACAAACAATCTCTAAGTTACTAACCTGGATTCCAACAGAGATATCAGAAGAGCCGACCAATCCAAGTTCCTAAACGGTTAATTCGCGCCAATCACTCGATCCATACCCTTGCGTTTCACCGTAATGGAACATGAATCAACAAGTCTGTTGAACGAACCTCCCACCGTGCGCGCTAAACAAACTCATTGCACGGAGCGCCCTGGTCCCACTGCTGCTCCCGATCAGGTAAATGAAGGAGACGTGATCGCGTACTCGTTGCGATCACGCGATCCAGCCCGCCAGACGTGCAATTTCGCCCTCCGAAAGCTGGTCCATCCCGACACCTGCCATCGAAGCGCAAGCTCTATGATTCTCATGCAAAGTCGTGCAGCCTGAGACAGAGCAAAACGACTGTAGATCGTGGCTTACTTCGCTCATTGCAGGCCCTCGGAGGGGTCCCTTCTTGTCTGGGCAGCGGATCAGCGAGAAAGGGAGCAAGGGAACAGCGAGCAGAGGTGCTGGTGAAGAGTGTGCGTTGCAGAAAATGGGCGGGAAGAATAGGAGCAGCCAGGATTCGGTAAACGGCAGTTTGTAGCAGCCAGCGCGTCGGTCCAGCCGGAAAGGCACCGAACGGGGGAAAGATGATTACACGTGTCTTTTTAACACAAAAGGCTCGAAAACCAACACCGTAATACGACGGGGCGCTGGGCGCCCTGTAATTCGCCGCGACCATGCCGGGGTCCGGTTTCGTGATGAGACAACCATTCTGAAAATTGCGGATAGTCGCCCCGAAAATAAAGTGAGATTGGGTTCGATGGCGAGCGTTGCGCCTCTAACCAACGGGGCCCCTCCTGCCCGAGTTATTATTTGTTTTTGCCCTGGGCGACCATCACGGTACTTATCGAGTCACCGTTTGCCTCGGCTGCAACGGTGCGTCACGCCCAATCCTCTTGGGAAGCGAGAAGGGCCTTCTTCCCATAGAAACGCGTGGGTGTTGCGATTTGGTCTCCCTTTTCGCGAGCAAGTGGCGAACATGCGTTTTTTAGCGGAGTTTTAAGGCGACAGAATTGAAAAGTTGTTGCTGAAATACGTTTATCAACTGGGGGATCTAAATCGTTTTGTAGGATTACGGAGGGGATGCGCACAAATGTTGTACGTCCACTTTTTGTGAAGTTTGAGTTTTTATATGCAGCAAATAAGTCTTGACTGTTTCTTTATGCTATATAAAAATCAAAGTTATCGCTGCCATTATTCCAAATCCTAGATGACACTGTCATCCTGAAATTGGCCTGCGTATTCAATGAAGCATGAATACGAAGGGATGGCCCGAGTTTTTATCTCGCCCCCTCGATCGAGCATCCGTGATTCATCGAACGGTTGGACGAGGCTAGAGAAGCCCGCAAAAAAGGTTGGCGAAGGCGCGAATCGAGTAAATTGTCGGGGGCGAACGGCGAAGCCCGGCTGCAATTTTGGCCCCCGGGGCAGCGGCGCCTCTCCGACGATAATTGATATCACCTGCCATGTAAATATCGGTTATCGGCGTGGCCCGTACCTGTCGGTGGAAAAAGAGAGCCGCCGGGATGAAAATTACCGAATAACCGTCGGCAAGATAATTACGTGTTGGTTTTAGAAAAGGGAGAAGCACCGGTTAATTCCACACTCGGCGACCCGCGCGAAAGGCCGCCCCTGCTGCCGCTTCCTGGCGATCCTTTTCGTTGGAATCGATCAGGCGAAGGCAGGAGGAGTCCCTCGCCCTATTCGGCTGCTGCGGCAAGGCTCAAACTCCTATGGCAGCCTGGGAAGTGTTTAGTGAATCTGCCCCCTGACGATAGGATTTCTGGGGCTTTCTGGTGAAATAATATCGGCCTGTAATGAGCTTTCGATCACTGATGGTTCTGTGCGGGGAGATGTTGGAGATATTCGGTAGGGATTTAGGGGATTTGTGAGCCGTAGAACTTAAGATAACAGGATTTGAAAGGATACCTCAGACGTATAGAGTAAGATAAAAACGGCACTGCTACGCAGTTTGCATAATAAGTAGTATTCTTTTCCAAATTTACTAAGTTCGCAAAGTACCCGATACCACTGCGATAGGTCCATTAGAATGCATGCCTCGGAGATTACTCTGAGGATCCACTTACACCTGCCTGGCTAATCAGCTGAAAGCAAATATTTATTTGTTTTAAAAGCAGAGTATTTTCATACTACTCAAGTAGAAGTCTACAGGGTACTCCTTGAGAGTCGAAGAATACTTCGAAACGGTACCACCGATAAGTATCGAAATAATGGACTTACCATGCGAAGAGCACTCCACACACACCACACGTCACGATGGCAGCATCGTTTCTGCATCTCGAGCGCATTACGCGATTGCCAGCGTTGAAATAATCATACCCTAGAACCCCGGCTCCTATCTGTCCCGAAGCTGCGCCACTCAGCATCATCGAATCAGACGAGATCATCTCGAGATCCTCGGCGACCGTGGAGTACAGGCTGACGTATCGCGATGATTTGTGCCCGCTCGATAAAGGAAACCGTGTGTTACGAACGCCTACCGTTCCGCTTTCTCGCGCGGAACGCCTATTCATAACGCTGCGCCGCTTTAACACCTCGCGATCGTTCGTATCTTCGAGACGGAGCGTATCTCGTCCGCGCTCTCAACACCTTCCTTATCGATGCTCCCTTTTACACTTCTATAATGACACGTTTCCCGATCGCTGCGGGCACCAGTCCCTGCCGGAGAAGTAGACTGCGAGCGCGCCGTTTGTTTAGCAGCCGGGGTGCATCCTGTCGACAACCGCCGGTTTAGGCGGACACCTCGTTCAGCGTGAGAGTCTAGACTGGTCCAGGTTGCTGTATACTTAAACGTGCGGCCAGATCTCTTTTTGCCTAGGCTGGATGCTGGGTTTGGTAGGATGTACTTTGATGGTATGATAGGGTTGCGGCATTTTTCAGTTATATTCATTGGTTCCTCGGTGGTGAGCCAGTTGCTCATGAAATCCTGGGATGCGTGGTATGCGGCACTTTAGTGCTTGCTCTGGGTGCAGTGGAATTCTTAAAGGAGGAATCCTATTCTATGGACTAAAAACACAGCACATTTTGGGATTTTTTTTTCATAAACCACCGATTCAATTCATCTGAAATTTGGACCATGTTTTAATGCGTCTTTGAGGAAACTGCAGGTTTTTTTTTATTAATTTTTAACCGTAAATATAGTAGTTATGCAGGATCGACCATCACGCCGCGCAAAATTCGCCGGCCGTTGGTGTGCGTGATATTTATCTACCAGGTAATCTGAAATGGAAAAATGAAACGGTGTTTTATTTTATATATATGTAGCTTGAAATTGATGAACCAGCAATAAAATAAAAAAAATTCTTGAGCAGTGTGGAAATGTTTCAAACTGAAATGTCTGAACTTTTAATTTTTGCAATCCAATTTTGTGCCATATTATTAAAAATGAATAAAAAACTGCAGCTTCTTCAAGGATGCATAAAAACATGGTCCAAATTGCAAATGAATTGAAAAGCTTATTTTTTAAAAAAATTCCTAAATTTTGCTGTTATTAGACCATAAAATAGGATTCCTCCCTTAAAACAATCATTTTGTTACGAATATACTTGGCATAACTTGGACTAAACATCTTCCAGGTCCTATTGTTTAATTGAAACACACATGAATTTTAAACTTCACAATGTCACACTTCCAATATATGTGCTGGATGCATCTGAATGCTGAAGAATCCAGGAAGCAATTTTTCGTATCAGAACCTAGTACCTACCCACTATCATGTGTTAGAAATAAAGTTCCATCTTCTTGCTAACCATCCACAGGTGTTGAATCTCTGCTAAACGTCACTCCACTATTCTAGCCAGTGCCATAATCATATTATGATTTATCTCTTAGATCTTTATGTGATATTTGATAGGTACCTACCGAGTCCCAAAGAAAATATAAAGCAGGCTATTAGCTAGCTGATATCGGAAACAAAGTTCCCTAAGGAGTAGTTAAACAATTTTCTACGGTCCACCCTTCGATCCGCATTTTTCCAACCAGTTGACGTTTTAATATCCTGGCGAGTGCTTTGAAATGATGTAGCCCGCAATTAGAGACAGAGAAAGCGAATTTCGATAGACTCGTTGCTTTCCCAAGAAAGCTCCGTCACGATGACAGTGACGATTAAGCTCGATCGATCCACCGAAGAGAAGACCGCTCGATGGAGATCTCATCGACCATGCACGACCCGACGGAATAGATGGAAAAGGTCTTTCGGCGTCAGCTTTGATTTGGGTCGGCCGAGTCGATACGAAGGCTCGATAACGAAAGTGCTCGAACGGTAGCCTGTAATTAACGACGTTAAGAGAAGAATTTTCGTTTGAGACGCCAAGGCAGCGGGCAGCTGCATTGTGCGTTCTCGTGAGCCTTTCCATCGTACGTGATAAGCTGCAATTAAATTGATTGGCTCGCGGAATTCAGCTGCGGTGAACGCATGCTGGAATATGCATTTATGGCGGGGCAAAGGTGACCACGAAGGGAAACCGCGATCGCTGGCAGCGCGTAAAAAGCGGCCGGGACCTTGAACGAGAGTGTACGTGCCCCAACACGTCGATTTATAGTGTACCTTTGCTACCTTCTCTCCTTCTGAATCAGATCTTCCGCGAAGCTTTCTTTGCTAGGCTTACATCTCCTTAAGCCTCCCTTAACGTGTCAGCAGCATCTCCACTCTAAAAACTCGCAAAAACCGGTGCTGGACACCGATCTGCTTCGTCTTTGTACGGAATCATATCAAAACAGTTGCGAAGAACGTTTATTTTTTGTGAAATAATTTTCTATCTTATTTTAATTTAAAGGAAGATAAGTTAATTAGTTTAAGAATAATACTTTTAATATTTATTTTTCTTTTATTAATTAATTTTGATAAAATTTTAATTTTAAAGATATATTTATTTCCTTTATTTCGGGGGTTTTTATTTTCGAATATGTCGTAGAAAGACAGAGTTTAGTAATTCTCATAAATTCTACCGTATAGTTTACTGCAATCATCATGAATCGCAGCCAAACTCACTTCGCCACCGTAAACACAAGTTCCTTCAGCCTGCAGTGCCTCAGGTCAACATCAAATATCAATGCACAAGTTAAGTAATTTGCAACTACGTTATTGCGAGCGTAGAGTTGCATTTCCCCTCGATACCACTTCCATTATACACGATTCCATACTACACTTCAGTGGCGCATTCAGGACTTAATCTTGGGTGGAGCCGAGCTGAAAGGCTAAAAATATGTTTAATGCCAATTTGCTAAAATTCAATAGGTGATTATAAAAATTTATTTAAAGAATAAAACCCAGTTTTCTTTTCCTTTTACAAACTTCTTCAATTACTTAAGTCGTGGTTACATTAATTTCCTTTTTCCTTTTTCTTCGGGGGGTACCTGGGCCCCTTTCCCCTCTAGATTCACCACTGTTACACTTGGTTCAAAAACCATTTTCAATAGACCCAGTACGTTTCTAACTTGTGAGGGACGTGAGAAACTGTACAGTGGATTCCCTGTTAGGTAAGTAGATGAACCAGCAGAACGGATATTCCCAAACTACCCTTCTATCCTTCCGAACGGTTACTTGGTAAATTGACCAGGAAATCGGTAGAAGGATCGCTTCGCGAAGGGGGATCGACAGGGGTGGACCGTTAATATATTCATTGCTTCGTTACGGCGTTGGAATACATTCAACCACGCGCTACGTTACATCGCGAAGTGTCAAAAATCCTCTTTCAACAAACACGCCTCCGCGCGATAACCCGACGGAGAATGGGGCGGGAAAGGGAAGGGGGTGTGGATCCGAAAAGCTCGTCGAAGCGTCCCCATAAAAAACGGGAGACCGCTATTTATGGCAGTCTAATTAATTCCTATGTATTCCCGGCCACTTCTCATGCAAAGCATCCCCCTTCCGCGCGCGTCTTTATGGCTCTTCATGAGATATAAATGATCCGATAAAATGTTTAAGCGGCGACGAACACCGTGCAGGAGGATTCGTGCTGCCAGGACGCTATTATTATAGAAGAATAAAACTGTCGTGAGGCCGCGGGAGACACGTTATAGCCGCCTCTGCCAGGCCTCATGAATATTCATATCGGAAGAAACATTCTTAGAAGCATGGACCGATTCGCTGTTTATTTTACGAAACTCTCGGGCCCAGGAGGCGCCTCCCCGCCCTCCACCCCGTAGCCCGATATCACGATCCTGTAACTTAAAGGCGAAACCACTAAACGAACCAGCCTGACTCCTTATTTTTAATAAACACGTGGCGGAACCCCTCCCTCTCCCTCTCGCGCCGGGAGTCGAAATTTTCTGGCGATATTAAACCGGCAGCGGTTCAGACAGCATTAATCAGACGGAACTCTGGTGGTGGTGGCCGCTGTCGCCTGAGTATGGATGCTGATTTATGCGTGTCCCGCGCGTCCTGTTGCCCGGATGAATAAAATTTGAATTTAAGACGAAATTCAGATTCTTTGAGGAATTATAGGCGTTCGGTTGGTTGGCTTGATGGCCAGTCCTCGGGTACCGTGTGCCATTTCCAGAGTACTGTGTAAATTGGATTTGATTGTGAACGTGTTTGAGGAGCGATGATCAAGATAAAGTTTGAAGTATGACTAATGAGCTCGTGTATCGTGAGTTGAAAAGAAATGCCCCTGGGGCATATTAGCAACGCCACTGCGATACGTGACACGTCTAGTTATGTAACTTCTAACTCGACATCAACATTTACAGGAAAGACCTTACGTAGAATTTAATTTTTCAAAAGTTTTCCACATTTTGTGGTCCATCCTCCACTATTCAAACTCGTCGGTACTTCTTCCCATGCCCAACAAAAATACATACACATCCAAAGCTCATTCCAAAGATTCAAGTCGGTGATTCAACTTGGAATCTAATCTTAGGTATGCTATGCAATGCTGGATTAACCGATAAGCAAAATAAGCACCTGGTTAGGTTATCAGGAAAAAGGGGGAACCACAACAATTTTATGAATTTTAAAATCTAACTTTTGTTAGAAACACTTTTTAGCCGAATTATCAGAAACATCGAAGTACTCGTACACTGCGTTGGAGTAATCATCCTGTATAAGGGGTCTCAAAATCTTTTCAGTGCTTAGGGCCTCTAATGGTCTTGATTCGGGTCTGATACTACGCTATGCTATGTACTACTGAAAGTTCTCAAATTGGAGTGAATTACTAAAATAATTATTAACATTGAAAGGTCAAGAATAATTCTACAAGACATTAGAAGCAATATTAACACACGAATTGATAAATATTTATAGGTACACCACTTCAATCGTGCAATAAAATGATTTTCAGCAGGAAATCTTCTTACCGAATTATATCTGCTCAATTTTAAATATCGTGGTCAGTTTCCCGTGAAGCGATCGATTCCAGTCGTGCAGATGCGATTTTCATATAGTATTTCGGTGCTCCACTCTGCGAGTTCTAGAGCAGTACTGAGTCGAAAGGTAAATAACAGCCTATGTTGACTCGTAGCAGTTCTATCCATTAGTCAAACAGAAGCGAATTAGCTGGAACCAGGGACCCAGTCACTAAAATACGGTGGAAACACGAATAAACTTAGAGAAGCTCAGTGCAAATACAGTTAAACACACAGGGTTAAATTTTCTGCTCGTTTCTGCGCTCCATTTATCCCTGGCGGAGCAGGTCGTTGCTCGAATCACGAAGGAGCTCAGAACGAACGTGGTCCAGGGACCCTCCAGTTACGTCTACGACACTGATGTAAACACGATACGCAGTAAGGACTTTTCCATGTCATGTGGACGATTGTCTGTTCGAAGTCATTAGTCTGTTCGAAGTCGTTGGTCCAAAATGAGCACATTGAAATTTGCAGAAGAGTTGACGCACCTGATTAGTCGTTGGACGAGATCTCCGGTTGTAAATGTAAAGTATATAAATATTACAGTATAGAAGAGAATTCCACATTCATAATTTTGTCTAACTTTGTAGTCAGTTCAACTGCAAATAGATATATTGTTGGTGGCCATAGGAGTGGGTCACCATAACGAAAAAGCAAATCGCCCCACTAGTTGAATTTTCTTACCGATCGGTGCCGTTAAATCGTTAAACGTTGAATGTTTTTGCAGAAAGATGATGCGGATAAAGTCGTACCTTTGACCACCGAACAAATATTAAATACCCTAAAAAGTGTGGTGCAAGTGATGCTGGGAGTGCATTTGCACGAAACACCTGATGCAGGGATCGCCGCTTCTAGTCCCAGTTCACCTGCAGCGCTGAAGATTAAACAGGCGCAAATTATTGAACTTTCGGAAAGGTAGTCAATTTGTTTTCCAAGAAGATTGTATATTATAATAGCTTAATTTTTGTTTTATACGGTTGCAACAGTTTTAGATTCGGATCTCTGGATGATTTGCTACCCTTGTCCGATTCGAACAATGTCAATAGCATTGATCAACTGTCGTTGAAAAGTCAGGAAGAAACGGAGATCGTGAAATATAATACGCTTGAACTTTTGCCTGCAGATAAGAAGGTGTTGTTTCAGTAGTAATATTGTTTAGTAACTTTTGGTGACTTTTCCATAAAATCTTGATTCGTTTTAGATCTCTGACTTTTCAGATAATATATTTGTTCGTTGTGTGTAACGTAAGTATTTGTCTGCTGTGTATAGTTCATCTCACGATCTAATCCAACCATCCACGTGTCCTCCACCGATAAACCCGACGCGTCCATCCGCGAACAAGCGGGAAGGGGTGCATTACATAACGCCACGGAACAACAGGGGGGCAAAGTGAAGAGCCACTTGTTCCTGAACAAGATCAAGGTGTTGAGGAAATGCGCAGTCGACGTCGTAGCGAATATCGACGAATTGCAAAAGGTTGGCGAATTCTTCTCCCATATTTCATCTTTCATGTGAATATGACATAGGTATCCTATAATAGGTTCAAAAACTAATTCAGTTACTAGAGTTTATCGGTTAGCAGAAACCGTGTTTAAAAACTGTTTTTTTTTTTTTATAAATTTGTAAAATTCGATAACCGGTTTTTAAATTTAAAAATCTAGTTTCAAATACTAGGATTAATATATAAAAATTATTTGATCATTTAATTAAAAATGGTAACATTGTGACTTGAAATCGCTTGAGGCACAAGCCCATTGTAGTAACTGTTTACTATAAAACTAATATTCATGAGTATATATTTCCTCAAGTAAAATACTATTATAAAATAAAGATTTATAAGTTACATTTACAAAAAATTATTTTATTTTATTTTAGAAATTCAATTGAATATTTTATTTAAAAGAAAACTGAAATTTGTTAAAAAAAAGTATAAATATTTTTACTGTTTTAATTATATTTCGTATTTTTTGTAAAAAATTCGAAAACCCGTTTAAGTGCTTTTTTTAATACCGGATTTCAAAATCCGGTTTATTCAAAACTCGGTTCTGTATAAATCTCGCCAGATACCAACCCACAGAATAATCCAGGCAATGAACGAAGTGATCCCTAAAGCACTAATCTAGAATCACAATTCGTATAAATAATAATCCAAATAATAATCTTGACGATGAGAGAATCACTCAACATTGATCAGCTCACAACACGTTAAGCACTTCTGTCAATGATTAAATCTTCTTTCTACAGGAAATGTGTCCGCAAACAGCAACAACCATTCGACGACTGTCTCCCCTCGCCGCTTCCCGAGGGCTGAGTGGTTCTTCGTCGCTGCTGAAGAAAGTCCCACCTCCGAATCTCCGAAGATCCTCGACAGGCTTCACAGGAACGTCCGCGACCAAGAAATTGAACACGACGGTCACGATAGGGAAGGAAAAGGCTTCGGCGAGGCGCCAGACGATCGCTCCTGGTTCGATCCACATAAAACCATCGAAAATATTGCCTAGGAACCGTTCACCCTTAGTTTCAGGCTCGACCACCAAGAAGTCACCACCGTCCACACTCAGAACCACGAAAAATCCCAAATACGCGCACATACAGAGTACCATACGGAAGGTTGCGTCCACCAAAAAAGCTCAGTAATGCGAGTTCGATGAACAATACACGCAGCGCTTCAACAAAGCTGCTGCGAAGTCGCTGTCAAAAGGAACAATATTTGGGGGTTCAGTGAAAAGCCTCGACAGGCGATAACGAAGCCCGGTGACTCGATTCCACGGAATAAAGAAAGGCGCGGGCATTCAATTTCGCTGTAGAATGAAACCTTCGATACGTGAAATTGAGTTTTGCGATAGAAATTGAATTTTTTTCGGATGAAAAGCACGCAGTATACTGGCTTCGAGCGAGGAAAAAGGGGAGAAGCGAGATTTAAGCCGCTTAATGCAAAAGTGGTGTAAGCCAAAAAAGATTACATAGACTTATACCACTGCGGAAAAAAACAGAATGAAGGTTAAACTTTCGAGATGGGATTTTAATAAAAATAGGCAAAAAATTGACTTACACCACTTTTGCATTAAACAGCTCATTTAATAATGTCTGATAATGTAATTATTTATTCTACCACTGAGTGATCAGTATATTGTTGGTTTTATTATTCGTTACTGTTTTGATTATTTATAATTCGTTTTAGAAGAAGTGACAAAGCTTCCAGAGATCCGAATCTAAAACTGTTGCAATGCGATAGAACAAAAATTGAGCTATTATAATATACAATCATCTTGGAGAACAAATTGACTACCTTCCCGAAAGTTTAATAATCTGCTCCTGCTTAATCTTCGGCGCTGCAGTTGAACTCAAGCAACGATCCCTGCCTCAGGTGTTTCGTGCAAATGCATTCCCAGCATCACTTGCACCACACTTTTTAGGGTATTTAATATTTTTTGGTTGGTTAAAGTTGTGAGTTTGTCCACACCATCTTTCTACAAGAAAATTCAGCGTTTAACGATACTTAAAGTCACCGATCGGTAATAAAAGTCAATCAGTGGGACTATCTGTTTCTTCGTCACGTTAACCCAGTCCTATGGTCATCAAAAATATATCTATTTATAGTTGGAGTGACTACAAAGTTAGACAAAATTTTGAATGCGGAATTCTCTACTATAGTGTAATATTTATATACTTTACATTTAAAACCGAAGATCTCGTCCAGCGACTAATCAGGTGCGTTAAGTCTTCTGCAAATTTCACTATGCTCATTTTGGACCAACGACTTCGAACAGACAATCGACCACCTGACATCGAAAACTCCTTATTGCGTATCGTGTTTACATCAGTGTCGTAGACGTAACTGGAGGGTCCCTGGACCACGTTCGTTCTGAGCTTCTTCGTGATTGGAACGTAGACACGAGTAGAAAAATTTAACCCCGTTTGTTTAACTGTATTTGCACTGAGCTCCTTTAAGTTTTTTCGTGTTTTCACCGTATTTTGGCGACTGGGTCCCTGGGTGTCGCTCGGCTCGGACCTCGGAGAAACGAGGCTCGGATCTCGGCAAAACGAGGCTCGAAGAAGCGCGTCTCTCGAGGCTCGCCAAAGTCATTTGAACTTCAAATAATTCTCGAATAATGACACAAATAAATACGAGAAAATTATTTGAAGCTCAGGATGAAAGGCCTTCAAAGAAACAATTTATTTGTGGCCATCAGACAAATTCCCGAAGAATAAACTGATTCATCTGGGGCGCTTCAAATAAAAATTGGCTCGGGTTATTTTCATTCGAGACAAATAAGGATAAAGTCTATTTTATTTGAAATGGGCAAAATAAATAATAAAAATAAAATAAAAAATGATTTAAATAACGCGTCTGTTAATAACATATCTATAAATTATTTAAATCATTTTTAATTTAAATAAAGCCCATCTCTGTACTGCATAAGGATATACTGCAGCTAATTTTTTAAAACTTAGCATAGCATAGCATAGCAAAACATAGCTTAGGTTAGTTTTCAGGTGGATTTCCGGTTTCGTGGTTCCCATTAACTCTCCACTTGTAGCTCAAAAAGCGAAGTCACCAACACCGTTTCAAATTGTCTCGAACTGTTTCACATTATTTCAAATCGTTTCCTCTAATCTTCACAAACCATCGC
The DNA here is from genome assembly GCA_963932335.1 of Andrena marginata. NCBI lineage: Eukaryota > Metazoa > Arthropoda > Insecta > Hymenoptera > Andrenidae > Andrena > Andrena marginata. Next base: position 28,194,858 of record OZ010659.1, on the reverse strand, counting down.
GACTCTCTCGAAGCTCGTTGGCAGCGTAAGTCATGGACGGATCTCGATTCGTCCATGCGATATTCAAGGCGAATGTCGGCTCTCGGTGCGTACATTCGTAAATCGCATCAGTCGTTTCGCGATCGCCTGGCAGAAATTAAGACTCTGTCCATCCTGATGGCCCCGTGTCACGCACAGCCGCAGCCTGCCGCGCACGCACACACTGTCAGCCGCGTATAGCCGATCGGGCAGAGAGCGTTCTCACAATTATTGCCGGTTTTATTGCGTAACCACGTTTCCCTGCGCGGAGAGCGACGGCACTAAAGGAATCGCATAAAATTAGCATTTCCATCGGCGTACGGTGCTTCCCACGGTGCACGCGTACGTATCGGGGGCCCTAGCCTACGTGGAATAATAAGGAGCATCCACGGATCGCGCGCGTTCCTTCCCTTTGAACCGAGAGTCCGCGAGAAGGTAGACAGAAAGGGGAGGGGGGCATTCTGCATTCGTGTCAGTTCTGCATCGCAAACGTTTCGCGGATACACGCATCGCCAACCGAGATTTAACTCTCGCCGGTAGATTAAAGGGCGGGAGACCTTATGAGCCTCTAAAAACCCCGATTCCTTAACGTTTTAACGGATAATTGAACGTTGCCTTGAAATCGATCACGGTGTATCTCTTCCGTATTATGGGTATTTGTTTTTTAAATGGATCAATGCAGAATACATAGAGAAGGACAGAAAAGGACCTAAATCCAGACTATTAAGTGTTCTACTCGCATTCAGCCGCACATTCACCAAGCAGAATGTTGTACAAAAGGCAAATTCGAATAACAGGTGTTTGAAATGTAGGGGAAAAATAGAACCTCGGGCGGCGGGATTCGAACCCAGGATCTGCGGGTCTCTGCGTACCGGGCTGCCGCATTACCAATTCCCCCAACGTTGGCTTTCCAATGTTACTCCTTTCCGAACTCTACAAATACCCTGTGGAGATATCTCCTTGGTTCAGAGATTGCCACGAAGTAGAAATTCGGTTAGTTTGCAAGGGGAAGCATTTGGGAGTATGTAAATCACCTTCTTCACTTCCTAACACCTTCACCGTCTAACCACGGCGTACGTGTTTCGACTCAGCACCTTTACCTCAGCGATTTTGTATCCCGATTTCTGTGCGATTCCTCTGATCATCGCGAGAGGCGTCGTGATAAGAAACCATGTACGCATGCATTTATGTGATTGTAGTAGTAGAGGTTTTAGTTGATTATGCGCAAAAAGTCAGCCTTGTCTCCTTCAGCGCCAATCTAGCGGCCACCAAAAGAACTAGGACGAAAAAGTCACACATTCTGAATAGGAGTCGGCACACCTGTCTGCATATTGCACCGTCGTCTGAGGCAGTATCCACAATTGTGAATTATATTTTGCCCACAAGTGACATCACTTTTGCCCGTTATCTTGGTTTCACTTTGACTCGTGGCTTCATATAAGAGCAGGCCGTGTCTATAAATATAAGATATGAAGCAGTCGGAGCAACGATGGACCAACCCACATTAAAAAAATTTTTTTCTTCCTATTTTATATGTTTTGTAGAGCCTATGGGAATACGTTAGTGCTACTAATCCAATTTCGAAAAAAAATATGGGTTAGGTCGTTGTTACTCTGACTGCCTTAATTATGGTCTAAGACCAAAACGATCGGGACGCCACCTTTGTGCCAATCGCACTATAGGCCATTCCCAAACAGAAACAATGCACGTACATTGCACAGCGTGTTACTCTTCAGAAACGGGATGCAATTTGGCATTCATCTTTCCTTCGCGCTGTCTGGGATGAAATGAATACACAGCGGAGGCTCCCTTGGAGGGGCTGTAATTAAAGGCACAATCAACGGTGTTCAGAAAAATGAACACCGCGAACGCTCGCTCGTTGCACGTGCGCCGAGCCGCCGTGCCCGCTAATTTCGCAATAATTCGCGGCGCACAGCGATTTACGAGCATCTCCGCAACGCGAACGCCGAGTGTATTTACCTGAGGTCCCAGGCACACCGCTTACCTGTTACCTCTCAGGAGGGACACGTGACACACGCGAGTGGCACGCGCGGCGCGCGCTCGCCTCTTCCAATAGCAGAACCAGTTCTCCGTGGAATAGAAATAACGTTCCCCCTCTTCGTTCCACGGCCGCGTGTAGCTGCCTCGATGACCCCTCCGGCCCCTGCAATCGGAATCCTAGGTACTTTAATTAAACGGACTCCCTGGCAACGATCGCTATCGCCGCGGCTGATTATAAAGTGAAATAAGGGGCCTGGAAAGAGTATTACGAAATACTTCCACGAAATTGTCGGGAATGTGAATGGAGAAATTGTAGGCTTCAGCTTGCATGAAGCGTGTGAAGTGGGGGAATTATTTTTATTTATTTTTTTTTGGGGGGGGGGAGGGGTGATAATTCTTCATGTTTAGGTGTTTTTTAAAGTAGACCCTGTTGTCGAGAGACAGAAATAGGGTTTTACTTTGAAAGTAGCTGAAATTAAAGAGAAGTCAGTCCTTCGTGCACTAAAATTAAAAATATGAAATTTTTAGTCATCAGCTTTGTAGCTTGCGAATAAATTCCAAGGAGGGAAGAATGGCACTGGTATGGTGGATATTTTCTAAACAGATTATCCACAGTGGTCTCCGGAGGCCAGCCGCTGACGTTTCGAAACAAACAGCGCGGTCACCAAGTGGCCACCGGAAAGATTTTCATGAGAATGGCCCTTATTGTTCCCTCGCTTAAAGAAACACAATGGTCTGTGGAGGCTCTTCAATGGGGTACTTTAAAGTAACAACAAAAAGAAATCCTGCTTTTGGTCATTACATTTTCGTACATCGCTGCTCCGTGAAAAAGATGCGCGTCGTTCTACTTTGAAAACTGCGAGGCTTCTTCCTGCATTTATCGTCCATCTTCCTGCCGAACAATACTGTCGATTATAGTCGGCTTACGTTTTCCTATTTGCTTCGGCAGCCGCGCACGATTTCCTTGTTTTTCCACTTTCACGACACTTGGCAGGCGGTGGTCTGACCGTTTCTAGATTCTCGATCAGTGTTGTATAGTTTTCACAAGAACTGCACAACAGTGTTGCTAGATCTTTTTTTATTCACTGCGAACATGCCTGCAAATGCCATCATTCAAAATAATGGGGAAATATTATGGAGAAAGCTGTTTCTTTTAGCAAGTAGCTTTCTCCATATATATATATATTAATAGAAATTAATATAACAAAACTGCAACATCTTCCAACATGCATAAAAACATGGTCCAAATTTCAGATAAACCGAATCGCTAGTTTCTTAAAAAAAATCCCCCGAAGATTCCCCTCTTAATTAACAGGTGTACGGAACAGCAATTACAAATAAGAAAAATTATTGTTGGCCAGCGTTGACCAACATGGACGCTCACATTGCATTAGTGCAAACTTGAATACCTCTCTATCCTGCATTGTGTTGGTTTCTTTGCTGATATTGATTGTAATTTGTGTAGTGGAATTGTAGAATAGATAACGATCGCCTGATGCTACCAGTGCATGCAGGAGGAAAGTAATGATAGCAATCAGTGATCAATTTCCTTGATTGATTTCGGATGGATTCTCTGATTGCTTTAATCCTGCATTGGGAGTGATTCGTTTAAAACAATCCCCATCTTAGGATCTCAATCTAGAAGGTATCCTAAAGTCAATAAAAGCTGGAGCCAATTTAAAGCAGGGGAATCGCAGGTACTCCAAATTGAGTAACGATATCCTTCGTAGTAGGTATATAAAAAGAAACGAACGATCGCTTCGAAAATGGGAATACAGAATTACTTCGCAATTACGAGTCTCTATAAGTGTCTTCCCATAAAACGCCAATACATTTCAAGCTCCAACTTTACTCAGGAATTATTCTCGGTGCACAGAAAACGCCCACTGCCTAGCAAAGCCTCGATAAAAGTAGAACCGCAAATTTCCTAAGAAACGATCTACCTACCATCGACATTTTACAATCGACACCACAATAGAGTGTCTTTCCTAAAACGCGGAAAGGTTAAGCTCTCCGTACTGCGATGCGCGACGCTGTGGGCGTGTGGGAACACAATGAACGCCCTCGGGGATCCACGGGCTGCATTCTTGGAGATAAAACGCGATACAGGACTTTCTCTTTCCCCTTGCTTGACACTTTCTATCGATGAAACGATTCGATTAGCGGCGGCGCGAAGGGGATCCAGCCGCAACACGATCCTGACGCGATGCCCTTATCAGATACGATATTATTACGTAGGAACAATGGCGCCGCCCCGCGTCGGCGATATTAACAAAGCAAACAGAGGAAGCGTAACGAGAGCACGGGGCCTTATCTCATCGGGCCAATTACCAGCGAGCAGAAACGAAATTAAAGATTCGTATCGATCGGACATCTGTTTAGCACCGTCGAATTAACACTTTCTCGCGGCGTCAATTAAACGATCGTCGGATAAGTTGATTGGCGAATTCAGCGGCGAACGAGGGCCCGACGCCGTTGTGGATACTTCGTGGCCTTATATCTCGATGATTAGAAGAGTCCAATTATCGAAACACGATTGTTCTTCTAGATAGAAGCGCGGGGGTATCGTTCCTGATTATTCCTGAATGGAGGATTACATTCTTAGGGTGGGATGGATTTATTAATCTCTATTACTTGGTGCTGCGACGGTTGCACCTTGCACTGTGAATAATGGCTCGCTTGATGATTGAACAGGAGTTCTTTCATCAGAATTGCCACGGGAAATCTGTGAAGGATCTTGGATGTACTGCTGAAAGTTCACTGCTAAAGTTCTGATTCATAACAACTGTCAGATAATGCACGTTTCCTTGAAATTATTTGTGAATATGAGAGTATTTCATTCCAAGTACAGACGAGTACCCCCTATGAAAACACGTAGGGCAAACGCATTTTGTGATATGCAACACTTTGATTACAAAAGCTTGCCAAAATTAGAGGAATTTGTTTTCTCGTAATAAAACTGTCATGGGGCGACGTTGGAACTAATACATAATCATATTTACATAGCCAAATGTAAAAAATTCAAATATTTTGAAATTATACTAAAAAAGAAAAAAAAACTAAAAAGAGTGAAAAGCGGCAATTCGAAGAAGTGGTATCTAATATGGAACACCTAGAGAATGTGTAAAGAAAACTGAAAGAACTTTACTTTTGTTACTAAAATGAAGAGTTATTAAGTAGAAGATACAAATAAACAAATGTGTATCATTTTTTGTATTTATTGTTGCTTTCTACGTCTGCTACACGTTGGGCACGTGAATATACGTGTGAAGTCCCACATTCTTGGTGTGCCCACTGAAGACGGCAGACACATGGGATGCACTTTAAAAAAATAAGAAAAAAGTAATATATAAAACATAAAAATAATAATATTATAAACTATAACATAATATACACGATTGTCTGTAGAGTTTGTCATTTCTTAATCGAAACTTTACGATGTTCCATATTACGTGCTGCTGCATATTAATTACCTACATTTACCCTATGCGTGTAAAATGAGGACAGGAATTTTATTTGTGGCTTAATTATCTCCTGATTACACTCCAAGTGCTGTGCGAACCTCTCGTATGTTGCGGAGTAGTTGGCTCAGATGCCTGAGAAAAATGTCTGCCGGATCCGAGGATCGAAATGAATATGGAAATTAATTGAATGCAGGATGTAATCCGGCGTATGTTGCTCAGCCACCTCCTGAAATATTGCAAATGAAAGCTTGTCCGCGTCCAAGCCGTTGGTTGCCGTTTTAATTATTGGAAAATCGAATCTCGTTAGCGGGATTCGACGAGGGACTGCAGAACACTTGGCACCCGTGTAAATTATTCGTCCAAGGGCACGCGCACCTTCCCCGTCGTTTCTAATTGTCCCGTGTGCATAGGTTTAATTAAGGACTCGGTCACGTATGCGCGTTTGATGAATAGTCTCGGTGGCAAAGGTCCAAGACCCCGTGCATCGATTCACCTCCGGCAGGCAACGGCCATCGAGCGATGCAACCATTAATTTCAAGCTTCCGGCTGAAAGTTGCAATTACATGAATTGTCGAAGCCTCGATGATCAGATCTTGACGGAGGTCGTCACCTTCGATTACGTGGCCGTCGTTACGATGGTCACCACACTTTCATGACTCCCTCCAGGGCCGAAGGAACGCACTGAGCTGCCTATGCGAGGCCTAGGGGGCGTTTGGTGCCAAGGGCGCGAATGACAGGGGCATCTTGGTCGCAAAAGCAGAATTTTTTAATTTTTACTAAGCGGTTCATTCGAGAAACCGAGGTTTATTGTTTATCAACGTCAAGAGTTACATCAGTGATATTCTATGCTTTTTTGAGTGAGGAACCCTTGTCATAAGGGCGCAAAAGGAGAGTTTTTTTCTCACTTTTATTAAATGGGTGTTTTGTGAAACCGAGGTATATTGTGTAGGAGAAATTTGTCGGCGTATCGTCTGCGACGAGATTAGTAGACGCCGCGCCCTTGTCGCAATAATTCTAGGGTGGTACAACAATTTTTGCATAAGAGTGCGAAGCACCTAGCGTCGGCCCTGACTGCCTTCCTTGTTGAAGGATACCCGAGGACCTGGTTACTGGCACTGCTGATTCAATAACGAGCAGCATCGTACAGAAGGGAAATTTGAGAAAAATAAAAGGAACTGCTTTAGACAATGGCATAGCTGCAACTGTGTCTTACAAGGGAAGATCCCGTATCCGGAAATTCAAAGGATTTTGAAACTTTGTGAATATGTAGGGAATTTTCTCCTAATTACAACGCAATTTTTGTTTGCTGCCCAAATTCACTCGAAGGGGGTGAAAATAACCTCTGAAAATTTGGATATTTTCCGATTTTGTATTATAACTCGCAAACTGTAAGAGCTAGAAAAAAGCTTCAAGACAAAAGTTACTTCTTTTAATTAGATCTATCACTTCGTAAAAAAATTATTTTACAGTTCACGAGTTATAACACAAAATCGGAAAACGACCGGATTTTCAGTGGTTACTTTTACCCCCTTCGAGTGAATTTGTGCAACAAAAAAAATTGTATTGTAATTAAGAGAAAATCCCTTACATATTCACGAAGTTTCAAAATTCTTTGAATTTTGGGTTTCGGGATGTTCCCTTGTTAGATAGTAAAAGAATAAGCTCTTACGACACTTCGTAAGATGTATAAGCAAAATAGCAGATCTACCAAAAAATTTATGCTAAAGAAATTACGATTACGAACTTTCCATTGCCATTGCATCCACCGAAGAGGGTCACAAGAGATATAAAATATACAGTCCCTTACAAAACTCTACAGCACTGCAGCTTTCGATACGACAGAAAGTACGAGAGACTGAATACTATTTCGGACACTCATCAACCTCGACGGCCACGTGTATCTTTCTATCTTCCTCGGCGCTGATAAGATGACGTTCGCGAATCAAGGTGAGGAAGAAAATGGAGCAGCACGTATCCATACAAGCGGCGCCGGGATTGGTTTTTTCGCAATAAAATTCTATCCCCGGGATTAATCGAGACTCCACATCGCCGCAGGTAATCCCCAATGGCTGTCAGGCCCGACGTTCGTCGGGAAAAGAAGCTCCCAGCACGTGGGAGTACAGAGCACGGCGCGACCCAGTTCCGAGCGGTGTATCGGTAATTTAAGATCGATAAACCTCGATCTATCGGAGCTATCCGGTTACGACAGCGTCGGGATTAAAAATATATAGCCATCCACGGTAATCCCTTCTTGCCCGTGGAAATAATACGGAATCGTCGGAACACGAGAGCCTCGATCGAATATTAAGTTTCCTGGATCGGGGCCGAATGTGCTTGATATTCGATTAAAAGGGAAAGAGAGAGGGAGGCGGGGGTGGATTAAAAATATTATGTTCCGCGACATTATACCGCGGCTCGACCCTGCCCGAGAGTTTACCGGCAATCCTCCGCGGCCCCTCGCGGAGGATCCACCCGCTCGGGTTAAGTTCGAAATCCTCTTTGCGAGCTTTTTCACGGTTTTACGTTTCATAAACACGACGGCGTTCGAGGTAGGGGCGATCGTGTCACGGCCGGGACAGCAGGGGGAGGGGGTGTACGTCCAGAAACGAAGGGCTTATCATATTTTCGTGCCACGGGGGACAAATCCCTAAATCTTGTTTACAAGCAGATTCCACAATACCCGGTATAAGGGATTTAATGCGACTCGTGGCCGATCTTCGCGAGGGCCTCCTTTAAAGTGTAATTTACTACGAAAGGATTATTCGTGCGGACGGGATCGGACACGGGAAACGCCTTTTGTTGCCTGGACGTCCGACAAACTCGATCTTTACTAGCTCACAAAAGCGCGAATTATTCTGGCCCCCCGATGTATCGACTGCTGTTTGCCAGCTTCTAAAGTCCACCGTGCATGGCCGCTGGATGGGCGTCGTGGTTTCTATTGGGAACAGGAAGAATCCTGGGATTCTAGAATTATAAAGGAACTTCACCTGTAATGAGAAAGAAGAGGTCCGTGAAATGGATGCAAATACTGACAAGAGAAGTTAGGCAACCGAGAAATTAAGAAAATTATTCAACTTCGTGGGCAAGTAGAGTAGTTCATGCGTAAAACAAACCTATTTTTTATTCGTGCCATAGTGAGGTTTTACGGAGTGAAAAAGTGCCCCCTGAAAAAGGGCAGAATTTTTTTTCCGTGGAATATCTTCAGCACGGTGACAGGTATCGAAAAGAATTATCAACAAAAGTTGCATCTTTTTTTATGTCTACAAAACTACGCGAAAATAATTCTCAAAAAATCCATACTTTTCAATTTAGCCCCACCACCAACCCTTAATTCGATAATTACTTTTACGCAGTTTTGTAGATATAGAAAAAGGAGCAACTTTTGTTTAAACTTCTTTCCAATATCTCTCACCGTTCTCGAGATATTCCACGGAAAAGAAAATTCTACATTTTTTAAGGGGTGATTTAATCCCCTAAAGAAATAAATTTGCCTTACGCGTGAACTACTCTACTTGCACACAGAGTTGCATAATTTTCTGAATTTCCCGGTTGCCTAACTTCCCTTATGAACACAGGCCTTCTAATTATGTAAAACAGAGGAGTAACGTGAGATCCGTTCAGGTTCTCAATTTAGGCAATAACTATTCCCGCGAATTCTATGCAATACGTCAGTCAGAGCAGGCCAACTCGATGCTAGTTACCGTTCGAACCGAAGGAGAATCTATTTTGCGATAAATCGAGTTGGCCTGAACGTGGGCTGAGATTGGTAGGTCCCGACTGAGAGATGGCACCCCCCTTTTTCTGCTCCCAGCGGGGTGTATTCTGGCCAGCGAAGCGTCTCCTAACAGGATTACTATGACGCGATTGTATACGCGTCAAGGAAATAGAGCGGCATTGTGGATCTCGACGACTCAGATTGGATGCCGGCCAGACTGAAAATTAGGAATGCGGCCCTTTCAGTCCTGTATGTTAAATATTTCTTATGCCCGCCGTTTGTCGGGGGACATCTGCTCGCCGTCTACCTCGCGAGATTCTAGATTACGTAACCGTGTAAAGAATACTTCCCGAGACCTATTGTCCGCGAAAGGATTCACTTGGGTAAGGGAACAATCAATCCTACGTTCTACCTCTTTTCGCGTCTTTATTTCTATATTCCTTCATTTAAAGGATCCAAGACTTTTTCCACCACAAAGGAAAATTTCATTCAAGTGTTATTAATAGTTCGTAGATTCCTGGCGACTCGTGCTTCTTGGATAATTAATTAATATTTCTATTTTCTAGCGTTTCTCCAGTTGAGAAATTCTTCGACACGCGAAAAACTACACATGTTCAGATTCTATCTATAAATCTGGGAGATAGAGGGGAGAGGGCCCCAAAGTGTACGCCTAAGGCGCTTCGAAAGGCCTCGGAATAATTTCCTCATTTTTCTCCCTGACTTAGGTTATTTATTCTTTCAATCCGCAGTCGGCCCTTTCCGGCGCACGACGACAGACAGAGTCTCGATGCCACCGCAACGAGACGAGCTGCGTTTCAACGCCCACCACCGCTTAGAGGAACATGCCCGATTTAGTCGCGTCAGGAGAGTCCCCAATGATAAAGTTGACGCGATTTTTCAGTCATACTAAGCGTTGATAGGGGATGATAGCATTTGGGACGCGCCACGAGCGTGAACACGAATGTACCAGACGTTGTTCGAGACGTCGGCCATCAACCACCCCATTTGTCGCGATCCCCCTCGAGTCATTTATAAAGAAGGGTTGAAGACGTCTCTCGGATAAAAATACACCGGAAATTGCCAGCCGTTTATCCGCGCTCTCGACACGTTCGTTGAACGAAGTCGCGTTAATGGGGGGTAGTTTGCTGCGCCCTTGGTATTTGTGCGGCGCACCAGGTGCTTCTTGATGTGTGGGAGGCACTGTAGGCGTGGATGCAGACTGTGTTTTTTAGACAGGAGTGGGTTGCAGTTTGATAGTTTTTTATCTTCGTGTTACTTTTGTAACGTCTCTTGAAGCAATAAAGAGTTCTTCTTCTTAGTATTATTACTTCTGTTCCTTCGAGGAAATCACTGGAAATTACTACACTCCAGTTTGATTAGAAGTCTGAATCATCTGTAGTTTGTTGTGAATTGCAGAATTGATAGATATGATAGATTTCTCAAATTTTGTAGATGCTTTTGGACCTAAGCGTGACGTTACCGAGTGCGACAGTAGTAAGGAAAACTTCAGGAACAGAAAATATTACTTTTCTTCGGATCTAAGAAAAAGAACGTGGTTTCAAATGCGTATAGTAGGATAATTAATTATATAATTTGGGTGTAAAGTGACTTTATCGCTTACTTCCGTGTAATCACTCGAACTAATTATTGTTTAACTTACCAATATAATCTACTTTTTTTATAAATTTGATTAGATTAATTTCTGAGGCTCATATATAGGGTGTTCCAAAATAACTGGACAGTTGGAAACATACAAATTATTAATGCAAAAAGAGATCAGATCAGAAAGTCTTTTACCCTTATTCCACTCTAAACATCTCGAGAACGAAGTCTCGGATTTTAAAACGGTAAAAAACTGATTGATTTCTTTTTGCATGTTTCGGATGATCCTATCATTTTGTGAAACTCTGTACATAATACAACTGGCCACTTAAAACGTATAATTTTCGAGTCCCCACTTTCAGACTATTAAAGTTGCCTGGTATACACGAAATTCGCAAAAATACCGCACAAATCCTTCTCCACCTGGGCTACAAATATTTCCCAGAAGCTATGGCCCGGGTAAACATATTTGTCGCAAGCTAAGGAAAGTAAGCAGTGCAAACTGTTTCCAGAAATCTAACGAGGCGTGTTGCGACGTCGGGACGCCTTATTAGACAGGATTTGGAGGTCTTGCTGGCGTGTGACTCCGCCACCCACGCATTCAATCTTCCCGAAAGCACGAATCCAGAACCCCCCCGGCCCGCTGTTGCACAATGACCCAGTATGAGGTCCAAGGTGTTCCGTCCACAATAGGGGAAACGCGCCACAGAGGAGAAATCCCGACGTGGCTGTTTGCTGGCCGTGATCCCATCGATTCACGGTTCACTTAGTTCGAGCCTCCGCTCGACATTTGTCGTACAACTCACTACGATGTTGTTACATAACAATCATCGCGTTCCAGACACCCCAGCCGCCCGTCGACGTTTCGTTTTGTAGCCTGGAACTTCCCTTTCGTTACTCTGTGCAGAACTTATCGAGAAATTGCATTAGATTCGTGTATTCTAATACGAGTATGAACGCTAGTTATCCGGGGCTGGCAATGGAAATTAGACGAAAGCAGGACGCAGGATGCTCAGCAATTGTGAAAACATAGAGGCAGCTGTAACAACCAATGCTCCAGGCGAGATTTCGGTAATTAAAGTTCGATGATCATCAATCATTTCTCGTTTCACCGAGCAAAGTGTGAGTCATTAAGACAGATGAATTCCTCCTGATGAATTTAACACGCGCTACAGGTCTGTTTTCGTAGAGCGCCTAAAGAAACATCTCGTGGCCTAACTTCCTCAGGCAATTAATCAGTCTCCTCCTACATCGAGGAAATCCTTGTTTAATCTTCATTTTTTTTCCAGTCGCTGACACACTTGCCTTCGGAAAAAGTTTTACTAGTTCCTACAGTAGGTACCTTATCCCTAAATAATTTCCTTCATCATTCTCAATAACTATCCACCGAAATTCTTTTTACATCAATCTCCAATCGAACACTGTTCAGCTGAAAGCTTCTATGCATTCGTGAAATTAGTGGGCAGGATCCCACATTTTTTAGTAATCCCACCTCACAGTGGGAACACCTTAACGGGTAATGCCACTATAGCGCGCGGAAAAAACAGCCTGATTTTGAGAATTTTTTATGCGAGTATAGTTCTACATATACTTTGAAGTATGATGACAAATTTTTTCTTAATTCTTTTAGTTCAAAACGGTGACGGCACAGCCTAACCCTTCGTTGACACTCTCGGTGTGAGCCACCCATAAGCTGATTTTGACGCTCTGTACATTCAATATGCAAAATAAAAACCATTTTGCCAAAGCTGACTTACAAACTATTTTTTTTTCTGATAATATTATATCTCAACAACAACTCTGTAGATTGTTAACTTCTAATATTGAAATTTATAAAAGTTACAATTTTCTGAAGATTTTCTTCGTGGTTTCTAGACATATGGTAATCTAGAAATTTTTTGCAAAAACTGTGATAAAATGTCAATCAAAAAACTATTGATCCATGATTTTTTTATTACGATTGGAGTCTTTAGATGAGAATGGCAGTCCTTCAAAAATTGTTCTAGGTGTGAGCCCTCAGGTATGTCAAAGTTGATCGAAAAAGGAGCTGTGTCAACGAGAGGATAAGAAAGGAAGCTTCTTCTGACGGATAGTATTCCGCGGCCGGAAAGATTTCTCCTCCAATTTTTGACCTGGAAAGAAAAATAAAAAAATTTCGAATTCTATATAAGATCAGCTCGGAAAGTGCGAACGGAAATTAAAAAATGCCGCTTTTTGTAAGAATGGTGAAGTGATATTCTCCTCCTCTTCTTCTGTTTTGGTTGATTTTAAAGACAGCTGAGCTTCTTTTACAGAGTCTGTCAGGGATCACTCCGCAAGGCACTTAAAACCTATTCTCCCTTATAAAACTTATTGTTCCTTATTTCTAATATCCTAAGACGTCATTTAAGCCAAACAAATTTTTAGCATCTTTCCAAAATTCTAAAGTGGCATCACCCTTTAATGTCGCATAAATGTTTACCAATTCACGCGGAAGCGGGAAACCCTTCGAGCAAGAGAATGGAGCTAGCAACGACGCGGATTCAGATTTTACATCCCGAAACCGCCCGCTATTTCGAGACCTCAGCGAAATAGAGGAACACGTGCAGTCACACGGCAATAACTCTAAAATTTGATTGCACCGGGCGTCCCGGGGTAACCCTCCGCCACCCCTAAGGCAACGATGGTAATGGGCGCTCAACCCTTGCATCAACACCCACGTACCCACACAATGGCGTTGCGAGGTTGGTCCACGGGCACCCACCACGTCGTAAATAAAGCGAAAATTGTTGACCCGCTGCCTTTCGGCTTGGTTTAAGCGTTAAACAAAGGGCCAACGGTGATGTCGGCCGCCGTATCTTTGATCTCTGTTTGCCGAGGCATGCATCAGCCGCGAGATAAGCGGGAATAATTATTTGTTAGATAAACACGATCCCAGCCGGCGATAGGAAGTCAAATTTATGATGGACCACTTGCCTCTTGTAAATGACTTAGAGAGGCTGGCTCGCGACCGACACAACCGCTCTCGATACGTGAATCTTCTTTTCGATTATACTGGGTGATCCTTAATTGCATGTCGATACTTCGTGGGGGATATTTAGGCTACGAAGAAGGGGGGAGGGAGTGTTGCCTCGGCGTGGGTCAGACAGGCTTTAGCTTTTAAGTTATTACGGTGCAAAGAGTGTGGGTAGAACACGTTGTGATTGAAGGAAGATGTAATGAAAGATAATGATATCTCTTTTTTATATAGAATGAGAGACATATTAGAAAATAATGAGACTCTCTTTCTACTATTTTGCGATTCCAAGAAATAATTAATAAATTTTGTTTTATCATTTCCTGTGCTAAATTTATTACCAAAGTATTGACTTGCAATTATGGATCGCTCTATATACGCGTGCACAGCTTGATTCCGGATATTAGTGTTTACCTGTGGGCCTAGCAGTCCGCGAGCCTGAATTGTTTATGGGGCTACAGTCGAATTTGAAATTCTAATTAATCTGCGCCCTGTTAATGATTGCACCGGAGGGACCTGAACACGCGCAGGAAGAGGTTCAGGCCTCCATGGGGCGGGTTGTTTCATTCGCTTTTAATATTCAAACTGGCTTCGAAATTCATTTCCTATCTTCACTGTAATGTTACATTTTTTTTCAGAAGATAGACTGCCGTTCATAAATATCAGGGCACTTAATCTGTGTGGGATAATTGTAGAAACGTTGCAAATTTATTGGAGAACTCTAACAAATTTTGCTTCATTTAGTATTTTCAATTAAGAGCAGTGAAAAGTATTCAATCTGTACCAAATATTACAATTTTCTGCAAATACGTCCTGAAAGTTATGAACGACAGTGTATATAAAGTTTAACGAAAATTTTAAACAGAGAACACCCAAATATCCACATAGAACTAGATAAAATAAAATCATTACTATAATTAATATTACTTTAATTTTCTGTATCATCTATTTTCTAAGCCTAAAATGGACCTACGGCTTGGTAGTTTTAATAATTCTATATATAATATAAGAGTTGTTCTATGGGTTGGTAATTTTTTGCAAAATAATAATCACAAAATTACGGGATCCGTAGGTAAGTACTATGTTTACCTAATTCTTTGTCATCCTGAGGGTTGGTAGGTTTCTACATAACTTGACCCAAACGTAATGTAACTTCAAAAACCAGAGAAAAATGCCATTCACTTCGTACTTCCACTTTCATTTCACCAGCCATTCCCATACCGATCTAACGCGCGCCGCCGCGATCTACCCATTACGGAACAGCCTGTAATTACGTTGTTTCCATCTCGAGCGTAACTCGAGTGAGAAATTCACAGCGATATGGGCCTCATAAATACGTAAATCCGCGCGCGTGTAGGCGATGGAATGGTTGCGTGCCGCGGCTGACGCTTGCGTAACGACAGGCTAGCCTCGTTCGGCACCCCTACCGATAATCGCGGCTCACCGTATGGTAGGATCTCTAGATCTTCCCGCCGCGGTGTCGCGTGCAATCGAGCGTCTGGATCGCGTGCGTCGTTGCATCGACGGTATATTTACGCTCACCCTCGCGATCGAGCGCGTACGCGGCCCGCTATCCTCGCCACGTTATGAAATGTAAATTGTGAAACGTGGACCAGGGGATGAAGGGGCGGGGTGTCTGTTTCTCACAGGGACGAGGTAGCCCGAAGATCTCGCCTGAGTTATTGCCCGTTTAAATCACTAGCCCTGGCACTCGATGTCCGCGTCTTAATTAACACGCTCTCGCGCCGGTCTGCATTTTCTACCGCGAGTGCTCTTTAATCGCTCATCTGGGAAGCTCGGAGTTCTTCTCTTTGCATAGGGCTCGGGCGAGGAAACAGCGTCGGCGATCGAATCGTCCAGATAGGCAATTCTCGCTGTGAGAACGGAATGAGAGTTTTCAACGGTGCCGACGATTAAAACGCGCCCGAGTTTTCGACGGATTGCTCCGCGTCGAGGCGCATCCACTCGCGGGATTCTCATGCGCCCGTCCCGGCGCTGACCTGCCGCGCCCATCCTCCCCGGACGTCTCTCAGCCTGTTCAAACAAGGGCCCTCCGAGGCGCGCCAAAGAGAGAAGCACGGTGTATTAATTTTCATGGTTTTACGGGGGTCGAAAAACAATCCGCGCGCGAATCGTCCGAGTTTCACGCGCACGTCCCTGCCCGCTGCACCGTGTCGTACATCAAGTTCCCGCAAAAGGTGGGCGGACGTCGCGTCAGCCGCTGACGCCCTGCGAAATTGAATCTAAGGGACCAAGAGTCTGGCCGTTTCCTTCCTTCCACCCTGCAGCCAGGCTCGCTCCAGGGAGGTCGCAAATCATCACCTCGCTACATTTACAACGTTAGATAGCCCAAGATTACGGTCGTTCGGCTTCAAGCCCGAGAAGACACGAGGAATTCCATTCTACCCTGCCCCTCGTCTCTCCCCCCTCCCCTCCCCTTTTGACGTGAAGGTTATAGCACCTTTCGCGAAAGCGATCCGCAGCATTCGTTGACCAGGCTCTGCGTGGCCAGTTGCGCGAAACAATGCGCAGGTTTTGCGGCACTGCCTTCCGCAGCAACGAGCCATCGTTTATCTGCCGGCGTGGACTAATGAGCCCGTGATTACAGGGGCCGAGCGATAACTTCCCGCGAGCGGGATGCTATATGCAGCCCGTGCAACTCGATGTGTCTTCCAGGATCGCCGCTTCGAATGCGTATTATCATGCGAGACGCCCACCCACCTGTGCGCCACGAGATTTCATTCGCTTATTGTTTCGCTCGACCGGTTCGGCTTGATTGAGTGCTTAACTGTGACAGGGGTCGAGCGCGACGAGATCATTGAAACGCTTCGCGGGTGGAGTCGGTGGTGGTGTGTGTGGGGTGGCGCGGTATGGTGGGATGCAATGAGAAGTTGATGGGAGTTTGGGATCTTGGTGGATTGGCAAGTGGGGGAAGGGAGGTTTGAATCGAAGGGGAGGGGTTGGGGAAGAGGTGTGATTGATTCAGGGTATGCTACAGTAGAAAAGGTACATTCCTTCGTTGACGGTAATAGAATTTCTGCCATGTAGATGATCCGGTGATCTCTTGAGTCAGCGTCTGGTGGCCACGGTGAGTCTACTTTGTTTCTTAAAAAAATCCTCGTGATTGTTTGCACGTGGCAACAGAAGATGCTTGAAACTTATTATTATTATTATTACCAACTGGAACCCTTTAGAAGTAGAAAAATAGTACAGTCAGAGGAACTAAGACTCTTACGTGCTCCAACACAGTTATCTAACGTACGACAATTCGACTTTGCAGTATGAAAGGTGTTGAGGGAGATAGAGAGCAAGTCACTGTCAGTGTGACATTGATTCGCCTCACTCATAGCTCTGTTAATGAATCTTCCCGCTGTGAATTTCCGAGAAAAAAAAATAATTTCGTATTCTGAAAGCACGTATTAATAAATAGAAAAAACTCAAATTTAGTAAACACATTCTTTTTGTGACAAAAAAAGTTTCAAACAGCGGTACTTTATCAGGGCGTCACAGTGGAAAGACCCCTTAATAAGATCGGCAGTGTAATGGCAGTATACAGGTAGTCTGAAATCAAAGAGGGGCCTTCTACACGCCTCGGCTCGATTTGAAACACGCGCCGCCAAGCGCATCCGTCATGGCGGCGATCGATCGGGGAATCGATCCCTGCGGTCGATTCCTCGCGAGGAGGGACTTCACATGCTTCCTTCTTCTCGTTACGAGCTATACCACGTGTGTCAGGCGCTACGTCGGTTTTCAGTGTTATATCGCGTCTCACGATCCTCCAGTGTAATCTCACAGCGATACTGAAATCCGGTAGTGCCGTTTAATAAATAACCTTCGTTATAGTTTCAATAATAGTGACACGTCAAGCAAATGCATGTAGTGCGGTTCGACGTGTCAACCACGTGCACGTGGTGCGGTTCGACATGTCATCCTGCCGGTCCGTGAATATACTAGGTGATCTCCATTGGACAGATCTAAGCCCAAACAGGACTGGATTGCAGTTGTCATTGAGGGGCTAGAAAATTTAGTGTTGTCACGAGCTCGGACAGTTCATCTGACCGTGAATGATTTGTGGTTTTCCTATACGCGACTACACGCAACGTCAAGAATTTCGAAGTCGATTTTCTCGAAAATAAAGCGCAATATCAAAAAATTGTATTCCTCTTTCTCGACGTATTTATTTGTTATACGTCGAAAAGAAACAGTAACTTTTTTTGATATCGCGCTTCATTTTCGAGAAAATCGATTTTGGAATTCTTAACGTTGCGTCCAGTCGCGTATAGGAAAATCTACCTTAAGAGTAACAATTGCAACTGATTATAGGGCCAGACCATAAATAGACGCGATCGGCGATATTGCACGAGATTAAACCACTGTTAAGGTTGCACAAAGTGATCAAGGTCAAGGTAGTCTCCAGACTCTTCACTCCGTGAAGCGTGCCGCGCGAGGAAGCCTCGCAAAATCGATACGCATCTTTAGAAAATCTTGAGTCACCACTTCATAAATGGTGCTCCTTGGTTGAGCTTAACCAGATGTGGCCAGCAGGACGCGTACGGCGACGATGGGCCCGACCAGCGCGACGCCATAGCCGTCGTAAATTAGCATCGGGGTCCTTAGGAGTTTTCACGAAGGGCAACAGGGCACTTTCAATGGCAAAGGAAAGTCAGTCTTCTGCACAACTCGTATCGAGAAAGACCTCTCAGCTTTATCTTGTGCTCGGCATAGAATAAATATATTAATAGTATAATCTATACGACGAGTTTTAGAGAAAACGCTTTTTTAATCTTCTTACACCGCGTTTGCCGTTTCTCGCGCTTCTTAAGCCGTTCCTACGTTTTTACATCGTCGACGAAATCCCCGCGGCTTTGTGCCCGGTTTATTACGCTCCCCGCCCGAATGATGTCATTAGATATACTTAGGCGGAACTTTATTGGCGTCCTTTACGCCGGTCGAACGGCTCCCGGTGAAACGAATTTCGTGAGCGGGGTGTTCACGAGTCGTCGGTTATCACGCCGAAATATTCGTCCCTCTCCCCGGGCCCGACCGAATCTCACGGCCACGTGAGAACCAGCCATCCTTTTATTGCCCCCTATATACTGGCTGGCCATTTTGCGGGAGCTTTCCGTGTGAAACTCGTCGTCCCCGCGGGCGTATACACGCTTTTATGATAATCTTCCTTACGACCGCCCCGCGAGTTGAACTTTCTGGGAGGCGAGAGATCGAATTGACCTGTTTCGACGTACGCGGGAGATGCGCTCGTGGCTGGTAGCTGTTATCGCTGGACACCACGTCGATCGACGTTTTATCAGCGA
This sequence comes from Andrena marginata, assembly GCA_963932335.1. NCBI lineage: Eukaryota > Metazoa > Arthropoda > Insecta > Hymenoptera > Andrenidae > Andrena > Andrena marginata. The sequence continues at coordinate 28,175,751 of OZ010659.1, read as the reverse complement.
TACGAGCAGACGACGCTCTGTCACGCTGTGCTTGGAGTCATTTTATTGGTAAGTAATTGAGATAATGAATGAAACGTTCTTGTTCCCGCGCCTGGTTCCTTGTTTCCTGTCTATTCGTGTTTATAAGCTGAGTCTACTTATTGTGTGAAATTATAGCAGAGAAGGTGTAAATGAAGGTTAGGGGAAAAACCGAGAATGTCCATTTTTCGTGATTTTGCGATTTATTTCGTATTTTATTGGTGGCAACTGGGACTACAGCACTGTCGAATCACAGAGGGTTAAAAAGTTCAAATACCCCAGTAAGATAACGTTAAAGATTTGTTAAACTGTTTAAAAATGGGAAATGTCCATTCTGCGCTGGAATAAAATACGAAATGTTTCCACTCTTTGCCTAAGCATAAGCTTCTGCCGTCAGGATCAAACCAGAAATTATTTAAGAAGAAAATTATGTCAGATAATTAAATTCATTGAACCTTGTCTTTTTACTGAGAGACTAAAGCACCTATTAAAACTTAATTTTCTCCATGACGCTAAACAGCGTGACATTCCCTGTTTTCCCCCTTACCCTTCAAATATGAACACCTCTTTTTGTTTCGAGGTAAACACATATTAAAAATATAAAAATTGCATGAACAAAAGGTGGAAATGAAAGCTCATAGATTTGAGATAATGTATCAATAGCATTTCACCGCGAAAATTCAACTATTTTGAAGCATTACTATGTCTACAAAATTATGTCAGAAACATGGTTACAGAAATTGAGGTGATAATATGGATCAAAGCTGAAAAGGTAAAAACCACGTAAGAAATAGTTGATTTTTTACACCTGATCCGTTTTACAACCCTGGGCCATATTTACACCTCCCCTATATGAATCTTCAATGCTCTACATATTTTAATTTTTAAAGGTGAACTCCAACGGCTCTTTGGGGCTCGGCGAGTCTGCGAGGCGACAAAGAAATTCTTTGTTTGGCGCTCGAGTTGAGCCGAGCCTCGGGCGAGCCGAGCCGAGCCGAGCCGAGCCGAGCCGAGCCGACCCTTCAGGCTCGCCGAGCCACGCGCCGTTGGAAGGGTATTGTTATAATTCATGCAAGTGAAGATAAGAGAATGTAGTATCAAATCGTAGTATCTCCAAGATATAGAACAAACTTCTGATATGGGGCTTGAAAATAATGTTTTCCTGTTTCACGAGAGATTTCACTGTAAAATTTTCTAGTAAACCCGTTTTTGACGTTTTTTTTTAATAATGTTAGAGTAAAAGAGTGGCAAAAAAAAATTGGCCCATGGGGGGATCGAACCCACGACCTTCGCGTTATTAGCACGACGCTCTAACCAACTGAGCTAATGGGCCGATGGATACCATTTTGGGTTGCAATTATTTATCGCAACATTTACACTAAAAAATTTAAATGTTTAAATTAGGAAATATGCTGCATTTAGTGGACCACGAAGGAGTAGATAATGGATCATTCTTGTGTGTATATATATAATGCAGAAAGTATAGAAAGATTTTAGGTATACAAGTTGCTATTTAACCCTCTGGTGCATACGCCTGCCTTAAGGCGGGCACCTGTTTAATGCAGGGGTTGGGAATTCTCATTTGCCAGCCCTAAAAGTAGTGCCACAGCGCACATATTGGTCTAAGAAACATGTCAATCTGAGTTTTCAATTTGACAGAAATCTAGTTTAAACTGCATTTTTGAGCTTCGCACGCTGCGAGAATTATTATTAATATTATTATTTTCTCCAGATTGAAAACAGACATCGAATTCGGCATTTTCATCCCCAAAATAGAGTAGTCTAATTTTTCTAACTGAATTAAAAATCTATGCACTAGAGGGTTAAATGAAACAAGTGACTGACTTGATAAAAAATTAGACATTCGTGATATTATTCAGGGAGGAAAGTTTTTCCGTCAAAATTCACAAGTAATAAACCGAAATGCCATCTGCCGAGTCCGTTGATATGCTAAATAGCACGTTGAAAGAGATAGTTTTTAGATCGAAAAACTTGGACAAATTCAAGAGGCTGGCGCGCACCACGCACTTCGATTTCAGAGAAGTTGAAGGTTATACGTTTACAACATTATTTTCCGAGATTGCACGTCACGATTATTCTATTCTTCGACAGCCCTGGCAATAATTCACAGCAAGTGCGTACAATCGTTGGGCCCCATATCTAGATCAGTGTTTCGAGATATCTTTCAGTCAGGCTTCAACTTCACGGAGAATATTCGCCACTTATTGATCGACAGAGTGTTCTCCGTGTTTGACGTACGAAACGCTGTACAGGTAATGAAGTTAGAGGAATAAAATTAATAAAAATGCTGGGCAGGTGGTTCATTAAAGAAATTTATCTTAGGTGAGTCTTGGTCGATGGATCGAGTGCCTTTCTATCATCTGTCGTGGCGATTTGGACGAGAAGATACACTTTGCTTATCAAGTAACTTCTTTTTTAGACTTCCTGGGCTCTCGTGACATCAGTTTTTATCGGGGGTAAAATGAAACTGTTCAAATTTTCAATTAATTATGAAATAACTGTAATTTTATGACTAATTTTTTCTGTTCCGAGAGAACTGTTATAAAATGCAGTGTATTAATTGAAACTTGTATTCCATACAAGTTTGTGTAACTAAAAAAGTTTTATTTTTTTGAAAGCAGAAAAAAGTTCTAGTTAAAGGGGAATATTTATTCTGCTCCGAAAACGTTAAAGTTGTGACAAGTAGATTTCCTGCAAAGGTTGTGGGGTAGATAGATCTGAAGGTGAGACCTAAAACCGTTGAGTGAAAATAATTATATAGGAATCAGAATGTGTTTTCTGTTTTATATTTGTCTTGCTTCCAATTCCCTAAATAATACTAATTAAAAAAATATTCCCAACTTCTATATTTTACTCTTAAAAATCTGTGCAAAGGTATATGATTCCCCAGAACTGTTAAAACTGTACTCTTACAACAGCGATAAAGTGTTAATTCTTAATTACAAAGTTAACATAATACAGAAAAGAAATGATTTAAAAGTTAAAAGTTTGGTAAATAACTTTTATGTATAAAAGTTAGCAGTTTCATTCGATCCTTGGTTGCTATGCTTAAAATTGGTATTATTCTTTCTTTGAATGAAGGAAACGCACATAGCTTGAGTCTGAAAGCCTCTAACAGTTATATGTGTATATATCCTCTCCACCAATGTGCTTGAAATTTCGAATTTACAGGTGTACGATAACCTCAGGACACAGAGATTGAAAAAGGAGCACATATTTCCGATAATGCGCGGCTGTTTGATCAAGCTGCAGAATGATGAAAATCCAGACGAAGCTGTCAAGGTACAACAGAGTACCGCCTTGCTCATCATCCACTAAATACTGCAATTACTGTGGAGTAGTTAGACAATCCTATTTCTTCATCTTTTCACTTAAATTATCATTATCTACTGCCGATTATTCCACTGTTCACTTCAAACATAATTCTCGCTTTCATCAACACATAATCTAGGATTTATAAGTTCCGCATGGCGACGTTGAACTCGGATGCATCAAAGCTTATTGTCTTACAGGATTTGATAGACATGATGCTGAAAAAGCTAGACGTGGATCGCGACGGGTCGATCTCACAGGAGGACTTCAAGACATGCGTGAGAGATAGAAATCCGCTGCTGCTGGAGTGCATGGGGCCAGTGTTTCCTTCGAGGGAAGCGTGTCACGTCTTTCTGAGCACGTTCACGGATCGCCTTGGAAGATACTAACAATCCAGTGAGACTGGCAATCGAAAACTAATCAGGAGCGAAGCGTGCCGTTCCTCTCGCGTTTCTGTGTTAACAGCAGCAAGCGCATACGTGGCATGCCCGGCCAGGAAGAGCGCTCATTGAAAAGCCAAAAGCACGCTCTCGAAGCGCCAATAGTGGAGGAAAATGCGGCAAATCAGACAGAAGGGATCCCCCTAGACCAGTGAACGCTCCACTAGGCCTTCCAAGTTACCGATCAACCTGAGGCGCATTCTTTACGATTCATCGAACGGCGATGATTGACTCTCTCCTCCTCACAAACAATCGCTAATGGACCGCGATAATACCATCTCCTAATCGCATCGGGCGCAATCCGCGATGTAATCGTGAATGGGACCATCAACTGCTCAATTGAGCCTCGCCAAAGCGAACTGCGTTTCGTGTCTTCACTCTGAGGGAAGATTAGAAGAAGGCCTCGAACCGATTATACTACTCAGAGACTTTGTCAATTTGTAAGAAATAGTAATTCCCATTGTCGTGGGAGTGAAAGTGGATTTTCTATGGTTTTTCTTGCATAGTGAATTAACTCATTTCGTAAAACCGTTGCTTCCAAAGATATGATGTACCAAGTCCATACTTTTCTCTGTAAATATTCCCCAAACTCGACTTACCATAAGGTATACATATACTTTGGGCCCCAAAGTTTGCGGCAGTCCTCAAACATAGGTTCAGTTTCCTTTTGTGTACTGGTAAACTCGTGATCGAGTCTCGATCGACCACGTCACTTCTGCGCGTAGCGTACAATGAGGAGGAATAATACGATATCGCTGTATACCGAATTATCCGTCATCCCCGGTGCTTCATCCCCAAATTGCGTCCACATTTCGCAGCCTCCGCGCACAATGGGCCCCGCCAGACCTAACCCTGTTCCTCTGTGAATTAATAGAGACGGTTAGCTGGATGCGGGGAGCAAATATAGGTCTTCCCCGCGAGTGCAGTGTAAACAGAGAGCTGCGGAAAAGCCCCGCAATTCCGTTGGTGCGCGAGATGCCGGAGCTCTGTCGGGCGTCGGTGGATGTGTTACAGGAAAACATAATGAATGTTTGAGGATCGGTACGGTGGAGCGAATGGCCCGATCCGCGTCTCAAGCAGCTATAACAACAAATTAAACGAGAAAATCTCGAGGCTTTCGTCGAAACGTCCACCCTGCCTTAAAGGCTCGAGCCACAATGCGTGGGCGTACACGTATATCCACAGGCAGAGCACCGTGTAACACACCAGCGAGCTGCGAGCCCTTCTTTCTTCCCATCCCCCGAAAAGTGGGGGGGGGGGGGAGAAGGTGGAACGATATTCTGTAAAGAGTATAATAACGTGCGTATGAAAGGGCAGATCCTTTGTGGGTAGCCGACCGTGTCTTGAAAGGATCCACCAGGATCTGCTGTGTGGCGTGGCGTGGCGGGGGAGGAGGGATCGTCCAGATCGAGAGTTAGGGCACCAGCTGAGAAAACATGCCCGCGGCGTGTCGACAGCGAAATGTTCGTATTTGTGTCTTGGACCGTGGCGGTGATGCGGTACATGGGTCGGGGATGAAAAGATAGTAGTAGTCGTCCAGGATGTTCGTAAATTCGTAGATCGCGGCCACGTGCACCTTCTCTCCCCCATCGTAGGTCAGCGCGAAGACTTGGATGGACCCTTGGCTGCTGCTATCGAAAGTCGAAGAAGAATGGAAGATTTAGACGGTTTGATTCAGTTTAAATGTGTTTGTTAGGTTGACTAAGGTGACAAGCGTAGACATCGCAGAATGTAATATTGATGATTAACTTTGATTTAGAGAATGGAGGCTAGGGTGATGTCTTAGGACTCGGGTAGATGTGTTTCTCTGCAGTAATGGTGATTGGGAATATTTGGTGATTAATATTGGTGATTAACTTTGATTTAGAGAATGGAGGCTGGGGTGATGTATTTGGACTTAGGTAGATGTTTTTCTTAGCAGTAATGCTGACTGTCTGGGAATATTTGGTGCAGACTAAGTTTGAATGAAGAGGATGGAGTACAAGGTTTACCGTCGTAAATAGTGAAATGAATCAAGAGTAGGTATAATTCTGCCCGCTGCACGGCGAGCTCGGTGAAATCGCAGCTCGCAATATATCATAGCACGATCTTGAAGATAGAAGCTAATTTGGCCGACGTCGGAAGTGTTTCTGCTAGACTGGAATAAATTGTAATCAACGACGGATGCCCGGTCTAACCTAGATCGCTGTGGAATGTGCTTGCTACGAGTTTGCAAAAGATAATGGATATTTGAATGGAACTTTTACCATTAGGCTGTTGCATATGAAATTGGCGTTTCGCGTAGGGAAGATTGAATGAAAATACTTTTTAACTAATTTATTTTATTTTTTGGAATCTCTATAATATTTCTCGAGTCGTAAGCCAGCATTGGCAATTGGTATTATATTTCCACCATAAATAAAGGAACTTTTATACCATCCGCGATTGGCAATTTCATATGCATCAACCCAATATTTAAAAAATACAGATAAGGATCATCTACATATACCGTGAATATGATAGCCAACGGGGGCGGCATGAATTGTGTGGAATGTGTGGAGTATGCCACACTTGAGATTTTGCTGTGTACAGAATTCCACATTCAGGAATCTAGAAGGCATTTTATCATTCTTTATTTTTAATTTTTACACCCCCACCCTCCCCCTTCCAACTTCACACTCGGGAAAACTTTGCTTCACCGACCCTGATAGCTGAACTAAGATTCGTCTGTTAATGAACCCAGTGAAAGTACAGATCACTTTAACCAGGGCAGACTTAATTGTCCACTAAAAATCACTAATATCCCCCAATCATATTATTCGACAATCCTCGTCATTCCATCTTTAGATCCATCCAGACTTAAGGCATAAATTATTTGAGCCTTAAATTCTATCATTACAACAAAGGAATAATAGTTATCAAAAATCTAATTTTTCTTGATATTAATTTATTATTTAATAAGGGATAATGTCTTCATATTATTGTGATTTCTGAAGAGAAATTGAAATTAAGATAATTGAATTAAGAAGTGGGATATTATAAGGATTAAATCGATAAATTGAGGTTGGGACTAAATTTATACCAATTTCAATTCTGAGGGTAATGAACCTATGGAAATATGTTCAAAAGAATCATTCCATCTATATGCATTCTCTGTAGGTATCCTAAAACACAGAGGGACGAGCTACCATGGGACAAGAGTAATAATCGTGCCTGGCACTACTCCTGACCCATAATATGGCCCTGAACCTAATCTCTTTCTAATTATGATTAACATTGACTAATAGTTAAAAAAATCTTGCCCACCCCCTGTAAATACCCCCCTGAATTGGATTCAAATCTCCTGCAAATCGCACGTTACACTTGGTCCCCAGCCTTTCTGAGGTCGCGGGGTCACATATCTCGCGACCAAGGATCACGACATTTCATTTCGCTCCCTCCATCGCCTTTCATCCTTTCTAAGCTCCCCCGTATGCGCGTGCACATGTACGCGTGAATGCGATCTACGCATTGGATTTCACGTGGATCGCGCCCCTCCACGAATTACTCGGATTTATTGCCGGAGAAAAAGGCTCGTAGGGCATTCTGGTAATCCTTTGGCATGGACCAAGCTGCCGGCCCCTTTGATGCGTGGGCGTGGGCCGCGCAAATCGAATTGGTCGGCGTCTCATCACGTTCAGTCGAAATCACGGCCTTCCCGCGTAATTGAGTCTGATTATAATTTATGCCTTTGTGGCCCAACATCGTGATTTCGTTGTCTGGCGTACGTTTCCGACCAGCTGGTGATCGTCGTTGGAGAATTGCGTTGTTAGCCGCGTCGATGAGACCTGATCTTGTCTAGATAACTAGCCTATTCGAGGCTGTGACAGCTTGGATTAGTCTAGAGCTCTTCGTACTTGAATCTTTACCATTTGTGGAATATGGTACATTGAGGGAAAAGTATGGTGTAGTGGGTGGAAAAATTGTAATACCTACTGTAATTAGGTTGGTGCAAATGAAGGGTAAGGGGAATGTCACAAAACAGCTTTATCGAGACAATTAAGTTGTAATACTTTAGTCCACCAGTAAAGAAACAAGATTTGATGAATTTAGTGTTCTTATATGATTTTCTTCTTAAATAATTTCTTGTTTCACCTTGACGACAGTAGCTTATGTTTAGACTAAAAATGGGGCATTTTGGTGTGAAGAAAGAGCATACTTTGTTCCAGTGCAGAGTGAACATTTCCTGGTTTTAACAAGAATACCAAATCTTTAACATCATCTTACGGGAATATTTGAACTTTATAACGCTTTGTGATTCGAAAGTTTTGTAGTCCCAGTTATCATAAAAAATGCTATAAATCGTAAAATCATGAAAAATGGTTATTCGCAGCTTTTCCCCTTACTCTTTATACGAAATTTCCTTTTCGCATAGGGAAGTTTGAATGAAAATATCTTTTGCTTTTAAAGCATTTTATTTATCTTACTTCGTTGAGTCTCTGTAACATTTCCAGCGTTTAGCAATTGAGGGGCTCAGTGGAAAACACGCACGTGTCACAAATGCATAAATATTTGTTTCTTTGTACCATTAATTTGTTCTTGTAATGTAAGTATTGCAAATATATGCAAAATTATAAAACGGTGGCATGTGCCTGTTTTCCTCTGGGTTAATTGTCATTGCATCCCCACGATAAACAAAGAAACTTTTACGCTATTTCGAGATCAGCAATTTCATATACCCCAATAGTGATGTGTGAGGGGACGGACGTTCTTTCTTGAGGGTTCAATCAAAGTTATACAGGCCTGTAGACTTTGATATAGCCTGGACCCGAATAACCTAAGTAGTGTCTAAAATCCGTGCAGAATGTATCTCTAATCTCTGAACTCTCGATACTATAATCAGCTACCATTTTCTTCTCCTTTTGCCTTTATACAATTATATTCCTCCCACCTATCACACTGCACAAGCCAACTGTCATTGTATCAGATGTGAACGATGAGTATTTAAGCCACGAATCAGTTGCAGAGAAAGTATATGTCTGAATAAATCCCAATCAAACCAGGCAAAGAGCCTGCTTGACAAATGCCCGACGTGCGCGTGATTTGAAAGCAGCCATGTGTACGTCCCAGTGGCCAGACAAAGTTGTAAACAAGCAGGCTAGGTTTGAATGGCGATCTAACACCAGGCCAGCGCCGAAGAATGAAATTCGTTGGATCATTATCTCCCTATCACACAGTTTCACTGACAACCGCAAGTTCACGATCCATTCGTTACCAAGATAACAGTCCCCCGTTCGTACAAATCCTGCTTTGTCGTACCACTGTTCCTACACGCAACCGTTTTCACTTCTCCGTCGTACGAATTCCGATCGATGGAGCGATTGCAGGATTTAATCGCGGCCATCTACCCTCGATCATTCCCCGCCTGGCCCCGAAACACCTACACGGTATCAGCGCGGCGATCGGGCGGCCCGATAAATCAAGCATCCAGAAATTTATTATTCCGCGAATTCCTGCGCCGGCGTCCGGCCACCGTAGCACGGGCGAAAGGTCGCTCCGCTCTCCGGCCAATAAATTTAATTAACAGATAGGCGAAGGCGTCAGAAGCGGGGAGATCGTGGCCGGCGTTCGGAGCGACTCTCGCGGCGGAAAAATCGCGGGGACCGCTTTCTGGTCGCTGGGCCCGCGTTGCGCAACGGCTGCACGCGCCGGGACTGTTCAATGAAGCGTGCAGATGCGCGTACCGGGGACGCTCCGCGGGGTGGAGCGGTGTTCGTAGCAGTTAAGAGAGGAGGGACAAACAACTGCCGCGGGGTCACCCGTTCGAACACGACACCGTCTTGTCGAAACAGCGGTATCGGCTCTGACACGGCTGCCGGACAAATGGATCCAGGAAGATTCCGCTAACGAATCCACTGATTTATCGAGCTCTTGGCTAGCCCCGTTTTCTCGGTACCGCGTCAGTTTCCACGTACGGGCGTACCCGCCCGGAGAATTATTGCGTTTCGGTCCGTGGGGACGGAAATACGAGCGCGGTTTGTTCTGTAACAAGAATCAGTGTGCGGTAAATAATTACGCTGGCAGCTGGGGAACGCAGGGTATCGAGGATTTGACTGGAATTAATGGATGATCTGCTTGCAGTTAGAAGTTGGGTGAAACGAGAGACTAGCGCTATTAGACTCGGCGGACAGGTGTTCGTAGGGTGGATAGGCATCGCGAAGGGAGGGTAGATGATTAGGTTGGACTTTTTAAAGATTATCTCCATTAATTATTACTGTATATGGCTGAATTTTTTTTACAACTTACTATACAAGTAATCATTGATTTGGCTCAAACTATAGGCTCGAGATTATAATGTACATATAGTTTTCGTTCTGTTAACGGCATTCTAATAAAATGTAGACCAATAGAACTAGTAAGTAAAAGAGTCGGCAGACTGATCCTTCTTCTGCATTTCGTAGATATCCACTAAAACAGGGGTGCCTTACAAGTGAAAATTTATCTCCAGTTTCGTTCCAAACACTATCTGCGTCACACGCAATTCAGCAAAAAAGAGGATCAACAATTTCCATAGCCTCCAACTTCAAAAATACCCCAAAGAACGTTCACATACTCAATCACCATCAAAACAAACATTTCTGATTTATAATACAGATTTCCTAATATCCTGAACAATTTCGTTCCCCACACGAGACGTTCGTCTCAAACGATCTTTCAGGTACACTTTGCGGAAGATCGAACAGAACCTGCAGATAGTGCACCCGGAAACTTGCCTTGACTAACTGCTCCAGAAGTTTCACTTCAGTGGACCCGTGCTTCTCATTTTCTGCCAGCGGAGTTAATTAGCTCGGCGAAGGGGAGGAAGACACGTTGGGCAACGCCTGCTCCGCGCGCCACGCGACTAGACAGATTTCCAAGAGGAACAAGCGGAACGTCTGTCCCGTCCTGACGGGCAGCAGCGTTAAATCATCCGTCGGCTATCCAGCTGTTTGTTCTCCGCGAGCTGAATTCAATTCCCCTCTCGACACGCCGCAGTTCGAGGGATGACCGAAATTCGCGCTGCCTGCGAGCGTTGCGCGCGCTCCCGCGTGCTCTTAGGCCTGGTAGCGGTTCTCATGCAAATTACAGGGAATTCATCGCGCAACAGTTATACCCGCAACGAGAAAATGTATCATCGCCCTAATGACGGGAATAAATTCGCGCTGGCAAATAGGTCGCCTCGTAACCGCGCCCCCGCTTCCCCCATCGCTAATGATATCCCGCTTCGAGGTATAATTTAAACGTACCCAGCCCCAGAGTCGCTGGTTCCCTAGTAGCATTTCTGGCTGGCCCACAGTATCCCCAACTTGGGAATTAGTTGGCCAAGGAAATGCCAACAATAAATGCTACTAGGGTTACGACGTGGCAAAAACAATTTCAACCGAATTGACTGACTTTCGTATCGTGCATCGTTTTAACAGGAGCGGCAGGGAGGGGGGGGAGAAATTGTGCTCTTTCACTTGCAAGTTGACTGATCGATGCAATCATCTTCGTGAAATGAAACCGCGTCGAGTCGATGAGGAGTCGAAATGAAATGGCTTCTGATGGGATTGTTTTAAACTTTCCAATTTATCTGGGGCAGGCACATATAATAGTAACTTTCAGCGAATTGTGAGGGGATTGCCTCGAAACTTTGTTTTTGGGGGCTGATTTATCAGGCTGGTCTGGGAATCGAGGAAGAATGTGATGATGAAGGTGTCCCTTGCAAGCATAAGTCAGTGTTAATTCTTTGGAGCAATTAGTCTGAATCTGCGTAAATGTAAAACTTATTTTCATCGAGTAATGTGTTTTATTTCTGGGGAAGAAGAAATATGACCAGATGATTGAAAGAATATACCACTCCGAACTTCTTGTAATCACAAATTGGTTACATAGGGTACACTGCAACCCCAGCGTCATTTTGGAGTTACCATCTTCATATTTTTAAGTCTTTTAACTTTTGAGTGGTAATTGTACATTCGTAATACTTACACAATCATGCTTTAATAGTCTCTTTCTAGAAACTTAAACCTTGATATGTTGAAATTTGTATTTGTAAAAATAGTTGTGGATAAAAGCGATTTTTTCTTGTTAACACTTAGCGAAATTTTGAAATTTTATTATTAAGGTCTAAAAATTTACCTCCTGCCAAAAAAATTAGTTATTGCCAACAACATATGCTGGCTTACGATACACTCCGTGTGACCACAACGGGTTAAAAGCAGCGGCTTAAGGGTAAAAGCTGTATTTACACTTTTCGATATTAAAAACGATTATCCCTAAACTAAAAACATGTCCAGCTGATTAGAACGTTTGCAGAAACTCAAGCAACCCCCTACATCCACGACACACAGGATCTAACGCAGAGCATTACTCCAAATAGAGTCCCATTTTGTGTTCACCCTCAAAATTCAAACTTCCCACTGAATCGAAAACACATCCACTTTGGCGAGCCAAAAATTTCATCGAAAATCTCTGCTACATCGTCCCTCAACGTCATCGCCTAATCAATTATCTCCCAAGAACAATAAACGCAACAAAGTGAGCTGGCTGACAGACAGGCGTTCGATCAAGATAGCCGGACGTTTTCTACAAAGTATTTATCAAATCCAGCCGCCTGCACAAAGGAAGATTAATAACGGGCCGAATCAGAGTGGCGCGTAAAAAATGGAGGACCGATATCTGCTTATTGAACGCTCGCCCTTGAAAATCGATTGCCATCCGGAGATAGGGCGCCAATTAATGGACGAAACGAGGACGCGAAGTGTTTCGTATCGATACAGGGGCCCGCAGCTTCTCTCTAGAGCGAAACTTTCAGACAGCGGGCGCGAGATAATGGGTCCGCCGGGCCCGGGATCGGGGCCCCATCGCCATAAACTATCTCAAGGTGTCGAGTTTGTCACGGTCATGCGAGACCGAGTTTTCAAAACAGGATTAGGCGTCCGCCGGATCTCAGCGCCGTATCTTTTCGCCCTGCAAAACGTCCGTCGTCCATTTTTCAGCGACGTCCTTTCCTTTTTCCCCCCCTTACCTTTTTTTTCCTCCGCTCTCCGTTACGGCTTCCAGTCGTGGGTAACCGGAGGGGGATTATCCACATCCGGTCATTTCTAATTTTTTTTTTCTCTTACCGTCCCTCTTGCTGTCCAAGACGGGCCATTCATAGATATCGAGTGGTTTATTGATCCATTGCGCGACTGTTCATTCACGGAACAGATCCGCGCTGCCTTCAATGCCTTTTCGAATTGTTCCCTGGATATGGTGGGCGATCGCTCTTACGATCTGATTTGGAGAGGGGGAGGAATTCTACCTTCCTTTTTTTTTGCCGCTTCCCGTGAGATGCGCACTTCTGCGAGGAGATTTGGGCGAGGGAGACCGTTGTTGATGAGGAGACCTGTGCAGAATGTTGGGATCGGGGTGTGTGTTTCGTGTGGATCCTCGGACTGTCGGGATTCTGGTGGTTGGTTGGGAATTATAGATGGAGGATTCATGGGGAAATGGTGTGGGATAGTGTAGTATTGATAGTTGTATGGGAAATGTGCAATTATTCTATTTGCAAGGCAAAGAGTGAGTCGAAGACCTGTGATGATGAACTAATTCTGTTTACTTTTTATTCAACAGTTCTGTTCTTTAAATTGATCTTTGCTTTTGTGATCTCCGCTTTCGTGCGTGCATCTTATAAAATAATGAATATTATTATTTATATTATTATGATAAGGTGTAACGCCTAGCATAATCTTTATGTTTGTATATTATATGAGTACGTTTCAAGCTTACATAGGTTTACTTATAGTTCACTTATTGTTAGAGTTATTTGCAATCTACAGATTATTTCTTCGTAGTTAAACGCGATCTAAAATTCTCTTTCTTCTGTTATTCTTTTGGACAAAATGTTCCTAGCCTAAATAATGATATTAATTAGTACTGCAATTAATTTTGAATCTTTGTATTTATTCTATAGCCTATAACAGTCCCATTAAAACAAAGATTCTTCTGGTATATGGTTAATCGAAAAGGGATTTGATCATCCACTTCCCATTTTTTCCAAATATAACATTGTAGCATCCTCGTCAAATTATGCATGAAAATAGAATATAATTTATCCTCCAGCGGAATGTTACGATCTCCCACGACATCGTCGTCAACTCGTTTTTCCTCGTTTCGTTGAACGTAATCCGATGCTCGCAGGATGGCTCATTATCCTGTCAGGATACCCGCGGGGAAAATGACAGGTCTCAACAAAGTAGGTCGCCTAGCTGGCATGAAATTTAAAATACAGGAGGATTAGCATAATGACGGGGGGTGGATGAGAAACATTTTGACTCGTTGAAAGATACAACTGACTTTTCTCTTGAAAGTCTAACGTACGAAACCCAGCTGGCTCCGATAGACCGGCTAACGCTTGATTGAACGTTTCCAGATGCAACCTGGTGAAACTTTTCTTATGTCACCGTAGGCTTTCATCGTTGCTAGGAATATTTAATCCTTCAGAGTATTTAGTTCAGCGATCATGAAGAATACTTGCATAATAAAATTAGAAACTTGTTATCATATTAAGAGGGCAATAGTTCCAAAATTATTATGAAAAATGGTGGCAAAATTTCATACAGTATCGATTTATGTGAAAACATAGTTTAACACAGAAATTGACTAATTTTTTCTCTGGAGGAGCATATTCACTAAGTTTTTAGAGATACTACTGATTTGAAATTGGTGATGATAGGTAGTTGCAAAGACAGAAACAGAGTTTCACCCTTGTAAACCCAATATTTCGAGATTTATGCCATTTAGAATTTTGCTATAATGGCCACAATTTTCACATCGGCATCCTCCAAAATTCCTAAAATATAATTTCTACTTTTAACCTACGTAACTACTTAGTGACTGCTTTTACATTCTTTGTAGGTTTTAAAAGGTCACTTCCTTTCACAATATTTAGACGAACGCAACTTCGAAAAATAAATCCCACTAATATAGTTAATTTTACTGAAAAGTATGGTTATTTAGCTTTAATTTCCACTTTGGCTCATGTTCTTAAGTTATGACGAAAAACGTTACCCCCAAGCCTGATTTGGGGTGGTCCACTTTGGCACGGTTCGGTTACCCCGAGCCTGACTCGGGTTAATCCGCAGGCCGGTTAATAATTCATCTGCAAGAGAGTAACATAACAAGGATATGAAAGTTTTCAATGCTTCCAGGATACATTAAGACTACTCGCCGCGTAATTTTCTCCTGTAACATATTTCCATTCTTTTGCACCTTTCTGCAAGACCTCTTACTTAGAAGCTAGTTATTTTTCGCGTAGTAGGTAGTCGCGGTCACCAGTGACTCGCCTCCACAATATTCTCGCCAACGTTTGCGATAAAGTACAGTGGAAACCGAGTTTATCCATCACGCTGACGGGGGCCATTATTCACGCTAAATACCAGAAGTGCGCCTGTTCTTTCCTCTGTATGTCCGCTCAGTTTGGATCCGGGATGAAGCTGTAGGTACATTAATCGAGACTCAAACTGACCAACTCCATAGAATCACCAGCGGAGAAAATGGATAAGTTCAAGTTAAAGACTAATTATGTGCTTAAGTACTAAACTGAGAAATTGAGAAAGTGGAGTTGATCAGTTTGATTTCTAAGAGACTTATTTAAGTGCCATGATAATTAATGGTTAACGACGATGTACTTCTGTGTTCAAACTTTTGCTCATCCTTACTTATTTAGCCATAAACGAGGATAGGATTAATATTTAATGTAGAATGTAGATTATTTGCAAACTCCTTGGAGGCTTTAGAGTTTCATTAACATTTTCTTATCGTATGTAAAGGCCCGGCTCGACGTTATAGGTAAAATTAGGCAATTACCTAGAGCGTTTTGACAAGGGGAATAAAATGGTATTTTTCATTGGTGCCATTTGCTAAAATAAAGTTTTAATCGAACTATTACAAGTTGTACTGTAAATGTTTTGTGCTGCGAATAAAATGTCAGAGTACGGTCATCAAATAGCTCAAATAAATGTAGGTATTCTAAATAAAGGGGACAATTTGGCAAGTTCGCTTAGGACGCAAAAAGGCTTGAGTCGGGTCTGGATGTAACGTTATTAATTCAGAATAGAACACGTTCGAAACCAACCAACATCTACTATATAATATATAGCAACTAGAACTAAGACCAAATACATAGAGATTTCCAGTATTTCCTCAGCTCGTATAAGCTCGATTATTCGCACTTGCAGGTATGCACCCTTGGCTGTGAGTTATACCACACTTTGGAAACTTCGCTAGAATCTGAGTCAATTAAGGAAGACTGAGAACGATAATATCGCTCGTTGCTCCTACTATGGATTATCAAAATACACGTTCTTTACAAAAATGTCCCTTCCACTACGGTTCATTTATACAGCAGCGTGGCGAGCTGCATGAATTCTATTTCTTCGACCCCCTCGTTGTCGTTTTCTCACAAGAAAGTGGCCTCTAATTGGCCTGACCTCGCAGCTGACCAGTCCGCAGATGCGATCGTTTGAATTTGGATCGGACACCAGGCGACAGCCATCGTAGGAAAGTATAATTTTTCACTTTAACGACCGGTGGTCATCCTTTCTCGAGTGAATGCGCCACAGCAATCCTTTGAGTCCTTCTTTCCTGCAATGGTCACACCTCCTCTCGGTGCTCCTTCTTTGCTGGCGCACGTACGCGCCACTAATGATGCGACCGATTTGCATATCAATCGCGATTTACCATCCTCCTTGCGTTATGGCTCCATAATGGCTTTCGGTATCGCCTCGACGCCGTCCCTGTTTGATCCCACTTTCACCGTATTTGGCAGGGCGCAATAAGCAACGATAAATCGTGTCCTGTGTCTCTATTTTTGGGTAACCGTATCTCACCCTGACTTTCCACCGCGGAATAATTCCTTGTGACATCGAATTCCTTTGTTTTTCTGATAATTTCATATGCAAAAGTTAGTAGCAAGAGGTCTGCCTTGATTCTTTATTGAAGATTTTAATATAAAATAATATATACTTTTATCTTTTTATGAATCGCAAGAATTCTACAAGAAGAAGTGTATTATGTATAACAGAAGTGGATCCATTTCTGCAAAGTGATTACATGAGCGTATTCTTGTCTGAAATATGAGTTAGTTAAGAATTTCCACGTCGAGGAGAGAAACTCGTTCGAACTGGTGCTGTAAATAGTCGAATAGTTGAACTATTCGAGTAATTAGAATAATATAGAACTATTCGAATAATTTTGAACTCTTCGAATAATTCGAATACTTAGAATACCATAGGATAATTTAAAATACGAATAATTGGAACACTTAAGATAATTTCGAGTACGAATAATTCGTATATTCGATTACTTAGAATATTTGAATATTTATAAGAACTTTGTAAATTTACATACTGTTGTAAATTTTACGTAATGAAAAGTGGTTGTTTTGGGATTATTTCTTGACTTGTGGTTGTTAAAATAGAGGAACAGTATTGAATGGCCACGAGGCGACGGAAAAACCTTTAAAAGTTAGACGGCTAGTTGCTCTCTCCGCGGGGAGGCGTCAGGATGTCATTCGCCACGAATAACTACGCGACAGATGTCGAGTCGTTAGCGGACCATTATACGAGTGTCGTCACGCGTTCCAAAACTCCAATTTCCATGTATCCCTCAAGGAATCCACGAGCCTCCCGCGCCGACAATGGATGACGTCGTTTGCAAATATTCTTGTAAGGCCATTGTCGACGTCGCTGGCTCTAACGCGCAGGGGACAATCAAATCAAAGGAGGTCCATCCAGCGAAATCCGCGCGGAACGAACCAACGTTTTGAAAGCCCACTGCCTTCGGGGTTTAATATTCCAAACGTATTTTGGAAATATTTTCCACGCTGAGTCATCCACGAATAATATGGCATGATTCTCCAAACGCACAGCGGAGCAAATTGCGACCCTCTTCCACATTCAATTCCACTTCCATCTCGCATTTAAAAATTGAGGTCTGGGGTTAAAAGTTAAAAGTTAACGAAGGGTGATATGGGCACACTGAAGACTTCGGAATGTTCGTAATGGTCTGTTGAAATAGCGGATACATTCGTATATGGTGGTAAAAGATTGTCAATAAATTCAAGAATCCTTGTAGAAAACACAGTAAGTGCCAAAATGAAAAAAAATTATCGGAAAATGTTCTACGTGCCACTGGTAATACTGTAGTTTAGAATTTGATTTTTGGCACTTACAGTGTTTTCTACAAGGAGTCCAAAATTTCGAAGTGCCATAGTAAACGAGGATCCTATTTAACCTGCTATTTCTATAATATTATACAAGTTCGATTGTGTTTTGCAAAGAATTGCTCGAATTATAGTGAACCCCTAATATAATATAACTAAAAAACAAAATGTATTATTAATTATTACTATATAAACATTTGAATTTCCTGTATTCTAAACACTTTAGCTCTACTATGGCCCTCGGGTCTTTATTGACCCACTCGTGGAATCACTTCTTCAGAAACTCTTCGAATTCTGAAAAAGCCATCAAAAAGTTATTACTAATAGGTACCTATGTGTTCCGCGCTCCTTGATAGCACGAAGGCCGTAGCAGTGTTGAAGACCATCAGAATCTGGTACCAATACTTCATCCATTTACAATAGAAGCTTCCCCGAAGAAGAAAGCCCTATTAATTCTAATAACCCGGCCACGGCTCTAATTGAAACTGAATTATCGCAGATAAGGAACCAGTTTCGCGAACGTGACGCTGCGAGACGTCGCGCGAAACCCAGCAGAAAAGGAGTTGCAGCGCGAATCGGCGTTGATTTTGCATTAACTTCTGACCCAGCCGAGCCGCCGGTGCGGAAATGATCGATAATCATTACGGCCACGACCAGGGAGTGCGCGCGTTGCCGGATATCGAGTCTACGTGGGCAGATATCCATCGGTGGGTCGATACAACAGCCGTACTCGTAGAGATCTGCCTCGATATTCTCGGTGAATCTTCGGCAACTTTGCCGGCGACCGATCCACACCCGTTGCTGTGGGCGATTCGCATCGCGCGAATCACTTGATTACAACACACGATCAATTGCTCTATCGCACGGTCGTTATTTAATGCTCATTATTACCGCTGATCCGCCGCCGATCGTGGCTGGCCGTAACTTACGAGCGGATCGATATCCGGGCACCGATGGATCGCTGACAGGTGCTTGCTTAGAGGTAAATATTTATGGCCACGAACGGGGTAATGCGAGAGTTCATGGGATATTTGTGCCTGCTTGAAGCAGGTGAATCTTTCATAACTGTGATCAGGCCCCATCTCGTTTGCATACTCAGCTTCCAAGGATTTATGGATCTAAGGAGCACGGCTTTTAAGGGAACACTTCGCTCTCGTTGCATGATACATACATTGTAAACGTAGCGATTTCTAGAGGGTACTGTTCTTTAGGGATCTTGGTTCTCAATCTTGCGGAGGGATTCAGTTTTCTATGGTGATAGGTAGGGTAGACCTATCTTTACGGTGTCTTTATATTTAAGAAACCGTATAAAGATCTCACATAAATAAATGAGGAAAAAATTTTTTTCAATTAAGTTAAACTAATAATGTAGGTGTTACAAACGAGAAGGTTGCATTTTTAAATAATTGAAGCATGGTAAAATTTTTTTCAAAAATGCAGATGAATATTTCGATGGATTAACTAAAAAAAAGTAAGGGACACGTAGTTTACAAAAGTGAATCACTTGATAATTATCATGATTTGCACTTATGTAAAGTGTTAATTATATCAGAAAAGTTTCTAATTTTATGAAAAAATAGCCAAATGAGTATTTTTGAAACGTTTGCGAATTTTTTAAAGTGAAGCCACTAATAGGGGCAGAATATCAACGCTCGTACGTATTAAGGTGCCCACGAATGTGCCCCTCAGTGCCCGTTCACTCCTTCTGTAACTGCTAAACCTAAGCTTATTTTCGTTTCTCAGAACGTGCGAACAGAAATTTATATTTGCATATTTTTCTTTTATAATGAAACGATCATAAAAACACCTCTCGTAGAGAATAAAATGTTTTGGACAGTTCAAAGTTCAAAGACATAACCTAACCGGAGCAGCCCTATTAAAAAAGCCACCGTAATTGGGGACATCGTAATTGGTACAGAAACATGTAATTTTCGTTCGATTTAAAAGGTATGAAAAATTAACAATTTTACCCCGAAAAATACCTTAAAAGGGAGAAAGTTAAAAAAACTAATATCAATTTTCACCAAGCAAAATTAAGGTAAGAGGAGTCAGTAATTAATTCATTCCTTAGAAAGTTGGCGTCAAAGCGCCGTGATAGGGACACACCTACCCTAGGTTGTCTTTTAACTTTTAATATCCCGTGAAAGTGGATGGGGTAAACTATTAAAGCGACCGTGAGATATGGCTTCCCTTGCCCTCGCTTTCAAAAGGGATAGAATTTTATACGCGGTAAAGAGAAACTTTAAATGTCTTTTCCCAGAAAGAATGTAAAGTGATTTTTTCACAGTGCTTCCCAGTGCCTCGTCTTCGTCCCTCCTCCAGACAGGCATGATGAGGACAACTTTCACGTGTAGGGAATGGTTGTACCCATTCTCAAGAAATTTTAATAGATTTGCATCGTGTCTTAGCCCAAGGGGAAATTACCGGTTTCGGTAAAACGGTCTTCAGCTCGCCATCACTTGATACATCGTAAATAGGGGGCACGGTGACGCAGGTGTTTGCTCGGAGGGCGAGAATTCTCCACGCGTGGTCGTGTGACTTTATTAACTGCTCTTTCATTGAATTATTGAATATCGATTGAATTTAATTCCTGGTTACAAACCTTGCTCGTAAAGAACACCTGATTCTGCACATATTCGGGATACAGTGCCACGTCCCTCGAAGTCTTTTCCAACGTTGAAAAACGGAACTTCAAAACCCCAGGTTCCGTCTTTTCAACTGTATCCTCTAATTTAATCGTTACGCCTCGGTCAGCAATAGGAAACAGCGACAAATCAAAGCGACTGTGAGCATTGCACTTTCATCGCAATTAAAACGCTACCAAGCCTGACAGCGCAAAGAATGCATAAATAAGTAAGCTGAAAACAAACCCGTAGAAACAGCACGAAACGCGAAATCCCGTCACGATATTAATTAACTCGTCGAGCGTTTGCAACCTGAAAATTGCTTCCGCGGGCAGCTTTAATTAATCAGCTGTAAAAGGAACATACTTTCACTCGTGGACGTAAGAAACTTGCAAGATATCGAGGAAGTGGTACAGTAGTTGAGGATCTGCAGAAAGAGGGGTGCAGCTTCATCTTTACCAACTTGAAGTAAATTAGGAAGAACTGTTTATAAAATTACTGCTTTCAGTTGACATTAAACAGAGAACACTAATTGAAAAATATATATTTTCCCACTGTAAGTAGTAGTTATTAAGTTGATAAGTTTTCATTTCTGTATTTGGCGAATTTTACAAATCCGGAGCTACCTAAAACAAAAATATTGCACAAAACAGTAATGGGCGCAGGTGAAAATTTGCAATAAATATCCTAAAAACTGTCAAAAATGAAGTTGCATCCCTTTTGCTGCAAGATTCTAAATTCCATCCTTCGGACAATAGAAATCCACTAATTCTCTCTTCCACCACAAGTTCAAAGAAACATAAGTGCAGTTACCTAGAACGCAGAGGACCCGCGGATCTTGGTTTCGAGTCCCATCGTCCAAGGTTGTTTTTTTCGCCTACAATAATTATTATTCGTAATGACATTCTCGTTGGACTTAAGCGCGGCGAAGGTAGCAGGAGAAGGAGTCAGCACAGCGGCTACATCGCGCGATATCACATTGATCGCCGCAGGAACGTCCACGGTAATCCTCGTGGCGCCTTTCTGGACCCCTCGGTGGACTTTCTCGTATCCGCGCGAAAGTCCAGCACGCTGCGCCCATTCCCGTAATTTTTCGCCTACAACGTGGGCAGGATGCGGTTTCCCGTGGATTGCCAGTCGGCTGCAATTACGCGCAGCCTGGCCAGTAAGCCGAGGCGGGGCGACCCCTGACCCCTGGCCAATGTCTGCTGCCACGGAGGCTGCTGGTAATCACGTATCCTACCGTGCCCTTCGCGTGCATCGGCGGAAGGGAAGAAAGGGAGAGCCTGGGTCGCGCAGGGGCGAGGAAGAAGGGTGGAGACGAAAAGGGGGAGAGTGGCGTCGAGGGAACCGGCGGTTGGAGGGGGGGGGGGGGGGGGGCAGCACGATGAAATTGAAAGGAGCGAGGGAAGTGAAGAGATTACGAGAGTTGAAGGGAGAAGGAGGACGTTCGCGAGGAGATACGAAGAATTTTGGGGAGGTGCGAGGAAGAACAAATTTTGAGGGAAGCTGGAGGAGCTGTTGAAGCGAGATGGCAGGGAGGATGGAAGTTAAGAAGGTGCAAAGGGAGGAAGAGGATATCAAGTTGGGTTGGCAGGAGATGAGGTGGCGGATCGCATAGAGGGGAAGGGTAAGAGAGATAAGTGTAATGAAACTGTCGACAGTGAAAGAAAGGAGGTGCGGATGCGAGAGTCGAGGAAGGAAGGGAATGAAATTTTGAGGAAATTGGAGGTGCAGCTGAGGAGAAACAGGGGGATTCGTAGGTAGATTGGTGGGGGGAGGATGCGAGGTAAGGAGGAGGTCATGCACGTAGGAAGGGGATGAGGAGAACGTGCAATTTGCTCACAAGCTTGAAAATAATCGGGCTCTGGGATTGATACTGCATTCCTCCGTGCTTATAACATATAAATCATCAGCATGAGTGTCTTATAGGGGAAGGAAGTTTCACGAAGTCGATTGAATAACTTAATCTACGCGGCGCCACTGGGAATATTGCCTGAGAGTGTTCGTTGCATGTAAATTGATTTCCTTCGGTATTTATGTTTAATATGTCTGTCACATGCTACTATTCTTCGAGAGCAGTATCCTCAGAATGAATTTGGCTAGCTTCTTTCTAATTACAAGTGCCCCCTTCGAAACCACACCTTAAGAATAAAGTAACTTCATCAAAGGCACTTAATAAAAACACAAAAAGGATAAAAAAATAATAACACAAAATTACATACCATTTTATGGCATATTTATTGTAACTTTGCCTTTCAGAGATTATTCACGTCGCTCGCGAAGCTGCAGGCGATGAAAACCAGGGGCCCACCGGACTGACCATCGACATTTACGTCGTCGCCCAGTAGGGGAGAAAGAAAAAGTAATCGTATGCGGTTTCGCGCCTCCGCCACTCGCGATTCTCGCCTCTCCCATCGGGGTCGAGCGTAAATTTACGCTCGCGCGAGCTTAAGCGAGCGGTCTGCCGGAGTTAGGCGACTTCCTCATTGCCGTTTCGCGGTGTCACGCAATGGGAATTCGTTATTGGCAACCGCAATCTTAAAACCGCGGCGAGCGCTTATCGACGACGGCCATCATTTCCAAGGGGCATTCGACGTGGACGTTTCGCGTCAAATAAATCCGACCCTCAGCTGGCGCTGAGTCGCTGCGATCGGTAGACGTGCGCGCTAGGTCTCGGGGGATAATACTGCACTCTTTAGTTAAAATGTCCTATCCAGCATTTTGAAACAATCGAGAAAACTGAAGTTTTATCATTTACTTTGTACCGTCCTTATTTCCCTTCATTCAAATTAAAACATGTTATTATTTCGTAACAGCCTAATATAATTTTTTGTAACAGGTATACCGGTAGGTAATGCATTATTAACGTAACAATTAATTAATCGTTTTAGATAGGATATTTTAACCATTTGAAAAGAAGTTAGGCTAAATACATTAGACTGTTTATAAATGAGAAGCACGCAGAATTTTCTAACTTTACTCAAAAGGTGAAAGACGTGTGGAACTTCAAATATTTCAACAATTCTCAAAAAATGAAAGAATGCTAGATAGGACAGTTCAACTAAGGAGGACAGAATAAAAGTATATTGTATTGCGAAAAAATGATGGTGAAAAGCCGCCTCCGACGGGGACGACGCTGATTCTTCATGCTCGTTCGTCTTAAGGTTTAAGTATCCCTCGGTTATGTCAGCTTCCAAGAGGATGTCTGTGCCCTGCGATGCACAAAGCTTCTGTGGACACGTGACAAGAGGGCACGACATATTTTTGAGCGGCACCGATCCACCGTGCCCCCGAAATTATGAGCTTTTCGAGAGGTAGGACCGAACGGGTCCGCCTAAACGGGACAATAATGGTTATTTATGAAACAGTTGAATGGCGATTGGGACCCGGTGTCTTCCGGCGCGGAACATTGCTCAATATAGCGGAAAGGGAATATAGAAACCATCACGAGGCATTGATCTCGAAAGAAAACTCGCGGGGCAATGGAAATTGCAAACTTATGGCCGGCGTGTTTTGACACTGTTACCTGGACACAATCTTCGAACTCGAGGCGCAGCTGTTTCGCTGTAACATTCTGTCTTCTGACAAAATATATCGGCTAACCAGAACAGAGTATTATGTGTGGCAGTAGCTGGGACACGGTGTGGGGGTCTGTGCATTTATTGTGTTTCAGTAGCATATTTTAGAGTGCCATGAGAATTTGTAAGTGGGAATTGACTTGGCGAACTTCTCAACATTTGGCAGATGACGAACTGTCAGTGACGAACTGGTTTAAGGAAAGTTCAAAAGAGATATTTTTGTGTGGCAAAATAATATTTAACCCTTGAACGCACACACACTCCCCCAAAACAAGTTTTCGGGAAAGTTTTCCAAAATTATTTATTAATTCACATTGGGCGGATTAAAATTTACGCATCTGTATACGTACAGACGACTTCAACTGGACTATAAGTACCTACGTAAGAAATTATGAATTGTAATTCCTCCTCATGAAATAATGTTACTTTTAATACTGTAAACGTTATAAACATTCTTCTAACGATTTTGGTATATTATGGTATCAAATGATGAAGAGATGGCAGTGATTCTTAGTGACTACATAAAAATCAGCAGCATTTGCATTAATTTGACGCTGATGAACATCACTTTCGTAACTAACAGCCATACTGGATATTATTTATAATTTAATGACAGATAGCTGACACAGGGCTGGCTATCCGATAGAGTACTTTAATTTTAATGGAACGATGCCTCACGAACTTTATTAGCTACCTCGTAAGAGTGGAACGATCTGAATCTCCCTTTGAAGAATTTCGGGCGTAACGATGCGCCACTTCGTTAACGCGTTTCGATCAGAAATAAGACCGGAGGAGGGGTTATCAGCGTTCGAAAATTATTCACCGGTGGCAGACAATGAATTACAAGGTGCGGTAATACCGGTGAGATCGATCTCGCGCCCTTTCCGGCGAAACCGATCGTTACTGGATCGAACTGGAACACGATCGACTTTCGCGAATCCAACGACAGCGTGTACCGCAATTAAATCCCGCTCCATGATTATTATTATTATCGTAACATACCGATGAGACATTGTAAAATGTCACGATTTTAAGCCGTTGTCGGCGGCCGTACTTCTCTCGTTCGTACATCGTTAAAGATTTTTCAACGACCATTTTCAATCGGAGTGCAATAAAATTTATTACGTCGGATGGCACCGAGACCCGTTGATTCACGTTGAACTGGTTTGATTTATTTCGTTTAATACCCGTCGCCCGCCGGTATTCGGGTGTCTGCTTATCGGCACCGAGATCGCGTACAATTTACCAGCGGAATTATCGTCGAAATTACAGTCAGCGGTTAATTTATTAAACGTGCAAGTACATACGAAAGTATTTCAATCATACAGGGCATTATATTGTGAATTATTCGGGAAATTACAGACTGGACGAGCCTTTTAAATGCACCCTCGAAAGAGAACACCGTTCCCGTATGACGATAATGATGATGATGATGATGGTGATCATGATTACGACGATGAGCGTACTTAATTGTACATAGTGCATAATTATGGTTATAACGGAGGTCGTATCGTGACCGTCGATAGGCGTCGTTCAGACTTTCCATCCAGCATCAAATAGACGCCAATCTCGTGAATCATTCACCCAATCATTGCCGTAATTGTAATCAGCACGTGGTATTGCCTGGTTATGTCATTTCAGCTGAATCATCGAAATTGTGCAGCTTGCACCTTCGTTAGAGTTACAGCTTCTATATAGGAGGTAGGAGATGCATTCTGTGTTCGTCATGTTCAGTGGGTTATTTTTATGGTTAATTATTTATTGATGTTTCTGATATATTCACTTGGAAGAATCGGGGTTGATTCGAGAATGATAGGAAGTGATAGAAAGTGTAAATATATCTGAAATGGTAATCAAAAAGTGCAAAAGTGTCTTACGTGAAAAAGCTTAGGTGTGGTATTGGTAGAGAATGTGTAAGCAATATTTTTTAAGAAATTTCTGTGATTTTGTACACATTAAGTGAATAATTGAGTTAAGATCGCAGATTCGATTGATTGTCTTAATTTGCTTACCATGGAAGATGCTGAAAAAGAGAGACATATTGAGGAAAGAAGTGAAGAAATAACAGTGATAGTCTCTATAACAATCGAATTTCATGTGTACCTACATATGTACAAATCTTCACAAACACAAGAATCCGAGCGCCTTAATTCAGAACGTATAAAAACTTAAATATAATGCCCAGATCAGACCAGAGTTGGGCATTAACTAAATAAAGAATTATTTAAATAACGGATCAAATAAAATTTGCTGTAACTGTAATTATTTAACGAATAAAGTTAATTTTTTACTTGACAAGAATTTATTCGACGAGTAAAGTTAATTTTTTTTATTCTTTCAGCGTCGAATTAATTTTTCATCTTTAACTTTAAATTTAACCGTAACTTTAACTTTATTCGACGTCAAATAATTTTCTACCGCGCGTTCGACCTAACCCATACCTAACCCGTGTCAACTTTATTCGACACATGACGAATAACTTTTTAACTTTAATTCATTATTCGAAATTTCATTTAAATATACATTTCGCCCCTCTCTGGATCAAACCCAAAATCAATGTATCCTCCGTAAAATATCAGCTTGCCTATCGCAAGAATTTAATTCCTACAATATGTCACTATCTCATCAGCTATCAATTAAAAAATCCTCCACACTTTCACGAGACATTAAAATCAAAAAATGGAACAGCGTCTTACCGATTTCCAATCTAAGGCTAATTTTCCCTGTCTCGGGTTACTCGCAGGCTACCACCGCGACGTACGCGTACGAACCAAGCATTACAGTTGTTCGTGTCTGATTTTCCTCGCGGTATCTTCAAGTTGCGCTTGCCTGGGAGGCGAGGTCAGCCGTGCAATAATGCCTGGCGGCGCAACAACAGCCGTATCATCTCGCGCTCCCATTACACCATTATAAATCACGGCTCCTCTCATTTTCGTGATTCGAGGCTGGGCCTGGTTCGACGTACTTCACGTGTAGGGTCAGCGGGTCAGCCTGGCCAGGTGAAGCGTTCGGTAATACGAAGTACAACCGGCCGAACCGTCGTCGATCGATTCGTTCCAGGCGCTGGCGCGCATCGGAATCGCGAGGTAGCCGCGATGCGCGTATTGTAAATCGTGGTCGCCGAAGACAGATCGGAGATGTGAGCAATCACGAATACGCAGCACGCGAAGCTCTGTCGAAGTGGGTCGGCTGGATTTACCGTCGATTCGTACAGACCGCAGAAATCGCATTCCCATTTGTACTGCGAGTAATGAAGATTGTGGGTATGGAGGTTAATAGACGTAAATGTTTGATGAGAGTGGATATTGCATACTGATCGTTGGGAATACTTTAACTCGTTGCGGGTTGGGGTTTAGGGTGCACGCGAAGTTCGCTGTTTGTCCCGAATCGGGTGGTTTAATTTAAGTCCATGTGCAATGGTGGTCAGAAGCGTAGAAGCATTTGTTTGACTGGTTTCTTTGGGGATTTTGGGTGAAATGTTGCGGGATTGAATGTGTGAAAGTTAGCTGGTGGGTGATTATGGTAGCTATGTGAAACGGGATTTTAGAGTATGAAGATGATTGTTTAATATTGGTTAGTGTTATCCACTTCTGTGTTTTATGCTAAATGGGTCGAATGGGAAAGAGTTTAGGACACTAGAGAACTTACTTACGACTCTGCAAACTGTTCAGTACTTACCCCTTTAACAACAGTATGAGTTTGCAAATGATTTGGACGAAAATTGAGGAAACTAATATTTTCCATGGATCATTAATTATTTAAAAAGTTACAAAAATTACTTATGTATATATTATGAGATTATTATAAACTGTGTTCCAATAAGAGCGCAAGATTTAAATTGCGCGCCATTATTATTAATTATTCTATTAAGTGGGCGACACTAAAGATTCGCCAGCAGAGTCGTGGGGGACATTTGTCAAATATTGTGTTCTACAACTAATAGTAGTATATGTACCTACTTAAAAGTGAAATAAAAATATCAGTACTTTTCATTCTGCGTATATGTAACATAAACCTGAAATTATTCCTGTGAATTTCATTAAACAAAATCACGTGTTGCGAGAGTGTGAAGTGTATCCATCCTACAATAAATGTCGTCGACTTCAAATTACTTAAATCTACTGCAAGTACACTTAGGTACTACGATCAAGGAAGTATTAGCAGTGTGTTAAGGTTCAAAGTACCTTGAACCTTCAGCGCCATACACGGATCTCATGGTCCTCTTCCCAAGTAAATACCTCCACGCGAATACTCTCGCGTCCACCTGGTTGCCGATTCAAAGGGTGATCGCTTCTCACAAGGAAACGTTCGCAACCCGAAACTTTGTGTGAATGTATTAACATATCGAAGGAGCAATTTCTATTACTTGTAGAAATTCACTCTGAAAGTGTGAAAATTAACCCTTAAAGTTATCGCATTTTGTTCCTTTTTTTTAATATCACTTTGTAACGGAGCGAGATAGAAGAAAACTTCAAATATAAGAATTTTTCAGTTTTGTATGCGCTATCATACTACCAAAAGAAAAATACAGTTATACTAAAAAACAACGCGATAATTTGGCTGATTTCACCTTTCGCATACTCCAATGTGCTGTGCAATCTACATTCACACGAAATTTCATTGAAACCAGAAATTTCAGTTTCGCAACATTTTTGTTCCAGTTAATAAAACATCCCTCCGAGCCCATGGAAACAGGCCATAGGGCCACGTGCCCTATCGAACACGGTCTTAATAGAAAATCGAATGCCAGGAATTCCTGATTGAACGACGGCCACGTGTTGGTGGCTTCCCTGCAAGCCCACGTGTCCACGCAGCCGATAAGGTCCAGCTGACTGTAAGTCTTTAATCGATGCTATCCACTTAAAACTGAATTTACGAGACATGTTCTTGATAAGTCCTCGCGCGCGCACGGTCACAAGTCTGTGAAGCAACGATTCGACGGAGGTTGTATCGGATTTTTACAACTGACGCGTACGTGCTCCAAGTTACAAACGCTGGTACAGCTCGAGTGGCGTGTAACTCGGGAAAAGGACGCGTTTTGGCCTCGGCCAGTCAACTGGAGAATATGAATCCGGAATCAATTTCAAAATTAAATATTAACATATAAATTCTAGAACCTGCTTTGTGTGACGCACAGTAGAACAAGCTGTACTTTTTTTATGTAAAAATCGTAGAACTATTAATAGAATTAAGATAGAGGGATGAATCTTTTTCGAGGTTAAAGCTAAGATGCTGCAGAATAAGGGAAAAATATTAAAAAAGTAAGAGAAACCAGTTTTAACTTTGAAAATCGGTCAAAAGAATTCTGAAGGATAAAACAAATTCTGCGACCAGATTTAAATTCAGATCAATCTATAGAAAATTGTGTATAACAAGTCAAGAAAAACTCCAACAACATTACACCGGAAACACCGAAATTTTCTTCGAAAATATCAACTTTGACATAGATTTTTAAGGTCAAATTTTGTTTGCCATATTTTCTCAATATATTTCCCTTATTCTGCAACATCTTAGCTCTATCCTCCAAAAAGATTCATCCCTCCATCTGATTTCTATCAAAAGTTCTACGAGTTTGACACAGAAAAGTTGCAGTTTGTCCCACTGCGCGACGGTGCGGGACCATTTGACTGTTTAAAAAGAGGCGTCGTCAATAGTGGCGACGCGGTGTTCTCGCATCTCCGTCACGCGCAGCCAACTAAAAATTAGCGACCATCAAGTTTTAATTAAGATTTCCTAATCCAACACGCCGCCCCTCCCGTTAATTACAATGAAACGTTTAATAATCACTTCGCGCCGGGATTTACACTTCGAGCCAGGCCCAGGCTCCGTAAAATTTCAATCACCATAAACTGCAGTGTTTGCCAGCAGCCGGGGAATCCGTCTCTTTCCGTGATTTTTACGAGGCCCCAGGGTAATTCACATGCAACCCACTCGGCTAATCGAACCTGTAATCTTACAAAATCGACTATTTCTCAGTTCTGCTCCACCTGTGGCCTTCCCCCTAATTTCCTTTCAAAGAGTAGCTCCGAAGGGGAAGCGGTGACGAAGAGAAGGAAGAAATGAGGTTTCATGGGAGATTGTAAAATGTTCAGAGTAGGTAGATTCCTAGATTGAAGCTACAACTGAATGATTTATAGACTTTCCTCTGAATTCTCGTATTCCTTTACCTTCTTCTTCCACCTTCTTCAAATCCCTTCACAATTCAATTCAATCACACTCAATTCCACACATATATTCATTAAGGGGGTATTCTACTATGACGCGATTTGTTCAACTTCCTTCAGGAATTTTTTTTATGCACTTAATGAACGATTTTTATGCTCAACTTTTTACTGTATTTTTTATTACATCTTAAACTATGAATGAAATTTTTTTTGGTTGAAAATATGAAATAAAAATGGCGCCACAGCTCATGAAAGCGGACCATCTCGAAAAGATTGCTCAATTCGTTGACATTATTCAGGACAGTTCTGTTCATCCGAACTAAAAAACCAAAATAGATTCTTAAATTATTCGGGCATGACTATTGTTGGTAGCAGAATTGGATTAAAATTTCAAAAACTCTTAAAATGTCTGCAATTTGAATAATAAGTGTCGACTTTCGCAATTTTTTTCGTCTTTTTCAGGTTATAAAATTAAAAAAAAAAATTAAAAGGGAACAATATTTTGGCATAATTCTGCTAGGGACGATAGCGAAACAGCTGCTGAAGATGTGTGCACAAGATGGGCCTAATCGGCAAAGTAGAATTTGAGATATCGTGGCAAACATTTTTAAAACCCCGTTTTGAGAAAAACGCGTTTACCGTTTTGCAAACAGTTCTGGCGAAGAAATTTCTACTTACACTTAATCTGCCACCCCTGGTCCGTAATAAAAATCTTTCATAAAGTCCATAAGAAAATTCCTGAGAAAAGTTAAAAAAAATCGCATGTCCCAGCAGAATAATTATCCCCCACTGAACTAACCTGAGATCCAGCTACAAACTCATCCAAAAATCACATCGAGCCCTTTATTAATCTCAATCTAAACAAATCTAATTTCATTACAGGTACCTGTCCCCACGTCCGTTCCATCTGACTCGTGAAACGTGCACTCGCGGGACGCAACTCTTGGACGGTTGGTTTTAATACGCGTCACCGACCTTCCGCGCGCGTTTTACGATGATCGGCGATGAAACGCCCTTTGCATGCCCTCCCGAAAGATTCCAGGAATTGCATAAGCGTTGCGTTGAAGCGCGTGGGCAGAGTGAATCGCGTTGCATCGGTGCGCGAATGCACGTGGCAGGCCGGGCGGAGGTCAGGCAGGTGCGTGCAGCGGGGTCACGCAAGGAACATTCACTGTCACGTCGCGAATATCATGCCCCGCGTGCCGACTCGCGCGCACTTTCACGCAGAACGCGTGTACCCCGTGCATTCACTCGGCGCGCATTCAACGGCGAATGTATGGAAATGCCGGGAAAGTAGACGGGAAGGGGTTGATTTATTTGGTCATCGTGGAGATTTAATTACCTGGGAGGAGAGTAACTTTACTTGGTGCTTGTGGAATTTTAATTATGTGTTGTAATGAAGAGGGCATAGATGTGCTTTGCTTTCGAATCTCTGTTTCTCTTGGCAGCGATACATTGAGGTGTTGAAGCTTTGTGAAGATTGCGGTAAGAGTTGAAGTATTGGGAATGTTCTGCTGTTTTTTAGGAACATTATGTGCAGAGTGTGATTATAATAAGAAATGCATGGGAATTGTTTCTGGGCGATGTGTGTTGATGTTGGATTAAGTACGGTTTAAAGGGAGGTTCCGGTTTAAAAATTGTTTTGTTGTTTATTTTATTTTTCCAATATTCAACCTTTTAAGAATATGTTTTTAAAAGGATTTTGTGAAATTCGAAAAATTCCTGAAGTTATAGCCATTTGAGTAGCGGCGACCGCGTGGGTAAAATCCGGCCACTCGGCGCTCGCCCTAAAACTATAAACGCGTTTTTCTCGAAACAGTGTTCTTAAAATCGCTGGAACCAATATCTCAAAAAGTTATTATCCGATTCGACTGAAACTTTTTTTATTTTGAAGAATATACTTCTGTGTATTGGAGAAACCATTGCCATTTTTAGAGGCGTTGACAGGACGAAAAATATAGGGAAAAAGTGATTTCAAACTTCAAGTGTGGTTATTTTCTCAAAAATGTCATTTTTTGTAATTTTTAATGATATGGCCACTAGGGAGTGTTATGCATTTTAGTTCCACCGTTTTGGATGAATTTTTTGACACCTCGAATTTAATGACTCCCCAGTGCTGTTTACAATGATTAATTTCAACAAAATAAAATATATTTCTATTTTTTAAGACACCCTTAATACAATGCAAAAAGTCCCGTTTAATTATATCCAGTAATTTTCCTTTAATTAATTCCTAAAGATCGCCTATTTTTAAGAGCTTTAGACCGGAGGATTCCCTTAAGTAAGAACAAAGTAGTTTGTGTGTACGTATTGGAAAAATATATTTGGACTAATTATATTTTAAATATTCATTTCCTCTAGGGAGCCACATGTAGGTCGATACACAGATCACTGCGTAGCTAGAATTCTTTTTGTTAAGGAGGAATTCTTGTGTAACAGCCCCAAAAAGTAACTGACATTTATAATTTTTTTGAGAAAACTATTGTCAATATTGGATTAAACTCTTTTTGGGATATAAGTAGGCATCTTTAAACTTGCAGAAAGTTTTTAAGCGGTAACCGATCGCGAACAGCCATGGCTTGAACGCTATAGTGTAACCGTCACAAATCTCTAACTGTTCCTTTATATTTAAACTACTTTCATATATAATAATATTAAATACGATTTAATAGACTAGAACAGTGTTATTCATTGAAAAAGACTACGATAGTAATTGACTGGAGAAGACGTTTCCAAGAGTACGCAGAATAGTTGAAGATGTATCTGAATTATAATATTCGGTACAAGAAATCTTATTTCAAAGAGTATTTTAGTGACTAAATAAGTCACCAATACCACGTGGTAATTAGGATTGAACTGCATTCGATATAATTCAGATACACCTCTGTAAACTCTGTACATGAGGGGAGTGTAGGTTTGTTGAAAATGCAAGGCTGATCGTCGGGAGGACTGCATTCAGGCGCATCGCTGCGGTAGGGACGAGCGACTGGGCTCTCCCAAACGGCAACTCAAAGTAGAAATTCTCATAATCCCGGGGATATTTACTCTACGTTCCCTATAAATTGCATTCAGAGAATGCTAATGAGCCTCCTGTATTAGCAGAGGTGTATTTTTGTCGTCATTTAACGACAACTTATGTCTCTTTAACGAAGGTCGCGTGTCTTCCTCGAATAGAACGCACGATTCCATTGGATGACGGCTAATCAATTGGCAATTAAGTGCCACGAGGAAGCTCGGGGGAGCAGTTAACCCCAGTCGACAGCTTACTTACTCCACGGCCTACACTCTGCACGAACCTTAATACCAGGCTGCTAGTCATGCAGCTTCGTGATCTATAAGTCTCGCTTCCTCGTTCCCACACCGTTCAACGTAATGGCCAGTACTTCGATTAATCAATCGACGTGTACAGGAACGCGATGTCGATTCGTTCTTGTTCCGAGCAACGCTATCGGATTCGATCCTCTCCCCGTTTCCGCTCACTCTGGAATCTAATCCTGTCGAACGCGGTGCGCTGCAACCTTCCTGCATTTCCCATTCATGTGCAAAAATTCCAGCGAAGTATTCATTAACTGCAGAGAGAAACCATTTGGTATCGTGTTTGCCTTCGAATGATATCATTTCGAGATCGTGGGAGGCACATATATCGTTCTGTATCTGGGAGTTTATGTGACTGGGAACATTTCAGGGTCAGTTTGTAGCAAAATCCTTTAACTATGTGCGATATTTTATATATACGATATAAGTACAATTTTTGGACTCTTTTTGGAGTAAAAATATTCTACTAACATGTCATTTGGCTTTTAACCATCTGGGACACGAGCCATGAGTACTCCCTACGGGTTAATAGACGTGATGGGTATTATTAGCTGTCTGTTAAAAACGTGATTGGAATTTATGAAAAACAACCGTATTTATAGAATTTTTTTTAATTAATATTCAAAGAGGTTGGTCCTCTTTATTTATTTTGTAAATTTATGTATGCTGTAGTGCTGCAACACTATGCGATATGTTCCTCTGAAAACAGATCATGGGAGCGTTTTATTCTCGAAATCCGACGAACGTTTTAATTACAGCCACGCGATCAGACACAAGAGTGGTGAATTTTAATGAGGCAGGCCCAGTTTGATATTCAAGAGCATAAACGAATATATCCGAAGACAAGACAATCGCAGAGGCGCACGCGAAGCAAGGTTTAATAACAGAAGTGGAGCTTGCCGAAGTTCCATGCTCGCTCTCTTAATCATTAGTTTCCCGTTGCAAAAGGAAAGGATTCTTTCCGAAAGAGCGTACAGCGGATCACCGGTTGCCCTTATAGCCGCGAGTGACGAATTAAATTAATATTAATCTGGAGCACAGAGCCATAAAAAATTCCGGCTTGCGGGCGCCATCTGCATAATTTCAGATTTCACAGATGCCCCCTTTTTTATTTCGGCAAATCCAGCGTCTTGCGTTTTGCGACGCAGGTACGAACAAAGGACCACAGTCGAAGAAAACATTCTCCTGAGGCTATTTGCCAATTACACGGTCGATATGCGAATATCTCGTGCAATTTGATTTGAATAAACCATTGCGCGTCACTTCGCACGTGCACAGTACAGATGTGATCAAGCGAAAACAATATAATTATCTATATATACAGGATGACGTGCAGGAAGTATTAATTAATATAGAGACCTCGTTTAATTAATGTTTTCATAATGTTGTAATTAGTTATGGAAGCAATCTTTCCTAAGCAAAACTATTAAGTTCAAGCAATATTACAGTTGGAGTTGCCCTTTAAAAGGATCACTGCAGGAATATCAGATGTCTCCACCCGACAGAAATACAGTGGTGGTCAAAAAATGTTTTCATGCTTGAATCACTAAATTAATACTAAGCTTTACACATCATGTTGATATGACTGTCTATTCTGACAACCCCAATTAATGGGTTAAAAATTTTAACATATAGTTCCCTTCAGTGTAGTTATCTTATCCCTGTTACCACTTACAATTTAAACTTTCTTTTGACCACTACCTTAACACTGATTTAAAGAAAATACAGCAGAGCAAAGACACGTGAATATATAAGAAACGTGTCTTACATAAAAAGGCTCTTAACCCGTTAGCTGAGTCATTCCTCTACCAAGTATATTTAAAAGTCCACATTCAAATATAATTACAAGCAAATTAACTTACTTTGTCCACACTAAATGCGACATTAATTGCGAATTAATTTGTCTAACCAACTCGGAAGAATTTTCCACTGGGGGAGAAGGGGCTGCTATGGCACCACTACTTAAGATATCAAATTTCTTTTTGAAGACCATACAGCTTAATTTATACACAACAAGGTGTACATCTTAATATTTAAAAATAACGTATCTTTATATGAAAAAAAAAATCATAAAAATGGCCCCATTTTTCGATCTGTAAATGGTATGTAACCTCTTAACTCGTCTTCACATTTAAAATGTCCAATACAAACCACAAAACCCTTCGCTGCCTTTCTAAAAGCAACTGACAAACCTGAAAAGTACCCCAACATTTCCACCTTTTGAATCAACATTCTTCTCTTAATATCAGCCATTAACAAGACACTTCCCTGAAAGCGACAGTACTTCCGTTGCCCCATGAGCCCGCCGAGGAAAGCACGCCGCGCATTTGATCCATTTTAACCGGGCGGCGACGACGACAACCCGTTGTCCCCGCGGGATGATTTGTAAGCCTGTAGCAGCAGTGATTCCTCGTTTTCTAATGCCGCGGCCGGGAACCGGGCGATAAATTAACGGCGATACAGGCCGCGATAAAGCCCCGGGAGAACTCGATCGCGGCGGCGCGCGAGAATGAATTGCGGGCGCGTGTTCTTGGTGGAAAACGAAGAAGGATGGGGCGCAGGTGTAAATGCCAATAGGCGTAGGAAACTGGAGAACGCGAATTCGTCTGTAAATCTGCGCGCCGCGGGGTGTCGGGCGCGACGGAACACGAGCGTCCCATATCGATCTGCAATTATAATTTCGACAGGAGACAGAGCGCCGCGCGCGGTTGACACTGAGTGAACACGATCCTGAGGATCGGCGAACACGCTGCCTCGTTATTTAGCGTAGGCTGGATTTATCGCGGCGGCCAGCTGTGGAAATTAACTCATTCAGCTGCAGCGTTGTGAAAGACTGGTGCTTTCATCTTACATCTTGATCTATGAGGATTCCTTGCCTCGCTTCATATACTTGTCCTGCCGAGTGTTTAATCGTTCCTGGGAAGTTAGGTAATTGGAACGAGCTGCGTAGGTTTCGCAGATACTCTGCTTTGTGAGAATCTTCGTGGTGAGTTTAACACTAGGAGCTGGTGAAAGGAAGAGACGTGATCCTTTGAGTGGATAATGTAATCTTGATTATTTTCTGCATTGATAACGAGAAGGTGCTGAACATGGTGTATTCTATTAAAAATTGGGATAACTTTAAGAGATGATTTTACACCTTCAATGTGATTTTCCGCAGGATAAAGAATTGCTCATTGCATATTCCAAGAGGGTCTACATTCACACGAAGTTTCAGTAAAATTAAACTCAGAATTTTCGGGTGGGGAACGTTTCTTTGTCAATTGCAGATTCTTCTGTGTATGTTTTAACTTTACGTCGATTGTTTTGTGTTTTGTATCAGCAGGAAGTCTGAAGTCGGAAATCCACCTGAAAGCTAAGCTACGCTAAATATTTGATATGTTTCATAGAACAGCCAGACGTAGCATAGCATAGTTTAGCTTAGCTTGCAGGTGGATCCCCAGCTTTAACCTCGCCCATTCACCACTTAATTCATTTTTTATATTGCGAGGTAATAATCCTTATCCCTTATTCTATTAAGCCTCTGAATTGGTGAACATTCAATTTAGGAGCTTCTTCTTCACCGTCCATTGGACCCAGAATTTTCACTCGGGAGGCCCAGATATGGTCATTGATCAGCCTCGTTCGTCGTCGTCGATGCATGACCGTGCCAGGACCACCAACGTTTCCTTCTTTTTCTCGGTGAAATCGATTCGAAGCGTCCGCCGGCGATTTTCACGGACCTCGTGCTGACACCGTGGGAGAAATAATCCGTGTGTTGTCACGGGTTCGTTGCCTTCGTTACCGTGATTCCGTTCCTCTGGAATCGGTAAACCGAGGCTGATCGTCACGGTGCGCACTTGTGCCGTGACAATCGCGATTCCTCGAGGTGGTCCAGGCTCGTTGCGAGATTTCCGGTCGATCCGTTTCGTGGCATCCTTAATTGGAACGCTTAAACGGCGACCTGGTTCCTGGGAACTTATAACACGAGATCGTAATATAAATCAAGGATTCAAAGGATTTTAAGCGATTCTATTAAGGGGGGGAATCCTATTCTTTGGA
Organism: Andrena marginata; assembly: GCA_963932335.1. Lineage (NCBI taxonomy): Eukaryota > Metazoa > Arthropoda > Insecta > Hymenoptera > Andrenidae > Andrena > Andrena marginata. Next base: position 28,138,050 of record OZ010659.1, on the reverse strand, counting down.
CTAAAAACAAGCAAAATTTGCAATTTTTTTTTAAGAAACCAGCGATTCGATTGATTTGAAATTTGGACCACGCTTTGATGCATCTTTGAGGAAGCTACAGGTTTTTTTGTATTAATTTTTAACCATAAATATAGTAGTTATGCAGGATCGACTATCACGCCGCGCAAAATTCACCGGCCATTGGTGTGTATGATATTTATCTACCAGTTAATCTGAACCAGAAAAATGAAACGGCATTTTATTTTATATATATGTAGCTTGAAATTCATGAACCAGCAAAACACAAAAAAAATTATTGAGCAGTCTGAAGAGTTTTCAAACTGAAAGGTCTGAACTTTTAATTTTTGCAATCCAATTTTGTGCCGTATTATTAAAAATGAATAAAAAAACTGCAACTTCTTCAAAGATGCATAAAAACATGGTCAAAATTTCAGGTCAATCAAAATGCTAGTTTCTTAAAAAAAATCCTAAATTTTGCTATGTTGTTAGCCCATAAAATAGGATTCCCCCTTAAGGGATCTCGATGATATCGTGCTTGGCAGAATTTGTTGGAGCCTGAGCAAAGGTTGATATCAACGGTGCCTTGTGTTTAGTGGGCAGAAGATGTCCCAAACTCTGTTTTATTATTAGTAATATTACTATCATCATTAAACAGCTAGTCAGCCTGTGGTTACAACGAAGGAAAAGCGAAGTTATAAGATATAATAGAGTTATAAGATACGGATAATGCCACGCAACACATCAATAAATAATTTCTCTTTTGAAGGAGATAGTTCCAGAGTTGTGCGAGAAAAAGTCTATTTTGTGACCGACACTATTGTTTACGAAGACGTTCTGAGAGAAAAAAGTGGAAATTGCTTAAATATTCTAGGTGAACCATTAAGCTTGAAAAATTCTAATACATCAGAAGATTCAATGAAATTATTCAAGTTTCGGTATAAAAGTAGTAATTCTTGAAAAGAAACAAATGGAATGCTGATTCTTTGATAAATTCCTGGTCTCCAAACTGACTACCTCTTCTTATATTAAACGATTTTATTTTCATTCTAAAAAGGGAACCTCATAACTAGATACACTATAATCTCTATTTAGGTATAACAAGCCCTCTATCGATTTTACAAAGAAATAAATGAAGCCATTTATTTCAACCACTAACAATTTTTATGTTTTCGTTTTAGTAACGATCGAACATAAATCTCAGTGCTCTACATGAAGAAACTTGAAATATTAATTACATTCCTCCACAGTTTTGTCTTCTGTTGATAACATACTGTCCTACTGATTCGTAAATATAATCGAGCCCTCGTCCCTTCCGAATACACACCAATTATCAATTGCATTTAGAGATTCTGCGCGCAGGCCAGTCGCAATTTTCTCAGAATTCAATCGCGACCATCAATTGCGAACAGCGGGGCCGTAGAAACGCTCGTTCCTTTTGTGCCCCGGAGGATGGCACTCTATTGTATCCGGTCTCCTTCCACGTTATATCACCGGGTACAGAGCCGAACGAGTCCTACATCGCATAAAGTCACGTCCACAGGCCACCCGCCTGCTCGTCTGGCCAACTGCTGCCCACTCGTGCTCAGCGGACCGAGTCGTGACTTTAAGCTCGCGAAAAGTTCATGCCGGTCAACGAATCGACCCCGTTCCTCGACAAAACGCGCGATTACGTTCCGCGTGAAATGCTGTCTGCTGCAATCTCCGGTCGAACTCTGTCGAGCGGACGGGTCTAAATGTCTTGAAGACGGTAGGAAGATATATATCGCCGCTTCTAGGTAGTGCTAGGTGCAGGAGTTCAGTGAGAATCGTTGCAAGCAGATTTCCAATCACTCGGAGCACTTTATTGCTAAATTTTCAACCACTGTTTGAAATTATGGTAGACGAAATGCAGTGGAGTTAATAACATAGTTAGAAATGTATGTAGCTTTATTCACGAGAAGAAGTTTTACCCAAGAAGTTACCCTGTAACGAACTTGTGTCAGGGGAAGTTGAAGCTTTGGGAGCAGCAAAGTTCCAGGAGTTTAGTCATTTTGTTAAGAAAGTGAATGCAACTGGAATTGTAAATATAGTTGAAGAAGCTGGTCCAGTGGGTGGTGGATTTTCTATTTTGTAATTCTACAAGTGTTTTCAAAGTTCCACTGTAACCAAGTTATCTATTAAACTAAGACAAGAAGCGTAAAGCTGTAGGGGCACAGTTGCACTGATAAGGAAGCAAATCAGGAACACGGGATCGAAAATCAAGAAATACTACCGCAATCTACCAGAGTTGGGCATTAACAGAATAAACAATATTTAAATAACGGATCAAATAAAAGCTCCTTTAACTTTAGATTATTTGACACATAAAGTTAATATTCTGATTCGACAATATTTTTTTTAACTTGTATTCGTTATTCGAAATTTTTCAACTAAAATAAAACTTTCGCCCATCCCTGCAATCTACACATTATCTACCACTCATTCTCGGAAGGAAGACGACGCAGGTGCAGCTAAGCCTTCAAACGCATTAGCTCCCCCGGAACAGATCCGTGAGCCAGCGTGTCACAGTTTCGCCAGAATCACTTATACGGGATTATCACCGCCGGGACCGTTGCGAGTACCAAAAAGAAGTCGCGGCGACGTCCGCGTGGAAATATATTCACCCCTAAAATTTCAATATACGAACGGCTTGCGTTATGAGGCGCACCAGCCGCGAGAGAATGTAGGCTCGGAATAAAACGAGCGCAGGCGGTGGTTGGGGCTTGAAACGAGGGCCTCCGAGACTACGAGCCTCGGGGACCAGAACGATCGAACCTGGCCCGAGGATTTCTTTTTTCCCGATTCCGCGTTGCGTGCCCATAATGTCCCACGGGCTGTCTTCGTACGTGTATGTCGAGCAATTTCGGGGTCCCGGCGTCGTTCGTCGAGCAGTCCCAGCGTGAACTCGTCTTCCTTGGATTTTTGGTCCACCTCGGGTGAAAGGGAGGGACCGTGGGGCTATAACCTGACGAATTAATCGCGGACGTACGCGACCGTATCTTGGCGCGGACGTGGGACGACCTTTTTTCGTGCAGAGTTTACGGAGTCATCGCGAGGCGCGCCGGGCCGCCGCAATTTCACGTAAACGCGAAACAGCTTCCTTTTTCGCCCGTGTCTTGTTAGCGTAACCCCGCATAATGAGGCGTAAATTGGCCACGGATCCTTTCGACGACCGAACTTCACCCCAGTGGCGTAGCTGCTGGAGGAACTCCGCGGATGACATTTTTCTAACGCGCGTGCAGGGTGGTGGGACCATTTTGGGACTCGAGGCTGTCGATTGTGGGGACGTGGTAGATTGGAGGGGTTCGTGGTATGATTGCGTTGATGACATTCAAATGTATGTGAATGCGTTGACGGATTTGAGTTTGATTCTTTCATTTTGTTGCTGTATAATATTTTGCTACGAATTGTGCTGCGTGCAGATGTTCAGACAGAATTTTGTCTATGTAGATATTGATTCTGGTTCTGATACTCCGGTGCTATTGATTTCTGCTTCAAGTTATTTGAATTTGGATGTGAAGGGAGCTTGGTCTTGTTTCCCTCGTACTAAACTGACGTATCTTCTGAATATCGTGTATTGAAGTGATACAAGTAGAAAACATCTATCAGAATTGTTAATTGTTACAGTAACTTTGTAAGGTGGCGGCACATGTTTCTTTATTTTTGCGAACTGTCGAATGATTGGACGTCTTTGGATTCCTAGGAAGGATCTTCAAGAGACGTTCATCTTGGCTTCCCCATTCCCCTGCCATTGGTATTTCCAGGCTTAAACAGTTTGTGGTACGATGCGATTTTGAAACAGTTCATCCTCACATTATTATTTCCTCACTGTTCCTTCACACTTAAATTCATCCACTTCGGAAACACGGAAACCTGCGATTCCTAAGCACGAATTTGAAGATTAGTTCGCGCTGTGTGTTAATCGGTCCGGTCTGATCGGGGAAACAAAGTAAATTATACAACGTAACATTTCCTGGCGTGAAAGATCAAGGCGCGGCGCGAAAGTTGCGCAGATTATCCAATTTCGTCGATTTATAACGAGACAAACGAGGTTGCCGTGTGCCAGATGTCACGGGACAACGTGGTGATCGGGCGAAGGAGGCGGCGAAACTTTGATGCAAACTTGCCTCGAGTGTTTCTCGTGTCACGCACGTGCTCCAGGGATTTTTTTAACACGAATGCCTTCTTCCTTGAAGCGTCGAAAGTCGGCTACAGTGTCGTACAAGGAACTCGAGCATCAAGAATACCATTCACAGATACCTGAACTCTAAATCCACTTAGCCCATTTCCATCTTCATTGTTTATTAGGTGAACATTGTCTATTCCATAGCAATTTGTATACATTCTAGTTCTAACTCTTCTAGTTCTATTTCTACTCTTCCTCGTTCCTGGATCACGAGAATTGTTAGCCTTCTATTTTGGAAGTTTTCTAGAATGGTTCAGCCGCAATCTCGTCGCGTTGGTGCATGCGAGTCTCAGGCAGTTTGAAAATGATTTCAGAGAATCGTCTGCGGAGGATAACACGAGTCACAAATTAACCCAGCACCTCTCGCGTGATTCGGACGTTACCTTAATGGCCGATTGGTCACGCACCACGGACGTGCCACGACATACGATTTATAATCCCACATCTTAATCGCAACCTGCAAATTATCACTTTAGCCGTTGAATATCTGCCCTGGACAATGGGCTTAATTCGTTGCAACGTGTTCCCTCGTTCTCGCCGTTCGCAGGCTGTGTTCCTCGCACGGAAACGATCGCTTGGGGTCCTACTCCGGCCCACACGAGCACGAAACCGTGGAACCTCGCTCAAAAAGGAAATCTACGAATGCTGAGCTTCTTCTTGGAAGCTCGCACCTATTCGGAACGAAAGAATTAAGCAACAATTAAGAAACAAGCGATAGGAAGTAGTGCAGCATATTTTGTGTTCATAAACTAATTAATTCTAAATAATTAACTATCAAATCAAAAAGACATTTAAAATTGGTTCGCAAAGTACGTTCCTCATATTCTCTCATGCCAATTTTAAAATTCAATTATGCATTATACATCGAGCACAATAATCAGCAGGTGAATGGTTCAAGTTCAGCTCTGTGCTCGACTGCCTCGAGGTTGATACGCCACAATAGACTAATAAATAACGTCAATAAGGTTCCCAAAATGCGAGTGTCTACTGCACAGTGTTCCACTAATTCCCCATACATCATGGTAGCCTGTAATCATCACTTCGAACGCTGATTCCACGAAAGGTTTCCGATATCGGAAATAGGCTGGCCTTCATAGAATCAAAGGTGGTATGTCGGTGCCCGGAGCAAGAACCTGCAGCAGCAACAAGTAACCTGGCAAGACGTTGGCTACCCTATGCATACAGAATGCTGCTACCAACCTGCCTCGGAGGAAGAATTTATTATGTGATCTAATTTAAAGCCACCGGTGATATATGAAGGTGCCCTGGGAACTTTACGAATCGTCGACTTACCCGCCAGGCATTCGATCTTTCGATTGACTGCATTCGTTTTGGCGTTCTACTCTTGGTGTCTACTGCTCGCTCAATCGTGCATTATCGAACGAATGTAACACCTTGGGGTGCAAGAGTAACACAGAGGAGAGAACACATGTTCTTTAGTTCTACTGTAATGTGCCTACTTATACTCCGACTTTCTCCGCGAACATGCATCATACCAAACAGTCAAATGCTACATAATCGCAAACACTGTATCATACTTGCCAGTCATAGACATCCTAGCCACTTCGTCACCTTACCAAAGTTCTGAACTCCTGCCCTATCCCGTCGTCTCTTACTTTCCGAAACCCTTAAAAACTCATTAACATTTCCTCAGTCTTGCCTATTACTATTCTGAAAGTCACCAGACTCAGTCATAGACGTTCAGATCCAACGTTGTATAAGTCTTCACTTACAATTACTTAGTTACAATGCCATATCTAGCATTTCGAAACAACCGAGAAAACTGAAGTTCTCTCATTTTCTTTATGCCGTCCTCGTTTTTCTTCATTTAATTTAAAAAAATATAGTCATTTCGCAACAGCCTGGTATAATCTTTTTTAATTCAAATGTTTTAAATAGGATATTATAACCATCTGGAAAGCAGTTAGAATAAGTAAATTAGACCGTTTCTAGATCTCTGCGAAGCACGTAGGGTTTTCTAAATTCACTTAAAAATATTTCAACATATCTTGGCAAATGAAAAAATGCTAGATAGGGTATTTTAACTAAGGAGAGCAGAGTAGCTGGCAAGAAAATCGAGACATTGTAGTTGAAAGGTTCTCAGGGAATTTGATGGAAGATCAAACCACTTAATAGTACACACAGTATAAACTTGTGCAATCGCTGATGTTAGAATATTCTGATACCACACAGTGTTCTGCTATTAAAGTAACTTAACCCATCAAACTTTCTTTCCATCCCCCATAATCAATCCACATCAACTGCTTCTTCTGTCCTCTGCATATCTGCGCCATCTCAAAGCAGAAGCAAATAGTTGCTGCACACTGTATTACAAGCTCCGGTCACTGTATATCCTCTCTCGTCCTCGTAAGCATCGATATCAATTTGTACAGTGCTGCTTGTAATCGAAGGTGGGAAGGGCGAAAAAAATCCAGCAAACCGGAATTCGCCATGTGTGGCTCTCCAGCATTACTCTCGCGAGGCATACGGCCGATACGTTTCCCCGCAGCGGATCGGTGCCTTTTTTCATCGGTTTGGCCGCGTGCGCGGTCACGTCGGCCCTGTTACCGGATTTTTCGAGTTCCAACTAATTACGGCGCTGTAAAGACTGCCCTTGGAAAATTTATGTTGCTCGTTCGGTCCAAGGGGGATGCTCCCTTCAGCCGAAACAGCTCAGGTGCGCGGGGCAATTACGCAACGTTTCCGTCCACGTCGCCCGCGGAATGCGCCAGCCAAATACGAGAGCCTTCCTTCCTGCGGCCATAGTTACGTCTTCATGTACGAATTTGCCGTGGCTGGCTGCAAATTTCCAGCCTACTCACCGATTCGTCCACCATCCGGTTCATGAATTTACGTACCCCGTGTTTACGTGGCTTCCACGACGAGATGGAAGAGTGCTCGTGATCAGTTTCAGGAAATAAAAGCAACGACAAACGTCGATACTTCGATGCTCATCAGAAAAATTACACGTTCTTAAGAATCCTTTGGGGACTGGGACCTCTGTACTTTCATCCTACCACCATCAAATCTGGGTGTTTAAATCTGTGATTGTTTTAGGGGCGCAGAACACTTCAGTTTAAAAATTTTGCACGAATCTTCTGGGTCTTCTTTACCATACTGCATAAAACGTTGATGATTATTAAACTAATGCAGGGTTGGCAGTTAAACTGGTCTCAAAGACTCATCCTCCTCTTCTTTAATAACCAATTGATATCCTCATGCAACTCCACGTTGCCAAAAGGAGTCACATTACTCTCAGACAATCTAACGACACAGGAATGCCTGAAACTCAAGCTGTCAGTATAAATCCTAATCAATTTCTTACTACGGAAAACATAATTATCGTCGGTTCTAAAACCTTCGTTATAACCTCCCGCTTGCCGCTACCTCACCAGACGAGCCGACAGGGGGAGGATAAAAGTTCAATAAAAATATCACGAAGATCGCCACTCCGAGGGTTCTCTAATCGCGCAGTCTCTGGACAGGCGTGCAAGGTAATTTGCCTGGAACGGTTAGTAGGCCGAAGCCCCACGGATCGGCAGAGTTAAAAAGTAATTTTACGCACTGTTTACACTGGCCTCGGTGCGCAACGAAGCACCAGGAGTTGCGTACCGAAGATCCAAGAAGCTATCAACGTAAATCAATAACGGGAGCACTTTGGCGGCGCATCGGCCAGCTGCTGCCTCGGCTCGGCCTGGCATTCCATTGGCTATTGCTTCTTCGAGGCTTCTACGTTACAAGGAATCATATCGACGACGCTGTAAATAATAATCACGTGTAACTACAGGGTTCGACTTTGTGGCCCTTATACTTTCACCAATTAACTGGCATTCGACGGGACACGCTAAACCCTTGTTCGGTGCACGCCGATGATCCCCTGACAATGGACCAGGCCACGGAGTAACCGAGTTTTTAGTCATCGTCGGTATTTCAGCGGCATTCGAGCGAGTTGGCTTCATTATGCATGCGTTTTTGTGAGAGAAAAGCTACGGGGACGATAATTTGGTAGGCACGATGAGACGATGAGTGGTTACTTAAGAGTGGTGTTTATGGAATGTAAATATTCTTATTTCAAAATTATTTAATATTCTTAAAGACCCTCTTGGTAATTGGTCAGCTCTTTATGTAATCAAGTTTTGGGCATTCAATGGGTTTGAAAATGGAGTGAAATAAGGATCTAATATAATTTCAAGTGCGTGTGAATTGCACTTGTTTGGGTCTCCCTATTCATCAAGTTCTCTTAAAAATAGCATTCCTTATAGTATTCTTGGTAACAAAGTGAAGTGCAACATGATGCGACATTAAACCACAAATACTGTGACACAAACTCGACAGAGTAAAATCGCGACTTCCAAACCAGATTGCATTGATATTATCCTCAACATCAAGAATGGTGCGCAACAAGAGCACGCGAACCCTGTCTTCTTTTCAACCAAAAAAGAAGAAGACGAATAAGAAAAACGAAACAGAAAGAGATAAATGCAAAGGGGGGGTAAGCATTGAAAAGCTGATATTGAAATTACGTTAATCGATAACCATAAAGCATAACTCGGGACATACAAGTGTGACGCTGAGCATAATTTATCTTGCGCATCCGCGAGAATATATTCAGTGATTTCGCATGCTGGTTCTCACGTCCAGCTGCGCAAAGAACGGCGGCAAACGAGATCGGGCAAAAATGATTTAGCTTCGACAGTCGGTGCCCGGCACGATAAATTGTGGCTCGATTTTCTTGTAACAGCAATCATAACTCGCGATAAAATACGAGACTTTTTATCGTTCAGCTTTTGACGTCGGTGAACATGCACACGCCTGGCTAACCCTTTGCAAAAAACGCTCCCGTCCTTTTTTTCTTCCCCCGTTCCCTCGCATTCCTAGCCTGCATCCTCGCCGAACGACGAAATTATCCCTCTCTCCGGTATCGAAATTTCAACAAGTGTCCGCGTAATGGCGCCGTGTTTACGACTTTCTCGCGAAAGTGTCGGTACGCGGCTTCGGACAGTACGGTGTCGGGTATTAAAATTCCTGGCGATCGCGATGGAACGGAGGGGGCAAGTTAGAAATCGGCGATGCCGTCGAGCGTTCGATCCCGTGGAGGCGCGAACGACCCCTTTCCGCGGCGCTTATTGACAGGAACGGCGTGTCGTTACAGCGTGTCCGACGCGTAAGGTGGCCGCCGCGGATCCGGCGATAAAATCAGCAAGCAACCCGCGATCACGCGTGTGTCACATAAAGATGCTAATACTATGGCATTACCGTGTCCGCCGAGGCTATCGGTTGCTGTGTTTAAAAGCCGTCATTACTCTCTGACAGGAGCCACCGAGGAGTCGGTAACGCGACGAGATTATCGCCGTTTTACGAAAATTCCTGTTCGCACGTAACCACAGCTGTCGCGTACAATTCAAACAACCCGCACAAATGACGTGGAATTATCCCCCCTGTTAAGTGTACATCGCAGCTGAGGCGAGGATGGAGGGAACGCGAGGAGTGGAGATGATTTGGAGTGGAGTGGATTTGAGTGTGGAGGAACTTAGTGATAAGTGATAAGTGATAAGTGATAAGTGATAAGTGATAAGTGATACGTGATACGTGGTAAGTGGTAAGTGGTAAGTGGTAAGTGGTAAGTGGTAAGTGGTAAGTGATAAATCATAAGTGATAAGTGATCAGAGGTAAGTGATAAGTGATAAGTGATAAGGGATAAGTGATAAGTGATAAGTGATAAGTGATAAGTCATAAGTGATAAGTGATAAGTTCGATCTGTTAATTATTTAATTGCAGCAATGAATATTCTGCATACTGGTGTAACTCGTGATGTGATATGAAAGAGGGGACCCAAAACAGAGCTTCATCCGGTGAATTGCTATACTTCGTGAAGAATTCAGAAGAAGAGATCTAACAGAGAGCTGACACTCTGCACGAGTCATCTTCGTGGAGGATCTTGTCACCATTCTGAGACTAAAACCTAAATATCCTAAATGGTTTAAAATCAGGGATGATGATGCACGCAACTGGACCTCGTTTTTTCATCTTTCAACCGCGACGCTGCTGCGAGCGCGCGTCAAACGCGCTTCTGTCCATCGCGAAGAAGAGCGACCGAGGGGGGCGAAAGTATGAAGAAGGAGTGTTCTGGCCAGCAAACGAGCGTCCCCGCGAAAAGAGCCGTTCCGGGGGATAATTGTCTTCCACGTGTATTGTGAGTTTAAGGAATTTTTTAATTAATCCCGGGGCTGGTTGAAACGCGTGGAAGGTACGAAGGGCCTTCTTGCAGCATCATGGAGCGATCGAGGGCAGCTTGTAAGGGGCCTCCTCCGCCGCGTATTGGTGAACAGTGGGCCCAGTGTAGGCGGAGGAGGGCCTGTTGCCTCGGTAGAAACGAGAAGAAAGAGAGAAAGAGCAAAAGGAGCACGACGACAAGCACGGGGCTGGGGTGGTGGAACCGAGAGAGGCTTAATTAATGAGACGTACGCGGCAGCTGCAGATACCAAGATGCATTGTAAATACACCACCCCAGAAAAACTATTGTCCCCGAACGAGATTTATACCTGTCCCAATTACACACGCGTCGGCCTGTCCAATTTTTTTCGTCCGCCCGGACAATTCGTTGAGCGCGCCCCTTTTTTGCATCAGGCCCCCGCTCGATAACGTTCGGCCAGCTCCCTGGGCCCGATTGTTATAGCCTAGCGCACGCGAGCCAACAAATGTCCGGCCAGGGACTCGTAAAGCTCACCCACGCAACGATGCTCTTCACCGTCAGCGTTTTATCAATCGAGCCGTGCACGCGGCGCGCCCCTGCGTTTGCTCGCAATTTGTTCCTCGGAGGATATTGGGTAATGACGGCCCGCCAGTCGCCACGAAACAGGTGTCGAGCACATCCACCGCCTCTGGGACTTAAATATCGCTGGACATAACGGAAAGGATGAATGCTGTTTAAGTCGATAGACATTGCGTGCGTGAAATCGTTCACCAACCGTTGGTGCGAATGTTCTTCCTCTCGGTTCTTGTGTTTCGTCGCGAGGGCCGCTTTGGAGGCTTATCTTGAAGCGAGACCGCGGTGGGTCTTGGGCCTTGGGACTCCTGTTGAGAGATAATTTGGAATCTTTGGTGCTACGTTTCTTGAAATTGAAGATTGGGGACTTGTTTGACAATCTTGCAGTATTCATTTACGCTTTGAATCGCGAGCTGTTAGCAGTGGGGCTCACTGGATTGTTTGCCTCCAGTAGTGTGCCGGTTTCTAAACATGGTATCTACAACATGTGGGTAAATGACAATTGCTGATGAGCTGATTTAGCTAAGTGGCGATCATCAATTGCGTGCTCAGTGACGTGGAATTGAAGGCGATTGAAAAGGTGAAAGGTAAATGTAACCTGTGAATCTGACGGACGACCTGAAGTCTGTGCCGAAGTATTTACTCGGACAATGAAACGGACGCAGCAGATCGAGAGTGTTGGACGAATGCAGACACGCGGTCAGGCAACATTACAACGAAACCGAAAGAACTTGTTAATCCCGTTCAACGCGGCCGGAGCCCAGAGCAAATTCGAGATTAAATTCATCAAAATCCAATTCTGAGCGAGTCCCCTTCAGGCTGCATTGCGAATGAATAATGCATAAGTAGCGTGCAACGTCCTGTCCTGCTCCTCTCCTCATCATTCACCGTGGGTCATCTTGACGTCGACTGATTAGACTTAGCGGGATGCTTTTAGGAGCACTCCGGCGTCAGCTTCGCGAGGGTGTTCGTAACAGAAGAAACAGGACCAGTGGGAGTTGGGGTGTCTACGAAAAAGCATTAGCCTCGGAATGGGATCAACGAATCGGAGGTAGATTCGAAGTGAATGATTGTAATTACGAAACGGTAGCGAGCCTGCGAATCGAGTCGCCTGGGGGTCGAGCGGGGAAAACAGATGCTTTTCTACGAGGGATTTCGTCCTCGGGCGGGAGTCTGCAATTCGGAAGTTAACCACGCTGACTGCAGATTGCTTGCATCTTGTGCAGCTTGCGCGTGGCGAACGGAGCGATGGGCCTTTTTGGAATATTAAAAAGAAATTAAGCTGCCCTCGTCTTGTGCGTTGCTGAGCTCTCTCTCTCTCTCTCTCTCTCTCTCTCTCTCTCTCTCTCTCTCTCTCTCTCTCTCTCTCTCTCTCTCTCTCTCTCTCTCTCTCTCTCTCTCTGCGTCTCTCGAACACATTCCATAGACCCATTTGGGATGCTTCTTTGATACCTTGCTAATCATAGTGAATACTCTGTGCTCATATCTCCTGGGACATACTTTCGTTGCATAGGGTACTTTTAAAGTATGGTTAGAGTAAATGTTGAAATATACTGTTTACCTTCCCCAATCTTTGCAATCATGTTGGCGTAATATCTTTACCTTGACAAAAGCTTCTGTCACAAATGTATCGTCTTTAATTCCAAGTATCCATTCTCCGCCTGTGAAATGCAGGCCCTAAAAGCTTCAACAAATAGAGACACGTCGAAAAGTGGCATACTCTGTCGTCAAACAAGCCAATTCATCCGAACGAGGACTCAGGAAGCTGAGATACCATCATTTCCACGACCCGTAATTGACGTAGCACGCGTCCATCGGGAATTATCAGGCATGGGCGCCCGTGGACGCGGCGGAAGGCGAGGGCGCTTGCTTTCGTGGAAGATCAAGGCGAGTGGGTGCCTGCTGCCTTTCCTCTTCTTTCGCCCCGAAAGCCGAATCAGCGTTGGATTGTATGCAAATTACGGTAGCGGCTACTTGAGCCGACGCATTTAAACGGGGGAAGGGCAGCAGCTCGTTTCTGCCCTGGCAGAGGCCCGCGGTGTCCCTGAATAAAACATCTCGCGAGGAATTCCAGGCCTCGGACGAGGGCGAAGAGAAAGAAGGACGAAGACGCTCGCGGCCTCTCCTCCGTTTCTCCCCGAGTTGTTAAGTACACGTCGCACCAGCTGATGCTAATTAAAATGAGACTCACTTTGGCTGCTCGTTCCCTCGGTTTCTTTTCGCCTCTGACGATCCTCCCTCCGCTCCCCCGCCCTCTGTGTCGCCCCCACCGCCTTCTGTCGCTCTTTCAGCTCCTCTTCACCGAGCCGGTCGTGTGTCTGCCATCTCCGAGTCGCGGCTCGCTTCCACCGCGACTCCGTCTGCCTCACGGCTAGGAATATAAAGATCCTACTTAGCCGTTATTACGAAACTACCTACGTGGGTAGATCATTTCGAGCCACCGCTTCCCTTTCGCCTCCTTCGCGGCGGCGTGGGCTCGTGCGACGCGAACAGCAACGGCAGCTTGCAATGCCAGCCTCGAAATGCGGAGCTTGCCGGTGCATCGAGGTGGAAGCTGATCAATCGGTAACGGGTACCTAAAGAATGGAGAGTCGTCGAAGCTGTGCTTTTCATTTCATCCCCCTAGTTCTATTTAATAATTGTCATTTATGGAGTGGAGGCTAATTTCAGTGAATTCGACGAGTGTCTTCTATTGATAACTGAAATCAATTAAATCTTATAAAATCTTCAATCTTAAAAAGTAGGATTCCTGAGAATTGCGAATAACCCAGAAAAAGTGACCGGACCCTTACTCAGCGCAGGAGAGCCCTCGGAATCATCGATCTCATCTCATCGCCTCGTTAACTTCCGTGAAGGGTCGCCACCAACGGGACCAGGTGAATTAATCGTATTCACAAGCACGATCAAAAAGTGCGGGTAGATCGGGATCCCGAGTTCTTTCGCCGCTAATCCCCGCCGATCGACATCGATCAAGCGAAGAAAACGAGCCGGCGAGGCGACTCGCTCCCATTTATCATCTCTGTTCTGATAATCGATCAAAATGCTCTCGATGAGATCTCGCGATCGCCTTCGCCCGGCCGTTCGTGTGCCGGTAGCACCGACACTGGCATCCCTATATGTCCCTGCATTTGGTTTAGCATAATTGACGGTGGATCGCCGAAAATACTATCATTCACCGATCTACCGGTCCCCGCGTTTGACATAACCGCTTATTAGCGAAGGGAGGTGCAGAGCAATGCGTCTTTGTCCCCTCCCCCATCCCTGGACGGTGGTCAGCGTGACTGACAGACAGGACGCCCGTTAGCGTGCGTCCACGTCACCGTGGATTAATATTTTTCACGCGTGATCGTGCCGCGGGACGTCTTCATGCGTCCGGACATAACGGTTTCCCCATATTGTCGGTGGCTCGTTTTTTCAGCACGCGTTCCTCTCTCCACGCCAATTTCTAACCGTGACTGGCGGTTTGCGCCCCTCGTACACTTCGCGGAACGGCTGCACGGCCCCGCCAGCGCCGCTACATAAAAGGGTATTCTCTTCTTATTTCCACGCCATTGTTCTGCTAATTCTAATTAGACGCAAACTGGCGGCGACAGTGGCCTGGAACGTCCGATTTAATTCGGTTCCTAGGAGCTGGATTCGTGGGCTGCTCGCTGGAATGCCTTTTGTTTGCTTTGGGGAACGTGGATTCCTATGGTGTCACGAGAGTATGTAGCTTTTTGGGGGTATAAGTCAGGGTCCATGGTTGTACATTCTTACGTGCACGTGTGTTTTATGGGGAATATTAATTTCTTGACTATTTGAGAGGCAGAGGTTTGGGACTCTCAAGTTCTCACTATCAAGTTCTCTCTCCTTTCCTTTCTCAGATCAAGCCTAATACTAGCTACGCTGAATCTCACCTATTTCATCACTTTTATTTCTTTTTTGTAGATACATTTTTTTTTATTCTATTATAGTTTCTATGTTCCTGTTGCGATGAAGACGTTTAATTATTATTATTATTATTATTAAGTTTAGCTTCTTTGAAGCAGTGTTCCTGAGGAATATCTGAGAGGAAGAAAAGACTGTGACTTTAGGTTTCTAGTGATCTAGATCTGGATGGAGCTGGAGTGCCAATGAAACATCGGACCACTGTCCCAGAAATATACAAACCACAGTGGAAAGCCTGAAGCAGTAACCCCAATACCTAGATCAAAAGTATCCCATGTAAAGGACATACAGATATCTTGAACAATCTATATTCGAGTATCCTCATCCACGAGACACTTCGCATTCACCAGCTGGTTCGCAGCTTTCTGTCTCCAGCCGAAAAATGTGCCACAATCATTTTTATCGCGAAAGGTGCACGATATTACGATGCATATTCGATCGCAGTGACTGTTCCGCTCTTGATTATCGTTTCCTCATCTCGATACACCGTTCGGCTGGCTGATCGATCAGAAAGGCGACGCGTCATCACGCGACTCTCGCTCTAAATGGGACCTTTTTGCAGGAGCTTGTAGGAGCCAGCCTAGACAATGTGTAGCGGCGGCTAAAGTGGCGAGAAAAGTGAGGAGAATGTAGCCCAGACCACGTTCATTAATTATCGCGCTGACGGGGTCTATTACATTCGCCTCCCCCACCCTCGTTCGAATTTTTGATCCCGGTCGATGGCTATCTAAATTGACCGTGATACGGAACGAGATGCATCCTCGATTGGACGGTTTCACGGTGGGTTCCTTTTTTTAAGGAGTTCATTAATTAGTCGGGCGGTATATATTTAGGCGCTCGCGATGTGTCAGGTGCATGGGTACTTGCGAGCATTGCATTATGCCCATTACGCCTATCTCCCGTGGCATCTACGCGCGAGAATATGAGCTCTAAATAGGGAGGCGTTTGCTTCCATATCGTAATCGTGAGTGCGCATTTTGAATACGTGATTCATTAAAAGAGAAAATAATTTTTGGGTGATATTAAGCCAATTTTATTCACCTTAAGAGGTCTCCCTACCTTGACGGACGAAAAATGATGCGAACTTTGAGAATTTTTTAAGACAAAACCATTAAATATATTTACTTCCAGTTTTGTGGCTTTATTTATCAATCTTTGGAGAACACGAGAAAAAACATTCTATGCAAAAATAGTGGTTATACACAGACTTGTAGTGCTTCAAATAGAGCGCTTAACAAAAATCATATACGCATGGTTAGCATAAAATCAGCCGTTGTAGTTGTCTGAAATAGAAAATTTAAAAATTTGTGTAATCTGTATGAGTGTGGCTATCGTCTAAACTAGATTAAATGAGAAATACTGAAAAGTAAAAAAAACGGTAGCGTCTAAAACGGACATCTATTTCTGCGAAAAATTCGCTGGTACGTTAAGTCGCAAAAGACTAATTTTATAAAAGCAGACTTAGTTTTAGTAACAACGAGAATGGGACACCTACTGAAGATATATACCAAGTTTGAAGTAAATTGGGTGATTGGTTTCTGAGATAGGTATCATGCTAACCAATTCGAAAACCATTGTTTTGAGAAAAACGCGTTTATAGTTTTAAGTACCTTCCTCTATAATTAATTTTTTGTAAATATTGCCTAAATATGTACAAATATAAGCATAAAGTTTTCAATTAATATAAGTTGAGGGTTTCTCTTAAAAAAATCCCATATATCGCGCTCGTTTTCAGGCCGTCAAAGTAGGGAGACCTCTTACGCTTCTTATAATTCTGTGTCTTAGTTCTTGGATAGTATGATGGGCTATATAAAAAAATATTTTATTTTACGCGCGAACTGTGCGAGATAGAAAAAAGTTTTCAGGCAAAAGTTACTTCTTTTAATATGAGACTATCATTTGGTAAATCACAGTTCTTTCTCTTCACGAGTTATAACAAAAAATCGAAAAACAGCCACATTCTCATGAATCAATTTCACCCCCTCAAAGTGAATTTGGGCTGCAAAAAAATTAGGTAATACATATCTATATACCCCCAAAGTTTCATAATTTTCTCAAGGTCCTGGTTGGAGATCTTGCTAGATCGATTGCAATAAACACCCCCCCTACATTTGCAAACTTCTGATCTACATGACTGTCATTAAAAATAACATAGAATATGTAAGAGTGAACGGAACATGTATAACAATAGTGAAATGTATAATAATGAAACTAAGTTCTCCAGAAATTGGACGCCAGCATGCGTCAGGATCAATTCGTTCAAGATCGTTTGGAATCGTTTAGCAGACGGTTGTTGTGGGTGTCCGAGCGAGTAGTCGAATCTCGACAAATCCTCTTCGGGACGAGGTGGGTGGTGCCAGGGTAGAGCCATCGTGGCCTTAATGTATGCCGTCCGAATGGAAACTCCTTAGCGCCTAAAATCGTCTTATCGGCGATCGATAGCCGATCGATATTCCGCGCCGGGGTAGATGGGATCGCAGAGGGGCCGAAAGCGCGGCGATCGGAGATCCCATCGTGTCTGGGGAAAGAGAGGGGGGGGGGGGACGGGGAGATAAAGAGCGGCCCTATTGTTCTTCCACAGGGCCACGCCTCGTGTCTGTAATTACAGACAGGTCGCTTCGAGGGAGCCCTTTGATGTCCGCGCCCGAATGCGCGGGCCCCTCGCATAAAAGGGACCCCGTACAATCCCGTACGCGATCGATCCTAGACCAAGGGGGAAGATCAATCGATCGGAAATTAAGGATTCGCGATAGAGTCGCCCGATCTAGGCTCGTATTTTGCTGTTAGGGCCCAGCTTCCACCACTTCAGGCTTCGCTGCACCAAGAAGGGGCCTAGTATTTTATTTGAACCTTTTTTTCACGGAGGAATAATTGTTCCCCGAAGAGGTCTCTCGATGGCGTTCATTGTGAATTCTAAGGGAGCTTCGCTTTGCAAGAGTAGTAGTGTCAAAAGGATGGCATCATTAGGGATATAGGTCTCGCGGCTGGAAGTGGGACGGGGACAGATCGATCGGAGATTAAAAGTGCGCGATAAAGTGGCCGGTTAAAGCGTGTCTAACGCGAAACAATTCAGCCACCAATTTCTGAAATTAAAAATTCCTGCTCCGATGGCCGTGCCGAAGGAAAGGGATGGTCGCGACGGTGCTTCTTCGAGACGAGGTTACGTAAAACGAGCATTGAGACGCTCAGAGATCGATCTTTGGAAAGGACGGGATCGTAGTTGGGGATTGATCGACTTAAATTAAAGATTCGCGATAAAGTCATTCGTCTAGACTTCTGATGTAACAGATACTTGATCAAGATGTCACTCTCTGCGTCAAAGGACTGTCTCTCAGCTCGCTGGAGATAAGTTTCCTTTGATAATTAACAGGTTCCTTGGGCTAATAACTTTTACACTTCTATCAATACTTTTCATCTTCTCGCCTCAGTTGCCTGAGCATCGAAATCCTGGGATTTATATCTTGAATGAAGCGAGTGATCACAGACCACGAGCCATCCCATAAAATACACGACAGGAAATTGGAGAAAGCAAAGCTTCTCGCGATTACATCGACAGACTTTTGATTTAACCGGGGAAAACTTTGTTCCAGATGCGCGTTATCCATCTGCCGCAGATTATTTTCCAATAATCTTGCAATTGTTAACGGTGCGGCGATAAAGTCCCCGCATTGTTCCTCTGTGGCCTGAGTTATGTGACGTAAACGATATGTTTTCACGGCCACGAGGCTGCTCGGAAAATTAGAACGGGCCCAAACAAAGCGTTCCCGTGCTTTATGTGACAACTAATCGCCGTGGCTGCGGTCGAGCGGGGCAGGACGAAAGCGAAACGGTGTATACCTGCTTGAGGAACTGAAATCGTAACTTCTCGGCGTAAGTCAGTTGGCATAGGCGTTACCGGCGCCCGTTAGAAGTTATATGCTAGGAAAGTGGCGGGCAGCCGAAAAGTTTAACGTTAAAGCGTGGCGAGGCGTTTCCAGCCGTACAATGGAGGCTGAGTTACTCGAGGAATCCTCCTCGTAACTCACGACACCGTGGATCGAAAACGAGTTACGAACGGAGGATAGGCAATCTTTCGTTTTTACCATTTTCCTCGCAACATCTGTGCTACCTACATCTCCTTGGTCCTGAAGAATTTCGTTTCCTCTCAGCGATTGGTTTCGCTGGATCGCTAATGTTTCTCAGCTTACGACGATGGAAAGTTGATGTTTAACTTGATTGTTTATTCCTATTGCACTGGGAGGACAGGTAGGGAAACTCAAGCTTAGCTAGCGTAGCTGGAGATACTCAATGTATGGTGTTACATTGAGGTGGATCTCACGACGGCATCAGATCAATCGCAGAGCGAAGACCGTCGTAATTTTTCTTCCAGAGAAGTTTAAAAATTTCGAGTTGAAAAGTTGCAGTGTTGTGTAGCGCGGAAACCTTTATTTGTGATTTTTGTTTAGGTACTAGATAAATTAAAATACATTTGTGCACAAGTTAATATTTGTTAAAATAATTTTCTTTATGACTTCTGAAATAATATTAATAAAGGCGTTATAATTATATTATATGTAACGCGTTTTGTAGGGTAAAACCGAGTACCTCCATACTTCCGAGAAATCTTGTTTTCCTGTGTTCGAAATAGATTCTTCAAAGAAGGACTCTCATTTCCTGATTCTGTAAGTTACAATTTTATTAAGAGTTCTTGGGGCGTTCAAAGATTATTGGGCCATTTGACTCTTTGTTAGCAGGAAAAATACATTAGGCACCCGGTTTTGCCCCACTTTCCCCTATTTCAAATCACGACATCCAAGGGTTGTCAAGATTTCTTGCCGAGGCGTAAAATTTAAAGTGTTGCATAATAGTATAATTCCCTGATTTGCGTGTAAACTACGAATGAACGTAGATTATATTCTTTTTCAGGAAAAGGGATAACAATCGTGACAAGTTATTAAGTACTTAAGGTTCATCTAATATCGCAAATTTGAGAAGCCATCAAATAAACCAGTCGAGAATTCGTCTCGCTTCATTTTACATAATTTCCAATCTGTTACCCCCCCAGTAAATCCTTGCCCCCTGTTTCTTTCACGAGCGAGGCTCTCGTTCCCGACGAACCCCCACAACGAAGGAACACGATCAGGAATACCGTGGAAGGTAGGGTAATGGCATAATCTACGATGTAGACTGGCTTCGGAGGTATCGGATTACCTTGACCTATCGCTCTTGGCTTCTATGTGCCGAGCAATAACCAGTAGCCGTTAGGGGATTATCACCGAGGCGAATTCTATACTAAAAACTCATTCCACCAGAGCGCCCAGTGGGCCACACGGTGAAAAACAGCCCCCCCTTTACCCGTTCCCCGCTTTTGATCGGACACCGCCAATATCCTTCCGACTATCGCCACTAGGCACGCCAGTCGACTAATAGGCGCGTCTCCAATTTCAGTCGATAGTTTTTTGCCATCGTAAACGCGTCCCAGATTGGCTTTCGCTCCTACGCGTAGCGCAAACCCAATTAAGACTCAGTCGTATAACGCGTGCCCTGTAACCTTGGCACGTTCTACGCGGAGAACGATACGACCTGGCCCCCTTGGAGAACGGAATCGCTGAGAAAAAGTGTTACAGGAATCTGCTGGAGAACCGACGCCTGAGCTCTAGTTCCCCTGGCGACACGAGGGTCCAGCTATTCTGGTATTCGATTCTCCTACGTGAAACTTTTGGATTTTAGGAAACTTTCTTTAAGGGGAGGAAGCTCTGTATACACTGTACTGATCTGAAAAGTAAGGCAATTTTCGAGAATTTTTTTCAACCAAATAACACAAGTAAATGACTATATTGTTTAGTATAATTAATATATACATATTGAAGGGTAAAAAAATATTTTAGGTTTTGCAATTCGTTCTATTTCCTGGTAATGTGCCTGAGATTTAGACATTGACAGTGGTAAAGGAACTGACTATAGGCAAATTTTTAAGGATGTATCAGACGTAGAATATTAGACAAAAGTGTATGAGATTTGAGATACTTGAATATGTACACATAGTACATCTAGATGTAAGGAACTCAAACGATAGTTAGAGTCTTATTGTTACTCTTAGAAAGGTATTTTTCACAAATTTTCATCAACTTGGTACCACAAGATTCGTCGAGCTAATGCCTGGAGACTTCAATGCCAGCATGGAACATTACTCTGTAACATGCCTGCTTAACTCTTCGATTCTTCCACTCCTGATTAAAGAAGCAACGTTTTTATAAAGAAATAAGTTCTTTGGAAATATCTCCCCGAGTATACCTTTTCTCAGAAGTAGGCAAAGTTTGTAGAAGAAACTTATCTACGTCGAATATTACTTCGATTTTTTTTTTGAAAATTCTTTAGCAATGGTTCGTAGCTGACAAGTCCGATAATTAAAAGAAGAATTTCTCTGGGAAACTTCGAGTATCGACTTGTTCGCTCCAAGATCCTGGCGCAACTCGTAGCCGTCAGTGAGGATCGCGGGTAGGGAGGTTTTAAAATTGGCCCGACCTTTTTGGCTGGATGGAATCATAAAGATCGGCGATCGCGAATATAATGGCATTCCCCGCTGAGCATGCCTCGTCGTAATCTGTGGGAAACCGGGGTCCTGACCCCACCACGGTCGAACGTGATTCTGCGAGTGCAAGGTCCTCGCGATTCACGGTTCCTTTTCACGTGAACCTCGCCAGGAACTGTTTCGCAGAATCTTTACAGCCAATAAGAACTTGCCAGAGCAAATGCTGGTCGTTCTTACTGCGATCAAAGGCGAGTCTTAAACTCTTAACCGTGAGACTAAATATATTTCCCAAACCTCGAGAGCAATCTCTTTAACGAAGATAATCTTGACATACCCTTGAAAAATCTTAAAAATCATAACGGACAATACTAACCTACAATATCTCTAAGAAATATTAATTATCTCACAATTGAATAATAAAGTTTACTTTTACTGTTAACAAGCGCAGAGTTAATATAGCCACGTTTGCAAATCACCACTGTATGTATATGTATATAATTCCTGCAATGCAGAAGACACGTGTCTTCGAGATACCGATAATTACTATCGAAGCTGTATGGATAGGACGGTCTTCATTTAACCCAGCGTACGTTGCAAGGTGAGAGATCCGAGAAAAGGCGCGCCTCGGGAAGCAATCTCTTTTAATTGCTGTAATTACGCTTCTTGGCAACGTGCACCGTCCGCGGGGCTGTATTTAGGCGGGTTTCGGAT
Organism: Andrena marginata; assembly: GCA_963932335.1. Lineage (NCBI taxonomy): Eukaryota > Metazoa > Arthropoda > Insecta > Hymenoptera > Andrenidae > Andrena > Andrena marginata. The sequence continues at coordinate 28,115,931 of OZ010659.1, read as the reverse complement.
AATAATCAAGCAATAATTTCAGCGGTATTAAATTTTCCCGCGACGTCGCTGCTGAATATCGTAATCGGCGGAACCGATGACTCTTCCTCACCCACCCCCTTGTATCCCCGCCGCTGCTGCCCTTGATTGGTTAACTACGAGCGTGTAATGTAATCAAGTGTCCCTTTCTTAATTACCCAAATCTGATATCCCTATAATTCCAATTAGTGCTCGAATTGATTACGTAAGGCTTATTCCGCCAATTAAGGTGGTGCCTATGGGGATGTGGTCGCATGGCGGTGCCGTCCTTTAAGAATGTTTTATTACGGCGGCAGTCAAAGGTATGCAAATGCGTTATTTTCGTTCGCCATTTACCGCTCTTAACGTCCGCGCGATTTTCTTTACTCTCAAGCCTGTACTTTGCTCCCTGCCAAACGAACATTGCAACGAGTCGCGGGGAAGAAGATTTATGCCCGGTCAGGTGTTGCATTTTTAGAGTTTTGGTAATCGAGTACCGGAATTTATCGGCAAATAGATACCAATCTTATTTTAATAAAATCGAAAGTGTCCTCGAAGTTTGTTCTCGAGAATAGAATGGTATGATATTGTTTTTACTTGAATTCTAGACATGCATAAAAAATGACAGCTTCAGAATTGTCAAATGTCAAGAGAAATATAATATTTTGTGCATTATTTTATATTAATATATATGGACGAGGATTTATTATTCTTCATAGCTATATATATATTATTAATTGCAAGTTACGTGTGAATCTTAGTTGCGTTTTAAAGGGACTAAACACGCCTTCTAAAGTGAACTGAGAACCACTGACACGGTCAAAGGAGCCTAATTGAAAGTCAGTCAAAAGTGCCTGCTATGTCTGCTCGCATGTGCAACAGCTTCTATCTTCGGCCAGTGATTCGGCAGTACCTTCATTAATCGCAACATGGACCTCCATGAGAGAGCGGTGCATTTGATGACTGTGTGACCACCCCATACAAAATGATTTCTTTAATGAAAACACGATTAAACGCGATAACAGATGGTAAGGCTTGATTGCTTCGCAGGATACGACGTTCTGTCTGTTCCCTTCGAAATTAGTAACAGATTTAACGAACTTAGTCTCGAATTAACGGAGAATAAAACGTAAGTGAATCCTCCTGCATATGAAACTCTACTTGCTATACCCTCTCAACGACAGCATATTCAAAATAACGTCGATATTGCGATTTGAGTAGCTTCTGGTTGCGAATTGATATAATAGAAGATTCTTCGCAGAAAAGTAGGTGCCAAAAATTAAAAAAAAAAATTTTACCGGTAAATCTTCTACGTGTCAATGATAATACTGTAGTATAGACTTTTAATACAATTTCCCTTTGTAAAGAAGTTACCAATAGTGCTAAAAGCGATGGCACATACCTACAGGGTTTTCTACAATTACAATTCTGTTCTCATGGATTTGGACTATATTAATGCAAGAAATAGAAAATTTTGTGATGTATTTGGGTTAGTGTATACATAAGCATATTTAACGATTAAAACGAATCAAATTTCGTGAATAATTGAAAGTAAGAGAAGGTTTTTCTCTCTCGTGAAAAATTTTATTTTTGGCACTCACAGTGTTTTCTGCAAGGACTCTTCGATTAGGTGTGCTGACTAGGGGATAAGGGTAAGTTACAAAAATGAAACAAATATAAACACATAAGGGGCAGTGTATCTACGAATGCAGAGTGGAGTGATGTAGCTCTCCAGTAGCAATGCAAATGGTAATATATTATTGTCATTACTATTAATTATCGGAGACCAAGAGAGATAATAAGTAGTTAGTGGTGATTATAGATATATATTTCTACCTCCACGCGATAGCACACTGGGGACATAACAGAAACATTTCCTTAATGTTTAATGCCATTTACATTTGCTAATTTCTCCTTGAAGAAGCTCCAGTATGAAACGTTCAATAGACACACTATCGCGGCTTTGAATAAATTGCTATATTGTTTTTTTGAAAGAAACTTAACTTCTCTCTCCTACCGAAAAAAGATAATATTCTCTTTTGCAGACTGCATGTATCGCACCTGTAACAGAACGTCACGTTACAATGAAAAGCATAGTGATTCAGCAGCGCGCTGGCCGCGTCGGATGATTTTCATCATCATACCATATTCAGACATACAATTTGTACCAGCATTGAGTATCGGTGAATTGAATAATAAACGCGGCAGTGTTGTTCTAGAAACTTTAAAGAAAGTGATTGATGAGGCATGTGCCGGATTCCCTTTCGCGAAATTTGACTCACACCGTTGCCATTGAAATCCTTGGCGACGTGACCTATTTTCGAATGGCGCTTGCGATACGTTCGTGTGCCAGTCGCGCGTTAAGTGATCAGCCGGCCGAGAGACTCGCGTGACCCTTGATTGCCGAGATGTTCAAAGAATTTCTGTTAACTCGAGTACCGTTTCGAATCTAATGAATAGGCAATTCTGCAGATGCGCCAGGGTATTCTCGAGAGAAGGGGAACGGGGGAACGCTAAAATCCTTACGGTGACGAGGAGAACGATGATGATCGTCTTATAATTATATGCGCGTGCGGGGACCCCGGTTTCAAAGACGGAACGCTGGTGAACAGCGAGGAACGGCGATTTTGCTCTGCATAGAGAAGTAGCATCTGTCCTCAGTGATCTTCAAACGTGTACGCCAGACGTTATCTATTAACCCTTGTACGGAATTTGTACCGTTACACGGATAAGTAAATTTGGATCACATTGGTCCAATCTATAGTCTATGCTCTATAGTATATAGTCTATAGTATAATATAAGGAGATAGACAATTTTTATGTTCGCGCAAATCTCAAGACCTATTGAACCGATCTTCCTCAAATTTTAACACGTTATTCCAGGATACTGTAAAATGGACATAGGCTATGTAGCATGTCTCAAAAACGCGTAATTAATATGGAACGAAGAAGTGTCTGTGTATGTGTTCCGCTGGAGGGAAAGTAAATCTGTCTAATTTGGAGAGAATGGTATCTTTTCCGAAATATTATGAAGAAATTAAGCGTTTTTTCAAAATACTTAATTTCCTTAAAAGATATTAATTCTAATAAACATGAATCAATCACGCTAATATCTCGGGCGAAGCCGAGGCGGGAGACGCTAGTATTAAATATTTACAAGAAACGAGCATACGAAAATAAAACTGAGTTCATTTAAATATTATGGTTTAATGTTTTAAGAACTTATTAAATTTCTACAATACAAAAAAAATAGAAAAAAGAGTTAAATAAATCAAATTTAAATGAAAAGTATTATTATTATTTAGTATTGGCGGTTATTAGTTTTTTAAAGTTACGAAGGAGTTTCAGTCCGAATAATAGATTAGTAAAGGAGGAATTAGGATTTGTGACTCGATTGTGGGTCAAAATGACCCAATTTCCGTGCAAAGGCTAAGTCGGTGTTCCTTCTGGTTCCAAATAATTATTGTAAAAGAGATCTACTTCTTCAGAGTATCAACAAAATTCAGTAGCTTCGAAACGTGGAGAGGGTATTATATTGTCATATTTAATAATATTCCTCATGGAAAATCTTCACCTTGTCCAACTTGATTCAAAATTTTAAAAATAAAGCTTTGAGGGAGGCTGGAATGCTCTGAAAGAAAAAATTTGGTGACAGTTCTCTATATTCTTGAGAATATTGAGAACTTTCCGCCGTTAGTAAGTGTTCACAGTATTCCCAGATACCGCACGCGATACCGTATGATAATAATGTCTACCATGAAATCAACGATGCATCGTGCAAGACGTGATCATGTAACTCGCGAAACGTTTCATCGGAACACGTTTTATGAGTATGCACCTGCTCTCGCAACGGAACGTGAAAAGAATCCAGCCTGTCCTTCCTGTGCAAATCACATGACGCAATCATGGAGATTTATACCGAGGGCGAAATACGAAGGTGAACGATCGTATTCGGCACGAAACGGACGATTAACGATACAAAGCTTTCAACGAATTTGCTTGAAATAATCACATACGCCGAACTCTGCAGGTGAATTCATTTTCGGGAATCATCACGTGGTTTAAGAACAGATGTATTCTTACAGCATCGAAATGTTGATTGGGCAAGCTCTCGGTGAGAATCACAGTCATATGGTATTTGTAATACAAAAGGAACGAGAGGGTTAAAAAGAACGAAGCCCTGAGATCTATGTTCATAACAGATAATTCCATAAAATCTATTGTACTTTCACATATAACATTTGCTAATTGATATATATATATATAATCAATTTTGATTTATATATATACTAAAACCCAAGTAAACTGAAAGATAGCTTCAGTACCTACGTTGGAATATTAAAATGCCAGAATGACTAGAGTTCTATATCGCATACAACAAATTTCATCAATTTCCAGACCAGCATAGAGTCAATCGACAGTATTGTTGCGTGGAATCGTGAGAACCTCTGTGCCACGTAGGTAAGCCTCACGCTTCGTGTGGTCCACATTGTCCGTGGTCAAATTACATGGAACGGGGTGCTTCTAATGGCAGTTCTCGTTCTTCTGGAGGACCAAGAGGGACGAGGGCACTTGCTGCAACAGAGAGGACGGCTAGCGTGGACAGAAGGAAGAACCTAGCGGTGAAACGGAGAGGGAAGGGCGAACGAAGGGAGAATGGACGAACGTGGAGAGCTCTCCCTTTGATCCCTGGGCAGAGATAAAGACGGAAAACGGGAGAAAAGGGGAGACAGAGCCGGTCATGCTTCGACTCCGCTTTGGTCTCGCCTCGACCCCGCTTCTGCCACGCGACGACCGTGAAGCAACCGAGCGAAACACCTGCCCGTTTCGTTGACATGCAAGGAAAATTTTCTGAAGGCACCGCGGAAACAATGTGCCTGGTAATGCAAAACAGGTTCGACGCGTCCCAGGCAATCTTAATCGCTTCAATTATGGCTGAAGTACCTGGGTACCAGGCGCTAGCACTTGGTTGGATGGTTCTGTGGGACGAAACCGCGGAGGAAGACTTTTTTGCTGCGTGGAAGACGGTTGAAGGTAATTTCTTGGGTATCAAAGCTAGTTACTATAAATTAGGTAACAAATATTTTATTAGGCTTAGAATTTCCCGAATCTTTGGTGATACAGCACCTAACTAACGTCATTTTGGAATTTGATGTGCAGTTTCAAAGTGGAGGTGTGTGTTTTAAGGTGTGGTAGATTGTTAGAGAATTTTTGGTAGGTTGTAAGTAAAGATGATTGAAGTTTAGTTGGAGGGGATGAGGTTCTTCAAAGAGTTCCGCGAACAGAAAAAGGGGATAAGGCGAGTTTATTGTTGGATCGAACACGATCTTCCCAGAACGATCGTACCAGGCCACGGAATCACGGATGTTAAGGCGTTCCACACGTTTTCGGCATCAAGGGATGATGGGCCGATCGACAGTGTTCCCCCGATTGCAATTGGCCCAGAAGAAACACGGCAAAACCTTTGGACTGGTAATAACCGTTGCTATCCAGTCATTATAAGCGAGCTTCTGCGTGCTATATTAACCTAATACGGTTTTCAGGGTGGTCCCTGCCACTGTGATTTCGACCACCAACACTGGGTGGCTTTAAAAACACGCCAGAGGGACCTACTCATAAATAATTCATTGTTTTTCCTCTTTTTGGCAACTGTATTCGGGCGCGAATACGTTCATCTCTCAACTTTCCTATCAGCTCTTTGGTCCATTGCAGGATATGGAGCTAGTGTGTCGAAGGACAGTGTTCTGTGTTCATTAAGTTGTTATCAAGCATACACGGTATAGCTAGCTTACAGCAAATCAACAAATCAGCTTGTTAGACACTGTTTTGTAATAATTGCTTACTCGAGATCCATTTTTGGACCCAATTAAGATTCTACTTCTATCAATGTACACTATTGTTTATAAGTATTATGACACTTGTTGTATTTCCAGAAAATACAGATCGAATACTCTTCGCTGCTTTTAATTTAAAATACGAAATAAAGTAAAATTTGTCGGAGTTCTTTAATAAATTTGAAAAGGTTTTTCATAATTATTTTATACAGAGTAGGTGTCCTAATATTTATGAACGACAGTGTACATACTTATAAATCAAGATTGACCCTGAAATTATTTATTTTAATGTGTATGAAATTCTAACTTCGTCATAGTCTGTAACCAACAGCTTGCTCTTCAACATCCATGTTCTTTTTAAAGATGATCTTCAGTAATGTTAAAAATAAGCCAACATCTTTCAAAATTAGGGGAATGAATCTTTATGCAATAGTAAAACTCGTTACAAAATTTTAGAAAAATTGATTCTGGAGTTTTTAAATTATTTACCTTTCAATTTAACATGTATTCTTATGGGAAACACAATATTGAGAAATAAAATCAAAAGTGGAATAATATGCTAAAGTTTTTGAAATCTTGTTTACAGAAAGATCAAAGAACAGTCTTATTAATATAATTAAGATATATAGGTATGATCAACGCTCACCAAATACAACAGATTGGTACACTTTTCACTGCTTTCATGTAAATAAAAAGGAAAATTATAGTTTCAAATTTAGAATTATTTCATTTCTAGCTGTTGCATTTCAGGCACATTCCAACAAACAAGTTTATGATAAAGGATGAAATATTCAATAAATTGACAAAATAAAATAAAAAATAAGAGCGAATAACTGAATTCCCGATAAAAATACACCATTGCCATTTCTGACAGGTTTTTCTCGAAACACCATTTTCAGAAACGGTGTACATCATAACTCTTGAACCAATGAATATTTTTACTTAAAATTTTAGCTGAAGCTGTAAAATTCCATTCTCTGTCGCGTAACAATTCCGCATTAACAGTGGATGTTTGTAAAACATTTTATAACTGATTAAACACGATTTTTCCCCGTAAAAATGTGGGGAAAAAATTGATTCGTGTGTAACTTCCACAATTTTTGTTCAAATTTATTGGCAAGTTTCCACACTCTAGATATTTGTGTATAGAATAATCACCTCAAAGCATTTTGCTTTCGGATGATTGGTTCACCTGTATCGATGTACACCACCTGCAGCGGCGCGCTGTACGGGGCTATCTTCAACGATTAATAACCTCGATAATTTTATACATTCCGACGATTTTGTTTTTTGTAAATACTAGCAAACGTGCCCACAATAGATTGTCCGAAGCGCGACTATAACGATTGTTTCGTATCAAAGTAATTTAGCGTCAAAGAAACTAACGATTTTACGCATCCAATAGTCCACTACCCTCTGAAACCAACCACATCCAATACTCGTCCGACGTTCAATTCGAGCGTCCGACGATTCAAGCAGGCCATCAAGGAGGCAATACGAATCACTTCGATACTTCATACTCGCAGAAACTGGATGGCCAAATAAGGAAATTATAGACCCCATCGGAGAGAGGCAGTCTTGCATCAACGTTTCTTCTGGTTCCCCCTGCGGCACTATAAGGATTGCCCGAGGATCATCAGGGGCTAGGACTGTTCCTGTATCATTTTCCAGGAACAGACACTTATGGAGTACTCTGGAATTACTCCATTCATCCCCTCAATCCTTCCCTCAGCCGCGGCTACATCGTCCGGCCGTGCTTACTCGGTTAATAGGGCGCATTAATTTTGTAATTAAATCGTCGCGGATAATAACAGAGCGCTGCGTGGCGGGCGTCTCGATCAGGCTGCAGTCCCAAGTCATGACGAGATTATTAAGGGCCAATTACTGCGCGTTTTATTGGCGGATAGAACGCGCCACGGGTTTCGCCTGTGCACGCCGATCAACCGCCCTCTACTTACGTCGACAGTGATTTATGGTGACGCGAACCACCCTGTCCCGAATTGCTTCTTTATCAGCGGGCCTCTATCGCGGCGGCGCATCGAAGTCCGCGATATCGGCTGGAGGATAGCGTCGCTCGCGTTTCGCAGCGTTTCCGCAACCAGATGTACCTAATTGCGTCAGCGGCGCAGGAGGACGCTAAATAGCCGACGTCTCGTTACTGGATTTCCCGCGGTATCGTCGTGGAAATTTACGAGCCAGACGGTAGTCGAACGCTTCGTTGTGGATGCATTTGACGCCTGGAGCCCGGCCAGTGCTCCGATTCCCATGATCTCCCTCGATCGAACGATCTCCGATCGTTAATCGCTTAATTGCGCAACCCCGCTGCTACGATCCTCTAGCTTTACATCATGCTGCATAGTTCGCGCGATCCTCTACACGAATGCTTCGAGATATATGTGCTTTCTGTCGCTTTGAGATGTCAGAGGATTGATGGGGCTCGTTATGCAAGCAATTGTATTTCAAAGAAGAATTGGGGAATTGAGAGCAAAAATGTACTAACCCACGTTTTTTGCAAAATTGAATTAGTAACAATAACGTATTTCAATGGGTTGTAGGTACTAATCATATAAAATAGGAAGAATTCATTTTTTTTGTTGAGGGGATTCCTTTTGTTGTAGCTTGGTATTGTCAGTGCTTCCATTTGAAGTGTAATAAATGAGGGTTATTTCTTTTTTGGTTGACTGATATGCGGTAGTTGTTTATTAACTTGTCTATTAATTTTCTCTCAGATTAGTATTCGAATAGATTGACTTGAAGGAGGAAAGAGCAAAACCCATTTTTATAGCAAACCCAGAAGACTGTTTAATGTAAGTAGAGTAGACTTAATTGAAACTCTAAGACCAGTTCGTGGAATCGAACACGATATTCAGCATTTTGCTTAATCGCGTTCCCCACCACATTTAGTCGAAACCGAGACGAAAACGATCTGGGAATCAACAGGTGGCGGGGGAATTTCACTTTTAATTAAGTGGCTAGCAATTACCGTGGCGAGGAAAGTAAATTAATGGCACTCGGTACGAAGCAGCAGTGGGTTTAAACTTAAACAGAGCGCGTCGTTCTTGTCATTGGTTTTCTGCTAATTATTTCTTTCCCAACGAAAGCAAGTCGTCATGGTGTTACAAAAACTTATCTCCCACATCTATTTATTGTACCAGAAATCTGCATCAGCCACTGAAACAATTCAATTACCAAAAAGGAAAAGTACATAAAAATTCACCAAAGTCCAAAAGCCTCCACTTATGTCTAAAAATGACATAAATCCGCACAGATTGGTGCGAACAGCCAAGGAATACATACGCCTAATTAAATTTCACGAGAGAAATGCTTCAGGAGCCGAGGACAGTGATAACAGACGAAGGTAGAATTCGACGCTCGACGGACTGCCATTCCAGCCGCCGTTGTCCAGCAAAAAGACCTCGAAGGGAACAGCTGGAGAACAAGAGGAGAAGGAATATTTTCAGGTGATCGGCGGACGGTAACAAGAAGGACAATTAATTTTAATTGTCTTGTCCGGACAGAGCGTAGGTACGCGTGGCATGGCGAAAACGGCTGGAATATTTCCCCGGCGGGTCGATTAAAAGCCGCTGCTTGTAATTGCGCCGCCTACCGAACCCCGGTGCCTTCCTTTCCTTGCTCGCCTTACCCTGGGGCCCCGTCAGATTTAAGTACTACGACGGCATGTCGCATGGCCACGCTCACGTACTTGTTTTCTCTGGCTGGACGTGGCGCGTTCCACGAGCTCCAATTATTAAAACTCCACGGAGGATCGGGATGTTTGCGTGCCCCCGGGGACCCATCCGGGCTAATTGCAAGTTCTGAATCAAATTCAGAATCATCGTGGCTGAACCGATCGGAATGGCGACTGCAAATGCCTCGACGAGGGTAGAATTCTAAATTTGCTCTTCGAAAAACATGGTGCAGGTGTTTTTGTTGGGAGGGCAGTCTTGGGAGTGATAGATCGAGGGAATTTGTAAGCAATGAAGGGTAATTCAAGAGTGGGAGCAAGTTCTGAATGAAACTCTTGCGAGGAGTGGGCGCGACACTATTGAATTCAGTGAAGGGATAACTGTGAATGACGATTTTTATGAATTTGGGGTTCTAGATTGTTTTTGAGGAAATTGGTAGTAGGTGTAGTGTTTGCTAGTGTGTGAGTTCTATGAGGGTAGATAATTTGGCCGTTATAGTGTCAATTTTTAATATTTGCTTAAGTACAATAAACTAAATTACCAAACTTCAAATTAACATTATTTATTAAATGAGGAACTGATATGCAGCTTAGTACAAACTGATAAAATACACTGCTTCTTTAATTAATTCTTACTTGCCAATCAATTATTATTTTATAAAAAAGGAGGAAACTCTAGGAAACTCAAGATAACTATTAGGCAACTATTAACATTATAGTAATTATTAGACGCTAGAATAAGTTGGAAAACTTTTCCAGAGGCTTCAGAAAATTCCCACTATCCTTCTAAAAATGGACATAATTTCTGCACTACCCAATGACTAGTTCCTCTTCAAACTCGGTTTCCAGGAATAGCAAAGATGTGTCACTCCACGTTTAAACAAACTCATAAAACAGGATAGGAACTTCCTGCCCAAAGGCTGATGTCTGAATTTAGTTTGGTCCATCGCTATTCCCTCAGGTCTCTCGTAAGCCGATAGGAAAGGTAGAAAACGACTGAATTTATGTACGAAACGTGACCCAACCGTTTCACCGTTCGCTTCCCGTGTACACGATAACGAGGCAGGAAACACGGTATGCCGGTTTCTCGAAATCCTTCGAAACTGATCTCCTTAGGACGTGCCAGGACATCGGGATGGAGCCTTAGAGGCAATTCGACGTACGGGGACTGTCAACAATGAGCTCTAATGACCATCTCCTGGACGTGTCAATACTGTATTTTGTCCACAAACGTCATCGCACAATGGCACCCCATGGCGTTCGAGAGAAAGAGACGCGAAAACATGTTACTCCTGCGCGTCTAGACGCCTGAGAGCGAATGCACGCGGGGGATTATGCGAGGATTCGATGGAAGCTGATACTGCGTCGAACTGGAGAGACGTCGATGGGAAGCCATTATGGTAACGACGGAAAATATTAACGTCTCTTTGTTAGTGGCTGCAATAATGGCCAAAGGAAAGTTTAAACTGTGAACCAGGACTGAAATAAGACAGTTCCCTTAGAAAATATTATATCTTCAAAATTGTATTTTATATATCAATAATAATAATTCTTTATAGCACAGTAGACATTACGAGAGAAAACGTATAGAAGACAAGAAAAAGGAAATTAGTTAGAAATGATATAATACATATAAAAGTAGAAGAGGGCACAATGTGCAGCTGTTGTTAATTTAACCACTTAAAACTATTTAACACTAACTCTAACAGTGTATTTTGGAAATAGATGTAGATATCCAAATAACCTGATCGCGAGTAAGGACTAAAGTCATGTGTGTGACGTTCTAAAGTAAAAGGAGTAAGAGTTAAGAGTTAATTGCTATCGTTGATTATCAAAAAATAATGTCACTCCATGTTTGAAAGATGAGAGGGCGGTCCGAGAGGGGTTTAAAGGTTATTAGGGGTTGTTCAGTGTACAGGTCGTATACCTTTAATCATCATTCGTTTTGGATGAATTTGGTGATTACCACATAAGGCTTTTGATTAATCAGTGAATGTGGCTGAAAGAAAAGGGATATCAGTGACGCAACTGACGTCGTAATGGATAATAGGACACTGAAAACCCTGTAGCAAGTAGATGGATGGACGTCCTGCGTCCGAGAAAGAGACGGCCAGGAATGATGATACAGGCGAGGAATGGTTATGATGAAAAATTGTTTGAACAGGGCAGGTGTTTCCCCGTGAAGACTCATAAGGGACGTCGTTGCCCTACGACATTCCACGTCTCCCTGCATCAGTCATCTGAGACACCTTAGGACTAGTTAGCTGATTTCGCAGGATAGAAGATAAAAATATTTCGTAGCACCTCCAGTCGAAGATTTATGAGCCTGCCAAATCTGTCACATTAGGGTAACTCGAAGAAAAATCTTTAAAGATTATAACACTTGGAACATGTTGCGCTTTAGCTGTACTAGTTCCCCACTTTCATTTTTATAATTCTCTTCGGACAGTTTCGACTTCAAATTGGTACCTGGCCATTACTTTAAATTCACAAAACTGAAGGCAAAGCATTCATAAAATAATGAAGAAACAAGCTGGGAGAATTCGCTGAATAATTATGAGGATATCAATCTAACTATTTTCTGAACAATTGGAAGTTAAGAACCCTTTGTCCCAACATGGTTTCAGCTGCATTAAAAATAGAATGAAAATATAATTTACGACCAATCCTTCACGAAGCACCGAAATTTGTATGCACAAGTGGAAACTGTCTGAAAAACTCGCCTCGTCTATGATTTTCTACTGATCTCTATCTCCATCAGTGGAGATGGTGTTCGCGATGATTGGTTGTCTGGAGCCTCGATGTCCAGGGGTTCCATTCGAAAATGACCAGTGTTGCAGCGGTTCCAGCGCGTCATCCATTTCAACCCCCTGCTGGAGCACCCTCGGTTCACCGATAACGATCAACGCCTCCCAAATTATCCCACACCCGAGCCATAATTTTCGAATTATAGGTACACCCTGTCCCACTTGATTTTTCACGGAGGGGCATCAAAGTACGGCGGTCGTGAGACGCGGGAAAAAATGGAAAGCTTAATTGGTCGCCGGATTTACATAATTGGCGTAGACTGTGATGGCGTTGTCGCTGGGGTTCCTCATTGCCCACGGCGGATCTCAAGTCGCCAGGATAATTACAAACGGCGAGGTGGACATATTTATAAGAGGGCTACACAGAATGTAGCTCGTCTTTGCGAGAACGGGGACAACGGTCCTCGATTAAGAACACCTGCGAACGCTTAAGGTGTCGCTCGTCTCTTTACAAAATCGTAATCGGCGAAAACGAGAGTAATAATTTTCGTGATCATAAGTGGTGTGTCGAATAAAACGTTGTTTTTAAAGGCGACAGTTCTTGCGTCATTGGAGGTCGTTCATTACACGTGCAGTCTTGAATCGAAGGGTGAGTGTCATTTAATGAGCTTTAAAAGCTGTTTAACTGTTGGGAGTGGAACGAATCTGTAATTTCACTTTCCTGCATTTATGTGTCAGGTGTTACAGTTACAGATAGTTAAGACATTATGCAAGCCACAAGGTATTTGCTTTATATAGGGATTCGTGTACTGAATTCATTGAGGCAGTCTTTGGGGGAAGAACCTCTGAGATAAATGAAGAAATAAGTGTTATTCAAGATTAATTAGCTAAGTAGGAATAATGTTAGTGTCCATCTCTACTTAGCAGAGGAAATACCCTTCATGGAAGTGCAAGCAAAGTCAAAATTGTAAGAAACAGTGACCACAGGAGAATCTGGTGTCCAAATACTCGCACCAATGGTCTACAAACGAGAAGAAAAGAAAATTTCGACATGGCGTCGGGGGAAGAGTGTTTAAAGTATCATATTTCTGGTTGCATCTAATTTATTCCGACAGGGAACAGTCCAAGATCTCCAGATTCCGTTCTACCTGCGAGATTCTTGAATTGCCAAGCCGGAAGATTTCTGGGAGGAGAAGTTATTACTGCCCAGCAGGGTGCCCGGCTATTTCGTGTTACTATTTCGAATAACAATTACACACCGAGCAATTATATTTCCTTGACTGATGCAGGTTCGACGAGAGACTGGCAGGTATCGCTTCTCTGTCAGAGATGACACGAACAATTATCGCTCTTGCCTCAGCCTCCAATTAAAAGGAGAAATTGAGAATATGGTAACAGACAAGACTGATCCATCAGTAAGTCTACAACATTGGGAACCACGAAGAAAGGAAAAGTTGCAACATGTAACCTACTTTGTTTAATTAATCCTTACCTGGCGGATGAGGGGCTCAGTGTTACGTATTATTAATATTACTTCTTCGAGAATATATGGATTTGGAATTAGAATCTTGATACGTGAAGCGTACGCCGAGGTGCGCGTGATTGAAATTGCGTGGTAAAGTGGACTCTACCTTGGATGTGTTGTTAAAATAAAGTAACGCGTTAGAGAAATAATCCTAATAGAAACAAAGAGTGTCACGTTGTTTGAGAAGTGTCAGAAGTGAATATTTTCAGTATTTTCTTTTCAATCACAGCGAAGCCTTTACTTGTCAGCTCTGTCTTGCAACAGCTCTAGACATTAAAATAATTTATTCTAGTACTTAACACCACTTACAGCTCGTGCCATCGCATTCAGCACGGAATTTGCATCCATCTCCACTAAAAAAATAATTTTTGATTTCTTTGACCCTTGCATCTTTTACCATTTCCACTCCCCAATATGACTATTTCATCCAGCCGAGGAGCAGTGAACAAACGAGTCCTTGTAGAAAGCACTCTAAATGACAAAACCCCCGAAATAAATTTTTTGTAAATAAGTTATCAATAGTGCTAAAAATTGCTATCGCTGGTTTACGTCCAACGCCACTTCTATAGAAAACATACTTACAACTGTCGATAATAGGTGGTTCTCTGAAGTGTCCCGGAAATTGTCGCAGGCTCAACAAACCGCCAGCCTGATTCAATAAATCGCGTTCGCGGGGACGCAGGTGGTAGCCTCGTCGTGTTTCAAGAAGATGGCCCTCTCCGTGGCGTCAACTTTCGGCGATTAATCAACGATGGAAGATGACTATCGGGGCTGAATTATCTACGTGTAAACTAGCCGCGTGGCTTGTACCTCTATTGTACGAGCACTCAGCCCTTTCATTGTGGCCGATGAGAAATCGGCCGGTTTTAGAATCCGTGGGTTTTGTTTTACTGCCTCGCACGGACGCGTGCGGACCTCCCGCCTCTGGCTCTTTTCTTTCACGGCTGGACTGGTGTATCGTTGTACATAATAGCCGGGGAAGGAAATGCTGTTTCGATGTTTGTCACGGCATACTAAACGCTCGTAGGAATATCCCGTTGCTGGGTGTCTCGCCGACCGAGGTAGTAAATTATTGGGAATGAATGGTAAGGTAAATGTCCCAGTCCTTAAACATGGCCCAATAATTAAAAATTGAGAAGAAATTTTATTAATAATAACAGTTTTACTAATTTGCAACGTTTAAACTGTTCGAAATATAATTGCAAAATCTATTAGCTTTATATAGATACAATTATAAGCTTACATAACTGAATAATTATATCATACAAAAATACTATTGTACATTAAAGCTTCAACAGTCTCAATCTCGCGGCTTACCTAATGGGCTCAAGCAAGCGAGAGAATATTTTTGTTAAGGTTGTAATTAATTATTATTTTATAATTTTTGAAATTATACAGTTGTTTTGGATTTATTATACATTGAAGAATTGAAAATTAATTGGATCTTTTAATAATTTTTGGTTTTTAATATTGAAATTGTTGCGTTTATCCACTAGTACACGATACCATGACACGGACCAGTTATTAAACGCGTGTTTAATGGTTATGTAAACACTGATACGGACGCCAGTATTCAGTGAAGTTTTAAAATTATTAACATTTATTGTACCAAAGTATTTTTTTGTATCCTATATGTTTACGTTAATAATACCTAAACAAAAATATAATACAGTTTAAGAATTATTAGGATAATTAATCTTAACCTCGTCACAATATTAACATAACCTAAAATTTTATAATATACTTTTAATCATTTTTTCATGCCGAAAATTTAACACAAATTTATTATAAATAAAATGTTTTTATTACCCCAAAATATTACCATATTGATTTATTTTAATTAACTGATAGAAATAGTTAAATTAAATACATATTCAATCATTGGGACACTGTTAATTAATGACTGGGACAGGCTATGAATTTCATTTAATTACTGGGCCATATGAACAGTTTCATGTTTTAATTAATTTAAAACTTTTTCTTTAACAAATGTAGATTCTTGTTACGTTATGTGAAAGTAGAAATTTTACGCTTTTGAATAATTATATTTAGTTATAATTTTATACTATTTAAATATAAAAGAAATTGCAATCATCTCAACTGCTTCCTTAACTGTTTCGCCATTGGGACATTTACCTTAGTGGGGCCTGAAACGTGATATTTACAATGTAAATAGTTTCACAGCCGCACTTCCTCTCCCCCTGCCGCGACACGTGAATTTTTTAGCCGCTGCGTAACGTGAAATTGCTTGGGCATTTGGTATCGCGATGTATGCTGAAGACAGGGTATAAATCCAGGGAGAATTAACTATGTGGCTTCGGTGGGATTCATTAATTGCCTGTTCCTTGGGAACTGATAACTTGATGGGTCGTTTTAGTTATTTAGTGTTTAATCGAAGGCTTGCTTAGTTTCGTCCTTAGTTCGTGAGAAGGGGCCAACTGAAGATGGTGCCTACGTGGGATTATTTTTCTCTTTTGGCAGAAATATGCTGGTACCAGCTTACTATTTTTTTAAACAGAACGTGAAGGTCTCTCATTTCCTAAAAATATCACAATTGTTACCTCAATCTGTAAATCAACAACGTATGACAGACACATCACGAGCCATCAGCTGTCATAATTATCTTGAGCCACAGTGCTCCCACAGGGACCCAAAGAAGCAGAAGTGCATGACTTGTGTTGACAGCAACACGGAACAATAAAACCCGTTGCATCTGCAACAAAATCGCAACGATCGGCACGCCACATTCCATATTCGACTGTGTGACTTCCAGTTGCCATTTCGGGGCCCGAGTCTTTCACCCAGAACCCTGACATCTGCGTAGCTTTCTTATAAAGGGACTCTGCTACATGTGCCAGAAGATTGATTGTAAAAATTAACGCTCGAAGGTTGCTTCCCATTCGAACAGAGAGGCGTGTATACCGTTGCTCGAGTTAACGATCGTGACTGCACGCGGTTTTGCGTCAGATTGATTGACACCCGGCTCGCTTGCGTAAAAGTCGACGATCAGATCTCTCCGAAATAATAAGCTGGGTCGATTTTGAAATCGACTTCATCGGCTTAATGCTTCCTTCAAGGTGGCTGTCTTTCAAGTCCCTTGCTTACCCACCGCACAACAGTTCATAAGAACCGTTGATTGGGAATAATTTAATCTTTCACCCTAAGTCATCGATAGAGATCTTCAGGAGCCAGCACAGACAAGAGAAGTTCGGTTGCCCGATCATGCCGTTTTTTCTAAAATTGTGTAGGTTTGTAGAGGACCCCGATAGAAGTATCAGGCAATTTTTGGTTGGTGCCCATTTTCGGTTCTTCAGGGTGAAAACATCCCTGGACCTCGCCTCTTGCAAGGTACTACCTATGTAAATTCTAACTCTACTATTTTTCTCTTTCTCGGTTTCTTATATATATATATATATTTTTATTTTATCTCCTTGTTATTTTTGTAATGTCTAGTGGTGCAATAAAAATTACTATTATTATATCTTGAAAACTATAGTAGATATAAAAAAATTATTATAATGAAAAGTTAATGGCTTTTCGTGTTCTATAAAACTTGTTTAAAATTTGTAATAAGAAAGGATTTTTTATTTAAACTACAAATTTTCTCGAGGTCCTCTAAATGCCTTCCAGTTTAAAAAAATTCGGAATGTTCGGGGAACTTCCCTTGTGAGATGTACTTCGAGTTGAATGGCTCAGTGTTGTGATAGTGGCTGGGTGTTTCGTTGGTGACCACTGATAATTAGTGGCTAACCAGAATGTTGTTTACTAACTCTTTCAGGCTGGCTAAATTACAACGGCTATTTACCACCACCCCGTAAATCGATCGGGGGATCGCGACCGCCGGTTGCTCGTCCCTTTGTGTACACGGGCTCGGACCATCCTTAGCCTGATTTAAGGCGCGTATTCGCGGAATACTTTCGCGTATGTCGTTCGAATCTCAGTCGCGGCGCGCGGCCACTTTCGTAATTTAACCGACCGGTAGCCGGGCCATTCGATATTCAAATTAGTTTTTCAGCAGTCGATTAATTTCGCGACGAGGGACTTGCGAGACGCGGCCACGCGAAACCGATTGAATACCGGTGCGATAAGTCATGCCCTGGCTCGTCCATAACGAGAGCAAACGTTTAAGGGGAGACAGCTACGTATTGAGCGATCGTGGGACTGTTGATACGCGTTTCTTTTCAACACTATCTTTCGCAATGAATATGACGGTGGAATTCAAGATTAACCCTTCGTGGTCACACCTTATAATTACAAATTAGTCACATCGGGTTCACTGCACCCCAGCGTCATTTTCGTATTTTTGAATCTTTTAACTTTCGAGTGATAATTGCACATTCGCAATACTCATGCAATCATGCTCTAATAGTATTTTTCTAGAAATGTAAATTTTTATATGATGGTAGTTGAAAAAATAGTTGTGGAAAAGGGATCTTGTAAAAATTCACCAAATTTTTAAACTTTAATATTAAGGTCCACAAATTTACAATAATATTGGCGAAGAATAATTGACTGGGTTGCGATACAGCCAATGCGAGCACGAAGAGTTAAAATCGAATTGTGCTTCGAGTTAGAGGGGAGTAGAAACTGAGGGGCCCGGTGGAAAACATATTAGAAGGTGGTGCCTTTAATGGTACAAACTACAAAGAGACGAAAACTGAGCCCCTCAATTTTGAAAGCCCTGAATATGCATGAGAGGCTAATTATTTTATTCGTCCAAGGAAGCAGGGAGATTGAATTCCATTCAGCAAGAAAGCATATTCCAGCGCCCTTTTATGGATCAGTAAACACTGTTACCCAGGTAATATCAATTAATCAAAAGCACTATGTCGACATCGTTTCACCCCAGCGCCACGTACCAGGACCATCCCCTTTGACACTAATTGAACGGACGAAAGATAATACCGCAACCCTGGGCTCTATAGCGAGCGTAGCTTCCCGCGGGAGCCAATCAGAGGCGAAGCACACAAAAACACGGATTTATGGCCAGTAGGCGGTACAAGGATCGCGAGAGACCGAGAAACCAGGGACGCGAACGAAGGGAACAGCGATGGGGATAGATAAAAGGGGTGGAAAGGGAAGAACGATGGAGAGGAACAGGAAGAAACGACAAAAGGACAAGAAACACGCGGGGCGGGAAGGGGAGAGGGGGGGGGGAAAGGTCTCGTGGAACACGAGACCCGCGCCCCCAGTAATTATTTCGCGTCTTGCACCGAGGACGATTTTTTGCCGGCTTGCTAAGTGTGTTCCTTAATTGAATTTAAGGTTATTTAATATGCTTTTAGCCCGCTATCGTCGAGCCCCCTTACATACTCCTGGAAACGACGCCCGATCGATCGGCTGCCCGCAAGACTCCCCTCTCGTTCGATGCGTTTCCCTCCTCGTCGGCGGTCCGTCTCGACCGAGCGTCACCCATAAACCTGCTACGTCCTGAATTATGTCGGGGGCTTATCGAAAATACGGGGCTTAATTTCTGCCCGCCGTCGTTTCGATTACAAAGCGAGCCTCGCTCCGCTCACCACGGAGAGATTTAATTGATGCGAACAGCCGGGCGATTGTCTCGGGCGCGCGCTCTTTCGACGGTGCTGCTGTAAATCCCGGTGAAATTAATGATTCCACGCGGGCAAGGGGCACTTCAGGAATCGCGCGGTCAATTCTGACGATCGTTTAAGAACGAATTTGCGGGGCATTGAACAGTGGATTCTGTGGCTCGCGAGCTGTGAAGTGGAATTGTTGATGAACTTTCTGGATATCGAGTGTTTGGTTACTTCTTTCTTTATTACTTCAGACTTAAGTGTACTTCTTTTCTCGTTTGATGTTTCGATAATTATTTTCATGCACAATATGGGGAACAGATTTTTCGAAGGGGCCAGAGAATTGGGCTAAATTATGCAGAAATCTACCAACCCCTAAACTAAAAAGAAATTAGTTTAACACAGTATGGATCCCATAATTTTGTGATCTCCATTTTACAAAGAATTTCCCATGCACAATTTTGAAAATTACCAACCGTAGTTACATTTTATTCTAAAAACAGAAACTGCAGAGAATTTAAAGGAATATTAAATATACTACTCACTATTAAATAATCAATTAAAAAACATTGCGAAACAACAAGAAGAAATATAAAAACATATCCTGATAGAAATAAAGCTAGTTTTCTTTACCAATTAAAATCTTCAAACTGAATTTACTCGAATTCTGATCATTGAGGGTTGGTTGGGAGGGTGGCTTTCTGCATATCCTACCCCATTTGAGAAGTTAAAATGGTAAATAATTTAAGTGCCTAAACTGAAAACTGACTTTAATCCTTTTCAACCACAGCAACATTGTTTGGCACGTACCTACTTATAATATTATCTCTGGCTTGCGACAGCCTTAGAAATTAAAATTAATTATTCTAGCACTTACAGTATTTACCGCGGTATTCCTGAAATTTAAGTCCTTTTCCACTAAAAGCGCAATTTTTAATTTATTTGGCATTTCCCCATATCGTTTACCATTTCAGCTCCTCAATTATTCAGCAGGAATCAACGTTGAATCACGGGGTGAAATTGTCTGGGGCAATGGAGACGCCAGTGGTTTGGCTAGTATCTATTGAAAATTGGTTTGGTCAATCAGGTCGAGGCTACAAATTAGCGTTTCCTCGATTCAGCGAACGTTGTCCATTAAGCAATGACATCGACGTGGACGGCCATCCAACAGGGCATCCTCCCTGATTGATTCCCGCGGGAAACTCCGCGGCAGCATCACGATAGATCGTTGCATTATTCCATTGCGTTCAATTAGTGTCAGCAGAGAGAAGCTTTCGCGTTTCGCAGCGACCCTTTCCCCGCTCGGGAATAAGTAATGAAGGGAAATAAAATTTTAACTGCTGCCACGAGCGTTTCACGGAGGACGGTTAATAGCGAGCATCGTAAAAAACACGTATTTATTGGTCTCGTCGCGAGTGCAAGCGGAGGGAGAAAGTGAAGCGCGGGGTTCTTTTAAATCAGATTTAATTGACATTCAAAACGGAGCCGTCGACTTGCTGGTCGATGTAATGAGCAGCTTAATGTCTGCGCGTATATGTAGAGGGATGAGCAAACTGAAGAAGAATAATGCAGGAACTTTGCGGAAAGCACTGAGTTGCTGAGTGATGCCGTATAGCGGGAAGTTTGCAAGTGGAAGAGAGATTCGCTTCGTGTGCATCGAGAGGCAGAGTTGCAGCAGTTACCCTGAATAGAAAACGTCAAGTAGCTCGTTGCTACTTCCGTCAAACCTGCAGAGACATCTTCAATCATCCAGCAACTTTGGGGACATCAACTGGTACCTTTCAATAAATGTCTGCACCAGTAGTAGGTAACTATAATGCTTAAAAATTCAACAAGAACTTGCTGTCTATTCCATCTGCATCCTCATAGTGGTGCAGGCATCTTGAAACTTTTATAGAACTCATCATAAGTCCAATACAGTGCTTGGATTTTTGATAAAGATGTCAAACAGCCAAAATCATAGATCCACATAGAGCAGCTTCTTTTTCCACGACGATACCTTCGTTAATCGAACAGATCTCGTGATGGTACAGCTAATTCCACGTACACATAGCACCCATTCAGCCCCGCACGCGATACAATTTACTCACTGTCCAAATTGACGACTTCGGGGGGGCTGGAGTAAGGTGTGGTGGGCAAAAACACGAAAGAAGCGATCCCCTGCGTGGCATTTTTGGGATTTAGGAGCACTAAGGTCTGCCGCAGGTTGCTCCCAG
Source organism: Andrena marginata (assembly GCA_963932335.1). Lineage (NCBI taxonomy): Eukaryota > Metazoa > Arthropoda > Insecta > Hymenoptera > Andrenidae > Andrena > Andrena marginata. The sequence continues at coordinate 28,094,393 of OZ010659.1, read as the reverse complement.
CAGGTGGTTCCCCTGGCAGGTTGAAGGCTGAATAACCGACCGTGGGGATAACCTGCGGCCGTGGAAACGCGTAACTCAGCGGGCACCATTAGCGTTATCTCTTTCGCGAATAAAAGTGCCGTACGATGTAAGCGTGTGAATCACGCACGGGGCTGAAAAAACAGGGAAAGAAGCGAACCGTCCTCTGTGTGCAAGGTGACGGTCGAGGGAATGGAACCTCTTTTCGTGGCCGATACACCTCGGGCGAACGTCGCGGGTCCTGAAAGTGGATCTTTGACGCTGAATTATCTTGGAACTTAAGTCGCTGTCTGCTTGAGTTTCTGGTGTTTCGACGAGGCTTGCCAGTTCCTCGAGCAAGCCTTTACCAGTGGAAGATTGAAATACTGGCGCGGTGAAATGATGAGACAAGGAATAAAGGGGTTGAAGGAGTTTTAATTTGAAATTAATGTGAGTAGAGTTTACCGATATTTAACAATGTTTCGTAATGTTTGGCAATGTTTTAAAAGGGCTAAGGAGTGGAATATATATTCTATGACATAGTGAAGCGTCTAGATTTTGTAAAATAACATGGAATTTGCATTAAACGAAGGTGTTCTTCCCCTCGAGCATTAAAAGATTATGCCTACCTGTGAGGTCTGAAAAAACATGGATATTCGGAAATTTGAGGGGGGGGGGGAGAAGGTTGAAGGCCTTTTTAATCAGATCTTTATGTATTCGAAAGTGTAAATGTTAAACTACTTGTATTAATTCTTATGATGGAAAATATAAATAAATGAAATATTAGCGATCTCCCGGCAGCGATTTTTTTTCGTTTATTTATAATACTCTTCAAGTTTTTTAAAAAAAATCCCGAAAATACTTTTGTTTTCAGACCGGACAGGTAGGCATAAACCCTTAATACTAGAATTTTTTCCACACTAAGGGGTCCACTTAAAGGGTCTGAAATTATACGAGCACACGGTCGACTACAATAAGCCCGATGAGCCTGTGGTTAACACACAACTCTGCATATTACCATTTTTTTTTTTGCGCTACAAGAAGTACATTTCCGGTCACGGATGAAGGAACCCCGATAGCACCGAGACCCGTGGGATGTGAAGAACATGGTCAGTGAAGGGAGACGATAGTCACCGCAATGCTCGTATTTATCTCGATGGGAACACATCCTAATCGATTTTTCTTTTATTTCCCTTCCTCGACGAGAAATGGTCATATTTGCAGGTGTAAAGTATGCAGAGAAAGAAGCAAACTCTGTTCGAGTTATTGCTCCAGAGTCCATAGTAGGAAGTGAACAATTCATTTTCTCGTGTAATAAATGGAATCCACGAAGAAAGTTATAAATATTATAGAGAAAAATCAGTAGACGATGTCAAGGATATTCTACAATTAAATTTCGTACATAAAAGAAATTATTGGATACAGGAGCGAAGGGCTGAAGACTTTATGACGTATTGACAACGAGACCAGAATATTAAGACCGTGTTAACCGATTCTTCATGCAGAATTGGATTTTCGAGAGTGACGCCACCTCGCCTGCATACAAGATGATATCGAGGCTTATGGTTTCTCCACCCTCGGGGATTCGAGCGAGATCGTGTCAATAAATCGGATAGCGTGCGCGAAAGGCGGCAGAGGAAGGAACAGCGTGGAGGAGAAACCAACTAACAAAAGTGTATCTGAAGGATCGGCAGTGCACGGTGGCCGGGAGACACGATTGCACAGAATCGAGAGCGACCAGTCACGCATTTCGAATATTTAGCTCGAGGTTTCAGGAAGCGCTTTTGCACCTCTTCTAATCCAGTTATGAAAGCGAGGCCAGGGATCATCCTTTGCTCTGGGCCCTGCCATAAATTTCAGCAGCTCCGATCTGTAGTTTCAGGAGAAAATTGCAGCGACGCCATGTGTTCGAGTCCAGTTGCAGATGATATCAAGAATTCCTCATGTCCCTAGAAACCCTTAAAAATTCTCGTAGGATCTATTAGATGTAACGAAGATGTAAGAATAATGTAACCAGTCGCTGCATTTCATAGGGAAACTTTGATCATCAATAACCTTGAAAACTGAGAATTCTTCCAACATCCACTTTCCATAACTTCCATCATACACAGTTCCCTGAAGTATTCCATTCCCTTCATCAAAATCTGGAATATTCCAAAGAAACAAAATTGTTTCTCCAAAACCATAAATACTTGAAGCCCTTCCTATAACATTAATCAATCATTAGCAGTCCAACCATTAGTACTCCAAGATTTATCTATAGTCACTCATCCTCCAGACTTCAATCTCTGTGTCCTGCAAAAAGCTCTTCACCACCCTTCGTGAGTTCATCGGACACCCACCTCCCCACAAACTAATTCAGGATACTCCAGTTGGCAGGGTACAAGCGACAATCAATCGAGCTGCGTGGAATCCAGCTCATTGGCATGGACGTCTTCATGAGCGTTATAAACGCGCTGTTGAGCCGGCGATACGACATAATAAGCCCCCGAAACTGCGTTCACCGAGGGAGCTTACGATGTGAGCCTCGTAAAACACGAAACCGCCGTGGCGATCCCGCGAGAGGCAGAGAACATCTCGGACGCGCTTTCTCGATAACGATGTCACAGTGTTTTTTGCCGTGGCCGGCGTACGCGTACGTCGCGGGTCATTAGAATGGTAGGATCGGGGCTACAGGGGAATTTCGGCCACGGTAATAATCTAATAAATCGGCGGGGAAGACACATGTACGGGCTGCCGCGCAGCCGGATCGAATGCCCGCTCGGTTAGCGGACTCTGCATTCCCGATTGCGATGTTTACGAGCACCGCCGGCCGAAATTTATGAAAATTATTCGCGGCTACCCCCGATTTCGCGTATTCATGCGCTGCGCAGCCTCCGCCGGCCCGCCGCGACATCCGGCCGGACGAACGTTCCCATTGTTCTGCTCGGGACATGTCGAAATTTCCATACGCGACGAGGTTATCCAATAAACTCGGACGAAGGCATTCCGCGCTCCCTCCACTCGACTGGCTACCCGGAAGCTTCGCCTCCGCGACGGTCCCTTTCGCTGGTGGGTCCCTTTGTGGTGGGATCGTGACTTCCAAGTGTGCCACTTTTTGGAAAGTCATCTTCGATTCGCGATGCTACTGATGGCTTTGACGATTTCTCGGGGTATGTGGGCGGGCAAAGTAGTTGTGGAGGGTGTTCGTTTGAGGAAAACGCATTACTGGATTCAGAAGACTATAAGGACTTAACTGACTGCCAAGTAGTGCTTACTCTTGTATTCAGTTCGTTGCAACTGATGGTTTTGACGATTTCTCGAGTGTATGAAGGGTGAGGTAGTTATAGAGGGTGTGTTTTTAACCGATTGTACCTAGTCAGAAGGCCGAAAGATGGCAAATGTTTGTGAATTTTTTTTTAAAAACCGGAAGCATATATTTTCACAGAACTTGTTGAACTGAAAAGAACAATATTTAAAGAACATTTGGTCATTTTTTTAGAAAAATATTTACGTTTATAATACATAGGTAACAATTTCTCTGAGATGCAGTTTCATGCACCTCATGGTTTCGATGATTTCTTGGGTGCATGAGGGATAAGGTAGTCATAGAGGGCGTGTTTTTTAAGGGATGATTGTTTTATGATCGAAAATACCATAAAGTATGAGCTGACTGCTAGGTAATGATTTTTCTGTGATGCAGTTTGACGGAACTGATGATTTTGAAAATTCCTGTAGTTCATGTAGTCGAAATATTTATTGCAGTGTTGCATCACTAAAATGCACGTAGTTCGTTCACAATTTTCAAAACAATATGATACGAAAATTGTGCGAACTACGTAAATTTCAGTGATGCAACAGTGCAATAAATATTTCAACTACATGAACTACAAGAATTTTCAAAATCATCAGTTCCATCAAACTGCAATCATTTTATCAAACGATATGATTGATAAAATGATTCCTTGTGCTAATAATAAGAGACGTATAAGTGATAGCGTGTTTATCATGATGCAATAAATATTTTCAAGTAAAATCTCGCTGTACTTGCAAGAAAGCCACAAGGTGTGAGCTGTCTGCGAATAACTAAGCCTTCCTCAGCGATACAGTATGTAAATTGGATGCAGCTGATGTTTTTGCCGATCTTTTGGCTGCACGATTGAGAAGATAGTTAATGGGATGATCTTTGAAGAACCTCTAGTTGCACGATCGAGGAAATCGCGAGGCGTGAGCTGGACCAGCAGTTAATGCTTCCTCCGCGATGCAATTCGATGCAGCTGCGTATGTATTTATCGCGGTTGTCACTTTCTATACAGGCAGACTGCTTCGCGAGAGAATTACAACCGTGTAACTCACGCCAAGTGGGATAGTTTCTATCAGTCGGTGCGGTTCGCTTCGGCGAGCAGCGCGCTGATATCGTAATTGTATCGTAGATAAGGTTACTCGATGACCTGAGAACAATTTGCTTATCCGATGGTGCGAGTCATGCGGGAAGCTTGTTACGAACTATTCATCGACAGAGTCTCGAGATCGATAAATTGCGATCGTTAGATGCAGTGTCTGGTCGAACGTGGCCATTGGGATGGGCAATAAATTTTTGGTAAAGTTTCATTTCAGAAACAAACTTAGTAGCTGGACTTGGATTCTATATTCTTCTCTCTTCGTATCCCTTTCTTGCAGGAGTTTCGAAAGAACTTGATATATATCACGTTTCCATGCAGAATTATTCATATTCTTCTATATGAAACACAATCTTCCTCGTCGTACAGGGTGATTCAATATCCATCCATTATTCTCATTACAACTGCCACTTAAACAACTATGTCAGTTTACACCTACATTTAAATTCGTAACAATATACCACAAATAAGGCACTTGGAAGCCAAAGGGATGCGAGTGACATTTTTTAAACTTTGGAATGAAGAACAGAAATGGTTAGTTGAGTCGTTGAAGATGATGTTGTCACTTTATAAGAGTCATTAAATGGGCCCAGTTATGCGAAAAGCTACCAACCTTTAATTGTTACAGAAAAGTAGCTTTATTTCTATTGGGTATATTTTATTTCTTGTAATTGTGTGACATTTTTTTTAATGGGTTACTCAATAGTGAGTAGTATAATTAAGTAAAACATTTAGTAGATTGTACCCTGACAGCAGGAAACAGACATTGTCTGATATTCGGGTCTCTGAACAATAAATTTAACGAATTATTAAATGTAAATGTAAATGTATCGTATATTTATAAATTAGAATATGGCCATTATATGTTCAATTTTCATAATTTGTATAATCTTTGACTCACTTGAGCTACCCCTAAACTTTTATATAGTGTTTGTATATCTAAACGAACAAATCAGGATGGTTAAATCTTATAAAAACATATTTAAATATTTAACATTTTTTTAATATTTAAATATTTGTTTAACTTTCAAGTTGCACCCTAAAGTTCACGCGACAACTGCAACCCCTTGTAAACCCCCCACCATCAGAACACACAATAACGAGGATAGGAGAATAAAATAAAAAACCAATAGCGATACGCAGCATATACCAGAGCTGAAACAGCATCGAGATCAATTGCATCCTTCCACGCCTCTCTACCACCCAGACTCCCTTTCCGCGCGAACGCAATCCGCGAAACACGAACGAGAGGGAGGAAAGCGATACGCAGTGAGATCGAATATACAACACCATATCGCGTTGCACCTGCGTGGACGCTTTCGAGACGCGTTTTCTCGCCGGATATTCCGTGGACGCAAGCTTATATAATTTCGCAGACCCTTCCGCGGCGGCGTTTGAAAGGGGCGCGCGACGGTTAGGTTGGCGCATCGGCACCGGCCGATTGTCAAATTAACCAACGACCTGACGAAGGTCGAAAGCCGTTGGCGCGGGACGGCGTAATGAGGTGGCAGCCCGAGGGTGGGTTTTAATCAAGAATCGATACATAACGGCGATTCGTGGGCCAGCTACCGCGGACAACGCAGCATCGGGCCTAATAAGGGCCGCGTCTATTCGAGCCTCGCCTCGGGTGGCAGCGAGCTCAATTATCGGCCGGCATGAGCCGCCATTAGATAACGAGCAGGCAGATGCGCCACTTCGCGGGCACCGTTCATCCTTCTGAAAAGGATTCGTTCTTTACGAGCGGGAAGACGTCCGCCGCCTTCCACCGGCTCCTGACGCCGCTCCTCCGGGCGATCGCTGCGAGATACCGTTCGGATACGTTAATGTTGCTGCAGCATTTTGTTGCCGCGCATGCTGCAAACGTTTGAAAGGGCCTGGTTTTAATGGCAGTGCTGGTGGAGGTGTATGGAGTAGGTTGCTTCAGACTTGGTGGATTGTTGACAGAGGGGACGTGAGGGGAATTTGGGTTCTGAATTTTTGGATGGGAGTACTAGATGCTGGGGAAGGTGAGGATTATTGAACTCATAGGGTGTGGTGATCGCGGATTTATCAATAATCGAGAGTATTAAATTTCTTGCACACCATGGTTCAATTTGAGGAGATTTTGGATCGTAAATTTTGCGACGGGATTTGCGAAAAACATTGTCCTTTTCAATATTTATCCGCACCACCCTTTTTTCGACACTTCTTTATCGCCATATTAGAGTTTACAACTTTGAATGAAACTTCTTTTCGGTATCTTTTATGGTTTTGTAAATATTTACTATAATATGAAAACTCGCCATTTTTTGAGGGGATGTTTTCACCCTTAGTACGGTTTCAATGCCGAATAAAAAAATAGTTGCGTTATTAGCGTCGCCTGAGCTACATTTCTGCAAAGTTCCAGGTTTCTTCGAATTTTCGAGTTACCGAACTTCCCAGGTGTGTTACCTACTTGTAGGGAATATAATACCAGGATGCCGCGATCCCGGCTGTTTTTTGGTTTCCAAAAATCCCGGGACTTGATATAATTAATCTCGAGAATTTCGGGATTTTTTAAAAATGTGAATTACTTTATGAACACCTGAAAAATATAAAAATACCAGAATAAAGAAACATAATCATTTCATAATAATAAGGAACATGATAATAATGATGATTTATTTAAATAGTAATATTAAGTCGCATATAATTAACTGCACCATATTTGTTTTTACAATGATAGGTATTCTCACTTTCCGCTATTTCGAAATCGCGCAAGTTGCAAATCGCGACTTGTCTAAACACGGAAAATCGAAACATTGTAGTAATGTACGTACTTTATGTGCTTTGCTGTTTCTTCGTTAGCATTTCCAAAAATCTTCATAATTGTGTACAAATATTATCTACTTATTAAGACGTTATTATTCTTCATTAGTCTACTGTTTTTATTGTTAAAAATGTTTTTAGCTTATGTTTGAGACTAATGATAGAAAGTAAGTTTGCTTACTTAAAATAAAGATTTAGAATTTTAACACATAATAAATCATTTTAATTACTGAAATTCTCTATTATCCAATCCCGTGAATAGCCCGGAATCCCAAGATATACTTTAAAAAATCTCGCAATCCCGGGATAGTAAATAATGACCGGGATTGTATTCCCTACCTACTTGTGAATTGACCTGACACTTCCATTCTGCGATCTTCCCTGCAGGGAGGTAGAAGCATCCATGTATTCCTGTTAATTTCTATCGGAGCCCTTCGAAAATCGCAAGTTTGGGGAGCACCAAACGATCAATATCATGACATTCAACATTCTCCTCCTCAGAGATCTTTCAATGTCGATCCCCTTCGCCAGCAATGAATTCCTTTAGAGTCACTCCTCCCGTGTGCTAGGGAGATCGGCTACACCTCGTGGCACGTTATTTCGGAGCTTCACGTTTAGATCCGTACAAATTGATTCGTAACGTTTCGCGTCGTTGACACGCCATTATGAGGGATCACACCTACGAGAGACTTTGTAATGAAAGTTTCCCCTGCAGCGCTTTCACGCGTTTCACGATCTCCGCGAGAGCCAACGAACCTGGGCGGATCGTGATTTGCACTTTCTTCCTTTCCCAGCCGATGGAGAGGAAAAAGGGCGAGAACGTTCGCGCGGCGCATCTTTGGAAGCCATTCGAACGTGGCTTCATCGATGGTGCTCGTGCAGAAAAGGAAAGGCACAATGAGCCATTCTTGCGGAGCCAGACGTACCCCTAATCACTGTTTGTGCGCCCTCGTGGGCTGGCTAATTAATCATACAAAGGGGGTACGTGCAAAGAATGCATCTTTAGCGGTGTACGATTCGATCCATTCACGAGGAATTCTCGGCTTCGAACTGCTCTGCTGAAGAGACAGTCGAATTTCGAGTACACGAATGTTGTGTATGTGCACAGAGGCCTGTAAAATATTAAATTGGGGAAGAAATTTTGCTTAGAATAATTGATTTGAAAATCAATTAAATAATGACACGTTTCCATGTGTGCAACGTGTGATGGAGAACATACTCGATACCAGAAGTTCACCACTTCGATGCACTTTGGATGGAAGGCTAGAGTTTCTTTTTGGTGAATCGAAGTTAAAAATAAAAGTTTCTTCTAACATATATGTTATCGACTTTCACGTCTAAAATTTGACACCTAATCTTACATCACACTTTAAATATTCCAAGTGTCTTTCTGCAAAACTAATAATTCTGACGTACATACCTATAAGATAAAGTTGCCTAATATGAGACCCACTTCTTTAAAAAATCATATCTCTCGACTAAGAACACTTTCATTAAAAAAGATTCGGTTCCTTCATAATAAAATGAAAACTTTACTAATTTGCCACCGCACCAGAGATTTACCACTTGCAAAATCAAAGAATTTCTATCCCACGTCTAAGGTGCAGATTTGTCTTCAAGAATCAACGAATAGTTTAAAAATTTCAAAGAAATCAGGAGTTCGCTCGCTTCAAAATACAAAAGGGGTTAGCAGCAAAGCTTCAATTTATTTTAAACAGTAAAATATTTCCTTTTTTTCTCAAAAGTTTCGCACGACACATTTAGATATTTCATCGACCATTTCTTGGTACATCAATTTCTCGAAACGAGGTAACATTGATTTACACCCCTCGCGTTCTCAGGGGCTCGACCGCGTCCGCGGTAACAAATTGGAAGAGTAATTTCGATCGCAGGGCACGATAGAGCTAAGATTAATCGCGACGATCCTAAATCATCGGCCGATTTAAGGCTCCCGAGATTAGGCAGGCTTTCATTTCGCCAATACTTAATCTCCGTGGTCCACGATGCAAATCGTCGCCCGTTTTCGTTTCAAGGACTATCGATTCTCGTCGCCCGGTCGGCACGTTGCAATGCTGCGGAACCGATTATCAATCACCGGGAAAAATACGCTGAAAACAAATTAACCGGCTACGCAGCGCGCGGGCGCGGGGTTATAACAAAAATGAATCACCGTCGAATAATCTCACATTTATAAGCAGTAAATTCACTGGCAATTTGCATGGCCACGTGTAAATGTAGACATTACTTTCCCTCACGGTGGCCACCTGCGGTATAATTTGTTCAAGCGAGCGCGAGGATTTTTACATTGCGCGTATTATGTTGAGGTGGGATAAAAACGGGGGGTTACTCTTCTGTTCAATGCCGCGGAAGGCGCTTGCAAACCTGTATTACCTTATGAAATTTTCATGCAACACGTATACCGCCTTGAAAATTCAGATGAACGCCTAAGGGTCTCGCGGATCTAATTTCTTCTTGCTTTAAATTGTATAAGATGCAGTGTAAAAGGTGGACGTAATTTTACAAGTGAAATGAAGTCACGAAGTGTGAGTTGTGACCTGTAAATAATGGGTTAAATTAATATTTGGAAAAAGCAAAATATAGGAAGCATTTATATTGGCCTGAAGATTCTTGAAACCTTTCCAAAAGAATTCAAGAAGATTACAGTAGAATTTACCAAAAGAAGCTAAAGAACTTCATCAAAATCACTCACAAGCAAAAATGACATGCCCAAGAAACAATGAATTCATTATCCGTCCAATTTAACCAGTGCTTCAATTTCCTCTTCCCTTCCACTTCAGTCCACCACCTCTCTACCAGAACCCAGTATTATACCACGAATTCAAGAATTCTTTCTTACTCAACGGTGTACAGCTTCTGTCCCCGCAAGAACTGCGCACAGGAGCGCGCGAGCGCACAGAGGGATTGCGATGAAGAAACAAAGCGACGAAGTTTCCAAGGATCGACCTGGAACAGAGGCTGGAGCGAGGGGCTTGTTGCAATCCACTCGCTGAAATTATCATTCCCTCTTAATGCGGGCTTATTATGTGCTCCGTGTGTAATGGTATCTACCAGCGGTTAGCGCGTCAAATGTGGCTTTGTTGGGTGATTAATGCCCTCCTCGTAGCTGACACCTCGCAGAGTTTAATTGCACCTTATTCTGCATGAATATGGATGCCTGCCCCACGGGCCACGGGGCCCGGTGAAGTGGCAGCAACGGCAGCGGCCGTGGCCGCCGTGGAACGACGATGAGGAACGAGGGGGCCAGGAGGCCGCGAGCAGGATAAAAAATGCAATTACGATTTTGAAAAATGGGCCAGGCCCCGGCAGCCTTGGCGACCGGTTCCAGGTTTAGGACCGTGGAACCAGCTCCTAGATTAAATCGGCTCGATCCTCGGACACTGGTTGATATTCCCCCGACGTCCGCGCGGTATCGCGGCACCTCGGACGTTTCATTCGATTCTAATTAATTTCCGCTGGCGGGTCGATGGGGGCCACGATAGGAGACGGTCGTCTTTCAATTGCTAAATGATTCTGGTGATTGAATATGCAGGATGAGTCGCTACGAGGTAGAAACTGTTTGGCGAACTGCAGTTAGTGTAATTAGGGGAGCGGTTAGTCCAGCTAGGTGATTAATATATCGAAGGCTGGTTGTGGATAGTTTGCCAATAAGCGGGATCAATGAATCCTGTAATAATACTGTGGTATTGGATGGGCAGTATTCTTCAAGCGTAGACCGCACAGCTTAAAAGCGAATTTAGACTTTTCACTTTGGATTTGCATCCCGGATGATTGATCTATATTTGAAAGGTCTAGAGATTGTTTTCATCTGCATTTCATCCAAGTGACTAGTGAACAAAGTTAGAGTCAGTCTTTCGATGAATTGAATCCGCAGTGAAGCGGCAGTGACAAGTCTAAATAATAACAAATGAATAGCTGTTCAGGTAACAACGCAACATTTTGAGAACTACTTAGTGAATTGAATGAGTATAAATAGGTACTCCGGCTTTCATATTTCACATTCACTGTGGATGAATCATCCACGATGCACATCCAAAATGAAAAATTGTAAATTCGCCTTAAGACTTGGAGCGATGCAAGGTTTCAAAAAATCGCATTTCAAATTCGTCTGGCCTTTTTGAGATTGGCGTGTTGTGGCAGAGTTGAGCGAAATGTAATCTAATTACAAATTATAAATTACGATTAAAATTGTGTAATTGATTACACATTATTTTCTGTAATCGTTAATTTGGATAGGTGACAAAATTGTGGTCAATAATGTATATTTATTACAATTATATTTTAATCGTAATTCGTAATTTGTAATTAGATTACATTTTGCTCAACTCTGTGTTATAGTAAACGTTCGTATTAAAATCTAAAATTGTGTCCCTGTCTCCTCCCTCTTCATCCTACAGAAGGTGTAATTTGGATTGAGTTTGGAGCGAGGAAAGTTGTCACTTGAGATATCTCTGATTCAGATTTTCCTTTCCCTTTCACGTGTATAACGATGCTTGACCAGTGTTTATCGGAAATTGGGAGCATCAGCTGGAGCCTTCAGAATGGTTCTTCGAGACGTAAGGCCAGACTGAACGCTATCATGTGATCATCGCTGTCTTCACTGTGTAACGCCCAGCAGCACGTACAGCCTCTTATACCAGAACCTGTTCTCTTACTTGTTATCTCACGAGTGAAACTGGACAAGAACGCGATTTATGTATTCAAGCATGTCAAATAACGTTGACGTTCCTGGATTTCCTGCAGGGAACGTTGCTCCTTTTTGCGGACTCCTTCGAAAAGGTATCGTTGTGGCAGAGACCGGTACTAATTTAGGGATATATTAGGTACGCAAGAAAGTCTTTGTAGTTTGAAAGCGGCAGTATATTTTGCTACTGTTTCACTTAGTTTATTCAGATATATAATCACTATCAGATTCGATAACATATCTCAAGGCGAGTGTTTCTGGTCTCGTGATGCGTAGGTGTAATAAAAAGTCGTAAAACATTTAAATACCGAGTGCTTAACTGATCGCGAAGGAAAAATCATATGGCTTTCTTGGATACCTAATAGTTGTCTTCAAATGAAATTCAAATAATAATAATAATAATAATAATAATAATAATAATAATAATTCGTCTCTGTTACATCACCAAATCTACATTGCGTTAATTAAGTGATAAGTGAAGTATAAGTGATGGGATGAATATAGATTTACTATCTAAGATAGTAAATCAGCTGAATAAGCTTCAATAGAAATATCAAAAGAAATAAATAAATATCAAAGTTCTAACTAGCGAGTGTAAGGCTTCAGGAAAGCTGTATTTCAAAAAGTTAGAAAGATATCAAAAACTTTTGTCAATATCCTCATGAGGATCCTTCACTTGTTAATCGAAACACCACTCTAATCAATTCTTAAGGCAGATCGTCGAATTTTAATTAAAATTCAAGAGCGTGCTAAAACTTTTCTCCCTTTCGATAAGATTCAGAACGCATTATGAAGAAATCTTCACACTGTAAGAAATGCAAATTTTCACTGAAGAAAAAATGGATTTACCGACGCGGCGAGACCACAAAGCAGATGGTACAGGATCGACTGATTGCGCGTCTTTATTTACAACGTTTTTTTCGCTGTAATTGAATTTTATCTACCATCTTGGCCATGATAGTCGGCCTGCACGTAGCTTCCGTTCATTCATTAGTACCGGCAGTCTGAGCCGCTCATAAGTCGTCGGTGAAATGATTCTCTTTCAGGCGGGCCGTGATTCATGTCGAGAGGAGAGCGGCGAGAATGACGGATGAAGAACGCGACACGGTATGAAATATCGTTACCACAGGGAATCAATTTGCGGTTATGATGCAAAAGAACGATACGCTTGTTCCGGGTATCGTGCACAATTAGTGCCAGGTTCGCGGAACCGTTGCCTTAAGTAGTGTTAAATAACGAGACAAATGAATCTGCTTTCACTGCATCACTGACCTAATTGGTGCTTCACCAAAGGTGCAGTTGAAACTTTGAAGACGACACGTGTGAAGTGGTTAACGAAATTATTCGCTAAAAATTGAGGGCTGGTTGATTGGATTATGTTTGATTCGATATGATTGGAGGATATTTTTAAGTTGGAAATGTTCGGATGGCATAATTAATTAAGTTTCTTTTTGATGGAGGATTATAGTTTTCATTCTATGCAATGTAACACCTTTTGGGATGAATTCGAGTAGGGTAAATCCGGGAGACGCAGTCGGGCCGGAGAGTTGGTCGAATGGCTATATTCACACTCTACGTCTGTGTATATGTAAAAGTGGGTTAAGGTTCAGAACAATTAATTCTCTAAGAATCAACTGTTTCAACCAACTCTCCAGCCGGACTGCGTCTCCCGGATTTACTCTATACCTATATTATGAAAGATTAATTCATATTTTGGTATGTAATAATTGAGGGGCTAAGTGGAAAACAGACCCAGCGTTTCGTGATTTTTTTTATGACCATTTTACCTAAAAATTTTCGGATTTGTTGTTTTCATATATTAATCAAAATATCACAGTTTGTAGTTTAATCTTCATAGACTTCTATAAAATACAAAATTCTCAAAAATATGTATGATTCTTTTTGAAAAAAGTTACTAATGCTTAAGAAAGGGAAATTTATACATATTATGCATGCACCTGTCTTCCACTGAGCCCCTCAAGTGTAAAAGTATATCATGTCTCACTTTGTATCAGGGTTCTTCCATCTAAATGTAATAGTTTCTAAAATATCGATGTTACTATCAAGATCGTAACTCCTTTTTCAGATGATCCTTTTATCTCAAAAGTTACTTTACAAGTGTGTATTTCAGTGTTTCAATGCATTTCAAATTATAGCATTTGATAATGTATATAGCACATGACAGTCGACCCAGTGACCGTAGAAAATGATTTATCCGCCTTTAATTACAAGATTCTTAATCATGGCACATATTTATGAAAGTACTTATAACTTTATGGTGGTCAGGTGTTATTAAGAACGAAGCTTTTAGTGTTTTACACCACTTGTTAGAATCGCTTCTTCGCGAAATTTATTGGACGTTAAATGATATTTCATCCGGCTGGCTAGTAATTATCGCAACGAATTCCGTTTCGATAAACCACCGAAACCATTTAGCACCTATACCCGCACAATATTCACCCACCAATCTATGCCCAATCATCCAGTCAATAAAAACCTGCGTGCCATAATCATCGATAAAGACCTAATTACAAACCGTGCCAATCCATAAAGTTCGCTAATAACAGGCCCACCTTTCGAAATTGACCGAATATTATGAGCAATCCGTAATCGAATTTTCTGGGCCAGGCAGTGTGTAATTTCGGAAATACAATTCCCGCCTGAAATTACAGAAATTAATTTCCAAAAGTCTCAAACATACCTGCAAGTATCGATTGCAACATTCTTCATTATATTGAATCTTCAGAAATTTAACTTCCATCTGTCGAGTGTCTTTGTCCTTACTTACCGAGACTTTTACAGAAACCTGATGGATAGTTCACGAAATTTAATTAAATTAGTTTAAACGTAGTTTCGACTCTATTCAGTAAGTCGGAAGTTAAGGGACAAGCAACACACCATCATTTCCACCAACAAATGCATAATCTTATCCTAGACCAATGCAGTTAACCCTACGGTGCACCCATAAATTAAAATTACATTTTGAGGAAACAATTTTTTAGACTGCACGTAATCTATTTCGCTCTAACTTCATTAACAAAAATATTTAATAACAAAATGAAATACTGAACAAATATCTCTTTAACACTACGAGTCATCGTTATCTGAATCTTTTTTAATATCATGAGAACTGTTCACTTTCGTCTGTCAGGCCCCACGTGTGCACTGTAAGGTTAACTGTTGTATCCTCACTATGCTCTGTATTTCATCACTAATACGCTAGTCACTTACCCTCTTTCACTTTTCGCCCTTCTCTTTTCTTTTCTTTCTCAGGTCAGGCCTGACAGCTTCTTTTTTCTTTTTTTACATTAATTTATTTCTATTTTCTCTCTTCTTAGTCTAATAAAGAAGTTTTGTTATTATTATAATCTCTGAACTGTGCTCACACCTGCACGAATAGAAAAATAAACAAAAAGAGACTTTCATTGGTCAGCAATCAGTCCCAACAACGTATTCCTCAAGATCTCAAAAGCAAGACAAAAGTTCCGTGCACCCCATCATACTTCACAAGCCAGAGGGTGCTCCAAACAAACTTCCATCCCTCCTTTCTTCAATCAATGTTTACCAGTTTACCACAACTCTCGCTGCCGCCCCACCGGTGCCATTAAAACTCCCCAGCTACCCAGCCCTAGCCGCGCGAAATCGCAACACGAAGCAATCTTACAGTAGTCAACGGTAACAAGAAAACGCATTACCAAGTCCAAGTCGGCGTCGATTCGTCTCAACTGAAATCCGCTCAGCCTATCGAGCACGCCTGCACCTGAACGCTTCAGATCTAATCGAATTTACATTCTCGCGAGGCCCTGCAACATCCCGTCCGCGATAAAACTTCACCCCCTGAACCCGGGCCCGGTATCTCCACACTTTCCTGTTCCCACGTGTTCGTAATTTACGCTCGGCTGGCTCGCAGGCGAGAGGGGCATCTCCGCGGACGGCCAATAACTAGAAACGAGCTGTCGTAGATCAGAGATATACATCAGCCCGTCTCGGTGCCCGAAAACGGCGAATCACCGTGGCCGTGGCGGGGCGCGCTTAATTTCCAATTAATTTCACGGGGCCGAAAAAATATGCGAACAAGGCGCGACTAACACCGCGTACGCGTGTCGCTATCCATCACCCGGTCCAGGCCTACAACAGCCTCGGCCGCGTGGCATTAGCATTTATGTTTCACAAATGCGACAACTTTACGGGTGCTTAAATCAAGCGGCGAGCGACCACGCGATCCGCGGTCACGGCCCTCGATGATTATCCGATGAGAATTGCGAGGCGCCGCGGAGATAGAGGCGCGAGAGCGTTCTCGCCCCTGTACGCCGGGTCTTTGTAACGCTCCGGAGACATTAACGGGGAGGGAATCAGATTGCGGGAGGGGGATTCGTTTATTACGATTCGGGCGCAGATACGCGCGGAGGCTGTTGGAATTTTTCCTGTCTCGAATAGTAATTACGATAATGAACGTCTCTATTATTTGTCGGCGAGGCGCGCGGGGAGTTAGGGGGAAGAGAAACTGCGGAGTAATTATGTTTCGAGGAAAGAGCTGGTCGTGGAACGTTTCGGTAGCCGTATAAGGAGTAGTCTGTGATTCGTGGTGGTGAGAGGCATGTGATTTATTGTGAAAACATCCGTCGAAAGTGTGCAGTGAAGCTCTTCTGTGCGTTGAAATTCTTCTTTGGTTTTGGTGGGGAAGAGTGAGAGTTAAGGTACTGAGGAATTTCATGAGTGCTTTGTGATTAATGTGTATATATCGCTATATCTCTATATCCCTATATCTCTATATCTCTCTCTATATATATATCTTTTTTTATTTTTTAAGATTGAAGGTTATGGCAAGAAGATTGTTAACCCTTTGAATCCGAGGAATCGAATAAAAGTCTATTCTTTCGCATGAATTTGATATAATATAGAAGTTTTCTAATGTGTGATACTGAAGAAAGCAGTCAGGAATACATAACCAGACATCACAAACATTACATTCAAATTAACATACATAACATCGCATCTGAGCAGCTTTCTTTGATACCGTTACTGGGGCAAATGTAGGAAAAATGTTTATCTGTTAACCAGGGATGTGTAGAAGTTCAGGGTTTGCTATAATTATTACTCTTGATACTTCCAAATTTATCCAACACGTGTTTGATCAATTTTATCCGGTACGCCGAAAGTTGTACGTTTACGAGATTCTTTGTTTTTTTTTTATAAAACAAATAGGTACTTCATAGCTAAATAACTACACAACAAACCGCGAGTAAAATTTCCCCGGATTCTATTAAAATATACAGAATGTACATATACGTTTCCCAACTACAAAGGGTTAATACGAATTTCTGTTTTATTTTTTAAAGCCATATCACCTGCCTTTTGATTGGACCACGATTACCCACCTCTTTTATAATTTACGATTCGATACAAGTTTGACATTTACTTGCACGTTTACTGGGGTACCGTAATCATTCTGTTACCTTATTAAAAGCCAACATTGTAGGGCAATAACCGCGTGCAAAATTGGAATCATCGTTTCAACAGCGGAGAGAGAATTCGCAGCTCGAATTCGACGGCTATAAACGTAGATTTACGGCGCAGCACCACAGGGAAGATGGAAGAATGTGTATCAGACTGGTCACCATGCTTATTCCGCTTAATGGCCTTTAACGACATCCGAAATTACCCCCATATTTCAAAGTGACCGGATAAACAATTATAAGCTCCTACTTCGCCGCCACGAGGCGAAACAGTCGTTCCTGTTTCATGTGGAGGCAGCGATTTCTGCGGCCATTCAGATTGGTCTACTTAATTGCTGTTGGACTAACCTGTGGTCGAACATCTAGATACACGAAACGGGCTATCAGCTTAATATGGTGGAAATGAAGAGTCTGATCTAGTAGTATTGCCTTTGGAATATTAAAGTTCTAAATTCGAGTTGTCCTTCAAGTACATCGCATATGTTTCTTACGTTTTTACACCGCAGGGTCTGAGAGACCTTTTGATGTTTTTCACTCGACAAATATGTACGAACTAAAGCGGCTGAATAGTGGAATACTTAGTAGCATTATCTTAATTTTTGTTAATTATTCTTAAGGGGTGATTCTCCTATAACAGCCCCTGAAATTTATGATTTTTTTTTAAAAAACTATTGTTAATATTGCATTAAACTCTTTTGGGATATAAGGAGGCATGTTTAAGCTTGAATAAAATATTTCCTTTATGTCGACCCTTCTCATTATTTTTTAATTATTGCAAACCTCTTTGACGATATTGGCTTCAGGTGTACCACCTGTCACAGTCATTTGATTGCAAAGAGAAGAAAATATTCTTAAAGTTAAATAATTTACGCTGGGATTGGACCTAACATTTTAATTTTAGTTTCTATTTATAATACTTTTTTCGTCGATATAAAGAATAATATGAAACATTAGTCTAAGGAAAAAACTTACGTTTTCTTTCAAACGCTATAACTCTTTCAATTTTTCATTTTTCTTCTTCTTTAAAGTGAACCAATACCAGCGTAAACTATCTAACTTTAAGAATCTTCTATTTCTTTTTTTGCAATCAGGTGACTGTGATAGGTGCTACACATCCCGCCAACAGGAGTTTCATCGTCGAAGAGGTGGACAAGATTCCACAATAATTGATAAATAATAAGAAGGATCGGAATAAAAAAAATATTTTCTGCAAGTTGAAAGATGCCTCCTTATATCCCAAAATAATTTAATCCAATATGACCAACAGGTTTTTCAAAAAAATTCTAAATATCAGTTACTTTTGTGGCTGTTAGACGAGAATTCCTATTTCAAAAATAGAACTTTGTGAATGTATTTTAATATTTAAGAAAGAACAAATTTTCCGGTCACGTATTTAGAATTTCCACGCATCAACTTACGCACGTTAACTTTAGAGCAGTACCTGCTGCAGAAATGATTACTCTAAATACCAAATCCTGCAGAATTCTAAACATAAAAACATATCTCTTCATATAACAATCCATCCAGGCTTTTCTTCCCATCTCAAAGCTTCCCACGTTAGCACACACTCCGAGTCCCCTCGAAAAACATTTAATTACCCGGCAACTCTGAATTCAACAAAATATTACAAGCCTGTCGCAGAAGAGCAACCCACCATCATCCCAAACCAGGACACCAGAGCCCCGGCTCCCAGTACAAGGATCCTCGTCCCGAGCGTCCCTCATTAAATCATTCGCCGAAAAAACTCGAAGCCCGGCGAAACAGAAATTAATTCATTAAAAAGAGCAAGCCCGCCGAGGTCCACCCTCCGTGTTCGGTTTCCCACGCAGGCCGCCGCAGCATCGATACCCATTTAGGCCAAGGGAATACGATAAACTGGGATGATCGGCAATTTTAGCCTCTTCCCACCCGGCGCCCGCGATATCGTGGCCACAAATGGCATGGAATTTGTTTAGAATCCGCATTAAACCGGCGCGGGAGCAGCGCGGACTTCGTAGACCCACCGGAACGGCCACCGAAGAAGACGCTTCGATAATAGTGCAAGCATGTTTATGGTTATTTCATTATGTTCAGATCGTTCTGGCTCATCTTTACACGGCGAGGCGGACGGCTGGCCAGTTGGGGGGTCGATTTCGAGCCGGTGGACGCGGACCTCCGATAGGGATCACGATCCCGTGCCTTGATATCGGTACCGAACGAAATCGATAATCTTCGGTCCCGCGAGCAAGTTAATGAAGTGGTGGGCATCCTCAGAAATTGGTTGTTTCAATTACGACCGCGGATGTGCGCGTGCACGCATATGCGGGGCTTCGATTACGCTGCAGGACGCCTGGAATTCCGAGGGAGGGTACGTCGGGGTGCGCGCGTCCCTTCCGAGGGGGTTTCAGGTGAAATGAGGGTGCGTTTATTGAGATGATTGCTGAGATAGTTCGCCTTCTGCGATGGGATTCGTCATTTTTGAAAGTCTTGGTTTCGAGGTGGAAGAGGCTGGGAATGGTTTGCAGATGTTTGTGGGATCATTGTGCGATGCGGATCAGAATTAACAGGTACGTTTTGGGTGTTATTTTGTTGCAGGGTCTTGAAGTACTGCGTTACAGTGCAGTTATACCAAACGAACGAATGCTCGTTTTCTTCGAACCCACCACTTCGACAAAATAAACGAATAAGTAGAGCATTAACGAGGTGAGTATGCGCATCCACTGTATGTGGTACGCTGGAAAGAGACTAGTATTGAGTATCTGCCTTTTTGAGTATTGTCAAATTCGCTTTATAAACAGAATACAAAATTAAATGTAATAAAATACTTCAATAATGTATCGTGCTACCAAGTATCAATATAATAACGCATATTCTTTTTATAAAGTGAATTTAACAATATTCAGAAAGGCTGATACTTAGTATTCTTCTGTCTTCCGAATGCACATCAGAGTTGAGCATTAACTGAATAAAAAATTATTTAAATGATGGATCAAATGAAAGTTACTTTAAGTTTAGATTATTTGACGCATAAAGTTAATTTTTTTATTCGACACAAGACGAATAATTTTTTTAACTTTCATTCGAAATTTTATTTAAATAAATTTTGCCCAACTCGGAAGCACATACCCACCTCTTTAGTGCTCCTTTATAGACGTGAATTTTGTCGAAGTGGAAAGGGCGAACGAGCATTCGTTCGATTGGTATAAACACACCTGTATATCGAGAGGTTTTGGAAGTGACAAATTTTGTATTTTTAAATCACATCATCTAAAGTAATTCTCTATGTACGGTCGTACATTTTCCACTGTTTTATTAGAACCGTGACAAGGGAATGATACGAATTATCCGATTTCGATTTTGACGTGCTTTTGCAGAATGGTAACAGACACGTCACACAAAAAATAATTGTTTCTCAAACTGGCACTTTTTACTTTGTATTTCATCTGGGAAAGCAACTTGCTTTACGTTGCAGAATATTTCACACGATGAAAGTAATTTTGCTGATATGGACAGTTTATATTACAATACATCTATCAAGGTACGAAAACTTAATTGTTTATATCTTAAAAATGATTGAATATCTACACCTTGGGGATCTGCCTGCTACCATTCTGCAAAAGCACGTCAAAATCGAAGTGGAACAATTCGTGTTCTTCTCTTGTGATAATTATTATTTTATAGGATTCATGTTGGTTTCAAAACTAGATCCAAGCATAGCTGAAAAATATTCGAACCTCTTTGCATTATCATTCACAGAATCAGCATTCATTAATCCTGAAACCATTACAGCCTCTCCTTATTTTCATTTTCCCCTCCCTGTTCCCTGTGCAGGTTCCACGAAGGGTCTCCTACTCTGCGCATCACTGATTTTCAATTAAACCATCCATAATGAAACGCGTCGACTGTACCTTTACCTTAGACACTTTTTGATCAACATTGTGGCTGGCATGCTACACGATCGTCTAAGGTGTTATTATCCTTGACGGCAACAGGTGAACGCGCGACGCGTCCATACTATCCAATGAGAAGCCGGACGTTGATGATAGTAATGCGCGAAACCGAAGTGTGGCAACGGGAAATGATGGTGGCTCGATACAATTTTCTTTTCATCTGCCTTTTTTCTGATTCGATCGGCGATAACGGGCGCATAGCCGCGGGTCAGGAACGTCTGCAAAAATGCCGACACGCGGTCAGCGCGGCATCACCTGTTTGACGGGTCAATCTCATCAGGCCGTCGATCCACCACGCAGCATTTTTACTATTTTTCGTACCGTCACCTCCGCTTGATCGGCAGCTTAATATAATGCGTTAATTAAAACGCTGTCTCCATTAAGCTTGCAACGGTAATTATGATCAGTTTCGCGAAACAGCTTAGCTCCTTTCAGGAGCGCCGCTTCGCGCCACTTGTTGCTCAGCGATTCTTGCCCATTGAAAATACGTTGTTGCACGAGCCTGTTAATCATGGACCGTTCAAGGCCTCTGCGAGCTGAATCTTGAAACAGCGCGTGGAAAATGTGGAAGCTTAGTATGCATAACGTAGGAACAGCGATTAAATTAATCTGGAAGTGTCTATAAAGAATATATCAATGGTGTGACTGGAATGGTAATGAAATAATATCAAAGCCAGTTTTTTCAATTTTTAACAGTAATTTTATGATACTTTTATTTTGGGAAGAGCATGGTGAAATCGGCATAAAGTAGAATATGTCAAGCTTTCCTCACCTGTAAAAGGTAGAGATATATTTGTGCCGGAGATTATGAACGTGGTGTAAGTAAAAAAATAAAAAAAATTGAGATTTATCTTATTTTATGTTATAACTATTGATTTATATTTCAATATTATCAAAGAATTGTTACAAAATAGCCATCAAGTAAGCAATAACAATATGATAGTGCCATTTTCATATTAGGGCGCGACATTTTGACGTTCATTTCGATAGTGGTGTAAGTCATTTGTTCCCTGTAAGTAATTTCTGCGAAAGGAAATAATTACATATTTTTATATATATTATACTTAATTATGCTGAAAATATGAGAAAAATTAGAAGAAATAGTGGTAAAGAATATATTACCGTGTATAGTGGTAAAGTATTTGAAAATAAAAATTGTTTTTGTTCGAAAAAATGTTTGAATTTATTAAGTTGTGAATATCGAAAGAATACCTTTCAGCACTTTTGGAATTTGAGAGACATTCAAAGATTTACTCATATAATTGTACAATGATAGATTTTAATATTAGAAGAGTACATATATCGAGAAACATTTTGGTAATTTTGTCTAAATATCTCGAAACAACAAAATACATGACTAACCACTTTCATAATCACCTGCACATTACAGCATAAAAAAATAAACATTCTAATAACAGTCGAATCATCCAGCTCTTCATTTCAAATAAGAACCCTACGACACAAAACAGTTGAAAAACTTCAGAAGCACGTTGTTGCCATGCACCTCGGTGCGATCACGATAAAATTCCTTCTTAACCAGAAACGTAACTCCAAAAGAATCCCGCGCTTAAGAATCGCAATTTTCCGCAGAGAAGTGTACAAAATAACCACCTTTAACGCACGTTAACCCAGCTGCGAGCCCCGGCGAGGGTTGCACACGCGAACGGAGCGAGTGGATCAGAAATTACCGGGGGCCGTATTTCAAGGGAAAATGAAATGATCGCCACGTTCAATATTTATATACGGCGCGCAGGGCAGCGGGGCCCGGCTGAGTCGAATCTGAAATTCGATAATGCCTTACTCAGAGCGGTCCACCATTCGCCCGGAAGCCGCGAATTATGCCGTGAGTGCGGGCCCGACCGACGCCGCGTTACGTATTACCCTGTATCACGTGCAAAGCCAAGACTGCAGGTGCTTTCCTGTGTGGTCCATCGTGTGTACTTTTCGCGTACGTACTGGCAATTTCGTCGCAGCCCGCGAACACTGTCGTCCCTCGCGCCGATTTTGATTTACACGCGTCTCCAAGCGTCACTTCCAACTACGTAATAACGGCCATTTCCCCCGGGGCTACAAACGAGAATTTACTGCGCCGTCTGGCCAGGGGACGTGACTTGAGTTTCACACGAAACTGGGAATTTATGTCTTATCGACCGTCGCGAAGAATTTCACGCTTAGACTTTGCTGGGGATATAGTAACACTTCTAGCTGTGCGAGGATTTGAGAAATGGACCTTTGCAGTGGTCAGGGATTTAGGAAAGTTTTGTGCAAAACGTAGCAGGCGTTTCTGGGATTTGTATGGAAATGAAGAATAGAGGAATTGTTTGATCTGTTTATGATTAATCTGAAATGATACAAGAATGATTGGAACTTGAATTGTCGACTGCACACTAATGATAATGTAGTGATTTAATGAAGGATATCTATTTAGTGTTCACGCGTGTTCCTCCATGTCTATCAATCTTCAGTAATTAATTATCAGTTTCGGAGTAAATTGGAGGTACACGAGAATTTAGAGGATCGATTCCGCCGCGAGTATTGGTCGTCGCTGGTCCGCGATACGCCAATTCGCATAAAGAGGCAATAAGAGAAATAATTTCAGGTACACTGAACTTGCGCGTGTTTCCCTTATCGAGACGAGGCCAAAACCAGTTCAGTTTGCGCACGATTCGCGTAAATATGTTGCCCCGATCGCTGGTATCTTCGGCCTTATCGTCGAAGGGAACAGTCTCCGATTCGTCTTCCACGAAGGTACAGCGAAAAGGGCTGCGATAATGGTGGTTAAGTATTTTTCAGTGGAATCGAACAAGCGGATCACGATCGTGCCCGAGATTACGCGAGAAATGCGTGCCTTTAAATTTCAATTTCCTATTATTTCGTCCTCCTTGAGATTCTATCCTAAGTTCCTTTGTCCGTGGCTGACCATAATAGTCTATTCTACTTAATTTCTGTGTTGGTAGGCGATAATTTGGAACACTGAATGTCTGTTACAAAAAACGATGTACTCTTCGAAAGGATGATGCGATTTAATAACAAAATCAGCTGATTCCTCATTGTCGATTAATTATGCGACTTATTAGTTCAATAATTTTATTTTAAATATCTTAGAGCAAGTAAATAACTGTGTCGCTTTCTTTGCCAAACTTTTCATGACTGAATCGGAATCTCCTTTCGAATCTGGTCTTTTTAGTCCACGGGTGGAACCCACGAGATAATTAATTCCGACGATATTGATAAAATTCGCTGCCCACATTCCGTTTCTATCTAAGAAATTCAACAGAGGACCGTTCCAACGTCGACTGGGCAACATATCGCACGACTAATTAGTAACGACCGTAGTAATTTAGAAAGTGCATCGTGTGTGGCGGCGAGCGCTCGTCCACCCGCTATCTCCAGTTTAATGTAGAAATTCACCGCTAATAATAGCTGCCGATGCGACTATAAATAAGATAAACAAACGACAGCAGATCTAAAACAGGTCAGGCTTTTTTCCAGAAGTAGACGTTTTGCCGAACAGTGATATAATTCTAAACCAAACAAAAATGGAGCTAAAAATAAATCAAAAGAATCTGTTACAAACTGCAGCACAATTCATTATCACCAAAAAAAGCCAAAATGACAACCGAAGAAATTCTAAAAAACAAACTTAAAACCAGAGATGGGCAAATATTTTATACAAATAAAAATTTCGGGTAACGAATAAAAGTTAAAAAATTCCTGTCGAATGAAAACATTAATATTATTCCTTAAATAATCTAAAGTTAAAGTAACTTTTATTTATCCGTTATTTGAATAATTTTTTATTTAGCCCAACTCTTTCTAAAACCTATGATCACTAAAACACTAGAATAAAAAAACTTCCAAGACATATTCCACAAAAACACTCAGAGCTCTCTTCGCCAAGCCGGTGACCAGTGGCCAAGTAGGTATTCCTACCGTAATTCGCCAGCGATTTGAAGAAGACACCACCGCAGTTGCGCAAAGCCAGCCGTAAAAATCGGCGGAATTAAAGGAGTCAATAAAAGGATTAAGAACGCGCACGTACAACCAGTTCCTAGAAGGTGGGCACACGGAGGCCGAGGTTCGCGTAAAATCTCACCCAAGGAGTTCATAAACCCCTCGGCCGGGCCGAGATAAACCAATAAAGCAGCGCGATAGCCAGTGAAGCAGGTGCAACGTGGGCGGTGAGTTACCGTGCGGGTCACAGGTCACCGTGAACCCAGCATCTCCAGGCGATCCTTCTCACACACCGCGCCTCCCCTTTCACCTTTCCTCCCCTGGTAACATCCTTCTAACGACGAGATCCTACAGGAAACACGGGTCGAGCCTCGTACACACGTAGAACGCGGATCCTGCAAAGATGGGCGCGAGAGGAGGCGAGACTTAAGCCGCGCCACATAAGCCCGCAACCTCGAACACGTAACCAGAAGTGGCCGTGTACTTTGTCCATTCACTTCTTCGCTTACCTTCCTTTGGAGAGGAAAGCCTGTAGCGTGGACACTGTTACGAGGCATAACGTAGAATTTAGATTTCAGATAGTGGATGTTGGTTTAATTTGTAAAGGGGTCGTCCTTAAATTACGTAAGGCTTTTTGTGGGGGAGGGGTTCAGGGTTGTGAATTTCGTACTTTTTCTTAAAAGAAGGGAGGAAGAGTCAGTTAGTGTTTTACGTAATATATTTTTAACCTAATTTTCCATATGTGTAGCCTAAAAAATGTGATTTTTTTATCTCACGCATGAAACCGAGTTAAATGAATTATATAAACCTTTAAAAGAATTTTAATATCTGAAAAATGCAATGTAAACAAAATTATGTAAGGAAGGGGGAGGGGATTGGAATATAAAAACCTTAGGAATTCTTATATTGGGGTGGGAGGGGGTAAGAAATCGCTAAAAGTACGCTTACGTAATATAAGGGGGAATCCTATTTATTTGGGCTAAAAACATAGCAAAATTTCGGATTTTTTTAAGCAACCAGCGATTCGATTCATCTGAAATTTGGACAATGTTTTGATGCATCTTTGAAGAAGTTGTAGGTTTTTTTTTATTAATTTTTAACCATAAATATAGTAGTTATATATGATCGACCATGATGCCACGCAGAATTCGTCGTCCGTTGGTGTGTATGATATTTATCTACCAGGTAATTTGAAACAGAAAAATGTAACGGCGTTTTATTTTATACATATGTAGCTTGAAATTGATGAACCAGCAAAAAAACAAAAAAATTTATTGAGCAGTGTGGAGACTTTTCAAACTGAATGGTCTGAACCTTTAATTTTTGCAATCCAATTTTGCGTCAATTATCTTATGTAACAAAAGAAGTACAGAACTTAGCGGTATTCTGTTGCATCAAATTGAAGTTACGTATGTACAAAGTAGAACGCCTTTTCATATTTCTGTTTCAGATTACCTGGAAGGTAAATATCATGCACGCCAACGGGCGACGAATTTTGCGTGGTGTGATGCATAACTCCTATACTTATTATTAAAAATGAATAAAAAAATTGCAACTTCTTCAAGGATGCATAAAAACATAGTCCAAATTTCGGACGAATCAAAATGCTAGTTTCTTAAAAAAATCCCAAATTTTGCTGTTTTTAGCCCATAAAATAGAATTCCCCCCTTAAGAATGGCCCCAAAGGAGTGAGTCTTAAAGCTTTGAAGCTTGAGTAGTCTGTCTTAGTGGTGATTGAAAGACAGTTGAGAAGGTGAAGGGAAATAAGAGGATAAGAGGGAGGTTGGAGGATTTTGCAAAATGGGTGATAAGTGAAGTATTCAATGGAAGATAAGTGAAGTATTCGCGCAGTAACCCGAGAATCTTCGTTGCATTATTTTTATCAGCAGCTCTGCTTGTCGCAGTAAATTGGCAAAATTATGTGTATCTTAAATCTTTACAACACCGCATCCTTGGAACAATGTAACATGGATCAGAAAGCACGAAAAAGAAACGTGTGCACCGTGTAACAATATTTTTGACAATCGAAGGCCACCAAAGATTCGATGTTCTTCGTGTTAAAAATCGTGAATCGCGCAGGTGCACTCGCGTGAATATCGATACCCTCGACGCTCGGGGTCTTCGAAAATTTCTCTCGCACGAGTTGTCGATATTTTATTGCCGTTCCAGCGGGTGTTTAGCATATCTGTAAAATTGATTGAAAATTCAGGGGAAAGCGCGTCGAATGGCCATCGCTAGGCGCGACAATATTGCAGGAGTGGTGCCTCTCGAGCCGGGGCCTAACCCAGACCTCTGAGCACGTGATACGTTATCGAGAAGTATCCGCGGGTATCGCAGAATCTCGAAGAAAATTTACGTAGCGAAAGTTTTTCATGCTGAAGGCTGGCCGGCGGACGGCGACAGGTACGAGTGGCTCTTCCTTTCGGCTGGGGTTCCTGCGGTTATTAATAAAACATGCGATATTTCCCGGACTTTTTATTCGGGAATATCGATAAATGCAAATAACCGGGCATTAAATTTCCCGTGTCCCGTAATTTCTCCCGTTTTCAGCCTGCGGAGGCCACAGAGCACCGTGTTAACTGCGTCACGTGTTCTGTGAAATACGAATTTTAACAGAAGTGTATTAAATCCTTGCAGTTATTGGTAAGCGGACGGAGGATGTGCTGCCAGCATGCATATAGTATTTTAGAATATTGAAATGATAAGAGAAGAGGAAATATATTGGAGGACAAATCTTCTGCTGCTCGCGGTATGCAATGTCATTAATGTCTTCATTAACGTCCATCAAATTGGAATTTGTGTGTTTTAAAGCAGTGCCATTTGATCGTACGCTATTTTGTCGGTCTGAATGTAGGAAACAGTTTCGAAATTTTCGCCTCAATATAGAAGCAAGGGACCTATGCTCCCTGGAGCTCGGCTCTTAATTAACGTGCGCCTGAAGCACGCTCCGTTCATTTAATGCAATTTTAACACAATTAAGCCAGCCTATTCGATTGAGACAGATGAAAGTAAATATCGTCGATAGCGATCTGAGAGATATAAATCGACCGTGACGATTCGATTGCCGATGTAGGATCTCCTGTATCTCCTCTCCGTGTTCCCAGCGGGTTAAATTAACTCTCGAAGAGGCAGCCGAAGGGAAAGGAAACGTAAATCGTAAGATTCCTAGATGCCAAAGATAGCTTTACATCTGCCGTTCGATTGCGATAATTAGGCTGGGCCGAGGAGATTGATCGAAAATCGCATTCAGCCTCAATGGTAGTATCATTACCTAATTAAGCGAACGGCGGTACACGCTGCTCGATCTTCTTACGCGAATTAATTAACTCTGGAGGATCCATGTACAGTGAGTCACAAAATTATTGGTACAGCCAGACTCTCGGTGTATAACTCTGCATCTATCCTCTCCACCCAATCTTCAAACGTCATATTTCTCTTCATCGCAAAGTGTAATAATTTACCGAAATTCTCCAGGCTCTGATACGTACTTTTTGGCAAAGTCTAATGGTTTCTTTTCTAAAATTGAAGACTATCAAGTGCAGGCTCGTTTACCTTATATTTCAAAGATGTTCATCAAGTTTCCACCCTTGGCACATTCATTCCTCCTCTTCCATCCAAACAATTATAGAAGGAAATGTTGATATCAACCTTAATAATAATCATAAAGTTTGATTCAACTTGTTGCAAATAAAAAGCTATATCGTTGATACATTAGAATTTGGAACTATACTGATAACTATGTTAACTGGTCAGTGACGTACAGGGTCTAAAAATATTCATTGCCAGGAGAAAAGGGGGGCCCACCCACAACTATCAGGCTATCATTTAAGTTTTACAAAAAATAACGCATGCACCAGGCTCACATAACCCGAATTACAATTATTTTTTCAGAGTTATTTAATATATTCTTAAATATAAAGTATTCTCGAAAAATGATTTTAGTAAAATAGTAATACAACGCAAATTTTAGTTGCATAAAGTAATCATATTGGAACTTCTATTATATTTGCAAGCTACTAAAAGGTCATTAATATTTTGAACATATTGTTTGATGTTCAAGGGGGCCCACTTGCCATCGGGCAAGCTGACACCCTAGTCGGTCCGCCACTGACTATTATAGGTACAACAGAATACTAGTAGTCTAGGCTTTTTACAACCTCAACCAGGCTGATTAATCATAGCCTTCTTGTAATACGGCTAGAGATCTCCAGCCTCAATGTACTAACAACATTTGGCACCAAAAAGTATTTGAGTAATCTATACTTATATATTATTCATTGTGTCATTGATTCGTCACTGTCCAGCACAAACCACTGACTCTAGAAACATGAAAATCGGATTTTTTTAAATTCCAACCCGAAACGGGGGAAAAAAGGGTGAAATATGTTTTCTCGGACTCCTTATTATTTCTTAGGCCCGATTAAATATCAACTTACTTTTTACTTCCGAAGGTTACCGTAAATGCCAAAAAAATAATTTCATGATTTTGCCCTAATCAACCCCTAAGGGGATGGTGAAAAGGGATGAAATGTGTTTTCAATGAGTCCTTAATATCTCCTAGGCCCGAAGTGAGGCGCGGGGGTATTTTGCAAGTGTATATTATATATTAATATATACAGAAAGGCTATGACTCCTCAGCCTAATTGAAGTAAAAACGTTTGCTCAACAAAAAGACCAAGTAGTCACTTTACAAAAAGGCTGACTTCCCACTTGCCCATCGACATACGCATAACCAAGCCGCCCAAACCCATTCACCAAAACAATCTCCTAAGCCTCGTAAAAATCTCAAGCCGCTGCGAAACCCCGCCTATCTCCGCCGAAAATCAATTAACCCCTAATCAACGAGCAAAACCACCGGTCCCTAACGAACGATGCCCAAAGTGAGGGGTGGACGTCGGTAATCTCGCCCCGCCACCCTCGGATTCCGCGCTTCTTTCGCGGCGGCTCGGACGATCGCGAAGATTACCACCTTGGCTAGCCACGTCGTCCTCCGAGACGAATCACCAGTTTCGGGCCCCGGTGCCACCTTCTAAATTAAATTTTCACGTGACGCCGTCCCGCTGGACGGGTCATTAAAAGCGAATTTAGCCGGGATTGGCGCCCGGTGGAAATGTAATGGGAGCGCGTGGCCACCCTGTCCCCGATCGAAAAAACCGCCGAGGGTCGCGGCCACGAAAAAGCTGCGGCTCGTAGACAGGGGGCTCGCGCGAGCCCGTGGGACCGGATTTACATTTCTACCGTGGCGCCGTGTGTCGTCCGCGTCGAAGATTACCCCCCACCCAATCCCCCCGACCCGGATCTCGGGTGACCGTGGGTTTTTGTCAACGTCCACCCCGTCGGGAGAGGAGGACCGCGTGGCGGTCATTTTAAATTCATTAGGCGATTCTGAACGCGACTTAAGCGTTCAAAGCTAGCGCGACGAGGGGTGTGGGAGGGGGGGGGGAGGGCCCCGATTTACCGCCGCTTTCCTGCACGCCCCGGCGCGGATTCTTTGTAATTATTTTCAGTCTTGTTCCATCGGTGCGGATCAAAGCGTGCACGGTCGAGTGTGAAAACCTGAACGGCGGGGCCGCATAATGGCTCTAAAATTCGCTGGTAATTACCCCCGTGGATTTCGACGGGGGCCCAGGCGGGGTGGAGAAAAAAAATTTCAATTTACGGAAACGGGGGAAGTGTGCGGAGCACGGGAGTAAATTGTTTCGGGGCGATGCTTCTTTCGGGGGTGTTCGCGATTATTAACCCCGTCGCTGCGTGATGGCGGCCGGCGTAAGAAACGCGTGATAAAGTGCTTACGCCTGGGTTCGTTGAACCATTGCCTGGCTTTTGTCTGCCCTCGGTGAACGGGATTATTTCAATTCCGCCGCGGCGGTACTCGATTTTGTGCGCGGAGTAAAGAGTCCTTCGTTTTGTCGTGCTCGGTGAATGAGGGTACCATTTGCGGTATTAGCTCTGGGAGATGTTTGCAATGGGTCTGCCTTAGATCTTGGTAAATGATGGATTCGTACGATTTCAGTATTTTGTGTTAAATGTTTTAACACTTGTATGCATGTAATTGAACGTAATCTACATTTAATACAGCGATATGAGTTCCAGTTTTTAGTACACGCGGAATTGGACCCTGAATACCAAAGAAATATTGCACAATTGCAATTGTATTATGCAATATAGCTATTCCGCCGCTCTGAGCATAAATGATTTTGCCGCCCTTTATATTTAATTATAAATAATTATTTTACAATATAATTTTTGACAAGGAGTTCAATTTTTTGTAGGTTTTTGTTGAATAATAAAAGCCTTTTGTTTTAAAAAAAAAACTGTAACAAAGTAAAATATACAGGTAGGAGGTAGGTAACAATTTTTTAAATCTCAAAAAAAAAAGGATTTATCGAATGAAACAAAATAAATATAAGAAAAGGGGAGAAATTCAAGATATTTAATATAGGTACGCACCTTTCCCTAGTATGAAGTTAATAATATGGGTGATTTAAAATCAATTTATAACATGTATTACCCATTTCTTATTGCTTTTTCAAAAGTTTTACTTTTTTATTGGGTTCAATTTTCTCTTTCTACCAATTTTGCCGCTCCCAAATTTGCCGCTCTGGGCGGTTGCCCGGCTTGCGCCCCCCTAGATCGCGGCTTGTGTTTCAGAGTATCCGTGAATACACATAGAAAGTAACGAATTTTGAGAGAGATAATATCGTCTAGGATTATTTAGAATATAGTACGAAATTTAAGAAACTTGTCAGTAGAAATGAACCAAGTGTGATGCAAGCTACTAAGGCCAAAGTTCAGCTAACCAAAAACATTTCTAAGAAACCACAGAACAAAGAACAATTAATTCTTAGACACTTTCTCGTAGCAGAAAGCCTCCCGGAAGCAATACCGTAGCGACTGCAGAACGCAAGGGCACGAGTACGTAATTGATTTAATTCCTGCCCAAGGGACAGCAGCTGTCGCAACAAAGTTTCAATTCGCCATCTGCATTCATGGAAGCGCAATCTCCTGAGAGGACCTCGCTCGAGCATCCGCCCTGGAGGCAACGCACATCTTTCTGGCGAAGTTTCCAACGTTTCCTCTTCACGGGCACGAAAGAAGCTCGGTGCAGACCGCTGGCATTCTTCCCCCAGCCGTGTTTCTTTCGCGCGTAATTCGCGCACTGAAATCGCTCGCTCTAATTCCGCGGTAATTGCTCTTTTCTGTTCCGTGAAAGCCACTGGAAGTTCCCTTTGCATTCCTCTAAAACTGCGGCGACCAATTAAAAGCGCGGGGGGGGGGGGGGGCACTAATTGAGACGTAGCTATTTGAGGGAATTCGGGGCAACCCATTATTACTGCTCAACCAAATGCACTTATAATCGGCGGATTTTAATTATCGTATAGTGGGCCAGTGGCACGATTTATCATTCGCGGGACAACGTGTGATTCTCAGGGGATATATCCCGTCTCGAGCTGCTTCAAACCGTCCACTTGGTCCTTCCCGAACGGTCTTCAGGCTTCGCTCTGCCAACCATTAAGGGGATATTTCGTGTAAAAGTTATGCTAATATGCACTTCTGCCAAGCTGCAGCATGTGGAACTTCAGTGGCGGTTCTTTTTGGACAATTTAGTAATGCTTGCATTCAGAAAGACACTATTGTTTCAATTATCACCCCTTTTATGCAAGAACAGTGATCTTCTGCCGCAATGCTGTCGGCTGCTATGAATAAATTAGCATATCATATCTTGAAAGCAACAATTATACAGATTCCTTTTTCTGTCAGGAACACTGTATCATGTTAAAGTACATTATGGTATTTAATTACAAAAAGAAAATAATACATATTTGTGTAATATTCTGCATACCTAATTACAGTTCTTATTATTCTATTTTGAATTTTAACGCTGAAATGAGAAACACCTTTTTCCTTTGAAAAAAAGTGTCACCACTGATAAATATCCAGGCACAAAACGTGTTAAAATACACCTGCAAACTTTTGGGCCACCACTGTTGCATAACCCTGTACGAACTTCAATTTCCTACCAACGCGAGAGACTATCTACGATCATATAATTGCATCCTGAATAAAGAAGTTCGTGGAAAGCTTCATTGAACGATCCAGCCATTAGCCCCAAGTACCCTTGTCCATCTCAATCAATCGTTCTCATGGAAACACATTCATCCCTACCAGGATATGGCGCAACGTGCTCGAAACGTCACCTGCAGGCCTGGTCACGGGAAAACAGTCGTCCACCTTTGCCCCGTGAGCAAAAATTCACGGAGCAATACGTTATCAACCTGCAGGTCCGCGGTTACATAAAAGCAGGCCTCCCAGAGTCCATCGGCGCTGGTTGCAGCGGCCTCGCAACCGAGAGTCATTTATCCACGTAACTCATTTTGGCAACTTCCCTGTCGGGGCCGCAGACTTCTCTCCTCTGCGCATATCGAGAGTCGGCGCTGGACGTCTGGCGAGCTGGATCCGCTCGCAGGAACCGCGACGCGGCAGAAATTATACGCTTTCATGGCGCGTCGGCGCGCGATGGCCAGAAGAAAAGGCGAGGAGATGGTAGGGACAGTGATAAATCACAAATTGCACCAACTCGTTGCGGCCGAAGACAAATTGGCCTCGGAGTCATGAGCTACGCAGCGGGTAATAATATAATTATAGGACTGCCAGACTCTTTCGACGTTTCGGTTCCAGCTTCTTGCGACCGCTTCTACGCCAAACATCCGCCCGAGCAAGCGCGACTGATTTACAGCCGACAGCTTTTTGAGTGTCGACGTGTGCGTCGAGTGGATTTCAATAATATCGGGGCTCCGACGATGGCGACGGGGTAACGGTGGTCTGCTTGTGAAGGGGAGTTTAATTGTAGAGAAAAGTAGGCTCTGTCGGATTAATGGAACACCCTGATTACTGTAATACCGCTTTGCAAGGCAAAATACTTTGCTGAAGGTTTCCGAGTACCCAAGTCACTCCACGTGGAGGTACAGTAGTAGTCGAAAGAAAGTTTGAAACTCCTATTGTGCGATGTAAATTTCAAGATATAATTCTTTCTAATAAAATGATGTAGGTAACTTATTTCTACTGTGGTCTAAAGTGACCCATTCCTAATGCCTTACTTCATGCACCTGCCACTGCACACAATGCACCACTCCTCGCATTGCTAGCAATCCATGCGCAGGTCTAATTACTGGCATCGCGTTCCCTTCGTCAAGTTCATCTCGAGGCAGCTCTTCAATTGAAGTGGCACTGGGCCTTCGGAGGCCGGACAATTGCCCATAATGAAGAGCCACGAAGTAGCAGGAGTTTCTTTGTCAAAGGGGGTTGGGCAGCGGCTGTTGCAATTTCCATTCCCATCAAATGATCCGTTGCAGCAAGAAAGCTCCTGCGGTACTGCAGGCTGGTTAAAGAAATGAAAAAGTCGTGGCGCTCGACTGTGACCAGGAAGGCAGGGAAAGAATCGACGGGGCTTGCGAGGCGGGACCGAGCGCGGAGCCGGGGTAGAAAACGTTGCTGCTGAAGATTGCCACACAGGAGGCTGCGTAGATAAGCGTCCGCCATGCAAAAGTGGATCATTACACGGGCATAAAGGCGAGGCAGCCAGGCCACCGGCAATAAATACTTCAATCAGTGGCCTCTAAGGCGTCAGTTAGCATCGCGGCGGTGCGTCGGGGACAGCGCTGCGGCGGCGACTCGCAAAAGACCCCGAAGTCCTTCCACTTTCCGTTTCGTAAAGTATGCCCTCCCTCTCTGACAGCCAGCTGCGGCCTGTTCTCCAAACGGGCACCCCTTTGTCGTCCATCTGCATAACTTTTCGGCCCGTCAGCCCTAGCCAAGTGCCACTTTTGACGACGCGGAGACACGATCTTGCCGGGCACGTACTGCTGAAAGAAATTTCATGAATTATTAGGTACGCGATCTTGTACGGTGTATTTCTGCGTGTTAATTGAAGGAAGGATACTTTTACAATGTTTAATGATCGATACTGAAAATATTTATTGCAATAGTACCTATTTTCCGAATACTAATACTGAAGAAGGTGGAAGTGAATACACGCTAAACATTCGAGTGATGCAATAAATATTTCCAGCTGTGTGTAGCCACATTGATGTTCCTCCTTCAAATTAATAATCCACTATGGCTAACAAGCGTGATCACAATCTTCCCTCATCCAGACTCCAAAGTACCATCCCACTTCTCTCAAGTCTGACTAAACATCCTCCTCATTCATTAATACCAACATTCATCTAATCGCGTTACAACGACATTAAAAATTTGATTGAACATACCTTGCTCACCTTCTTTTAAATGGGAAGATCTTCAAAAGACACCCTAGCGCCCTGGGGAGAGGCAGGATAGTGTGGAATTCTCACCATCTTACACTAAACCCCCAGAGTGGGCACTATCACTGCGCAAAGTAGGAGCCCTTAGAACTCCGAAGAACAGATCGCGGTGCTCTCCCCGCACCACGCTTGACGCCCGCACTCGTCAATTGTTGTCGGCCCTGTGTGGCCACCCCTCAGGGCCGCCCCATAACTTGCACACCTAGAGTTCCCACGGACCCACGTAGCTGACCCCCACCCAGCAGCCTCGTGTAATTGCGCTCACGCAAAGGCCATTCAAGTACACCGATAATCAAAGCATCGGACCGACGTGCTGGAACCGGCCCAGCTCCCGATGAAGCCTGCGATCGCGTTCAGACCGTGGCCGCGAGTGTGCCGCAGCCTGTGTGATAAGAAATCGCTGGCGGGTTGAACAGTGGCTATCGGTGCAGGACGGCGATTCGACGCGGTCGTACGAGCAGACCTGACGAGATAACCTATCGGCGTCGATCACTCGCGTGACCGCGAAGATAGCAGTTACGACTGTCGATAAATCATGTCAATTATATATTGTTTATGATCCGTACCCGCTCGGGGAGCCGAAGATCCGATCGGATCGCGCGCGGCGGGCTGGCTGCTAGCGGGTGAAGGAAGGCTTCCTCAGAAGCAACGAGAGGGAAGGCTAAGGTCGTTGTCAGGCCGTGGCTGATAATTGGGTGAGTAAAGCGACACGACACCCCTTCCTTCGGCCCATCCAGCGCCGTTGTTGCTGCTGCAGGCCCAGGGCCATCGTAAAGAGTGGCTGCCACCATCGGGGCATCAGGAGCCCCTCAGTCAGCTCCTCGTCTGGACAATAAATCTGGCCGTTCGGTGGGTAATTGGGTTCACTCGGTGAGATCAATCCGATACTGTCTGCCTCGTGTCCGTCTGTCCATCCATTCGCCGGCTTCGCTCCTCTCTTACCTCCGTTCTGTCGTACCCCCGTGGCCGCTCGCCTCGCCTCTATCTGCCTCTGTCCCGCTGCCCAAACCACGTCCACGTTTACGTGAATGCCGAGGAGGAATTCCAGCCGCCTGTCACCGGCCGTTCCTCGCGATTGTTTAATTATTTTTATTGCCCCAGATGGGCTGGCTGGATTTCTTGGTGCCCCTCGACGGTCGCGACGCGATTAGAGGGGAACGTCCTCTCTGGCTAAAGGGTTAACGAGTACGGTGCTCCTTTAACGATCCTGGATGGTCATTTCGTACGGTGTCGTGATTCGTCGTTCGTAGAATTAATTAGTGGCATTTGTTGTTTTCTAGCCCGCGCCGGGGAAATGGGAGTAGCTCCATGTTTGGGTTATGAGACATCTGTTCGGAGGATCGGAGGAAGCGTGTTCTGTAAAAGGCGGGCTACAATGCTGGGCGACGAGAGTCGCTTGTTATGCGCCGGTTTCATTCGAATCGAGAGAAGATCGTGTCGTATGCAAAACGTCGAATTTCCAGGGTTCTCTGTCTTCAAGGGCTCGCGGCCACTCGAGAGTTGCAAAGACCTGCCGATCTGTGGGAGTCAGCTCGAGTCTGGCTATAAATCTGAATAATAAATGAGTCCCGACGGCCTCTAAGAAGTCTCCGACTCAGTGAGAAGACGTTGCTGAGGGTTTAAAAGATGAATTTACGAGTGTACCGATCATGAAGAACCGCCACGAAATAAAAAGCATCGTTGACTCTTTTCTTGTTAAAAGGAGGATGAGGGAAGGGCACCTCCCTGCGGCCAGGGACATCTTTGCCTATTTCTTCAGGCATAGAAGCCTCTTTCTTTAAAAAAATTTACATCTTATATGCTCCCTTGGGTAAGCAAATACTAGTTATTCTACTGTTACCACTTTAATTATTGTTATACACTACTTAACCATTGAAATGACCAAAATATCCACTTAATGGTACCTCGAATGTGGCTACATCCTCCGTTATCGAAGAACAGTTTCGTTCTACAAAGGATCCCTAGTTTCACATTGCCTTCGCTGCTTCATTATCTAAATCAGCCCCACTACCTCTGTTCTTACCCTGTAACCGATGTCAAAGAACCAAAGGGCCGCCGTATACCCGGAATTCCTTAGATCCCCGTGAACAAGGCGAAAGTCTTTCCTTTCAAGGATTCCCGAAATTCTAAATCCATCGTCGGACACCTCGTAGTTAATAGCGGGAACCACGCCGACACCTGCCCTCCAGCTGGGGCGTGGAAAGGTGTACGAATTTATTTATGCCCACGGACCTCCCTAATGAATTTTTCGTCCGCGGTGTGAAATCTCGTCGATTCCATAATTGGCTCATCTATCTTCCCCAGGTTAAAATCAGCGAAGCTAAAAACCGAGTCATTATTCCCTA
This sequence comes from Andrena marginata, assembly GCA_963932335.1. Lineage (NCBI taxonomy): Eukaryota > Metazoa > Arthropoda > Insecta > Hymenoptera > Andrenidae > Andrena > Andrena marginata. Next base: position 28,056,522 of record OZ010659.1, on the reverse strand, counting down.
TCCTCCTAGCGACTATCCTTCACCCTCGTAGATCGTAATTAACCCTTTGTTGGGATGCGTAAAAATATTGTACCCTGGGTGGAGAAGATGGTATCCCTAACCACATGTAATTTAAGGAAGCTTCTCAATCCAAACCATTCAAAGCTTCTAGAATACCTGGTACACTAATTCTTGGTCTCCCATAAACATCTACAAAACATTTAAAAACGCTGAAGGTACGGGCAGAAAGACACTGAAGGTACTGGACAGAGTGATAGAGGATACATTAAATTAATCCCACAATTGATATTCCCCGATAGCCGGTGAAGCGAGCCCAAGCGGAGATTCTCACGCGAACGGCCCGGGGGCAGAAAGTGTATTTCAACATGTGGACGACGGGTTACGTGCGCAGCGCATCGACAAAGCTTATGACGCGTATCAAAATGGGATCCACGCAACGCGTGAATGGGACGGCACGCAATGCCGCAAAGCATCAAAAGGCGCGAAGGAAGCCGGGCTGCGAGGTGTATAAATATGATGGTGGGCAGCGATATCGTAGCCACGGGTGTTGCCGATCGTGCGGCATGGGGCTCCCGAAGCCGAGCATCGGCGCACTTTTGTCTCTCGCCGACAACGCGGTTACCCACGTAACTCACGTCACCGGGGGCCGCGATTAGATCTCCACGCGGCTCTTTCATTTTTTCCTCCCCCCACCCCTCTTGCTTTCCCGCGCTGTTACGCGCCCTTCTCTGCAACCGAGGAAACGCCGGCCTCGGCATTCGTATGCCTCGTCCATCGTTCTCGCTCGTAGATATTCATAAACGATCGCCGATCTCGTAATGCATCGTCAACGAGCACCTTATTATTCCCGCCGCCGCGAAATTCGAGCTCGTATTTCAGGGGCGACGGGGGACGGGGCAGCCGTGAATGGGAATCGAATGACGCATCGACGGCCAAGGAATTATGAAAGCTGATCGAGTAGGGAAACGGACGCAGAGGTATGGCGGCGTTTGCACGTGCCTGTGGGATAACGTCATTGTTTTAGGGAAGGGTTGTTGCGATGGAATGTATTGGAGCTTGGGGAAGCAAAGTGCTAGATGTCGGAGAGATTTGATTGGTTGAGAATTTGTGGAACCAGGTGGGACATTAATGTCTGGAACTTTGAACCGCAACAGCGGCTGATCCTGGGTGAACTGATTGCAATGAGTAAGATAAATTTTATTGCGAAGGAAGTTACTTGCACAAACGCAAAATGTTCTGACATTCAGTAGACAGTGAACTTCATGATCCTTGGTCAGGAGTGCGCAAAAGAGATTTGTAAGAGATTAACCACTCGATTACTATAAAAGACTCTGATAAACCGTAAAATTTAGAGACCTCCGTGTCGCTGATTCCTATCTCCTCTCCATTGAAATTTATTCCTTCAACGGCGGGTGTAATTAGCCTCGCGCTTGTAGGCCGACTGTAAATGTTTAGTCAGTTCACCCAATTAGTTAATCGGGGATGGTACGAGGAGTATCGCGTAGGGGGGAGCAATGATTCGCCCGATCGTCTCGTGTGCGAATGTAAAACAAGGATCAGGCGGATTTAAAGGCTGCCAGGGGCCGAGGTGCGCGCATTTTCGCATTAACGAGCAAATGTTCGGCTCGCAGGCATAACGATAACATTAACCGCTGTAATTGGCACAATTATCGCGGCCTGTTACCATTCCCGTTGGCTTCTTCTCGCGGGGCGGACGGGGGCAGGGGCATTAACGCGACGGCGTTTATCGCGTTTCGACCGGGCAGACCTCGATGGCGCGTCGCCGTAAGAAACGCGAATGAATTTCGTAGCCAGGCCTGGCGACTGTTTTCACGGTCCTCGGATAGCAGCGAGCCGCTTTCTTGCAGAACCACGAATATCGCCGGCTCGTGCACGCCGCTGTGTTTTGCTCTTTAGGAATCATTAGCCTCGGCTTTCGCGGCTAATTCAAATTGCAATTCCCCTGGCCGGGCTCCTCCTCATCAAAATACCGGACACACGGCGAGCAGAACCGAGGAACCGGTAGAAAAACGTCGAATTAACTTTTACTGCGGGAAAAAGCTCGCCGGGTCATTTTGCGCGCGGCCAGCCTCCTCTGTGAACCAGTCGCGGCAACAGTTCTGTCCCAGGAGGCATCTCTTTCTCAGTAGTCCCACCAAATGAATGCACGGGAATGTTCCCTGCGGTGATCGTAGCACCGTGCAAAACGCGCGAGTACCATTTTGAGCTTCAGATTAGTCTACGAAGGTGGGATTATCTGTCAGAGACGTAATTCAGGAAGAACAGTACTCGCTGTGAATATAAACACATTATAGAGGAATTAAAATATTATATTTGAGAGAAATTCAAGAGAATATGCCAGTATTAAATGGTGATTAGTACTGTATATTTAATATGATAATATTTTAAATGAGCACTGTGGTGGTCTCTTCCTAAGAATTCCTTTGCTATATTTGTGTATATCCTAACTCCTCAGTTATGTATCTACAGTTGCGTTGTATTATAGTAATTATCCTTCAGATAGACAAGATTCAATTCATTCATGTAACTTCCCATGTTCATCGTTCTGTCTCTGCTCATGGGATAAAGCGCAAGAGCGGGTCCATTTGGTAAACGAAGCGTGCAGCAGGTCGATTCGAGGTGTCCCTCGAAGAGGACGCCACAGAACTGCATCTGCCTGCTGGTTGTTTGGTGGAATGCAATGGCTCCCCCTACCAACTTCTATCTATTGCGCTGCACCCCCACCAGCAAACACCGGTACTCACGCGTGGCACGCACTGGTGCCAGATTCGGGACGGGATCTCTCGAGAATTTCCCCCACCACGCATGCACACTACGCCGGAGCTGCGTATCCGTGAGCTCGGCGCTTCGGACAACGTCGGGAAAGACGAGAGAGAAAACGAATGTGTGTCTTTCTCTCTCGCTCTTAAAACGCTGTGATTCAAGGTGGGGAGCAAGCGACACGCAGCCGTGCGCGATCTTCTTGAATGCCTCGAGATACACTTTTCACTTTCTGACATACTATGCATAATACTCTTGTAATGAAAAAAAATTTGCAAAAAGTTTTGTTACGGAAACCACGTTTTAAGACCTCATGATCACGTTTTGACTATTTAGAAAAGAGCTTTTTTTTAAATATCTCATATATTTGTTAACACGATTACGTTTAAACGGCAAAATGGATTTCAATGAAACTTTATATTTAAATTTTATATTGTCTTAAGATCCGATTAGATGACGAAAAATGATAATTACCACCTGTTATGGTTCTTCGATGTTTCAGATATACGAACTAAATTCTACATGAAAAAAAGTTAAATACAGTTCTTCTGTAACTTCTTTAACAAAGAAAAATGTACATTCATAATTTCTTGTTTTCATTTTAAATTTCCCTACTTTTTATTCGAGCTATTTCTATTTTTCCAACCTTAAAATTAATTTTTTTTATTAAAAGATGAATATTTTGATACTGTAAATTGTTGAACTTTGTTAAAATTAGAATCCACTCTTGGCCAGTAGCATGGACGCTGTAGGAGCCTTCTCGATGACCGAGGAGAAGGCCTCGAGGAGGAGATTTTTCGATAATTATATCAAGTTGCGACAAAGAATCACGCACTATTTACAAATTAATTACGCGCAGCGTGCACGCTACCGCTCGATGGAAACTACGGGAAAGTGGTGGTCTCTTCCATCGGGAGGGAAATGTAAACAATTGGTTATGCAAAGCTAACATCGCGATACATGTTGTACACTAAAATGTGTAAATTGGTATAAAGGAATTGTACAAGAATAGGAGAGAAAGGTAACTGGTAAATGCATCTGTGGCAGTTCGGTACTGTCACCATTGCCTTGCTGTTATTTCTTTTAGCCTTGTCTTCGATTTTTCTCCTTTCAGAATTTTTCGTACTACTTTACGAATCCCTATCTATTCTTTTCGTTTCTCGTTTCGAGGGTTCGCTCGGGCCTGGTTTTCTTCAAGTACATTTGACGGTCACTACTTTGTTTACATGTCGATGCGTTTCGTGGGGAGTCGTGCAGTTGCGCTTCGCGACATTTAAGTATCCGTCATTTCAGTAGAATTAGAGATCCGGTGGTGAGTACATACTATTTCTTTCGCGCTGCCTGCATGTTTTTCGTATCTGTCGTGTAGTGTGTAATTAGTAGCCCCCTATATCTCCCCTTTTCTATACGCTAGCATTTGCTTGTTGCTTTGTATATAATACCCCCCCCCCCCCCATAAACATGACTCATGTATGAAAGAAGCTAATTCCCTGTAATTCACGAAAAAATTTCGCACGCAAAGATTGTGAAATCATCTTTGCTAATTCCAATTGTACCATTAATTCATGAAAAACATTAAAAAAGTTCCCCCGCAAAGATAGTGAAATGAACTTTGCTAATTCCAATTTTATTGTCGTTCTCCGTTCGAACACTGATTCCTCTGTCACTTTTTATACTTGACATTCCTTTATTGGCCACAAATCAATTCAGTGCTCAGATTTTCAGCTTCGGTTTTAAGGAATTAGCGGGCGTTGTATAAGAAAAAACTATGAAGTCCACTAAAAACAAAATGTTTCATATCACTAGTGCAGGTTGCTGAATGTGCTATTAATCTATTACCGACTTTGATTCGTTTAAATTAGTTTCTACCAAGTCTTAATTATTTTCCATCGTAAAACGATTTTCAAAGGACATTTTTAGCAGAAGGTGTCCCTCTTAAAAAAGTTTATGGGACAACTACAGGCCACGCCCGCTAATTCCTTAAAACCGAAGCTGAAAATCTGAGCACTGAATTGATTTGTGGCCAATAAAGGAATGTCAAGTATAAAAAGTGACAGAGGAATCAGTGTTCGAACGGAGAACGACAATAAAATTGGAATTAGCAAAGTTCATTTCACTATCTTTGCGGGGGAACTTTTTTAATGTTTTTCATGAATTAATGGTACAATTGGAATTAGCAAAGATGATTTCACAATCTTTGCGTGCGAAATTTTTTCGTGAATTACAGGGAATTAGCTTCTTTCATACATGAGTCATGTTTATGGGGGGGATTTCATCACTTTTTTCATCATTTGTGAATTTTATTAATTAAGAAATTTATTATTTTATCAATTATAAATAAATCAACAATTTTTAAATTTTTAAACTTTTCCGCCTTATCGGCTTTCCTGTTGCCCGCCACGGCCCCGATCATTACCACGGCCCCGTCCACGACCACGGCCTCGGCCACGATATTGTGCGTTGACCAGCGCCTGCATAAACAAACCGATCATGTTCCGCCGCTATCGCGCGAGATCTTCTTTACCATCGTGATATTTCAAAAATGTTAACAACTAGCAGGTTAAGATTGAATGACAGCCAATTGACATTTATAAATTGTGCTTTCGAGGTGACACCTACTGGCGTCAAGTGGAGGAGGAAAACGTGACGTCATATCTCGTAATCCTAAAAGTATCCTTTTTATAACTATTAATTCAGAATAAATCTTATATCTTTTAGACAAATAGCTTGATACATTAAGTAAAACGACATATGGGTTCGAAAAAAAAAATGATTCGCTTAATCATGTAAAAACACCGGCACTATGTCATAAAATAAGATAATAAGGCTAAATATATTCGACGACTTGTCAATTTCGCTATCTTTCGTGTATAGAGACATGGTCGCTCAGTGTGCCTATGGGTAGAGGGGAAGGGGGAATTAGCTTCCAGACGCGACCGCGTCTGTTGATTTTTCCTACATATTTCATTTTTTCGTGGTAAGTACGATGGAAACGTTTGAGAAAACAGGTGAAAAGGCTACTAATATTTATCGGCCGTTGTGGGAAACGAATGAGAAGTTCCGATCGTGGATTCGTAGAGTAGCTAATGATAAAAGCCTTTTCTACTGTTCTTCATGCGAGAAAACTTTTTCTTGCGGCGCGTCAAACGTTAAAAGACATGCGGAATCAGCGAGACATAAATATTTGTCATCTAAAAAAATTCCGCGAATAACTGTTCATGCTAAGGACTCGAGAAAGATTTTTATGCCTCAATGGCTTGAGGATTTCAAGCCATGGTTGAATAAGGTCGCCGATGATACTTTTTCGTGTTTCTGTTCGGCTTGTAAAAAATCATTTGCTTGCGGGATATCGCAAATCCAACGTCACGCGGATTCCAAGTGCCACATAAAAAACTGCGAAAAAAATGGAATAGATGTGAGGAAATCGAACGATTTCAGATCGCAATGCGAGGAATCGCCTTTGTTATTTGATGAACGAAAAAAAGTCGCGGAAATTCGTTTTGCTGCATTAGTTGCCGAGAAAAATATTTCGCATCAATCCGCAGAGGCGATTCTTAATTTTTTCCAAGACGTTGGGAAAGATCCTGATTTTTTGGAACGTATGACGTGTGGTCGAACAAAGTGTTCTAATATTATATCAAACGTTCTGTGTCCTCGGGAAACAGAGCGTCTTAGTCATGTTTTACAAAATTCTAAGTTTTCAATATTTATTGATGAGACATCCGACTCTACCAATGAGAAATGGATGTCGTTTATTGTTCGGTATGTCGCACCCGAGACTTTGGATGTTCGAACGGAATTAGTAGAATTAATTAATCTTGACGCGCGAGAATGTACTGCCGATAAAATATTTACCTCATTTAGGAACTCCATGTGGAAAAAGCAAATTCCGTTCGAAAATATTCTTGCTTTGTTGTGTGATAACGCTTCTGTCATGACAGGGCGTCACTCGTCATTCAAGACCAAACTTGCAGAAATTCGCGGTGAAAAATTTGTCACCATGCCGTGTCCATATCACTCCTCTGCATTGGTAGTGCAAGCAGCATGCGCTACCATTCCCGAGGTCTGCGAGGAATTATTACGGAAAGTGGCAAAATTCATTTACAGCAGTTCCAAACGCTCGGCCATTTTTCGCGAATTTCAGCAATGTTTTCAATTTACGACCCGCAAAATTTTAAAATTGTGTACTACGCGATGGTTATCGCGTTACACATCCGTAGTTTCACTTTTAGAAAATTGGGACAGTCTGTGGCACTTTCTGCAAGAATTGGTCGTAAGTGAGAAGACAAAGTCTGGGGAAAATCTGTTTGCCATCATGCAAAATCCAGAAGCGAAAGCATATCTTCTGTTTTTGGAATACGTTCTGGAGTATTTCAATGACTTTAGTTTATTCTTTCAATCGCAACAAACGAGAATCCATTTGCTTCAAAATACTGCCAAAACTCTTTTGTATAATATTTTACGTAATTTTTTGAAACCGCAGCTTTTGAAGCACATGGATTTAGTAAAATTAATAGATTTTTCAAGAGGCGATAATCAAATCGTATTTGATAGTATTCATTTAGGTCCAGATTGTGACACTTCTCTTTGCCAGTTAGTTGCAGAAGGCAAACCCGATGTTGTCCAAACCGTACGAGAAAATTGTCTTAAGTTTTACATAACGGCTGCAAACGAAATTCGTAATCGATTGCCAATCGATGACGAATTTCTGAGCAAGTTAATTGTTTTTGAGCCTAATTTGGCATTAGTAGATAATGACAGAGACACTTCCTTTAAAAGTGTTCTCTTTATTGCTCAGAAATTGGGCGATTTCGACGAAGACGGTTTGCAAAAAGAATGGTCGACATTGCACCTGAATTTTGCAAATGCAGACAAGCAGATGCTTTATACATTAACTTTTGATGATGCTTGGAAAACGATATTATTCCCGCGAAACGATCAAGGCGCATTTAAATATCCATGTTTGCAGGAATTATTAAATTCCATTAGAAGTCTTCCGAATTCAAACGCCGATGCTGAAAGATCGTTTTCCATGCTTCCTGACATAAAAAACAAGAAACGAAACCGACTTTGTTCGACCATCGTCAATGCCATTTGCGTAACGAAATCGGCATTAAAGGCGCACGAGGAAACAGCTCAGACCATATATACTTTTGCGAAAAAGCAAAAGAGTAGTTTACGTTTACATGCCGTTGATGGCCTCGCGGATTTTCCTTCTACGTCGGGTAATGCAAATTGGTGATGTCCAGAACATTATCAATTTCATCCATTTTCTATTTCATTCGATTTCTGGACATCGCGAATATGTAAATAGTTGTTCGATTTACTTCACGCAATTCTTGTTCTATCCTTGCAATAAATTCGCTTGCTTGCTGTACATATGATTAATAGAAAGAACTTCGAGATAATTGTACAAATAAATGTATATTCTTAATTATATTCATTTTATATGTAACAATTATCTCGAAATTCTGTCGCATGTATTATAGTAAATTCCTCTGCTTGCTTTCTATCCTTTGGAAATGTAAAAAATTGTACAATTATTTCAGTCTTACATCTCGTCAATATATCGAACCCAATTGATATATTTACGTGCTGCCTTTCTTTTCTATTTTTGTAATGTTTTTGTATATTTTAGTACTGTACAACATGTATCGCGATGTTAGCTTTGCATAACCAATTGTTTACATTTCCCTCCCGATGGAAGAGACCACTACTTTCCCGTAGTTTCCATCGAGCGGTAGCGTGCACGCTGCGCGTATTTAATTTGTAAATAGTGCGTGATTCTTTGTCGCAACTTAATATAATTATCGAAAAATCTCCTCCTCGAGGCCTTCTCCTCGGTCATCGAGAAGGCTCCTACAGCGTCCATGCTACTGGCCAAGAGTGGATTCTAATTTTAACAAAGTTTACCAATTTACAGTATCAAAATATTCATCTTTTAATAAAAAAAATTAATTTTAAGGTTGGAAAAATAGAAATAGCTCGAATAAAAAGTAGGGAAATTTAAAATGAAAACAAGAAATTATGAATGTACATTTTTCTTTGTTAAAGAAGTTACAGAAGAACTGTATTTAACTTTTTTTCATGTAGAATTTAGTTCGTATATCTGAAACATCGAAGAACCATAACGGGTGGTAATTATCATTTTTCGTCATCTAATCGGATCTTAAGACAATATAAAATTTAAATATAAAGTTTCATTGAAATTCATTTTGCCGTTTAAACGTAATCGTGTTAACAAATATATGAGATATTTAAAAAAAAGCTCTTTTCTAAATAGTCAAAACGTGATCATAAGGTCTTAAAACGTGGTTTCCGTAACAAAACTTTTTGCAAATTTTTTTTCATTACAAGAGTATTATACATAGTATGTCAGAAAGTGAAAAGTGTATCTCGAGGCATTCAAGAAGATCGCGCACGGCTGCGTGTCGCTTGCTCCCCACCTTGGATCACAGCGTTTCAAGAGCGAGAGAGAAAGACACATTCGTTTTCTCTCTCGTCTTTCCCGACGTTGTCCGAAGCGCCGAGCTCACGGATACGCAGCTCCGGCGTAGTGTGCATGCGTGGTGGGGGAAATTCTCGAGAGATCCCGTCCCGAATCTGGCACCAGTGGTGGCACGCTCTCCACACGTGGATCGTGCGTATCCCTCTTCGCCCGAGCTCGCTGGTACTCGGATCCACTCGTGAACCGATGCCTACCACGTGTTCTGGGCTTCTAAAGCGTGTCCCACGCGCGCGATCCGCTCGAACGGGTAGGGTGAGGCGCATCGCTGCATCCGTGCAATTAAAGCGAACTTGTTGAACATGCAGCTACTATGAATTGCGGTAATTGCCGCTCATGCCTTTCTGATCCCTTTCTTCAGATTGTTTTCGTATACGCTGGTGGGTAAGCGGAAGTGTAACACGTGAACAGTAAGCTAACTATTAGAATATGGTAAGAAGGAACTGGGTCCTGCAAAACCAGTACTGCAGGAAGTGGCAGGGCTTCCATCGAATAGCTATTTTGGTTTACTCGAATGGAACAATTAAATATGAGGATGTGAACACCTTATGCAGTGGTTGAAGTCAATGCATTGTACTAGGTATTATGTAGTACGGACCCCTACATCTGTTAGTCTTTATAAAGGCTGTAAAAAGATTGATATTACTTGCTAACTTTTGGATTCCCAAGAAGGTTACCACCAAATCATATCGCTAGAAGCAATTGCACAATCATTTCTCTTGATTAAACCCCGAGTTCTAATTGAAAGCACAATAGTACCTCACTAATTGTATTCCTACCAACCCCCTTCACTACCAAATGCTGTCAATTATTACCCAAAGACTTGACTACCTGATTTCCTCCACTACGCATATCTCGTACACCGAACAAAACATGGCTGAACACTACACAACGATCCATCCCCCTGTAAATGAATTCTTTCAGCCGTAAAGTCTACCCTAATCGTAAACTACCACCAGCTTCAAATTGCCATTAACAGCCGTCGGTGAAAGAGATTAAAAACTGCACGCGGGGCCCAAACGGTATAAAAAGGTATCAGCGCGGCATAAAAATCCATTTGCCAGCTCGTAATCCGGACGATGATGCGGTGGTGCATTCCTTTTCAGACTTTTTTCCGCGAATTATACGTAATACCACGGCATTTGTAATTTCGCCTCGGTTATTACAATCAATTTCAGCGATTCCCCTGCGGGGGAGGAGGGGTCTGCGGTCCACGTAGTCGTAGTCCACAAAACGCTACAACCAACGTAATTACCCTGGTCCGCCACAGTTTTAGGGCATCGAGACTATAGCGGCGTAATTGCTTCGGAATTACGAAAAATAACGGTTGTTGAAGTTAGATCGTAAAATTGAGCTAACGAGTGGCGCGGCGGGCGGGCGTTCATCGCACGCTATAAAAAAGGGGGCGCGAGTGTGGCTAAACGCGACGGACATCCACCGGGGTGTGGGTTATTACGTGTTTAATTTTCGACCGCACACGATGACTCGCTACACTGTGTTTCTGAGAAACCAAACATCGTACAATTTACAGCCAGGGAACTTATGCATTCGTGTACAATAAATTTGAGTTTGTTAATTATTGCTTGAAGCATTCTAATAATGCCCATTCCTGTTTCATTTGGCGATAATGCTATGGGGAATTGATTATTTATTAGCACTAGATTTTCATTAGAATAAGAAAGAACATTCTTTCAGGGTCCTTTTATTTATTTTAATTCTGCTGTTTTTTTCAGACCTAGTTTAAATTCAGAATTTATCCAAAAGGTTTATCATCTTTGGCTTTACTTTTACATTCTTCGTCGAATATTTTCTGTACTTGTATTTGTGATGGAGTGAGAAGACTGTTACGTAGCAAGTTTTGTCTTAGGTGTGGAATAATTCGATAATGAAGCAAGATATTTGTTTGGAAGAATTTAAAGTCTAGTTAAGATCCAATAGAAGTCTGTGTATTAGTTCAGTGGGTGCCAGCGAATGCTCATAGGTGAATGAGAATTTGTTGGGGGCTAGTAGATCCTAGCAGAGCAGCAGGATTAAGGATTTAATTAGAACAGTAATGGGATAGATGAACACAACAAAAGAAGCTTCTGCGAGGCAGTCCTTGCACCAGACCTCCTCCTTCCTGCACAGATGGTACAACAAGATGGCATTTCATGGAGAGACACCGATTTCAGTTACTTACGGGATTGCAGCAGGTGGAGAATTTCGTGAGCCCTTAACTGTATTACATAACAGGACTTCTTCCTCTCGAAATGCATCCTGGAAAGTGTTTGTCCTTTTCATACAAAAAATAAAATGTGTCCTACCTGGGATGCGCTTCTCAGATGATGTATTCTGTGATGTACAAAAAATGGGCCTTTCCGGTGTAGACAGTTACTAAAGGTTCACACATATTTCTGGTTTAGATGACGGAAACTCGCATTTAGGCATAGGTATGAATTTTAAAATTCTATTTTTCAAAAGCAAGTATTAAAGCAATGTGGTGAATCGAGTAATAATTGGAGAGTTCTTGTAGAAAACACGATAACTTATCGTCGATAAGTGCCAAAAATCAAATTTTATACTGTAGTATTACCATTGGCATGTAGATCATTTTCCGATCAATTATTTTGTTAATTTTTGCACTTACAGTCAGTGTCGGATTTAACGGGTGTGTGATGAGCAGCTGCCGCCTGGGCCCCATCCTAAAAAATAAAGAAATGATGATTTTATCCAAACAATATTTTTTTCTGTATTACTACACTTGGCCCGTTTTTAGTAAACTACCTCTTCATTTTCCAGAAAAATGGCTCCCAGTCTAGAAGGCCAACAGAGCCCTATCTTCAAAAAAAGAAAATTATGATTTTACCTAGACACCATATTTTCTTTCTGTACTACAATAATATTTTGCCCGTTTTCAGTACACTACCTCTTCATTTTCCCGAAAAATGGGCCTCTCAGAGCGTTTGCCACCTAGGCCTTTTCCCTTAAATCCGCCACTGCTTACAGTGTTTTCTAAAAGGACTCTTCAATTTAAGATCTATTATATGTGATGTGCTTGATGGCCGATTGTGGGTGATTACATTCTCTTCGAGATGGGAGTATTAGTTTTACGAATTTTTTGAACTTGGTTCAGTCATTTTTCAAACTGTTAGTCTCATTACTTCTCCCGAAGTAACAGACTACTTATTTTCCTGAAGAATTCAGCTTCAGTGAGATGGAATCTTGAACTTCATCAATAATCATAGGGGATGCATGAATTTTCAGAAATTTTGTGTAAGCCTCCGACGATGTATGAATTATCTAAATACTGCCAATTAAAATGATTTGAGATGTACTCCTTTGAATGAGAACCCCTGCTTGAGATCGGCTCGACATCTAACGGAACATGATTCAGTCTTCAGCGAACACGCTACACCACAGGCGAGGTACAGTAGACACCGACCATCCAATGGTATTTTCTGTCTGCAGATTTTCAGCACAGACGAGGTATAGGATAAATCTACCATCCAACTGACTTTTCTGTCACCGGTTTGTAGGGCCCCAGAGCACAGACCAGGTATAGGATAGACCCATCACGCAACGTAATTTTGTGTCACACGCCCGGGGGGCTCGCGAGCCCCCTTACCATTTTCATGTCACACCCAACGTTATCGATTCAATCTAAAATAAGATTGTGACGCTGCGCGTGGTAGGAATTAGAATTCAACACGGGTAATACTTTGATCATTTGAAACCCGTGATTTACAAATGATTCTGTCACAGTAACAATTTAAAGATCATTTTATAAACGTATTCCGTTCAACGACAGAGAAAGAAAAGAATTCGGGTTTATTTAACGCAAAACAAATTTTTTTAACATAAAAATTTACATAAACAACATTATTTGTGAAAGACATGTTTTGATGATTTAACGTGGAATACCTGGCCAAGGAATATATTTCAATAAGGTGCTGAAGCAGAAAGGACTTTAAAAATTGCAAAAATCCCCTCAGTTCCAGTATCTCGCAGAAATATTCCAACTTGCACTTAGCCTTCTATTTTAACACTATACTCGTGTTTTGGGGTCCGGTAGGAAAAATCGAACAACATTTCAAGTTACATATTTGATTCTTACATTTTACCATAGTATTGCAAGTTAAAGAAATTCTTATATCTAATTAGAATATTTGACAATCACAGCTATCGGCTCGGTTCTCACCGATTACCAGGTCTCACCACGAGGAGGTTGCTGTTCTTGGAGACCCGTAGAGAGATAGATGGAATCAAAGTTCCGTCGATCTCCCTATACATAAAAACCTTAGCCTAGTAAACCATCGTTCCATCGATCCCTAAGGTTTAGATATAGAATCTAACTCCTCATCGGAGATGAGAAACCAACAAAAGAGCAACAAAACTATTTCAGTGACTACTGGGTAATCCGCCAGGTCTCACATTGAGGGGTTGCTACGAAATACTCCCCAGTGTGATATTACACACATTTATTCCGTCTCCAAACTTTGTAAATATATACTGTTATTAAAGAATAAATTAAGACAGTTCATTTTACACCGAGGGTCACTTTACCCTGGTCTCCCCTACACAATGGTTAGGAATGAAAGATAAAATTCAATCTACTAGATAGATAGTTCGATATATTTATTTCATTCCTAACCATGCGTAGCCTCGAAGGCCATAGTATACCATATGGTTGAATTTGTCTTGACAGTCGCTTTCATATTGGATAATCAAATATATAGCATTCCATTTAAAAAACTGAGGATCACCTTTGTTTCAAGGAAAATATTGCGAATACCAAGAATTGAGTTACCGTATTATGTTGTGTATAAAAAACAGTAAAAGTTTTCATTTTTCAAATTTTTACAAATACTTAACATATTCGAGAACACTGTATAAGAATAGTAGATATGGCCGCTTCTTTTACTAACGTAAAAGAATATCAAACCAGTGTGATTTGACGCAGCGTCAACTTTCGGCAATTTTTTCACGCCCAATTTTAAAATGTCCATATTTTGGAAAAATTGTCCATGAAGGGGAAGGATAGAACTATAATCTATATTCTCCCTTTTCAGATTTTTAAAATCGCGCCCGGTGTTAAAAACCTGCATTTGTTTAAAATAATTGCACAAAAATGGTTCAACCTTTTTTTAAACTGAAATAATTTTTTCTTAAAACGTCAATGTCTCATCTATAAGCACTGTAAACCTCATCTCCATCCGTTTACTATTTCCATAGCTATAATGTATTGAACAAATTTAGCACTTAACTTCAAACAGTTGTAAAATCGACATTTTTCAAAATATTGAAATATCTTTTGAGGTACGTTTAAATATCACTAACGACTACATCATATTGAAATTTCAGCAATATCCGAAACGTTACTCCAACAAGTATCCGATTTCGCGTGGAATGTCCCATTTTAAACACGCCATTTCAATTATTTCACATTCCTTGCACTCGGAATGGACTTGTTGGGTAAAGGCTTTTTGCATGCATTTTGTAGGATGCATATCCTACCAAAATGCACTGCGTGCAAATAGGTAGGATGCTTACCCTTCCCAAATGCGCGCACAAATATTACTACCCAGGAATACAAGGTACTCGTGTCTACTATCGCATGCAAGTACGGAATATGACTCACCGGTCGGCGAATATGGTCCATCCTGTCATCCTCGCTAGTTTCCAAGCTTTGAGCCCTCTCTAGGGCCTATGGTAGGCCCTCTCTAGGGTCCCCCTTTGAGCCCTCTCTAGGGCCCACGCGCTAGGCCCTCTATAGGGTCCATGTGTTGGGCCTCCCCCAGGGCCCACGAGCTAGGCCCCCTCTAGGGCCTAGGATCTCCTTGGTAAGTCTAAGCTGAAAATTGAAGTTAAGCGAAAATTTGACTCTACATCCGCGATAAAAAAGCAATTAAAGCACCGGTGCTCTGGACGAACTTTGTATGCGCAAAAAAGTGGCTCTATTTTCGCGAAGAAAATTCTACTGGAACTTCGGTGCTCTGGACAAGTCTTATATACGCACGAATTTGACTCCCAATTAGCGGTAATTCTACTCCAAGTAAGAGCCGCGGTGCTCTGCAAAATAAGTAGATGAACGCGAAAAAAAACGGGGACTCTACGATCGCATTACGCGCGATCACAAAGGAACTTGCTAGACTGCAAGATTGCTAGGAAGACTGATTCTACTTGGAACCTTTCCAGATTTTACGCGATGACTCTACTCGACTCGATCGATTCCATTATTTTACGAATTATTAATCGGAATTGCAAAAATCGCGAGCAACTTTTATATTGATTTAATTTTCTGGTCCTCTCCAGGGCCTACGAGCTAAGCCTTCTCTAGGGCCAAGAATCTCCTTGGCAAGTCTAAGCTGAAAATTGAAGCTAAGCGAAAATTTGACGCTACTTCCGCGATAAAAAGCAATTATGGCACCGGTGCTCTGGACGAACTTTGAATGCGCAAAAAATTGACTCTACTATCGCGAAGAAAATTCAACTTGAGCTTCGATGCTCTGGACAAGTCTTAGATATGCAAAAATTTTACTCCAAATTCGCGGTAATACTACTCTAAGTAAGAGCCACGGTTTTTGCTCTGCAAAATATGTACATGGATGCGAGAAAGCGGGGACTCTACGATCGCATTATGCGCGATTACAAAGGATCTTGCTAGGCTGCAAGATTGCTCGGAAGTCTGGTTCCACTCGGAACCTTTTCAAAATTTTCGCGGTGACTCTACTCGACTCGATCGATTCAATTATTTTACGAATTATTAATCGGAATTTTAAAAATCGCGGGCAAGTGTTGTATTGATTTAATTTTTCTTATTTTAAAACAGACACATGCATGTCACAATGTACGAGTACCTTGTATGGTCAGCTCATTGGATTCTGCTCTTTCCAACACATATGTGCAGCGGTTAGGGGCCCATTTCATGTAATTAGCATTCGTTTTAACAACATTTCTGCAATATTTCGTAAATATGGTTTAGAAAAGAGCCACGTCATGAGGCTACTGCCAATACGCCCTAGACCATATTCGCGAAATATTGCATATGTGTTCCTGAAAGGAATACCGACCATGTGAAATGGGCCCCTGCATGTCGCGCATTTTTGTTGGAACTGCCAGAATCGAAAGAGCTGGCTACGCTATGTTTTCTACAGAAATAATTTCGATCTATTGCATGCACCAATATTCAAAGAATTGTAAAGTGACTTGCCGTTCGCTGGCATCAAAAGTACTGCATCTCTGCAAGCTCGTAACCTCTGACCAGCAACCCTGAGACCAGCAGCCCTCTGACCAGCACCCGTCAGCTCAGCACCCCTCAGCTGATTATTCCTTTAGCCCTCAGCCAAGCAGCTCCAGTTGGAATCGTGCATGACTTTACTTTCGCGGTGAAAAGGCTATCAGAGCACCGGGCTCTCGACTAGTTTTACTTGTGCAAAAACACTGACTCTACGATCGCATTACGGGCGATCACAAACACTATTACTGAAACAGACAATTTGTATTTAAACAAGTTCCAAAAAATTTCCTTTAAATTCCAGGCAGCCGCATGGAGCGCCACGCAATTCGGACATTCAGAAAATTTTCGAGCAGCCGCATTTGGCGCTTGATGAATCTGAAGATTGATAGAAAAAAGGAGTGGCCCCTTTATACGTCTAATACTTTTCAATTTTAATTAAAAAAAAACCACAACAGTCACTATAGGCGCTTAATGGTGCATAATAACAAGACGAAAGAACAGCAGCCTCCTTGGGCGCATAAACATTCCGAATTGTAAGGTGAAAAAAGCAGCCTCGTCGGGCGCTAATGGCATGGAATGCCAGAAAACTGTTCCAATTCTACTTTGCAGTGTTAGTAAACCTTAACCCATATCTAATTCCACCCTGTTCCCGCCAACGAAATTCTGAGTGAATTTCTTAAAAAAATTCAGCAGAGAACCCTTCGGCGAATCCCTCGGCGAATTCTTCGATGAAACACTTAAAACTAAACTTGCTTACCCAAGTTTTCTAAATTTCGCAGCACACGCGCGCGCGCGCACACACACACACACACACACTCTCTACTCGGAGAAAGCATAACAGATTATGCTTCGATATATTAACCCTGCGGACTGTGATTGCAATATACGGTAAATGGCAACTAAAATTTTTTCAAAAGACTTTACTTTAAAGTCCAAAGGATTAGCATACACGCGTGAGAGAAATAGACGAGAGGATCTCGTGGATCTCTGTGCATACATGCGGTTACAATTTCTTTCGCATATTTCAGAGGTAGGCTTGCATTGTTTTCAAGTGCCAACCAGATTCTAAGTATCTCATTGCAGAGATAAAAAAGGATGGACAAACGGACACGGATTCGCCGTCGCGAGAGACCTCGAGCTGCTCGATACACTCACGCATTGCAGTTGCACAGACAAAACGCTAATACGCGACCACCATTCATCCATCCGCCCCCATTAACGGGAGTTCCCCGCTCGGGGCCGCGCCTGAGGGGGTCAGACTCACAGCAGCCCGCCTCACAATTAAATCACATGCAGCTGCAACACGCGCTCCCATCGCAAAGCCGACAATTTGCACAGGCGAGTGTATCTTGCCCGAGCATCTTGTGCTAATTCAAGATTTCTCCCGAGAGCGAATTATATTTCCGGAAAGAAAAAATAATTGAAAGTAGGGAATAGAAAAGTCACTATGACAAATATTTAAAAGTATGCTAAATAAGAAACGACACGGTGCACGGTGAAGCTAATCGTAAGAGAAAGCAAAAGCAAAAACAGAAGGTGTCACTCTCGACAAGCAAGCGCACCTCTACCCTTAAACTTAGCCTATCGCACTCTTTACAATGGGCCCTTGTGGCGTAATCTATTGCAAATATGCACTTGCGTAACTTTCGAGGGATATGCGAAAGCTAAGAATCTCCCGATTGAGATTGCAAAGGAGACTAAACGACCGAAAGGACCGAAAGACGCGACGCGAACATTCACCCTCGATGCACCGAATTTTCGTACCTACATGGCGTGCTCCATATCACGACTTTACACAGCCTTGGCGCGTGTGACCGAGAACGAGCCATCTGAGACCACAGAGCGGGACGAGGTGGACCGAAGCCCGGTATCGACGCGATAACTAGAAAATCAGAATGGTCATGAACTGGCGCACATCATCGTCTAACAATGGTCCTCTGTGAAAAGCCGTAATAAGTTGTACCCAGCACAGCCGGCCTATGAAGGGCGAGCACGCCATGCGCGAAACCGAAATCAGTCATCGAAGAAGAATTGCATTTCTAGAAGAGTGCGTTTGGCACTCTTATATATAAAAATAACGAGACGGAACAGAAGTTAATCGCGCGAATTACGCAAGTGCATTTTTGAATAGATGTCCAGACCTCCTTGGGCGCATAATCATTCCGAATTGTAAGGTGAAAAAAGCAGCCTCGTCGGGCGCTAATGGCATGGAATGCCAGAAAACTGTTCCAATTCTACTTTGCAGTGTTAGTAAGCCTTAACCCAGATCTAATTCCACCCTGTGCCCGCCAACGAAATTCTGAGTGAATTTCTTAAAAAAATTCAGCAGAGAACCCTTCGGCGAACCCCTCGGCGAATTCTTCGATGAAACACTTAAAACTAAACTTGCCTGCCCAAGTTTTTGTAAATTTCGCAGCACACACACACACACACTACTCGGAGAAAGCATAACAGACTATGCTTCGATATATTAACCCTGCGGACTGTGATTGCAATATACGGTAAATGGCTACTAAAATTTTTTCAAAAGACTTTACTTTAAAGTCCAAAGGATTAGCATACACGCGTGAGAGAAATAGACGAGAGGATCTCGTGGATCTCTGTGCATACATGCGGTTACAATTTCTTTCGCATATTTCAGAGGTAGGCTTGCATTGTTTTCAAGTGCCAACCAGATTCTAAGTATCTCATTGCAGAGATAAAAAAGGATGGACAAACGGACACGGATTCGCCGTCGCGAGAGACCTCGAGCTGCTCGATACACTCACGCATTGCAGTTGCACAGACAAAACGCTAATACGCGACCACCATTCATCCATCCGCCCCCATTAACGGGAGTTCCCCGCTCGGGGCCGCGCCTGAGGGGGTCAGACTCACAGCAGCCCGCCTCACAATTAAATCACATGCAGCTGCAACACGCGCTCCCATCGCAAAGCCGACAATTTGCACAGGCGAGTGTATCTTGCCCGAGCATCTTGTGCTAATTCAAGATTTCTCCCGAGAGCGAATTATATTTCCGGAAAGAAAAAATAATTGAAAGTAGGGAATAGAAAAGTCACTATGACAAATATTTAAAAGTATGCTAAATAAGAAACGACACGGTGCACGGTGAAGCTAATCGTAAGAGAAAGCAAAAGCAAAAACAGAAGGTGTCACTCTCGACAAGCAAGCGCACCTCTACCCTTAAACTTAGCCTATCGCACTCTTTACAATGGGCCCTAGTGGCGTAATCTATTGCAAATATGCACTTGCGTAACTTTCGAGGGATATGCGAAAGCTAAGAATCTCCCGATTGAGATTGCAAAGGAGACTAAACGACCGAAAGGACCGAAAGACGCGACGCGAACATTCACCCTCGATGCACCGAATTTTCGTACCTACATGGCGTGCTCCATATCACGACTTTACACAGCCTTGGCGCGTGTGACCGAGAACGAGCCATCTGAGACCACAGAGCGGGACGAGGTGGACCGAAGCCCGGTATCGACGCGATAACTAGAAAATCAGAATGGTCATGAACTGGCGCACATCATCGTCTAACAATGGTCCTCTGTGAAAAGCCGTAATAAGTTGTACCCAGCACAGCCGGCCTATGAAGGGCGAGCACACCGTGCGCGAAATCCAAATCAGTCATCGAAGGCGAATTGCATTTCTAAAAGAGTGCGTTTGGCACTCTTATATTCAAAAAGAACGAGACGGAACAGAAGCTAATCGCTCGAATCACGCAAGTGCATTTTTGAATAGATGTCCAGACCGAACCAAGCTCACCGAGTGTAAGTTTGGCTCGATCTGGATCCTTAAACTAGATCGTAGGCTTCAGCTTGATAACGTTTTGCAAGTCGCAATGCATTGGAAAACGTTACCAAGTCCAGGCACACCAACGTGGAGGTACCTACGAAAGTGACCCATTTCTACGAAATATTTCTGGCCCATATTCGACCAATGCTTTGCTCATTTTTAAAAATTTGGAAAAAGTCTTGCGACTAAAATTCTTAAACTAAGACTTATTGCTAGGTTGATTTTAATATTGTAAGCAGAGAGAAAAGTAGAAGTAGCGAGCTGAGTGACCATGTAGTACCAATATTAACTGTCATTCTCAGATATTATTTGTATGAGAAAGAGCTTCAACTTATATAATTGAAAATCCTTAATAAATTAGTGCTTTCGATTCTCGTTTAATTTGAGAATCTAATGGTTCGAATGTAATTAAACTTGAGAAGTGTAATTCGTATTCAAAGCATCAAGCTTTGATTATAAAATTCAAGAAAAATAATTTGGAATATTTGAAACGCATTATTAGAACTTTAACCTCGAATTACAAATTTATTTATTGCTTTTGACTGTATTAAGCATTTGGAAGTATGCGCGTTAATGTTACAGTTCACGAGTACAAAGTATGTATTCTTAGTCACTGTGATCGCTACAGCAATTATTTGTTCAATAGCATGCAGAAAAATTGAAGAAATTGAAATATACGACTCACCGATCGTTGAACACAGTCTGAACAATGTCCTTAAGGGGACTAGGCAGTCGAAAAATCGATTTTTTTTTATTGCATTTTTGGGAAGTACTATCCTTTCTGAATAAAATACCGTTTGGTTTATATTAAAATTCACTCTGCTGAAACTCATTAAGCGAGGTATATAAATGTAAAAGTATTTTAAGACGTAGAAAAACTTTAAACGCGTTTTCCTCGAAATCTTTTTTTCTCTTGCTTTTTTCCTAATTGTGAACGAATGGAGGTTCAGATCGACTCGAAAAAATTACAGGATGTGTAAAACATATGCCATTTCGGACCAAACCTCTGATATGATCCGTAAAACTTCGAAATTTTCATAAAAAAATTAAGAAGTCACCGGATTTTGGTAGCGTCAAAACAAGAACGAATTTTTCTCGGAAAAATCGCCGTTTTTCAGCCACCAATTGCATAATTTTTATTTAATTTTTGTTTTTATAGGTTTGGTCCGAAACTATGAATCCAAGAAACAAGAATCACACCTTTGAAATCGAATTGCGTTACATTTTAAGACCGATATTAAGGGAAAACGACGGAAAAACGTTAAAATTTTTAAGTACATATATATTTCTTTTTTAAGTACATATATATTTCTTACCAATTTTTTTTTCAATCTGTATGGTATTAACAAACATTGGGTAAAAGGATACTTCTGGATTTGCTTCCATTTTTTTACAAATAAATAAGTAACAGAGTCCATTTCTCACTAAAAACGACTGCCTAGTCCCCTTAAGCAGCGGGTCAAGAAGTCTTTTAGATACTGGGTGAATTGTAGTAGAATCTTGTTAAGCGACCTCTCACATGGTCCAGGAATCGATTAAATTAATGCAGGAATCGAGATATCGCGAAATAATATGCTCATGCATTCGCTGAGATCCGATCTCTGTCGCAGGTGAAGTTCAACTGGCAGATGACGACTTTGATAGAGATTGTTGACGTTCTGGCCAGATTCGTTGAGGCCAGAAATAATTTTATATATGTCTATTCCAAAATTTTCACTTTTCACAACTACGGTCGTGCACCCCTCACCTTGTACGTGTATCTTTATCATTGCGAGATGTCATCCAACGCTGGGCAACTGTTTGCCAAAAAGTGTTCTAGACGATGCACCTATATTCCAGTCAAATCTTATTAAACGGTCTTCTATTTAGTACATTAGTCCAACGAATTGATGTAGGCATCGAGAAATCAGGAAATAATAGCCATCGTAACGTTCACGGATATTCACCGATCCGATCATTCTCGCGGATAAAGCCCAACTGATAGCTCGCATCTTTCGCCTCACTTTCTTATGCTCTAATTTATTTAGTTTTTATTTTTGGTTCAAAATTTTTTTTTCAACTGTGGTTAAGTAAATAGAAAATACTAATTCTATATTTCCAAAATATGAGTTTGATTAGACATATATTTTGGAAATATAGAATTAGTATTTTAATAGTTCTACCATTTACCAAGCCTTATCATATAATATCAAGAACATTTTATCTCAAAAATCAATTTATATTCCGAAGATATGTTTCATTATTTATCTTACTATCTTGATTTGGAGGGAAACATATCGCGAGTATCTTTACAAAGAATAAGTCAAATTTTTACAACCTTTCCTTCTTTCTTATTAATCGTAATATAAATAAATATCGAGATACATTAATCTATAAAATCTGGTTATGAGTTTGATTAGACATATAACTAGATTTTATAGATTAATGTATCTCGATATTTATTTATATTACGATTAATAAGAAAGAAGGAAAAGTATAATGTTGTAAAAATTTGACTTATTCTTTGTAAGGATACTCGCGATATGTTTCCCTCCAAATCAAGATAGTAAGATAAATAATGAAACATATCTTCGGAATATAAATTGATTTTTGAGATAAAATGTTCTTGATATTATATGATAAGTCTTGGTAAATGGTAGAACTATTAAGATTAAAATTAATCCGATGAGACCAATTACTCCTACCAGTTTGTTTGAAATTGCACGTAGAATTGAATAGGTAAATAAAAAGTATTGTTCAGATTTAATATGGATGGGGGTAGATGTTGAATTAGCATAAATAAAATTATCAGGCACTCCTAAAATGTAAGGATACTGTATAATAATTAAGAAATGAAGTATAAGGATTACGATGAAACCTAAAATATTCTTAAGTGTAAAGTACAAATAGAATAAAATTTTGTATTTCTTTCTATTTGTTCCTATTGGATCCTTTTAGATGAAGAAAGAATAAATGTATAATTACAAAAATTACAATACTTAATGGTAGAGTAAAGTGAAATGAGTAAAACCGGGTTAGAGTAACATTATCAATAGAGAATCCTCCTCAAATTCATTCAACTATTATTTGACCAATATAGGGAATAGCTGATAATAGGTTAGTAATTACTGGAGCTCCTCAAAAAAATTTGACCTCACGATAAAAACTATCCGAGGAATACTGTAGCTATTGGATATTAATATAATAATTACTCCTACTGGGGTTAATTTAAAAGAACGATAGTAAATTCCTCGACCTACATGTAGGTACATATATGTATAGCGATAAAATATAGATACACCATTTTAATTGAATTAGACGAATTAATCATCCTAAATTTACATTCTTTATAATATTTATAATTATTTCAAAGGGTAGATTAATATTTGGGCAGTAGTGTAAAGATAAAAAATATCAGAAAATGCCCCGTACATTCTTCGTGCGTAGTGCGAGGATGTGTCCAGACTCGTGGAAAGAGTTTTCCCAAAAGTCTTCTAGATGAAGGGTATAACGCAGTGAAATGCTGTTTAAAGACCTCTCACACAGTCCAGTAACCGTTAAAATTAATGCACGA
Organism: Andrena marginata; assembly: GCA_963932335.1. Classification (NCBI taxonomy): domain Eukaryota; kingdom Metazoa; phylum Arthropoda; class Insecta; order Hymenoptera; family Andrenidae; genus Andrena; species Andrena marginata. The sequence continues at coordinate 28,032,669 of OZ010659.1, read as the reverse complement.
AGCGAGATATCGTGATTTAAGAAGCACCATGGCACTGCAAATAATTCACGTCCGATCGCGTTCGCGTTTGGGAACCGACTGCGAAGACGCAACGTAGTTCAATGTTTTGACTTTGTCCTCAGAGGTTGTCGCGCTCGGCCGACTCGTAGCTAACTTGAAATTCGTCGAGGCCAGAAATAATATTATATAGCAATGTCCATTACAAAATTCTCACTTTTCATAACTACACCCGACACCCGTACCTGTGAAAAGTGAAATGTTTTTATGTAGAGCTTATAGATACAGTGGGTAAAAAAAGTATTGGCACACCCGCTTTTTTTTAAATATCTTGATATATTGAAGTGGTATATTGATACAAAATATGTCCCTTAATGTCTTCTAACATACAGAAGTAATGTATTTTTTAAAAACTCTGAGTAATGTAGATTCGTAATACTTTAAAATCTACGGTAGTTCCCATGCTATTTGTTAATTTTATTAGCTTCCCATTAACAATATTTCGATTCACCGATAAACGTACTCGATTAATTTTATCCCAACACCGATAAATTATGCGTTAAAAATATAACATCTCTTCGTTAATTTTCCCTAAATGACTATTAGCATTTAAATTTCCTGCAGCAAGACTTTCTGCCATACGCTCTTACCTTCTTCGGACACTTTATGTAGTCTCTATGCTTATTATAGCAAAAAGCCACTCTAATTAAAGTCGATATAACTGCTCTGAAACAAATTCTTACTGCAAAATTACTTTTGTTAGATCACAATATTGTAAGTAATGGAACAACGAAAGTGGAAAATTTCTACATCCAGGTAACGTGTAGCAACTAAGAAAACTGTAGAGATTGTAAAAGATTCGCGACTGTCGAAATTACAGAGATTTTAAACGATTCGTGACTATCGAAATTACAAAGATTTGAAACGATTCGCGACTGTTGAAATTGTAGATATTGATAACGTGTAACCACTGTTGAATTGTGTACATATTGGAAACGATTAGTACTATTATAACAATACACTAATTCAGGAATTAAATAAAAAGTACCTCACAAATTAAGCCTAACCGCTGTTGCTGGCACTAAAATTACCTTTATTAAATTTAATAGATAAATTAAACCTTCATTCGGGGGAACCACGTGACGTGCGCGAGAGAAGAACGTGTGTAAGCAGACAGGCGAAAGAAATAGACGAAAAGTGTGGAAAAAGTGCGCAGAAAATTACGAGGTCGGGTGGAAAACAAGGGGAATAGAAAAGGTTCCGGTGGACAGTGTAATCGACAGATAATAAAGAGCCGAAGGGTGAGATAAAAGGTGAAGAAGAGAAAAGTAAACGGAGAAATGTCATCCAAATTCTGGACAACAAAAGGGGTGAGACAGGGATGCCCACTGAGTCCAACGTTATTTACAATATATGTAGCGGACTTGGAGGAAACCATGAGGAAAAACCAAGCAGGAGGAGTTAGAGTAGGAAAAGAAAAAATCTGGACTCAAGCATATGCGGACGACATAGCGTTACTAGCAAATGAACCAAAAGATCTTAAGGACATGATACGAAGATTCGGAAAATACCTTGAAAAGAAAGGGTTGCAACTGAACGCAGAGAAATCTAAGGTGCTGATTTTCCATAAAGGAAGAGGAAAGAAGAAGAGAGAAGAATGGGGTTGGCAGGGGCACAGTCTGGAAGAAGTAAAGGAATTCAAATACTTAGGGTATAATTTTCAGATAAACGGAGGCAGAGAGATGCATATAAGGGAACTCATAAAGAAAGCTAGAATAGCAATGGCGCAGATATGGGGAATAGGACAAAGAATGTTCAAGAACAATTTTGAGAGAAGAATGAGAATATTCAGAAGCATAGTGAAAAGTATCTTGCTGTACGCGTCAGAAATTTGGGGATGGATGGAAGCAGAAAAGGTAGAGAAGATACAGGAGAAATACATAAGGTGGACTTTAGGTCTGGACTTCAATACACCAGCATATCTAATTTTGGAGGAAACAAAAACGGACAAAGTAAGGATAGAAGCGGGGAAAAGAGCAATAAAATATGAGGAGAAAGCGAAACGGCTGAACAAGAATAAAATAGTACAGGAATGCTGGAGGGAAATAGACGTGAAGCAAGCAGAGAAAAAGTCGAAGTGGGAAGAAATGAGAGATGCATACTACATGCAGAAAATGATGGATATCCAAGAAATGGAAATAGAAAGAAGGCGAGGAAGAGAGTTCGCTGAGGAACTAGCGCAAAGGGACAGGGCAGAGCAGGTTCAATGGCAATACGACAGAATACAAGAAGGCAGATACAACGCACATTACACAGAAATCAGGGATGACCAGAGAGCAAATTATCTAAATGGAAACTACAGAGGCAGAGACCAAAGAATGATTGCAAGGTTCAGATGTGGAAACGAAGAGCGGGGAAGCAAGTACTGGAAGGAGGAAAAAGACACAGTATGCAGACTATGCAATGCTCGGGGCTATGGTTCCCAAGATGAATATTATCCCGTTCTGTCGTTCGAACGAACGGAGATGATTATTCGCGGAGTTATTGTTAATCTTACGCGAGCAGACTGTCAGCTGTTCACTATGTCGTTGCGAATGCAACAGCCCTCGTTCAGGTGGGAACATACTGTGCCTTATGTTCTTTCAGCAGAAACGTCGGCCAGCACGTTCCAATAAACGTCACGCAACCACAGCGCCAGGTAATGAGAGGGTTAAACCGACGACGCTGCGCCGTGGACGCGAAGGAACTTACGAACGGCTTCGTTCACGCGAGACTCCGCAGGGTTGTTAACGAAATCGTTGCTTTGGATCAAAACGGCGATAAGGGATATCGTAATGCGAGACCCAGTAACTGAGAAAGGAGCAACCGTTTGGGAAATATGGCACCAAGATTGCTATTGGAGTCTTTTTCTTTTAATATTATTGGAGAAATAAAATGTAATTGTAGGAGAAATATTTAGAATCGAATCTGGACGGATAGAATAGAGATTAACGAAGATAGATGATCGCAGCCAATCGGCTCGTATTACTTGTCATGTAATTAATAATTGTATTACAATGTTACTTGTGATACGATTAGTAATTATACTTCAAATAATACAGATTGCCCAGGTCTCACCGGGTGGAGGCGCTGCGAGTGGAGACCCGCCCTAACCGCGGCCCATCCGCCCTCCTTTTATGCAAAATTTTATTTTCATTTCCATAGATCCCCCTGATGCACGGTTGCAAAACGATCCTCTATCGCTCCACAAGCGGGCAATAGAAGGATTCCTTCTGTAAAAAACTACCGCGATGAGCTAAACAGAATTTAAAACATTTCTTTGTTTCTTCATTTCAAATTTTAAGAATTTTCTGGTATATTTCTACCATGATAATTATTCATTAATTGGGAATGAAACAAAGAAAAAAGGGGGTAATTTTGAGGGAAATTATTAGAGAAAACACTGGTAATGATATATCATTATAAGGTATGTTATATGATATATCATTATTTAGCAAAATGTTTTCCTCCCTTTTTCTTTGTTTCATTCTTAATTAGTGAATAATTATCATTTCCTATTCATTAATAGGAAATATGCCAGTGCATATTTGCTATGTCTACTTAAATACTAATAATTCCTAACTATACGAGCGCTCGTATTTAGTAATTGCTACTTATATTTAGTTAAACACTGCAGTGTTTATCTTCTTCCTTAAAAACTACTTATTCTATGTGGCCACTAAACCTAAGCCGTCTTACCTAACCATATACATATGTACTTAAATTTAAATAATGGCCTGCCTAATAAAAATCTGAAATTGTCGTGTGTTTCTTACTTCCCTCGATGGACCCGCGATGTTACCTGAAACATTCGCAAAAGTATTAATAAAAATTCCTTGAGGTTTCGTTTCTCAAGGATGATGAACCTGAAATCCTATTTTTGCAATATTCTTCACACATAATACTCTGCAACAGAAACTTTCTCAATGGATTAGTACCTACAATCTATTTCGATTAAGTAATGTAATTTCAACAGATATAGTCCTTTCATTGAATCACTATTGCCCAACTATTGAAATATCATATTTGAAGGTACAGTCTATAACTCAATATGGAATATCGATTCGGTATTAAAATGAAAGAAAAGATTAAAAATACTGCTTCATTGTCAGCAAACGAAGTAGGCAATCAAAACTTTGGTAATTCATGAAAAAGAAGCAACTAATGATATTACATTTCATTCCGAAGCAATTGATATTCATAATATTAAGCACATTCGGTGCTTTGTTACATCAACTTAATAATTTTCTTGTAGTATTTCATTAATTGGCAGTTTCAAAATTTATGTATCAATGACTCGATACATAATCAATTATAATATACAATAGGTAATCAAAAACATTTATGCAAATCTTGAAGGTTGGAATAATTGAACTTTACTGCACCGTAATGGAAATTACTTTCATATAAAAAGTAGCAACAACAAGCACGCGTTAATATTGAAAATTTACTATCAATATAAAGCGCCGAATTGCATTTACCTACTTTTTCAGTGCAAATTTCGTTTTAACATCATCAAATTAAACAACAATCGCGGCTGAATTTTGATCAATGCAAAGGAATATTGAAAATGTATAAAAATAAAAAACTACAGTTCTTATCAACCTGAAAATAAATACAACGATCGACGAAGTTACTATGCAAACATCAGCAACGCTAATGAGGAATAGCTACTACTACTTGTCAAAGACTCTAATTAGAACTTTAATTGAACGGAGGTGTGTCAGAAGTCTGCAATTTCCATTAGAAATAATGAATCACACCTTTCATCGCCATTCTTTCAGTCACAGAATAAATTTTTCCAAATGCTATTCCATAAAAATTGGAACATCAAATTTAAAAATATTCTAACAAAAATACAAAACATTTGTCTGCAAGATATGAATATACTTTTGAAACAATATTTCCAGTGACAAACACTCGATTCAAGGATGGGGATGTGGTGGTAGGAGAAGGAGGGTGCTGCAGCCACTCAGGGCTGCAAGAAAAAATGATCAGTAGCCAGAAGGGCAGCTGATCATTGTCCACTCATTAATGCAAGAAAACCGTGAGTGGACCGTTTCTTTTTTACGCAACGCTAACTTATTACAGACTAAAATCAACTCCCGAGCATAGTCACTAGGACTTTGGGCTACTCGCAGCACTAATTTCTCAAAAAACTTCAAAATTCCCGGATGGTGCTTCATTACTGAAAATGCTACTATACTCGATACAAATACCAAATAACGAACGAAAAAGCTCCGAAGCAACTACACTACTCTAACAAATATAAAAAGCTACCGAGAACCACCACGTCGATGGTTTCATTTTTCGCAACACTAATAAAAATTCAGTGCACCTGTGTCTCGCAATACGCAACTCTAACTTTAATTCGTTGCAGCCTTCCTGAAGGCTGTGTAGTGTCCCCTGTGCAGCAAAGCCAGCTGCTGGGGACTCCTTTTTCCCAGGAACATGTCTTCGGACATGTCCCAGGACAGCTTCGGGGCATTGGGGGTTGGGGGATCGCAACTCTAATTACAAACGCGGTCAGTCATTATCGCAACACTAACTCAAAAAAAATATTAAGAATCAAACTAGGACGATTAATTAAAACAAAGCGGGTTTATTCCACGCGAAATCGGACACTTTTCGGAGTAACATTTCGGATGTTGCTGAAATTTTAATATATTGTAGTCTTTAGTGATATTTAAACGTACCTCAGAGGATTTTTCAAAATTTTGAAAAATGTCGATTTTACAGCTGTTTGAAGTTAAGTGACAACTTTTTTTCAATACATTATGGTTATGGAAGTAGTAAACGGATCTATATTATCTTTGTGGTGTTTAGAGAGAAGACATTTAAGTTTTAAGAAAAAATTATTTCAGTTTAAAAAAATAACAATTTGAACCATTTTTTGTGCAATTATTTTAACCAAACGCAGGTTTTTACCATCGGGCGCGATTTTAAAAATCTGAAAAAGGAGAATATAGTTCTATCCTTCCCTTTGGTGGAAAATTTTCAAAAATACGGACATTTTAAAATTGGCCCTGTAAAAATTGCCGAAAGTTGACGCTGCGTCAAATCACACCGGCTCGAATGGCTGAGCCGTGCGGTACTCGCAGCGGCCAAACGGCTATATCTGCTATTCTTATACAGTGTTCTCGAATATGGTAAGTATTTGTAAAAAAAACTGAAGAAGGAAGACTTTTACTTTTTGGTATACACAACAAAATACGGTAACTCAATTTTTGGTATTTACAATATTTTTTTCGAAACGAAGAGACCCTCAGTTTTTTAAATGGAATGAATTACCCCATCTTGCCCCACGGGTGGGGTAAGATGGGGTACCAATTAAAAAACAATATAAATAAAGTATATATATACAAAGTAATTATTTATTGGGTTGACAGAGGAGACACGCATGTATGTCTTCGTCGTCCTCATCTCCTACATCAACACAGGAGAAATGAGCCCATTTGCCACATATTTGACAGTTTATCCACCTTTCCACGAGGGAATCAGTTCGTTTCGATTAATTAATAGAAAAGAAGTATCATTTTCCTCGGTTCGTCTTCCGTCTGTAGTTTCCAAAAACATCCTGGAACAATGAGAAACTTTGATTTTTATTTCTAGGTTTGTGAGGGGCATGATGGGATTCCTCTCATTTTCATTACCCCATCATGCCCCTTCGCGTCTCACGACGATCATATGAACAATGCTCGAAACTTAATTTACAAAAATATAAAATAACACACGTACCTTATAACCAGCTAAATTCTGCCTCAGAAACACATACATGTACCGAAAATCTTCTATATTATTATATCACTGTCACGGGTGCTAGAAATAAGGAAAAAGTAAGGAAGTTCCAATAAATTATAAATTCTGATCTAACTTCGTCACGCGTCCACATGTTTCACTGATTCGCTAGTCAATGACGGTGCCGATAGCGACGCGTCTAACGTGTATGCTCAATTTTGATTTGGGCGTTTGTATCACGAGATATGGGGGGTACCCCGTCTTGCCCGCCCCCCGTCTTGCCCCACATTCCCCTATATCTATCTATCTAGTAGATTGAATATCTTCTTTCATTCCTAACCATGTGTAGCCTTAAAAGGTCATAGTATAACATATGGTTGAATTTGTCTTGAGAGTCACTTTCTTAGTGGATTATTAAATATATAGCATTCGATTTAAAAATTTTTTTTAAACTGAAATAATTTTTTCTTAAAACTTCAATGGCTTCTCTATAAACACTGTAAAGCTCATCTTCATCCGTTTACTACTTCCATAGCCATAATGTATTGAAAAAAAGTTAACACTTAACTTCAAACAGCTGTAAAATCGACATTTTTCAAAATTTTGAAAAATCCTTCGAGGTACGTTTAAATATCACTAAAGACTACAACATATTCAAATTTCAGCAACATCCGAAATGTTACTCCGAAAAGTGTCCGATTTCGCGTGGAATAACCACTCGATCAGTCGCATCGCAACTCTAATAAAAAGAATACCACGAATCAAAAGTAATGCATTGATTGAAACTCTAGTAACTCCAATTCAAAATACAAGAGCAATCTAAAAAATAATCGCGTCTCTTTTTTCGAAACACTACAAGCAACCACGATGGATATTTATTCGCAACGCTATGCTGGAACCAAACGCGGGGCATACTTGATTCGCAACGCTAATTCAAACCGTGATCAACATTTAGTCGCAACACTAACTAGCTCCGTAATATTCTTCGCAACTCTAATTCAGAACGCGGTGTGCTCAATTTCAAGGGAGGGGGTGTCGATGGGTCAGCCTATGGCCAACCAAACTACTACTATAGTGCTCTACACTATTTTTCGCCGATCCGTCACGCGAAAAGTTAAAAGAAATTCATGTAAAATAATTAGTGTGTCACCTGATACATACATACCATTGTTGTAAGTTAACAGTTTTGAGTCATAAGAAGATGGCGTATTGATTCAAATTTAAAAATCAATAAACAAGTGACTATTCAAAGCGACACATTTTTTTGCCGATAGTTCCCTGTTCAACAGCCGTCTGGAGTGTCTGGACTTGTAACATTCAATAACCCTTTCTTATAGATTCTTGTGCGCTGAATAGGCATTCGCGAACCGTTTTATCGCCATCACCCTCAGTTTTTGAGAAATCCGATTTGGCAAAAAATGCAAATTTTCAACTTTGAACATTTTTTTAGTTCAAACAGTAATAGTTACTCAATTGGTTGCTCCACCAAATTCTTCTATGAACCATCCCGAATACAACGATATAAGTTAGTATGGCATTATGAACATTTAAATATGTTTAAACAACGGTCCAAGGGAAAAGGACACCTGAAATGCACCAATTTTTTAGATATCTTTCAATTTATTTAAAGAATTAAGGGTCTAGAAGAAAATCTGACGGCTCCACGCGATGCAGCAGACATTTTTCTTCCGAAAACCATCAACAGCAATCGTAAAACACGTTTTGTTTTCAATACAGAAACGAAATGGTTTGGCGAAACGTGCGGTGCCGACTGTTACGCTGAGCGGCAATGGATACGCCCGCCGCCGTCGAGTACCACTGCCTATTTCGTTTCTCTATTGAAAACAAAAGGTGACTTACGATTGCTGTTGATGAATTCCGGAGGAAAAATGTCTGCTGCATCGCGTGGAGCCGTCAGATTTTCTCGTAGACCCTTAGTTTTTTAAATAAATTGAAAGATATCTGAAAAATTGGTGCATTTCGGGTGTCCTTTTCCCTTGGATCGTTGTTTAAACATATTTAAATGTTCATAGTGCCAAAATAACTTATATCGTTGTATTCGGGATAGTTCATAGAACAATTTGGCGGAAGAACCAATTGAGTAATTATTACTGTTTGAACTTGAAAAAATTTCAAAGTTGAAAATTTGCATTTTTTTCACAATCGAATTTCTCAAGAACTGAGCGTGGTGGTGATTAAACGGTTCGCGGATTCGTATTCAGCGCACAAGAATCTATGAGAAACGGGTATGACATGTTACAAGTCCAGACGCCTATTGAACACGGAATAATCGGCAACAAAATGTCGCTTTGAATAGTCACTTGTTTAAGTATTCTTGCAGTTAGTAAAAAAAGTATTTGTACACTTTTTAAAATCGCATAACTTTCGTAGAATTGGTCCTAACGACGTGAGTTTTTTTTAGAAGCTAGAGGGATTAGTTTGCTAAATGATGTGTTTCGTCGTTTTGAAAAAAATGCTATTGGTCGGAATAGCGAAAAAAATAGTAAAGGTCGTTTTTAAAACTTTTTTGGTGAGCCTGTAATGAAAATTCAAAAGACCCGTTTGTAAATTTAAGTAAGTTATATACGTACCTAAAATTTCATCAAAATCGGTTAACGTTGCTCTGAGCTATGAACGCTTAAAGATCGTCGAATAAGATCGAAAATCGCGGAAATTCCCGAAATCAGCGTTTTTCGACCTTATTCTGCGATTTTTAAGCGTTCATAGCTCAGAGCAACGTTAATCGATATTGATGAAATTTTAGGCACGTATATAACTTACTTAAATCTACAAACTGGTTTTTTGAATTTTTATTACAGGCTCACAAAAAAAAGTTTAAAAAACGACCTTTACAATTTTTTGTTTTGCTATTCCGACCAAGTACATTTTTTCAAAACGACGAATCATATCATTTATCAAACTAATCCCTCTAGCTTCCAAAAAAAGCGCACGTCGTTTGGACCAATTCTACGAAAGTTATGCGATTTTAAAAAATGTACAAAATTTTTTTTTTACTAACTGTAAATTTGAAGCAATACGCCATCTTCTTCTAACTCATAACTGATAATTTACAACAATGCTATCTATGTATCAGATGATACACTATTTACTTTACATGAATTTCTTTTAACTTTTCGCGTGACGAATCGGCGATAAATAGTATCGAGCACTGTACTACTACAACTACCGGCGAGCATAATGGCAAAGTAATACTTAAGAAGAATGACCCTGCACCCGAGGATGCAGGGCCATTCTTGGTAGCCCACATGATGTGGCCTTTTCTCTGGCCGGGCTATCTTCGGCTCTTTAGCCACTTCTTGCTTCGGGCGGTCCGCCCTTCTAAAAGTCAATAGCGTGCCCAAGCCCGTCCTTCCGACCGCGACCAGCGACAATTTGCAATGTCTCACTGGCGTCAAAAACTCGACATAGCGAGGCTAGAAGCGAGGGCATACCCCACTCACGCTAGTCTGGCCGTCGACTTTTCTCACAAATTTCCTGAAAGCAGGTCATCGTGTAAGGGAACATGCGATCAGAGAATACGACGACCTACCCCGGCCCTACCTACTTACATTTAAGTCGCACATTCGTACCAGAAGGTAAGTTACCTATCCTATACAACACCTATATTTAAAAAATGGCAAAACAATCTCTCAAACACAATCATCGTCAACCCACTCCACGATTCTCAAGCATCGCCACTCGGGTGCAAGCCTACCCTAGAGAGACCGTCCCGGGACGACTCCGTCACCCGAGCTTGGCCACAATCACACTCTAATAAGTACGTACCAGTTTTCACTGAAATCGGCTGACAAAGGCAGTGAACATTGCGTATAAGTATGATTTACATAGCAATTAATTATTTTCAATTTCAAACAATGGATTACTTGATAATGTGCATTGTACGTATTATGTGCATACATCAATCGTTATTACTTTCTCGTTTTATTGTACGAGATTGATTAAGCTTCATATTCCAAGATTATTTACTAGGATGATCATCGTGTGCAACAAGGAATATGATACGTTGATATAATTATTGCAATGAATAATAATATAATGTTATAGTTTCGTTAACATGGTCTTTGATGAAAATCTTTCACCGACGCAAATTCCACCGCCTAACCACACAAACACAGGTGGAAATTGCGGCGTGCACGATACACTAACGCAATGCCAGCCGCCGACATGTAATTATTTAGTAACGAAAATCATCGTGCCGCAATGCTTTCACCCACCCAAGTAGCGCATGGGCACGTGGATGAGTTAAAAGGTAATGGGTACGGAAAAATATCCTGAAAATCCTCAACTAGAAAGTATGATTAGTCTATATAGTGTCTAGCAAGGTAAGGTATTCTTTAATTTTATATTATTAAGCAAAATGGCTCGATTTTCAACCTTTGAATAGTTTAAAGTTTGATAAATAATAAAGGAGTCTACTTTAAATCAAGAAAAAGGACTCTACTCGACATTCAATTAGCGAGAAAAGAGACTCTAAAATTGAATTATTTAAGAATATAACTCTAAATTATGAAGAATTTACTTTAAGAATCTAAAACGGGCGATTCCAGCGTCAAAGTAAATTTCATAAAACAATAAAGTATGTTCTCATGCTAATTACTTTGAATCTGAAATTTACCCACCCTCAATTGTCTTCTTGCACATGGAAATTAATTATTCTATTGTATACGCAAACGAGTGACCTTTATAAGAAAGGAATTACACTTCGATGTCTATTATCATCATTTAGACATCAAGTTACTTTTGAATACGTAGTATCAGAAAAATGAAAGAAGTACAAGTCATTATAATCGTCGCAATGACGAAATCGGAGGGCATCCGATTTTTCCACTACATATTAAATAAAAATGATCGTAGCTGTGCAGTCTGAGAGTACCAGAATTCTTCGCTACATAAAAATTAGCATTCAGCCGTATTGATATTCATACCAATACCTTCTGAACTGCTTTGCACCTTTATGTGCATTATTTAATAAATATCTACATTAATGTATCGTGATCAATGGTAAACATTCGCGTTAGGAACCGTTTATCGTGGAAATTATGATTATAATTTGATTTTATTGAAAAGGCGCGGCGTACAAGAAGACCCTAGCCCTCGTCTAATAAATGCATCACAGACAAAATGTTACAATTCACGGGCATGGTTACCGTACCCGCGGTCATTATGCTCGCCAAAGCACGTATACAACCGGTCACTCGTGTCGATTCGGACCAAACGTCCTACGACATGATTGAGTGACCAGAGGAACCATAATGCATGCGCACTCACATTTCGCTGTGCCCCGGTGACGGAGACGCCAACACCATCACCACTGCTCAGGAAAAGTCACCAAGCTGCTGAGAAATCATTAGGCTGCTCAGCTGCGTCCAAACTGTAACGAAGGATCAGAACACGATTATAATTTCTTTCTAAAGTTACCATTGTTTGAACTCTAATAAAGAACCACGAAACAATTCAAAACTAACGAAATTTTTGTATCATTTGGACACTTTAAGAAAAAAATTAAGTATTAAAAAATAAAATTAACAAAATTCTTTTCTTAAAATGTCTAAACGATAAAATGTTTCGTTAGTTTCGAATTTCTTGGTGATTCTATTCTAAAAATTAATTTTTTAAAATTTTTTCTCTCTAAAATTTTGAAGAATGAACTCTACTTTAAAGGAATTAAATGAAATACGTAGATACTTACATCTTTCCTTTAATATTCTGCGCACAAATCTCCTCTTCAGCTGATGCACTGACTCTAATTTCCGATAACGAGTTTTGTTTTCAAAAGTAACAAAAATAAAGAAATAATAGGCTACCAACGCGCCCCAAAGATCATAATTGGCGAACAAATCTATGAATCTATTCTCGCGATTTGAATGTTAGAGCCGCGACGCTCGTGAAAGAATATAATTTGCGTGTAAAACACTGACTCTATCCTCGCGTAGCCCCAAATTATTAACGACAGTCTAATATGAGCAACTGTGCTCTTCAAAACGAAAAACTTCGTACGTAATAAACACTGACTCTATTTGACCGCATTGCACGCGGTCACAATCTCTGAAAAATAAGTAGGATAGGAGGGTGGGATAGATGTGGTTTCATCGAGTGTTTGTCGCGAGGAAATATTGCTTTTGTTGGAACCAGCCAAGGGAGTTTCGCTCCTTGTTATTTAGAATACAAGGTGTGATGCGAAAATACAAAATGCTCGCTTGATAAGAGCAGCCTTACATTTCAGTAACACGATATTATCCAGAATATACTACTTCAGAAATAATTATTACAATTAAATGAATCATAGTAGTGGCTTTCGTCATTAAAGTTGCAAGCACGTTCATGTTATTCGAATAATACTTTCAAATATATCACGATTTTTATAAATATCCAAAATTCATGGCGAGAATCAAAATTCGTTAATTATTCATGCTTGAATAGCATGTCCTTGATCAACTACGCAGTTTCTATACACAGAGACCAAAACTTGCATCCAAAACCGAACGTAAATGCAATTACCACAGCTTCATAGAGATAGATTCTTAAAAATCATTGAAATATCATTGAATTCTACGTAAACGCGACCGAAATGCAATAGAATTCAATCATTCCAATATTTCGTGAACATCTACTGACGCCATTTTGAAAATTTTAAACAAATCTGGTTGCAATTATTCAGTTTATCATAATTCAATCTTTTCCCATTTGATCCCGATATTAACCGACTGCAAAGTTGCCCATTACCCTCACAGCCAACAATGATTCAATAAAATAACGAGAAAAATACGTATACCACACGTATTTCCACTTCCTTTCTGCAAGGAATGACCAGACGCCATCCAAGCACCGTTCAAATTAACCGTCAAGTGTCATGGCGTCGGCTGCCCTTTGCTTTTCATTCTCTCCTCAACGTCTGTAATCGAAGTTTGAAACAAAAGCATTAAAACATTCATAAGGCAATTAAACAACAAATAAACTTGAAATATGCATGAAAAGGAATGTAATTGAATACCGAGACACGATATGTTTGCACTAAATGTGCAGAAATATCGGCACGAAAGCAACGAAAGGAATACGCGACGAAAATCTAACGATTTTCTCGCGATATTTAATTAATTTCGGGACGAAAGTGTATTAATAGTAGCAGCAAGTGACGATAGAGAGTAAAGAAGAAGACTAATAATGATTAGAACCATTTAAGTACGCGACTATCGAAACGTCTTAACTCAACGATGTCCACGGAACGAATGACCCCCGCGTCCCGCCAATGTACCGCGGCGAATATAGGCTTTGGTGGGGGGAGAGCAGGCAGTCCTCGCGAGGCAATACACACGTACGTATTTCCGAAGTGTTGGGATATCGGTCTGTTTTTGCAGGGCGAGTGACGTAATCGCGGCTCGTGGTCGAGCTGACGGAACAGAGGTGACTTCCAAAGCTAGCATCGTTCAGTCATAACAAAAGCCGTAAAATAGAAATATTACGCGGAATATATATTTCCTTCGTTTATAAAATATCTAGCATCTACATACAGGAGTGTACTTTAATTAAGCTTGTACAACTTAACACAGATGGCTTGGTAAGTATATATTCGTAAATTAATTACGTGATATACAGTCTCTTATGGGAAAACTTTTTACAAGCTTCGCGATACTTTCAAGAATGTCGGGATACCAATCCCGTGTTACCATCTGTACATAAAATTAATATTTATTCTGTATACATTTGTGTGAGCATAACGAGGCGTTTGTACTTAACACAAGAGCTAATGAAAGCTCCACGGAAGTACAATGAGTGTCACTCAAAATCGTACACTGTAACCTGTAACGCATGCCAGATTTTCGGTTGAAAAATATTGTTACCATAGATGTAAGGATTAAGGTTTTTTGTGAATAAACATACTAACATAATTGTATTCAATATATATTGATTGCAAGTATAAAACTTTATTCGTAATAAGAAAATTAAACATATTGGAGAATAATATACAGAAAATGTTAGTCACTGAAAATGTACAAAAATATGTTATTCTGCCATCCTTAGATAAACTGTCCTAAGCTGTTCTTTCATTTTTTGAGATATGTTGAAATGTTTGAAGTTCCACACATCTTTTACCTTTTAAGTATAGTTAGAAAACTCTACATGCATCGTAAAGATTTATAAACAGTCTAATGTATTTAACCTAACATCTTTCAAAATGGTTACAATATTTTATCTAAAACAATTAATTAACTGGTACGTTAATAATAAATTTGCCACTGGTACACCTATTACAAAAAATTATATTAGGCTATTACAAAATAATGACAGCATGTTTTAATTTGAATGAAGGAAAATCAGGATGGTACAAAGTAAATGATAAAACTTCAGTTTTCTCAGTTATTTCAAAATGCTAGATAGGACATTTTAACTAAAGAGGGCAGTATTATCGTTAATAGAAAAAAAACAAAAGGGCATTTCAATATTTTCTAGAGTATCCACGATTATTTTCGACTGCTTGTAATCGCTGTGGAACCTATTGTACCAATTTTTCCCAAAATTCCTTCGAAATGATTGCCCACTCTTCTTGCAGTGCAGACCTCAATTGTTGTTTAATAGAAACGCAACGTAACCTAACTTCTTTTTTCCAGTTCATGCCACACATGTTCTATAACATTGATATCTGGTGATTGTGGAAGCGTTTGTATCACTTTTGGACAATAATACAGTAACTAACTCTTCGCTATATAGGAAGTATAGTGAGCCACGAAAATATTCGAACGCACACCATTAAAACAGTAAACAATAAAAATATACATGTTAGACTTAAGTTTTAAAAGTAACGTTGTAACTGCTATAAGGCACAAGTATCGAGATTAAATATACCTAATTTGAAATGAATCGGATAATATTTGCAGAAGTTATGAAACATTTATCGCAAAGATGTAATGAAACATTGTCACAAAAGTATTCGAACGGCATTAATTATACGCACCTTATTTTATTTTAATATTTATTTAGGCCACCTTTGGCTCCAGTTACGCTTTTCAGACGTTGTTCCATGCTGTGCATTAGTTTTTTAGTTATTTTAGATTCGATAGAATT
This sequence comes from Andrena marginata, assembly GCA_963932335.1. Classification (NCBI taxonomy): domain Eukaryota; kingdom Metazoa; phylum Arthropoda; class Insecta; order Hymenoptera; family Andrenidae; genus Andrena; species Andrena marginata. The sequence goes on along the minus strand of OZ010659.1, from coordinate 28,016,814 downwards.
CCATACTTCTAAAATCTTTTGTTTTAGTACGTCTTTCGAAGTTACGTCGTATTTTTTTAATACTCTGCCGATGTTCGCCCACAAATATTCGACAATATTAATTTCCTGACTTTATGGGGGTGTATGTAACCCATGCGGTGTATTATGCAATAACCATTCTTGCACGGTTTGGCCGTATGCTTGCGGTCACTGATTTGCTGAAAATAAAAATTTTCTAATAACCCAAATTTGGTTGCACTTTTTTCCAAATTGTTTTTGAAAATATTTAGAAATTTATGTTTATATAAAATGCCATTCATAAAAACGAGATTACCAGTGTCTGTTGCAACCATACACCACCAAAACATCACGGAACCACCTAGCACTTTACAGTAGGACGTACATTTTTAGTATTGACTTCTGAGTTGGATTTCCTCCAGACATAACAACCTCCATCCGAACCAAATATATTTTTCATACATTTTTAATACATTTTTAATACATTTTTAATACAGTGTTAATATATTGGGTTCAGATGGAGATGGGTATGTCTGGAGAAAACCCAACTCAGAAATGAATACTAAAAATGTACGACCTACTGTAAAGTGCTGCGGTGGTTCCGCGATATTGTGGGGGTGTATGGTTGCAACAGACATTGGTAATCTCGTTTTTATGAATGGCATTTTAGATAAACATGAATTTCTAAATATTTTAAAAAACAATTTGAAAGAAAGTGCAACCAAATTGAAGTTATTGGAAAATTTTGATTTCCAGCAAGACAATGACCACAAGCATACAGCCAAATTGTGCAAGAATGTTTATTGTATAATACACCGTATGGGTTACATACACCCTCATAAAATCTGGAAATTAATATTGTCGAATATTTGTGGGCGAACATCGGTAGCGGATTAAAAATATACAACGTAACTTCGAAAGACGGGTTCGATGAAAAACTTTGTGATGCGGGTTTGAAAAGTAACTCGATTTGCAGTTGCGTCCATGCACCCCACAACACTCATGCATCATGCAACTTTTTGCTTGGCTTTTAAGAATTAGATTTTACTGCAAATTTCAATGTCCGCGATAAACTAATACTCGGGGCAAATAGAATCCAATTATTATTACTTCACTAGAATGATTAAACAGTGCATTAGAAACTTGCGTGAATGTCAGTAACAGTGTGAATTTTTAATACTTTTCGGCGTACGATACGTGAAGGGGTTCTCCTACACGCAAAGTACTAATAAACAATGTCATCTTGCAATTTATAGCTTACACGGGCTTTGAAGAAATACCATTTTTGAGCGCCATAGTGTCTTGATCCCCGAAATGGATTTTCGGAGAGAAATCCGCGTGAGTCGTTGACAAGCCGAGGCAAAGCATAGCGTAGCAAAAGCCTGCCTTCAAACAAGTCAGGCGTATAGCCTGACGCACGCACACACCTTTCAGCATTTCAACACATTTCAGAGTAGTTGCTGAGTTGGACGCTGTTCATGAGCAGATGCCACTACATTCGGTCCTAAAATTATGGGTCGTTAACACAGTTTGGGTGGCAACGCGAACATCCATAAGGTGATAGGTCTATCCTATACCACCAAAAATGAGTAAGTACTTATCTAAATTCTAGTTTATAGTGTTGATCCAGATCGATTTACATTTCCGTTTTGCGTAGCATTTTCACCATATTAATATTAATTCTAACTGCTAGTGGCGTGGTGTTAGTTTCTATTCCGAATACATAGATAACGTTGCTCGCAACACGACAGTAGTATGTAGTTATCTTTGAACGATAACTGAGAACTGCAGTCTGTAAAGGAAAATTCTATATTTTCAACAGACGTTCAAGGACATCTCTCCTTAAAAATTTAAATCTATGTTAATCCAAAATCCAAAAATAGGATAGACCTCACATCTTATGGAAATTTGAGTTACGCAAACTGAGGTACTAACTTACTTTCGAACGTATAAACCTTTTATCCTGCAACGCTCACTTTTAATTCCTGCGTTTAATTGTTGCGTAAAGGTACTTACCACCGCCCAATTATGCGATAAACATTTACATTGAACGTTGGGGTAGCAACAACCACAGCTATGATGCAAATTCTTAAATCTGAAAATTTATTCCACTTGACGAATACAATAAGGTTCATTAAAAAGTGAGAGTTACACTTGGGGAGTTCTCCTCGTAAACCCACTGGATATTATTAATAACTTGATACTTTCATTAACAAATTGGCGTTTCTATAATTGTAATATATTCTTTACTAAAAAAATTCCCGTTTCTGATAATAAATAAGAATGATTGTTCATTGAGTCGAGGAAGAAAATGTTATCAATAAATCTTTATAAGTCAAGCTTCCTATTTTCTAATAACGTTCAAATGATTCGACGAGCAAATGTAGTTTCTTGCTCGAGATTGTGTTTGAGAATTTCATCCAGCAGCAGAAGGCATCATCGAAACGTTTTATCGCTCACGTATCAAATTCATGCAAGGGTATGCGGCACATTGAAATTCTACGTCTGACCTGGGCAGCGAAGGTAGGATGCAAAGGAAGAAAGAGAGGGTGACATATGTAAGAGGAAAGAAGAGCATTCGTGGGATCACACGGCTCTTAAAAGATCGAGATGTGTAGTCTTCGAAATCGATGCGGCGTGGATGCTCTACTCCTGGGTCCTGGATTGAAACTTTCTACTCGAATTTCTAACTCTTACTCGTACATTATTGTGTGAATACAGTTGTGCAAGTGCAATGTACGCGCAGCTTAGAAAATGGAGTCAGTCTGTGTCTAAAAAATACGCGTGCGTCCAATTTTATTGTGAGAACTCCGTGAAACCCAAGATTGCTACGAATACAATCGAACCGAAGCCGTTCAGAAATATACCTGGACCCAAATCTTTGCCCATCATTGGAACACTTTACAAATATCTACCACTAATCGGTAAGAAAGCCAATTTACACGTGAAATATGTGCATTGAAATGTGCGTGAATAATATCATTTAATGTGTTAACAATCTTTAGAATATTATCATACGAATGAATAATATGTTATCTCTTAAGTATTGCTGGAATATCGGTATTTTTTTTTTCATTCTCGATCATAAGATATCAGTTTATGAGTGTCAGTAGAAATCGGTTGTATTTGTGTTTTCATTTTACCTAAATTGGAATATAGGTGAGTATAGTTTTACAAACCTGTATGAAAGTGGAATAAAAAGACTGAAGCGGTTTGGGCCATTAGTGCGCGAAGAAATAGTACCCAATGTTAATATTGTGTGGATCTATCGACCGAATGATATAGCCGACATTTTCAAAGCGGAATCTGGGTTACATCCAGAGAGAAGGAGTCATTTAGCTCTTTTGAAATATCGGAAAGATCGAACAGACGTGTACAGCACTGGAGGCCTCTTACCCACGTAATATACATGTTATATTCTCCATGTTTTTATTGAAATTTGACAATTGTAATTTTTATAAAAATTTATTTTTTTAGTTGCAATAAATTTTATTATGCCATTGATGATTCCGTATTTATTAATGTGCCCCGTGATGTCTTGAGAGTATTTAATATAAATTTTGAAAATTTAAATACGAGTCTCTTATTTTATGCAAGATTGGTAGGGTTATGTGCATTTATAAATATCTAATAGTTAACACTTGAATGCTACATACGAGACTTTAAGAAAATTTTTCTGGTTTTTAATTTCGAAGTAATATTGCTTTTAGAAAATTATTCCTACATTTTCGGTATATCTTGGTTTGTATTCAATGGGGATATTAGGTTTCTATTAATTTTACTTTAAGAATGTAGTATCTCAGAAACTTTAAATGAAGTGTTCCATTTTCAAACAAATGAAAGATGATACGAAGTTACTATACGAAGAATCATAATTTTTATATGGCATTGCATGAAGCTATTTTGTTTTAATATCTTTTTATCGATTTTAGAAATGGGCCAGAGTGGTGGAGATTACGAAAAGAATTTCAAAAGCTTACTAGCAAGCCTCAAGATATGATCAATTATCTAGAAGAAACAGATTGTGTTGTGCAGGAATTTGTTGAATTATGTGACAAAGAAAAATATGAAGATTTCTTACAAATTTTATCACGCTTATTCCTGGAATGTAATCACACATTAGTATTATATATAATAGCAATAAAGTAATAACTATCTGCCATAAAAATTCGAAGATTTTTCGTAATTTGAAGTACATACTAACATTAGTTAATTTGAAAATATTGTTCATTCTTGATCATAGATATAGTGTTATCAATATGACCAATCCAAGTATATTATAATCACCTGTTTACTGAACCTTTGTTCTAAATTTTCTATTTTAGTGACATGCCTAGTTGTCTTTGACACAAGGTTGAACAGTTTCTCAAAAGAAGAAAGGTCCGCGGATTCCAAAAGTTCGAAACTGATCGAAGCCGCGTTCGCAACAAATAGTGCGATTTTAAAATTGGATAATGGGCTACAACTGTGGCGTTTTTTCGAAACCCCTTTGTATCGGAAATTACGTAAAGCTCAAACATACATGGAAACGTAAGTCAAGCATTATTTAAACAACATTCAATGGCCAGTAGTTGGAGTCAATTATTTAAGAGTGTAAAATAAAGCAATATATCTCGTTTAATATTAGGATTGCATTAGAACTGGTATTCCAAAAAAATGGGGACTTACAAGTGCAACGAAATAAGTCATTCCTAAATGCTTATTTAGAAAATCCTGCTTTGGATATTAAGGACGTCGTGGGCATGGCTTGCGACATGTTGCTTGCTGGCATAGATACTGTAAATATCACGAAGTCATATAATATTTTTAATTATACGTTTAACATTTTTAGAAACGATTTAAAATCCATTTATATTTCCACAGTTGTAAATACTCTAATTTTGTAAAGTTCGAACTAAGTTAAGGTCTCCTTTACTAATAATCACTAATTTCAGTTAATTTTAAATAATATAAAAAAAATGAAGAGACTGGCCAGATTTCACCAATAACATGTAACGAATTACTAATACCTTTCAGACTACTTACAGTACTGCATTCACCTTATATCACCTTGCAAAAAATCAGGATACTCAGGAGAAATTGAGATCTGAGGCGATGCAGTTACTACCTCATCATGATCAGCCAATAACAGCAGAGATTTTACGAAATGCGTCATATACTAAAGCTGTTATAAAGGAAAGCTTGCGATTAAATCCTATTTCTATTGGGATCGGCCGCATTTTGCAAACTGATGTCATTATTAGTGGTTATCAAGTACCTAAGGGCGTAAGTTTACTGAAAACATTAAATCCCACAGACTTTATTCAATAGAATATTATTTTCTCGATACTTAATACTTTGTTAGATTATTTTTTGGTAAATATTCAATTTTATTGCCATGTTTGTACTTCTAAGAAGATTAAATATAGCAGTTTCGCTGATCGGAGTATATTCAAATTTTATATAACGAAAGCGTAATGAACTCTATCACTCGTTTTCTTTTAGACCGTGGTCGTCACACAGAATCAAATTATCTGTCGGCTCCCTGAATATTTTAGTGACCCAGATTCATTTAAACCAGAAAGATGGCTTCGCGAGAACATGGAAAATAACAAAATAAGCAGTGGAAAATCCGTACACCCATATGTTTTATTACCTTTTGGGCATGGTCCGCGATCTTGCATAGCGAGACGTTTTGCGGAACAAAATATGCAGGTATTGTTGCTACGGGTAAGTGTTATCAATTGTTTTAAAATGTTGAAGTATAAGCATATATTAAGAGCCAAGGATTTTGCAAGTATCAAAAAAGCAAGTCCTTCACAAACGTATCAAACGAATTATTTGTTTTCATTTGGGATGAGTTTCTCGAAGCGTCGAAACCTCGAAACCCAAGAAAGTTTTTGCAAGTTCTTTGCACTTTTTTCGAGATTCAAAAATTTTATTAACTTAAGTTCTTAAAGCAAGATATTCCACTTATAAAGCAGAATCAACACTTCGCCAATTTTGAGAGTTTCGAAGCATTATATGTATAAAATTTCGGATTGGAGTTTCGAGAATTTAAAAATTAGCTTTGTACCCACATCTAGTTTTTATGAACATTACTTAACTCTAATGAAATAGATGTTAGAGATTAATTCAATCGATATGTACGATCTAATACAACTCGTGTACCTGTAATTATTTTTCTTTGATCCAGATGTGTCGGAAGCTGAAGTTCTCTTGGCATGGTGAGCAACTTGGAATGATATCTTTGCTGATTAACAAACCCGACGGACCAATGAAATTCAAATTCTCTAATATCTTAAAAGACGATCGTGTTTCTTTTTGAGCTACTGGCGATGCATACAGATGCTTCGGGTATCACTTATAAAGAAAAGAAAATACTGTATTAAGAAAAGGCTCGTTCCAATTTATTGTGTAAATATAATTAACAGTTAATTTGATAATCTGATAACCGTTACTACCACTGTATTTATATAAATATTTATTTTCGGGAGAATTAAACAAAATCTGTAATATTTTTAATTATAAGTCATATATTTAGGTGTTGCGGAGAACTTAGCGTAGGATTTAATGACTTTGTTTACGGCTTCTAGAAAATCTTTCTCTGTAGCTACTTTGCGGCGTGCGCGAATAGCGAACATGCCAGCTTCAGTGCAAACAGAACGAATTTCGGCGCCAGTACTATTCGGACATAAACGTGCAAGAAGTTCGAATCTGATGTCCCTTTCAACGCTCATTGAACGCGCGTGAATTTTAAAAATATGCGTCCGCCCTTCTAAGTCCGGTAATCCGAATTCTACTTTTCTGTCCAAACGCCCTGGCCGCATCAGCGCCGGATCTAACGTGTCCGGTCTGTTGGTTGCCATTAATACTTTGATATTACCCCTTGGATCGAACCTATAATACATTATGAGGAATCATATAATTCTAATTTTTTCGAATCGTTAAAAACGTGAGAAATCAAAGTAACGAAAACACATCTCACCCATCTAATTGGTTGATCAATTCCAGCATAGTACGTTGGACTTCGTTGTCACCGCCAGCTCCATCGTCGAATCGAGCTCCACCAATAGCATCAATTTCGTCAAAGAATATTAAGCACGCTTTTTTACTACGCGCCATTTCAAACAATTCCCTTACCATACGAGCTCCCTATAATTAGCATTAATGTAATACATTTACATTCTCTAAATTTAAAGTACTCCTTTCATTATTGATTTTTACATACCTCGCCAACATATTTTTGAACCAATTCAGAACCGATAACACGAATAAAACAAGCATCCGTTCGGTTAGCTACAGCCCTTGCGCACAAAGTTTTGCCCGTGCCCGGTGGGCCAAATAACAATACTCCTTTAGGAGGCTCAATTCCCAAGTTGACAAATTTTTCTGGCTGCAGATAATAAATTAGTTTTCTTTCCGTATTAACAAAAATGTGGGATAAGAAATTAGTTGTGCAAGAACCCGATGTTCGAAACGGATCGGGTCAGGTTGCCGAAAATTTCGAGGTTCCCGAGGATTTCGAGATTCCCAAAAGTGTTGGGATTCTCGAAAAATCCGAGGGCCCGATTGCCGTTTTGGAAGAAAAATCGCAGAGACAAAGTTGATTTTCCAAAGAACGGACATCAGTCAGTCCTAATAATACGAATCCTGAGACTTTTGGGAATCCCGACACTCTTGGGCAGTAATGAATTTAACAGGGCGGCTGATGAGCAGTTATCGCCTAGGCCCCTGCACAGAAGGCCCCCGCAGGGTCCCATAACCCAAAAAAAAATTATAAGTAGGTATAGGTATCCCAACACTACATTTTTTTCATACTACTACACTTGGCCCGTTTTTAGTAAACTACCTCTTCACTTTCCCGAAAAATTCCCAAAAAATGATTTTAACCACACTATTTTTTCTCTGCGCTACTACACTTAGCCTGTTTTTAGTAAACTACCTCTTCATTTTCACCCAAACATGGGCCCCTCAGAACGTTTGCCATGCGGGCCTTTTTTCTTAAATCCGCCACTCCTCTCGGGAATCTCGAAATCCTCAGGAGCCCATCCCGATTCCTAGAAAACTTCTCGTCCCGTCCCGACATTTTCGGGGTCTCGCACACCTCCATCACAAATATAACAATTATGAGGTACTAACGTGTAACAAAGGAGTCTCAACGACTTCTCTTAATTTCTCAATTTGCTCTTTGCAACCACCGACATCACTATACGTGACGTCAGGCTTCTCTTCGACTTGCATCATTGTTACAGTCGGATCAATTTTTGGTGGCAATGGAATATGAATTTGATATTTATTACGATCTACGCCCACTCGCATGCCTTCTTCGATATCAGTAGGAGCCACTGAATCTGCTAAATCGACTACAAACTTCGCAAACTGTTTCACATTTATAATGTATTTCGGATCATCGGAGTCCGCATTAATTATTTTGGTGCAACGTGCAACTTGCAGTGGTTGCTCGTTCTGTAAAGTTTGTTTATCTGCGGCTAGATCCCACAGTGCAGGTGGAGCTAAGCCGGTGTCAGATTCCTTGATTCCTGTCAATTCGTTGACACGCTTGATTATCGTTTGTATGTCTTCTTCGACAACTTTAATGCTTTTTGTATATTGCCCCTGGCCCTGAACAGAGATACAGAACAATTCGTGCAGAGGAATTATTAACAAAATATACTTATTGTTAGAAGAAATTAATATTCTTTTTATATGAAAAATTTCGAATAATCAAATTCAACTCACGTAAGTTTTCAACAGCGCGATGTCCCCTTCATCCAGAGCTGAAATTACGATAAGTATGTAATAAACTACAGAAACCTATTCTGACAAAAGAATAAATGATTCGTCTATAACGCAACTTACATTTTATTTCCTTCTCCTCTTTCTCTTCAACCGTTTTCACTTTCCGCATATCGTCTCCCAAATGGTCCGGCATTTTTTTATCCGTTAAATTCCTCGAACTGTTTAACAAATTGGTTCTTCCAATCGACGAATATGAAGACGACAGAAATGAGAATTGAGGTTAAGGGCTCCTCACATTACTCGCAGAATCGATATTTCCTTTCAGTGACATCTGTGCTGGAATTGCGAACTCTCGTCTCCATACTGTGCAATGGCTTCCTATGACTACGTGGATAAATAAGGTTACATTTTTATTTCTAATTTTTATATTTAATTTTATTTAAATTTTATCTACATTTAATTTTAACAATGAAGACATCAATTTATTTAACGAATATTGCCATTTTTCATATAATTATGCAGGTTGGTTTATGTAATAAAAGATAATTACGTAAAAGGTGTTCGACATTAGGTGGTTAATTCACAGAGTGATTCTATACAGTAAAATAATACGAAAATCAAGAGTAACGAAATTTCGTTAGGGGCTTCGGTTTTTAGTTATTAATGTTTGAAAAGTTCGGGTCAGGAGCGTCTGAAACACGGCAATTCGGCGGTCAGTGGCACGTGTTGTGGTAGGTCAGTACGGCCACTTACAGTCACAGTTTAAAATACCACATATCGATGGACTATGATCTTCATACACGTTCGCAGAGCGTTGTCGCTACTGCCACTGACGAGGTTATAGGATAGACTTGTTAATTGTCACCTCGATAGTGCTACTACACTGCGCAATCACGTTGCGCATGCCCGATGCGCGTTGCGGTACTTATTGTTAGTTCAAATTTGAATTTTTCGCGTCCCAGTCGCGTTACTATTTTCTCTTGACTTCAAGGGAGATATTAGTCTAGAAGTTAAGTGTAACGAATCTTTTATTCATTTACTATTATATAAGTGTTATGGCTTAGGTGTTATGCATCATTGTGTAATATCTGAAAGGTCACGAAGAAAAAGTGCGAGAGTAGCGAGAGAATGAAACAAACATAGATAATATTGTAGAATTATTTTTAAACTCAATTCGTCGAGACTTGTGGTTTCTGAGATTAAGATTCTTTTTTGGACAACGAATAAAGGTGGGTTAGAGGGGTTATATAAAAATACTTATTTCTCCAGACAAAATACTTTTATCTCGCAACATGTGTGTGCATGGCAAACAGTTTAAACTCGTCGAATATGTCGAGACTATTGTAATAAGAATCGTTTTAACGGTGTATGAAATTGATGTTACAATTTCTAGAAATTGTTTCCTCATTCCATTACAATACTAAGTAATATTATAATAATATTACTCTTTCTCCTTCTACTTGCGTAAAATAAAATTCTAAATTAAGCAACAGTAAAATTGAAAATCTCTTTTTTTATTCCATTATTGTGTCGTTTTTACTATTACACTTTTTATGCTGTAACAATTGAAACAACAGAATCACCAAAATAATCATCCGATTTAAATCTCAGAATTAAATCCCCGCTCTAAAAATTTATATTTCTTCCTACAGCAAGAATTTCGTGCAACACACGCATATCCTGCCATATCATGCTAATGTACATTGCTAGCTTTACTACTCGGCTTCGCTCGAAATTTAGATTCTGATTTTATAAAAAAAATTTCTTAGTTTTTTTTGTGAAAATAGTCACAATCGTCTGAATTTTAGGCTACAGACAAACACACAAATATATAGAAGCTTTCTGCTTTATATATTAAGATGTATAACAATACACGCGATAGTAGTTGTAAAATTCACAGTTTGTAATCTGTTATTTCTAAGCCATGAATACTTATACTGCCCTGCGCCTTCGTACATCATTCTGCGCCCTGTGACATCATGGTAGCTTATTAATTTTAAATGCTGAATCAGATCTGTAACTATGGCGGAGGTAAGATATATTGGCCGGTCTGAAGTTGTATCGCGAACAGCGATCGAGGGGAAATCGGCCCCCTCCAGTGAGCCTCACATGTATTCACGGCGGGGCGCGCGAGAGAAAGCGAGACCGTTAAGAAAAAGAACATCGCAACGGGCACCCATGGTGGGAATTACCCCTCACTTGCACTGACCGGCCAATATATCTGCCCCCGACCTTAAATATTTCGACCCAGACAGAGCGTGTCAAGGTCAGGCCTCTGTAATCTTGCACGTGTTCGGCTTATCGCTCGCCATTAACTTTTCGTTGCATTAACAGCATCAGCTGCAGAAAATATTTTTTCAACTGCTCGTTGCTATATTAGGACAAGATTAAAGGGGACTGAACAACAGAATTATCGTCCAACGGCCCGACCTATCTGTGTTTCCGAGAGCATTAGAGTCCCTCCGGTTCGGAAATCAGCTCCATATCTTAAAAAGGCAAAACAATAGAAAGTGTGCTGAGTGATTATGAGTCACTGATTTCTTAACACTTCAACGCCACTCTTCAAATTTTCCTTTACAAACCGGCGCAGAAAAATATTGTCCCCCAGAGAACAGAACTTTTTTTTTTCAATTTTTCTTCAGATGCAAATCCAGGTAAATTTGTTCGAATAATTTTTTTATAGAAATTAAGATGTTATCGCTCGACAATGCGAAGTCGCCCTCGCAACAAGGCGTGGAATCCGCGAATCGCTCTCGCTAGGGGCAACGCTCTAACTGCTCTCGGCATATGGACGATTCGGCGGATTCCGAAACGGTCACCGACTGCCTGAGACGATTGCACGCCTCCCTCTCTTTTTAATAAAAACCCGAGAACAATTCTTCCATACCGTTCGCCTGCAAGTCCGTTCTCGCACCCTCGCGTGTAAGGTTCACCTTCGCGGCTATGCGCTCGGCCTACCATCGCGAAGTGTATCTCCGGACAGCGTCCTTCAGATTGTTCGTAAACGGTAACGCGCCGGGTGTGCCTCCGCTCTGTTTTCGGATCACCGCGTAAACGGGAGCGCGAGCCAGGCATCCGCAACGGGACCTACCACCTTGTCACCTAGAAGTAAGGCTGCCTTCGAGGGTACGTTTTCTGTAGATCCCCTATTTTTATTTCAGAATATATATACATGTGTACTGGTAAACAATTCATTGGCAAACATTTGCTGTCCTTCTATTCCCATTCCCTATTCTTCTCCGAAGGTAAGTATGGGGTCGTCCTTAAATTATGTCAGGCTTTTCAGGGGTGGGGGTTGCGATTTTTTTACATTTTCTTACAAGGGGGATGACGAAGATGGGCATTATTCGACTAACCTTCGAATCAAAATTTCGAATAAAATGAAGTTATTCGAGATATTCGAACCAAAATTTGGTCGGCTATAAATTTATTCGTTATTCACGAATAACTTCATTTTATTCGAAATTTTGATTCGAATGTTTTGAATAAAAAGTTGGTCGAATAAAAATTTATTCGACTAAGGCCCAGCTCTGGGGAGGGAGGAGTGAGATAGTGTCTTATGTCATATTTTTTAACCTACTTTTCATTAAATATCTAGTAATTTAAAAAAAAACAGTAATTTTAGTTTAAATTTCCCGAATCCGAGTTAAATGAATTAAATATCTTTTAAAGAATTTTAATAACCAAAAAATGCAATATAAAGAATATTACGTAAGGACGGAGGGGAGGGGACTGAAATATAAAATCTTAGGAATTCTTATAATGGAGGAGTGACGAGGTAATTTTGTGTTTCCGCACTTCAATAGAGAAAGAATCCTGCGAATCGCTCTAAACGCTCACGATTCGCCACAGTCCTATCCGGATGTGACAGAGATTCGAATGAATTCTCCTCGAGCTCAAGAATTCTGTGTTTACACTGCCATTTTTCCATCTCCAATCACAGAAATATACCACTCCATTTTAGGACCATTTGCATTTTCTTTAAATTTTCTTTCCTGGCACAATACCGATTTCGGTTGCGCGGTAGACACGCGTTCGCGTTATCTCACTCGTAGTTGAACCATCACTATCAGGGAGCACACGAGCAAGGACTGATAAGTGCCACCGTTCGTTTGGCGAGTGAACTTTCGTCAGTCTTGCTCGTGCTTCCGTTTAGAAGGCCTGCCGTTTGCTGACTGCCCAGTTCACGGTACGCGCTTTCCCTCTAATTTTAACGTTTTTGGGAAAACAGACGAGCCGGTGCAACCTTCGTGACACTCAATCTATTCGACTCCCATCAATAAGAAAATCCGCTTGGAGTGTGGGGTGTTTCTCACGTGTGAATTAAAATTGTTGCTGTCGAAATGTGCAAAACTGTTCGTCACGATTTGAGTTCGTAGCATTCCTCTTGCTTAAAGGAAGTTGGCATTTAATATTGGCCAAGTGAAATATTGTTGACGCAAAGATTTATGGTGGTTTGGTATCATAAAGTGACGGACAACGTCAATCTTACTAAATAGATCTTAGTGGTGTTCATTGAAAAGAAAGCAGATATTGTAGATGGGAGCTAGACGAAATTAAATATTTAAATTATTTAGATATTTATCGAAAATTAAAATAACGCAGCACGTGTTACTATGTTTTTGGTTTAAAAAGAGCGCAGTAGTATTTGCATTGCCAGTATTTGGATACTGGGAGTGCAGTTAAAAGAGGTGCATGAAGTTGCCATCGATGTCTTTGTCTTTAAAGTAACGTCAACTCTATTGTGTGATGTTAGTTTTCTGTTTCACGAGACAATTAAGTGTACATCTTCAATCACTTGGATAATTATGCATTTAATGGTGCTTGAAGAAACTTGAGCAGTTCTTTAATATAACTTGACTTTTATCTCTTTCTAAGATTTTCTGTACAGCTAGTAGAACTAACTTCTTATCAGCGATGGGTGTAGAGATTTTCATTGAAATTTCGATATTCAAATTTGATCAGAATTTTATTTGTTAAATTAACGTTTCACTAGCTGCTTTTCGGCGATCAATGGAATTTATGTTTCTCATTACGATCGACTCTATAATTAACACGGACGAAGGACGTGACAATAAGTAAACACGTACTTGATATCGCCAAGAGTTTAGAGTCGCTCTTCCTTGACTACTTATATTGTAACATAATGTGTGATCCTCTATCAGAGATTGAAAACATTTCTTCAGGCGTATTCTTCAATAGTAAAATTGATAACGTTCTTAATCAAATTTCGATCCCAACTTATAAATAATACAAAATTGAATTTATTATTCTGGAAAGTTTTTCAATTGAATTTATAAGTTTCAAATACAGTGGAACCTTGGTTCAACCTCAACTCGGTCCTACAATTTTATTCTACAATTTCCTCTCAAAATTATTATTTTCCTCTAAAAATATTAAAAGCTTAGAAATTCAATTAAAACACTTTCAAATAACAATAAACTGCATTTCATAGTATTTATACGTTAGGATCGAAATCTGAGTTCAAACAATTGAAGAGTCCTAGTAGAAAACACTGTAAGTGCCAAAAAATCGAATTCTATACTGTAGCAGAGATGGGCAAAATTGTTATTTAAATAAAATTTCAAATAACGAATTAAAGTTAAAAAAAAAACTATTCGTAATGCGTCGAATAAAGTCAACTCGGGTTAACGAACGAATGACGAATCAGTTTTTTAATTTTGACTCGTTATTCGAAATTTTATTTAAATAATTTTGTTTACTATAGTATTACCATTGGTACGTAGAATATTTTCCATTCCAATTTTTTTTTTATAATTTTGGCACTTACAGTGTTTTCTACAAACACTCTTCAATTATAAATCTTACAACCCTCTTTCTAAGGGTAGCATCTTCTACGAAATATTTTCGTTTCAATCTTCCAATTGCTCCACACAATCAAGCTTCCGCCGTAATCGAACCAGAAACCAATCCATCGAAATATCAATCTTAGATGCTTTAAAGCCAACCCCATCGATTTCCTTGGAGTGTATTTTTTCTAAGGGGTCGTATTCCGTACAAGTGTATCCGGCCTACATATATCTGACGAATGTTACGGTCACGAATACACAGGTGACAAACGAGTTCTTCGCCGTTCGTTAAGTTCCCGAACGGAGCGGAGGTGAAAGACGAGCCGCAGGGAAACATGTTTGGCCGCATAAAAAGTCGCCAGTTTTATTTCCGTCTCATCCGCGAATAATCCCACCAACGGTCTCTGCTTTGCAGTTGAATATCCAAGGAGGCGGCACGACTGGCGAAGAGAGCATGGATGTGACGAAACCTGGCTGGTTCAGCGAAATCAGTGATCTGTGGCCAGGTGTCTCGTTGTCTCTGGAGGTTGTCAAGATACTTCATCGTGAACGGTCGCAGTATCAAGATGTGATGGTGCTCGAAACGTAAATACCGACCTACACTCTTCTCTTTTAAATGCGACGGGACGAGCTTCAACTGGCGAGTGACGTTTATAGAAGGGAATTTATTGGCTTCGAAATCTGAAGTAGATGGAAGCTTTGTCGGAATTCGGTGTTGAATTGGAATTTCTTGTCAAAATACGAGGTGCACAGGATTGCAGAAAATGTTTTAAGCTTGTAGGAATATACAGTGGCGTGTGAAATGATTGGTGAATGATGGCGGATATGAGGAAACATACTTGAACTATTGTCTAATTTTATGTATCTTCTTTTAGCGAGCTACTGTGCATAGCTTTAAAATGATATTTTTATCTTTTTTCCTCGTAACACAGTAGTTTTTAAAGTTCCTATTTGAAGTGAGAGATCACGCCTGTTTGTCAGAAAATTCGATGCTTCGATTAACGGGAAAATTGAAGTTAAAATGGCATAATAAGTGGCTGTGTATTATTTGCGATTAAAAGGAAATTGTTTTGATTATATGCGCACAGAAAATCACACGGAAGGGCCCTGATTTTAGATGGCATCATTCAGTGCACAGAGAAGGACGAATTTTCGTACCAAGAGACGATAGCTTTTCTGCCATTATGCAGTCATCCAAACCCAAAAACTGTAAGATTTAAATAGTTTAATATTTTTGTACCGATCTTCAGATTTTATATTCTCGTGATGTTTCTTTATCGTCAAAGAAACTTGATTTCAAGAACTTTTAAACAATTTTAAATACTACTAACGTTCATAAATTCAAATTTAAATGTCTATTTAGATTCGCTTAATCGCCATTTGTATTTATTTATAAATTATTATTATTACGTGACAGGTATTAATAGTGGGGGGTGGAGATGGAGGGGTTGCTCGCGAGGTCGCGAAACATCCGCAGGTAGAAAGGATCATGCAAGTGGAAATTGACGCAAAAGTATTGGAAGTGTCGAGGAAGTACTTGCCCCTGATGAGTGCTGGACTCGACCACCCCAAAGTCACCCTTAACATAGGCGATGGCTTCGAATTCCTGAAGCAGCACAAGGGTGAATTCGACGTTATAATTACAGACAGCAGTGACCCTGTCGGTGAGCATCCCTTAATTATTCAAAAATATTCAAAATATACCACTGAACGTGGGACAAAATAACTAAAAACAGATTCATGTATTGATTGTGAATCATAGGCTTGAAATAACTTTTACTTAAATTATAATTAGCTTCAGTAAGGGTCATTATTCTGTTTCATTTGCAAGAATTTAAATGATTTGGCGAAATTTAATTCAGTACCAGTGAACCACTTCAAGGGAACTTGGAGATTATAAATCTACGAGATTCGCGAAATTTGGAATATAAGCTTACATTTAATGATAATCTTTTTTCGAAACGAAATGGACCAAAGGATATCTTTAAATTTAGGACCAGCAGAGTGCCTGTTCCAAGAGTCGTACTTCAGTTTAATGAAGTCTTCATTAAAACCTGGCGGGATCGTTTGCAGTCAAGCAGGAACGGCATGGGAGAATCTCGATCACGTAACACAGACTCTCCAACATTGTAAAGCCGTGTTTCCTGTCGCAGCTTATGGTATCGTGTCTGTGCCAACTTATCCGACAGGACAAATTGGTTTCGTTCTCGGCAGCTCAAGTACTGTGAGTACACATTTTCCGGAAAATCAACAGAATACATACATCACCCTTAATACCATATCTATCGTAGTCCCCTTCAAGTACACACTTCACATTCAAACGTAACTGAAATCAAATTGCAATTGACTAACACGTTTTAAATTTAACATCACCGACAAATGCAAAGAAAAGTAAAGCGTATGAATTTTTCTGAGTATTTAGATTTTTCTCCAGAATTCCATCCATGCTATTTGTAGTAGATTACAAATTTGAAATATAAAAATCTTATATTTATATTCGATGCACTTTTTAATTGCTACTGTAATGTAAATTATGTTAGAATAGTTTTTAATTATTTTAAACATCCACGTTACGATCCTAATGTTGTTTTAGGAAACAAATTTTAAAGAACCAAAGAAAGTATTCACCAGCAGCGAGCTCGATCAAATGAAGATGAAGTACTACGACGACGAAGTGCATCGTGCCGCGTTCGCTTTGCCAAGGTTCATAGCAAAGGCGATAGCACAGGCAGAGGAGAATAAATAATTGTTCAACGAATTTTCCGTTGCGAAGAGAAACGAGTGAATAATGTCAAAGGTTGAGAGTTTTAGTACATGATAATTGAATCGTTTTTAACAAATACTCTTCAACTACCTCGAACCAAACAAAAGTCGTTGAACTTTTTTACACCTCAAAGACTTATGTTGTTTTGCATGTGGCCCTACAACCGACTTAAAATCGTAAAATTAGCCCAAATGATAAAAATATATGTATGTAATATGTATATCTTGTTTCACTACACATTTATAAAGATTGTGATTCAACGTTTTGTTATAGTCATAGCACGATCCAATGGTCATTCAAAGTCACCCCTTTCGATCTATATTCTACAATGAGAGTAAAAGGAAAGTTTAAAATGCGAAGGATGACGAAAGTTCCATGGTTATCAGTACTTACTGAAAATGTAAATTTTAAACTTTCTTTTAGCCAGCAGTGTACGCTGATTGAGGAATTTATAATTCGGTTTGGTAAACATGGAATTCAGGCGCCGTCATTCAGATAAGAGTAAACGATGGATCTCGATTCCATCTCTGTTGTCCAGACACGTGAAGAAAGTGTTAGAAATTCTTTATTGCCCGGGACGTAATAAGGCTAATAATGTAATATATTTGCAGATTCTTGCTGTAATATAATGATAAAATAACATTCGTTACAACGACCATCGCCGATGTACGTAATAATAATTAATAATAAGAATAAAGCAATAATAATATAATATAATATTACAACTCGTAACATTCCACAATAATAGATGTTTAAGACTTAATCCATTGTACTAAAAGATAACGATTAAAAATATCCTGCATATAAATTCGAATGGTGAAAACAATGCTGCAATGTTAAAACTGTGAAAACCTTCTCGTTGCTTCGTTTACTTTTAATACGTTAACGATATATGTAGAGTATGGATATATAATATATCATCTATCATATAATTGCCTTGTACAATTCATTATTTCTGTTATTTGTATATATATATATTTTTTAACGTTATATTTATAACGTTTTTTATATCATGGCACACACCTATAAGTATATATACGTATATAAAATAAAAACACGATTGGCGATCGTTCTCAAAATATATATGTATAATACTAAATGCAATAATGTATACATATACATACACGCATCCCGTTGGAAGAGCCTGACAATAAAAATCTGCATCTTCACTATTCGGGACGACCTCCTTTTCGCTTTAAAAAAGGCGATATTTTTTTTTCTTATTTTTCCCCCTTTTCTACTTCATTTCGTCGTACTATCCGAACATTAGTAAAGCATCCGATTTTTGGTAATATTTAAAACTCCTACGTTCACTACGAGCACGTGAAAAAGCGGCAGCTCATACATTACACTCAGGCACTTTTCGTTTCTCCCATTTTTTAGAATCCTCGAGCGAAGACACCGAATCTTACGCGTAAATACCTAAAATCTATTTACAATCCCTAACGATAATTGCACTAATCGATCACTTGCGACAGGCCTGTCCAACCACTGGCCTGCAAGCTCTCACGCTCCAAACTACCCCTATTGTCAATCACTCTCCACATAACCATCCTACTTGTATTTACAAGATTCGAGGACTCCATTCGTCCGAACTTTGATGATTTGAATTTAACTCAGTAAGAAATAACGAGTAATCCAAAGAACTGATTAATAATAATTAATTTATGAAATTAATGTATCTCTATCACTTAAAATTTAGATCATCTAATCTCCTGTTTGATGAGATAAATGGAGTCCCACTATTCCGTTCCAAATCCTTTAACCTTTTCACATTCAGTTTCCATTCAGTTCAATTTTTCCAATTCCAGAAATTTTTTGGCAGAATTTCTATATAACGATTACACTATAATAATTGTAAAGGCCTCAGACATTTACCCTTCGAATCGAGTTGCACAAAACCCTACTGCCTTGTAATTAAATCGATTTCTGAAAAAGCTCGCGACGAAGCTCAATTTCGTGCAGTGGCAAAAATAAATTCGCTATTCCCGAACGTTTCTTACAATACAATATTCGTCCCACATCTTCCCCCCTCCATTATCATTAATCACCCCTAAACCTTTTTGTTTAGCTTGCTATCACTTCGCTCGCTATCATAACTATATCCATCCAGCGTTTTATCAATCGTTCATTCGTTACACTGAAATATTACTTCTTCCGACAGAATCCCTTGTTTTCGCTCAGTTGGACAGCCTCGATTCATAAAGGTCGACGACTGAGTCGTCGATAAAATTATCGCGGACGAGCCACCGCCATTAAACGGTAAATGAAAAAAGGCGACAGAAGCAAGTAGAAGAATATACATGAGAAAGTGGGAAGAGAACTCGGGTTTAAGCAAAAGGGCAGGTTCTAGAATAAAGACGGGCTTAAGCGTTAATATTAATCCCGAAAAGAAACGGGAAATGTTATAGGGGTGGGGAAAGGGGTGAAGACACCGCGGGCCAGGGCCACGCGGTCTTGGAAAGTTAATAAAATTAAATGATATGTTGCTTCTCTTGTTAATCCGTGGTCTTAAACTTAAAATTAAGATAAATTAGAGCTAAATTAAATCAGACGTAGCTTCTCTGCGGTGTTCGACGGTTCATCGATCGCCATCTTCGTGGGAGGATTTTGACTATCTTCAGCGTGGAGGTGGAATTGTTACAAAACCCTGTTTCTTTACAGGGTTCTGTAAAGAAAGTGGTATAATCCGAATATAAATTATTCTTCGCGATAAAATAAAAGGAAAAGGTGGAATAAAATTGTTTCATACGAGCCTTCGTTTTTGAGATAATTATAATCGATTCTGAAAAGTGCGCGGAGCACGTTGACGCTTGACATGGAAAATTTTAATTATCGTATTTATGCCTGTAAATTAATATTGTTGAACAAAACGTATTTTGATGTTTCATTATTTTGTCTAATTAATTAATAAACTGACGATAATACTTGTAAATTGAAAATACACGAGCTTTTAAGACGCTTGGGAATCGAAGACTAACGAATTGAATAAATATATGAATGCTGCACATTAATTTTCTCGATAATGAAGACTCATAGAAATTCTTATTCCACAGTTTCGACTTATTTCTTCATGAAGAACCACTTCGTGTCGATTCGTACTGCATTTTTCTAAATCCCTATATAAATCAGGCACCCATAGAAGAAATTCCACAAACTGGAGACTTTCCAATAGAAATATAATTTTTTACATTAATTCTTCACTTCGAATCATCAGTGAAGCTGTTAATAAAAGCTCTCAAATATATCCGTGTAAAAGGTTTCTCAAAAGACAAAAATGGAATATCAAACGGTATCGAGACACCGAAAAACAATCGATGCACGTTGATCCGTATTTTCATTTAAAAATCAGACTACCAAAAGGAAGTGTAGATCTCGCTTATCGGATTAAATAAATATTCGTTGGACAGTTGCAAAAGTGTTTCGAGTTCGCGGACCGAAGGGGACGGTTAATGTCCATCATTATCAGCCGATAATTACTCTTAGAAAGGCTAACTTCGAAAGCACACGTTATTTCTATCTAAGGACACTTCTCTATCGTTTCATCACGAAGATTATCATACGAAGGCGCTAAAGTTGCATTCTAACATGCTGGGGACGAATCTTTGATGCGTACAGTCGTGTCGATTTGCCATCGGGACTTGTACTTTACGAAAAGTATCGTTTCATAATTGACCATTTATAATTAACATGTTCCATCCAATCGTGCGTTCTCATTCCAGAGGACACAATTGCGCCTCTGTGGCCAGACTATCACGCTTTCTTTCGATTCTTCTACAAAGAAGACATTCTCAAACATTACGCGTCTATAGTCTAACCATTATTTAATGTTAGTAATTTGTCATAGCAGCACTGACAGCTTCACTGTCTGTGCTTGCAAGGGTGGAACCACTGGCGTTTTCTTTAGGCGTTTACAAGCGATATTTCTCGCGTAACCAACAAACTTGTGAGTCATAATCATGACCCACACGAGGGTCAGTGGATTATGAAGGTAGTAAGAGGCATGTAGATACTTATCACGAATCCTTCTGCATTTCTTAATTCGTAATATCGATTGTCTGACAGGAAGTGCCATAAATGTAACAGCTGATTAATGGCTTTGTTAATAAGAGCGGTATTTGTTGGTTACTAGAAGAGTTATCATTGAATGAGGAGTGGCAATTCCACACAGATCTCGATGGATTTCTAAACTTTAGGTGCTTGAAATTTGGGTAACATTTACTAAAACCCCTTCGAAATACAGATTGTCTGTTTCGATGCTAATATATATGATAAAATTGCACGAATAGTCTGGATATTGTACAACACACGATATCTTCGACTTCCCAATTTCTTATTCATGGATTTATCCGGGTTTCGACGAAGAAAAATTTCGAAACTTGAAAATTTACAATTCTCACTCGATCCTTTTTGCATTGGCGGAGAAATCTAACTGTGGCTGTTAATTGTTATTCTAACAACGTAGAAATATTTATTCCAACGTGTAGTGATGGTCGGAAGACAATTTCAAAATGGTTTCCTACACGCATGTAAGTAATTTTAATGCTAAATATCAACGATCATCATTAGTAGTCAATTCTTCACTTTTCGTCCACTCTTCCCACACTTTTATATTCATTTCCAATATTCACCTTCACCTACTCTACCATCACAAAAAAGAACCAAGTGAGATTCTAACCCTCAAGTTCCAAAGGTTTTCTGGCCCACCGTTCCAATCTCGATCGATCACCCTTAACAACCCATCGATCGATGTGACCGCAGCTCGTCACACCGGAACACCAATACCAGCAAATTTCCATCACGGAGGATGGACTCTCCACCGCACACAATATTACAGAAAAATCTACAAGCAACCTGGTTGGTTCATTTGTGCGTACAACTCAATGCAAAACAGTCTCCAAGCTGTTCCACAAGGAACACGGCATCTCCATTCAAGCTCCTGCGCCTACTCTTCCAGGTTACTTCTCTTCGAATCGAAAGGTCTTCGTATTTGACTCCTGCCTGCTGGACGTGGTCATTGTGACGGTTTTCTTCTCAGTCACTTTATGCATCGTCGACTGTTTCGTTGTACGCTCTTCGAGGGCGTCGTTGTCGACAGCCTTGAACGTGGACAGTTCGTTGCCGGACGTGGCAAACTCTTTGGTCTCCTCTGTGGTCTCAAAGTTAGAGCTGGTGGTCTTGCCGGGCGTGGACGAATACACCTTGGTCGTGATCGTCTCCACCCTCCCGCCAGGAATAACCTTCGTCTCCACGTTCCTGTAGCTTTGGTTCTGAGGAAGCCCTACGTATCGCTGGGCGTCTGTTTGCTTCTCCGACTTGAATGTGCTCATGGGACTGTGCCCAGAGAATCTATCCACGGTGTCACTGTAGTACTTAGGCTCCTGATTGGGGGAATAAGACTTCTCGTAAGACCGTTCCTCGCCGCCATACTGGTCCTGGGAGTACTTCTCGTAAGCGTGTTGCTGTTGCTCTTGGAACACCTTGCGTGTGGAAGACACTGGGGAATAAGTCATCGTGTGGACAGGTGGATAGGGTCCGTCCATGTGTTTCCTCTCCACGGTACCATAGCTCTCCTGATTGATCTTCCTCTCGATCGAGCTGAATTGTCCAGGTGAGCTGTCCACTTTCCTCTCCATGCCAATAGAGTACGGACTGTCACTGATGTACCTTCTGTCGTGCTGATTCTCGTTGTACTTCTTTTCCACGGACCCATACTGGCTCTCCATGGCGGCCCGATAGTGGCTGTCCTTCATCTTCCTCTCCAGAGTGCTCTGCGTCGAGTGCACCTTCTCTGGGCTAACCAAGGTCTGTCTATCAGCAGCGATCTGGCTGATGCCGCGTATCATGGACTGCAACTGGTCGACACTCTGATTCATCTGGGGCTGGGATTCGTAGGCCCTGGTCTCGTATCTGGTCGTGTAGCTTTCGTAGCCGCTCTGGTCGCCCTCGGTGTCAGTGTCACCTAGATCCGGCCTGTTCTTGTACTTAGCCTGGCGAATCGCGGTCAGCCTGCCTCTGGCTTCCTCGAGCTGTCGCTCGATTCGCAGCACCTCTGACCTGGCGTTTATCTCCTGAGCTATCCCACCCACCATTCTGCAATTCAGGACCAAGGATCGATCCTCCTCCTGCTGTATAGCCTGCTGCGCCGCCCGCACCAAGTTGTCCGTAGCGCGTTTCACCGCGTTCCCAGCTGCTTGCAGGCGTTTCATGCTCTCGCTGTCTGGGTCTGCCTTCACTTTGCAAGCTACTAGTAACTGTGCTGTACTGCTAGCAACCTGTTTCGCGCTGGAGATTAGCTTCTCCTCGGAGCTGACACCCTGCACCAAAGCATTCGCTGATTCCACGAGACTGTGAGTCGCGGCTGCGACCATTCTCGCGGCAGAGATTAACCCTTCGGACCATTGGCCGTCGTCTGAGCTGCTGATAGGCGTTCGAGAGACCTTTCCAGTTGCTATCAGCTCCCTTTGCGCGGCACTCGCAGCCTTTATCAGCGCTGACGTCGCAGCTGCGATTGACTTCGCAGCTTCTAGGATCATCTCGTCGAAGTTCATGTCCTCGCTCGCCTCCTGTAATGTGAACATTGAGGAACTCAGCAATACACAAATGTAGATCGAGAATCAGTGATCCGAGGTGATTGTGGTTTGATTTTCTTTTAGTAGTGTGGAAAGTACTGTGCACGATACCGTCTACAAGTCCATTTCGTATTTGTAGCCAGCGAATCTCAATGTGGTTGTAAGATTGTGGGATGAATCAGAGAACTGGGGAGTAAATGTATAAAATCAAGAAGAGAGAGATCAATCTACCTTTGGTTTTCTGATTTGGATTTGGTTCTCTGATTCATTTACCAATGTCGCAATTTGAGAATTTTGTTTCTGAGTGATCGACGACTTGTGTGCAGGAATGCAAGTGTGAAATTACAACGTTGTGATTAATGTCCCGAAGATAAATATAATAAATAATTTTTCACAATTAAGTCATCACATATACAGTGAAGTGGTTCCCATAGGTCTTACCATAACTTCCGTCGATTTCTCTGACCGCCATAATAATATGTTTGATTCCTGGTCGATTATGTAACAAACAACCAAGAATATCAAACATATCTTACGGAAATCAGACCAACTTCTGCAGCTCCTCGAAATATACCTTTCCTCTTTGACTGCATACCAGTGAGTGCCATTTCACAAAATTATGACAAAAAACACGTCACCAAACTTTATTGTCTCCAGAGTGTTTTTAAACTAGCTCTTCTCATCTTCCACATATAATCATTCTTCAACTAGACAAGGTATTTAATTACACTCTTTTCCTTAAAGGTCCCTCACAATTCTACAACTCCACTTAACTCAAATCTGATGGAACCTAACGTTGCAGTAACTTCAAACGTCCCAGAAGACAACTTGAAACAGAAATCTTGATACCTCACAAAATTAACCCAAATCAATATTTAAAATGTTGGTACTAAGGGTCACTATACTCACTATGCCAATAAAATAATAAAAAGTCAACAATTAAAATTCTTTTAAATGAGATAGTTTAAGTAATTCTAAGTAATAACTTGAAATACTTCTACCACCTATACACATCAATTGATCACTACCATTGTAAAAGGGTCAACATGTACACAAAATCCTTACCAGATTAATCATAAAAGTGAAAAAATCTCTGCTCTAAACGGCCACCCACCTGTATGCTTCTCCTGGGTCTCAAGCTAGCCAGTTTCTTAGCAGCAGCATCGATGCTAGCAGCAGCCCCCAGTAGTTCATTCTCAGCGATGACTGTTGGGTCATCAGGATCCACCCAATCGTTACCCTTCAGCAATTCAGCCACTGCCACCAATTCAGTCACACTCTGCGCGATTTTTCGCGAGATCGACAGCAGAGTGTGCTTCGCGTCGCCAGACCTCGAGGCTATCTGAAGAACGGACTGCAACAGCTCTCTGTAATTGATCGCCACATCGTGGCCAGCCTGGAGAGTCCTGTCCCTCAGCTCAGGTGTCTCTGCGCAATTGTACGCAGCCCCTTTGCAAATCGTCAACATGTCGCTGATCGCCTTTCGCCCCATGTTCGCTGCAGCGATGATGTCGTCCTGCTTGCAGCTGTTCCCTGCTGCCACAGCTTTGGCAGTAGACATGGTGATGCTCTTGGTGCAACGGACCAGGTCCTCTGGAGTCACGGTGCTCTTCTGCGTCTCTGGGGTGTTGAGAGCGCGGATCTCTTGAGCTATGGCTTCGATGGTCGATTCCAGAGCCCTGGTGCCCCGCGTGTGCTCGTCCTCTACTGCTTTCACCGTCTTCAGCAGGGATGTTACGTTGGTCACCATCACCTGAGGAGCAAGAAACGAAGGGATATTCTTATGTATATTAATTGGTAGAGAATGCAGGTTGCTACGTTCATATATTGATAGTCTGGGTACTGTTCTTGGTGTACTCATCGAGAGCAGATTAACGGACTAAAAATCACGTAACAATTGGAGGCTGTGTTCTTTTCATTATAAATGCTGTTCAGTCAGAGGAACCTGGGTTACGTGACTTTTAGAACACTGTAGCAACTTGAATGAGATATACGTTTGTTATGGGGTTAGTGTGTTTGTTACGTACGTACACCAGCGTGGGGACCCTTTTAGGCGGTCTACTGCCTAGATTCTGATGTAAGAGAACTTTTGGGGTGGAAACGTTAGTGTTAGCAGCGCAACTTTCTAAGTTGTTACTTTGTTATTGGCGTTGAGCGCGCAGAAAACATTGAAAAGGGTTACGTTGAAACACTGTTTGGAAGATCATTAGAAAATGGAAAAGCAGAAAAGATTTTGGGGTATTATTCCTTTGTATTGATTTGAAGAAAATATATCAATAATATATGAAATTATTGTAAGTGCAAGAGAAGACTTCAAATATCTATTGTAAAATCTGTGACGACATTTAGTAACCACATATAAATTTTTTCTTTTATTCTGCATAATATAATATTATTACTCTTAATATTCGTAAAAGTACTCTCTTCCAAAACAAAAATAAATTGTCAGAATGATTACTAACACACACTGTGATTGTATATTTCAAATACTGTTTTACACAGCTTGTAGGCTGTATAATTAACAGACCCGTAATTAGTTGACGAAGCATTAAGCACGTTGCTATTAATGGTTAATGCACACTCGCTGGCGATTGGAATGTACGTACCTAAGGTTGATTTTTTTATTTTAAATTCTCGCCCACGGGTGACAAACGAACTCGTTTGAAAGGTGTAATGTAAAAATTCGATGATTTATTTCGTCGTTACAAAATAAAAGAAGAAAAGGGGGGTAAGAGAGGGATAGATGAAGTATAGTACAAAGTAAAGTACAGGCTGAGTCGATATCGCGAGAGTAATACTGAGATTAAAGCACGATACAATTGTTTTTGCGCAGCGAAAGAGAAATCTACGAAGTACGAACGCGAGAATGAATAAAATGTAGCAAAAGCGTGTCGCATTAATCCCTTGAATGCTGTTTAATCTAAAATATAAATGCTTCTATAACAGTTCGTCAGGGGCATCGAACGTGATGGGAACTGTGAAATGCAAATTCGTCACCAAGTCCTTCGTTACATTCGACCAATGTTTCATGTTTTTGAATATCTTCGTTCAGTCGAAATAACACGCGAAATTTGAACTTTCTGTAACGAAGTATGTAGAAAATATTAAAAAAAAAATTATTCACCCTTTTGATACTATAATAGACACCATCAAGAATTAGGCCTCCTGATCTCCAGTTGGAAAAGTAAGTTAAAGTTCTCATAACGATAATCCATTTGCTGGTACTAAAGAAACAATTTTTATTAAATCTAGCCTCAATGTTCGATTACGAAATAATTTGTTGGTAGCAAGAAACCAGTAATCTGACTCTCAGAGTAATTAATATCATCAAAATACAGTGTACTGTGCCTTGCAGAAATATGTACACCAATATCTGCGAAGATAAAAGCCACTAAATATGGTCTTTTTTATTTTTTACAGAGCAACATAGTCGATGACCCCACGAACTTTGTCAACCCCGTTATTTGCAACTCCTTATACCTCTACAAGACACAATAATCCTGCCTTGCAGAAATGTAGTGATCAACTTGAGCCTCATTCAAATAACGTGTAGAGGGATATTCTTAACTTCTTAATTTGCAGCCTTGCATTCCCCAGGGTCTTAAATATTAATACCAAACAAACATGGTGAATACTACCCCGGATTCTTCAACTTCAGAGAAAATAATCAAGAGTCCCGCCACATTTGCTTCCTCCCTCGTTACTTGTACGTCGGTATACCTCTGCAAGGCACTATACGCGGGGTATCTCTAATGTACCAAAAGGGTAAAAGGTGAGACGCTAAGTACAGCGAGAACCGATTGCATCAACGACATGAAACGATACTCGATAAAGAATCAAAGGCTCCCGCTACATGAGCAACAGCAAATCGGAAGTTCGCTGAGACGGTTGTTCGCTCTCGGAGGCTGAGAGCAGACGTATCAGCTCCTCCTCTTGATCGGACACGAACCATTCGGACTCCGAACCGCCGACGTCACTCAGAGGCATCAGCTGCAGGTGTAGCTGCTGTTCTAACACCTATCCGAATCGCCCAGACCAAAATCGTCAATGAGACTCACAATTAAAGTCCACCGTTTCGTGACAATATGCTTTTTTTCACTACGTAACCGCGTAAATCTCATCATCAACAAGCAAAACAAAGCCGAGAGGTGCTCTCGTTACCGTGGAAGCAAAATATCGCTTTTGCTCTCGCACACCTTCTACATATTACTTGTCCATAAAAAAAGAAAAGAAAAAAAAGGGAACACAGACCGAGTACGTCACACACACGACAGAAAAAAATTGGAGAGTGCAAAAGGTGGACTTTAATAGCGTGAACGTGATTCGTTTGGTCGTGGCGAATGACGATGCTGTTGGCTGACGCCAATGAAAGTTGGATGACGCCGCGCTTTTTTTCTTTCTTTTTCGTTTCTACTTTTTTTTAGTGGAACGTCAACGAAATCGGTTAGAGGCGAAGAAAAATCTTGTCGATTAAAGTCCACCCAAAAAGAAAAGAATGTAAGGGGGTATTGGTTCGTAGTTAAGGGTGAAGTTCAGATTTAGTGCTTTAACGTGGTGCATTCGCAGTGGAACACTGTTAGATTCGCAATGGTGGGGGGATTGTACGCTTCCTGCGTCGTTTGTCCCTTCGCAGCGAGTTAATGTGGCGTTTGCTGTGGTTAATGTTTAGTCAAGCGATTTCAAACTATGTACCCTGATGTATGATCTTTACCAAAATCTCTAAATTAACCGCACTGATGTGGCAGTACCACGGTTTGTCCGATCACTTGTCCTGATCACAGTCAGAAGAGTACTGGAATCTTTTTCCAAATGACAACAGCAGTATCATTTCAATTTCTTAAGTTCTCCACGACAGAATAGGCTACTTCACTATCAATGAATTCAAAGGAAAGTCTAGCAAAAGATTGCCACCCAACAGTAGCCTCCCCCAATAATAAATTAGAAAATCAAGAACGAGTGTTAAGTTTAGTCACACACATGTATCTTTGACAAAGCTCTACTTCCTGGTGTCTCCACGTTGCCATTCCAGTTACAGGCCTCTTCCAATCAAGCGTCTCAGTGTCAGTTAATACCAAGCTAACAACAGGAGGCTCCTGGTCCATCCGCCACATCGAAGTAAACACGACTAAAGCAACAGGAAACGAGTACCGATCGAATCAATTACCTTAGCAGAGTCCTTCAAGTGTGCCATGCTTGGGTCGTTGATGGGCTTCCCACTGGCTGCCTTGGTAGCGTGTATCAGATCCCCTAGAGCAGAGGCGACATCCTTCACCGCATTGATCAGCATCACTTGGGCCTCCGGATTCTGGCTCCCCAAACTGGCTGCCCCATATTTGACCACCTCAGCGAGCTGAACGATCGTCGACACAGCATTCTGAGCAGCGACGGCCAACTGTTCTTGCGACGAGGCCGCGCCGGCTACCAACGTCTTGGTGTCCTCGACCAGAGCCTTGGCTGTTTTCAAGATGTTCTCCCTGTG
The DNA here is from genome assembly GCA_963932335.1 of Andrena marginata. Classification (NCBI taxonomy): domain Eukaryota; kingdom Metazoa; phylum Arthropoda; class Insecta; order Hymenoptera; family Andrenidae; genus Andrena; species Andrena marginata. The sequence continues at coordinate 27,987,471 of OZ010659.1, read as the reverse complement.
ATCAGCGAAAGTGTCGCCCTCGTTCTCAGCGTGCAAGGTTCCAGCAGTGGCAAACATGATCGTTGTATCCAAGTCGCCAATGATGCCTGACACGGTGCTGGCTGCGTTGATGCACGCCTGGGTGCCTCTAGAGCCGGCCTGCAATGCTGCTAACACTTGGGACACTTTCTCCGTCACGATTTTGCAATACTCTGCGACTTCTCTCTGGGCGTAGGCGTCGCCTGGTGCCATTTGACAGGTCCCAGCTGCACGGACGATGTCTGCACAAGCTCGGCCAAGCTCCTGGACGCCTGTACGGAGCCTAGCTGACACGTCAGCATTCGATGCTGCTGCGGAGGCACCAGATGTGTCGCGAGCTAGTTGCGTGTATTTGTGGGAGATGTCCACTGCGAGGGGTCCGAGTCTGGCCACGTCTGTGCTGGACTTTGTTGACTGAAATGGGGGAAATTGGAGGTTAGTTAGGTGTCGTTTAGGATTGTTAATCCTCTGGTTGGCAGATTATAAGTGTCAGGTAATAGTTTAGGAGAATCTCATGAATTCAACTACTGTATTACACCTGCAATCATATTTTGCTATAAGCCTCTTACCATTTCCTGGGACAGCCGTGCTATCTCCTTGGCAGCTTCCACCATTCTCGTCTGATAATCCACATAAGAGTCAACCGTATCGATCGTTGACATCCTGTGATCCTCCAGCCTAACCATCGCCCTCGAAATTGTATCGATCAATCCAGTAACAATGCCATTGGAAGTCGAAATGGTCTCGAGGGTGTTCTGCAGTTCTTGCAGCGCATCTTTCATAGACTCCACAGTCTCGTCCACTTCAGTGTGCAGGTTGATCGCCTTGGGATTTCCACCAGACTCTTTCGTCACGCAAACGAGCTGCAGACCAGACTCGGCGACGGTTTTCGTCTGATCGAGCAGCATCATCTGTTGCTTCGAGTGGACCATGTTCGAGGCGGCGCCGACGGCACCAGACACAAGGGGTTCGCAGTACAGAGCCACTTGATTCACAGCGTGGCCCACGTTCTCAGCCTCGCACTTGGCAGCTATCCGAAGGGGTTCCAACTTCTCGCGCAACTCGCTGGCACTGCTCTCCATCTGATCAGTGAATCCTTGCACCGTGTTCTCTCGTCGCGGGACCAGGGCCTGTGAAACAGCACTCAGAGAAGCAGCGTCCAGTTCTCGAATCCTGGCGGACAGTTTCTCGATGGCAGCGTCGCATTCCTTCTGCCCAGGTGCCTTATCCCTGATAGAAGCAACCAGGGACTTGATAGAGTCGCTGACGCTCTTGCTGTGGTTAGCCAGCAGCTGCCAGGTGGGAGGATCCTTTGGGCTGACTGCTAGACTCTTGGCAGCTCGCACCATGGCGCAGGACCCATCGATGATGGCTTTCCCAGCGCTGGTGATTGGTTCCTGGGCAGCTCTAGCCGCGATGGATATCTTCGCTGGCTGGCTAGCGAACTCTGGCGACCCAGCAAACGTGCAGAGATTATCGACAGCCTCCAGAAGTGGCTTAGTAGCTTCGGCACACCTCTCCCTGTTCGCTTCCGAGTAGGTAAGCGCTTTGATTTCCTTCACCAAGGCAGACGTCGAATTGGCCACCTCCTTAGCGGACTGGACGAAGTGCGTCTTGGCAACTGGGTTGCTGGTCTTGTTCGATGCCTCGCGACAAGCATTGCACAGAGCACTTGTATACTTGGCGATCATGGTGGCCGCTGAGAGAACCTGCTGCTCCGTGCTAGTGGGATTTCCAAGGCTCTGGCAACCTGTGTGAATGGCTTGAGCACCCCTCATGAACTGGGCCTGGTCCACGAGCCCTGGTTTCCCAGCAACAGACGTGGGATCGCTAACTCCTGCCAGGTACGCAGCTTGGGCTGCTGCCTCGATTAGGCCACAGATCGACGAAGAGACACCTCGAACCGCCACTGAGAACTGCTCGTGTTCAGACTTCTTCGCGTGATTCGCTATGCCCGTCATCCCGTCACCTAAGCTCTTACTCTTCTCCATCACTGTTTCGAGGCACTCGAAGTACGACGCATCAGATATGGGCTCGCTAGGGTTGTCGAGAAGCGAACGCATCGATTGAATGTTCCTGATGGCATTGTCACACTCATTCTGACCAGGCGCGGCTGATGTGCAGACATCTACGAGGTAGTTGATGGAGTCAGTGACCGCTCGAGCAGCGGCCGACAGTTGGTTCTTCGCGTTCGGCGCGCTTGGATCAGCCGCCACCGATTTAGCTGTAACCAGAAGCTTGCTGGAAGTCATACTGACGTTCTTTAGAGAAACGACCATCTGGCCGCGAGTCTCGATCGTCGTTTGGCCAGCCATTTCCATTCCCACGCCTAGCAAGTCTCCGAACGCGTTAGTGAATTGTTTGGAGGAGTTCACCAGTTGCACTGGAGAACGTACCGATGACACTACATTGGACGAAGCGTCGTTCAAGTTTGCTGCGGCGTTGTTCAGATCACTTTGCAGCTGTCTGTGAACATGAAAATGGAGAGGATATTGTAAAACATGCGTGTTTACTAGATATTTTGAAAATGGTATAGAAGAGCATAGAAAGAATATACAGAGGGATTTAGAAAGAAGAGTTACAAATTTTTAGAACTCATAGGTAATCATATAACACATTTATAAATTATTCAAGGAATGTGGAGCGCAAAATAACCCAACTCATTCGCCGTGAATATATATACTCCAAACATTCTTAGTACCAAAAGGTCCCCACAATTATATACGTATCCTCCCCCCCCCCCCCTCAAATTGTCTAGCGCCATTAAAATTTCCCATTCAGTTTTATCTCTGACCATTCAAATGTATGTCAACGAATGATAACCGCGTGAAATACAAGAACCGATGTAGTAATAAACTATCGGTGCACCACGTGATAACAGTTGCCTTATCAAACCCATAAAATGAGCACACTTACCCGTAGCTCTTATTCGTCTGCGGGAACTCGTTCATGCTGAGCACCTGAGTCATGTCTTCGATGTTCCTGATCGCATCATCGACGTCCCTCTGGCCAGGTAAGCACGAGACACACTTGTTCAGGGAATTCGACACGTCCTTGGCGACTGCAGCCAGGTTGGCCTCGTTGTCAGGATTATCTGGACTCTTCAGAGCACGCTTAGCCTCCTTAACAAGCCGTAAGCTCTTCAGAATCACATCATCCGCGGTCATCAACACCTTCTTCTGCGTCTCGGGTTGATTCGACGTGGCGGCGACCCCGCGGACAGCATACGTCAGGTCCTTCAACGAAGACGCTGTCTCCCTTGCAGCGCTCCCAGTGTAGTTCTCATTCCCTTGTTTCGCAGCAGACAGCAGCTTGGCCATAGCGAAGCCAACGTTCTTCGAGGTGGCGCCCAGTCTAAGGGCAGTGGACTCTGTCGTTTCATCAGGCAAGGGCCTCAAAGAAGCAGCCTCCACTGCTCGATAGAACTCGCCCAGCTCGTCCTTCAGGCTGTTAATCAGTTCCTCGGCAGCGTCCAGCTCCAAACCACCGCAGGCTTCCCTGGCACGCGTGACGGCTGACCTCAAGTCAGTCAGAGAGGAGCCCAACTGTTGGGAGGTGTTATTCAACTGCAAAGCAGAGGCCTGGTCGGTCACTGTTGGTAGAACCGCCCTGGCAGCTTTCACCACCGCAGTACCAGGATGCAGGAACTGTTCAGAAGCGTTGATCAGGTTCAACTGTGCTGTAGGATTGTCCGGTTGCGCCTGCGTCCCCTTCACCCCAGCCACCAGACTGGGTATGTGCTGTGCCATTATGTGACAATCCGCATTCAGTTCTTCTTGACTGCTTGGGTTCGTGTTGTGGTGAGCTGCGCCAGACGCAGCAGCCATGCACTGGGTGGCCGTGGATGTGGCCTGCTTGACACAGGCCTCCAACCTGCTCATCAGTTTCCTTCGCAAAGCTGGCGTGGCAGCGGCTGTGGTCGCTGCTCTCAGTTCCTCGGCTGCCTGGCGCAACTGGTCCTGCATCTTCGCGTCGTGGGGGCTGCTGGCGCACTGTCTAGCAGCCTCCACCATTTTCGCAGTGGCATCTGCCAGCACCTTCGCCGCGGCTAGCAGGCGACACTGCTGCTCGGAGTCGGTTTGCCTTTCAGCCTCGCCTTTGATACTCTGGATCAACTGTGCTGTGGCCTGGCCAACCACTCTTGCTTGCCTCACCATTTCGCCAGCGTCGCCAGTGCTGGCGAACAGCTTGTCGGTGGCCACCAAAATAGTCTCCACTGCTCCTTCCTGGATGGACTCTTTGGCACGTTCGCCTCTGGTCGCTGTCTTTATGTGATTCAGCAGGTCGTTCAGCGTTCTGCTCACTTCGCTGGCCGCTGCACTCAGCTCCTTCAGGAGGTTCTCGTCGCTGCAGGTCTCGTTGCACACTTCTACTAGACCTTCCACGGCTTTGGTCACCTCGCGGACGGCGTTCATCAGCTGCGTCTGGCAGGCTGGAGAGTGCAAGGTTGGTGCTACTACCTTAGCACAGGCTACTAGTTGAGAGGTGGCTAAGGCACACTGCGTGGCAGCGGATATCACGCGGTTCTGGGTGGCGGAGTCCTCGCAGGTGGCTGCTATGTTCTTCGCTTTCAGCACCAAAGCGGCGGTGGAGTTCGCCACAGCCTTGGCCAGGGCGAGCAACATGTCTTGGAGCTCTCTGTTCGAGCCGTTTTCTTCTCCAATGGTTGTTAGGACTTGGTGGGAAGCTTCACCCACGCGAGACGCTGCGTTCAGCAGGTTCTGTCTTGGCTGGAATGTGTGGAGGAAAAAGTGAGTGATATAAGCTTGTACATGATGTAGAAAAATGGATGGAAAAGAACGAATTGAACATATTATAAATGTATTGGATGCATAACTTGTCCTGTGCTTTGGTAGCAATCGCTCTAGACCACAGAACTTAACTAACTGTGCTGAATAGTCAGTGCGCGAGAGAAAATAAATTTTGTGACTTGTTTGCAACATGTCAATAGAAAATATTATTTTGATGTATAAAGCTATTCTGTTTTAAGAGCATACAAAAAAAGTCGCAATGTAGCAACTTAAATGAATTAATTGACAAATGGAAAAATATTTTTAAAAAGCCACTTGTCATGGAACTAAAATAGAAATACTAATAACAGGTATATACACGCTAGAAGCTGATATATTGATTCTCTGCAACTAGCTACGAAGCTCTTTAGTGTTTGTGCTTACGTATCGTTCGTAGGTAGAAGGCGCTATGTAGAAAGGCTGTACAAAAAGACATTTTAGCTGTCATTTTGAATGCAACGATAAAAGAGATGATGTAGAAAATATTGATAATTAATTTATCTCGTCAGTTGCAATACCATTTCTGCTTCATCGACTTATTTCCTGTTAAATTAAATTTACCATTTTTTTAATGTAAGATTTTCCCGTCACTGACTCGAAATATTTTTCAAAAAGTCCTTATATCTTAATTATAACAATATTTAGTAGAGAATAAATGAACCTTTCAGATGCCTAAAGAGAAATACGTGTAATGCGATTTATGTAAATCTTTGCAAACTTTTACTCTGAGAAATTTTATGGTATCATTTGTATGTAACAATAAAAACACCCTTAGAAATGGATCAAAGCTCGTAATTCTTATACCTGTACCTAGACACAAATACTTATTAAAATATAAACGTATTCGTTGCTCTTTGCTATAAGTATAAAATTCAAGTGGGCCTTCTACCCTCAAGTTCTTAGCTCTTGACACTCAAATATTAACAACACCTTCTTCACCACATGGTCCATTTTTAAAGGCACGATCATCTAGTTCCCCAGCTAAAAATACCACTAAATTCCTCCAGCAGAATCTTAAAAAAATCGATCACAAGATTCCCTCGTTTCACTCAAAATCCCATCAAACTTCACATTACCCTTCATCACAAACTAACAACTAAGTCTCCTGGACATTTACTATACCTCCTACTATTATAGAAAACTCAAGAAAGGAGCAAAAATATCCAGTTCTCCTAAGCAGATGTAAAGAGTTTAAGAAAGAACTTAATCTGGCATCTGAGAGGCTCCAACTTGAAAGTAACCATCTCCATCCTTAATACCAAACCCACCTCCTTGGTCTCCGGCTCGGTGGCCTTCAGAAGGTCGGAGAAGGCCGAGCATAGTTTCCTAGCTGCGTCCAGGAGCCTGTCTCCCGAGGTATCGTCGTCCATGAGGGCCGCGATCATCCTGACACCCTTGGTCATCTCTGGGAGGTTGGTGGCGATCGTGGTGATCGCTGCGCCCACCGCGGTGTGATCCACGTCGTCGGCTGGCCCTGACGTCAGGGTGACGACCTGCGCGGTCGCGGCGTTCATCGCCGCGATCTGCGAGCCGACCTTCTGCTTCTGCGTGTCTATGGTCTGCTCGATCCATTTCAAAGAGGCTGGATCGTTGCCCAGTTCAGGGAGCTGGGCCTTGTAGGACAGCTCGGTCTCTGCGACGTGGATCACCTCGTGGCCAGCGGTGATCGTCGATAGTAAGGCACGTTGTGGTTCGGACAGGACGGATGTGACTTTGGTTTGTTGCACCTGATTTTGAGGAAGGTAATTCTTTTTTTGGGACCCCAGTTACGGCGCAGGACGTCCTGTGTAATTGGTAGGTTTACTATGGAGGTACAGTGGTGGCTATATTGTACTTGTACATTATTCTTCTTTTTTGGAAGCAATGTAGATTGTAGTGCAATTTGTGCAGAAGAGTATGTAAATTAGTTGTTGGCGTTTGGAGGTGTTAGGTATCTTTTGGAGTGACTCTGTAGTTCGAAACCAGTTCTGATAAGAAATCGTTCGTTTTGATCATGATTTTTTTATGAATTTTCTACAGTACAAAATGTTTAAAAATTTTTATGATTTTGAAAGGCAACGGGAATTTTAGTAGTAGGTGCAAGGAAATTTAAATTTTTTGGAAATATTGCTTTGTTATTACTAATAGCTTCCCATGGAAGTACTCAAAATTTTCTAATTAGGATGAATCCTGTACGTGAATATATGGCCACCACTGCACTGTACTATATTGTGAGTCACACAATTCGGATTTTTTCTACTAAATTGAACTGCATATTTTTCCTGGAAATATAGTGTAAGATGTTCAAGAAAAAAATAATTCATGAGACGTTACAGAATCTTCGATAAAATAACGTCACCTACTATTTCTGCGAGTATACAAAATTCAGAAATCAAGTTTCATGAGTTCTACAATATAAAATATAGAGGGAACGTGAAAACATAAAAAAAGTGAAGCTTTTATCCCTTTACCATTTCATTTCGTATTCTTTAACTAAATAAGAAATTTGGCCCCAACTCGTTCCAATTGTATGACTCACTATGTACGAGGGTTTAATCTTTTACGTGGTTCTTATTTATATCTACCATTAATTAATAACCATTTCTTCCAATATCCCCAGAGATATTTCTGTTACTTAATTTATAAAACAAAGATATAAAAATGGAACCTTACAAAAATCAAGCTACAAACCTGCAAAAGATTAAATAACCCCTATTTTTATCATATTCGCACAACTAATAAATAATCGTTTTCTCAGTGCCCAACGTGTCGAAATAATATTAAGTGCACATTAAACGAAGCTCTATGCTGAACGAAAAAATATCTTACAATACAGACTTCACTGATTCGGAGATTTTATATTAAATTACTAACTCACTTTTGTAAAATACATGAGGTCGACGTATACGAAATACCTTGATTCCGAAATTTGAATTTTTCGGTAGTGTAAAATAAGCAATATAAAATTCCAGTGACTTTTCTGCACTATGCAAATTAAACAGTACTACTGTGAAAAATGCGGAAGAGAAAATTCAATATTTAAAGGATGTTACGTTTGAATGAATTGCAAGTTGCAAAAAATTGCGCATCCTTTTAATATCTGATTCAGAAAATGATATTTTATATGCGCCAACATAATAATATCGTACATTTCAGTGACTTCTGTATTTCATTTTCAAGAACAGAATAGAATCGAACTGAAAATCGAGACAACGTATCCCAAAGCTTTTTCAATAGCCAATTATAATACGTAACTGAAAGTTTCATCATCGTGTACCTACTCTGTGTCCGTAATAGAAGGCGCCTAGCATGAAAATAAATTTAAACCGTCCATTAGTCGTTTGAAAAGTTGCTTCCACGTGCAACGAGATCTTTCTACATATTACTAACTTCTAGAACTTAAACGTTAATGATGCTCGATCTAAGCTACTGCCATACAGGGCGAACGAGCAGCCCTTGCTGATGTGAATGATCAGTGTCTCTTCACGAGGGATCCATTTACGTTCCAACTGCCCATAAAATAGAAAATTTGTACAAAGAAATGGACAGTTGCAGAAGTTGCCTTGAGAAATATTGCACAAGTGTAGTGCATAAAATGCTTCCTCTATAAGAACATACGCAGCTTGAAAAATTGCAGATTATTTCTTACCATAACTAAGATAAAAAAAAATAGCGGGCAAATTAGGCAAGTAATGAAATAATTTTCTTTGTTACTTCATTACCTCAGCACTTTGTACACGTAAAAATATATTATAGCTACAGCTTAACAGAACCTCTACATAAATATAGCACGATAAGTATTCTATCTATTAACCTGGGTCTATTTCGACCCACACTGTTAAAAATCTCAGTGATGAGCTTTGCACACAGTCATATGTCAAGTTAAGCATCTGACTGCAACACCAGTACCTTTGCTCGTCGCTGCAACCTTCAAAGAGGGACATTTTCAATGCACCTGTGGCTATAATCTCGAATAAGTAACTTTTCTCAGTTTGCTTATATCCACATCCAAGAAAGGCAACACTTTCCATAGAAACAGGTCGAGAACACTGAGACCCAACATCAGCAGGAGCCTCTTATGTTTCTCATAGATCTTACCATCGGTGGAGCGTGAGCGATGTTCACCTGGCCGCTGACAGTCGTGTATTGAGCACCACCCATGTGCCCAGTCCCATACGATCGAGCTCCTACAAACCGTATCATGCAACTATCCGAGTATTTACAAAGATTGATCGTTCGTCAATCGATATGCACAACACCGAGTACGCTCGACAAGAAGCTAGACACCCACGGACAGGCTCCGCGTTGCGAAGCGAGACATTTATAAATGGAAGCACTTCGAGTCGTAGTTTGCATGTACAAAACCAAAAGAAGGGGAAAGAAAAAGAAGAGCGAGCCTTTGTATGTACAAAAATCAAGAGAACCAATATGGAGGGCGAGGATCCAGCCGTGCAAGGATCACTCTGGCTTCTTTCGTTCCCTTCAGTTGTGGGATTCTGCGACGACGACAAAATTCAGTGTCTTGTGTGTTGTTTGAAGTTCATTGATTGCTTGGTTACTTGAAGTTATTTTGAGAGTGTAATTAAAGGTACTTTTAACTCAAGGTGCTTACGTAGAAGAGGATTGTTTGATCGTAAGGGGTCTTCGAGTGTTTACGGGATGATAGGACGCACAAGAGGTGCTGAATGTTTTCAGAATTACTCGAATCATTAAGTTAATTTATGCCACAAAACACTGATTTTGGGACACGCGAGATTGTATCTCTGGAGGATTCTGAGTTCCTTACCGTCTCCTCCGACTCTCATGACTGCAGGTATGGCGACGGACACAGCTTCTACGTTCCCCTTGCCCACGTTGCTCGTCTCGTGTTGCATGATGGTTGCTCTGTGGAGTAAATGAAACATATGAAGAATTATATGAAAACTATCTTAATACAGATCCTGACTGATAATGAGTAGAAGCTACTACACTGTCAAATATTCAAAATCTCAAAAACTACCACGATGACTGAGAATTAAAACACTCTAAACAAAAAAAAACAGTTTCGAATATTCGAAGCTATTAAATCAAAAGAAGACCCTTGTCTCTCCTTATGCCTGAGGTAGCTTCTCTGCCTTCGTCTCAAAAACTCCTCCATGTCACAAAATTCTTATCCACAAGAGAAACTGAATACCACGACACGTCGATGTTTCACAATACACTCGATAAAATGAAAAGAGACTCCCAACTGGAGGCCCAGCTTTTAATATCGATAATTGCCATGCTCCTTGCTCTTCGTCGACAGTATCAATTAACAAATTAGCAGCTAGAGTGAATGCAACGCTTACTTAAGAGGCGACACGCTGTCCTCGACCATCGTGGAGCCCTCGTCTCCCTCGATGCCGAAATGGTCCTTGGCCTTCTGCTTCTTCAGGATGATGTCGATGTAACCAGAGATCAGCTGAAGGATCTGCTCGGCTTCTGTGGTCTGCACGCTGTAGTACTGGTCGGAGTAGTCGCCAAAATCGAGCGTGAACGTGTTTGGAGAGGCGCCCCAACGTCGCACGGTAGTCAGCGGCCAGGTCTTCAAGATCTCCTTCGTTTTCTCATCGAGTCGAAGGACTGAGTCCTTGGTGACACCCAATAATCGGGGCACCAGCTTGTTCTTCCCCTTCATCTTCTCCTTCACCAGAAAGAACGTGACGCCGTATGTGCTCAAGGACCTAGCTGTCTTCGTGTACAACACCTTGGAGTCCAGCTCGGAGAGGCCAACGTGCTTCTTGTGCTCAGCGAACACCTTCTTCTCGATGCCCTTCACCTTCAGGTAGGATTGAGGCAGAAACTCCTTCAAGCTGTGCAGAAAATGCGATGGGGAACGTTTGTCATCGATTAGGAGAATTTTGCAGATCTTCAACATCATCAAGCAGGGTTCATTCCGACGCGTACTAACACCCTGCATTTTAAGTATAACTGACGGGCATTTACAAAGTTCAAATTGTAATTACACGTTGTTTTTTTTAAGTTTTATAAACATTGACGAATTGGTAATTGGTAGAATTAATCGAATTGTTAGTATTGAAGTGATGAGACAAGTAGATTGCGGAAAATAGTAGTTGTACCGTTTAGTAGAGCAATCACGTAGAGTATCAAAGATGAAAGAGATACAGAATAGTGGAATATCAATTTTCATTAATTTGTGTGTTCCTTCGTAATTTCTTGCGCAATTTCATTTATGGTGATTGGAGTATAATTTCGATAAGAACAGGGTAGATAGAAATTGGTACATCCTCGTAAGGGAACTTACTCGAGAAAGCCAGGCTTGTGCTTGTCCTCCTTGTGGTCGCCGAATTGGATCTGACATTGTATTCCAGCGAAAATGCAAGCCTTCTCCTGTGTAACTGGATGCGTGCCATCTAAAATAGCGTCACGTGCTTGAACGTACAAAAGAGATAATTGCACAGGATCTCGGCTGTCGATATTTTGATCCGAAAAGAAGAACTTCCTTCGTAAGAGGACAGTCTCTGACTCGTCTATTCCTTGCTCCCGTAACGTCTTACTGGGATCTATCCAATTAACTGAAACAAGAAGACAACGTGCTCTCTGTCGGTTAACCAAAACATATATGACGAATTAAATAATTATTAATGGGAAGATATAGAATTATGAATTCTATTAATGTAAATTTTCTTCATAGAATTCCGTTTTTGGTTACATTAGCCCACGAAATTTAAGGATGGAAGGTAAGAAGATAATAATAGTGAAAACATTAAATATTATTTATATATACTCAAAGGAAAGTAGATGAGATTTATCGAGAAGCTTTTAAACTTGAGGTACTTTTTAATTTTCTAGCATCCATATACACTCATAGAGAATTTTGTCTGTATTCTTTTTGGAAGATATGAAAGTTGTTTTGAGTATTCTTATTTATATCTGTATAACAAAAGATAATAGAAGTAGAAATCAGAAACTCTGAGTGCTCATTAATCTCTAATGAATTCACTCGAGAATCCCTTCGATTCACCTATTTAAATCAAGAATGCATCAAACACCCTGCAGAAGCTGCACCAGCGCCCCCATCCTAGAATCCTCTACCCATCCTTTGCACCATTCCAACACATTACCTTTAAATAACAGAAAGACCCTCCCCCCGACTGTGAAACACTCTTTCCCTCCCCGAACAATCTCGAAAGTATCGTTGGAGGCGCTCTGTTCTTACATCCAATCCTCCAAAGAGGCGCAACAATTCTCGTTAAGGAAGTTTAATAAGTCGAAATGTTTGGCTCGCGGAAAGAGAAAAAGATTGGAATCTTCACCTTCGTCGTCGGTCTTCAGCTTCTTCCTCAGCTGGTCCATCTTGGCGTCCCGCTCGCCTTTCTCCTCTTTCCGTCTCTTCAGCGTCAGAGTGCCGAAATTGCCCGGCTTCTGGTTCTCGGTCTCCTCGTCGGCCAGCTCCCGCACCAGCGAGTACTCGTCGTGATTCGTGATGCCTATCTTCGTGCAAATCACCACCATGAGATTGGCGACGGGCTGGCTATCATCCACTAGCAATGTCTTCAGCGTTCCATCCAGCATGCGCACTCTGAGGGTCCGCAGTTTACGCCTGTACTCGAGCAGATCGCCGTTCCTCAGCAAGTAATAATCGAGATTCCGCCCTGGCTCCAGCCATACTCCCTTCTTGACGTCCTCGTCGGCAAGGAATATGCCGTAGTCCTTGGCTGTCGATGGGAATAGGAATTCATTACGATCACGTCATTTTGTGCAATCATCGTTACGCGCAGTGTCCCCGTGTCAAGTAAGTTAGCTACCAGAAGGGTGTAAACACTATGAGTTAGTTATCTCACGACATCCAGGTGTATAACAAAATGTATTAACGAAGATTTGATCCATGGAAAGTGAATTGTCTGAGAATCGACCGCGCAGAAGATACACCATCCACTTTGGTCCATGTGAATCCATTTCTACTGAAAACTACTTAGCTTTCATTATTATTGAAATAAATTAAGATTGCGTAGTGATATTCTCAAAGGTTGCAAAACTGAAAAATGAAAAATTCGTAGAATTGAATCCCAATGTTTTCAATTTAACAAGTGCAGCATTGAGCAAAAGATTTCTGGTAGATTAACGAGTGAGTAAGTTTGAGGGCAAAGGGTTGAGTTTTAATTTCTCTTAGGTTTTATTAAGTTCCAATTTTTAATTTCTTATTATTTTACTAGATATTTTAAATTTGGAAGTCTTTTGTTCTTCTTATTATCTAAAATTATATTTCCTTAAAGAAATGATAATTTTCACTAACAAGTAGCACAAGTATTTAGTACTCCTAGTAACACAGTTTTTGATGGGTCAAAATGGACTCTGTATCTGCCAGGCGATGGCCAACGTTCATTTATATTCTATTTTGAATATCAATTTCGTCGCAATGTGCCTCAGATGAAAATGATAAACGTTGCTGCAGGTCCTTGAATATTTTAGGGAAAAGGAGGAACTTACGTTGGCCCATGTTACTCGCTTCGGCGAGCTTCTCTCTGATAATACGGCAAGCATCGTAAACGGATGTGCTGGGGTCGAATTGCATCATCTTCGTGGCGTTTTTCTCCGGGATGGAGATACGCAGGGACAGGTGGGCCATCGTGACTGCCTTGGGTGATCTCCTGCGTGCACGAAAACCTCCGGAATCACTCGACTGAAAAAGCAAAAGTACCGTTCGTCAGCTTTTCAATTTTCGCGGCGTTGCTCCATCCATTAACGCTTCAGACGAATTTCAAAGGGAGGCAGTTCCAGAATCGAGTCAATTCGATTTCACTTTGAAAAATTCGAACAGGTCGAAGGAAAAATTTTGCGCAATTGTGGAAATTTTAGCATTTACAGAGGCAAGATTGAAATTTTGAGTTTGAACCTCATAGTGCGATTTTTTTTTCTTCAAGCTTATTCTCACACCTCTGATGAAATTACACATGAAATAAGAATAGTTTCGACTATCTAAAGTAACAATAATAATTAATGCATACTGCAATAAGGATCATACAAGATTTTGGAACTGGATCTATAGAATTGATCTGCTCTGCATGGCACGAGTTAAAGCGCAGACATTGCACAACTGAAGGCTTAATTAATTGAATCGATAATCTTATGAAATCAGCTGCTTTTGTATAACAAAGCATTATAAATAATGACACGAAAATGACCTATTTGTGATACCAGCTCTATTATATAAATTGAAGCAAACGTGTGAATTGACATAAATTGGGCATTGAATAAAAAAATAAATTGGGCAATGAGTCCTGGAATATTTAAAATCTGAAAGAAAATATATCTCCTTGCAACACAAATTGCATCAGAATTTTTGAAACATTAACTTTACTGTGCTTTTGAATTTAGGTACACAATCCTTTAACTTTTATTTAATTACTTTCATTTTTCTTAATTTTGTTTAATTTCGAATTACAGGAAGGAATATTCCCAAAATTCCTTCAGGTTTGCTAGCCAGAAACTATGATTCTGTTCCCTGTCTACTATTCTGTTACATTGTCGTCCGTGATTGCTGGATCCCGTAATAATAATCTCGACAATCGCTGTGGTAATTCCCTATATAGCTGGTATCGCGATACTCGGCCGATTTATGGTATTTACGAAGAACATAAAGGACTTTACGCGGATATACGATTCCCAGTTCGCCAGTGAATCAAGTGCAACAAGTTGCAAGGGATCGAGTATTGTGCTCGCTCGGGGTCACCGTTCGTTCTATCTATCCGCGTAATTGCACATTATCGTTAAATAACAGCCACTTCTTGCCAGTGCCGTTAAATTTCGCGTGGAATGATATTAACGGGTTCACTGTCCACGTGATTGCCCCACGTTTTCCGTTTACCCATATTGCTTCAAATGTGTGTTATCGAACATAAAAATATTTTTTAATCAATGATGCACTTATCACATAATCACTTTACACCGCTCATATTAACAGTAGCTTTGCTCACAAGTCTGCAGCTCATATTAACACTAAATGTTCAACCTATCCAAAGGTTTCAGTAGATAACAAATGATACATAACAGTTTTATCAGATTCTGTAAAATATTATATACACAATATTAAATTGCTGAAATATTAACATACTCCTAATTATCAAATACATCTTCCAATAAAAATATCCTGCTCCCAAATTCAATCCCAAACGACCCCCAACAAATCCAATCAAGCCAACATCCTTTTTCCGAAACTAAGCTATCTAAACTTCCAAACACAAAACTTTCCATTTCTCTAAAACTCGCAGGAAAATCAAATTCCCTGAAAGACACCCCAAGCACAAATTTTTAACCCACACGAGCAAACTTTTTGATTTATCAAACCTTCAAATTACACCCTCTGCAAAAAGATTTAACGAAAAATATTCAAAATTTTCTACAATTATGTTTCATTCGCTTTGAAACGGTTTTCCGTGAAACCCAGCGACGGATTAAAAATGCCGCGCTATCGGATTGAATGAGAGAGGAAGCCACCGTGAGACTTCTGTCTATATATTGATCTTCCGTGATATGATACATTTGCCATAGAATTTGCCACAGGGTGCAGTGTGGGACGAGGCAGGGGCGTAGAAGCTCGGATCCACCCCTGTGTCTGCCTAATAAAAATAAATTGTCACCAGCTCGGGGCCTAATTAATTCGATCTGGGGAAACGAGTCCTCTCATTTACGCCCCGCGGGGCGAAGCGTCGCTGTCCACGTTTTTGTTTGCATCAACAAGTTACAGAATCATTCGCCAGAACTTAGGGTGACTTAATCGCCGTGGAACAAGGCAATCTACATTGTTAAATATCGATTGGGACAAACTTCACTGCTGAGAATAAGGAACAGTCAAGCTAGAAATCTATTATACGAAACAGTGAATGGTAGTGTGGCTTTCAATGAGAGCTCCGTTTAAATTGTGTTAATTAAACTTAGGAACTACAAATTGCAATTCTTTGTGGAAGAAAAGACTCCATACTTTACCACGTAGCGTGACGAAAAAGGAAATAACAACTTTGAAGTGTCTTTTGGCATTACCGTGTAGTGCCATCGTATTTTGTAAGAAGCAAATGCCACGCAAGAATGGAAGGACTACCTCAGTCGTGTTAATTGGAAAGTTGATTAATTATAAAGTTACGTTCTTGATGAAATAGTTTGCCAAGAGTGTAGTCCGCCATTTCTCGCTACTTCCTGCAGAGCGTAACTCCGTTAAGAAACAGAGGCTGAGAAGGGATTAGGGAATGTAATGTTAAAGAATCGGGTTTGCATAAGTTCTGGCGCAATTTTGCGAGAAATCTAGTTTCCAAAAAGAAAAGGTAAATGTACTCGTAGTGGAAGTTACACGATACTCTGATCTATTTCTATAAACATTAAGAATTACTAAGGTAAGCTCAAATATTTAAGGACAAAAATTCCTGTTTTCTTAAAACTAGAATCCTATGGAACACAAAGTAAAAGCAAGGGTGCCAAACATTTCTATTATTCTAATTCTTATTTCCCTTGGGAAGTGTGCCTATCTGTAATATCTGTAATAATATAAATCTTTAAATTCACAAAAATTATTGCCCCTTTCAATATCAATATTTTTCAAAGTAAACTAAATTTTTCTAACAAATGCTGAAGCAAGCAGTTTCATATCAACATTATAAGTTCACACAAGTGAACAATAATAATTTACCACAATCCTCTAATCCTGAATTCTAACACCCCTAACAAAATTTCCGCGGGAGGACCGTTTTATACGTTCGATTTCCAAGATACACCCAAACATCCAAGGGGGTGATAGTCGATATATCACGCCACGCTTCGAACCCGAAGAAGATCGCCAATTATAGACTGTTCCGTTCGTTTACTCGGTTTTTCTACGCCTCTCGATAGAAGACAAGGGTGGCGAGGGTGGTCCAGGCGCATAAATTCGTTGCAAGTACACCCTACGCCAATGTGGACCGCCACCCTTAAAGGTTGCCAGGCAACGCTGGTCTCTGACTGTGTCAAACGCGAGCACAACCACCCCAGACCATCCCCTTCTTACGAACCCAGCCTTTCTCAGTCCCTCTCACCTTCTCTTTTTATTTTCTCTCCTTCTTTTCCCTTGCTTCTTGCTATCTCTTTCCTTCTTCATCCTTGACGCTTATATTATCACCCCCAGTCCACCCATTTCTTGGTGTTTTGTACTGCTTTTTCTTACCTCCCTCTTCCTTCTTTTCTTTTCCTATACAGTGAATTATCTTTCTCTGTTTACTCCTTGGGCCCCAGTTTATTTACCTTTATGGTTTCTTATTTTCTAACATATTTTCTTTTCTTAATTCCGCATACTGTGTAATATTCTTACATGTATTCTATTTTACTCGTTTATACACTCATTTTCAAAATCCCCCTTTTTCTTCGTTGTGTTTGTGTGTTCATTATAAAAGTAATATAATAATGTACGATTCAAAGATTTCCAAGCTTCGTAAGCTGACTGAAGCATCTGCACGTTCTTTTGCTCAAGGATCTCTTTTGTTCCTTCTTTAACAACCCCTGTCCTTGTATTACGACCCATTTAAAGTTCAAACATCTTCAGAAAACTTAATTCAAGCTCCGTGTCGAAAGACTAGCTTTTAGTTTCTCATGTTTATCAAAAATCACTGGCGAAATGAAAAAAGATGATTGTTGAAGAAATATTGCAAGGCACCTTTAAATTCTTATTAAATTAAGAAATTGAAACGGTGGTACCCAGAAATTGCAGGCGAAACGAAATTTCAAAATCTATCGCGGAACGGATAAATTGGCAAATTACACGCTCGCGAATCTGCTTTGATAATCACGGAAGTTTGCAGGAAACTTTTGCTCCGAGTTCATTTCACAACCCTCTTACGCCACCCGTTTAATGTATGCAAGGATACTGTAGAGCTCCTTGACTAATAATTTCGTTTAACTTTATCTCCAAACGAATTAAGTCGACCAGCATTCATGGCGGTTGTAAACGGGTATAATCGGGGGATCGCTGAGTGTTTCTCGGCCGAGAAAGGGGCGAATTTTTCGAGAGATAGAATTTTTGTGGCTTTGCATACTGGATTTCTGTGTTGCTTCGTAAACACAGCAATAAATAAATTTTATCATTGATCACATCCATGCATTAATAATAATACGAATAAACCAAGAGCATGGTTTTATTTTTCATTCGAATTTTTTTAATTAAACTTGCACATCTCGAAATTTGTTTAAGATAGCAAGCTAACATTTTGTACAGTGTCGTGGTTTTGGACGAAACTACTACTGTGTTATAAAATTAAAATTCAAGCATATTTGACGAAATTTTAATTCAAAGCTCGTGCTTTATTCTGCATACCTGAAAATATATTTCTATAGAAAATACTGTCGTTAAAAATGTGACAGAAGTAATATTGCATAGTAAAAATTCCAAACGACTAGCTCGAATAATTTCTGGAAAACGTGTGCCTGCAGTTATGCATGTGAAATAATATTTTTACAGCAGTGTAGTTGAAAATACTTGAAAAGTAATCAGCCGTATTTTCCAATTTCAAAATATTTTAAAAGCACAATATTTTAAAAGCACGTGCAATTGACTTACTAGCATAAGACAATATACCATATACATTTGTATATCAAGAAATCTAACCACAAAGGATTTATTCTAGCGACTGAACGAAATAAACGCAGAAACAGCCCTCGCGGACACCGATTGGACCCAATGGCGGCTATTCTGGCGCAGAATTGATTCACCCTTCTCAACAAAGTTACTCTCCGTTCGACCGCAGTACGTCACTTTCCAATTTCCACGGAATGGTATTTAGAGGAATGACCTCATTAGCTGCAATTGGGTCAACCCCACGGGACGCGACTATGCAGGGGCCGCGACGCCACTTCGACGCCATCCAAATCATTATTCAGACGCTAGACACGCGTCGCTAACGTGCACACACCTTTATGCATCGCTGCTGAAGGCGACTCGAAAATATCGTCCCAATAACCACAAACTGCTTAACCAGTTATTAATTATTCATAATAAGCTGAAACTGGCTTAAACCTATATTTAGACGTTTTATATTTTTGATGAATGGAAACGAATTAATTTCAACTCCTTAGTTGTCACATTTCCTAAATGAAAATTGACCACTGATTTCTTCTTCATTGTTCCACGTTTACTGTTGGGGTAAAAATAGAGGACCAGGAAATGCAAGAGGTAGTTGATATTCAGAGGTACCTATATATACAAGCTGTTTCGTACCAGGTGGTGCAATCGACAAGGGGGTGATTCTGCTTGACAAAATGAGTGGGAAGTCTGGGATAAAATTTGCTTGAAGGGTGCTTTCTTTTCCAGAAAAACGATTTTAAAAACCCTTTTGGTGCAGAATTTTTATCACTAAATTTAGTGTAATTATTGTGAATGAAACGAATCCTTGTGCAGAAGTTAAGTCTAAATTATAGAAATAAAATTTATTCTCCAATTTCCACGTATTTTTTGCAAATCGATTCATTTCCACCACAGTTGTACCACATTCATTACTGCATTTTGTTACTATTTAATTAAGAGCATGAATACTAAATAGATAAAGAAACCAGAGCCCCCTTTGAAGAAATTTTATTCTATATTTTCTACTTATTTTTTCCCCATGAAAAATGACTACCTGCCTCGTTGAATATCCGCCCGTTAACCGTTGAAGAGTTGCACCGCGTGAACATCTATTCCCAACTTTCAGCGTTTTACGTATTGTGTTACAGTTTTCGCCCCATCCCACGCGAGCCACAGAAATTCTGCCAAGCGAGCTTCAAGACTTTCAAGTAGACCGTGTGAAATGGCCACGGCTTGTACCCAAACGACCTTACGAATGAATATTTTAGGGGAGGCGGGCAAAAAATTTCTCGCAGGATGAAATCTGCCGTTTCGCCGCTTAAAAGAGTAGGTCAGCGATATTTTTACTCTTAAGCGAATAAAAGGGACGCTGATGCGCGAGGCACCGAAAATTCTTCGAAGAGCAGCGTCGAAGAATGACGGACAACAGCTGAGCGATTTATTAACGATGATGACATACATTTGGAAAGTTGCTATCACTTAAATTTTTACTGGTGTCATTTATGTTCAAAAAATAAACTTGAAACTTTATATACGTAGGTATATATGAAGTGCCTATTTATCCCTCGCCCCTCTTTTCATAAAGCTTAGAAGTCAGATTTTTTAAATGTATTTTCTGGAATTACATCCACGCGTTCAGATTATGTTAGCAGTTCCATTCTTTATGTTGGAATTGGAGAAACTAAACTCCAGTTGGGTATAGAAAATTTTAAATCCAGATAAATTTATATCCAGCTAAGAGATAAATACTGTGCTAATAATCCTATTTTAACCAAGACATCAGCTTAAGTAGTTAGTCGAGAATCGCACAAAATTACTTTCCGAACACTAATACCAAATGACGTGGAATTGAATACACTCTAAATATTCGAAAGATGCAATAAACATTTCCAGTACCGTAGAGCGCCAAAGGGTTAAGACAGCTATAGACTTTGCGTGGGCGATTACAAAGATGGAGTGACGTGGACGAAAATGGCGAAAAGCACAGTTGGACGGCAACGCGTTACGAGTGTTAACCAAAAACGGATCGATTGAAGCCTCTAAATTTAGACGTCAGTCTCTTTCCACGGCGATGACGCCTGACAGGGACTAATTGAGGGTTCGCCGATTGGTACGAGGTAACGAAGGCACGATTATGCACGCTCTACAAGATTCGGTAATCGGGGGCTCGATTCGCTTAATGGAGCCTGGCATGCGTGCCAATCACGTGGACCCCCGCTGTTGATACGAACAGCATGAAAAATAACGTTTCACCCCCGTTTAACACGCCGTTTAAGCACGAAACGCGACGCTGTGGATGTTGATTACTTTGGGACACGGTTACTCAACGATTTTCTCGCGTGCCTCGAAATGGACCTGGGCTGTATGAATTACCGTGTGATGCATCGAGATTCTTCGAAGTTGATTAACTGGGATTCACCTGACTGGCTGTGCAGGAAGTGTTGAAAGGTGTTTTGTATAATTGTAAAAGGGGCAATCCCTTTTTTCTTTTAAGGGGGTAGTTTTGTGTCTTGAGCAGGAAAATTGGTGGTGCTTGGGATTTTTTTTTTAAAGAAAGCTATGAGAGATGGTATGGTAAATCTTCTTGGGTTGGTTAATGTACTGATGGAGATCTGACATTATCTTTTTCAGTAGACTTACGTGAATAATACACCAGTTACTAGTAATGTTTCTCTCGATAATCAGAAATAAGAAGATCTAGGTGATATTATTATTAATATATAAAACCATAATATAAGAATGGCTGAGCTTTGTAAGGAGACAGAGATTTTGACTAAAACATTTGCAACTGTTTTTGCATTGCAGGAAACCTTTTTAATATATCGAGCTGAGACGACGTAGTATGAATTGAAAATGAATAGTTACTTCATATAAACCAAAATTTGACTACTTACTATGGGGATTCCCGTTAGTAATACCTAATAATAATAAAATATCAAGTTGATGAGTCAAGTAGCTTTAAAGATATCACGCTGACGAATTTCAGAAGTGTCATTCTGTGGAAAAACATTCCTTTCTCGTAAACGAAAACGTCCCTTCATTTTGCTTCAGCAAGGGAATATAAAACAATACCATAATAACAGAATAAGTAGGTACTATAAAGAATAAAACCAACTGTGCATCAAGCGCACTTCATCTTCACGGCAGATTCTATTCAAATTCTTTGAAAGCCTAAATGGACCAACTTCAAGGACACATTTTTGAAACCGTAAACTTTAAAAGACACAAAAAATTCACTTTGTTTACCCTAGATACGAGGCAACCCCTTAATTCACAAGCTAGTCTTGACGAGTTCGACCTCCTGACACCAATCCCACCCCTCAGTTCGCACGCCATCGAGGCGTGTGGCGAAGAATGGCATTATAATTGAAAACACTCCCCCGTGAAATAAGAAACAAATGCACGATGTGGAACGTGATGGTGAGCAACGGCGAGACTATACTTCATCCAGCAGGAATCTGCGGAAGAAACACGGAAGAAGATTGTTTCGCTTTATGCCCGATCAAAGACCATCAAGATTGCGGAACCACTTAAACGCAGCCATTTTACTTTCGTCCGCCGCAGTACTTGCTGCTCCTCCATTCTCAGCGATCTTAAGTCGACGGAAGCAACGCTGTCAGCTTTTTTAACTCCATCCTCGCCTTATGAGCTTCGCCTTTTTCCAAACCGACCCACCCCCTCGCCCCAATGCTCGGCGGGGAATCGCCACCCCAACCCCCTTTTGCCCTGTCCTCGGCACCCTTCGTCACGAACGAGCTCGACGTGTCGTGGCTGACGACACAGTGGCACAAAATGGATTTAGAGGCGGCCACGATGATCGATTGGTAAATTGTTTCAGAAACTTGGCGATCTTACAGGAAATAAAATTCTGCGGTAATTTAAATGGCACTTGCAAGTAGAATGGTTTATAATGGTATAATAGCTTTAAACTCGTCATGAAGATAAAAGCTGAAGGCTTTTTCTGTAAATTCATATTATTTATAATATTATAAATAATATCTTAATATTTCAGTGACAGCAGAATGTCATTGAAACTTATCATTTTTTTTTTTAAATAGGCATGGATTTTTGTTAGAAGGTGATGTATTCAATACATGTACTTAATATAAAGAAAAAATTAAATTTTACAACATTAAAATTGCTAAAACTTGTTTTTCATGTTTTAGTAAGTATCTCAAGTTAATTCATATTAACAGATTGCTATATCAAATGTTGACTGGTATAGTCTCGATTGCTTCAAATTTAATTTTTTAAGAACATGTTAAATTCCCTTTTTTATACACATCTAAATTAACTTTTGCTAAGGCAATTATCCCCGCGATATCGAGGCGATCTAACACACTTAAATATTGAATCTGATGGCACGATTTTTCCTCCCCACTCACTGCACCCCTGTCACGAGGTCGTAAAGAATGGCCCAGGGCGTAAGTATCTGCCCTGTTAGGAGCTGTTCGAATGACTTATTAACTTACACCCACGGGAAAACCGGTAGCCCGCTGTTTTTCGCGGAAACTTTCTAACATCTTTCAACCTTTTTCCTTTCACCCCCTTGACCGATACGCGTGAAGAAACTGGTAACGACTTTTTTCAGTGTTTCCCGAGAGGAAACGTCGAAAATCAAACTTCATCGACGTCACTCTGTTATTATGATTTCTAACTAAATTATGATTTCACTTGTTTCATGAACAAATTTAATCAGAAAATTAACAGAAATATAACAGTTATAAAATTAATATTTCGTGAGAACAGTATTTCACAAAATGCTTCGCCACAACTCTCGAGTTGCAGTAAAATCTTTCAGTCGTGAAATAACTATTCCCTGATTAAATTCGCTGCTTACTTTTTCAATCGTGTAAGCAATCATGGAAAACTACATGAGTGAAACATTTTGGATATTTCATATCACTAATGCATTTAAATTCAAGCATTCTGTGCGTAGCTGAGACTACTAGGCACAAAAGTTTGCAGAGACATGGCTGTCTAATATCGTACAAGCTGATGGACGGTGGAAAATATGTGTATAAACACTTCTACACATTCAACGAAACGATGAATGGATTATTTGCTACTCAAGATGATCGATATTAACTTTAGCTTTCCAAGCAAGCAAGAGTATCTTTCGCCATATGAAAAAGACAATTGATAGACTAGTGCAAGGTACTTCTTACTCCAAAAAAAGAACTGTTAAAAATATTTAATTCTCCCTGCACGTGAGACAACTATTATTCAAAGTATAAACTCTACGGAAAATCCAAAATCAACTCGAGTTAAACTTAAGAGCACAGATTAAAAGTATACCATAAAGTAAAAATAATGAAAATTATAGTAAGGAATATACATACGTAAGATAGAGAGAATATTGCAATCCTTGAGGAGCAATAAAAGTATTTTATACACTACAAACTCACCCAATTGAAATTTGCTAAAATTCATCTTCAAGACCACTGTAATCGCCCTAGAAGTGAAACTCAGCTAAAGTAACCCATTGAACAATCTCGACGAAAAATTCAAACCATTTAACGCGTGATCGATGAGCGTGATTATTCTAGCAAGTGGCAGCGACTACTATGCAACGTTTAGGATTGGAAAGCATCCAATTGGAAATGGACGAGTCCTATAATACCCAGGATCGCGGGACGTTGGATGACGCGGGCGGTGATCGCCTTCGTTTCCAACGCAGGCTCCTCGTGCACAGATAGTTAGCTATTCCTGCGAGACTGCAGCATAGATCCACGTCCATTTTCCCCCGCTCGGTTACGAAACGCTACCTGAAATCCTATCGCGACAGACACTCGACCTATCCACTGGGATCCTTGTAACCGTTCAATTCAATCCAACGGCCACGTTTCGCTGACGTCTGCCTGTTAAATATAATCATCGCTCGATTCATAAACGTCACTCGCGTATTTATCGCTGTCACTCTTTAACGAAGCCCCGATTAACGATCCACTTGAATAACCGCCGCGAAGGGGACGTTTCGCCGCGGTGAAAACCACGAAGGGAAACGGAAAGACTATCTCCCGCCTCTAAATTGTTCTACAAGTTTGAGGGACTTATTTTAGACGCCATTGTTGGATTACGCGATTTCGAACAGTCGAAATAGGACTTATTATTTATAACGTAGAATAATATCAGCTGATTTCAAAAGTCTGCGTGTTTCGTAGGATGTAGTTGTGACGTTTAATGCGTTTGTTTTCCGCTTAAGCCATTTTAATGTCTGCCTTCTTTTTCAGCAGCAGGTCAGTATCAACATTGAATCAGTGAAGCGAATTTAGAGCGAGTGGCCGTTAATTTTAATCCCAATAATGTAGGTATGCTTTATGAATTTAACAAATCCGTAAATGCTACGCAGGCTATTAAGAATATTAATAAATTATAGTTTGTTTGTTTCATTCGCCAGTTTCACTAATTCATTTACTAATTAATGAAATATATTATTATACATAGAACTAATAGAAACTGCAGTCAATACATTTTTTAACTCGAAAGCTATTGAATTTTCTTAAGTAAAATGATGGCAAGAAGTCATTGAAAAGGAGGGAAATTACATTAATAGTTAAACTTATTTCATTGTATGTTTTTCTTCGTAAAAAAGTTTAAATAAATATACGCCAAGACTTTTGAAATAATCTGATACTTCTGTTAAACTAAAATTATCAAGGTATCTTCATAATCCAAAGATCATTATTGAATCTACGAACCACTTTTACATAAATATTTCCAAGAGTGTTGTAAGTACACCTTGAAATTTGTTAAAATTAATATGCAGAAATTAGAAGATACATGTGATTTGTAAAAGATTTCGTGTTAAGGGTTGAATTACTTTTAATGGTTCTTTGCCAAGTTTTTTGAAAGAATTAAATCAACTCTTTATAAAATAAAAAATTGGAGAGGTTGTGAAACGAACCTAACGTAGAAGATATTAATAGAGAAGATTGAAATGTGAATTATGCTATTGCTTTTAAATCTAGAATAATAACGAGAATGGAAATACTATATTAAAAAAATCATATCTTTGCAAGTTGACTTTTTCTTTGTCACTTTTCTTTTCTTTTAAATTCAAAGATTTAACCTCATTGTCTATTGAGTTCCATCATTCAGTAAATTTAATTTAGCAATACGATTAAACGATTCCGATAAAATTCAACGTTTCAGTTATTTACATTGCAATGGATTATATAACAAAATCATTTAATTCGGCAGTTAAAATGGAGAACGGTATAACACACAAACAATCCAGTAATCGAAAAACTGGACAAGATATACGACCAATAACAAACGGGATATTAAGATTCATTAAAAGTCATTTATTACGCACACCGACTAAACAAAATGTACACAAAGCTACGCGGAGTCTCAATTTGTTCACCAATTTTATTGCAAAGCAGTAATTATTCAATTAAAAAATTTCAAATAAACGTATATCTACTTTGAAATTTCTCACGAGTATAATGCAACCGTCATTATCTCTTCATGAATAGAAATTGTACACGCTATACTGAGACTACCTTATAAAGCGTTCACTTATACTCGAGATGCACATTCAACCCCTTAATGCCTGAATCCGTTTACCTTAATCACCAGTTATTTAATGCGAATGATAATAGGGAGCTTAATGTCCACTTGAAAGTATAATGCATTTCCCCGAACAAACAATACTCTACAAATAAATGCATACAAAATAAATTAATTTAGAAATATAAATATTATACTGAAAAAAACGAGGGTCCTGTGCTTTTATAATTTTACGTTATATCCACAGCTTTAAATTATAAAGTGTTGCTATTATCATTGCTAAAACCTACAGCTGTGCAGAATTTTTATAATTAGCTTTATAGTAGTTTATTGCAGAACTGTGGGCGGTAACTCTATGATTAAAACTCATGCATTACGAATACTATTCCATTGGAGGGCTGTAAATGAACAGTTCGAAATTTATGGAACGTTATCGAATATTATTATTAATTACGCGTGGTACAATAGCTATCCGAATAAATCTCTTGAATAGAGTAGGAGGTGCAACCAGAGGAGCTGTAATTAGCTGCAACCACTTATTATACTCGAAATCTACCTAACAAAATAAAAAATTAAAATTAGAATTAAAAACAGTCAAATAACCGCAACGAAGCACGCCACAACCCTACCCAAATCACAATTACTATTAACGAATATGTAGGATCAAAATATTCCAATAATAATCAACCCCCTCCACTCCGAATCACCCAAGAAACCACAAACCAGCAAGACAAAACTATTTCATCCCTTCGTATACACCCCTGCATCCGCACAAAAACACCCAAGCTACCCAACGCATTTGTTCAACCCCATCCACCCCCAATCACACCACAGACCCACCTCGAGCCTCCAAACAAGAGACGAATAAATAGAAGAGAACCTTTAAGAAACCACAAACTCCAGAAGGAGAAAATTTCATCACCTGATACGTCGCGTCACTAGTTAGCATCCATCAGCTTGGGCGAGAGAAATCAAGCGCGTCCACCGAGCTGCCAAGCCTCGACACGCACGAGCCACCCTCGATCCTTTGATTAATCTACGGTGCACACATGTCGATGTGGATTCGGTGCAGCGGGCGACTGGACGGCACCGGGCCGAGTCCGGGGTATCGGCTCAATAGCCATTCCACGAAATAATAAGAGGAGAGAGCACACGACACGTCGTTTCACTGCCCGAACAGAAACTGAATGCTTCGCGGTCCGAGTTCAGGCTCGAATGTAACCGAGAGGACTGTTGGGGAACCACCCCTCGTGCCACGGGGCTATGGTAGGGCGAGAGCCAGACCCATGGCACGGGGGAGGGTGGAGAGGAGAGGGGGGGAGAGATGAGAGACGACACAGAAGGAGGGTTCTGGTAGATTCACATCGGGGATGTTCGAAGCTTCTGCGCACTACTGCCCCAGTAACACACCCCCACGTAAATCGGCCGTGGAAAATTCGAACGGCGTGCGAGCTCGAACAAACTCTCCTCCGCCTGGGAACCGACGGCGGAGGGGTTCCATCCCTCGTGACGAAATGTTTGTGGGACTTTCCCTGGAACGGTTTCGTCGAAAGCTGGAACGCTTTTGTCACACCCTTCTCCCCCTTCTTTCCGGGGGGCTGCGGGGTAGTTTGAAAACGTGGATTTGGATTGTGGCGTCGCTTTTGCTGTTGGTTGGGTGGTCAGCGATTAAGGATGAGGGATGATTATGAATTTTTAATGAGATCTATGTTCCCACTGTGTCTCAATCACTGATCGCTATGTCCCGTGAATCTGTAATATTGTGATCGAGGTTGAGAATATACAGACGAAAGGTTGATCATAAAAGGAGGTTATTATTTTAATACAGGAATACGATCAAGTGTTTATAGAATTTTATTTGGGAACACGATGTTCGGTTCTTAAAATTTTAGTCTTCTATTTTGTTTAGACTTTCTTCAAACTCTGTAACTCCCTCAGAAGCTTACTTTCCGTTCCACGCTTTCACTCACCCAAAAGTCACGCTCGACAATTCCATCCTCAAAATTATCCTCCCATTTCATCCCCTGAACTCCAATAATTTATTGAGCCACGACCCTCGAGCCAACTTAAGTACAAAATTGTTTCATTAGATCCTGCGTGCATCCCCGTAACAACTGTTCATCTAGAAGCTCAATTTGGCGTAATCGTCGTGTCGATACATCCCCGCTGTGAAAGATGACCGACCCATGAGCCCCGAATTCCAACGAACTGTATTCCCGGCCCCTCTTTTCCAGGTGACACACAATACACCGCGTAATTACGATTCGCAAAGCCGCTAATTAGCTACCGAACCGCAGGGTTCGGTTGGCATGGCGAACGTAGCCTAGTATTATTTCGATTACTCGGACGAGCGATTAAATTGTAGCTCAAGAAGATACACGCAGAGGAGATCCCTCTGTTGTGATCGTTGGCACCGAATGGCAACCCCCTCCCTCTTTGACGATTTGGTGCAAGGGTGGCGGGGGAAAGTTGACCCTCGCGTTATGCTATCTGATTTCGAGATCCTGGCGATCTCCTGTCACGATTCACCCTTGATAATTGAGTTCCTTATCGCGATTGTTTCACGGCAATCAATTCTGGGCACGGGGAAGAATCCCGCTCGCTTGCTCGACCGATAAATTCCCTCTGAATGCCAGGGTATGATAGAAATTTGACGCCACTTTATGGCTCTGTTTTCCACCCTCGCAGTAAACAGTTTGTTACACTGTGACTGTCAACAGTAGTTAATTTGTTTCTTCTTTTTCAATTTTTCTGTTTGAGAGTGGGGATATGGAATGTTGTCTTGTGTTTTCGGTGGGGATGGTTTATGAATCGCCAAGTAGTGAAAATTTTTATAGTAGAAGCAGTTTGTGTTTAAAAGAAGGAAAATGATGTTTGATCGGTGAATTCTTTTGTATTATTATGAAATTTGTAAAGGGGCAAGCTTCTCGTATAATTTGTTGCAGTATTCTACTTTGAAATGGGCTTCATATAAAATAATACACCATCTACGTGTTACAGAAATATTCAAACATTTCAGGAGAATTTGTAATTATTACATTCTTGGTAAAATGAAACGATTTGTTGTTACCTTTCTCTTAAATGGTCTCTATAAAATGTTTTTCCGGATCATTTCTGAAGTACGAAAATTGTTTTATTTTATTTCGACCGTATTTCAAAATGAAATATTATAATTGGCCTTTTGGGCGCTGAAGGTTTATACATATTCAGTTAATCAATACTGCATGATTTCCCCACAAGTTGCGCAGGGAACATTCAAATATTACACTTAATTACGATTTTGCAAATAAGGATAAGTAACGTAACATGCTATAAAATAAGTAATCCATTACTTTGCTAATACACGAAGTAACAAACGTAAAAGTAGCCTGATCTTTCAGTCTTAATAACAAAAGTCCTACCTGTAAAATTTCATCGCACCTTATAAATTTTTGAATTTCAAAATAAGCTCCACATTTATCCCATATCCCCTCCCCATACTTGCAATAATTTCTTTCAAAAATCCATTCAAAAAGTAGCACAGATTTTCTCCTTCGAACTCGGAATATCAAATGCTAAATAATAGTGACCACATCGATCCTACCAACAGAATATATAACCTGACAATTATCAACACATCACTTCATTAAACACACATCAAACACAGAAAAACTGCATACACAATGTCTTATCATTTTCTCAAATTTCCAGTAATTCCATCAAATTTTCAATCAGCAAACACATCGTCCACAAAACAAATTCATTTAAAACCTATATAACCGAAATAAACATTCATAAAAACCAATTAATTAATAATCCTTATTTACCCATGGGGCTCGTGTTCGAAGCCAATTTATTCGATCGAATCGCTGCGATCATAAATAGCATTGCTCAACAAGATAGAAGAACGCGCGTGCAAGACGAAAGTCGAGCCTTTCCGCGGGAAAGAAAATTGTCGATCACGTGTCGACGGTCGTGCACCACGTGTCACGGGGTAAACGTTTCTTACTCACCGAGTGGAAGGCATGCTGCACCCGTTCTTCAGCTCTGCCACCAGTCTCTTCAGCTGGGCAGGACGTTCAAAATGGAAACGGCACAGAGCTGCTCGAAACTCTCGAGTTACTTCGTACACCTTCTTCGAGGCGGTTGTCGTAGCGCGTTTGACACTCGTGTAAATTTCGAAGCAAGGTGACAGGGATGAAGGGGGTTCGAAAGGCACAGAAGGGGACGGACGAGGTTTTCCTCGAGTTTCGTTAGGAATTAAAGAGAAATTTGGGTGAGATCTCAAGGAGACCCCTTTTAAGTTGGAATTAAGGCAACGGATTTCGTGGCGAGCACGAGGCTAATTCGTAAAGTAAGCTCGAAAAGTGAATGGGGAATAGTCGGGGTTTGGAGGTTTTGTTAAATGGGCGAAGTTGGAAAAGATCACAGATTCGTTAAGGCTCCGACAGACGGTCCATCGGCCACGGTAGTGCCGCGGACGGTCGCGAAAGGGTGAAGGAAAGCGTTGCTTATTGTCACGAGTTGGAATTTGGACGGCAATCTAAGGCACGAGAGACGTTATCGGGGCGCGACAGCCTTGCATCGTGCCAATTAGGAACTAAAACGGAGGACGAAATGAAAATACTGTCTCCACGGTGAACGGGCGGTTAAAGGGGATGAAGTTGCTCGACAAAACAGCGTGACACTTCTATTTCCGCGAGGAGGAACGAAACTTTCGAAGGACACTTGAAAACACTAGAACTTCTAAACGCGGGGGTGGTAAATGGCAACAGAGAAGCTAGAGAAAATGTAGCAGGAACGAATTTTGAGTTTTGAGATAACCAAATGAGATCCAGTAGACTCTACAACGAACACTGTCAATGAATTCTAGAAATCCCAGGGGTGGTTGAATGATCAGAAGATGTATAAATTGTTACCTGGGGTAGATAGAAGTATCTGGGAAGAACCAAGCTTGAAGAGTCCAGCAACCAAGGTGCCAGTGCGAGAAACGAAAGGGGTGCGGGTAACCAACCGATGAGCAGGATAACAAAACCGAGAATTCACCCCTGGGACGGGGGAACTATCGTCGAGGAGAAAACAGACTGAATGACGCGCGAGCCTGGTCAGCCAGCGCAAGGTGCTCTCTCTTCTGAACCAAGGGTAAGTGTGTCCGAAGGTGGAAGAGAGGAGGAAGGAGGGTGTAGGGAAAGCAGAGTTGGAAGCAGGAGCGAGGACTGACTGAGAATGGACTTGGTGATGCTGTGCGACAAGGGGATGATGCAAGGACGAGGACTAGGACGAGAACAAGGATGTTACCCCGACGGCTGTCGCCAAAGAAGTGATAGGTCTGCGGCCTTGCGCGCGGTACCCAAACCAAAGTCACCACCGAATGCCGCACATGCGCGAAACGACTGTCGTGCACGCGCCAAGGGGATTGGTCGACGCTGATAGTGGTAGTTTTCCAGCCCCACCACGTCCGCTCGCGTCCTGCAACCCCTCTCGAGTATCATGGGCACGCAGACACATGCAGAGGAGTGTCTGTTGAAATTCGAGTTAATAGTAGTTGTCTTGTTTCGCCCCCTACTATTTATCCTGTTTTGTATGTTGTTAAAAATTATGTTGGTGTCTGGTAATGAAAATTGGGAGCGCGGAATCGAGTTATGGGGAAATGGAACCTGGTTGCTGCGGCACTGAGCGTTGAAAATATTATGGTGTTACTGAGATTCTTATACTTTTGATGGGTCTTCTACTTGTGCTTGTTGTGTTGAGGATTCTTCATTTTGGTGGAGGTTTTTTACTTGCACGATGTGGCCTGATTGAATTATAAACGTCACAGATGAATCTTGCCAGTTCTGTCACAAGCTTTGTTGTAATTATTTACCTAATGGTATTCCATCAGTATCCACTCTTTTTTCTCTTGAAAGTACAGGCAGGAGGTAACACTAAGCTACTAGGGGCTTTATACCACCGAGCATGTTCACTTTGCTATAACACGATCAGAACTAAAAGTAACATGCACCGTACCAATATATTTCAAAACATCCAAATATACTTAAATCAAAAAGGAAACAATAGAAGTATCAGAAAGTAAAAGAGAAAATTGAATACACCTAGAGGAGAGTCAAACGTTACACGGCAATAAGTCTTTGACTCCCTGCACCAACTCCATCCAATTAATCCCTCATCGAACGGAAGACAGCTAGGGCCCTGGATCGACAGGAAATTTTCATAACAATTTCCGTAATTTTCGTGGGGAGGAATTTAAACAAGTCAGAGCACAAAAGGCCTGGCGAAAATCAAGCCCTATCAGATGGGGGGTGGAGGAGCGCAAAGGGATGGTAATGCGAGTCCGCAGGGGGGAGGTCGCCCGCCGAGGGTGGGAGAGTGTCACTCAGGAGCACGACGTGTAAGAGAATGGTCACCATCCCGGGGGGTGAATTGAGATGTACAGGCAATTTATGCAGCGGCACTTTCGTACCGGAGTCAGGGAGCTGACCATGAATGCTTGCAAAACAGCTAAGGGGATAACACCTTGCCTCCTTCGGACAGGATCTGTCCTATATTCACAATCTATTTCTTCCATTTTTCTTCAACTTTCTCTTGAACCAACATACTATACCTATAGTAGCATGATTGCGCCGAATGTGGCATGTTTAGGGGATGAACATTGCAATATTTGTCCCTCCCTTTCGTTAATTTGAGAAATGGTATGGCAAAGTTGGAATTTATCGTTTGAGTAATTATGGTCGATGTTCCAGGGAGTATGAAATATTTTTGGATGGTATTGTTAATTATTTATACGAACTTTGGCAAGAAAATTGTATCGGAAAGAGCATCCAGTGGTAATGCATTATTTAATTTATTTTATCAACTTATCGATACGTATGAATTATTATTTAAATATACAATAATTAAATTATCGATCAAAATACCTTCTTCTGCAAAACAAACTGATTCAAAAAATCTTCTTTCATTAAGTCATTCATTATGAGCTTTAGACGAAAGCTAGCCAAGTGTCATGGGACAAGGGATGATTCAGCCTTCCACGACGAAAATGAATTAGTTCCAGAGAGAAGAGGATTGAAGCGTGAAGCGTCGTAATATTCTTTGTAAATTCCGTAAAGTCTGTTTTATGCGTCTCCTTTCCAAGAAACCCTTACTCCTCTTTAGGTTATTATCAGAAGGAGCAAACGTTGCAAGTCATTTATGCATAAATCCAAATTAAAATTAGCACTGTAGATTCTTGTTTATGCGTGTATTCATTCCACGAAGCTACTAATAAATACCAACAATTCTATTAACCAGCTATAAATACGAAAAATTATATGTACCACTTGAAGATGATAAACAAACTCAATAATTCCATTGGGTAATAAAGTCCCATTTTCGCGAATCTCCTGAACACTTATCTTTCAGGAAATGTAGAAAGTAATTTTTGCAGAATTTGAGTGTGGTATTCATCGAAACTCTGAGTGATTGCAGAAATAAAAGGGGCGAGGCTTTGATTGGCACCAAAAGTGACAAGACATGAGTCAGTAATGAGAGTTGAGCGAGAGCAGACGTGTTCCAAGAGCAAATCACATAATTCAGTTTCCCTAATCAATTTCTTCTAACATAGGTTCACATATTATTCACTATCGTGTTGCCTCCAACAGTTTCAATTTCTACATAAATTTTCTTCCATTCCAAACTTAATTAACTTTAAGAACAGAACAAACTACATCTTCATCCAAGATTAATATTAATGGATTCAAAAGTTGTAAGATAGAAATTCTTTACATTGCAACAACGTGCACTAATTCGTTCTTTTATGCTGGCTTTTATCAGATACAAATAAAAATTAAATCCCAATATATTTCACCTAGGTAGGAAATAATAAGCTCTCGATAAAACCAACATTTGCCACCAACAATAATTGGAAAACACGAAATATAATATTGTTTCAAGCATCATATCCTGTTAAATAACTTCAGCCCGTAATAAATTAAAAACAAAGCTTCAAACGATGCAACGCAAAGGGTATCGACATTCACTCAAGCCAAATATGTAGAAATAAAACATCTCGAACAAAAAGAAGCTTAAAGGAAGGAACTAACATTTTCAAAAGAGCCACAAGGTGGCCCCAGACATTTGCAAAACACGACAAGGGTGGATATGGTTTATTCTGTTACACAGGGAAGCAGGGGGTGTACAGAAAGGGAGAAGCGAAAAAAAAGAACACGCGGGGGTGGTTTCCTTCGGGGACAAGGCTGAGGAACCCCACTGCGAGTATCCCTTTTCCTAGGTTTTTGTTCACTCCTTCCGTCTCCCTTATTTTCTCGATTGGACTGTCCCTCGCGGAGCCATCAAGCCTTATCGTGGTACCGTCAATCACTCTCTCTCTGTATACGGACAAACTTATCGTTCGATTAATCGCGCTGACAATACGCCTGTCGAACAGAAGTTACCATCCGACTCGAATCCATATGGCTGCACTCCTGATGCAAAACTTTATTTCCTCCAAGAGCCGCTCGGTTGAGTGTATACTACCGTGTGAGTGTAAATTACAGGTGCTACGAAATTGTAATCTTCCAGTGGAATCAAAAATTCTGGAAGATCCTGCTTAACTTAAATATGTGGAGCGTAGCACAAACTCTAACTCTGATTGTAAGTTCAAAAAGGATTGTTGAAGTATCTGTAAGTAACCACAGAATTAGGCCATAGTGTCATATCCTACTCAAGCACTATATTATCTAGAATAACATTTTGGAAAGGGATTTAAAAAAATGAAGCACGTCAGGAAGAACGTAGAAATTTCTGATTTCGTTACTGAAAGGTATGTAGTCATTTTAAACAAGTCTTTTCACTGTGGTTAGAAATACCGAGCAGTAGTGACGTCTCCAATGCACATGCGCAAACATAAGTGGACGGCGCTGTCGGTCCCATCCACTCAACACCACGAATTCTATGGGAATTGCTGAGCTATCCTTATATAAATGCTAATTTTCATTTTTTCAAACAATTTACTTAAAAAGTTGATTCCCCTTTTATTTTTATTTTCATTTACTTAAACAAACACATTAACGAACCGGGTAACTAAATCAAGAAAAATAATTACCCACGTCAAGCCATACCGAATAATTATCACAGGCAAGTGCCAGTAAGATAATGCGATTCGTCGCAAAGGATGGTTCGATCTCTCCGTTGAATTCCGTAGAATCTTGTATCCCGAAAAGGGGGGGGGGGGGGTGGGCAGCGAGAGTCTGACAAAAGTGGGCGAGCAAAAAATAGAGGCGAGGGGGAGGCAAGGTCTGGGAGTTACGTAAACTCGCCTTCCCAACTTCCGCCACGTTGTCAGCAGTGCCGGAAGTACTGTATGGATCAGACATGGCGCGGTGGTTGTTTGCTGGTAGACGACTTTGTACAACGGCTCGTATCCATCGGCGCCAAAATGTCTGGGCCATCGCTATTGGCTGCTCGTTTAACTCCACCGGGACTCGCGAATTCTGGGTGGTACACCCCCCGACTCCCTATAAATCAGCCTGGCCAGTTCCTGTTAAGATCTTCAAATTGCGGCACGCGGTGCAACTTGAATTTTTCGACGAAATATTCGTATCTCGAACGTCTCATGAATAAGAATACGCAACGACAGATAGGGAAATCCGAGGAACCAGGCAAGATAAGATGGACTTGAGGTTTTGTGCTAGAAATATATGAAATTACAAAAATATAGAATTTTCATGATTTCATATGTAATGCGGATATTTAATTAATTTTTAAGTACTTTTAATACCCTTATACTCTTTTTAAAGATGGCTGGATATAACGTAACAAGGGGAGGGGGCATAAATAAATGCAGCGCTAATGGTACAAAAATTCAAGATGAGGGAAAATATCGGGTCTCGTATAAGACTTTAATCTCACGAGAAAATTATTTAATTATTTTATTATTTTTTAATTATTTTGTCATTAGTTTCAGTAAACTAAACTCTCACGAGACCTAAGTTTTTTTTATATTTTTTCAAAAATCTCAACTCCCGCGACTATTTTCATCATTTATATTTAGATGTTGAGATTTTTATCTCATGACATAAAAATCTCATGTAAAATCTCATCGTGGATTCGCAACCTTTAGGGCAGCCCAAGGACCTAGTTCCATGCAACTGCAATGGACGCTGCAGGCCGACAGATGCGTAGATTGCAGCATCCGCAAACAGGAGAATAAAGATGATTCAAGGAGATACGAGTGAATTGGTCAATGGAGATCTTCGACTTTTGTCGCCGTTCGCGATGGTCCATTGGAGCGAGATAAGATCTGCTTGATTTATGGAAAGTACCTACCATGCGGAAATTCGGGAGTATTAGGACATTGAGTCGTTAAACGAGAAGACGTGAGCAGTGGTCAATGTCTGCAGATGTCATTATAAGTAGAACTCCCATTAAGGTTTAGTTTTCATAGCTGCCTCATCAATTTCTATTGCAACTACGCAAAGTCAGATACTACAAATTTCGTTATTATGAATAGTTGATTGCGTTAAATTTTCTTGAATGTATTGTTAAGAGGGGAATCTGGTTTATAGGATCGAAATTTTCGATTCTATTTTTGCTTTAATCGATAGTAATATTCTAATATATTCCTAAAGTTTCAGAGTGAAATTCGAAATTCGAGAACAGACATTTTTCAAGTTGGCGGGAACGATAGCAAAAAGTATTTGACCCATCGAGTTTCTCGGGGGCTTTTTGGTTAAATAATACCCAATCATCTTCGATGAACGGAAACAGTTATAAAAAAATTAAATTAAACCATTTTTTTGCATAAAATCATCGAAATTCTTTCGTCAAACCCTTAATTTTTCCTTTAAAGTCCTACAGTTTTGTCAATTTTTTACTCTTTTTTGTCTTTTTTTTTAGTTCATCGACAATCTAAGTTAATGAAAATTAAGGAAAACTTCGATTTCTTTATTTCGGGCAAAAATTAAAGGCTCCATTTTTCCCGCCATTTCACAATTCCAGTGGCGAGGCACATCAACGATTAATCACTTTCAGCGGGACGAACTTGAAATTTTGAAAATTAAATTTCTCTTGGTATTGTATAAATATATACTAAAATACGCCTAAAGTTTTGTAAAGATATTTTTTAAATTAATATTACTTTAATATTTCTTCATCCATAATCAAAAATATCAGACGATGGATACAGAATAAAATTCTGTTCCACATTAACCCAGTACCCAGTTCAGCGACGATGATATCTCTTACCTCCCCAATCTTCGATATCCAAAACCACCCCATTATCATAAAATCAACGACGAAGAATACCCCCATCAGGTAATAAGTCGCAACCAATTCATTCAAACATTACCGTGCAAGATCGATTTTCCTCAAGCTTCCCAAGTAACTGAATTAATCGACAGGTTCGAGAATTATACCAGTTTCGAGTGTCCCCGCTGCACGAGCAGTTCCAGCAAGAGCCTCCGGCAGAATCGACCGTAAAACGGTGAGGGGATGCGCGAAGGTGCATCCAGTGTGGCAGCCCCCGGTCATCACGGGATGCCTATTCAAATTTTACGGGCCATATTTGTCGCAATTAAGTATCGCGTTTTCGGGCTTATGGGCCAGAAGTATTCCATATTGAGTGAGGGAAGAAGCTTTCGGCCGGGTGTCTCGCGGAACAGAGATAAATTCGTGGGGCTAGACGGGGGAAGGGGGGGGGTGGGCCAAGTTTATGACACCGCGGGGGTGGTAGACACTTTCACGATTCGACTGACTCATAGCCCAACGGAGACAGAGAGAACGGGGCGCAGTTTTACGAGGATCCAGGGCGAAAGAACGGGCCCTGAAACGCGATTTGCAAATCGGAAGCGGCCGCTCGAATGACTCCCGTACTTACAGCTTCGTCGTTCCCTTCCTTACGCCGCGGTGCCTCGTTCCTCGTGCGCTCGTGTCCGGGTGCGGCTGTGTGTGCTGAAAATTGCAGCTCGTTCGTTGTCAGCTCGTTCCTCAGGTCCTTCTGAAAACTGACGGAGGTAAACGAGTTATGAGTGTTTTTATTCGTATCGCTTTGTTGTGTATTGTTTCTTTGTCTCGATAAATAGGGGGTGAGAATTTGGCGCGCGTGGCGTAGTGGAGGGTTCGTGAAACATTGTTCAGAAAATATTTGGAATTACTAAGTAGATTTCATAATTGTGTAGTTTTGACGAGTAAAACTGAAGGGGGTAGAAACTTCCACATGTTTCCCTTTTTGGATTTGACTTGTTCGATAAATGTTCTGGTTCTTTTCAGTGTTATGCGCAGAGTCACTGTTACAGATTCAGCTAGAGATGTATAATTCAGGCAAGCAAAAACAGAGGAAAGGAAATGTCCCCAGCACCTTCAGTTCCACTGGAGGGATTTGTAGATCCGTTGCTGAGTTTGTAATCGTAACTCTGCGTATATTAGATCGGAAGAAGGTGGATTATTTATGGAAGAAGTATAATTGGAGGAAATTCGAGCAGTGCACCGAGTGTGCGTTGGAATAGAATGATTCGTCTTCCAAGTATCGGGGATTGTGACAATCTGGCACGTGGCGTCCTGGGGAAAAAACGAAGGAGGCAAAAAAGGACCAGTGTTAAACTCGAGAGTTTGCAGATCGGCTGAAACGGACAGAGGGCCGCGAAAACTCCATTTTCGTGGGGAGGTGGGCGACAGTCGCGACGGCGCCACCGAGATTTTCGGAAATTTCAGAGTGCTCCAGGAAATGCGGAGCGAAAACAAGAAAAAGACTAAGGAAACCGGAACGAGGACCAATCGATTGAAAAAGACACTACATTTTGTCTGGAAAATAGAACAATGAAGCAAATGGTCTCATTATTCAATGTGTAAGAATGGGATTCTTTGGAACCATCTTAACCTTTCGCTGCGCATTTCAACTTTCGGACCATTCTTGAAAAGTGTCAATTTTAAACGAATAAAAAACTTTTTAATTTTCAACTTATGGTTACCAGAGGTATATCAGAGAACATTGCTGACAATTAAGTAGTATCCCATTGCAAAAGAAGAGAATACATTTTTTAATGCGTCGACTAAAGTCGAGAACCGCAACGAAAGAGTTACTATATTAACTACTACTTATATCACTGGTGAGTAGCACTGTGTTAAAAAAGAAGAATAATTCAAGATGTTAAAGAGACCATAATTCAATATAAAAATCAGTATAAAGAAAATTATACTATTGTGGGTCAAAATAGACCCCGTATTCGCTGTCGACAGTCAACTATCCATCGTTCAAGGATTAAATGAGTATTTTTTATCTATACAAGAATGGAATTAACACGAAGAGTGGATCATTAACGAGATTAGCTCCTTACGCAATTACTGCCAATAAAAACTGCACCTAGTCATCCCCCCAAACCGAAAACTTTATTCGAAAAAAGAAACTGAGGACCGCAGAGAATCAGGAGCAGGACGAAGACGGCGCAGAAAGCAGAGAGATGAGTGAAATTCAAATAATGTACAAAGTCAAAGAAGATGGGAAAAGCGACTGCAACGATAGAATAAAGCTATCGAAGAGGAGAGCAGTCGAAGCTCGATGTAGGCGGATGGAATGAAGTATCGGGGCCACGGGGGACGGGGGGCGTAAGTAAATTAAAGAAAAAAATAAATAGAAACGTAAGAGAAGGGCGCGGGTGGTGGGCAACGGCGGGGAAAGAATAAATAAAATGTAGAGGGACGAGACGGGGAGGAAGGTGAGGATAGTGCTCAAGAAAAAAAGGAGAGACAGAGAGAGACGAGGGGCGGAAAAGGGAACAAAGAAAGAGAGGGAACGAGGGAATGACGAGGAGAAGGGAATAGAAGAGCTGGTGAGAGCCGAGGGAGGGTGAGTGCTGGCGGCGTTATGACGGGCGCCGGGGGTGGCGCCGCGACGCTTTGGCGCCTCCAACGCCGAGACGCTCCGCTGATGTTGGCTCCATATACCAACACATCTTCAGGCTCCTCGTCGGCCTCCCTGCTCCACGATATTCACGTACACGTAGCTACGTGGTAGCAACGAGAGTTCGAGATTCTATTTCCCTCACATGCACGCACGCGTTCTCCAGTTTCCAACCCCCTCCAACCCCTTCCCCGCGGCCGCACACGGTGGTTCGTTGTGGGATTAAGGGCACAGGGAAAACAAAACTCTGGTCGATTTCTCCTGATTTTTGGCTGGTAGGGGCGGATTATCTTTTGCTGAGGTACTCGTTTCGGGGTGGGGGGGTTGTGAGATTTTGTTGGGGTACTAAACGGTGTACTACTGAATTCAATCCTTTTAAGTTC
Organism: Andrena marginata; assembly: GCA_963932335.1. Taxonomy (NCBI): domain Eukaryota; kingdom Metazoa; phylum Arthropoda; class Insecta; order Hymenoptera; family Andrenidae; genus Andrena; species Andrena marginata. Next base: position 27,947,379 of record OZ010659.1, on the reverse strand, counting down.
GACGAGAAGTGATAGTGGTATCGATCAGGCGAATCGGGGTAATTGTCAAATGGCGGGGAAGTTGGCTGCGTAATTTTTGAGAGACAGCGGAACTCCGATAGTTATACGTGGTTCTTGACCATTATGATTCGTTGACGCATGGTAGTGGGAGATTGAAATTAGAAGTGGCAATGTGCGTTGTATTAGAAGTATGAAAGTTTAAGTATGGATTATGTGTAACGGGATTCCTTTATGATGGAAATTCTTTAAGTGGGAATCATGGTAATGGGGGATAGTTGCCTCGGTAGTTGTCTCACATTTTGGGATTGGTTTTTGTAAAAGACTTGTGACTTTAAAAATCTAGGAAAGTAATGTGTTGTGATATTTAACTTAGTGATGATTCTAGGACACGTTCGAGGTGCTTCACATATAAAAGTACCATATTTAAGAAATTTAACCAAGTCATATATAGTCCACCATGATATTCAGCTGTATAGGAAATTGTAATTCGAATTAAAGAAATTGCAAAGAAAAGAAGTATTAACCACTTTGGGACCTAAATTATTTTTAGTACAGTTTAGTCAAACCAGAAATGGTAAACCTTACGAAAAAATTTCTCAAACTGAACACAAGTGAGACGATTATACTTGTTCCAAAGATATTTGCAATGCCAAAAGAAATAGATTCCGTTTAAATATTATAAACGTATATTACGAGGCAAAGGAGAAATGGTAAATTGTATTTACGTAATACAGACTACAGCATCGTGTGTTCTGTCGATCTGCTAAGATAGGGAGGAGTACTTAATATTAATGCATCCTGCAGATTGAGCGTTTAATCGATACGTTTTACGCCGAAGTGATGCTTCAATAGTCAAGCGAGAATTAGCATTAATGATTGCACATGCAAAGCTGCATACGCGTGTTTATCCAGAAACAGTTGAGAATTTTTGCATTTAGAATCGATTATTAGTTAAAAGCCAACGACGTGGAAGTACCGAATAAAAGTATTAGTATTTGCAATGGTATTCCACGTGTAATAAGGAAAGTCTGAAAAGCCGATGCAACGGTGCGCAGTCGATAAAATGACCACAAGAACAATATGCGACAAAGGTCCGCTCGAGTCGTAAAAAAGATCGCGAGAGACAACTAATAAAAATCGAAGGCAAAAGGCCCGCGGCACTCGTATAACCCGTAATCTTATAATGGGCTTGTTGCACACGTAGCGGCGTCACGGGAGGATCATAAACGTCTGTAAATCCGATCAATCAGCACGTCCCGTGTTCCGTCCACCCCGTGTCACCCTCTACGCCCCGGCGAATGTCTTGCGCGTTTCCGCGAAATTTTCCGATTAATGGTCGGCTTCTACGGTGATCAATAAACGATCTCCACTTGGGCGCAACGCTTAGTTAACAATGTTGCTAGACATCGAGGCTGAATTCGACTCCAAACAGCGTTAACCCTTTACAGCCTGGATACAGCAAAATTAAATTGCAGTTACGTATCGATAGCTTTGAACCTTGTAAAGGTGGAGGAATTAATATTATTTATTTATTTATTGACAGGGTAAAAACCTTTTGGCACATTGTGCTGTAATAAAATGAAGAAATATAATATAAAGAACGGACGAAAAAGGTAAAATTAAAATAGCAAATACGAAAGAAAATAAGAGAAAGGGATGAAGTAAAATGAACAGATATTACAATACCAATATCGATTACAAATTCATCATCCACTATACACGAATGTGAATTTCTGTATAAATGTAAATAAGGAATAAGTGAATATTTATATTGCTTCGTGTCAGAACTGAGTATATTTAAAAGAACAATCCCTTAAACGATCATTTGTAACCACGAATCGATTTATCCCCTCTGTACAAAAGGAACAGAACACCCGACAAATAACGAATTTCACGATCACTCTCGTGAAAAGGGCCGTGACGAGACATGATCTGAGTGATCCAGCTAAAACGGAGGGGGTGGCGTGTTCCTTTAGCGTAGGACCGAAACATAAGCCGATACCGTTCCACCCTGATCCTCGACGCGGTAAAATCTTCTAATAAGTTGGGTAAACATGGAATTCATTGTTATTTTTATGCGCAGTACGCGGGCGTCCATTGAATCGATGACACGGGATGGAAGTGCCCCGGCTGAATGTGCGGATAGTCCATTAGACGCGTTGTAACTTAGAACTGCGCAAACAAGGGTGATCTTGGATTAAATGTGACGGACGGATGGACCATGGGGATGGAACGGTTCGCCAAGAAAATTGAGATAACGCTCATGGCAGGACAGGTGTGCTATAACGAGAGCGAATAAATGGCCCTGATGGAAGGATAGGGTCTTCCTTCGACCAGTCTCTGCTTTTGCTCGGCTATTAGCGTTCTATTTAAGAGTATTTGGTTACTGTTTCTATCGCTGGCTGCTGGGAACGTTCGATTAACACTTTTAGTGGTGCAAGCTATTTAAAAATGCCCCTTAAATGGACTTTAAATTGTTTTCTTATAAACTAAAAAGGAGATCTTCATAGACCGTAGAAAAACATATTTGGGTCGGTGTCTCGATTACTATCAGTGCCCTTATTACTACCAATTTATTTATTTTATTTAATAAAAACGTAACGAATATAGAATAATGTACAAAAAATTTTATTACTAAATTGGGACTGTTCTTCTTATTATTATTATTCGACACTATTCTGTATACGGTACGTTTTTATTAAGTCAAATAAATAAAGTGACAGTACCTACTACGGACACTGGCAGTAATTGGGACATCTACTCTACGGTGGTTTTGAGCAGATATGTTCTACTTTGTAACACTTGAAAATATGAATTCATATGTTTAAAGGAACATCTTATTCCTTGATGTTAGAATTTTATGTAACAGTTTAGTCGACCACGAATTTCAGAGAAGCTGCAGATGTAAAAGTGTGCGTTTAAATCGCGCATTTGTAACTTTCGACTGTTGGGCTCTGTCACGTGAAAGGGGGGCCTACCTCACTTTCCACGAAAGTGTCATTTATGTAACGACGTGAATAAGAAATGCGAAAAATCGAAAGCAGACGTGGCTTTACCTGAACAACAAGGAATTTATGAAGCAGAAAGAAAGGTAAATCGACAAGGGGGAGATTGTGATTCATTTCCATTCATTTCCATACAACATTATCATAGCTGCGCGAAACAAAAGTATATTTGATTTTTGTTACCAAAGAACTTTCACCAGCTAAACCTCACAATTCAACTTTTATTCATTCAAAATGTGTGGGGGAAATTTTGGACGATACTACTTTTGAAAAATTTTCTTCATTTTTGTGATTATTGCAAACTCTTATACTTTTCAACATCCTTTCAAATCACCCTGTATAATATGACCATACCCGAGAAATTGATCTGTGCACGTATTTGTTTAAATTTAATTAAACGTACATGCAAATTAAAATTTATTTCTTCTTTTAAGATTAAATCAGCTCAAAATTAATATATTCGTCAGGAACTTTCATTATTGTTTCAAAACGAGTTTGAATATTCAGAACATGGTGAATATAATTTATTGTCGTGCTAATTTATCAAAATATGATAAATCATTTCTGCGAGAATCAATGGTAATTTACGATGACAATGAATAGGATCAGGATGTAGGTACTCTACGTGCATAGTAACGTTTATAACGTTGGCAGAGTTCTTGGGAAGGCAATTTAATGGAACATTCGTACACTTTCGAATAAATCCCTTCTTGGCCCGTGTAATGTAGCAGAAAAAGTAATGAAGCATACCGTTATCTCGTATACCGAACAGGATTGTGTGTTCATCGTGACTGGCAATGCCTATCAAATTATTAGGTGCCATCGAAAGTTACGTCGTTTGCTCGATGTTACTTCGAAACATTAGATAATTTCAAATGGCAGGTGAAACTTTGAATAAAATACTTATATCAATTTAACATTCTGGTCTTGAATTTCAAAAACATTATGAGCCTAAAGGTATGTTTTCAAAGTCGATTGTCTCGAAAATGAAGTGCAATATAAAAAAATTTTATTCCTTTTTCTCCACTTATTTACTTGTTATAAGTCGAAAAGGATCAGTAACTTTTTTTTATATCACGCTGCAGTTTCGAGAAAATCGACTTTGAATCTCTTGACGCTGCGTCCAGGCACATATAGGAAAATATATATATGCACCTTTAACATTGTAATTTTATTCAACCTTCTGATCAGTTTTTAAGACCTAATTCAGACGAACCACTTTAGGAGCCTACTACAACCATAAAAAACGGCTGTGCGTTGTGTAAACCACCGACAGCAACAATTTCGTGATGCAGGTTTTTTTCGTCGATACGGACTTCAAACGTCGTTGATTCCAGCGACAGCCCAACTACTGTTTTGTGAATATGATGGGCTTCTAAAAGTGGCCTGTCGGAGTCAGGCCTAAATCCTTAAATTCCGTTGTGATACTCAATTGGTAAACGCATAATTCACGCCCTATCAGTCAAACACAGTCGTTGTTTCCTCTAAATAAGGTTATAATTGTACTGCATATTTGACGTGGCTTATTTAACAGATTATTATTATCTGATGGTAATGTTGCACGCATATAATTCGCGTTAACCAGGATTAAACGTGGCAAAATATGCAATGGACTCCCAGCTGTCATTACTGTTCAGATGTCGTTCACCAATCATCATAATGGTGCCGTAACGAAGTCGTTTGTCTCCTTCGACAAAAACGAAGTCGCGAAAAGATGGCAAATCCGACGGGGAAACGATACAAGCAAACGATCGTGAAATTACATGATTATTCGAAATTGCTGCGATCCCACGAATAGAAAATACGGAAATATTTGGTGCCACGTGTGGTTCTGCGGTTAAGCCACGTTTCCATGTGTGCGTGGTGTAGGGTTAGTTTAAACAAGGACCGCAAGATGGTTCATTGCACAAATTTTGATTGCTATAAAGCTGCGTTTCTAGTGAAATTAACCTATAACGATTAGAATTCTTTTGGAATAAACGACATGGCGCATTTATTGTATTAGATTATGTACGACACTATAAGTTTGATTTTATTATGATATGGCGATGGGTAATCATAAAAAATGATTTTTCGTTTAATTTTAGCGGAAAAGAATTTTTGTTGGAAACTATATCTGATATGTAACTGTGAAATGTATGATTCTCATTCTTTGTTCTAAAAGAACTGAGGGCCTTACAAGCAAGAGGTGTACAGCGCCATCTGTACCAACTTCGAGTAAATTAGAAAGAACTGTTTATAAAATTATTGTTGTGACGTAACATTAAAAAGAGAACACTAATTGAAAAATATATATTAGCATACAATAAGTAGTAGTTATTGCGTCGATAAGTTTACATTTCTATTTTTGGTGAAAAAATATTCTACAATAAAAATACTAATATTTCTATTTTTATTTATTTGCACTAAATCGCATCATTTGTTACTGGATTTGAATTAAACGTATATTACAAGTTAACTAAAAAATTGTAAAAAAATGAGCTACATCCCTCTTGCTGTAAGATCCTCAATTCTAAAAATACTAAGTCACTAATTGTACTTACAACATTAACTCCTAATTTCTAACTTTAACCTATAATTGGCTCAATATCTGAATTAACGCGCTACAGAATATATCTCTTGCAGATGATACAGAAGGCTTGAAGCCAAGTATGTGAGAAAAAGTATCAAAAGATAGTTACTTTGTGCACCTACATCTATCCTACCTGGAACTCTGATCTATCCCGGTCCGTAAGTTTACTTCCGCAGGAAGATCACTTCAAACTTCGTTCCATCATCCTTCCCATGCTTCCTGTCGTCGAAGGATAGAACTATGCTGATGAATCGTGGCGATAGTTAACGGGAAATCAATTAGTGCAGCATGATTCGCGGTTTATCATTCTCAACGCTGTATCCTGGATGATGATATTGTTGTATAGCGTGCAACGAGATGACTATACTGTGCATGTCGCGGCTGAATAGCAGAACCGCGTGGAGATGAGTTACGTTGTTGATTAAGGAACGCGATCAAGTTGGTTTAGACTGGTTTTATTATTGACCTACTGCGAAACGCGGACTACGAGTTGGAGATTGAACGTGTGAACGGTAGGAAGAACGAAACGTAACTGTACAAGTCGGTGGTAGAGTTCTGAATCGGCTGAGTCCTCTAGTATTGTTGGTGAAGCAGATATGGTGTACTGCTTGAGGCCCAAGTGCTCTGAGTTAGTATATAGTGAACTGTTTGAGGCCCACTCAAGCAGTCTGGGTCAGTATGCAGTGAACCGAGACCCAGTTAAGTGCTTTGTGGTAGAATACAGTGAAGCATTTGAGACCCACTGGAGTAGTTTAGAAAGTGATACCCTCAAGAGGAAAATCCACCAGTTATCTTTGCCAGCTAACTACAGGGCCCTACGGGCCCATAACATCACCCACCTTGGTACACCAAGGGCCCCAAAGTATATAACTGATCTTCAAAGACTATGCTCAGTGCGTCTTTGAGGTGTTAACGTCTACCACTCAAAACAGCTGTCTTTGAAGTCTAATGGCTTTACCATTTCGCTATATCTGTTCCAGCAACAATGTAAGACTTTAACCTACTGCTTACATGGCTAATAAAGTATTTTTCCTGATTCGGAGGAAAGGAACAACTAGGAAGGAAGAGACAGGAATAGGACAGAGGACAGATTTCGTTAGGTTGGGGAAGAACTGATAGTTTTCTATTTCGTAATACAGATTCATAAGGTCAATGCGTAAAACGCAACTAACTAAATTTTAACGTGGGTATTTCTTCGAAGCGTCGTTTGCAGTCATCGAAATGTAACTGGTAATGGCCTTCTTGGGAGCTATTCCTATTTGTTTCTTTGTAAGTTTCCAGCATATCCTTGTACGTAGAATGTGTGTTCTCGACTTTTGCTAGCTTCACGTCCGATGGCAGTTTATGACGAATTCTGTGTCGAACAATATAAATCATGCTACCAGATCTACAGAAATGGTACTTTTCCTACGTGCAAACCCTATTTGTTTGTGACACGATATATAATTCTAAATTATAAAGTATAACTAAACATAAGTACAATATTATGTAAACTAACGCGAAATAAAGAGAGAAAGAAAATTGTGTAAGAAAATAAAAAATACTTCCTGCTGTTTTCGAGAAATTCTTGTCACTCTTGTTACAATCCAGCACTATCACACCTCAGCTAGCATCATTCTTCCAAGCTCTACATCCCAGTAAGAAGACACCAATGTCTAAGGCCATTTTCTATAAAAATGGCCCAGGTTTTCCTATTCTTCTGTGTGCCTACAATTCGCGCCTAGTCCCTTTCTACAAGGGCGCGTCTTCGTCACAGCTTCCTCTCCAAGGGTTGTACAAGCCGAGGGTGCATATAATTTCCATGCAGTAGTGCTCAAATTTCCTGGGACTTGCTACGTAACGCGCGATTGGCGAGGAATTTTTCTTCAGATTCTATCGCGTTGTTTCATTGTGGCGATCTCGCTTTGGCGATGACGAAATCGATTACGAGCGATTGTGCCACGCCGCTGGTAGCTGGCTGGCAGCTTCGTAATCTATTATGATTTTCGTGGAATCACGTGGCCACGCTAAGTTCGTTTCGTAAACCCATATGCACATGCTCGAGCGCACAGAATCCATACACGAAGGCCGCGCTGCTATTTTCAAGTATCCAGCGCGAGTATTCTACTGTACGCACCGGACATACGCGCGCTTCTATTTATACAGCTCTAACCGGAACTGTACCTTCCAGACGCGTGTATTCTTGGTGAGTCAGGGTACGGCAGACCAAACCGAAAACAAATGTTTCCCAGAGAGAGAGAGTACTGAATTGGACTAAAGAGTGCTGAAGAATACTGAGAGGTATTGAAGGATGCTGAGGAGTATTGAAGACTACCGAGGGGTATTGAGGGATGCTGGGGAGTATTGAAGACTATTGAGGGGTATTGGAGGATGCTGAGGATTACTGAGGAGTATTGAGGAGTATTGAAGGATACTGGATAGCATTGAAGAGTACTGAGGAGTACTGATAAGTACTGAGAAGTACTGACAAGTGGTGTGGAGTATGGAAGACTATTGAAGAATACTGAGGAATGTTAAGGATTACTATAGAGCCCCAAAGAGATATCAAGTAGCCAAGTGCAATAGAACCTCGATTATCTGAAACCCGAAATAATGGGGTAGACACTATGTGTTTCGAATAATCAAACGAGTACTTCACTTCTGAGTTATACCATATCGCATGTGTTTTAGAAACACGTATTTTCAAAGTGTTACTATGTACTCCACATTTCCCATTTCCTACTCTCTTTTTCATGCAGAATCACTGTCCTGTCGGTGTACTGCTTATTACAAGTGCCTGAAGTGAGTCACGTGAAACGCGCAGCGACAGGGATTTTTACGATGCAGGCGCACAAGCAGTTCGACCGCGAGCAATTTATCCGTAATGCGATATTTCGAGCGAGATCGTCAGTGGAAGCGGGGGAACGATGAGCCATCAATGGATACTTTTCCAATGTGACGCGAGCCTTTTCGTACGCGACGATCGGAAAATAAAGATCGTCGTTTCAGATAAATTCGATGAAACCTTAAAGCCGGCTTCTCGACAGGCTCCAAGTGGATCGGCGTAATTAAATTGCGACTCTAGCTCAATTCCACGGAAATAAATCTGCGGAGGAGCGTCGGTCACGCACCGCGCGAATTAAGAACTCTAAATCCGCGAGTGCCCAGCCACAACCACTGGCGATCTGTTCGTTTTGTCAACTCGACGACGGAACTGCGACCTTCACGGTGCACACAACACAGTTGGTTTCCTACTTTTAATGTAAATAGTAGTTGGAATAATGGTTCCTTTAAAGCTTTGTAAACTATAGATTGTGGTAATGTATTATACATGAAACCGTATTGTGTATGATGATATTATTCCATTGTGAGGCACTACATTTTGGGAGTAGCGCATCTTTCTTTTGGAATGAGATCTTCATTATGTGACACTTATTTATTAATTTGTGTAATAATTCGTAAGGGTTGTCAACGCCTCAAATGTTAAATAGAACCACGGGTCGTTCAAAAATTTGATAATAAGTATTGTTGATACTAAAACGTTTATGAATATAGCACAAATTGTATGTAACGCAGGAATTCTAAAGCTACAATTTTTATTACTTTTTTTCTGGAAATAAGTGAACAATTTTTTTTTAAAATTCTCATGAATTTATTCATTAAAAGGCCGGACGAGAACCAAATCAATTTTGCTTCGGCAGTCTTCAAAGAACTGGAATTAATCAAACTCTCCTGCATGACGTGTTACGGTTTTATCACAAACTGTTAAAAAATATATGAACCGTTTTAATCAAAAGCCACAGAAGAAATTATAAATCTGACATAGATTGGGCGAAGAGGCGTTAAAGCATAGCGTAAGAAAAAAAATCCCTATAATGGTTGTTGCTCCAAAACAGAGATAATAATAAACAGCAAACCTGAACTATTAATATAAACGGAATGTATTACTGAATGCTATACAAGTTAAAAAACTTAACGAATTAAAAGTTGATGGGGAGCAGGGTGACCAAGTTGTAACGTAAGTACGAAATTCCCTATACTTCTCCTTAACTTCAAATAATTAAACATAACTGATCGACAGTTAATCATAACGAATATTAGAGATAAATAAAACATCCGAAAGTTCAAATTCGGCACAGAAGACTGTTCAAACGTAGAATAAAAAAGAAATTCCCTATAACTCACCACGCTTGCCCCAAAAAACGAAAACGACAAAACCAATTAAAAGTTGAGCACAACGATTCTTCAAAGCCAATAAAAAATACCTATGAATTGCACAATTTAAAATCGGCACAGAAGAATGTTCAAACGTACCATAAAAATGAAATTCCCTATAACTCTCCCTTTACTCAAAAACATAAAAATACGAACATCAACCAACAGTTAAACAACGAATTATCGAACGTTTCGAAAGTCACAGGATCAAATGAAGCCGTTATAAATCAAAGTAAAGGAGGTTATAGTGCAACGTACGAGAAAAAAAAATCCCCGCAATCTCCCCCTGCTCCGAGATGAACATAAACAATCGAACTGATTAACGCTCGGGCGCCACGAATTGAAAGTTATCAGGCCCAATCGTCAACACCAGAGGCGGAATAAATTGTCTACGGCCACAAAAGAGACAGTGAAAGGGATGGGGGCGAGACGTGGGGACGAATTTAGCCAAATGCAGAAACTTAATAAAGTCTCATGCACAGTGGTAGCAGATGGGTTTCCCTATTTAACCTCTTACAGGCTGCCTATTGATTTTCTCGGGTCCTATTGTTTTGGCACGTCGCGCATTTAACGAAACGCGAAGGGAAACGGGAGAGATAGAGAGAGAGGGAGCGAGAGAGAGAGAGAGAGTGGGACAGGCGTACAGAGAAGCGCACGCACAGGACAGTGCGTTGAACGAAGCGCGAATATCTCGCGGAAAAACGATGGGGAACACGAGCAGACTCACGTAGTCGATGCACAGGGAACGCGAACGACGAAACCGGAGAGCTGTCAATTTCTTACGACGATGTTGTGAATCATCTCTATTTCGGGAGACACCCGTTGGGTGGTCCTCACTCTCGAATTTTGAGGTTAGCTCGGCCGTAATACGCACCGTGCCGCGGTCCTAGGCGACCGTGCACGACAGGTTGCGGTGCATCCGGGGGAATGATTAAGGAAAATAATCGCAGATGAGTCGTTTTATCGGGCAGAATGCGTTCGGGAATGATTGAAAATGCCTAAACGAGGGCAGCACGCCCATCTGTCGGATATCATGGAAAAATCAATAGAACCGGCGGGCATCGTCACCAGCCGGCGGTCTAGCGATCTTATCACACAGCCCTACGATTCTACTCACCGTGAGAAATATCCATAGATAGGGAAAGGCGACAGTCTTTCGTTGCACAAAATCAATTTGTCACTTCTCGGGGCACAACCACACGTCCGACAACACTCTTGCGACTCCGCCGTTTCAGTTTCGAGCGTTCCTCTCGTTCAAGGTCAGTGACGGCGCGCGCGACGAAAAAATTAAGGCGCCTAGAGTACCCCACTGAGCCGCCGGGCTGCTAGAAAATGGTTTTTCGGTCAGTTGGTAGTTGGAACAAGTTATATCACTTATTGGAATAAGTGAGAGAGATATTGTGTAGTTGTCGTGGACTTATAAATTTGAAATGTGGAATTTTAGATTTTAAAATGTGGAATTTTAAATTTTAACGATGGGTTGCACAAAAGTGTTTGTTGCATTATACAAATGCAATTATTGCGCAAAAATCACGCTGCTTGTGGTTAATTTATTTTTTATGGGATTATTTTTGTTTTAATTAGGATAGTGGCGAAAAAATGATTTGATAGTTTCAGTGTTCATTGTATTAATTGTTTTTAATCTTTCAGTTTACTTGAATTATTGTAGAATCCTTATTCGCAGATATGATATTGATGATATCATGTCTTATATTACATGCATGAGCACACGAAAGATTCCTTGATATTCTATTAAAAATTCAAATATATTTGCACTGATTAATACATCAAATTTAAATACATACCCACGGAAGATCTAGCCGACCAATAAAAATGGAATAATAAATGCAAGAAGGAACGATGAACAATCGATTACGCGCCATTATTGTCCAATCGTGTTCCACAGTTTCAAAAACCGTTTCGATACCTTGATAATCGATAACAATATCGCAGTGGCGCTGCGCGCGCTAGGTACATCCCTGCTTCTGTGCAAATAACTAATCCAAATAAACAGACTTTCCTCTAAAAATAAGGAGTTTCTGGCCCACGCGCGATGAAAAAATATTTTATGTTTAAAGAAGACAGTCTTTACTTGACCCGTTTCCCCGAAATGCGCCAAAATTTAACGGCCTTGAGGAAACAATCGAATAAAAAAGGGGTTTTGACTTGCTTCAAAATCGAAGCAACTCGAGAAAGAAACATAAATCTTCGACGATGTTCGTGTCAGGATCAACGCCGAAGCTGTTCCTCGAAAAATATCCAAATGTACATCGTGTGTTCTGCACGGAATCGAGACCGCACCAAATTTGGTCATGCCAGTCTCCATTCAGAACCAGTGTGCCTCGTACGCAATGATGTAACGCGCTTTACGCTACTCTACGATAACCGTGTATCGTATTCCGTGAAATGGCATTTAAGGATTCATCGGAGGCGATGTAAAGGGAAATCATATGTTATCTTTTTCTACTTTTGTCACCAGGGTCGACTTATTGAGTAATTAAGGCCGCGTCCTCGTTAGTTTTTGGAGCCTGCAAGCTTCGGATGTAGTTTTATGAACACTTCGGATTCTGTTTGGAATTGTTCGAAATTAGTTGATATTTCATTTCCTTGTTATTTCTTTATTGAAAGACTGTTATATTATATCATTGTCAGAAGTCATTTTGAAAATAATATTTGTGGGTTTAAGATATGAATCACTGAATAATGAATCACATGAAAATATTTATATTGGCCTGATAGTATCCTTAAATTATAATTTAATGATAGGGTTATTGAATTATTGATAAATTCATGATATATTTATTATAGAGTGCTGTAAGGTTATACAATCAGCTGTAAGTAATTAAATACAGCGATATTCTTTGGGAAGGATTATCTAATTCCCTATAACAAATCAAATAACATAGTGTATGTTATTTTTGGAAGGAACTGTAGACGTTAATCAAAAACATTATTAAAGGTGTTCTGCATTGAGAAAGTAGATTAATAAAAATATATATTTATATATCTCCTGTTTTCTTTTCACTCCATTTTTCCAGTTTCCTTACGACGTATCCCTATATCTATAGAATAACAGGAGGCATTCATGAGGAGCTATCTTAGTCATTACTTCATCATCTAAATTCTAAATAATGAACTTCTTGTTATTGGAAGTACATCAATGCTTTATGTAATTCCAAATAACACTATCGCAAATGTTATTCCAAATTTTTATTTCCTACTTTGATTAAAAATAGATATACTGAAGACATTATTTCTTCCTTTTTAAAGACACTTGTTTACCAATTACAATGACTTTGTTGACTAAACAAGTTTCTTTTCCCAAATTTTTGCATCTTTCGCGCCTGTACACCCTATACATTGTTACCAGTTTTGTAATTTCTGAATTTAGACACTGGTGGTCCGTTAAATCGAGGAATATTTTCTAGGAAGACTATGAGCGCATCGATGACATCACTTTTTTTACTATCGCGTTACTCAGCATTTGCATCGGTTTACAAAGCGTTCATTTTTACCCGCTGAGTTTTGTAATATCATTAGACGACACGTACTGAATTCCTAACGTGCGATGTTGAACGCGAAAAATTGTCACGTTGCTTGAAACAATGTTAAAGTCTCGTGTCTACAGTATACGCTACTTTTGAACATATTAGTTATCTCGTATTTTTAGATACAAATAAAAGAGGTCTCCAAGAATTCTCTAAATTTCTTAAAACATTTTCTTCATCGTCAAAAAACATTTCAATATTTCAAAAAATCGTTCCAAAATTTGCAACTTGTTTCCACAAAAACTCGGTAAGTTTTTGCAAAACCTCAACCACAACTATAACTACTCGAACTCTCACGTACCTTTCAACGCTAAAGATCCTCCTTTACTAATTGCATCCATTCACAAGTATCACTTATTTCACTTGGAAGCACTCCTCGAGGAACCATCACAAGAAACACTAAAGAAAAACTACCACTCCCTCATCCTTCTAGATCCACTCTGAGGCTTTCAAAATCAGCCACTAGTCACCGAAGACTTTCAAACTTAATCCCCAGTCCATCCACTATTTGTCCAAGGAAATCAGCGCTCGCGGCGAGCCAAGCACAAAATCCATACTTTCTCCGTCAAAGCCTCTCAAAAGTACTGTCACGTTTCAACAATCACATTGTTATATAACCACAGGCATCTGCTATTCGTCGCGAGTGTTACGAGCAGAAGTGTGACACACGAGGCGCTTCCGGGCCGTTTATCTGGAAACGAAGGATGTGGTCGTCGATTCTCTCTCAGTGACTGTCGCCGAGCGTCGACAGCGGACGGCACGGAATTGCACGGCGGCCGGTGAGGAGCAAAAGTGGGAACTGCCGATTAGAGCCGCGGTGTTCTTGTTTATTTAATGCAAAAGCCACCCACTGGACGCGTAAGTGCGCGCATTCCTCGCGTTCCACGCGCGTCGGAGGCAGAGAAAAGAAGGCGTCGATCCTACCTTTCAGAGGACGTGGGCGCTTTTTCCACGTTGTCGCCCAAGAGAATGCACCTGTGCATGAACCGCGAAGCGTGGGCGTTGCTCGATATACAGAACCGACGGGCACGATACGTGGGCACGACCTGCATTTTAACGCCTCGAGGACAACAACGTGCGTTCACTGGTGACTTCTCGCACGGTGCCATGAAAAGTTCGATTTGTGTTTGCCCTGTGCTCGTTTGTAATGCGAGATTTTTGTTTGTTACGAATTGGTTGATGAGCTGTGAATCATTAATGATTGCTGATAACTTCGGTGTTGACATTAGTTGGTAAATAAGTCACTTTTCGAGGCTCTAGCTTTTCATTTTGGAGTCTAAAATCGTGGGAACTTTGAGTTCATTTTGGTACCAGTGCTGAGTGATTGAGATGTGACAATGGTGTTGTAAATTTGATCATTATTAATTCATGTTCCAGGGGTTCTTAATTATAAATCTTAATGATGCTCCAATTATGCCTGCTGATATAGCGGAAATGAAATATAATATACCAATAGTTTTAAGGGTAGTTGAATATAGTCATATTTCATAATATATAATTTTGAATATTAATAGTCTTTTTAACTTAAAACTTTAAATATTATACCTGATAAAAGGAATAAACTATAAATTTATTTATGAAAATACTTTTTTTAATAATATATATTAGGGTATTTTTATAGTTTACAGGGGTTAAGATCATCGTCCACTTAATAATTGCTCCTGTATGTTTATGTCTGTCAGAAACTAAAGCGATCAATTTTATGGGATGGGGGTTAAGAAATGTATCCACGAAAGTTAGTTAACTGGCTTCTTTGGTTAAAATGTCTTATCTAGCATTTTACCATTTTTCAAGAAATGTCGAAATATTTAAAGTTCCAGACGTCTTTTACGCTTTAAGTAAAGTTAGAAAACCCTACGTGCTTCGTAGAGATCTAGAAACAGTCTAATTTATTTATTTTTTTAGGAGGCGGGCACAAAGAAAAAGATAAAACTTGTTTTCTCGGATGTTTCGAAATGCTAGATAGGACATTTTAATTGAGGAGGGCAGAGTAGCTGTCACTACTTTCAATTGATTTTACTTAGCTGAAAATGGAGTACCATTTATCAAAATCTAGTACGTAAATTGTTCTTAAGAAACGAAGCCTGAGAAGCTAGCGAAAGAAACGTTCGTCTAATCCAGTTAATGACACGCGTGAAGAAAACGGGAATTAGGCCAACACTATAGGTTGCCAAAATTTTAATAAGAGCTTTTCTTCTGTCATCCTCGTAGCATTACAATTTTAACGAGCAGCTCTCTTGCATCACGTGCCTTCTAAACTTTGAGCATCCATCCACCGGCGTACTAAAATTATATTGTACCTTCCAACTATTTTTAGCTAACAGTATGGAAAAGTGGCGATAAATCGTTTCAACGTTTCCCGCGAAGAGTGCACTAATGTATAACGCTGTTAAAATGTTTTTAACGTCTTTGAAAACCGGGGCAAACCGCCATCGGACTCGACAGCGGACAACGCGAGATAAATTCCGCACTTCCGGCGTCGAAGGGAAGAGTTCCGACTGGACAGTTGCCAGAGCCGCGGCCGTAATCCAATTTCCATTCGTGTCGAGTTTTTTACCGTAAGAGGAAACAGCTTTCCCTCCTGCGGGAAACGTCAGCCTCGACCTGCCTTATCATTCGTTTCCTTCGGGAACTCCAAGATGGAGCAAGCACCGCGCGCGTTGCAGTGATAACACGGTGCTTTTATTCTAATAAGCTTTTAAGGTTTGTCAGGCAGAAAAGTATATACACTGAAATCAGTAGAACTACTACTCGTCATTTAAGGAGTCATTCTACTTTGATCGGCCGAAAAATGAAGCTATATTTAAAGATTTTTTTCTGAAAGGAATACAATTTATAATGAAATAAATCTTTTTGGAATTTATTAAGGTACTCTTATAGCATATAAAGAAATTAAAAGGTTTGTTTTTCATTTGTATCATATGTTTTTTTATAGCGTCAGTGTGACACCTAGAAAAAAGAGGTATGTTCTAGTCGTAGGTGATTTCCCGGTTTAGGCTTATCTGAAATAAAAAATTGGAAAAGATTCTTAATCTGTATGAGTGTGGCTATCGCCCGTAGCTAAATTACAAATTTTTGTTGAGGAATAACAAAATGCCGCCGGTTTGAAAGTAAAAGTTCCCCAAAAGAGTGTTTTCTCGAATGTTCCCCGAGAAAAATCTCGGTTATTTTTCGACAAAAATTGTTAATTGAGCGATAGGGACACTTATACAGATTAAGAATCTTTCCAAATTTTTTGTTTCAGATAAGCCTGATCCGGGATATCACCTCCGCCACGAACATACCTCTTTTTTGTAGGTGTCACATTGACGCTATAAAAAACATATGAAACAAAATAACAAAAATATTTTTAAATTTTTTTGTATAATATAAGAGTAGCTTAATAAATTCCAAAAAGGTTTATTTCATTACATGTTGTATTTATTGAGAAAACATCTTTAAAAATAGCTTCATTTTTCGGCCGATCGAAGTAGGATGACCCTTTAAGACTAACTAATACTAATACTTACAGAAAATAAAACAAACTCCACCATCAGAATTACGTCTCACGTTGACCGTTCAATTAATATTAAAATTCCGTTACAAACAATACTATATACCTATTTTATCTTTATGGAAAGTATTATTCTTCTACATATCTTCCAGAATCTCCAGTTGCTATTATTATATTTAATTATTCCATCCAGGGGCGTGGCCAGGATTTCACTCAGGGAGGGGCAATAAATAGTAAAATCGAATTTTGAATTTATGTACGTGGTTAGGAGTCAATATACCCAGGGTCGTGTAATGCGAAATTACTTCACAACTTAATTTATATTTTTTTTAAACAAATTCACTTAAATTTGAACGAACCACTATTTTATTATTTTACGCCCATGATTCCTTCAGTTTTAAATTTAGCTGCCATTTATTATCAGGAACATAAACGAGCAAATACGAGGAACAGACGACCCCAATATCTTATTAGCCTGATCAACTTCTGCAAGTATCTCGAGGCGAAGTACGAAATGAATCAGACGACCTACCGACAACTCATTTTTGGAGCAAACGGAGAGATACTACCATTCCTCCACCCTTGAATGACAATAAATATAGAGAATCGAGCCCCCGGTTCCTCTTCCCAGCAATCCCCCTTACTTTCCTCTGCAGACAAGTTTATCGCCCCCCTCGTCCAATTCGCCGCCCGCGTTGCGCCCTGTCGTCGAATCGTGCACGCAGTCCTGCGTCCTAGAAAGTTCCTCCATAACGTATAGCCGGGAGAAATTTTATCGGCTACCGAATCAGATTGATATCTCTCGAGGTGGATACATGGAAATCGTAAGGATGAATCAACCGTTCGAACGAGCGCCCGGAAGGCCTTCGTTCGTTGCTCGTACTTGACAATGCTCCGGTGTAAAATAGCGCGGCTTCCGCTTGCGACGACTTATTCATGAAATGCACAGATACATTATTCCGAATTTCATTTGAAGGAATATAGAATACAGAATGATTCATATTCACCATTGAGATTTTACTTAATGCTTTCCCGTAATATTCGCTTGCATCTTCAATGAGATATGAATTACGACCTATTCCAATTGCGAACGCAAGGAAGAAATGAAGATGAAGAACAAGAGGAAGCTGAGGAATGGAAAAATGAGGAAATAAAAACGAAATGGAAACTAATTTATAATTTATAATTGTTAAAATATTGGTTATGTAATGAACTCTCTCGCACCCAGAGGGGGTAACGGGCTTGGCACCCCACAAGGAAATGGAAAAAGGAGATTCATGTAACCACGACTGAAGTAATTTAAGAGTTTTGTAAAAAGAAAACTGGATTTTATTCTTTAAATAAATTTTAATAATCGCCTACTGAATTCTCGGCTCCCCTAGGATTAAATCCTGAGTGCGTTACTGGTAATGGTAGTTCAGAGAATATATACACAAACAGATCGATAAAGGAGATAAGGAACAGAACGTACTTTTTAGTTCAATTTCGTTGTAAACATTAAGATCTTAATCTCAGAAATGTCTCTCACTTTTTAGCCAATAAAAAAGAAATCTAAGAAACTGTTTCTTCCAGAGGAACGAATATTATTATAGAAGAAAAGTCATCTGCGATACAGTAGAATCTGCTGGTAAAGTTCAGACGAGCGTTTCAGCAACATTCTATGCAAGTTGAAACGAATCTCTTGGATCAGCACGTGCTGGTTCCCATTCCAGCGGGCGAACTCGTGTCTCCGCTATCAAGACGACAGTATTCTTCGCAAGGAAGAAGAGTGGTGGCCGGTGGAGGTGGATGCAAGGGCAGATAGAGAAGTTGAGGGCAAGGGGACGAGGAGAAGTGATTTTATGGGGGATCTTCGGGAGCCTGAAAACGGGGGGTCGTGCTGGCGGTGGCCATAAAAGAACTAGGCTCCGGCTCCGGGATACGACGGGGTAGGATGTGTTTTGCCAAAAGCTGGGAAGCGTCGCGACGGCGCCAGGGGGTCTGGAGCCAATGTCTGACTTCCATCCCGGGAGATTCATCTCGAAAGCTACCGACGAATTTCGCCTCGCCCTCTAACCCCTTAATTATTATCGTCCCTCAATCGTTATCGTAATTACTGAAGGAGTTTCTAATTATTAGGAACGTTAGGGCCATTTTTAAATTAGATTTTCTTTGTTTACTATATTGAATTGCTGAATTGTTTATGGATGAACTTCAGTAACATTAAGAATAAGCGAAAATCTTTGAAAATTGGAGAATTAATATTTATGCAATTGTAAAACCCCCTGCAAAATTTTGGAAAAATTGATTTGGTAGTTTTTAAATTATTTAACTTTCAATCTAACATGTATTCTGATATGGGAAAACGCAATATTGAGAAATATAACCACAAAATTAAGAGTGAAATAATTGGGCAAAGGTTTTGAAATCTTCTGTACAGAAAGATCAAACACTACACAAAATTGTCAAAAAAATCTAGACAATTACGTAATTGTTTAAAAATGGGGAAGTAAGGGACATTAATACGAAATGTGAGTTATAGAAGTTATCGACTATTCAACTATTCTGAATTCCAATTCTTCAATGTAGTATTTGTCCAAATTTCTGTTTATAGAGTTTTGCTAAGAGGAAGGCTGTGTTCATTCTCCCAAAAAGTCATAATTTGTTCTCCTGACACAAGGATTCGTAGTACAGTCGATAACGCGAAGAGATTAAGTGCTGGCAAAGGGTGAGATCGAGAAGAATCCGATACTCATTCGAGGGAGAAGTTGCCAAAATTGAACAAAGGGGTGTTCCTTCGCGTCCCACTCTCCCGATTCATCTTTCTTCTCGATCGAGATGATTTATGAGCGAGATGACTGTAAGCTGCGCACATAAATCCACGAATAAATTCATTTTTCTGAAAGGTTTCGATCTTTCTCGACCCCGGCCACGGTCGCCACCGCCGACTACTATTACTCGAGATATTCAGACAAGATACAAGCTCGTATTATGCAAGGCGGAGAACAAATACTCCATCTGAAAAGTGTTTTCCACGGGGATCTCGTTTATCTTGATCTGTTTGCGGAATATTTTAAAGGACTCCATTGCGTGGAAATAAATTCGATGGTACAGCTAAAGCAAAAGATTTAAAATTAAAATTAAAATTGCATGATCTTGAAATATATTGTAATTTAATGAAAAATAAATATCCTTAATTTCTCGAGAGGACCATGAAATGAAAGTATTATGTTTTTTTGTAAGAAACACGAGAACAAATTTCTACAACAGCTTCTGTTCAATAAAATTAATATGCACTATGCAGTTTTGCAGAATGCAAGCAAGTTTAGAAAAAAGGTATCGATAATAATGAAAATCGATATTGAAAATTTATACTACTACAAGCATTAACTCAGAATATTAATTCCATCATCCCCCATACAACATTGAAGATATTTTCTGCTTAAACAGTAGAGTAAAAATACTATGACAACATCTATGAGAATTATTTTCTTAACGATTATTTAAAAAAAAAAAGTAGAAAATGATGGAACGCACAGAGTCTAACATTACTTTACATCAAAGACCCAGCTTTATTATTTTAAACAAAAATAATTTTTTTGATTTTTTCTAATTGTAGGTAATATTTTGGTTTGCGCAATTTACATAACAAAAGCATGGTATAAAGAAAGAAGTTTACTCCGATTCACGAAACACGCCCCACCCTGGTTTAGCACAAGAGCTGATAATATTCGGGCAACAAAATTCGTTCGTATTTAGATGTTTCTACCTCATATAGTTTACGATCCTCCAGCCGTCGGAAGAAAGGGAACGCAGATACATCATAAACCCCTGAAAGGGCACAATGGGTCGAGCCCTTGCGAGTGCAATCGAGGATGATTTGACAAATTCTCGATCGTATACGTGCATGGGGGATGTTCACCGAGAGCAAGAGTGATGCGTGCGCGGCTATCGAAATCACCATAAAAAGTCACCCATGTCTAACGTGGGGCCGCGGTGAATCGTAAATTCGAAAGGAATTAATGCGTAGAACGATCTTCGCCCAGCTCTCTCCTCCCAGAAAGGAGGCTGTAATTTATTACGCCACGGCTCTGGGCCTTTAACGACAGAATTTTTAAATAATCTTAGCATTCTACTGCTTAATTAAATTTCTCGGTTAGAAAGTTGTAAAATTCGATGATGAAATAAATATTGTACTGGAAATATTTATTTCGTCACTCGAATATTCAGCGTGTTTTCACTTCCACCTCATTTAGTATTAATATTCGGAAAGAATATTTGCGCGATTGTTGATTTAAGTAGTTGTGCCCGATATCTTGATTAAAATAAGTTGAATACCGACTATAGGTATGCTTTATTAAGCGTGGAATTATGAAGATTGTTGTTTCATAAAACGTGGATTTGGAGGTGATGTAATAAATATTTCCTGTAGGTACCGTATATGTGGGGAGAGACGAAAGTACGTGTTAATTATTAACAGAAAATGAGAAGTACATGGCCTGAAGTGTTTGTAAAAAAATATGTTTTTAGTGTTGAGGAATGACTAAGTGAGGAAATCTAAGGAGTGACCCAAGAAATTGCCCCTTTCTGGTTCCACGATTTTGGAACTGAATCCTGTGCCAAATTATACCTTATGATGAGACATCGATCCCAACAAATTTTCAAAGAAGTGAAAATCCATTAACGCGTAAATTAAATAGACTTCAATGTACGGATTTTTATGTCAGCCCGATAATTTAAAGAATTGTTCTCAGGGGTTTTACTGACTGCTAATAATGAATTTAAACTTAGATTTTCAAAATTCACAATGGTCAAAATAGACGAAAAACATTCATTTTTGGGTCACTCTTTAAGGTACGTCATTAACGATTAACCCTTCGTTGACACACCTCATTTTTCGATTAACTTTAACATACTACGTGGCTCACACCCAGAGCAATTTTTGAACGACTGACATTCTCATCTAAAGAATTCAATCGTTATGAAAAAAAATCGTGGGCCGATTTCAATGTCTCTAAAATATATTCCAATAGTTTTTTAACTGAAATTGTATCACAGTTTTTGTAAAAAAAAACTAGAATACCATATGTCGAGAGAAAATGAAGATAATCTTCTACAAATTGTAACATATACAAATTTCAATATTAGAAGCTACAAATCTACAGAGTTGTTGTTTATATATAATATTTTGAAAAAAAAAAATAGTTTGTAAGTCTGCTATGGAAAAAAGGTATTTATTTTGCATATAGAAGGTAGGCTATTTCGGTAATTGAAAAAACAGAGATATTCCACGAATATCTACGATATTTGACGTAGAATCTACGTACCTATTAGAAGATGTACAGCGCGTCAAAATCAGATTATGGGTGGCTCACACTCAGAGTGTCAACGAAGGGTTAATAAAGAAATTTTTGGCAAAAATATCAGAAGTCTCGAAAATCCTGCCACCAAAATTGCTTTCAACCAAGCATCCACGTGAGAATTTCTAAAAATAGCGACATCGAACGACAGCAATAATTCAGAGCGCCCTGACTCTCAGGCCAATTCATTTTCCACATAACGATTAGCATAGAGACTTCCGGCGGAGGTAGCCAGCGAAAGTCTCCGCGCTGTCGTCGCTTACTTTCGCCTGGAAATGGGGAATATCCGGGAAAATCAGCACGTCACGTGCGTCTCGCTGACAAATGACACGTCGTGATTCCCGTCGGTTCGTCCAAGCGGATGTGACGACGTATCGCCCGCCACTCTCCACCCCTCTGTCTGCACAATAACTGTTTCTTCACCCCCCACGTGACCCTTGTTCTCCCCTTTCTCTGCGTACCCGCCGTTTTCGCTCCACTGACTTTTCAGATTCCGTAGAATCATCGGTCCCCCTCGCCCTCGAGGCGCTCAGCGGCCGCATAAAAATTGCCAACGGAACCGGATGCCGGAAGCTCGACGGGGGCACCACTCCCACGAGCGACGAGAAACTCGGAGAACCGTGGCAGCCAAGGAGGAGCCACCCTCGAATTCCCTTTTCCTCGACGGCTTTCGTGGGACGGAGAAAAATCGCGTCCAAGTGTAATTAATTCGGATAGCCCTGCCTCCAGCGGGCTGCTCGATGACGCCGTAAATATCCACCCCCTTGTGGGGTGGGCAATTAATTTCCATTAATTTCGTTTCCTCGAGTGAAGCAGTTCGAGCGTTTTCTATTCGATATTCTTCAAAGGGGTCGTCCTTAAATTTCGTAAGGCTTTTTGCGGAGGAGGAGGTCGCGAATTTCTTACGTTTTCTTACAAGGGGGGGGGGCGGAGTCTGGTAGCGTCTTGCGTAATATTTCTTTAACCTGATCTCCAATATGTTTCATCGCACACACGAGAGCGAGTTAAATGAATTATAAAAACCTTTAAAAGAATTTTAATAACTGAAAAAGTGAGATGGGGAGGGGGTTGGAATATCAAATCTTATGAATTTTTATAGTTGGAGATGGGAAGGGGTAAGCAATCGATCAAATTACCCTTAAGTAATATAAGAACGCTCCGGAATTACTCTTCATAATTTTTGTAAAAATTTGAGTTTCCACCGTGACGCGGAAAGTGTTAAGGAATAGTTGTGTGTAGTTTGTATAAATATAGTTGAGTAAGGGAAACGAAAAAGTTTAGAATTAGATCATGTGCCACTGCATATAAAGTAAACTGGCTTAAATATGGCTCTTCATTGTTTCGCATCATGTCTCGAACACATTGCGGACGTGCTATTTGAAACGTCACACGAAATTGAACCCCTGGGGTTAATTAAATCAGCGAGAATCGTCGTGTCGTTTCTTTGCACCCCATTAAAATTATAAAGCCGAATTGGCGCACGTGTCTCTCGTAATTTAGCTCGTTAAATTAGCCCCCATCGTGTAGCGCATTGTGTCAAACGTTTTAACGCAAGGAATTCCCCCAGAGACCACCGAAATGAAATATTACGAGGCTTAATTCTTTGAAGACAAACGATGGACAGGGAATATTCATGAAAAATTTCAAAATGTGTGGAATTTTGTCACTATACTTCGTAACTAAAATTGAAGGTTCTGTCAGCTATTTTTTAAACACAATTGTTTCGTAAACTAGCAGTCAGAGATTATACTTAATAATCAGAAATATTTTTTTTCAAATATTAAAGAAGTATGTTTCCAGCCACACTTTTTAATATGAAAAAAATGTTGAGTCCAAATATTATATACACATACAGAAAATGTGAAATAAATATTCAGAATTGTAAAATAAATATTTAGGAAATGTAAAATTAATATTTATGAATATTTTCTGAACATTCAGAAAAAAATTTTTTTTTCTAATATGATATGAATACTTATTTACTTCATATTTGAAAAAAATGATATTTTTCTTAATATAAAATTAATATTTCCTGTATATTCGGGGAAAAATATTTGCTCCTTAATCTAGAATAAATATTGTATGTATATTTAAACATCAAAAAGAGATTGAATCACTTTTTAATATTGGATGAATGTATACTCAATATTTTGTGCTACTAGAGTATTTACCTACTCAGAACACTCTATTTTCCTTGACGAAATTTAGATTATTCTGCAATTGCTTATTGCTACTTTTATAACAAAATAAACCGTTCATCAAGAAATTAACAAAGACCCCAGAAAACACCTAATACTAGAACTTATACGATATACTCATCGGCCAAACTCCAACAATGCATTCTCAGAAATTGAACCGCTCCAACTTCAATTTTATTCGTAACAAGTACCTACATAAGCAAAAGTTTTCTTGAACTATTTCTGTCACTGGAGTAAGTCAGTGCAAATGTGGAAAATCATGACAGAAGTGGATATCAGATAAAACGTCAGGTAACAAGCCCCATGGGCAAAGTAGAAGAGGGAGCTACTTTCGCGAGCCGTGCCGAGGGTGTTAACTACCGTAGACGGGGTACTTAAATACACCCCCCAAGCATTTAAATCGCATCGAACATTTGGCCGCACGGTGCATTAGTCCTGGTAGAACGATCATGGATATACGACCAAAGGGATGCACCGTACCGGGTGTGGACTTAAGTAATGAACGCGTTCACGGGGGTGAGAATATTAAATTACAAGTGCTCGAGTACGGTGCACCGTAACGCAGCATATACGATTACGTTTAATTCATCATTCGATTTACGAGCGAAGGCCATTACGCTCTTCACCGATTAGCTGGGAATTCCTGCGGAACAAAAGTAAAAATTTCCATACTCCATCGCGTTAAATAGAAGTGACTTTATCACTACTAGCAGAGGATTTGTGATATTAAACACTGAGTAGGTTAGACTTGGAGTTAATCCAGTTCGCCCAAAAAAACTCATTTTCAGTCATTTTTATTTATGTCAAGAACAAATCGCAACATATTTTTTCCATATTTGTTTAATGAAGCAACAATAAATCAATAAATTGTGTTCTGTATTGTGCACAGTTATCGAAAAGCAACCGCTTTTTTTACACTTTGATCATCAAAGTTTGATGCAAGTCAGAGGCAGCTCCAGATTTGAAAAAATCACCAAAAATAGAAATAAAAACTTATGAATTCAATCACTACTCCGGCAACATATTGTGTTTTCAATTAGTGTTCTCTTTTTAATGTTAAGTCAAAGGAATAATTTTATAAACAATTTGTTCTAATTTACTCGAGGTTGGTAAAGATGGGGCTGCACCCCTCTTGCTGCAAGGTCCTCAATTAAAACTTTGAGTAGTGGAAGGCTTTGAAAATTACTGCTGGAAAATTTTTATACAAAAACTAAATTCAAAATGTAGCGACTGTTTAACAGTTCCCCAACTTCTCCCCTCTCGAATTCAAGAGAGTAATACCTACTTTAGTATACGTGATTCATTACAAGTTAAGGGGTTAAGACCACAAGCTATAGAGCTCATCCGAAACTCAAGCCCAATAGCTTTTCGAATACGTTAAATTTTGGAGCACTGAAGGGCACGACAGATGGAGCCGGTATTCCAGCGGAAATTCAATCACGCCATTGCCTCGAATTTTCACGAGTTCCGCGTCCAATTTGTACGATATATAGCCTGGCCCACGGTGACGTCCGTCCCCCGACTGTTCCTGCACCCCATAAATATCTGGAAACCACATAAACTGACCATCCCGAGTACCCTGCGTCCATCTACGTGCGCCGAAAACTCTCGTGAAAGCCCCCCGTCGAGAGAATCGCGTGTCCAAGAGAGACAAAGGTTACTTACCCTTGTGGCGAGCTGCAGAGGATACGCCCCACAAGGGTTGCCACGGCTCGCCAGTGTGTACACAGACCAACCCCTGATAGAGCCAAATAAAGAGGACACTCTTGGACAGATTACCGCTTAAGTGCCTCGATACTCTTTCCTTAAGTGGATGATTCTTTTTTTCATTCGTCCTTTGGTGATGCTCGCCGCGCGCATTTTTGGTAGAGATGGCACATCCCCTGTAACAAAAAGCCAGCAGCTGGTTAATTCCAGGAACTTTAGGAGCCTGGACTGATAACTTGCATTTGTCAAGTGTTCATTTATTTTGGAGAGAATCACAGTGGAATATTTATATTTATATACTCTAGATGATAGAATTATATGAAATAGAATTCTAGTTTTACTGTCAGTATTTATTGTAAAAACCGTCGGGATGAAAAGGTAATTAACGGCGACAAACATTATCCTGAAAATTACGCGGGAAGAGTCGAAAGCCCCCCTTCGCGACGAAAGACAATTAATAATAATTAAAATCGAATTCAGCGTCAGGGGACACCCCTGTAAGCGGAGCAAAAACATCGTTGATCTATGTTCCTCGCGAAAGATTATAAATGTCGTCATTCGTGGCGCTCCTTTTTTTGCACAATAAATTCCTATTGTTCCTTGTGCAACAGACCTTGACGGACAGAGTCCTGTCGAGCTCTCGATTGTGAGGGAGATCAACTTTTGTTTTTTGTTAGACGAACGATTATTCCCTGAGGGTGGAAAAGAATTTGCGATGTCATTCAGGATTGTGTACAATCGTGAGTGGATTAAAACAGTGAATGTTTTTACTGTGATCGTTTGATTCATTCATACTGATTTAATTTTAGCAACAATGCTTCCTTTGAAAATAAAGAAATTATACGTGCTATTGCTCAGTTATATTAAAAGAAAATATACCATTTTTATTTTGTAGTGAGATATAATACATTGTTAATAAAA
This sequence comes from Andrena marginata, assembly GCA_963932335.1. NCBI lineage: Eukaryota > Metazoa > Arthropoda > Insecta > Hymenoptera > Andrenidae > Andrena > Andrena marginata. The sequence goes on along the minus strand of OZ010659.1, from coordinate 27,920,402 downwards.
CTTATGAATATATTACATATGAGAATATGTTAAATAAAATTGTTAGAATACCTCGTGTCTGGAAAATGAACCAAATATCGAATTTTAGATAGGTACTGATTGAAATCACAAAGAATGCTTTATACTTTTTGAGCGTCTTTTTTATAGATAACTCTCTAATTATTTTAAGCAATTTATATTTGTTCGTGTTCGACGTTAAGAAACAAGTGTGGGAAAAATGTGTAAAATAAAATAATAAATGTTGTTATTGCTGGTAGTGTATATTTAAATTATTAACACGTTCGCGGACGTGAATGCTATAGCATTGATTTTCATGATGATACAGAATGACATGAATGCTATAGCATCCAAATCTTAAAGTCAATTATTTTGAATTTAATTGTATATAACCAGTTGAAAAATTTGATCTGTATTGTCGTGGATGCAATAGCATTCATGGTATATAACGATTAAAATATGATAATATGATTACCCTTATAAAATGTGTTTAATCAAAGTTCGGATATCAACCAATTTCAAAATATAATGACTGTCAATTTTTGCACCTCGCTGAAACTTTTACTGTCCGCGAACGTGTTAAGTCTACTATAGATGAAACGTACTTTCACGTACCCATATCACGAAAAACAGCTTTTATTTAACAGTACAGCTAAACTAAATCACACTGAAAGCACCACAAACGTTAGCTCGATCTTGCGTCTAGGAAGGTTCACGACATACTAAATGACTGTTTTCCTACGCAGGTAGGTCGAGCCTTGCCTAGGAGCAAAATGTAAACAAGCTAGACTCCCAGAATGGCCAAAGTAAGGTAACGTTGGAATTATGTGGCAAGAAATAAAAGAAACTCTCTCCATTGAAAATATATCTAAAGTTTCCTCAATTTTCATTTCATCAATATCTAAATACATTCGATTATTATTCAATACGAAATAGGCCTTTAGACATTTTCAATCGAAAGTAGTGTACACGAATCGCCAATAGCAGAAATTTTTAGAAACTATCAAAATAAATTAGCAAATCAATGATAAATAAAATCAAATACTCAGGACATCCTGAAAACCCTTTCCACCAAAAAAATTATCAAACCCATTACTTATTTAAGAATTCAAAATGGAGAAAGAGACCACAAGCGCAAAAAATAATCTAAATACACAGTTCCAGAGCAAAATCTAATTTTCAATCTAAAAATACAAAACAGTAGATAATAACAAACTAAAACCACGCGTACCATCAGCAAAAAATAAAAAATTCTCAATCAGAGACACTAAAAGAACCTAATCACCATCACATCCGAGTATTAATTAATGAAAGTATATACTATATAACCACACGTATCCTAAACTTAATAAATCGTGGGATAATCGTCACACATGTACGATTCAATATATCCAGCTGAACCTTGTGGCATACGAATAAAATTAACGGGTGGTCGTAGCGATTTGATCCTACCACGAGAACCGATAACACGATCTCGACAAAACGCGGTGCAACACCCCTCGCATCTCCCCGTTACTCCCTCTCGTATGACTTTCAATCGAATCGCCCTGAAAACGCGGTGGCAACCTTTTAATCAATCGAATCGATAGACGCGTTTCGGCAATTCGATCAAGCAAATCGCTCGTGGAATTACGTCCCCAACGATCCCTAAATCATCCCCCGCCATTGGTGCCGGTTACATAAATCGCGCTCAGCGGGTATTGGTCCACATTTACACCACCTCGCCTCTGTATATCTATATGAATCTATTAGAAGATAACCGCCTCCACCCTTGCAGATGTACACGCGCGGCTAGAATGTATTTCGATTTGTCACAGCCGGTACACGGGAGTGCATTCGCTCGAAACAAGTCGCACTATCGATGATTGGACACGGCAGAGGCGAGTTTCTGATTTATTGCAGCGACGCACGTGACACCGTATCCCGAACCACGGAGAAATGAAATTCAAATGACGTTCCGTCCCACTCTTCGGATTCTGTTATCTTTTCTCGCGTAGTTGGCGTTGTAGAAATGAACTTTGTCCGATAGAAATGGATCTTAGAGCATTCTACGGGAACCTGATCACTTTTTGTACTTCACGTTATTGAGTGATTTTGTTGAAATTGGAATACAATGTAGTCTACGTGAAATTATGGTGGGTTTAAGTCATCACTTTTCTGGTTTCGAGTTTATTTAAAAAATACAGAACGTCGAAATTTGCAAGTTTCGCCTGTTTTCATGAAAACAGTTTTTGTGGATGAATTTTTATCCAGGTTGCTATTAAGGAAGAGCATTGTGCGAATAATGAAGACACAGCTAAAAATAGTAACTGTAAATTATATAAATAATTTCTACCCGAAATGGTACAATTTGAAATTGAAATGCAATAAAGATGGAAATGACTAACATGAAATACCTATATCGAGAATTTTTCATGGTAAACAGATTTTATTATGCTTACGCGAATGTCTGAGATACTTTCGTGTTCCCCTCCACACTTTTTGCAGAGTTTATCATGCTAATGGGTGCTGCGCGCCATTATATCGCAACGAGGGTTGCTCCAACTTCTGCTTACGCAGTAAAGTGGTGCTAATTTTTTCTTAAACTGTTATTTTAAGGGAGCCTGTTTTTTCATCTTTCACCATCGCAATGAACATCCACTTCGCTATGACAACAATCTCGCCCTACGAAAACATAAAACACTTCTCTACCTTTTCAATGAAACACCAAAGTTCCATCTCCCAACGAAAATCTTGATTTACTTTCAAATAACGAATTGGAAATGTGACGAAAGTATTCCTCAATTATTCAGTGATTCTTTTATTCTGTAATGCGAATAATACTTATCATGGATCATAGGAAAGAAAAATTAAATGGTATGATCCAACCATATCGTTACATAAACGAGTTTCCTCCACCCCTAAAAATTTCTGCAATCGGAAGCTACGTCTCGCCCTCGCGGCGAATTACGATTATTAAACAATGACGTGCGAACGGATAAGTTGACGGAACGACGCGAGATGGAAAATGATAATAATAATACCGCCGGTCATTCCAGCGAATCCTGCCCATTAATTCGCGAAAGCATCGAAGCGTTTCTGGCAATTTTAATAACTCATGGTCATCACGTGACGCTGACGGTAGTTCTGCGTCGGCCATAAAACACTTTACAACTTCGCCAATAAAAAAGTTTCAACAATCCACCCCCGGGATCAATAATAGGCAGCCTCTGATTGGACCCTGCAGCGCCAATCGAGGGTGGTTTCCGCGACAAGGGTTGAATACCGCGGATTCTGCGCCACTGGGCAAACGTTCTTATTGGTCGTGTTTTCGCCAAAGGGGCTGGCACATCCGTGGCGAAGTAAAAACCTTTTCAGAAATGGACGACAGACGTAAAGTGCGCCGAATTTCCCGATTTTTATTACACCCCTTAGTGCGTTTTATTGAACATGTAATGGCTGCTGCGACGAATGCTCAGTGGCGCGGTACCCTTGAATCAAGAGAATTATACTTTTTTTATTTTCTGTACTAAAGATTAGGATAAGAAGAGTTTTCGTTTCTATTCCCTAAGACCTAAGTGGTGAAATAGAAGCCTTAAATGAAACCAGTAATGAACTTCGAAAATAATATTAATTTTGAGGCACGTTTTGTTTTAACAAATTTCATCTTTTCGTTTTCATATTTTCAAGAGCTGTTGTATACCTGCTTAGTTCTAAATATCCAGGATTTTCATATATATTCCTTGACGAATAATAGTGTATCTATATTTATCCAGTAGATACAGAAAAATGAATCATTTATAGCAAGTAGGAATAATTTGAATCATGACTTATAAAAATTCAAATTTCACAAAAAGTCGACATACAATATTTGCGCGCTAAGCCATCGATGTGTTTCTGTATCAGTATTTCTTATTTTACTATATTCTCTTATAAATTTCTCGCATTATATATGCATTTTGCTCTCATGTTTTAATCATTATCTCAAGTACATTGTGAAATTGTTATCGCTGGTTACGACAAACACATGTACTTACAGCAATGTGTGTTCCTCTAATCAAGAACAGTCTTTAATTATTCATGATAGAACGAGTAGCTCGATATCTGTTCCTCATAAATGTACGATATTAGAACAAAAATAATGTATGTGTAATGGTCTATTAATAAATAGAAACTTCAAACCTGTTTTAAGATATCAGATCCACGCGTAAGATACAATTAATATTCAGTTCCCTAATTCTTTGGCATATTAATGAATAAAATAAAAAATAGTAACCATCAAGTTTTATAAACAGCATTATTTTTTCAATTTTATCCATGTACTTTCATAATTTGATCGAAAAAGAAAAAGAATCGATTCCTAAGTGTCTGTATAATCCACTTAAAAATATAATTCTAATTCTCATAAACTATCTAATGAAGAAAGTCCCTCCTTCTACATAGATATATTAAATAATTAATATTTAACATTTATATCAAGTAATATTCATTTATAGGGCTTATAAGATCCCTAATTAGAGACCTAAATTAGTTTTAATGGATTACGAATAACTAATATCTGATTATGGAGAGTACTGGAATGTTATGGAGGTTGCTGGAACGATGTTTTTAGCCAATTGTGCACACATAATCGTTTAACAGTAAGCGAGGTTTGCCGCATTGCAGACATGCGTCAGTTCCTTTCTCTCATTTTGCGGAAGCGCCACTTCAACCTTTATTGAATTATTCGCAAGATTTAACCACGACCCGTTTTCTCTCACTCGCTTCGTTTAACTCTGATTGTTACAAAGTGCACGAGGGTCCTCAAATGTGTACGAAATGGGACAAACGAGCTTATAAATCTCAATTTTCGTGCCCTAAAATTTATGCTTTTCGGTCACTAGAATATCTGAAGCTTTGCTGCTCTTCCCCATAAATTACAAAGTTCTATTTTATTCGTATTACATTTCATACTGAAAATACTTCGAAATTAGGCAGCTGTCGACGTGTAGTAAAAATAGAGATAATATATACATAGAAACATGGTAAATATAACGAATACCAGTTGTAATTTGTAAATCAAGTCGAAACTGTGTAAATATATTTTTGTGTTTATCTTGCGCGTTTAAAGAATTCATAGGTTAATGAAAACAGCTACAAATATCAAGTTATTTAATTTATAATACGTGCTGGAATTGTTGGGCGAGGAATTTGAAAAATAAAGCAACAAATAGGCTTCATGAAATTGCTGACTCAATGAAGAAATACTAAATCTTTTATGCTGACAAACGTAACTCGAATTACACATTTCTAATTAGTCATCAGTTTTATTTATAGTCATAAAGCTCCACTGTTTTACGCTCCTCAATATCTCACAGTCATATTACCTTGTTTTATTTTCATTAGTATTTTATTCATATTTACGACTTTTCGTTCTGTTCCACAGAATTCTGTTTTTATAATGCGATTTACAGTATTTTATTTGATCAAAACAGAATATTTGTAAAAGTATAATATACCCACACAATTAATGGATTAACTAAAACTAAGCAGTTTGCTATTAACAATTTCACTAATGAGAAATTTATTCTAAACGAACTAGTAAGCACGTATAAAGTATTCGTAAAAAATCGATTTTTTTCAGCATTTACTACTCTATATAAAATTTTATAATATTTTATAATTTCAAGAGGTAATATATAAAACTGTGTGCAACTTGTTACTCTAATAACAATAAGCCATATATGTTGCTCCATGTTATTTTATTTCTGTAATTAAAGAAACTTTAATAAAATAACAATTGACATGTAAACAAAGGTTCATTTCAAATAATAACGTCATCAAATATTTGAACTAATATCAACAAAAACATTGCGACATACTTTAAAATCCACAGATTCCACTTATTTGAACATAGACTGAAATGATTCTTAATTTGAAAAACGTTCCGTTTGCTGTCTTTGCAGTGAATAAATTTTCAATATAAACTACAAACATATATTCAAAATAAAATCTTTCTGTTCTTAAAGCTGCTGTTCAGAAACACAAGAATTTGTTATTAATTACATATTTCGTTTAAAATATTCAAATGTGGCGCCCCCTGTTCTCTGCTATAGCAAATAGATATATGTATGCACATGTATATTTATCACACAAGTGTTCGTGAATTCCAAATTACCATGAGAAACGTCATGGCCTATTTAACTATACACGTTTTCATAATATTAATAGGAAAAAGTACGAAAAACCATTTTTTACACAATTTATCTTGTATTCACGAAATTATCATCATTCCATTAATATTCAGGAGTACTGGAAAAAGTTACATACCCTTTCACAATCATTTATTCTCCATGTACAATCTCCCGTTCTCCATTTACAATCCCCCATTCTCCATTTACAATTCTCCAAATTTTTATCGATAAACCATGCACTATCATAATAACAAATTACTTTCTTAAAATAATTAAAATGTCAAAAATACGCACGTCCATGATATTTAGCGTTGCACGTTACTTAATCACTGCGTTAGATTTCAATCGAAATATCGTTCGAACGATTTTCGATACGTTCGAGATATTCCAATATTTTCGAGATACACAATCGGAGTGCCGTGCAAGCGTCTTCCCAAGTCCTCACTCATTGAATTCCAATTCGTGTTTTTTCAGTAGTGTTTTTATTATCAGATATATCTCATTATACATTTACAATCTTCGATAAACGCTTACAAATGCAATAAAGGTCGACAGGAATACCGAGCTCGCGGGTAATTCAAGCTTCTCCTTTCTACGTCTGCTACTCGATACACCGTTATACACTTACAAAGTACGTATTCTCCGAACCAAACAAAAAAAACTCTTTTTCTTTTTCACCGACGTTGCTTTTCGCAAAGTAGCACGAGGATGCGCCAAGCAATAAATTGCTCGCGCTTCGAATTCAACAGGGCCGATGCCAATGATTCCTTATTTTAAATTTTATTAGACATCCGTCAGGTTAAAAAACTCAGAGCTTACCTATACAATCATTCGCTTATGGGAATGTAGTACCAGATCGTTTGTATCGTCTTAGACAAGTAATAAGAATTATCAAATCTGCCCGGACAAAAACGTCTCAGCTTTCGTTCTTCGATATGCCGATCTCCCGATACAAAAGTCGTATAAACATTTATACAGTATGTTTCGTGTAACACTACTAAAAAATCGCTACGTAAAAAAGGAATAGGTGTGATAAACGAAACTAGTAAGAAAAAAAGAAAAGGTGTGCGCATAGCGCGGAACATTCTCAATGAATGATGATAAAAAAATATATATTATACACAACCCACTAAGTACAATCTCGGGAAAGTTTGTCTCATCTCAAGATCGCCGAGCATGCCTGGCTCGTGATCGCGCGTTCTCTGTCATGCCTGTGCAGTTACGATTATGGCTCGTAACGAGAAATATCGTGTGAGGAAAAATATTGAAACGACTGAACTGTACCAAGCTGAGTGTTAATCAAACGATTACTTTTTATCGTGTTCTAGGAGGCACTAACTGCGTCCCGCCGCTCTGTTAGGTCTATCTCGGATGAAGAATGCATTTATTATACAAATGTTCAACGAAATGCACATTTCACGGACACGATTAACAAGTGACGCGGAATATTAAGTCAGTACGCAAAGGTAAAAATTTATTTCTGTACCTCTTACTTTTGAACCGTACGTTTCGGAAACAGATGTTAATATAACTTCTTTGCCTGTGCTTCTTTATTGTCGCTATAAACAGAGAGAAAGAAATGGGACGAGATAAATTAGTATGTTCCGAATTATATTCTTTCGCGATGAGCTTTGCGACGCATATACTTACCGATACATGCTGTACGCTAATAAAATAATCATTTGAACTCCCACGAACATCAAGAACATTGTTGTTGTTAAACAATTCGTTGTAGGGCAATCAACGGTGCCAGTGTTTAATTTAGCGCCCATCTGTCCGATATCTCGTTTCAGAGCGTTCAGTCCGTCTCGCATTTCAGAAATCAGAGACTGAGAGTCATATCCCATTTGTTGTACCTGTAAAAAGTTCTTTAGCGAAGTGTGTCAGGGAAAGATCGATAAGAGCGGATACAAACAGGCACCTGAGCCGTTGGAGCGCGAGCTTGATTATTCAAGATAGTGTCCGTTTTGGAATATACGTCGTTCATGAATGATTTAATTTCCCTAGCTGTATTTATTATAGCATTTTGATTGCCTAGCAGAGTTTCGACCTCTTGCCGACGTATTGTGTCGATTAGCTGAATCTGCTGTCCTGGTTGACCTCCCCCCGCCTGAATGCCTAGATAAGCGTTATTTATGTAGAGTTGAAATTCTGCGTTTTCATCCGTATTGTACGCTGCTGGAAGAGCGATTACCTCCTACTTGAAGCTGAGATATTAAGCTTAAGGATCTCTCTTGCCTCCCAACCACTTCATCCAACTTTCTATTCAGCTCCCGCAACGCGTCAAACATTTGACTCTGGCCAGAAAAGATTTGCCGCAACTCCCTCTGATTGTCAGTTTCGAAGAACTCGAAGTCTTCTTTTTCCCGCTGCTCGTCTGGGTGGTCTCTGTCGAATTAAGTTATTTAGAAACGAATTTGTGATTTAAAGGCAACTCTTATGCTCCATACCTGCGGTATTCCTCTTTTTGCTGCTCCAGTTTCTTCTGGTAATCCAAATACTCCTGGCTGAGCTTTTGCTGTTCCTCCAGAGAAACTTTCTGCATATCCGGCCTTGATTGCTCGGGAGGGTATAGAGAATGTGTTAGGAAATGAGAAACGTCGTGATCATCGGCCAAACCACCTTCAATAAAACATTACGAAATAAACGACTGTTGCAGTTGCAACAGTGAGTAGTTATTAATTTAATGTTCAAGGATAAGTACCAGTAGCAGCGGAAACACCAAAATATCCCGCTTTGGGTAGAACTACGTTCTCAACTCGGAAACACATCTCGTAATCTTGTTCGTTGTTTGTCATACCGTTATGAAATAACACCTTCAAACAAACATCCAGAAAGAGATTAAAATCTGCAACCTCTGTATCAATACGAAAAAAGACAGAATAATGCTCACTGTTAGCGTATTTTGGTAGTACTCAATTTTTGCTCTAGTAGCAAACGGTTTATTGCGAAAGTCTCGCAAGCAACCAGCGGACAATTGCGTGGTACCGTCACTGTGTCAAAATAAAAGGGTCATTTAGTGGAAGCTTTAATGCATGCTAAAAGAGGTATAGTAAGAGACGTAATTCACTTTGTATGATCGAAGGTTTTTGTGCCGTCGTTGAGGACAGCCATAATGTAGGGGTTGTTGTGTTTATTGTCATTGTCGAAAGAGTCGAAGAAAATTCCAAGACCATTCCACATATCGGAGCTACCAAAGACAGTGCCGTTATAAGCGCCCTTTGAACTGGTGTACCAAAATGCTAAACCATCGGCTCCGATCCTTCCTCTTCCTGTTACCCTAAATATCAACTCCACCTCCCACCAATCACAGAGAACTGGCTGTTTCACCCATATTGCACCTAAACATCGGTTAACGTCTCTGTATAGTGGAAAGTTAAATAAACTCCTCCTGCGTTCTCCAAATCTCTGTGTTAACTTAAAATAGCTTCTTATGCTTACTCGACTATAAACATGATATTCATTTGATAATGGGTAATGCAATGAAAATTCAGCAAAAAGATCTTTAATCCTAGTATATTAGCCAGTTAATATATGTGATTTATTTGCACGAAACAGTATATAATAAAAACCAGAAAATATGTACCAGAAAAGTTTTATTCGTATCATAGGGAACTCTTTATTTCTATTACATTGTACAATCTTTAATACCTTCAAGTGTAATAACCGATATAGAAGTTAATGAAAGTTAAGGGAAGTTACGTTTCACATACCTTTCTGACTTCTCAACGATGGAGCTACTCTAACATTCTCTGCACTAGCAATTGCATCTGTTAGAAAAAAAGAAATATATATTCCCTGACTGTTCAAACTGTAATAAATCAATTATAATACATGATACAAGAGGAGAAGAAAGTTCATTATAGGTAGAATAATTGAAAGCAAACGTCCGTATAATATAACATTTATTTGTAAAGGGGAAAATTCAAATTATTCGTGCGAAAACGTAAAATCGATATAATTTCCCATTCGACTTTCGAGAGCAATTAAAGTAATTTCCAATGTAAATAAAAACATGTACAACTGTCGTAACAGTTTTATGGAGTTCTGTCACGTAAATACTACCAACTTCGATCGTTAAAGTGGCGAAGGAAATAGAAGCCGATCCGGGATCGCTTTTGGTGATGAAATAACCATGCATTTCATTTAAACAATCGAAAAGCCGACTTGCAGAAAATAACATACGGAAGTGTTTCACGGTGCCCGCACTTGGTTAGGTTTCGTTTCTACTCACTTCCTCCGTACTCCCAGAAAGGCACGCTTCCATCTTTTTGTGCTAGATACGGTGGCTTAAACGAATACCGATACTCAAATTTCCGATGGGGTATTTCACCGAAGACCGTGTTAATTAGAAAAAATACATGAAAAATTAAAAGCCACCCTACCTCGGCGGCCATCTTCATTTCGACTGCCGAGTCGAGAGCGGATTGACCACGATGTCGATCCTGCAATCGCTCGAAACCATTGGTGGAACCGTTTGAATTCTCCTTTTCATTGGGGCATTATCAATGACGTGTCAATTCCATGGGCCACATTTTAAACATCTCGCCTTTCCACCGGGAAATTTCTCTTTCTTTTTTTCGCGACGGAAAGACGCTTTCAATCGCGCGCAGCTCAATTCAACGGAAGACTCAGCGAGAATATGTTTCGTGAGTTACTTTTCATGAATTTCGTGCTCTATTCGCGTTCGCTCGTTTTTGAGGACGTGTCATGTAGAAACATGGCGCTATCACGGATGCATCGTCGAATAGATCTAGGAGGTAGCGAAGATTTTATGAATGCTTGTAATGCGTTCAGCTTTATTTATTTATGTTAACCATTGTTGTTGAAATTTTGGTCGTAATAATGGTTGATGCATGCAAACTTATACAGGTTTATACAGGAATTTCAATTTAGGTCACTCCATATTTTATTTAATTATAAAATCTATTTGCTGTTGTAAGTTTTTCTCACTCATATCGCGCTGAATGATATCGATGCAGATATTGATATAGGAGGTGAAAAGCTCCTACGAACTGATAAATTTTACTTATCATTTAGATTATTTCATACGATATAAGAAATCCATTTGAATCTATTTATCGATCAAATGGAACAATGATCTAAATACGAACCATCACTAGCAAGCCTGTATATTTGCATAAGTTATAATTTTAACAAACATACGTAATAAAAATGTGTTCTATCCTACATTTTGAACGAGCAAAGTTAAAGCACAGCTTAAATGCTACTTTAGCGTTGAATTTGATATACTTTCGTCAGTATCTTAATCGGTAATTGCATTATATTTTTCCACATAAAAAATCAAAACGATCAGCTGTCAGTCTACTATCTTTCCGTGTAAACGATCGCTACCTAGTAGATGAAAAATGTCGGCTACCATCGCAACCAGCTGATTTCGGAACGCAGTTGTTGCGAGTCAGGGTACGTGCATTCGAGTGAACGTGCAGTTTGCCCTCCCATTTACTTGGCTTCAATGGAAATACAAGATGGCGTCGCTCATTGACAACTATGAGCAACAATACGCCGTTTTGACAGCTGACATTACCGCAAAGATCGGTAAAATACGAACACAAAGCGGCAGTAAGTACGAGAACATCAGAATCACGGAGATCGCTTCGCCGCGAGCCACAAATCGTTGTGCTTAAAGCGAACGTTCCCTATTTCCTGGCGTTATTAAACAACAATAATCGATACAGGTGACGTAATTTACAGATGAGAAACGAGCTTTCGTTCAAGATGTGGACAGACAGATCGAGGAGGCCCAGGAGCTGGTAAAAACATAGATTTGGTATTCCTTCAAACTTAGGTCGGCTGTAAAAAATAAGAGCTTTCAATTGATGAGTAATCGCGAGAAGTTTGTAGGGGGGGTTATACTCCAGGGTTAGAATCGATCCCCCGTTAATTTCTGCTTAGTCATGAGTATTAAAAAAGCTGGTAAAAAAGTGGAGAATCATTTGCACTCTACTCTCTGTTTTAACGCTTCATTGTCACGCTATGAAATTGTGCTGTTTGTTTTGTTGTTCTATCAATACCGTAGAGGAGAGTTTGATTGGATACTAGAATTTAGAAAGAAGAACGAGGATTCTAGTGGTGTTTGATGTATAATGTTACGTGTTGGACTTTCAGCTGGAGCAAATGGAACTGGAGGTTCGTGGGGTGAACGGAGCTGCCCGTGACCGATTACGTGGTCGCGTGGAAAGTCACAGAGCTGAGTTAAAGAGATTGGCTCAAGAATTTCAATTGGCCAAGAGGCCGAAAGATGAGAGCATTGAAATGAGTAGAGAAGACTCCTGGGAGAGCAATATCACAGAAGATCAGAAGAAGAGACTGTTGGATACTTCGGAGAGAATAGATCGCACTGGTAGAACTTTACAGAATGGTTATCGAATGGTACTAGAAACAGAGGAAATTGGTTCCCACGTGTTAAAGGAACTGCACGAGCAGAGGGAGACGATACAAAAGGGGAGGGGAAGAGTAAGATATCGACTTAATCTGTTTTTTAAAAATCAGGCAGGTTTTCTTTATTATTCGAAACCGAATTTCATTGTTTTAGTTACGAGAGACAGATGCAGAGCTGGGGCGAGGATCTCGGTTATTATCAGGAATGATTTTCAGAAGCCTTCAGCAAAAAGTTATTTTAGCAGCCGTAGCGTTGACGCTAATAATTGTTGCTTGCTTCCTCGTTTACTACAGCTTCAAGTCCAGCAGCTAAAGAAACAAGCAACGTGATCTATCAATCAGGATACGGCTCGGAAGCCATATTTATTATCAGTGAGTTTATTATCACTATCGAATGCATTGTCTGTTAGGTGATTATTAAATTATAAATCGAAGTAATGTACCATACCCTTTTATTAATCTCTCCAATCATTTTGATCACCTTAAATTATAATTAAGTATGTATCCTCCAATTTCTATGTCAGTTTCGTATCAATTTCATATCGATTTCGTCTCGTGCGTTAGGAAACATGGAAATTCCATAGCGGAAAAAAATGGTTATAATTATTAGTAATAACAAAGGATCACCTGCCCATTTATAATGTTGGTAACAAGCGTAGCATATAACATCGTTTCCACTGCTTTCGTCCGTTTTGCAATTGAATTATTACGGACACTTTGCGAAACAACAAACTTTGAGTTTCATTTAAATTACCGCTCATGTGTCCGATTGTATTTTGTATACGTCCGAATGTCCTATTTTGTACTAAATCTGGAACCCCACTAATCGTTGTTATTTATAAAAATATGCAACTATAGGTGGATAGTCCACAAGAACGGTAATCATCCGTATCAAAATACAAGGACAGGGAACGGTGAAGATTGTAAATATACGTGAGAAGTATCGAAGGATTATAGTGAAGTGAAATTCAAACGGGCTTAATAATAACCCATTTTATTACTTATAATATTGTCAGTTATCTTAATTGCCTAAACCGGTGCTTTTTCTTTCAATGCGTCGCTATGTAATCGTGAAAATGAATATATAATAAAAGTATCGCGTAGTAACGAGTATTCGATGACGGAAGTGATTTCAGTGAATGCGACACAAAAGGCGTTTGCGATCCTTCCTGCCGTTGCTGTTCCCATTGCTAATGAAAACAACTCGAAGCGAATGTTCAGTTTGGTCAGTCCAAATGTCTGTAGAGATCCTCTATCTGGGGTTTGAAGTAGTCCTTCAACTGAGGCCGTTTTGCCTTCAATGTTGGCGTGAGAAGGCCATTCTGCACGGAGAACGGGTCCGGATGCAAATAAATATCTTTCACCTATGATTAACAGAGAAGAAATCCTGGTGTTTCATCCCGTTCGTGTTAGAATACAAAGTGTTTCGATATTTTCGACGAGAAATATGTTACAGGATACAAATTAATCTAAGAACGCATTAATTAGAATTAGTATATGTATATTTTTTCTTTTACATGCACTGTGGTGGTAGAAGAAAGTTTAACACGTGAATGGTGACAAAAGTGTTCTAATTTAACTGGAAAATTTAAAAAAAAATAAAGTGGTTAAAAAATAAAATCTAAGTGCTTAGAATAGATCACTGATACCAACGTGATGTGTGAAATCTGGATTAATATGAATACTTGTATTGTAAACTTCCTTGCTACCAAAATAAAGCCACTGAAGGTCTGTTAAATGAATAAATGTTAATAGGAGGTGTTATATTGTTTACCTGTTCGAAGGATTTAAGGCCAGCTTCTTTTCCCCATGCAAGCATGTCATCCAGGATCAACTGTTTCACTTGTGGGTTGGCACACAGCACGCTTAACGTGCCTGGTATACCGTTCTCCACCGCCCAACATTTCACAACATCCACATCCGGCACCACTATTCCCACGACGCAAGATTTCAGGGACTCCCCGTGGACAAATACTTGATGTACATATTGACTGCGTAAATAAATAATTTCGATTTTCTCTGGAACTATGTATTCTCCCTGGGACAACTTGAAGATGTGTTTCTTCCGGTCGATTATCTTCAGCGTTCCGTTCTGCGAGAAGCAAATTACCGTAAAATTAATGTAACCGTATATATACACACACATCTTGAGAAAACTGGCGAGACTTGTTTTTTCCATTCAAAGATATCTTTAGAAATGTTTAAATCCTCCAAACTCAAATCCGAAATTTTGTAAGGCTTCGAAACTTTGAAGTGCTGATTCTATTTTGTAAGTGGAATATCTTGCTTTAAGAACTGAAGTGAACAAAATTTTTGCATAAATCATAGTCATAAAATTGATTATAGTTTAACAAAAGACAAACAAAAATATAACAATATACAAATTCTCGAGGTACGCTGCGAGCGATTCTTTATTAATTGATTTTATACTTTTTCTTATCTGAGTTTCGAATAACGAAAAAAGTGCAGTTTCGAATTTTCGAAACTCGAAACTTTCTTGTGTTTCGATGCTTCGAGAAACCCATCCCTAATAAAAATTAAAATACTGAACGCGTGTTGAACACGATGACTGCTGATGAATAAATGATTCGTAGTGAACAGCTTTCCTTACTAGTTAGGCAATTAACGCGTTAATAATATAGCTACAGGGTTTCAAGAAATTTGTAGCAAATAGCACAATGAAAATTCATATGATCTGATGCTCTAAATAATGAAGAAGAAATGTGAATTCTTTTGTGGAAATTTTGTTAATAAGCTTCTATCTTACAGGCAACCACATGCCGATGTCCCCTGTGTGATGCCATCCATATTCGTCGATAACTTCCGCCGTTTTTTCCGGATCCTTGAAGTATCCAACGAAGACGTTGGTGCCCTTCACGCACACCTCGCCTTTGCTTTTCTTGGCGTAGTATTCCATTTCCGGGACGTCCACTAATTTAATGCAGCAGCAAGCGACCGGTGGTCCCACGTGTTCCGGTACATGATCACCCTACGGTAGTTACGAGAACGTATAGATAAGTAAAAGTTTTCATTACTCTAAGCATGAAAGCAATTAATAGTGGAAATTCAATTATTCTTTTGTCTTCGATATCTTCAATACTTATTGCTAACTTTCTAATCAGAGATGCACTTCGTACGTATCATATATTGTTTTAAAAAGAATTTGGGCATTACCTTTGTGGGGATTTCAGGGGAAGTAAGAGACAAAAGTATTATATATAAAACGAATATCTTTTTTAATAAATAATAAAATCATGGGCGTAGACGATTCTCCGACAATTTTGAATAGTAAAGTAGCGGACAAAATAGTTACCACTTTTTCGATTTGTTTTATTTTTGTTATTTTTTAATATCATTTTAAAACTGTGCTATGTGTTTAATATGTATAAATATTCTGATGGATAATTAAAAGCTGTATAAAACCCAATTAAAATTTAATTTATGCGACTAACAAAAAATTTTATGACATTGAACGGGATAACACATTTTTGGGGCCGGCAAAGGAGTTACCACTTCTGGTATTCTTTTAAGTTGTTCTAAAAGTAGAAGATGCCCTCGCGAAATGTCAGATTTTTTATGACTCTTCAAAAGTGGTAACGCTTAACAGCTTTAAAAGGGTGTTGTCGTATTTAATGTTATGTAGGGATTTTGTTTATTAGTTAAATAAATTCAACTTTACCTGGGTTCTATACAGTTTTCAATTTTCTATCAGAATATGCATATTGGGCACATGTTGCAGTTTTGAGTTGACGTTAAAAAATAATGGAGGTAGAATGGATCGAAAAAGTGGTAACTTTTTTGTCCGCTGCTGTATGTTTGCGAGTTATCGAATGAATATTTCTTTCATTTTACATGTTTCTATCCATATAATTGTGCTTTCTTAAATGGAATAATTTTGATCCAATTTATTAATTCATCTATCGAAATTAAGCAGCAAATATCTCGTATTACCGCGAGTTGAACACAGAGCTGCGCATACATTTAATTTATGTTGAAAACACGTCTTATTTAATGTGGCTCCTTGTCATCACGAGCTTTCAAATGATTCATCCCGAGCAGTTACAGAAAATGCTGTTGACTTTTAGAACATTCTCAGCAGATCCAGCCACTCTACAATATATTCTGTTCCTCGAATATTGTACCTAAATAAATCAGTGGAACAATTGGCGAGTAGTTTGAAGCAGTGCAACGTTTTGCACCCAGTTGCACAGATTTCGTGCAGCTATATCTACGGTTCTCGCTCGACTCCGCAATTGACGTGGCGAGCCACGTGCTTTGGCGCGTGGTTGCAAATTATTTTACCAGATGGGCTGATATAAATATATATTTACGGTCACCTATAAATATTAGCTCGTGCTCGTCTAGCCACGTCGATACCAGCAAATATGATAAGAATAGCAACTATGCGTGTCACTTGATCATTAGTCAAGCTTCCACTAAAATGGGATGATCTCATCGAAACAATTCGCTAGTCGTTATTTTTCTGTTTCTCTTCGGAAACACTTGCAACAGCGATACCTACATTTATTTTTAGATTATAGAAAAAAATTCTATATGTTGGTACAGAATAGTACGTTATTATTTTAATGTAATAAAATTTAGATAAAGATGTGGCTACTTCGTATTATTTATACCTAGTCGTAGTGTAATAAAAAATTTAAACTTTAGAAACTTCGAGGGGAGTAGCTTTCTATGAGCTCCTTTCATTTGCAAATCAGAATCGCGAAGGCGCATTGCGCGAGCAACAGGCGGATGCTCAAACTTGATAATAGCCGCGCGCTGATTTATTTTTCAATGCTCTATAGCTGTTTTTCTACCTCTCTGAAGACTATATCCCGCGACTTAAACTCAGCGGGCGCACAAGCGATTTATTTGCGGAGCGTTTATTGACCGCCTCCTCCGCTCTAGACGCGAAGTATATGTATTCGCCTCGAGCTGAAACGTCTGTTAACATGCACTACACTTATTCCCCTTCGTTGCATTCCATTTGATATAACATTACTCGCGGATCGCGCAGTTAAACGGTAGGCGCGCTCGAATGCAAGCAATTCGACGCTTTCGAGTCGAAATCAGCCTATTTGGTTTGGACGCAATAGAATCCGCTATTATTCCAACTATTATCGGGACATGAATAAGTAAATGTTCTCTGACGATAGAAAGTTTACTTTGGTGGCGCTGATAGTGTCATATTTCGATCGAAATAACACGAATACCAATAAAAAGAGATAGAAAATAATTTTTTTAAATTTGCGGTACCAATACCTTGTGGTAGCTCTAAATAGTTAATCACTGTTCAAGTTCAACGACTACATCGAAGGTTTCTGATAAAGATATTTTTAACTTGAGTGATCGTATTTTGGCTAACACTAGCTCCTCTCTCTATTCTTTTCTCTTCTGGCGAGGTCAGAGTACCAGGTTCAGCTCATCGCACCGGTTCAAGTTTTGCGTTAGTTGTGTGCCATTTTTGGGTACCAACCTGAATCGTGAGAGTGACCGGTGCACAGCACTCTGTTTGCCCGTAACCCTCGACGACGAGGCAGCCTAGAGCGCACCTAGCGAACGTGAGGACATTTCCCGCGAGCGGGGCAGATCCTACGACCATCAGTCTCAGTCTTCCGCCAGTCGTCTCCTTGATCTTCCCGAAGGCAAACTTGTCCCAAATACTGTTGTTCCTGATGATACCCTTCTTGATCTCCGCCTCCTTCGCCCGCATCCCCATGCTGAACACCAGCCTCTTCAGGCACGAGCTCTGAAGATCAGTTTGGACCTGCAACACGCCGATTGGAACCGGTCACTGTTGGATTCTATATTTAACACGGCTAATCCAGACGCCGAGCTTAAAAGCTACGTTTTCGCAGGGGACGTTGGCAAACTGGGTGGATAAACGTCGGTCCGTTTGAACGATCGATTCGTTGGTTGAACGATTTGCGGTCCCGCGGAAGAAGCGGCTGATCGCGCGCACATCTGGACCTAATGGCTGCCAAAGCGGCCCTCCGATTTCAAACTTCACTCTGACGGTTTTGAAATCTGAGCAGGCTTTCCTTGAGACGCCACGTTGCTCTCGTTTCTACGCTCTTCTTCTGATAATTCTCAAGGGAAACTCGACCCTACGCGAGCTTCTACCATCTGGAGCATTGAGAGCAAAAACAGGCTAATCCACATTTTTTTGCGAAATTGAGTTAGTAGCAATAATGTATTCCAATAGGCTGTACTGCTGTTTTGCTTTCAATTTGTCTGCAAGCTATTTATATTCGATTTATTTCCGAGCTGACAGAGGCTTATCTTGCAATGAATATTCTTGAAGAATGTTTTGATAATTGGTTTCAACGAGCTAAACACACTTCTCTTGCCGAGTTCAAACGAATCTGTGTTAACATAAATTACTAGTTTTAAATAGATTCCAAGAAACGATATCTCGAATGAAACCAAACTCATCTCTTATTTGCAAATTGCTTCCATCTTGTGCAACAAGTTGTAACTTCTTAAATCACTTGGAACTCAATTAGGAATCCCCGAAATAAAGGCAAGCAGGTGTTCTTCAAAATTGACTCATTTCCTTCGCTAATCTACAATTATTTATAAGGTAATTCCGGGAGACGCAGTCGGGCTGGAGAGTTGGTCGAAACAGTTGATTCTTAGAGAACTAATTGTTCTAAACCTCAACACACTTTTACATATACACAGATGTATAGTCTGAATATAGCCATTCGACCAACTATCCAGCCCGACTGCGTCTTTCGGATTTACCCTACAATTAATTATATAATTCCATTTTTGTTTACTTTCATATAATTCGTTCGAAAAGAATTCGATAAATGCTCGACAAGTACTTCCACGTCTAAGAAGTTTCAGCTCGCACAATTAATTATTGTGAGTACCAGTCAATTCGCATTTTCCATCAAACAATCTCGTGTCGTTTGATGTATCACGCGACGAGAGGATCAGCATGCAACATGCAAAGAATACGTGTTAATGTCACGAATTAAATCCGTAGATTTATCGTATAAACAACGCACAATACGCGAATTCCATTCATTCGAGATTTCAGGGTCACGGCGGAGATGGGTTCGTCTCCACCTGTTTCGACGTGTTATACGCGGCATGCTCATCGTTTGCCAGGGTAGCGTCGAGAGACACTGATGACCCAAACGAGTCTGACATCTCGTTTGCGTCGATGCAGAGCCATGGGAATTCAATGAGCTCTCCATACCCGTGCAAGAAATTTCACAGAGACATCAGACGTAGAAGAATACTTTAATTAAAGTCACTGGAACCACTGCTTCAATTGGATCCAGATATTGCAGCGTTTGTTTCCAAAAATAAAAAGGACAGTGCGATTACATTAGAAGCCAACGGATATGAATTGATTGCTGAATCCTCAAAGCAGAAAGTAAAGGGAATTGCATGCCTAATGCAACGGCAGAATGTGAAACACATCACGCACCCACGGAAGCTTCATTGCGGAACCGGTGCGTTTATGCGTCTGGATAATTTCAGTAATGCAACTGTCCGTTAGACTGAATGTCAGACGTGGCTGGACCACCCATCAAATTATTTTTGACAAATGTGCGAGAGGAATTCGTTGAAGTAACCGCGACCTCTGCAATTCGGTTCTCGATAAATTGCCCAGTATAAATTACTTGGCGCGCGCGTCCTTGCACTTTGATACACCGTTGGGCGTAAAAATATCCTCCTGCACGTCGATTCTCTCGAGGCGGAATCGCGATACACTGAATCCCACGATATCTGTGGAACGGAATTTTCTATAGGCTATGCTGCACCAGCTGTCCTTGCATCTCAATGGGCACGCGAAAATATCTACGTCTTCTGATCATCTGATAACTTTGATCGCTAAGAATACAACTTGAGCGCCCGCCGCAGCATTCGAAATCGTAAACAGGACAATCTCTCGACCTGTGCAAGAAACTGGGAGAAATTTATTTTGTTGACAGACAGAATTTGTCGAGCAGCAATTAGCAACGCATAATTGCGTAGGATATTCTGTGACGTAATCCATAGTTACTCAAAATAAGTATTGAAGGATTTTTATCCTACTTCTGTTTCATTTTCAATTGTACTTAAATTCTAGGGTAATAGGAATCAAATGAGGAAATAACTTCTTTTTTCAAGCTCTGAGCCTGAGAGGTATATTTGTGATTAAGAAAGTAGGCAAATGAGCTACTAGTTGGTGGTAATTACGATTTGTTTGTGTCACAAATATTGAGTTAAAGAGTCGAAGAATAGGTAAAGTAATTTATAAATACACTAGAATCTTTATCATTTGAATGTCTAATCAATCAAGTCAACTTCTTAACACCAAGATATGATCACTCCATATAAATCCACACAATTCTATACAAATTGAAGATTTTTCTTGGTCTTTGATCTAGGTACCTACACATTCCTTCTGTGTTGCCAAATCACATGTCTTTCTCAAAGCTACTATTTTCGCAGTGCTTATTTCTTTTCGCATTCCAAACTACGCAAAGATGTTTCTGAATCTGGCATTTAGAAATATTAGGTACTTTTAGAAACGTGATCCCTTCTTTTCATCCCTTTAGTCATCTGTATTAATCCCTCCCAATTTCAATTCCTATTACTACAAATACTACAACAGTTCATCCTAACCCCACCACAGCCTTCAGTTCAGCTATACATTTAACATAATACAGAAGCACACGCATCAACAGCAATATCTTTTCACTTTTCTCAAAGTTAGAAGAGTCGTCAAGAAATAAAAACACGATTGAGTCAGAAGAGACCCGAAGCACATACTAGGGTTCCCCAAAAAGTTCTACTACTCATAATAAAAGTCCTCTGTTAGGTGTTAATAGTGTTCGCAGCATCTAGCTTCTGATCCAATCCACATCCCCCGATGAAAACCATCTAGCACATTAGTGAAGTTAGAGACCCCTAGAGCCCCAAGTTCGAGGTTCAAGCAACGCGACGGTACTCGAGTGAGCAAATGGCCACAAAGGTTGGAATCCGGCTCGGGGAGCGCAGGGTGATTGGGAAACTTGTCAGATTTCGCAAGCGGCACTCACCTTGTCGTACATTCGATTCAAGAGCCTCGGGACCGCTGGCATCACGGTAGGCCTCAAGGCTTTCATATCCTCGGACAACGTTTTGATGTCACCGCTGTAAAAGCCCACGGACCCGCCCACCATGTACATGCCGTTCTCGCAGCACCGTTCCAACATGTGTGCCAGAGGCAAGAAGCTGATCATCGTGTCCTTGTTCGAGGGCTTCTGGTCGCCGAGCTGCAGCAGGACCGCGCACACGCCCGCCATCACGTTCTGATGGGTCAGCATCACTCCCTTCGGGTTACCCGTGGTCCCCGAAGTGTAGCACACCGTGCACAGGTCGGTCAATTTCGGCGGCACTTCCGGATGGTTCTTTTGCGCGCCCAGACGCTCCACATCCTCGAACCTCACCAAATCGACGCCGCGGTTCTTCGCCCTCTGCTGCGTCGCGGGCCGCATGTCTTTTATCACCACCAGCTTCCTCAGGCATCTGAAGAGCAACGCGTTACATGGGTCAGCCCTCTGAGTGGAAATGTTCAAGCTACCATGTTGCGGGCTTTATATTGTGAAATGTGCAATGGTGGTGTTGTATTAGGAAGGGGGAGTGGGAAGCCTGAATCAAGCAAGAAAGTCTTTCTTGTTTCAAAGGGGTTAGAATACGGAGCACTGATAAGAATAAGGAGTTAGGTGTCAGTGTGTCCACAAATTCCTTCAATCCACATTTACTTATGACAATTACATACTGAGTAAAGAATGCTCCCAGTTCATGAATTCTCTTTGAACTCTAA
The DNA here is from genome assembly GCA_963932335.1 of Andrena marginata. NCBI lineage: Eukaryota > Metazoa > Arthropoda > Insecta > Hymenoptera > Andrenidae > Andrena > Andrena marginata. The sequence continues at coordinate 27,898,040 of OZ010659.1, read as the reverse complement.
GGAAACCGAAGTCATTTCCTCAAGAACATATTGAACGTTACCTACCACAACTGATGTCACAAAAAGTCTTAAGAATCCCATATACAGTATTATATATCCCAATACAAACCTCAGAAACCACCCTATCTCAGGTATATACATACCTAGGCGCCTTATCGAGCAGCAAGTTGCACTTCTGGTCGTTCTCGCACACCACTAGGTTGATCTCAGCCTGGTTGATGATGAAGGCGCAGGCGTCGGGGCCCAGCGTGTCGTACAGTGGCACGACCACGAGGGAGTACGTGTAGCAGGCCTGCTCTGTGAGAATCCATTCGGGGCAGTTTTGAGAGTAGAGGCCTATGAGAGTGTGGGAGCCTGGTGGGAGACCCATGGACACCAAACCGGAGCCGAAATTCTTTGCTCGCAGCAGCGTCTCGTTGTAATGAAGCCATTGGTACGGTTTGTTGGGTCCGTCACGCCAGCCCAGACAGGGGCCATTGTCTGCCAGTCAAGAAGAAGATGCCAACGGCTAATGATCACGGGACAAGACCGACGAGGAAGCGCGGGTTTCACGCGAATGGATGGCCACACGACGCAGGAGCCGAAGAATTTTAATTGTTGCTGGTAACGCGGATGCCTGCCAACTCGTGTTCGCGGACGTGTCAGGGAGTCGGCGAGTTTGACACAGGAGGCACGGGCGCGTGGAGGAGCTTTAGACGCGGCGTGGAAAATCAGTCGAGGATGGATGATATTTATGATCGAGCTTAATGGCTCGACGATCAAGGCTCTCACTGTGTTATTGAAGAAACGTTTTGCTCGAGAATTATGATGTATGGTCGTTTGAACGAAGAACGCTCGTTGAATTGATGATTTTACGCTTCCTCCGCCATAATTTCTGAGATTGCTGAGTCGATTTTGTGTGGAAGGGTTCAAGATTGTACCTTGGTTATGTAGATATACGGTTTCGAGACGAAAATGGTAATAGTGGTCGTGGCGGTTGGAACTGTTCGTGTTAGGTAATTAGGGGGAAGATGCCAAGCAACCATAACTCAGAGTTTATTCAGTAGATGTGTCAGAAGAATTGCTGCTTTTATGAGTTAACAGATAATTTTTGTTAATTTAGTAGTTTTCTTTTCATAATACGTATATGATTTAGATAATAAATAAAGTTTGTTGATTTGATAGAAATATATATGAGGCATTTGATGGAAAAAGGGCGCATACTCCAAAATGCCATGTCAAGAAAATCGATTTAAAAGTTTTTATTATAGTATAAATTAATAAAAAGTAGCGCAGTTAAATCCATTTTTTTTAAGGCTGTAGTACCGTATCCTTCAAACGCTTTGAAAACAGATGTCATGATTTGAAAATGATATGTGTCTTTAATTATAAGTTTCAAGCAAGTATATGTGCACTTTTTCCGTAAATGTGGTAAATTCGTAAAATAATTGCTTCTTTGTTTAGTTGTTTAAATATAATTTGGTTTACTTACTTAGTTATACCTTTTTTTTTATACATTACTTAAGTAAAAAATACAAAATGAGGCACAAAAATAAACAAAAAATGTAATGCTTTAAGTAAGTATTAGTTTCTTCGATTCTTTACAGCAAGCTGTCTTACAAGTCAATTTTATTTTTTTTTAAATTAGCTTCTTTCCTTGTGGATTCGATACTCGCCTCACCTTCCATATTTCCTCGTTAATACAAAATCCTCTATGAAACAAAATTACTTATTGCACGACAGCGCGACCGCTCAGCCACTACGTGTCGATCACGCTACGTAACAAAACAGCATGTAGCTAATCTAAACGAGAAAGAAGTAATGTCCTTGGTATATTATGTATATAACACATACCTGAGTCGATTTAAACGATCAAATGCCTCATACATTAAATTTTTTCTAAATTTATTAAGAAACCGTAGGCATCTTTTCCTCAATTACCATATTTGTTTCTGTGCCAGGAACTGAGTGAAATTCGTAGTTATTTATGCAATAGATTTTGGGATTCGCAGAACGTTGCAGATGAGTGTATAGTGAATATAGTGAAGATATAGAAGTTACAGGTTGTATTATTGAGAATTATTCGTGCATCAGTAATGTCAGTGTGATGTTATCATATTTTCTAAATATCAGGTCCCACGGAATATTTATCTGTCATCAAATCGCGAAGTAAGTTCCTTTATTGTCGTAACGGTGCTTGAAGAATCCACTTATCGAGTTTTCAAACTATCTCGCTTGAGAGATGATCCCATAATACTGTATCGGATATTTCCTGGCTCTTTGCCCGGTTCGCGCAGATTTGACGTGTATCTGAATCAATGTGTTCCCTCTGAAAATCATCATCATGAGAATCATATTCAACCGCCTCGTTTCCACAACATTACAAATCACGTTAAGTATAACATAGTGCGTGTTCACTTCCGTAAACACTATGTTCGATCCATTTTAAAGCACTTTACAGACTCATTTCCCACTAATACTATAAATGATCTTAGTCAAACAACCGAAGAATATGTTTCTGCATGGCATTAGGCAACGAAAACAAAGCCTCGTTCGAATAGAAGTTATTGCACAATTCGACTTATTTTTGGACAAGTTATTTATTTGATCTGTGCATTTGTACCATATTTACTATCGCACTTTGCCAGTTTCTGGTCAGATAGAACTACGCTGGCTTTCCCGAAAAGGAAGTCACATAAGGAAACATTAATCTATATTTTCTACCTAGGTTTATTTTTATGTATGAGTTTATTTTAAGGTGGTCACATCCACACTAGAGTCATTAGATACGTAGGTGTTCCTTCACGTAGAACCACCCCCTTCCATGTTACACAGTCACTTCGGTGGCACCCTGTACAAAGCGTTCCAAGTGAATAATTAAAACCCAAAACAAAATTCTCTGTGGGACCTAATATCCTCAGTAAAAGAAATCAGCTCAAACCATTTCCCTAGCTCCAGTCCCCTTAACCCCTTCCAACACTACCCCAACAAAGAACATATTTGCTATTTTTCACACACCTGAGCAAGAATTCTAAAATTTAAGCATCGTCTACTTAACATACAAAATGAAGAAAATACTATAAAAAATATCTTCGCTCTTCAGTAGTTTAGCAGCGCTTCTACATACTATCGCGAGCAGTTCCCAACAACAGCAGCCTCACTATTAAGCCCTCTTCGTTCGTTCCAAGCGAGAGACGCGCATTTCCACGAGCTCGATGTAATGAGCTCTAACAACGCCACGAACCAGCAACCGTCCCTGAGGACGACAGGTGTCTCGTCTCTAGTCGTACGCGCGTGGGTTCCGCCGCGGGTTAAAAATAAAAACCGCGTCGAATTAAATAAGAAACGCAATCGCGAGCCGTTGGTCCGCGAATCGACGGTGGATCGCGATAAATCAGCGGGGCGTCAAGCGTAGGGTTCCTCGGGTCTTATTAGTCGGCGGCGGGTCCGCGCAGCGTGTTCCGTCATGTGAACGTGAGCAAACGGCTCAGCCACTTGCCAAACGGTCCATTACGCGGCCGCGTGCAGCCGACTCTGCCCGTTTATTTAAAACGCGCACGGAATAGAGATGCGAGATCTTTTGTCGCGCAACCGAATTCGACTTACTGGACTCTTTGGCGCCTTTGCGGAAACCTTCATAGAGGGTTCTCGTGTCCTCGTGAATGTAGCTCACGAACTTTCCCTCCTTGCTGTCCTTATAAAACCTCGACACTCTGATTAGGTCGGTGCCCTGCAAAACGTTTGCACACACGTGAACATCCTGGTCTTATTCTCTGCTTACGTAACGGAATGCCAAGTGCAAATCTAAGTATAGCCGGCGGCGTGGACGAATATATGTAACGCGCCGAGGGGAGGAGCTAGGCCGGACTGGTACCGTCCCGCGGGACGTTCCCTGGAGGAGAAAGCTAGTTGGGATCTCTTCCCGGCGTTACCCCGTTCTGCTCCCAGAAGGCGACGTCCCGGTCCCTCTAGCGACGCCAAGTCGCTTGTGCAACAAGTCTGCCCACCCACACGGGCTCGAGCGAAACGAACGAGGGCCGAGGATTTCGTCAGAATGTTCTTTACTTGGTCCTAATGCAGCCTCGCGGGATGCTCGTGACAGCGTTAAGTCACGAGGGAGGGTGCACGACGAGCAAACGTGGGGGTTTAACGGGGCACGGTTCACGAGGACACCCAGCATCCCGCCGAGGGGGTGTCTGTCAGTGCTCAACGGGGGACGCGTTAAACTGTGTACCAAGACACTCCACCTTTACTGTGTCGGACTGATCGCTGAGGTCGATCGGTGGTCGGATGGGCTCGGGGGAGAAACAACACGACGACATGTCTCTCGGTCCCTTCGGGCGGACGCTGCACAGAGGATGCCCGTACGAGCGTGTTGCGAGGCTAACGTATCCGTTCACCAGGTGATTGTCGATGGGAGATGCGCGTTTACTCGGAAGCAGACGGGCCCGCACGCCCGTGTCAGACACTTCTCTTCGTCGCGCAGAGTTAAGCCCTCGATCACTTCGCTTGTCAGAAGTGCTACTGGTGCTGCTGCTGCTGCTGCTCCACCGAGAGGAGCCGCTGCTATCAGTAGCTCGCACATAAGACTAGCCCGTCGTCCATCCTCTACGACGATCTTCGACTATATTTAAATATAGTGGACCGAGCTGGTGGTGCGAGCGTCGTCCTCGACAGCCACCGAACTTATTGGACGGTCGCCAGCCGCGAAAAAAATTGATCAACATAGGGCTTTCACGGGGTGCCAGGCTACGTGAAAGTGCTCGTTGAGACCGCTGTCTCGGATGACAGACAGGCTTACGAGTGGTAGCACGCGAGGATGACGTATTAGTGATTGATATCGTCCTGGGGTATCCGATTCGATGTTGAGTGGACGTTGATAAGTGAATGGGAATCGATCGGAGGTGACTCGGATGAGACGCTCCGAGTGGGTTCACAGAGATACTCCGTGGGCCAGTGTTTCGAATTGTTTGCCGATTTTCATTGAGATCGTATCGTGTGATAGACTTTCTTCTAATTCCACAGTTACTTGCATTCGCTTTTCAGGAGTGGGCACTAACAAGTAGACATTCACTTATAATGGAGTTTCCCACTTTGGAATATATTTTTTGATAGTACTCATAGTAACCAAGAAATCATGAAAATTATATCTGCCATGAACCTATTCGAATATGACGTTAATCCGAATATGACGTTATTTTTTGTGTAAAAAAGTCCTAAGGTAGTTCTCTTAATAAAGAATCGGTTTTTTTTTAAGATAATTCAACAAAAAAGGCCGAAAATTCTTTTAAATATTTTTTTTCGGATTCAGCACTTCAGAAAACATACAGATGCCAGTTTTTAGCCAATTATTCTTAAATAAGAGGATTTTGCCGTTTTTCGCGTACGCCTCAATAATATTAGTAAAATAGGTCCATTTCAGACATAATTTTCAGGATTTCTTAGTTACTATGAGTACTTTAAAAAAATATATTTCAAATTGGGAAACTCCATTCACTATAACTCTATAAGTTATTGTCTACTTGTTAGATATATGTCTCATTTTGTATATCATATTCTTTAAATTGATAGAGACCTAGAACTACCATTCTCGTATATGAGACATTGGGACGGCATTGAGAACGGACTAACTCACATTGAAAAAACTATTTTCTCTTATTTTAAATGATTAGTACAGCCTATTGGAATACATTATTGCTACTAACGCAATTTCGCAGATAATGACGGTTAGTCGGTTTTTGCTCTCAATGCATCATATATTATATTTACCTTTCCGATAGTGTATTTCGTCGAGATTGGAACTAACACAAGTGCACTGGTAATATGCTAGTAGTAGCACTAATAAATTAATAACACAAAGATAAAGATAGAAGCGTGTTACTATAATTTTTTTTAATCTCAAGATTTGTTTTATATTCAACTACATAATAATAAAAGGCGTATAACGAAACTGCGACTGATTATATTCTGAAAGCAATTGGAATTACCAGAGGTAGTAATAACGTACAATTAAACCAGTAATTTACAAAACTGCAATTACACCAGCCATTGTGCTCACAAATTAATTGATTCTCAAAGCATTACAAACGGTGAGCCGTGATTAATGGCACGAGTCGGCGTGTTTACTCACCGGAAGTAACACGGACTGACTATCAAGAGGAAACAGCGGTTCTTTTGATTTTGGCTTGATTGCATGATAAGCTGCGATTCCAGTGACTACGAGGATTCCTGCTGCTCCACCCAAATAAGGCAGATAGTCGTCAGACTGTAACACTACGTTTGAAATTATTTGAGCCGTTTCAGACTGATTCGATATATAATTTAAATTATAAATAGGATATTAATTCTGTATTACCCTGCCACATCTTATTCCGATCTGAGACTGCACTTTTTGCCTAGTAGGTAGATTGCTTCCTGAATTCTCGGCAGTCCAATTATCCGTCCATCCACAAAATTTTATTCACATTCACGTGCAGGATGCTACACTAGACAATTATGAAAGCTTATATATAACACAGTTGAAGTTTAAAATAACTTACAAAAACTTGCAAGTAAATTTATTAGTAAAAGGAAATATTGAACTCCGACGTTTGTAGTTATTCTAAATTCTTTAGAAACACTGTACCTATAATATAAGTGGAATAATAACGCTGCCCATGAAATAGTTAATAATTTCAGGAATTAATATTAGTACTTACTTTTAAACGTCACTCATATATATACACATTCCATGGATTAAATTGTAAATTTCATGAATGACACTTAAATTCCTAACTCTTCCACGCTTCGCCATGCGTCACTATTAGCTAACGAAGTTTCACTAGCTAAATGTATCACAGAAGATATAACCAACCAAACCCCGGAAAATACAAAGAGCAAGCAAACTCTTAAAGCAACGGAAGAATACACGTTAATATAACTCCAGGCGAATCACACGGTAGACCGCAGCCACGCCATGTTCTATCGAATTAAAGCGTACTCGAAACCCCACGTGTAGCTGTGACACTAGAGCCTGCCGACTCCTGCTGCTTCGTACTTACTGTTAAACTAATTTGCCAAGCTGTCTCGCGAGGCTCGTGGCAGGCTGGCTGATAGTATACGCCACGAGGGAGGCCAAGCAGGGAATAAAAAGATCGAAGCCAACGGACGCCGGGAAGAAACTGATGTCGGATCTTTGGAATGGCAGCAGTTTTGCTGGCGGCACGCGTCGTGGCCGTTCGCTGGTATGCAGCGTCATGACGTCAGCCTGCGAATCGATGTTTGCCACTGCAACATCCCTTAGCAACCACCCCAAGCTGGCCCTCGGCCCGAGAGCGACGCAGGCGTAATGGAATCTGACGAGCATCGCTGTCTGTTAGCACGGGGTAGCACGAGCTCGAGTGGTGCCTGCCGGCGATAAGGACATTCCAGCGGCAATTTCGAACCCCGCTTCTCGATTGGCAGCTATTTAAGCACGGTCCTTCAGCCTCGCCGGCTGGCCAAGGATCCGTCATCAGTTCGATGCCGAATCCGATCGACAACGTGTCGAGATCATGCGATTTATCACTGCACTCCTGAGGTAGAGCTGCGCGGTGTCTTACGGCATGAGTCCCTCTCAGTACCTGCTGCTACTGGTCGCTGGGACCTTCTGCGTCTACGGGTTGTGGAAGACAGGCTCGTTTTCATGGCAGACGTCCACGGTGCACGCGAAGGCGTCGATACAGTTCGACCTCTCCATCCCAGCCACCTCGGTGCTTCATCGATTCCCCAACAGAACCAGCAGAAGGGCCATCGATAGGAACCACAGAAAGTACCGCGGTGCAGTGTCCAAGTACATGCTGGAACTGTACCACCGGAGATCAGACGTGGACATTGTCAGAGCCCTTCAACCTATCCACGTCTCAGGCCCAACGAACGACGGGTCCAGGGTGCTAGTGTTCTCAGTGCCACCAGTGGACCCAGTGGAGACTCTGGAAGTGGCGGAGCTGCTGGGTGTTGCTGGGGAGATCCTCAAAGTGCACCTGGACCGTTCGAACGCCTTGGAACGCTGTAAGTCGAGGAGGGATGACAGTTGGAGGGCCTTCAACGTCACTTCAGCCGTGGCAGCGAGGGATGGGAATGTCGTGAGGCTTCGTGTCTATGGAAGAGTAGGCTATCGCCCTTGCGGGGACGGCCCTATATTGCTGCTGAGCTATAGTAAGACAAAGAAAAGGCGTCCCAGGCGGTCTGTTCAAGAGGACGAGCAGGAGGAGGATGACGGGGCTCGCAGGAGGCGCAGAAACTCCTGCAAACGTCGTCCGTTGTACGTGGACTTCGCGTTGATAGCGTACGACGAGTGGGTGGTTGCGCCGCCAGGCTACGAAGCCTATCAGTGCGCTGGCAAGTGCTTCTATCCATTCGGCGATCATCTCAGTCCGACCAAGCACGCGATCGTCCAGACCCTAGTGCATGGGGCTCTTCAGGGAGTTGAAGGTGGTAACAAACCTGTTGGAAGGGCTTGCTGCGTACCTACCAGGCTGGCACCCACTAGTCTGCTTTACCTTGATGCTAGTGGGACCTTGACGTATCAGTATGGGTACGAAGACATGGTTGTCGCGGAGTGTGGATGTCGCTGAGCTTATTTGGCTGGAGAATAAGCGTTTGGGCACTGCGAATGGTAAATATTACAAGGGTCTGAAGGAATTTTTGTGTTTCGAATAATTTATTTTGTCAACTTTTCGTCTCGAAATTGGGATTCTGTGGAGTATCATAAAGTGATAGACTTTAAGCAGTGTTCCTTATACGGTACTTTTTAAATTTAATGTGTATTTTAACACGTAATTTTAGCCCTCTATAATCGGTAAACTAAACATTTATATTTTTGAATCTCATCTGTAATTTTAATTGCATGGAAGTTTTTCATATACTTGTTGCAAGTTCATTTCAAACTGTCAAGCACAGTGACCATAGAGGGTCGTTAGACAGGATTGGATAAAAAAACAGAAGCCATAGAAATGCAATCGAATTAAAAACGATGTAAGCCTGTTATTCATATACTTGTTGCAAGTTCATTTCAAACTGTCGAACACAGTGACCATAGAGGGTCGTTAGACAGGAATGGATAAAAAACAGAAGCCATAGAAATGCAATCGAATTAAAAACGATGTAAGCCCGTTGAGCTTGGAATGACTTCGAATGTCTTCTATTAACGAAACTCAGCTGCACACCCTCGAATCGCGACACACGGAGCAGTGCGCGCACGAGATACACAGTATAAAAATATATTACACATATGTATTTATACAACACGCGCGATGCCACTTTCAACGCGCCACGCGGGACGTATGGAAAGAGGGAAGTAATATATTCCGGTAACATTGTCTTCATAAACTCTGTCAAATTCCGCAACTACGTCTCCACCGACGCGTGCAGTCTTCAAAAACTTAACTGAACACCTTCGAGCACATTTCGTTGTTCTTCCTGTTCAGAAGATAAGACTTGCCTGGATTGTGCAGCCTCATCCTCCTAGTCTTCCTCAGCTTGTGCCTGCTACCAGCTATTCTCTCGACCTTGTAGACTTGGTACCTAACGAGGTTCTCTGGTTGACTGAGCCTCATGCAGAGGGACACTGGCCCGGAGAAGTCTACGTCGGTGGCCAGCTCCAGCTTTGGCTCCATCGTCATCGAGAACTCGGCCATGCTCTGCACGAAATCGGTACGCACCTTGGTACCACCCTGGATCACCACTCCAGCCTTCAGATCCACCAGCGACTGTGCGGTCCTGGACCACAGACTCAACAGTATCTGCCCTGCCAAGTCGAAACTTACTGCACCCTGAACGTCCATCTCTGCCACAATACCGGAGGCCAACGGAACGTACTCGTTGTAACTGTGAATGGAAGCCAGAGCCTGGAACGCTGTTGTTCGCGTAGAAGCAGTTCCAGACCATACGTGCCCCATCAGCTCTCCTTGCCCCGAGAAGAAGACGAATGGTCTGATACCAACGCCCAGAAAGTCGATTTCCATCCCAGCAGTGGCTAGTTCATCATCCTGAACATCCTCTTCCTGGCTCGACGTGGAAACGAAGCTACCCAGGCCACCGGCAAACAGTCCCAGAGAGAACAGTGCCTCTTCGTGCTTGTCAACGCTCAACACCACGTCAACTATACCGCGCTTCAGCAACCCAGAATGGATCTCCTGAACGGTCACTAGAGACCCATTGCTGTCAGCTGACTTGAGAAAGGTCCTGGTGAAGGCAGTGCTCAAGCCACGCTGCGCGAACACGTTGTAATTAACCACACTCTTGCCAACTGTCCTCAAAATCTCGTTCAGATCAGCTGCCAGTTGAGGGTTCTTCTGAGACAGCTGGTCCAAACGCTGGCTTAGATACTTTCGAATTTCGTAGGCGGGATCAGTGCCTGCCAGGTATTCCACCAGGCCTCGGATGTCCTCTTTGGATGGCCCACTTTCAACGATAATATCCAACGCCAGGGTTCGAGCACTGCTGTCCCTCTTGGGCCCACCAATTTGGTAGAATACTCTGTTGGCAGTGGCTATGACTTCAGGGGTCAGCGAGTGCTTAGGAAGGGCAGCGAGAGCTCGCCAAGCTGCTACGCTGATGGCCTTGTTCTCGCTCGTTGCGTATTTCAGCAGGGTTGGGATGGCAGCCTTGCTCCTCAGGTTCCTTAGGGCCCTGAGGAACTTCACTTTGCACTCCTCCCCTGTGCAACTGTCCAGTCCAAGCTCCAAGCTCAATCTGGCTTTCTCGACAGCAGCTGGTGACTCCAGGTGACGGGCCATCGCTGCTGCTGTTAGAGCTAATGTTTCTGACACTTTATCGTTCTGGAGCGTTTCTTCTGAACGCTTCAAAATATTTTTTGCGACGTCTGCGTCCGGGGTTGGGGAGAGGGATAAGGCCCAGAGGTACCTCTCGGTGTCGTCGCCCACTTCGTCTTGCCGAAGGACCTTCATCGCTGCCTGGTGGCTCGCCGACGTTGACGAGGAACCAAACACGTTTAGCAATTGGGGTTTCAGTTGGCGGTAACGCGGACTCTTCAGTAGTTTCAGGAGCTCGTCTGGCGTGGAAGATTTGACTAGAGGCACTAGTTTCAAGAAAGCAGAGGCAGACTTTGCGGTACCTAGGGCGCTGCTGTCGAGAACGTTGCGATATTCCTCGATCGTTTGTTCCATCTGGAATTAGTTCAGGGAATATTTATTTGAGGAGATAGATTGAGGGGTGATTGGTGTTGTTATTTTTATAAATGTATTTGTACAATGTGACTTGGTGTGTTAAGACTATGTGGATTTTAAGAAGACGCTAAAAGGAATGGTCCATCGGAGAGGAGAAGTTCATTGTTATTAAGAATTTAAAGAATTTTTGATTCTTCTAGATTCAAACAATAAAGGAAAATTTACAGTCTAATATTCGTACAAACAGAAGAGATAATTGTGCGCTCTATTTTTGGTGGACCACTCTGCACAACTTTTATATTGCATATATGCTATCTAATGATATTTATTATATATATAAAATACTTCGAGTAAAATTGAAATAATTATATGTGCTTGATATAATGGTATGTCAGAATTTAGATCCTTTTCGAATACACATTATGAAACATGCCACTAAACTTTCGAGTTTCCCACGTGTTTAGGTGACCTTCGTTTTGTACAAATAAACACAGAACAATGTTGGTAATCTCAGGATAATTTTAGACTTCCTAGTCTTTGTAGTTGTCACGCTATTGACTTTGGCTTGGAAGTCGCCTTTATATCAATACGCAACGTTCATGAAATTCTGGGAAAGGTTATCAAATTAAACTCTCTTCCAAATTAAATATTATAAAGTGGATACGAAAACCTACATTTGACCGTCTGAAAGCATTTAATCGATCAGTCATCTAAATTTATTTCTGCTGTAGAAACAACAACGAAGAAAATGCATTTATAAGATAATCCTATCTTATGCGTTATTTCTTATAAAAATTATTTTTCGTAAAACGCCTGTTTACCTTCCTGTAATATTGAAATGTAACTTGCAAGATTTTAAGAAGACTTTATGAAACTTAAATGAAATTGCTACAAAACATCTACACTTTTCCAAAGTTCTTGCCAATTTGTGCACCTATCACTCGAAACAATTTTTAAAATAATGAATGTTTCAGGCATATTGGTTCGCAAAGTGTGTCCGACTACGGACTGTCCCTATTTCCCTGGTTCCTACCTTCTGACGAAGTTATACTTATCAGTAATACCATTCAAGATTCCCGGGTTATATCACTTATTGTTTTATACTGTTAAAGGTAGTTTAATTTAACAGTTTCCCTTTCCATATACAACAAAAGAACCTTCCCTCTTCAACATATTTAACAAAACTCGCTCCATCAATCAGGAGATATTTCGTTTATCTCTCACATCTGCTTCAATCTCCCTCAATACCCACAAACATGATCTCCCATTTACTACAAGTAACAAAAATCCTGGCTCAAACTAACCGTTTGGCAGCCGCTGCTGGGACACTTGGACGGCTCCGTTTGAAGCTCGGCATTCATCTCCTGGAAACCCGGTTGCAATGCGGCGACAGCTAGTTTCAAGGTGTCAGCATTCACGGTTTTCGCGTTCAGCGTGCCGGGTACCAGCTCGAGTGTCCTTTTCGATATAACAATGGTACCAACTTCCGGTCTGGCGGCGAGAGTCATTTTATGCTGTTCCTCGTCGCGCACCATGCTAGGCAGAAGGTGTTGCGTAAGCTCGTAAGTGGAATTACGAGTGCTAGCGAGTTTCACGCCGAAAAGCGGATTGGGATGTTGTTTTCTGGATGGCAGAGCGCTGTGCTCGCAGAAAGTCTTTCGTTTTCCCAGGGTCTTGGGACCCAGGGAGTGGTAAGTTACGTTGCAGAGGCCACTGGCGTCTCGTTCCTGTACGTCGTCGTCGAACACTCTGTATTGGAAGAGGCTAGCTAAGCCACGTTTCAAATTCGCCGAGGAGACGCTCTCTGAGCTGTCCATGTAGATCGATTTGATCTCGCCGTTTCGCCAGAATACCAGCAGAGGCTTCTCTGCAATCGCGTCCACTTTGGACGAGTGCTCGACGAAACCCTCTGGCTCTGGTGCTCTTCGGGATTTGATCCATAGTTGCGGTGACAATAACTGTAAAGGTCATTTGTGTTAAAAATGGCAACACTTTGTGGGATTCTGCGGTGTAGGTAGAGCTGAGCAGTGGCGAGGTCTTCAACGCGCATGCTTGTGTGATTTAAGATTAGGAAAAGCTTCAATGGGAACTCGACTAAGGGAAGTCAAATATATTTTGTGGGTATTTTACTCCACGTATTGTGTATAAGTTATGAATCTAATTATAGTTTATCTTTAAGTCTTCGTATGAAATCTGATTACCACGTTTGTGATTATTAATCTCATCTTTATAGACATTAATTTTGCATGGTGTAAAGATAACGTTTTATTTACGATGTATATTGAATACGTAATTTGTTCGTATATGTGATGCATTTATCAAAGAGGAGACGATAAATACCGAAAGTGTTTGTGTTCCCTACGCGAGACTGATAACCTCTCCTTGAACGGAACAGTGAGTTCAAGCGGCTTTTGACAAATATAAAATCGAATATTTCTCGAATACTGATATTTTGAATTTCGATCTTAAAACCGTTACAAATTTAATAAGTAGTAAACCCGCAATAAATTCCCATTGAATAGAGTCCATTTATTAAAATTACTTCATATTATCATGATAATTCAGCATTCTAACGAAAGAAAATATCTTAATATATGAAGCAGAAAGCTTCTATATGTTTGTGAGTGTCTGTCGCCTAAAAACTTTCGAACGATAAACTCTGGGATCACGAAATGTGTCTCAGCTCATTATGCCTGACTAATCCAGATAAACGTGACCATTTTCAAAAAAAAAATTATTTTATAAAATCAGAATCTACATTTCGGGCGAAAGCGAGTAGTAAAGCTAGTTATATTATATAATAAAGAGTAGTGCCATTCACAAATAGAATGGCACAGATAGAAAGAAAACACATTGAAGAGTTTAATACTCCAAGCAAGCTGAAATGAACACTTCAAGGGACGGCCAAACTTTCAAACCCATCCTATCAAACACACAATCAGGCATCCATTAAAATTATCCCCAAAGTAGCAGCAAAGTAGCCACAATTACCAATGTCCACGACAAGAAAATCCCATGTACAACACTGTTGGCCACATAAGACCTCGTACCTCGATCCTCAGCAGAACACTGTCACGATCGGTGGGCAGCTGCCAAACGACGGTCACGTCCAGCTCGCCGGTTAGCCCGAAGCCAACGTCCCCGCTGGATTTCGAGGGGGCAGTCTCGCTGAAGAGCAAGGTTGTCCCCAGCTTGTACTTAAGACCGCTTCCCACGTCCCAGCCTCTGGTGGCCCCTGCCACCGCTGCAAGAATCACCAACAGTTTCCAGTAGTACATGGTCGCTAAGCTGGAAATCGGCTAGGAACCGCCACGCTATCCGCGATGGTACTTGTCTGGCCGGATGGCGACGGGGGCCTATCGATTTTGGAATGTGACCCGTCGGGAGTCACGCGGCGACTGACAAACATTTTACTCTGGAATCGCTCGTCTAAACCGATGAGACACGCAGGATACCGGCCAGACGTGTGTGCGCGCGTTGTCATGCGGGTCGCCGCGTGTGTTGCCGTTTGTGTGCGCGAATGTTTGATATCCGAGTAAGTAGATGTAGGAAGCTTGATCGTGGAACGATTGGGAGTTATGAAACAATTGTTTTTTTTTTAATTTCGAATCATATGGGATGATATCATTGGCGGTAACTTTGAGTGGAATCGGCTGGCGAAGATGAAAAAGTGGTTGTGATTTGTGATGCAGGAAGTTTTGGAAATTTGATGTGTGTAATAGTGGCTTTTTGGAAATTTTGCTGTCAAGAATTATTGTAGAAGATTGAAGTTGGAGTTGTCACGTTTTAGTGGATGTAGTTAGATAATGGGTTTATGGTGGTATGCATGTTTGCTAGTGTTGTTTAGTTTAGGGTGAAGCTGTGAATTTGATTATAGCTATTACAGAGAAACTGCCTTTCAAGCCGTCGAATTAGCAAGTTGATGCGTTGTAACATCGAATTTGGTCACTCATTGTGTCTCGATGGTACTTTGCAGAATGTAACGCTTGTCGATGAAAAGAGCGAATCTGAGAGAAAGCTCGTGTAAAAATTGCAGACTCGTGTGAATACCTATGTCAGCGTGTGTATGTCAATGTGTGTATGCGCTTGTGATGCATCGTGCACGCACAGGCAAATGTATTCGCACGGCTGCATGTACGGGGTGACTCAGAAGTGTAATAAAAATGGACAACATTTTAAAATAAAAAATCTCGAAATCCTGAAATAAACTAATGATCCACTTAATAAATCAAAATAATATATCTCGAAAATAACACTGTTTAAGCATCCAAACCCAGTCGAATAACTCAAATATTGCAATCATTTCGAAAATTTCGTATACAATTAAAACTATAAAAATTTTTTTATTCTACTCTAATTTAATATACTAAAACTTTTCGAGCTACTCAAATAACTCAAGCCACTCAAATGACTGAGTACTTGATAATGTGTTCTATTCGAATTTCTATCTACAATTTTTGCAGTATTCAAACAACCCCAAATAAATTGTCCTTCAAATTAACAATTTCGCCCAGAAAATAATAAAAATAGATAGTAGCACTTAAGTCCTTAAAAATCAATGACTTTTGGCTTATAATTCGCGCAGGCATTTTTCATTATTTAAATCGAATTTCACTTCCGTGGTTCATACTTTTGGATCGTACTGTACATGCAAACGTGCGGATACTTGACGCACACAGAAACGTGATGTCTGGATCGCTTTTCTGAAAGCGACTGCGAGATCGGCATCCTTCTGCGTGCACGTATCTACGCGCTCGCGCACCACAAACACCATCAAACGATGGGCACCGTTAATTCGTGGAGTCCCTGCTACACGACAATGAGACACGGAAATGCCATGTCCCCCCTTATGATTAAACAAAAGATACTTGAAACTGAATAACTGAACGACAGGAATTTTTTAATTCCCGAAAGTGTCTTTTGTTATTTGTAATGAAAATTGAATCAAATCGTGGGAAATGCAATTGGAGGACACGTTCTACATGAACTTCCTTAGATAGAATTTAATATATCTACAGGGTGTTCAGAAATTCGTGGTTCAATGTATGCATACAAATGTGTCGTGTAGTAATTCATAAGCAGTAAAGTATTAATAAATATGAGTTGAAAGAAAATTGTTTCTTAGTTGCAATTTTGAAAATATTTTTATTCGACGTAGGATGTGTTTCACATCTGTTTTCCACTAAAATGCATAAAACTTAGACTGTGGAAAATTAAACTAGCTTCGTGTTGCTATTTGTTGTATTGAATTTCATAATTAAAATGTAAATTTTTGAAAGTAGTAAAAGTGATATTTACACATTTTATGATAACGTTATGACCTGATAAAACAATTTTTAGATGGAATTAGGCTTCAATATGGCGGCTATAACTATGAAAAAATCAAAGAATATTAACTACTGATAACTAGCAATTTTTCTTGGAAAGAAAACAAAACTTCACAGCGATACTTTTGCTAAGTTTATGTTCAATTTGTCATCCTTATCCCATATCGATGACAAGTAAAGAATATAACGAAGTATTTCCATTTTTCAAAGCGTAAAATATTGCTTCACTATAATTTAGTACGACAGGGGTTTTAATTTATATTTGTTCAGAAGATTTACAGACTTCAGCAAAGAACAATGCTATGTTAAGCAAAATCGGGTTTCATATGCCAGAAATTGTATAACGTTCTTTTTTTAAACAATTAATGAATATTGTGAACACAGAAACAAAATTTATTTCTGAGTGAATGTGCTGTTCTAGATAAGAATATTAAAGGTAAATGAAGTGAAGGAAGAAGAAATGGAATCCCGATCATAAGTAACTACCCGCTCTAGTGTCTAGGCTGCCTAGGATCAGTTATCTCGTCAAACAGGCTTGGATTCTTTCGTATTTATGGATCCAGAATTCTGCAGCGTGCTTAAGTGTCGTGTTTGTAAGAAATTTAATTGCGTTATGAAGAACTCCGGTTAAGATCGAGGTATCCCGATCAGAGTTGTTTATAGTAAAATTGAAAAAAAATGAGTAATACCTGGTGCCATTTGACAGTAAGGACCTGGAAAAAGAGAAAACAAAATTAAAATCAACCCCCAACGGTTTTTCAAGTAATTATAATATGCCAGTAAAAATAAGCTTTTGTTTGAAATGGTGCGTGTATCAGTGACGACTACGTGAGTCAGAAATGAGAATCGAGGTTTCCCAAGGCTGCAACCTCGATTTCCAAATTTGTACAAGATCGGTTAACAAAAGAGAAGTATTTAAGTATTCCCAGGAATTTATGTGTTTAATGCACCTTAGTTTAAATTTGATATTTAATTCGTTCAAATTTAATAAAATTTGGTAACAGGAACTGTCACTGTACAAATAACTACTCTAAACTTAACTATAAAACTCATATTATTTTCCTTAATTCTCTTCACAATCTTTCTTAAACCTTCCCATGCTCCGACTCACGCGAAACTCAAAATAATACGAACTTCCACCATTCCCAAAATTCCACTTTCCCATTGAATCCATAGAACACAGTTTTCTCTTTCAAATCCCCATCTTACCATAACAAGTATGTACATCAATTTAAACAGAATTTCACATTGAAAACAATTTCGAAGCACCTAAAAGCATCTACTCGTCGAAAAACTTTCTTCTCTAGTACATCCCCAGCTACTCAACCATCACAAAACCGAAGAGTATGAATCAACAAACGCATACTCCAAATCCCAAGACAACAACTTAAAACTTCCTTCCTCCCCCTCATTTAAAAAATGACAAAAACACTATGCCTTGATATCTCCGTACACAAACCTCAAAAAGAACCCCTCCCAATTTCCCTTTATCAACCACTCACCCAGCCCATCCGCACCTCCTTCAAGCACCGCAAAAAAAAAAGAGACTCACAGTGCGGAGCTAAGGAACTGTGTCAAAAGTCAAGGGGCACCCCGTTCCAAGGGGCACTCCCCCCTCTCTCATAAGGTCGACGGGTTTTTAATGAATGAGTTTGTCCGAGCACGGGATTCGAAAGTAGCGGGGATAGGATTGCGCAGGAGAGGACCAGAGGGCTTCGATGCATGGTAGAACGAAGAGAAAGCAGGCGGGCCAACACAGCCTGGTAACTCACCGAAGAGTGCCAGAAGGTAGACGAGGGAGACGGTGAGCGCCGTGACCGGCCTTCCTGGGCAGGCCATCCTTCGCACGTTCCTCGCTGACGACCTACCTCGTGCCTACTACCCCGGACTCTTCGTGTTTTACGCTGCTCCGTGCCTTCCTCTTCTCCTTCTGCGAGTAAATACGAGTAATTAGACGCGGCAAGCCTACGTTATCGAGCCCCGCGACCACCATCTCCGCCGCGTTTTGCCCCCCTACTTGTGCCCCCTTCTCCCCCACCCCCCGCACGCGGGCACACGATACCACGAGGACGATGTACCTCCCCCTCCAGCGACTCCGCATTCGCGATGGGAAGGGAGAAACCGTCGCGTGGGGGTGTCGGACTGGTTTCTCTTAGGCGGTATGTTCTGAAATGGTACGTGCCCGCCACGGAGTATAGTTTCGTCATCCTCCGTTGTCTGGTGTTATTCTCGGTTGCTGGGACGCGGTGAAGCTCTTCCAAGTGTTGCCAGAACGGATACGGGGACGCGAGAGCTGCGGGGGGCGAAGACGGTAGCGTAGCTGAGTGTTGGGGGTCAACGATCTGGGGACCGTTTTTGGAAGACAGTAGTTGGGGGTCTTGGGTGTAGCAAGGTCGATGGGTGTTCTGGGTACGTGGGACCCAGTAGAGAGTGGTGGAAGAGGCATTTGGTGGCTTCGGTCCTCGAGGGTATTGGTTTTCGTGTCACTTGAGTGTGCTTCGAGTAGTAACGATGTGATATCGCGAGGGCAAGTGGCTAAATGTGTTCCCTCGCAACTTGCACTCACTTGGTTGCTTTTGTTGTTTGATTAATTACTGTATAATAAATACAGAGGGCATGGCGATCTTGGCTGTGGTACCTGAACCACCAATGCTGAGGTCTGTTGCAGCTTGTGGCAAATCACTCTGTTTTGTTTTATATTCACAAATATGGGGCCCATTTTGGAAAATCAGAAAGTTGGTTTGAGAGAGAAGTGTTTTAGTGGGCAGAAGTCGATTGACGTGGTTTAAAATGTGGTTGTTTCTTCTGATTTTGAAATGTCGTGACGAGTGTGATTGGGGAATAGTGTACGTATAATAATTGATAAGCAGTGGCGGACTAAGCAGAGTGTCAGCTTGCTTGATGGCAAGTGGGCCCTTAAACACTGTAATTAGTAATTACAATATACAATCATTTCACAAAAATTTGAATTGTTCTTTTTTGCCACTTATGTGTTATTTGAAATTTTTATTTATCTTAACATATAAAGCAGAATGTTTGTGTATTTGTCTGTCGCTTAAAAACTTTCGAACGGTAAACTCTGGTGTCCCAGCTCAATATGCCTAGCTGATCCAGATGAAGGTGACTATTTTTACAAAAAATAAATAAATTTTTTGTATATAATCAGAATTTGAATTTCGAGCGAAACCGAGTAGTAAAGCTAATTCTTTATAAAAATAAAATTATAAGTGTCCTGGCAACCAATATTTTTAGATCCGGTCCGCCCCTGTTGGTGAGAGATGACTGTGGGTCAAAGTACATTTTAGATTTCTACTTCTCGAGCACTCTGCTTCATTCTTTCGAATGCGTTTCGTGGCACGATGTAATTATTTGTTTGGGAAGATTGTGTTAGTTGTATGAAGAAGAACAAATGCAGGAATTAATGGGGTACTCTAAATAATTGACTTCCAATTAATGAAATTGCATTTTTCAGTCTATTACCTACCTCAGTTTTTGAGATATATATATCAGTAATAAATGCTTGATGCGGTAATTGTGATTCCATTATTCTCCTAATTAAGAAAAATAAAGTGATTAACGCTGAGATTTTACGCTTTCAACATTCTGGGACTAGCCGAAATATGTGAATTCCTCCTGTCAAAATAAATCAGAAATTCCTTTACCGTTTAGTGATCTGATTTTTCGTTCTTATAGAAATTCAATTTTCGAAGTTCCACTTCCGAGGCGTGCTATTCAAATACTTGGAAGTTGAGCGCCGTGGTGACATTATAAAATGTGTTATATTTTCAATAAATCTACCTTTTTAATAATTTTGAAGATGTAATAAGATAAAAAATAAAATAAGATGTCTGTATTTTTCTCCAGGTTGATTTGCAGACCTACGTAAACCAAATTTTGTTCCTCTTTTGCGAGTACTATACACTCCAAAAATTTTCAACATTCGCTTTATATTACCCTGTACTTAGAATGCCTTCTTGTGTTTTCTTTAACAGGTTTTTTGAAATTCAAAGTGAAACATGACGCCATAAATGTACAACAAATACTGAATCGCTGTTGAGTGTTTTGCATCAACTGTGTTACCAAGTCGAACTAGGGCAAGGAACCGTTATCATCGACACTTACAACCACCAAATGATTAATATTCATGTGACGTCCGCGCAATTTCAAATAATGATCTGTTTATCAAACGATTATATAGGGCGTAATTAGTGCTACTCTTCGAGTCACATATTTTTAAAAGAACAATCAGTTTTGAAGTGTAAAATATATAAAACACCGCGCTGCAATTAGAGGTCGAATGAAACTGTCAACTTTTACAAATAAAACAGTTATTTTACGGTCGATTAATAAGAGTTCTGGAGGATCATGTACTTTTGAACAAATGTTTGAGGGTAAAAGGGTATAAAAGTTAGGAATATTTTTTTAATTAGAATTATTTAAGGAATTGGAAGCAGGATAAATATAGAAGAGAAAGCACATTGTGATAATTATTTTCACTGAACAATTTAAGGTTTCAACTTCGGATCTGTCTAGTCCACAATATTTTCAGGAAATCTGCTTGTAATAACTGTCAATTTTTCAGAGCAGAATAAATGTTCCTGTTTAACTAGAACTTTTTTCTACTTTCAAGAAAATAAAAGTTTCTTATTTAGACAAAAATGTATGGAACAAAGTTTCAGTTAATAATTTTCTTAACACAGAATTCAGTTAATAGTTTTCTTAACACAAATACTTGAAAACAAAGTATATCTCACGTTACATTCGCGAAATGAGCAACTAATAAGGTATTTTCAACACCGTTAAATTCCTCGTTGTATTTATCTATAAGCAAAGTGGAACGTATTAAACTGAATTGCTTCCGTTTCACTCGTTATCTGAATTATGGGCCTGATTTGGAAGCTCTTTCAATAAGTCGTTAACAGATAACCGTGGTGGTACTCTTCTAACACACAGTATTCTAGAAATTTTTAAATTGACGTCGATAATTGGCGAATATTAAGAAAGTACATTTTAGTATACATGAACAATGAGTATTGTGTTTCATGTTACAAATTAGAACTGAGGTATTTCTGAATTTTCTGTGCTTTTCCTGTACGACTTGACGCATAATTTTCAGTAATATATGTAATATTATACAAAAATGTTTAGGGCGGAAACAGTAGCCATGGCCCCTACTTTAAACTAAGTGAGTCAGATTTGTATGCGTTTAGACCAGTATTTCCCAACCTTTCTTGAGTCGTGACACCCCTTTAAAAATATTCAAATAACCAGCTACCGTCATATAAGATAAGGTAAATTTAATAAAATAAAGAAAACACATTAAAAATAGGTAAGCCTATTTCAGAATATAATTCTAATTTAATAATATTTCATTATCTTAACACATATATTAGATATACTTCAAGATATTTAATATACTTAAGTATTATATTTAGTGTGGAGAAGACAGATTTTCCTTTTTTCATTTATGAAAAATCAATGTTACATCATTAATATAATATGGCAATGTAACTATATTAAAAGAAATAAGTTCTATGAATCGTCAACTAAAAATAACCGTGGCGACCCCCAAAAACTACTTGGGGGTCGAGACTCACAGGTTGGGAACCACTGGTTTAGACCTTAAAATGGAAAGTCAATAGGCTGATGAATACGTAAATTGCTTTTGGAAAAAAGCAGCAAGACAGCAGATATCAGTGAGTGACTCAGTGCTAACAGAATACCTACTGGTCGTCTCACAATGAAGCCAGCCGAATTTTGCAGCGAATATGGGAGCTAAACGATTAATTTGGGTGATTGATCATAAAAATTGAATAAATAAAGTACATAATTTAAGCGTTTATAAATCCTGTATCAATATAAAACAGTAATAAAACAAATGGGCAGTGAAGATAGAAGATTTACTACAAATTCGAACACAGTGTATTTTCGTTTCTTATATCACATTTTTGTTCAATAAAATACGTTTCGCTACGATCTGACGAATTCTCACCTCTGGTCGATATGCAAATCAAGGGAGAAATATTTCCACTGCAAGCACACGCCGAATTCAATTTTGAAACCGCAATTTAAAGCGGACGTGAGACATACATTATTCGCCGAAAATAAGCAACGCTCTCTCTCGACAAACTGTGAACATTATTCACCGAAAATAAGCAACGCACTGTCTCGACAAACTGTGAACATTATTCACCGAAAATAAGCACCGCACTGTCTCGACAAACTGTGAACAAGAAATTCGTACAGCGTCCACGACGCTGCAATGGAACCATCTTGAATGCATTCTTATCGCTGAATTCAACCTTTGCTCCAGAGTTGACCCTCCTGAGTTTTCAATAACAAAACTGTTTACTAACTTTTCTATATCTTACCACGCACGAGGTATCCGTCAGACTTCCCATTCACATCTTATAGAATTTCGTGTCACACGGACCGAAATACCGACTCTGTGAAAAATTCGTGGTTTTGACGCGAACTCTCCATTTAATATCAATGGCTCTGGGAACTAATTCATATCAATCACCGAAGTCGGTGAGGTTAGTAAAGAAGGCGGCTGTAACCGATTTGTTACATCCGCGGGCCCCTAAGACGCCCACGGTGCACTCGTATTTACCTGAAATTCAAGTTCAATTTTCTCGGAAACGAAGGCTCAACCGCAATATCGTTATTCTTGATTCTTCGTCTTAGTATGGTGTCTAGAATCATCCCTTAAATTTATTCCCACGTGTAGCCGAACACCCTGTATATTATAGTATGGTTGGCAATCCTATAGCGCCGCCAACAGGTGAATACGTCGTAAAGTTTAAAATCAGCGAGAAGCTACCATGCCAATTTGCGAGTTATACGTTCATTCGTTAACAGAATTAATAGATTCACAGATTGTAAGGATTAATTATTGTATAACTTTTTGTAAATATTGCCGTAAATGGAGATACAAATAATAAAGTAAATTATAAAAAAAGGAAAAGATTATTAGAATTAATCACAGTGCAGGTATGCATTTGCTTTGTTCACTTTGTATACGAATTATACAAGGGGACTGCCTTCCAGAACAATAATACATACGGCTGCCTATGTAGAAGGTATTGGTAAAGTCGCGGACCCGCGAATAGAGGAACATGTTTCTTGCTTATACATCGGCACACTCGTCTTGATAATATTCCGCATAGACCAGCCAATGACGTCAATAATTTCACAGAGGAGAAAATTCTGTGGAAGCAGTCGGCCTAGCCTCGCTTCGCGCTTGCGAATTACATGCGATTACACGGCACACGGCTAATTGATTTACAATTCGGAAAAAAATACATGTAGGTAGCTATTTTGCCTCTTTCGTTTCATTTATTTATCTTAAGTAGTAACCGAGAAAAAAAATTATAAATTTAAAAGCTTTTACCCCCACATTATCTCTTCTTAAACGAGAGGATAGAGATCAGAAATTTCACGGAATTGTGTTTCAGCTGGGGAACAATGTTTAGCAAACAATAATAACGAAATTTGTCATGGGGCCGTTTGCTCATTGTTACTTTGCTACACTCTTTATGGAAATAAGTACAAATTGTGTTTCTATAAAAATCGATTAGTAAATGGAATTATGCAACATGTTTCTTAAAATTAGTCGTAACATTCAAACAATTTTAGATTTGAAATACTTTCGATAAGATCTATTTTGAATTCCTACCACTCGTAGCATTGTAATCTTATTCTAGACTGAATCGATAACGTTGGGTGTGACACGAAAATGGTAAGGAGGCTCGCATGGTCTGTGGTGACAAAAAATTACATTGCGTGGTAGGTCTATCTTATACCTGCTCTATGGTTCTATTAGTTCCCAGAGCCACCGTTCTTAAATGTAGAGTGCGCATGAGAATCACTGATTTTTTACATAGTCGGTATTGCAGTTTGTGTCACAAGAACTTGTATAAGGTGCAAAATCTATCCTATGCCTCGTCTGTGGTTTAACCTCTGAGGACCCCACATGTGTTCTCATAACGTAGTGTTATACATATATCGATTTGTGAACCATAGACATCTAACAGCGAAACGTAGAACTACATAGAAGTGTACTTCACCATAGACAACGTACAGTTTAGATCTATCATCTCATAGGAATTTGTGCCACACGAACTGCAGTACCAACTTGTCGCGAAACATAAAAAACTGCTGTTTCGTCATATCTAGTTTTAACTCTTACCGTTCATAGCGCTGTAATCTTATTCCATTCTGAATGCATACCTATGTTACAGGAAAATGGTAAAGAGGTCGTGAGCTTCCGACTCGTGTGACAAAAATTTACCGTAGACGAGGTTGTAAGCATGTTTATCTTTCATATTTAATCAATTAAAATGATTCACAGTTGACAAAAACCATTAAGATTCCATAATATTCCATAATACTAAATTTACTACGAGAAACGAAGCTAGAACTAAAAACTCCAATCACTTGCCTTACCCTCCATTCTCGATAAAACAACAAACTCAATCGAACTCTCCTAACATCCGCGCTACTAATCACCACCCTCAAGTGTCATTGCATAAAAACCCCAATCGCACAAATTTAAGTTATCCTTTCACATCATTTATTATAACAACCGCCCAAAATGCAGAATCAATGCCGCGATATCTTAACATCTACACGCAGCAGGCGTTCGTCAAATCACCCCTGACAGCCAAATCCTCCCTTGGTAACTCAGAGCTGGTTAATCGAGCCGAAGGAATTGTTCCTCGACGGTCTCAGCGGGGACATCGGCGTTAAATGCATGAAAATAGATTGGAAGACCGGCCTCGGGCGTCCCATCGTGCATTGTCTCTCGCGTCTCGATGACTAGTTACCGAGTTATCCCGAATCGAACGCCTGAAGGGAGCACCGGGCTTGGTAATAGGCCAGGCTGCTGCTCGGGGAACCGTAATGTCATAATAGAATAGCGATGTTAGTAATACCATCGCGATGCACCGGTGTAGGCAACCGGCCGATTGACTGGTCCGCCCGCTGCAGGGAGAGAGGCCCAATTTGCATCGCATTGTGTACTCGTTACGCCTTCATCCGCGCCGCTCTGGCGCGTCTACGTGCGCGCGCGCCCGACGTCACCGCGCATCGGCCATCCCGACGGCAAAACCGCCGCCGTTCCAGCAATCAGCGCCCTGGGAGAACCGTGGAAACCGCGGAAACCCCTAACTCGATTATCGTTTCTGGCATCGTTATCGTTATTAGTCGCTCCATCGCCCGGATAACGGGCGCGGGCGGGCAACCTCGGCTCTCCATGTTGTTCCACCACCCCTTTTCCCTCCGTCCACTGACCAGCGCCTCGCTCGCTGGCGGAGCCCCTTTTCGAGGGTCCGCGTTAACATTTTTGTTGCGATCTCGCCGTTTTCGTTTACTTTACGGACTCCTTGCGGAAGGGTTGCTTTGAGTTCGGGGTGGGTGATTGGGGGAAAGGTGTGAACGTGGGATGTTAACGTTGGAATGGATGGACGGCATTGAGAATTTTGGAGCTACAAACTCGAGTGAAGGCGTTTTGTAAAGTGAGACACTTGTTTTTGTACTTCAGATGGAGAGTTTTTTTAGATTTAGCTGTTAAGCTTATTGGTGGTATTAATTCTTGAAGAAGATGAGGGTTTCACATCATAACAACATCAGAATTTTATATAAAAGCTTATTCTGAGTTGTGTGTGTTTAAATTTATGGGGAAAAATTTAAGACCCCATAAATAAATTCGTTTTCCTTCTCGAGCAGAGGAGATTTTTGAAAAATCTCGAATTCCACGATTCCTCCACATGAAATGACTGTTCAGAGAAGGAGACAACTCTGAAAAATCGAAAGAACCAAAAATTCGCTAACGGTGCTCGATCATCTTTTGCGCACCGCCGAATTGCGCGTAATTCTGGCATGAAACGGTGGAGGAAACTTATTCTCCTAGATCCAGACGTGTTTCGTGCCGCGTGCCGTGCGCGAAATATTTCATCCTCTCTCGATTCCATCCTCCGTCCTTCATCCCCTTCGCGATGCAGCGGCGGCACGCTCACGGAATTCTTTGAAAAACTACTCTGGAAAATTGGAGCCACGGCGGGGAGCGGACGAAGCGGGCAGAATGAATAATAAATACGGTTATCGTTTAGTTGATATTTTGAGGGGCGCGGACGGACAGAGGCCGGATCGAGGGATCGGGAAGGGTGTTGGCGGGGCGAAATGGGAACGAGGGGGTGGTGAGTAACGGTGCGAGGCAGGGAAAGAGGGAGATCAAAGCGTCATTTCTTTAGGGGCCACGTAAGGATGTTTCCGTACATTTTTATGCTCCTTCATCGGCGTCGAGACGCCTCGATCACGAGCGAATCATTTTATATGATCATCTAATAATACACTCTAGCGTTATTGTGATCAATAATGCATGCTCGAGTCTTGAATGTGTCGGGTAGCTGCGCTAGTTACTGTTTGTTTGATGTTTCATGATGGTTGATCGAACTATTACATCGAAGGTGTTCTGTTTCCCATAATTGGTCAATTAAAGGTACAAAGTTATTAAGGCTGGAATAGACACGTTCAGTAATTTAGTTGAGTAGCGAGTAGTTTAGTAATACACCTTTGTTTTACTAAAACTACTTGACTAAATTTTAGTGTTCACATACGGTAAATTACTAAATTACTGGATGCTCCACTAAATTACTGGACGTGTCTGAACCCTTTACTCAAAGTCCAAGAGTGATTAGTAGGCATTTGGAGCTTATATTCTTAAAATATTACTGTTTTTATTGCATTTACAATATTACAGGCTAATATTTTCATTTTTTCATTTTTTCTAATGCAAATAGATTTATATTTTGATAATCAGGGTTTAAATATCTCTGCATGAAGTCAATTTCCAGATAAGTAGGATAGGTCTATATAATCGAGGCCATGATAAGCATAGAATGCAAAAATAGTGGGTATGTCAGTACATAAAAAGAAATTACTTTCTGAGATCCCTTACCTGCAGCCTTTACCGTGCAAGTAGAAACATACCGTGCGTGGTCCGACACGGGTAAGTAGTTCAAGCCATGACTGCGTGTACTCTTATATCTATACACTCCAAATTCAACTAGAAATATTATCCACATAATATTCCTTAATACAAAACGTTTAGAGTAATCAAAATTACGGTATCAGCATTGAGTGTCTATATATTTGACTTTATTTCGCCTTAGGTGCTTGTAGCTCTATTTAAGACATGGGGAGAATATTTTTAAGAAACGCGAATGACTGGCAAAATTAATGCGATTATCTATAGAGAAAGAGTGTAATTCCCGTGAAGCTAACAATGAACATCAATCGTATCTCTTCGCAGATACTCCAGTAGAGACTGTAAAGGCGTTTGATCGCCTTATATCACTGTGCGTGCATTAGCAATGCAATAGAGTATATACTGAAATCGTATGGTTTCACAGTAGGAAGGCTCTTAAGGGCTATCACCGTCACCCTGGAAATAATTTAATCGGCGCCGTGTGACGGCGCAGTTTCATTTTCGAAATGAAGCCACGACGAGGCATATTATGTTTAATCTTGGCTCGCTTCGTCTCAGCGAACCTCCGAGATGTCTTGGGAAGCTCGAGTCAGATAACTCGGATTAGTGGCAAGTACATCGTGTGACAATTCGTTTCACGAGAATGTTCACGAATCGTTTCCTCCCTTTCCTTTCACTCTTTCACTGTTCATTAGGATTTTAATCTCTGAGAATGTTGCATTTAATATCCGAGCGCCTATCAATCCGTCAAATCAATACAAGGTAGGGGAGGGTTGCCGATATCGTATTACTAAAGATACTTTACGTTATACATATTCATTTCCATATCTAATACTAATTTGAATGCAAGTGACTAGTGGATATTGTAACCTGATCTTTTAGGCACCTACTATTATATGTGTAAACTTTTGTTCAGAATAAATTAATTTGTTATTAATCTTTTTGTGACATACAGTAGAAGGTACAATTTAGGCAACCGGTCTCCTAATCGTGCCCCTCGGTTTCCAAAATCGTACCTCTTCTAAAAATAGTATCAATAACAAAGAAAGAATATGAGACAGACATCTAAAGACGTCTGAAATTACCATACTTCGTCCTCATTTGATAATAAAAATCTATTAGCAATATAATCATTGAGAAAAACTAGGAGCAGATTGATATCCAGTAAAACTAACAAACGTTAAAGTGATATCCACATGAGAACGATAAAAGAATTCCCCATTTCCTACCATTGTCTCTCAGAATCTTTAAGGACCAATACCCTCGCACCATGGGATCCGAGTATCCTCGATGCAAACAATTCTTTAACGCATTCTACGTCCCTTCGAATGTCAATCTGTGTCAGGAACGTCACGATAGCGTTCTCTGTGCTTTTTCTTTAATTCCGCCTTTCCAGCGCTCGCGCTGCCTGCACCCTCCAAAAGCCAAGACGCCTCCGTTGATCCTCTTCCCGTTCCCTCTGTGTCCAAGTCCCCGAGGATGAAGGGATCAGAGGAGAAAGAGATATGGATTGACACTGGAATTCCTCCAGTAAAGGATCCTCCATTGGCCTGGTCATTTTTCTTATCCGCCGCGCATCCGAGCCGCGGTCTAACAAACTAGATTCATCAAATTCGACACCGATCGTCCATTCACGGCCGCTTGGCTCCGC
This sequence comes from Andrena marginata, assembly GCA_963932335.1. Lineage (NCBI taxonomy): Eukaryota > Metazoa > Arthropoda > Insecta > Hymenoptera > Andrenidae > Andrena > Andrena marginata. The sequence continues at coordinate 27,868,946 of OZ010659.1, read as the reverse complement.
CATCCTTATCACGGCTGGCGTGAAAGGGGATCTAAAAGCCGGCGCCACGAAATCATGGACCCTTTGAGTAATTTTAAATCGCAGCATTGAAGGTTACCTCTGTTTTAAGCGAATTATGGAGGGATTTTCATGATCGATTGAGGGTTGTTCCGAGGAGATAGAAAGATGAAGGTGGCACTAAATTTGTTAATGGGGAATTGGATAAGATTAGTTGATTCTTGAAGGAAAATAAAAAATGTTACTCTTACAAAAGGGGGTTGATAATGTATTAGGGTGCATGTACTATTTACCGTGGATAAAACGAGTTAGTTGCTTTGTAATAAACTTTTAATAGGCAACTTAAAGTAGGTACACTGAAAACGTTTCCGGTGTAAAAATGACCCAATCGTAAGAGTAATTAGACAATTCTCATCACTGTGATAAAAGCTCTGCAATATTATTAACAGATTTAAGAGGCGAATTTAGTCCCTCACTACAGCACTGTTCATCTAAATCAGTGATTCTACACTTGTGGGTCGTGAAGTCTTTTCAAGAGGATCGGCATGGATATTTTAATTGAACGATTTTTAGCACTTATTTATTTTAATATGCTTACATTGCCATATTGCATTAATGATGTAATACTGATTTTTCATAAATGAAAGGAAGAAAATATTTATTTTACCTTATATGGAGGTAAAATTAAAAATATGATTTCCTTGGTCGACGATTACCATCAAATACCATTGCCAAAACTCTTTTCAGCAGTACCTACCCAGTAATAAAAAATAATATCCATTCTCTTTCCGAAAACATGATTCTTCTTTCCCACTCTTATGGGATTAAAAATACATACAGCGTCATCAGACAGAAATTTGTTACATTCAAATAGAAATAGTATTTGTGTCCGTGGGAGCATTTAGTGTCGATAGATCATTAATATTTCAAGGTGTTGATAATCTTTGCCTTAGTAGCAGTATTGCAGCGAATGAATTAAAAAAAAAAATGAACAGATGGGAGTGGAGCAGTATGAAGAATATCGAGTTTCCCTTCGGCCTGACAACTTTCCCTGGATGTTTGATACCGTGACACGAGAAACACCGCGCTAAATCATCTGTCGCCCCCGAATTTACCCCCTCAGGTACAGGAGGGAACCTTAAGTCTCGAGCTGTCTGTCCGCTGTCACTCAGAAACGGTTCTACCGTGTCATGAACCGACCCTACGTGGCTTTTCACCCTTAAAACAGCGTGTTTACGCCTAATCGCATTTTCGCCAGAGCAATTTATTAAAGAGACACTATCTGCGTTGACAATCTGACCTCGATCCCACCGTACTCCTGTTGTATCACTGTATTAGCTTCGCAGAGAACCAGCTTCGTTTTACGACTAGCAAGTAGGTACTTTCTAGGAGTTCACGAGCAACGTTCAAGCTTTTCGTTTTAAAGAAACTTGAAAGAACTTGACGTTATTTAAAGGTTTCGTGCAAATGGTGAAACTAATTTTAAAGTAATACTAGTTTCTTCTATTCTCACAATTTTAGTTGACTTTTTTTGTAATTTAGTGTACTTTTTTCTACTACGATCTATTTTTATTTATAATTGAGGCATTTGATGGAAAAAGGGCACATACGCCAAAATGCCATTTCAAGAAAATCGATTTCAAAGTTTTCATTATAGTATAACTTAATAAAAAGTAATGCAATTAAATCAAATTTTTTTAAGCATGTAGTTACCGTGTCGTTCAAGCGCTCTGAATACAGAAGTCATGATTAAAAAATGATATGTGTCTTTATTTATAAGTTTTAAACAAGTGGTTTATGTGCCCTTTTTCCGTAAATGTGGCAAAGTCGTAACAAAATTGCTTCTTTGTTTAGTTATTTAAATATAATTTTGTTTGCTTACTTAGTTGCACATGTTTTATACATTGCTTAAATAAAAAATATAAAATGAAGCACAAAAAGAAACAAAAAATGTTATGTTTTACGTAAATATTAGTTTCTTCGATTTTTTGCAGCAGGCTGTCTTAAAAATCAATTTTTTCTTTCCTCAATTAGCTTCTTTCCTTGCGGATTCGATACTCGCCACACTTTCCATATTTCCTCGCTTACAGAAAATCCTCTATGAAATAAAAGTACTTATTGCACGACAGCACGGTAGCGCGACCGCTCAGCGACTATGTAGCTGCGTGTCGACCACGCTACATAATAAAGCAGCATTTAGGTAATCTGAACGCGAGAGAAGTAATGTCCTGGATATATTATATATATAACATATACCTGAGTTGATTTAAACGATTTCAGGGAAAAGGGCACATAGGCCTATGTGCCCTTTTTCCATCAAATGCCTCAATTATGGTTACTTTATTCGTGCTATCCACCTTTTTCTGCTTTTCTTTAAATGCAGTTCGGATTATCTTTGTTGGTATAAAAGGGCGCCCAGCAGGCAGAGTAATTTTATGTAAATAGCTAATACACCGAGAACTGAAAATCGACAACGATACTGAATAATTAATTGAAAGCTTCAATTCAGGAAGACAACCATTTGGTTAAATTTCTTAAATCGTGATCTACTTACTGAGCGGTATTATTTCATTAATGATTGAGAAACGTAATCTTTATTCGCTGTGCAGACTTTTCATCAATTTTATAGACGTAATACGCAATATTAATTATGGTAGGTCTTGTTCCTTATCATATTGCACGAAGTATTGTATTTTTAATGATGTTAGATTAAAGTTACGTCCAAGTTAGGTAAGCCTTCTAATACTCTTACTGTTTCGAGTACCTACATTACTTGTAGTGTTGTTGTTTCTAATTACATTTCCCACATCAGGATTCTAAACTCATTGGCGTGTATTTGCGTGTCATTAAAATGATTTCAGACCTAATTCAAATTCAGCCTACACTCTGACAAAATACTCCAACTTATCAGAAACGAAATTACTAAGTAAATACTCTAAATAGTAGACCAACTATATTTTAAATCCTCTAATATCCAACGTCCAAAAACGGTACCTACTATTTCGATTTTAGTCACTATAGTACCGACAAATAGTTTCGATAAAATTGCTATCTAAACCGCTGCTAGTCGACCCTATTTACATCCACTTAAAAATTTGTATACAAATCTCACTTTCCGACTCCGAACCTTACAGACACAATGCAGACCCACAAACAAACCGCTCCGAAAACTAATTACCTTAACCTGACACTTGCGAACACCGATGCACCTGTGCCCCAAAGGAAGCATCCAGGCGTGTTCCCCCGCGGTATCTTTATCGCGACCATTTTGTCACCAGACAGACCGAGCGCGGAAAAGGAACCTAAACAAAATACAAATGCCCGCGATCTCGCTATCGCGAATAAACCGCGGGGCAAAGAGAGGCGCCATGGAAGTGGATGGTAAAAAGGTTGACCCAACATAAGGGATTATTGCGCCCGAGCGGAAGCCGATGGCGTGGTGGGCGGTCGGGGGAGGAGGATGGAAAATAAAAGGAAGGAGCAACAAAGCAGTCGAAGTTGGAAGTCGATCCAGCGCGTAGCAGGAAAGAATTCCACCCCCTCGCCCTTCGAAGTGGAAGCTTCCAGCACCGCCACTGGCAGCACAACCACGAACCACCACCACCCTCACCGTCGCCGCCACCTTCTGCCCTTCTTCGCTCTCTTTCTCCCCGCTGATCCCCCGCCGCGTTGCTGTTCCACAGCGGAGGCTGGCTGACGTTCCCGTAGGAGGAACATGGCTCCCAGGCAGGATCCATCCTTCCAGCTTCCTCTCAGCCACCCCAGCGCGGCCCGTATTCTCCGACACCCCCACCCCTGGCCGCCTGGTTGGCCCCTCGTTGCATTTTAAATCAAAGCCCCGGAGGTAACGCAATCACCAGGCATCACGACGCTTCCACAATTTTCTACTTTAAGCTACTTTATGTATTAGTACCCCTCCCGTGGATCTCTTTCTCTCACTCTCTCTCTCTCTCTATCTTTCTCTCTCCGTATCTCTCTCTCTCTTCCCCTCTCTTCCTGCCCATCGTTCCGATCCCCAGCAACCATCTCCCCTCGTTCACCCTGTCCGTTCATCTGGCCTGCTCGTCTCCTACCAAGGCGAGCAGCAGCCACCGTTGCTACATTAGCCCCCTCCCCACGCCATCACCCCAGTTCGACTCAGTCTTTTACACTCCGACAGATCCTCTCGCGCCCCCGTGAAACGCTCCGCGCACCCCCTCATCCCCCCATCGTCCCTCGGCTGCGGTGTAACGAGGTTATTTTATTAAACAACCTCCGCCTCTTGCCGACGCTGCTGGAATTCTAGGTGGACCGGTGCGGGGCCGAGGACCAGCGGGGGTTGGGGGGGTGGCGACGAACGACCTAGACGATGCATCCCCCTCACCCGGTTCCTTTGCACGCGGTGGAAGCATTTTTGGCCGGCGGTGGACTGGATTCGATTGGGTGGAAGGTAATCGAGAGACGAATTTGATGGATAGAGCTTGGGCGGTTCGAAAGGGCTTGGTGTCGTGAATAAATGTTTGGTAACGTGGTGCTCTGTGGTAGGATGAGAGGACGGCGAGCGAATGGATGGGTTTAAGGTGGTGGATGTTGCTCCAGATCTTCTGATGTGGGCTTTGCTACTTGAAAGTGCTTTTCGGTAGTTTGAACAATAATTTTGTGACACTATGGTGACATATCAATAGGATCCCGGTCTTCAACCCTTCCCGCGGGTGGCCCAGTTTTCTTATTTCTTGATTTTTGACGGAATTCTACGAAGAAATTAAGAATAATGGCACTTTTCTGCGGGAAGTTTTATGTAAAAAAAAAATGGTTTGGCTTCCAGAAAGATTGTTGTCGTAGTTGCAATTACTTTTGTGTTTTTCATTGTGTGTAATTTTTAACCACTACAGTAAGAGAACTATTTTTAAAAAAAATCGTTCGATGAGATTTTACATTTGATTTTTCTATCATCAGACAAAAATCTCAGTCGCAACTAAATGCAAATAATGGAAACAGTCTTGACAGATGAGATTTTTGCAAATATACCTTGAAACTTGTCTCGTGAGAGTCTAATTTCATGAAACTAATAGCAGAATAATTAAAAAATAATAAAATTATGAGATAATTGGCTCATGAGATTAAAGTCTCGTGTGAGACGTGAAATTTTTGTCTCATCGTGGATTTGCACCTCCTCGGATTGCTGGTGAAGAAATATGGTAACCATACCCTAGTAGCACAAAATATTGAATGCATATTTTCCAAATATGCTGGAAATATTCATTTTTCAAATATAAAGTAAATATTTATTTACTGTTGTGAACAAAACATTTTTTCCGAATGTTCGGGAAATATTCATTTTATATTATGAAAAAAACATTCTTTCTCAAATATAAAGTAAATATTTATTGAATGGTAGAAAGAAAACATTTTTTTCCGAATATTTTAATTTCTAAACCTTTATTTCACATTTTCAGTATGTGTATATAATATTTAGAATCAACATTTTTTTCATATTAAAAAGTGTGGCTAAAAAAATATTTTTTTAATATTTGGAAAAAATATTTAACCAATATTTTGTGCTACTAGGGTACATATCAGTCTTAGGTGAATCTCGGAGTACATTCTTGAAAAAATACAAATCACACCCAGAACCAACAAACGCCGCGATCCTTTGACTCGATTGCTTGTTATGATTATAGGAGTTTGGGTCCGGGGATCTAAAAATTTTGGGGGAAAGCACGAGGGCAGATTTGAAGTAGGTCTAAAGAAGTACTCTCATGTCGTTGATTGTCGAGGTGGTAGAACAGTGAATTTCAAAAGGGGTGATGTGGAAACTTCAAGTACTACACAGGCAAGCAGAACAATGTCTTATTTCCAAGGATTTCACCCTACTTATTATTCATGTGATACAGATGCTTTATTACATATGTTCCTACCGAAAGGAATTCTGTTATCATCAATCATCTCCACTGATTACAGATCATCCCCATAAGCCGGGTGATAAAGTTGGAGATGAATAAGTGGATATTTTTGGTTCAAGCTGTATGAAATAGGGTGGACAGGGGATGAGATTCTCGACTAGTTGTAGGCAATATAGGTGTTCTGTACGTGGCATGTGGCAAGCGTGGAGTGGTGTAATCTAGTCACCACGAAACAGGATTATTCTCCTAACTCGGTCTCTCGCTCATTCCCTCTCTGTTTCCCTTTCCCTCTATTTCTTCCTTCTATCTTCTTCGATTGCTTTCCCCTGTTTCTTTCTCGTCCCCTCTAAATAGTTACTACTTTGTTGCCACCACCCTTATTTCTGTACTTTTCTTTTCCAAGATCCATAATTTTCTTTTCGCGTCACACTTCGTGTTTTTACTTTTCCTTTCTCTTCTTTCGTTGCTGCTCTTTCTTTTCTATTTCTTTGCACATTAGTTTTCATCCTTGAATTTTTCTTATTTTCGTCTCATAATTTCCTCTATTGCTTCTCATTTACTGTGCATATTTTCCAGAATTCTGTTAAGATTTTTCCTCCCCTTATTCTTTCACAGTGTCTCATTCACCTTCCCCTCATCTTTATTCCCTCCGATTCTTTTCCATTTATTTTCCTATTTTGTTTCGCTTGCTCTCCACACCCGTGTCGTCCCGCAGTATTTTCCTATCGCGTCGACTTATCCGCGTTCCGGGGCATAGAATACCGGGGTATCCCCCGAAGGGTTGAAAGAATCGAATGGAAAGAGAATATATGGACACGGATAAGTGCGTGCTTGACGTTACTATTCCACTCGAAACCGTCATCGAGGAAGCTCCTACGATTCTGCGAGCGATACAGGAGTATCTCCAGCTCTTGGTAAAGTGCGATTCGATAGGGGATGAAATTGGAGTCGATCGAACCCAGGAAAATTGCGGAAAAATCGAGACCCCTGATTCCTTTTATAAGATTTCATCTATTCCTGTTTCCTCCCTCTCCCTATAATATCGATTCGCTATGGTGCCGAATATTTGCCAAATCTTCAACCTATCAATACTTCAATCAAAGAAATGACTCAAAAGAAACATCTACACATTGAATGGGTAAAAAATTACCAAATTGTAACAAAGAAGCTACATTCGATTGCCCATTAAAATTTACCATTGACACTTCCATCCCCATGCTCAACATTTCCTCCTACAACCCCTTGCATTAATAAACCTGCTTCTCCCTTAACTCCAACAATTAATGTCCAAGTACCCACGCATCACCAACATTAATCACAAGTAAAACTATTTATCCACTACAAAAATCCTTCATTCAACCCTCGCCAAGATCCGCCCGGTTAACATTCAATTCGCCTTGTCCGTATCATCCCTCCCAGCCAGCTCGCCGAGCAGCGTCGAAAATAGGAACGAAACCAAGAAGCCCGTCACAAGTCTGGGTACAACCGCGAGGAAACAAATGCTATTTGTGTTACGACAAGTGCGCCTTCCCCCCCCCCCACCGGGTGGCGGGACGGTGGAACGAGAGGGGGTTGCGCGCAACCACCGTAGCGTCTGTCCCCCGCGAGGGAAACACGAGCCAGGTATACACGCGGGCGTCCAAGAAACGCCCGGGAGGAAGAAGCGCCGCGGGGGTGCAACGGCGGGGGAGGGAAAGAAACGATAAAAGGAGACCGAGCAGGGAACGAAGCGGTGGCATAGGGGTCCGAGGAGGGGGAGGGGGGGGGTGGACGGTATAACTCGAGGTGGAGCGTCGGGTAGCTGATACACACGAGAGAATCACTATGGACGAGGGGTAAACACGATTTACACCATGACGACTATTGCCTCTCCTCTCGTCCAAAGGGCTACGCGAAGCTCGGCCGAGGGTGAGTTACAACACAGGGAGAGACACTCCGCACAGAAGCAGGGGATGTTTGTCGTACGCGTTATTTGGCCAATAAAACCACGTGGCGCCTCCACCACCCCCGCGTGAACGAGCAAGTAGAGAACAGCGGGAACGTCGGCGAGATAGAGAGGGGAAACCGTTGGCCACACCCCGCGGTGCGCTCGACGCCTGCGCGGTTCCGCCTATCAAGCACGCTTTCCACGGTTGTCTACTCGCGGCACCGAAACGCGACACACAATCCAGCTGGGACCTTCTTGGACGGTTCGGACGCGATCCCTCCGGTTTTTTCGCCCTCCACGATCATCCCGCGATTCCCGCTCGACCCACGGATCCACGGGGTTGACGGAGATCAGTGCTCGGTCGACTTGCAACAGGACACGTCGCTGGATATCCCCGAGATCAGGAGATGGGACAGGTTGAGGGAGGATCTCTGGTCTGATTTACCTGATTGTTGCCCTCAGAGCGTTCACCAGGAACTAGGGGTTGAGATCGAGCGTATGGCCACTGGTATTAAGGGCTGCGTTCCATTGTTCCACAAGGAAGACTTGAAGAAGCTGGTTCAAAGAAAGAGGAAGCTTCATCGGCTTGCTATAGCGAAGCTACATCTTCTTCATCCCCTTGGCATCAAGTTTGCTGAAAGTCCATGTGGTGGATAAGAGTGCAAGATTTATGGAGATCGTTTGGAGGAACTGATTACAAGAGATCGATGACACATGGTGCTGGTTCCTTGTATTGGAGGCAACTGGTTTGAGGAAGTTTGAAGATGCACCAGTTCCTAAGCTCCGATCATCCTTCAGCAATTGCCAAAGAGGAAGGTTCACGTGGATCAGCTGGACAAGCTCAGTAGTTGACCAAAGATCACTAGCAAGCCTTCTACTGTGATGGTAAACCTCATCCACAGGAACGAGAGTATCCAAACTATCCAACAGCCTCAGACAGTCAGCCAACGAAGCAGCAGGCCTGTGCTGCTGGACCAGTGTGTCGAAGGAGAGGCTAAAGAGAGAGAGCAACGCCTGTTTCGACAGTGGCGATAAAGAAGTCGCCAGGCTACCAGAGAACAGTCGGTGTCAGTGACGAACAGAGTAACTTTGGAAGCCGTGCACAGATCGAACTCAGTGTCAGTGAAAGACTCCTCGGGACTGCGTGCTGCTCGTGTGAGTTTGGAGTACGTTTGAGGTGGATCACAGAGGTCTGTTTGGTTGAAAAAGGGATTGAGGAGGCCCACGGTGATCCGCGGGGGTGCGGAGGAATTCAGGAAAGTGTTGTTCAGCCACGAGTCCAGGATTCTCACCCCCGGAGGCGGGACCATTTCGCCCGGGGGCGCGGGGCCGCCCGCGAGCCCTTCTTCGGGACACTATCATCCACCAACGCACAGTCCACCTCTGATCAAGGTATGTGATCGCTACTTTTAGTATCATTCAGTTGTGTACTGTGGAGTGGTCAATTTGAAAGGGATTAGTCGTCACTTTCAGCCAGAATTCGTGGCCCACTGGTTGCAACTGACTCTGTTAGACTTGTTTGGTACCGATTTCATTTGTACAGTACTGATGGATTGATAGGCGATCTGATACTGTTAGATGAACGGACAGGTGTTAGGATACTATCGTGGAAGATACTTTTGGGGGTTCTAGAAATCAATTTTTAAGGTTTCTTTAATAAGACAGACGTTTGTGTGGTTGAGTAAGTTGTATTTCGAACGTATTCGCATATTTTTTAAATTTTTCTGTGTCGCTTAATGTCGACTGTCATGTCGTTCGTATATGGATGACAATCGCAGGTGCATTATTATAAGTAACATTGTTTGATATGGTTATGAAAGATGTAAGTAGGAATTTGCGATGGGGATAGTAGAATAAACAAATCGCTGTGATATGCATTTAAAAATTTAGAAAAATTAAGTTTAAACCAGCTTTATTTCTAACAAGTGAATATCTTCAAAGTATCAATTATGATCTCGAAGATTTGTTTAATATCATAGTCTGCAAACTAATCATTGTGTAAATATAGGAAAAATGGTTGTGGGATGTATAATTTCATGCATTGTATTTTTATCTTCGGGATGCTAATAGTTTTTGTGTGAAGTTCGTAGGGGACAATTTTGGTTTACTATTCTTTTTTGCACGAAAGCTTTTTCATTGAGATTTAGTCGAGAGGATCATCTTTAACTGAGCTTGTAAGAATTTCGATGTCAGAGGTAATAATTATCGTGGCTATAGTACTTATTTTCCATTAGGGCAATGAATTTTTATGACATATTTTAAATACAAAGACTCGATGGTACATTGTGTACGAGTTAGATATTTTTAAATTTTTTTCGAAATGTGTCTCTTAATCGCGGTCATTTCCTTAGATGAATTAATTCAGGAAGGGATTTCTATAAGTGTAACTGGTTTGAACCAAGTTAATTCGCCAGTTCGAACCTGCTGTAATAGCATTTGGCTATTTTTTCAATTATGTTTGATAGGGTGCTTGAGAAAATTGGATAATATTCGGAAGAATCAAGTGTTTCAATTGTTTGGGTACAATTGCAACGGCGGGAATTGTTAATTCTATATGATACGTCTGCAGTTTAATGTGTTAGCAAATTACGAACTTTAGTTTGTAATTTTACTACGCTGTTCCTCGAAGTGGTTTATTGTGATTGATTTATTTTTCTCTTATTTCTACTCTTACCCATTTAAGTTTAATAGCGAAGTATGTACTTGGAACGTGACCCACAAATAATTTAAATATATTAAACACTATTAAATATGCAGAAAGTCCTTTTGTTTAAAATTATCTATGGCTGAATTTCGAGATTCGCGTCCGACGGATCGCAGCTTAAACTCGTAAAAGTAGGTATTTCGCGAAAAATTTCTTTCGCTTTATTATAATGTTATGTTACGTGGTTGAATGTTTTCTGAGCTTTTAAAATGTTAACACTTATGCCATATTTTTATTGTAAATTAAGAAAAATCGAAACTGTTTAAAAATAAGATTATTGTTTACATCTGTTTCATTTTTATAAGAAGCTTTTTGCACATGTTCTTATGAAAAAATATTTTTAAAAAGGATTATTATTTTGGTCTACAAATTATTACCTTCGTTTATTGAAATTTCAATCCTTTAGACTTTATATTCGCAAAGCTTAAAATTTCCAAATTCAAACTGATGATTTTTAATTCGTACGGATATAAAGTGTTCACAGATAATTCATATTTTATATGTTCCATTTGAAAACACACATGTACAATCAGTATACAAATTTTAAGATAATAAAAAGCTAGATTTAAAGGGCCATTTTATTGACATTGACGCAGATTTGCAAAAATTAACAAGAGCTTCGAGCTTGTCGCAAAGTAACATCCTTCGAATCACTTGTTACCAAACTGCCGCTCAACCAAGCAGCTCAAACAGTCAAATCAATTACAACTATCATCGAACCCAATTTCGCGTGCACCGGGACAGCCAGTGAACGTTTGATAGTGTTTAAATTCGCTGGAAACACCGCTACGCGTTTACCGATTCATTTAGCCTATCGATTGTTTAGTCGTGAAACGTTTGAAAACTTTTTCACCGATTCAGTGGATAATAATTATATAAGTAAATCATTTTATACGAGATTTAATTCATGAAATATTGCAACCCCGTTTCTGTATCTTTCTTGACATATCGAATGAAATATTTTCTTGGTGTAGTAAAGGTGAAGAGATCAAATTGAACTTGTAAAGCAAGAATAATAACTTTTATTTGGGTCCACATGGAATTTAAGTAGAAACTCAATAGAAATTTGAATCCATATTGGAATGCACATATTTACGATAGGAAATTCTCTCATCCTACTTTAGGAATTTATAGGTAAGCTGAGGGTAAATCAAAATTACAAAGCGAGAGAAAAGTGTTTTGGTCCCTTTATTAGAGTCTTTTCAGAGGGGACACTTGGTAGCCTACTATTGCTATCCAGGGCATTCACAGGGCAGAGTAGCGAATCTCCTAGCGATATACTTTGTGTGGCAAGCTATTGTGGGTGGAAGAAATATGTTGGGTTGTAAAAGTAGTGTGGAGTGAAAACGGTGGTGCAAGATCTCAGTAAAGTGTTCTGAATAGACATTTGGCATTGACACATTAAGAGCCTGGGCATTGTTGGTAGAACAAATATAACGAAATCGTAAATACAGTAGAAATTGAAGACGATAGCGTGAAACCTAACCCACCTAAGGATCCAATGATGATAGGTTTTGAGTCTAAGTATTTTAAGTCTCTATACCCATCAAGATGGATAGGCGTTTTGAATGTATAGGGCCCTAAAGTGCAGTAACAAGTTAGCGAGTTTTACCTTTAGTAAGTAAATCACTACATCTATTTTACCAGGTATATATCCCTCAGGGCTTGGGCCATGTTTCATCCCAGGGTACCAGAGCTAGCTCACCGGTGCTGAGACCCTGCAAGAGACTCAACCAGGGGCTTTCTGCAAGTGCAATATCCTTAGCTTTAATGGGGAACAAGGGTGTCAGGAATCAGTGTTACAAGTTCCTCCGCCAAATGCGTGTTAACTTTTATATGCATTTTCAACGTACACACATAACAATGAAACCTTATTCTTGAATTGATTTCGCTTTCTTCCTCCCCAACGTAACACTATTGTACATATTACACTATTTTAGTACACCCGCGAAATCCGCATGATTCAAACCCTCCACCTCGAGACTTCTGATCCCTGTAACTTCGTTATTTTCTCGAATTACGACTAGACATTTTAGGAACACTCTTTCGGCTTGTGAACCTTTAAGAAAATGTATTAAAAAGCAGATCTTCTTCACCGTCGAAGTACCCTCTTAACCTCCTCATTTGGGGGTTAAATCGTGCTCGTGCGGGCAATCGATTCGCGTCGGGCCCGCTGTTCCGTCGGTTCGTCCATCGTCTCGCATGGCTCTTGTAACCGTCTCCTTCTGCTCGTGGAATCAAAGACGACGTTTGGCATTCGTTGCGACGCGCGCAACGCGATACCGTCGTCGGGAAAGCGGCTGCTCTTTATGGTCACGTAATAACCGACCGCCCCGTTGAGGGGATTTTCGCGTGAAGCAGCCCGGACCTAGGGAACGAGAGAACGAGAAGCAAGATGACGAAGATGGCTATAAGGACGGCTGTCCAAGCTCGTTCGCGTCAGCCACCGTCGTGAATTCCTCCAGGGACCTAGACGGCAGCTGTCTGCGGCTAAAGCTACCGCTGGAAAAGCTCGTCGAAACTTAACGCGGTATGATTTTTACCGAATGATACTTGGCTGACTCTGCCCGCCGCGCAACGATCGTGGGGCAAACCGTTTCAGAGGGGGCTACGTCGGTGAATTGATTTATTTATTGTACCTTGCAGAGATATAGTGACTAATCTTAGACTCTGTTTAATGGTATGTAAAGGAATATCCTTGAAGATACGAATTAACAAATGGATTGTCCATTATTGGTTTGCATTTTTTTTGCCATATTATTATAAATAACGTGAGTTCTTAATTTGAGGGAAGAAACTCAAGTGGCTCACTAGCTTCAACCCTTGCTATTTTTATATTATTATATGTCTGCAAGGTATAGTACATTTTGTTCTTGAGAATATTTATATTATTTATTGCCAAATGAGTTTTTGGCCACTTATTACAGGGCTGTATTGTCAACGGTAGAGAAGTTTACAGCTTTTAATATAGGCATGAAAAATTGAAGTAAAAGAATAAGTTATGAATTCTTATTCTGTAACATCTTACAGCTATTGATTGCAAAATAATGGTACGGTACAGATGTAGGTTAAGCGGTTCAGTGTAACTAATGGATTTAATTGACATGCAGACTCAAGTTGATAGTCAGCATAAATATATACCCATATATCAGGATCACCGTAATGGTGGTCATTTATCAAATGAAATATTCAAGGAAATTAATATTCAGTTGGCCTCTCATGGTCGGAATAGTAGACCAAGCTAAAGTTTATATCTGACAGACATAGTCCAATTTTAAACTAATTAAAATTGCAAATCTCCGAGTTTGTTTTGAAGTCAGATTTATCTTCTCCTTCTCCAAATAGAATTATAGAATTAGACCAGTGAAAACTTACCAAAGGCTCGATTTATTCGCGAAATTATAAACATAGTACATTAGCTATGTCGCAATTACACAAGTATTATTATAAATTACTAAAACTCTCATAAACTTGCTGTATACATCATCACTTTCCAATTCTCTTAAGACGCCCCTCCACACGTACAAACATAACACACTCGCGATCTCGTCCAAACTTTCTCAGAACTCGCACCCCAATATTTGCACAAACTGTGCAGAAAGTTTGGGCCCGCTCGCCAACGGGAACCACGTGCACTCCCATCGTCAGCTTGAACTCTCCCCGCGTAAAATTAAGACACACTTCGCGCGCGTAAAGTAAGACGAAGGGCCCCTGCGGCCCTGCAAGCGCGCTCGCACACGCGCCCGACACGTTCGCTCTGATTAAGCTTAATTCACTCTCCCGACGAGAAGCAGAAGAGAGCAGAAGGCGTTCCAGAAAAAGGCCCTAACCGCGGCTCGCGCTGTCTGCCGTCCAATCCTGCCAACTTAACCTCATTAATAAATTAATTAGATATTATTGTGTTGGCAGCCAGGGCGGCAGCTGCGGGCCACCTCCCCTCTCTTCACTGTCCTTCTCCGCCTTGGGCCCGCAGATGACGCTCTGGACGCCGCTATGTGCGCGCAAATAGGGGGGGGGGGGTCAAGACCCGTGACGTCACTTCTTGCGACGATCACGCGGATCCAGCGTTACCCGCACGTTTCTTCCGTAGAACCGCGAGACGTTGATCGCTTTCTTCTGATTACGGGCAGGAGTGGCTCGTAAATAACCGATGGTGCTGGTGACTCCGAGGGGTTGACTCTTTAGCGTAGTAGCTCGCTAGAGAGATCGTATAACGTCCACTCCCAAGTCGATGAAATGCTAAGCATCGAAACTGGAAATAGTTTCGCGGAAATGTGTTGCATCGCAGAGCTGTGATTTAGTTTTCGTATCCCTCTACTGTTTAAGGGGTTTAAAATTCCGCTCTAATATTTGGTCATTTATGAATTCTTTTACAAGGAGGCAACTTAAGAGTATCTTTCTGACGTTTTTCTTCGACTCTTCCTTTCCAATTTATTTCGAAAGTATTTTTTAATCGGGGAAGGTTACCCTTAGAAAAATTAAATGGCCTTTGTAGTTCAGAGTCTGATCGTTCCTCGGATGGGACCGGAAGTGGGTGCAGGAGTCTGCACGTAGGAGAAGCAAGGTCTTCCTGACGGAGAATCCTAGTGAAGGAGCCCGCGGCGGTGCTCATTACGGGGTAGCATGGCGACTGGTAATGACAAAAAGCACATGCAGCATTATCATTGCGGAGTGTATGGCATTAAGCTGTAGGGGGCCAGGATTAGGATGTCGGCCATTACCGCGCGTCACTGACCGTTTATTCTACGCCGTGCACGGTGTGGTGACTTCCTCTAGACGCGTATGTATGCCTACATAACCAGAGGATGAGGACACTCGCGAGGTCGTGAAATCTCGACGAGTCAGATCCACCTATCGATCATGCCACACCGATTTCGGCCCCCATGCTGTCCCGTCGCGCCATTTTACGCTAGGCTAGAGTCTAGAGACTACTAAGGGGGGGACGTCTATGCGTCTCTGACGCGTCTAGGGTTCTCCTTGAGCAACTGATTGGAAAAAGTACGCGTAAGAAGGGTTTAAGTAATTAAGATGATTGAATTATTTAAAGGACGAGATGTGAGGGGGTAGGTAGTCCTTGTGAGCTAAACGGAGGGGCTGGGAATTTTTGGTTCTTTTTCTTGTGGAATATTTGTATACTCTTTAGGGGTTGGGAAGACAGAGACAGAGAGGTCTGCGCTATGTCGATTTTGCTCATAAGAAACTGAGTGGCTTCCATGAAGTCGACTTCTGTAAACGAAATGTTGATTTGAGGATTAAGCTCTAATTAGGTATCTGTGAAGGTGTAATTTTCTGCTTGGAGATTAGTACTGGATAATGAAGGTTTATTTATACGGTAGGAAAGTAATTTTTCTGAACGTCAGTTAATACATTTGGAAACTATTGTTACTGAATTTCAACATTTTGAATTTTATGGTTGGGTATAATTAAAGTAGAGGTGCCAGTAGTTGACCAGTTAAGAGAAATCCTTCACGTAAACAATAGTAACTACTTGCTCTGTCATTAAATAGTGACAGTCGATGCTTAAAGATACTTTTTAAGCTTTCTAAATTATGTATTGAGAAGGTTTTTTTAAAAAGTTGTTATAAAAATTTTAGAACCATTTTTTAAATTCAGTAACTGTTACAGAAGTTGACCATCCTTGAAAATGACGTTGCATTTATCAAATATAAAACACTATGAGAATTTAACAAGTGAAGAGTTCAGCCATAAAGAGTTAATAACCTCCAACATTTTTTACGTGAACCGTATAACGTTAAGTAAATATGAATATAGGAACACACTACTCACCTTGGTGCAAATAAACGTTCGCAAATACTATTCATAATTCAATTGGACCTTTTCAAAAGATCGTCACTCTTAAAAACCTTATTTTTCACGTTTTTCTGAAAATTAGTCAACTACTGGTACCTTTACCTTTTTTTCTGGATACTTTTAAAGTGTGAAGGAAGAGAAGAAGGTTGAATGTATAGGAGGAATTTTGACGTGGTAAAAAAAAACAATTTTGCATAATTTTTTTGACGAAACATGCATTAACTGCCTTCAGGAGGGAATCAACGTCGCAACTCGTGTCAGAGAGTAGCGAGATTCGTTATTAATAACTTGCATCTGAATGTACACATTTGATCTTTATAAATCAACATCGATTCTGGTGTCGGTGTGTATCCAACATTTGAAAGCGTGCTCGCAATAAATTCGTTACATGCATTTCCACGAAGTTATGATTAAATCAATTTTTATTTGCATGATCGTATTGAACGCGTTCTGCGTTGCTGAAGACACGAGTGCTTCCTTGATTTCATTTTTTCATTAACTTTTCGGTAGCTTTTTAGGTTACAATATTTCGTTGGAGTAATGGGAATTATTTTAAACAATCTCTGCTATGAAATAGAAATAATATTCTTCATTCAAAGAATCCAATTACTTTTATTTCTTAGAATAAGCTTCGTTACAATCGTAAAGAACACCAGGTTCGAAAATCATACCAATTCGCATCTGTCAAGCTGAAATATAAATAAATATTCAGACTACATTCAAAGTAATTACACCCATTAATCTCAATTTAAACTGGTGATTAAAAATCAGCAATACACACAAAATTGCCGTGTCAGCTGATTTCGTGTAATTCATATTCATTCTTCGTTAATAACGTCGATAAATATTCAGCAAACTTGCGGACATTGGGCACGAGTTTATAATGCTCAACAATTTCCGCGAATGTAATGAAGCGTTTCGCAAAAAGAGGCAAAAGAACGAATCGATGTGTAATTATTAATTGGTTATTGAGGACGCACTGGCAGCTTTCCCCCACTGACAACGTCGATTGAAAGTATATCGGGGTTTAACTGCAACCTGGGAATTATGTAAGCAACGATTGAAATTAACGCGATCAGTTTGTACAGAAGCTATGAATGATATAATTTCAAATCTGGGCGATTAAAATGTATTCGAGTTAATTAACAACGTTAGTTAATGGCGTCTCGTTGCTACGGTTTGCGAACGTCCCTTTTGAAACTGCCGCGCAGTGGAAAACTTAAGGCGGGTGTCCACTTTAGAAACTTGCAAGGCAGAGATATAATTGGGAATTTACCGAGCCAAAACTATTTTATGGATTATTCTCAAATTTTTCATACATGTTTATTAACTATTGCAAAATACACATCATTTTTATAAGACGTCTAAGAAAAACATTACGATGACACGTCGAGAGCTTCTACTTCAATGGCTCCTTCTAATTTTGACTTAATATGTCTCTGCGGTATTTCTAAGACCATAAACTGCAAGAAAATGCAAGAAAAAGGTTTGAGCTTTTTGTGAAGTGGAAACTCCCCTTAATCACGAGTCGTGTACCACAATGACGAGCAGCCAACTCGGACAACCGAAACGTATCGAAAGAAACTGGTGTCTGAGAAAGTTCCAGAGACACGAAAGCTCCTTTAAACTGGGTCAGCCAAGTATCTCGAGTTCATTCGATAAACGGGGAGTAGTTAGGGCGATAACTAACCGTTGGACAGGCTGTCCATTTTTAATCGCTGCCAGCGCTGGAACAGGCTTTAATCAAATTTCGATCGCGTTTCAGTTCGGCGAGTGGAGACATTTACAATCGGTGCTGTTAAAAACTAAACGGCCCCGCTAGTAATGTTTAATTATTTTCTGGGCGAAAAGTACACCGCTCGACGAGCATTTAAATCGAATTTAAATAAATCAACGGCAGTGTTGACCGAAGCATTTGCAGTGAGTGCAACCAGAGTTGCCCAGATTTTATTACAAATTGGCCGATTTGTTTGCGAGTGCTCTCGACGCTCGATTTGAAAAATTCCACCGTTTTTATAGGAAAGGAACACATGCATGTGTAGAGGAGCATACATGGGAGAACGAAAATGGCCACTTTGCATGGAAACGAAATCAGTTTGGCATGGACGACAATTGAACGACGCGCTTAGGAAGCCTGGCGCGTTTAATGCGCTTGAAGCAAAGCGGATAGCTCGCTCCTAAATTGCGCTTAAGTAACTTAAATTTAATTTAATTTCGCATTGGTTCATTGGTGTCTCCGTTGGCAATATTTAATTCAATACGGGCGTAACATTGTATTACGGGTACTTGGGCGACGTTTCAAGTGGACGAAGGAAAATTAGATGGAAATGTAGCCACGAGGATATTGATGGATATAAATGGAGAGGATTGGTGAACGTTATCCAACCATTCGAGTATTTTGCATCATATGTTACTTTTAGTTATCGTTGGAATAATACTTTTCAAGATTCTATTCAAGTGGATTCAGCGAAGCATGTGTAACATTATTGAATTATTAAGCGTTGATTCAGAAATCAGTTTCCATTAATTCAGTGTTGAAAATTTAACTTTGTCTTATGAGAAAATAATAGGAACTTAGGTCGAGCTAAGACAATTTATAATATTAGTGTAAAATAAAAATAAAAATATTGAATCTAGTGTGACGGTTTCGAAAACCATTGAAATTCAATATGGAAGAATTGATAAAAGTCAAGCTCGTTATAAAAAATTTTATTCCACGCTCTTGGATTCTTCTTTCGTGGCTGTACCAGCAGTTCTGCGACACCGTGTATAATATAGGGAAACATCAAAGGTTACACAGCATCTGTTAAGACCTCGATCTTAGGAGTGTTTGCAAAAGACTTTCGTGCCCGATGTATCTGGCCGAGGACGAAATTGGCTCTTAATTGCAGTGGCGCCACGCGGGTATGAATAATTGGCGGCGTCAGGGACGAATTTGACGACGGATAATGCAGCAATCCCCGAATCGGAGCGTATCATTTATTCACCGGCCCGTAGCCGGCGGTGGTCGAAGCTGCGGATTTGCAAATCGTATTAACCCGAGCGTGAGAAAAAAAACCACCCCCTCTCGCGGCCCCTCCTCCTCCGCGAGGGAATGATCAAAGCGCTGCGATTTTCATTTGCTCGTAACGCGACCTCCTGCTGCGATTTTTCCCCACGATCGCTGAATTAACCCCCAACCCCCTCGACCCTGATAAGCTGGTGACATTTTTGGGGGTTTTTTGGTATGCCGGTACTTTTCCCCGATTTGTTGGAAGTTTTCCTGCTTTTTGTTGAAGATAATTAATAGAATAATGGGTTCAGAGAGGATGTTTCAGGAGGTGGATGATGTTTGGGGGTGGGTGTATGTTTTAGGAGATGAATGAAGTTTGAGAGTGGAAATTTTAGGCTTTGAACTCTAGAAGTTTGAAAGTTTTAGACTTGTATGGAGAAGTTTTGAAAGTTGGATAATTTTGAAACTTTAGGCTTGTGAGGTGTGAAATTTTGAAATTTGGGGTTTAGAGATGTCTAATTTCGAAACTTCAATCTTTAAGTCACGAAAGTTTTACATAGGTTTGTAGTTTATATTTTGAAATTCTAAGTTTCGAAATGTATAAAATTTTGAATATAACATGAAGTAATTTTTTATATGTCTTTTCAAAACCCACTATATTATTCGCAAAATACTTTTACACATTCCATTCATAATTCTACCTATTATAATTTCAAACTTCCTAACAGCAGTGAGCCTCTACATATCAGATCGATCTTAAATAACTTCCTACAGCTGCATACTGCTGCAAAGCTTCTATTTAACTCTCATTCAACCCCCAAGTTGCCTCGCTATCCGCAATATGCTTCATCCACAAACCATATTTACAATCCTGTACCACGAAACGTAGCCATAAAACAAACAACTTTATCCCGAATACCACGTCAAAAATTAAGTGCTCCAACCAACCCCCTCAAACGCATGCAAACCAGTAATCCTGTGAACGACGAAAACGCTTTCCTACTTGGAAGACTGCAGTAGCGTAGAATCAGAGAGGTGTGCAAGGGTTGCAGGAGGGAGGGCGCGTTTACACGGGTAGATGCACACACATGGAGCGGGTGGGAGGAAGGCACAGACACGCCTCCGCCTCGTAGAAGTCCACGGGGTAGGAAACGTTAAGGGAAGAGAGCTTCCTGAAAAAAGGAGCCGAGGCAAAGGATAGAAGTGAAAGGTGGATCGAGAGCGTTCCTTATATCGGTACCCCCAGAGGCAGCCTCTCTTCCTCCCCCTTTGGCCAATCCCCCTCCCCCTCCCTCCACCACACTTTCGGCCCCGAGGCTCCTGTTTTACGCTTTTCGACTTTTTCAAGATTTATCCCTGCCGCTTCCTCGCTAAATCGCTTTCCGGGCGAAATTTACGGTCGGGCAATAATACAGGAGCGGTGTTCTAGCGAGCTTAAGGGGGTGGATGGGTCTCGGGGGTTGGAGAGGAAGCTCCACCCGGTCGAGTAACAGTAAGGGAGCCTATACATACATTCCCAGCACGTTCCTGGCTTCTTCTCTACCTGACTGACTGCTTCCACCTCTTCCTCGAGCACTTTCTTTACGATCATCCGCCACCCACCGCCGTGATGCGCCACAGAAACCCTGGCCGGACCATTCCGTAGCCCGGGGCGCTTTATATCCTGTATTCGACGCCTAGCTGGAAATCATTGTCGTGATCGATTTTATGGGGCCGTAGATCGACTCAGTGGTGCTTGATTTTTAATAGAATTGTTAGGGGATGTGAAGTGTAAATGATTGGGTTGAAGACGTTTTCTAGGTGATTAATATTCTCTGATGGGGGTGGTCACAATCTGAAGCACTTTTGGAATGAATGGAAAGTTAAAATCCTGGGGTAGATGAGTAATAAAGAAATCCTGTAGTACTTGTAGATGTTGATCAGTGATCATTGCGGGGGAAAATGGTTGTGAAATCTTGAAGTCATTGTCAATTATGTTTTCTTTTAAATTGTAGATTTTGGTGGACGGAATAGGAAATTTTTTATGTTCGATTTTGTCGAAGGAAACACTCGTTTAAGTAGTATTCTGTGGCAAATAGCATCGGTCAGGTAGTAAGGTGGTGTGACATTTTAGTTTTGCTGTAAAATGATGATTTTAATAGTAATACAGGTCTTAAGTTGCAACGTTATGATAAAATGAGTTTGTGTTTAACAGTAACTTTGACAATGCATCTCGTATTTAGTAGTTTGTGTGCACTTCTATTGCAATGTTTATATTTGTTGTATGCGTTGAGTAGTGTGTTAAGTTTCCTTTTGTTAATACAACATACTCCTCCTCTCATCAGGTTGATTAATCAGAATCTCTGATTAATAAATCTTCTTTCTATAGACAGTTACAATCTTTCATAAAAATGTTTAACCACTCTTCAATACTGTATTTGAAGAACGACCACAGAATTTGCACTTCATACGAACATCCATTGTTATTCAATTAATCTACAACCATTTTGCAAATTTCAAATTTGCAAGACCTAGACTTTCATTCAGAAACATTTACAAATCGATGTACATTCACTTTTTACTTTACTTTTCTTACTTTACTTTCCTTACATTATTTTTCTTACTTTATTTTCCTTCCTTTACTTTACTTTACTTTACTTTTTGTGTTAATCTTATGTTTAGCTTTAAATCTTAAGATTACTTTTACTTCAGTTTATTCTTAACATTTGTTATGTTTGTTTGTTGGTGTCTCTATTTCAGTCTAGTTTATAGTACACCATTTTATTCTAATTTATGGTACACGGTTAGGCTTCCCAACAGTGTTACCACTGGAGACTAATCTTTACTCTTATCTTTTATATCATCTGCAAATATTCAGGTTTCTTCATTTCTGAGTAATAAAGACGATTAATAATCGTAATAATAAAAAGTGCGCAAACACTTTCAGACATTCTCAAACACGTGTGAAATGAGTAAAAAAATATCTGCTGGCAGAGAAAACAGCATAAAATTTTCGTTAAACACTCAAGTAGTAATCTCAACGAAAGGTTTTCGAGTTTTAATCCAGGCAATGTTTGCGCAAATAAGAGGGAAGGAAATCATTCTTAAAGAATAACCTGTCCAAACTGAAACGATAAAAGTTACATAAATCCTCTTTCGAGCAGAGTGCATGCAAGATTGAAAGGAACCACGGCGTAGGAGATTGCACAGCGTGAGTGGGGAAAAAAAAACTTGGTGGAAGTCGCTCCCGCGATGAGCTGGGCCCAGTGAAGATGCATCGGCCGTGCTGCGAGGGTGGCCTGTAAAGGTGGCGGTGGAAATTTGGCTTATTCCCCTCTGCAGCTGATTATGCCACGTTTACAAGCTATCCCCACTGTGTAGCTTCCGTTCAGTGAGTTCACTCCGCTTCATCGAGCTTCGAAATGGGTCACCGTCAATCTCTGGCGTGCAAATGCCACCGAAAGCGTAAGAAAATTATACTCTATTGAGTCGTGAAACTAGAAAGCACTTCCGTCGTTTCCAAATTGAATTCGATGGATCGGTAGTAATTTAAAGTTCCATCAAGTTCTGAGTTTGGTGATTGAAGAACATTTCACCTTTGTACGGTGACTAGGTTGACATTCCATCGCATACATTGTGTCCATTTTGTAGGTTTTACATTGGATTTTGATCACATCATTCCATGTAATTTTTATATTTTTTTTGAGTGATGCTAAGTGACAAGTACCTAACATAAATTTATCATTCAGTGGTAAACTCAATGATTTTATGCTCTGAAATTCAGTGGGTCGTTTGACATTTTGTCGTGAAAGAATGTACAGACTTTTAAAATGGACTATATTCTCTAGAATTTCTAATAACTTTTACTGTTAGGATCGCATCGAGTAAAATAATCGATACCTACGAATCTATTATTAAAAATGGTTATAATAAATTCCAATCTTTGTAAAAAATTCATTTTGTTTTCCGAACGTTTCATATTTACCGATTTTATAGCTCCTTTAATTATTGAACGATAAAAATGCATACATAGCTATTTGGGTACGATTGGATGTGCAAAATCTGTTCACAAAGTGGTTGACATTATTGGAATCCAGAGAAGGAGTGGTCAACTACGATCACGGGGAATCCTCTTATCTATTATTCACCAAAATATCCACGAGTAGGGTGCAAAAGCACAACGGACCGATAAACGATATAAATGACGTTCTAACGTGCAAACGGGACGGCAAAGTGGACCAATGGTCACTCGCCAGCACGTGACCAGCGGAGTTTCGAGCTGGGATTCCACGTTTATCGAATTCGGGAGAGACATCGAAAGGGGGGTTGATGAAAAGGAATGGAGTTTGAACGACGGAGGGTGTGGAAAGCAGCTGTACTGAGAAATTGATTTAAATGATTCCTATGATCACAAACGAATTGATGTTTAAATCCATCGTTACTAAATCTAATTTTATTCAATTCCAAATGTAGATACTATAAAATCGACTTATTTCATATCCTGAGGTCACCCAATTCTGTATTAAAAAAAAAAACAACTGATAAAGTAACTAAAACAAGGCCTAATAAAAAATCACTAATTTAATATTTCAATTTTTCAATACCCTTCATCTCATATTTTTCTTTATATTACATTTTATATCGCATCAAAGTGTTGCCTCCACTTTTATCGTTCTGTCGACAACATCCCTTGTCTCAACGAGTGGGACAACGAAAGCCCAAAGGTGTATAGACGACAAAGGCTGGAGCAAACGAACCTTTTCACCAATTCATCGAAATGGAAAGGGTTACAGGGTAGCGGTTGCCGCTGTTCGAAAGATTGGGACGCGTTGGTCTAGGGGGCGCGACATATTGGACGAAATTGGCGCATATCATACGGAGGGGGGAAGCAATTGGAATATAGCGGATCCAGATACCGTCCCTGCCGACTCGTGCTTGGTTCCGTTGGAAATGGTGCCCTCGGGGCGAAACCGGGAAGCGAAACCTTCGACTGCGCATCCCCTATCTCTCTTCCCTCGCAGCCTCCGGCGCCACCACCGCCGCCACTCGATCCTGCCACTTCCACCCATCCCCCTGGCACCGAGCCCCTGCCCCCCCCCACCCTCCAACAGGATGGTACCGCGATATTATATCGCTGGGTAGCCTATCTGCTCGCAGAGCACAAGTTCTCTCTCGTCTTGGAACGAGCTTCAAATTAGATACAGCTACGAGCACAATGGTGTGCTGGGTAAATACGATAGCGTAATTTGGTATTCTCTTTGCCGTAATCGGCTGAGACGTACGATTTGCCGACGATTCGGTGATGTTTGTCGGTTGGAAGAACGTTTTCTCTGGAGGGTTTCAGGAACGATATTCGCATTCGACATGGTAATATTTGGTAAAAAGTTTTTTAATGGTGACTTTGTTGGTGTTGTTTTGGGTGTTTGCTTTTTGAGTGTACCTATGCTTGGTATTTTGTGGATTCTGAATTGTAAATGAATGTCACAGATTTATCAGTTTGAAGTAAGGAGTAGTATATTGAATGTGCTACAAAGAATGAAACGTATCTTTTGGGGAATATAGTGTTCTGAACTTAATCTTCCACTGATTCGTATTAGAAAGTGTTTTGGGGCATTTGAGATCTGAACTACGTTTGACTTCAGAGGCTACCGAAGTTATAAACACAGGAGTATATAGGTACTTGAATTTTAAACTTGGAGGAAGCCATTTTATGCTTGAGGAAGAGACTACGTGGATCTGAAGAAAAGACCGCATTAGTCCTGAAGGGTGGAGTACTTTAGATCTCTGCAAACGTCCACTTTGAACCTGAATGGAGGTCTACTTTGAACTTGCGTAGAGATCTACTTTACTCTAACATCTATCTGATAGGTACCCCAATCCACAACAACGTATTTCTAAGTCCACAAACCAAAAATACCAAACCCAACTGTTCCATTTTAAATAACCGAAGATTCCCCAACTCCAAGTAGATTAATACTCCGCCCCAAAAACTCTGCGCATACTCGCAAACCAACACCAAAAGCAACGGACTCCAACTCCAGCATCCTCCGCATCCTACAAACGAGCAGTTTCCAGAAATTGAAAGGGTTCTTCCGATCGCGTGGTCCACACTGCCCCACCCCCAACCACCTCGACTCTCGCACCCTTTAAACAGAGTGTTGCTCGAGGCAGTAGTTGGTTTGTAGCCGTCTCTACTTCGCGACTATGTAACCGGAGAATCAATACGATCCTCCTCCTCGTTCGGTGCGCCAATTGAGCTCGTTGAATCTGTGCCCCGAGCCACGCGGTTACGTATGCCCCGACTCGCACACAGCCGGGCTCGCTCGCGTGTCCGTGCACGCTGGGGGGATGGCCAGGGGCAGGGGGGTGCGTGTACGCACACGCGAGCGGAATTTCACGCAGACACCAGCAGCCGACGATCCACTTGCGATCGATGAACGCAGCGGAGACGCACGGATAGACGTACGCGTACCGCAGCCACCAAACAAACTCATCCGTGTAATTGGCAAATTGACAGATTAATTCAATCACAGCCAATGCTTCTTCGTCCCGGGCTCTCGTTCTCGTTTAGGCGTCCCGTTAATGCATATCGCTCCATCGATGAAGAGCCATTGCGGATGATTCTTATTGGGCCCGTTCCTATCTCCCTCGTTCTGCTTGCTGGACGTTCGGTACTTTTATGAATGGTTCTTCGGGGGGATGGTCATTTCTTTGTGGAGGATTCTGAGGACACTGATTATTTTTATGGAGAATTGGGAGCGCGGGATACTGTGTTTCATCTTTCAGGAAGAGAATTTCTTTTTTTATTTTTGCGGTAAATGTGGGTAATTTTTTGGGGGAGGAGATAAAGGGATATTGGGATGGTTCTATGATTTTTTACAACATTTTTGGGGTTTATGGAGTGTTTTTGATGGGGGGGGGGGGGATATTTCCCCTAGGTGGTCCTAACTGATCTTTGAATGAGGCGAATTTAGGAAAATGATGAGGGTAGGTAGTATAGAAGTCTACAAATAGAGCATTTAAATTATCCTCGCCTTTTTTGGACATCCTTTGATAGGTTTTATATATATACCGATTTTTGAAAAAAAACGGTTTTCGAATTCCACTATTCCCAAAGAACCGGTTACACCAGTTTCTGCATTTTCGCAAAAAAATATAATTGAAATAGTAAATAAATATTTGTACTTATTTTAAAATTTTTCAGTTTGCTTAATAGTGTGGAATTACAAAAATATAACAAAATAAAATATACTCTATCTATAGAAAACCAAATAAATAAAAAAAATAAGGTAACCACAATCCGTACAAATATACGTACAATTTTTGAGTTAATTTAATATTTATGGATTTTAAAAAATTTAACACAATAAAATAGACTGCATACAAAACCAAATGAAAAGATATCTAAAATAACTAAAGTCCGTACAAAATATTAATATTTAAAAGGTGCTACCAAAATATAAATCTTTATTACTGTACGTCTTAATATTATACGTCCACTTTTAGCATTTTCGAAACCACAGGTTTAAACATGCACTGGTACATAAAATTCAAGAGCATACAAAGAAAAGTAATATTTTTATATGAAGAAAAGTAATATTTTTGACAGATTTATGAGGTAGATATAAATGTCTCAAGAACTATTTGTTGCATATAAAAACTCAAATTTTACAAAAAGTGGACATAAAATATTTGTGCATTAAATCATAGATATAAGAACAACCCTTGTTGCAAGACTTAATAACCTCACTGTCTAATACGACCATTGTTAGCCAACCCATCCGAATGACTTAACAACTCGAAGTCACATTTCAAAAAGAAGGAGGCTCGAAACCCCAACTTCCGTTTGAAAATAATTATTCACGCGGATCCGCTAAGGGTTAATAATTGAAGTGCCGCTTGACGCGCCATTTTTCGCGACAATGGCCGAGCAACGGAATAATCGAGGCGTCAGCCCTCGAAAGCGGTGCGCGACAACCAGAATAAATCAAATGTAAATGGATAAGCGGGAAATAAACCGAAAACCACTGAGCGCCCAGCGGATCGAAAGGGAAGAAGGGAACGGTCTGGTATGATCGAGCGGTCCTCGTCACCCTTTGCGCGCAGGGTGGCCGGCTCTCCGACGAAAAGGGGTGGACGAGCACAAAAAAACCTACCACCGCGGGTGTATAATACTGAGAGAAAGAACGGAGAGAAAAAAATAAGCAACGACGAAGAGCGAGATGGAAGGGAACGACGAGTGGAGGAAGACAGTGGGGGGTGTAGGGAAAGAGAGCGCAGGGGTGAGAACGAGATGGGGCACAGGAAGTAGTATAGATGTTCGTTGGAGTGTACACATCGGGAAGGGCGTGTGCAATGCGGTGGAATCGAGTGGAGGCAAAAGTCAAATGGAGTTCGCTGCCGGTGTGAAGAGACAAGAGGAAGATGAGTGGTGTTGAATCAAGTGTTTATTACCCCCTGGTCTTTCACCCTCGCTTCGATCACAGGTTCTGTCTCTTCATCTCCCACTGTGGTAGTTTCTTCCTTTGGTGGTCGGGTACGGGACCATTTTTATTTGTTAAGGTATTAAAGAAGTCATGTTAAAATACTATAAAATGAGTGGTTGTCTTTGTTGAAGCAAACCAATGAGTAACGTCATAAATTAACTATATTTT
The DNA here is from genome assembly GCA_963932335.1 of Andrena marginata. Classification (NCBI taxonomy): domain Eukaryota; kingdom Metazoa; phylum Arthropoda; class Insecta; order Hymenoptera; family Andrenidae; genus Andrena; species Andrena marginata. The sequence continues at coordinate 27,841,000 of OZ010659.1, read as the reverse complement.
TTCCTGTTTTTTTTATATTAAAATCATTTGAGTCTAAGAAATAAGGCAGAAGTGTTTAAAAGAGAGTTACATCTTTATGTTGAGCCAAGATTATTGTGCAATTTTTTGTTCAAGCTGAATCTGTGTTCTATATTTTAATTTTTTTTTTTAAAAAAGGTTGCCGTAGTATTTTCTTTCAATATTGTATACCAAAAAATCGGTTTAAAAAATATTTGTTGATTGCAAAAAAGGTTTTTACTTATTTCCTTTTATGTTACACGAAAAATTGGTTGGAAAATATTGTGGACTTTTTACTCCAACCAATGGACTTTTTGCTCCGGGCAAGAGGTAAAAAGTCCATTTTTAATTGATACACATTTTGGTATATAACTCAACGAAAAATAACACTGCTGACCAACAACTTTGTAAAAGTAAAGCATAATAGTTGTACTTTATACAAAATAACACCGTATATCTCTAGATTACTTTTACTCAATTTTACATAGGTTTATATGAAAACCGGGACGTCCAACCTCCAACGAAGGGTTAAGTACAGAAAAATTTGTTTTGCTAAGTATACGAGATATAAAAGAAATAATGACTAAAGCTTTCCCAGATGCATCTATTTATTTGAATCGATTGAAATTTATTAAAAAGCTTTCCACAAAATTGAGATTCACTTTGAAATTCAACTCTTCTGTCTACATATTTTACTTAATAAGATGACAAAAACGGTGGGGAAGAAGCATGTACCCACAAAAAGAATAGGTTTCTTTACAAAGCATTGTCAAAGTTTTCAGTAATAAATACGAGGCCTCCTAATTAGCCAAAACTTTAACAACCTTTTGCAAGAAAATGGTACCTTTGCCACGTATGGTTCTACTCGAAATTGTGATTTTCATCCTCACTACAATAATTTCAAAAATCGAACTCGAACTGAATTATACAAGTTTCCTCAACAAGTCTCCAATCCAAGTGCACAGATTCATGATTACTGTGTATTTACACCCTGCCCAGTCATCCACTTCAATCAACACCCCCGGATCGAAAGGTCCACCCTGGTAATTTCGGTTTGCTGTGGCAATCGCGCTTCAGTGAAGCAAAGAGGCGCGCGTGGCCCTGAAATGCCGTGACTCCTGGTTTCTTGACACTCCTTTACGATCTATTTATCATGTACCCCATTCAACCCCCCTCAATTAATGGCACGTACAGCGCCCCCGAGCAGAGAAGAAGTATCCCACGCGATTCCGTTCCGGTCGAGGGGCCCAGGAGAGATTCCGCTTCCGGATACCGTTCCATTCGGCATGCGCTTATAGCCCTTAAATGCCCGCCTTCCCCTTCGGTGCATTGCCATTGTCGCGGCCAGTGATCTCGAAATCGGATCGCGAAGGGAACGGAGGCATCTCGATCGTTTCGTAATAAATATCCAGGCATCCGACGATTGACCTTTCCAACGAAATTCAATCGAACGCTCTCGCTTGCGTCACATATCTCTCGTGGACGATCTGCACGCATACCATTGTGCATATTCCTGGCATTGTGATGGGTTATTTTAATGTGTTTCTAGTGAGGGGTCGAAGTAGGTGCAGCCTCACCTTGCCACCGGTACAGAAAAGTGTTACGGGACTTGGAAAATATCACTTTTACGTTTTGCCCCTACAGCTGATTGCTAGGAATGCCTTGGCTTTAATTGAACTATATAAGCATGAAACGAATGATGGATCACTTATGGAAAATTACAATTTAACCGACGAATATTGTCACGTATCTACGTAACGTAGATCCACAAGCCGAATGTTTCAGTTGCGTTGTTGGTTTAAAAAGGGGGTGCTGAAATTTCTCAGTTTTGGAAAGTGGTAGAGATGCTTTAAAAATTACGTTTCGAGTATACTTAATAAGCTGAGAAGTAAACATAGCAACCCTTACACATCAAATTACCAATTCTCTCAAGAGTAAATGAAACGAATTAATTTCCACCATGTAGGCAAAAAATCATCACAGCTATCTCTAAAACGCAAACTAAATGCTTCAAAAGAAAGTCCATAGAAGCCAAAACGAATTATGATTTTATCCGAACATTATATTTTCTTTGTTTCCTATAATTTTCATTCCACACATGAGCTGCCTTCCTTAAATCGGCCACAAATTCGTCCATATAAGATCAATACACTATATATATAAAAAAAAGAAATTACTATATGATCGAGCCACGAGTTATCAATGTACCCTTGGAAAGGTAACGTCGAGACCGAGGTAGCTGAATACTTAATCGCATAATTCGATCACGCGGAAAGATCGAGCGACCGGTTTAATAATGATCCCCGCTCTGCGGCAGTAATTTCGGGTAGTTTGGTCGTGAGCTTACGATGCGGGGGATGGTTGAGCGTACACGAGTAAAGAGGTTAGGGCACGGGGGAGCAATACCATATGCAAAATTAACCTCCATTAAATGCGTTAACTCGGCGACGAGCATGCTCCGATGCGCTTAACCAAAGTACATTACACCGTACTCGATGCGGTCTATAGACCGAGGCAGCACGCTGCTCTACAGGGTGTTAACGAATAAAACAATACGAAAAGTTCGCGCGCACCCCCCACCGAGTATCTTTGTTTAGTCGTAAGCGTTGTTTTCGAGCTACGAATTGTAGTAGCCGCGGGGTGCGGAGGTTGCAGAGTGACATAGATATCTGATGAATGTCCCATGAATGGGATGTGATTGTTGCTAAGTGAATGGAGATTGGAATACTTGCAAGTGAGAAATTTAATAATGCTTTATTATTAATTATTATTTATTATCCTTTTGATTTAATACCTGATGGTAGTGGTAATCAGATATGTAGCTAGTTTTCAGGATTTTTAATTGTCGCAAGGAGGTCATGCATTTGAGATGCAGGGAGAGTATAGGGAGAAGGGTAGGTACAGTCTGGGGAGAAATAAGTGGCTGTTTGAGGTTGCACACAGCATCCTGTTTGGTTACACCCATTGAGAGGAGGTGTCTTTTTCTTTAAGGAAATTTAATGGTGTGTAGTTTTTATTCCTTTGGTAGGAAAATGAGTTGGTATTAATTTAGGTTTAACCAGAAATATTAGGTACACTGGTACAATCACGAATAAAAAATGGTTTTGAATATCCAAATTTAATAATGCACGATAGTGTATCGGGAATTTGAAGAGTGCCGATGTATTTAGTTTGTACTGCACTGTTGAGCTACTATCTAACTACTATCGAACTACCGTGGAGCAACTATTTAAATAGTGTCGAAATACTATAGAGCTACTATAGAACTACCATGGAGCAAATATAGAACTACTATGAACCAATTATTTAATTATTATCGAACTTCTGTGGAGCAATTACTTGAACAGTAGGTATCGAACAACTATGCAAATACTATGGAACAACTATTTAACTACTATCCATCTACTCTATAGAGAAGAAATTGACGCGTCTGCAAGAATATCTTTCGTCGCTTCGACACGAACGTCGGAGCCTTTAAAAAGTGTCTATTAACACCCTGTATATGACGCAGCATCTAATTGGCCGTCGCGATCGCCGGAGCAAAATGGCCTTACGCCGCGCATATTTACCCACAGTTCGTTTCGTCCTCGATTTCTTTTCAACGAGACGACAATGCGCGCTCTTAACCCGTTAACCGTCTATGCCGTAATATTATTGAAGAAGCCGATCTACAATTGTATTGTGCGCGACACGATATTACGTTCTGGGGCACGCTCTTCCCTCTTGACCCGTGCCAATCGAAACACTCGCTCGAGAATGCCGCACTGTTCCGCTTCAGAGAGATTCTGAAAGTGAACGAATGCCAGAAGACTCGCCTGGTTTTCAGGTTTCAGGTTTCAGGTCGTGTGTCATCCTCGCTAATACTTGAACTACTAGGGGATCGATAATTGCTGCTCTGGCTCTTCATTCACGTTTTAAATCTTGCATATCGAAATTAATTCTACCTATGTGTGAGTAGAGACCCATCATTTCTGTCAAAAGATATTAGTGATCGCGTGTGAGGCACAGATAAAAGAAAGAAAAAGATTAGGCACCGACATTGATAGTTGCTATGATACAATAATTATTTTGGGGGATGTTAGTGTTTTAGGTACACTATAGCTTTACTAACACTGACTTTACCAAACATAATATACATATGTTGACGTGTTATTAGTATCTCCTTATCAGAATACGATGTTTCTTTACTTTTCACATTTTAGTCTCCTCTCGAAACATTTCTTTGTGAATAGTATTGAAACTAAACGTATCCGACTATTTAGGGGATCCAGAAAAATGATACAGTAAGATAGAATTTCGAAGGGAAAAGTGTCACCTCTTTGACACACATCACCGTTATCAGAGCAAGGAATTTTACTTAAGCCCCAAAGAAACCTACCCAACAGAAATTAAAAAACCCTGACGCGTAACGTTCCAACGAATCGCACTTTCCCCGGACTTTTCCACTTCTACGTAACGCGAAAATTAAAGGGTACCAGAACTCTGGCAGAAATAAAAGCAGCCGTTACGCTTCGGGACAAATGCAATTAACAGGGCACGCAGAAACTTCCTTTCCTTGCACTCCGCCCTTGCGTACCACCGTCCCGCATTCCTGCCCCCTCTCTCCCCGGGCAAGCGAAGGGCCCGCTCGGTTCACAAGAGAAGATGCTTATTAAGTTGTGTCATCCAGGAATAAGGGCTAACGCGCTGCATCCAATTTGTGCCGCTTAATTAATTCCCTCCAATTTAGTCCCCGAGACCGGCCAATAAAGAAACCAGGGCCCCGCCGGTCAACGAGCGCCGATGCCACCGCAATATTGTCCCTAATGAAATCTTCGTTAATCGCGTCTTCGTCAAGTTTTCCAGCGTACAGCGACATCGTTCAATTGCCGCTCCACGAATTTCACACAGTTAAAAGGGGAACGTAGAATGCGGGCGTGCAACACTCCCGATTCCTCTGTGACGCGATATTTTGATTCGGAATGGACACGCTGATGGCTGGCGTTATACGTTGTTTGAATCAAGGCAACGATTAACGCGGGATGAATCGTCGTTACGGTTGTCGTTCACCAGGCACGAGGGAATGGTAACAAAATTGTTAGGGGAGTGTCTTTTTAGGTGGTAATAAGGGTTGTTTGCAGCTGGGTGGATGTAGTTGGTTTTTTTTAGACGTTACTATGAATGCTATTTTTTGGAATTTGTATGTTTGATGGTGCAATAGAAGGTGGAGAAAATTTATGAAGAGAAATGTTTAATATAATATTGCAAGGATTATTTTCTCGTGAAATCATATTTTCTTTCTTTTTAAGGAGAACTGCTGTTTTTTGAGAAATAGTTATTGGATTTAAAGTTAATTGATGATAATAAGTAAAATGTAATAAATGTGAAAGATAGGAATGATAAAAATCTTATTAGGAATAGGATATTAGTAGGATATTAGAAAATAAGCGGAAACGCGAATAGAGTAGAATAACAGATTGAAACGATAATGACTATATCAATATTAATACTAATACGAATCAATATTAATTACTGTTCATATCGACATTAACGCTATCATCAAGATATTAATTTATCGCTTTCTATACACATTTATCGGTTAGTGAAATGCTGAAATGCAATTCACATGAATGCCTATTAATATTATAAAGCCATTAGTACAACCAATATTTAGTGAATTCAATTTTGTATAAATTCTATGTTTTACAGAAAAAAATACTTGAGTAGGATTAAACACCGCAGTAAAATACTTAGCTTCTGTGGTCTGACCTAATTCCACTTATTCTACTTAAGTGATCAATTGAATAGGGTAGTCATGAATAAGACCAATCTGTATTTTTAATTCGTTCAAGTGAGCAAAATTTAATATTTCCAATGCCTATACAAGAATTATTAAGTATACCTAACGATCAATTAATATTTACTCAAGTTTTTGCGATTTTTGTTGAAATAGATATTGACTTTTGTCGAAGAATTTTTTTGTTTATAATTTTTATCTCGAATACTAATGATATGATAAAAAAAAACTGTAAACAGAAAAAATATGTGTCGTGACGAGCTTTACAACACTATACTTTTTCAAATACAGTTTAACAACATTTAATTTTCCAATATTTCTTAGCGTTTGGACAATACTTTTTGGCATTTTCGAGCGCTAGTACCCTTATTGCATCCGAACCCTCAATTAAAAAACAAAACACATTAATTTCAAAAGACTTATATTATATTACCGCTCGTAGCAAAAGTGCAAATAGCAAACCAATACATAAATGTAAATAACAAATACAATAGAATATGAAAAATTGCTATCCTATAGCAGTAAACTGTGTATTTACTCAGTGTCTACTTACTACAGTCCCAAAACATATGGCAGATACTTACAAGTGATAGTATGATAGCCTATTCATATGGAAACACTTTCTTCACATCAAATTATTTTCACCGGCCCCTTCTACTTCACATTTCTTTTAAACATCATGAAATACTGAAAACCAAGCTACAGTATTTTTCCCTTTACTCTGCAAACATATCGGTAACTTTGAATAAACCATTCCCAGCAACAGGGGTCGAATGAAACTGTTAAAATTTTCAATATATTATGAAACCACTGTAATTTTAACACTTTTAATTCCTGTTCACAAAAGCAATACAATACCAACCTCTGTATTGAATTTTTCTTTATTCAGAATCACAAATTTATATAGTACCTATCTACATTCTTCAACCCTCTAATTGCGCGATCATTCAGGCAGCCACTCGTTCGACGAGCACTACTGTCAAGCCTCCTCGAGGGAGGTGCAAGGAGGAGGAATCGCTTCATAGACATAATACCTGTCCCTGGATTCAACCCCGTTCGGTGTCGGGGTCGAGTCGCAGGGGTGGAGAAGCGTCGAGAGCAAAAGGGGTCGCCGGGTGGCTCGAGCGTGACGGCAAGCTAATTATAGAATTATCGCTTTTAATTGCGAATCGTGCTATTTGCGCAATGGCGCGGCGGTGCAGCGCGATTGTCGTCGCGTGCCGAATTATTGGATGTTGACGTCACCCGATGCGCGGCACCGCTTTGCTCGTAATTGCCGGCACCAATTATGCAATTAGCGCCGCTCTCTAATGAGCGCAGTGTTATACACGCGGAATCTAAACACTCGGTCATCCGACGCCCCTCGCGCCAGCGAGCCTGTTTCGTGCATCTGGCTTTCATGCGCTTGTGCGTAGAGAACAATGTTAGGCCCATGAAGTGTTTGGCGACTAAAGGGTGTACCACGATTGCTGTGAACCCCTTGGAAATATTTTATGAAAGCAATCGAGTGATGAGCTTAGAATCTTTGTAACCAAGGAGCATGGCATCTTTGCTGTAGAAGGTTTTGAAAGTGTTCTGCAGGAATAATATTTGTGACCAAACGCGAAAGAAGTTTTCGAGGAATTGAATGACGAGCTTGGAATCTTTGTGACCAAGGAGCATGCTATTTTTGCTGCAGAGGCTTTGGAAGCTTCTTTTAATAAGAATCGAATGGTAGGGATATAATGATTTTCTACTAACTGCATTGTTTTAAGGTATAATTGCGACTTGCCTCGAAATAATTTCACTGTATTAAGAATTCGTTTGCCGGTAATACTCGTTAATCTTATAAATGCTGCAATGGTACTTGCAAGGATGCGAAACTGCAGTGTAACTCGATATAGCACTGGCCCCGCGCAATTAGAACTGCGAGTAACAAGATATTCCTACGTGTACCCAAATAATTGAATACTGGCGTTACTGGATGCCCATAATCCGGGTTACCGAACCATTGGATGTGTACATTACTCATACACGAACGCGGGATTAACATCACTGTAATTTTCGTAAACTTCGTAATGGACTAGTCGGCACTCTCGTGCGTTGATATCGGCAGCATTAGTATCGGTGGATCAGTCTGGCTGTGATGAAGCAATTTGCATATCTGTAGGAGGCTGATAAAAATAAGACGAAACGGTGGAAGCATTAGTAACATTAGTATTAACGAAACACGTTATTTTTCTACTAACTAAATGTTTTCTTGTGTAATCCCTCCGAAATGTAGGATTTTTTTAAAGGAAACTGTAACATATAAGGTAAAAAGTCTTTTTGGTATTGATTTATACATATTTTAAGATGATAAGAAAAATATTTTTATTGTTTTTTCTCTGATGTAATCTTGAATAAATAGTTATAACTCTGACGGTGATAAAAACACGGTATACATGATATTTCAAGACGTGCTCGTCCGAAATCAAAAATCAAAAGATTTTCTTAAAAAATATGAGTATGGTTATCGTATTACCAATCGTTACTACAGAATAAGGAAGATTCAATGATTGATACATGTTTTAGTAAAAGTGTTCTGAAACCGGTAATTTTTTATGCTAAATAAAATCAACTTGAGTGCATCCAAACTTATGAAAGTTAGTAACACGATAGCGAGTTGATTTACAAAAAAATCTCGAAAGAATTTTTCAAATACCTCAATTAGTTATTTTCGTTATTATCTAGACCACTATTTATAGCCGTCAGAGTTATAGCTCTTTATTAAGGATTACATCGTTGAAAAAAATAGACAAACTATTTTGATCATCTTAAAAAATATATAAATCAATACCAGAATGACTTTTTACCCTACATATTACAGTTTTCTTTAAAAATAATCCTCAATCTTTAAGGGATTACAGGAGAATGTACCCTTAATGCATTTTTATTGGAGCTCATTCATTCATAAAGAAAAATCTTCTGCACCATCTAAGCAAACCCCATTAAAAAATCTACTCAAAACCTCACCCACGTAATCACTCCACTAAGAACACCCCAAATAGCGATCTTCCAAATCAACGCTTCGCAATCGAATCCTGCATATCGCAATCGTTGCCATTCGAACTCCATCGATCCCAGTGAACGCAAGCAACGATTACACCGCGATGCATGTAACAAGAGCAACGGTTATAACGAGCGTGTAACAAATCCGGCGCGTGTGCCTGCGTGTAAACACACTCCACTCGAAGCCACAATCCCTTGTGTGCAGCGGCGGGGCGCAGTCGGATGGACGCGCAATAAAACACTGGCATAATGTTTCGCCCGGCTGGTTGAACACCGCAAATATACCCGTGGACCGCATGCAGGTTTATTTTTTAGGGAGCCAGGGTCACGTATGCCCTTCGTACTTAGGGGCCGGGGACCTGCTGCCAGCGCCCCCCATTCTCGAGCGCTTCGCTCGGGGGATACCCTCGGGGACTCATCGCGGATTAGCCTCGCTACATTTCGTCCCTTCTGTCGGCGCGTATGTTCCGTCATTACGCGCCTAACTCCACGATCCCGAGTGCCCGCGGGGTGGCATCGATCCTGAAGGGGGGTCCTCTCAGTGATTCGGCCCTTTTTACCTGCGACAAATCGGCTAATCCCTTTACTGGTGTCACTGCTTCAGGAGTGTTCCTGGTTGGTGCATGGGATGGGGCTCGAAAATGGGATATCCTAGTTGATTTGCGGTCTGATATTGTGTGGGCGAGCTTGAGCGCTAGTAGAAGTGGGAGATAAGTCATTCAGGATTTCGAGTTAGTTAGTTTATGCAAAGGGATGAAGGAAGATTGTTGAGAAAAATGTTGCATCTAGTGAAAGGGGAACACCGCGAACCCACACTCACCGGTTGAAGTGCAACTTTGTGAGTTTATGGAGTGACTCAAGGCAAGAATAACTGAAAAGTGACCTCTACCGTGAAAACTAACCTCAAAATCGAATAAGCACTCCCCACTTTTTCGCGTATACCTCCTAAAGTAGAAGAGACAGAAAAAAAATGTTCAAACAAAAGTTTAATGGTATAATAAGCGTTGCAAACTTGCGTAAACAAAATTTTGAAAAATGTTTTAAAAAAATATCTGTCGAATAAAAAACTTTTTTCAAAATTTTGTTAACGCAACTTAACTTTTGTTTGAAACATTCTTTTTGGTTTCTTATACTTTAGGAGTTATACGTAAGAAAGTGGACGTGCCTATTTGACATTGAGGTTAGTTTTCATAACCTTAAAAGGCGATTGAGCACAAATGAAAGATATCGTAGTTCCTGTCTTGATCCACTGTATAAACCCACAATGTTGCCTTCCAATTGGTGAATTCGCATTCGCGTTGTTCCCTTGTGAGACCTTGTATAGTTCATTTGGGGGCATTATCTAGTGGTACATTTCTCCGAAGTGCCATTAAATTTCTATCTTAATCGTATACGCGGGAATACAAGCCACCCCAACCGCACCGTGGACACCCAAAATCAAACACGTCTCAGGCTCCGCCTTTTGAGCTGAGCTGTCCAATTTCTCGACATCCCTTGTCACTTTGAAGTGCCTAGGACCTAGGTCGTCCAGCTACTTCGGATCTCACGAGCGCAGGCGAAACGCGGATTTTCGAAAGCGAGGTGAAACACGATTAAGAGGGAGCGCGACAGGGGTGGCACCGCGAGGGTGGGTGGTCGTTGACGATGGTGGCCCCGTGGCAGAGGGGCGGGAGCGGGGTTAGCAGGCGTATGGGCGGCCGATTACGCCGATCTCCATTAGAGGGATTGTAAACTCCTGTAAATAAATAATGCACGTATCGGCGAGGAGCGTGGAGGGCTCTTTGCCTAAGCAGCCATCGGTCGTGGAACTTAATAAACGGCGTGCTTATCAATTTATAATGGGTCGGCGTGTCGCGCATGCGCGTGCCTACAGGGCCGTATCTCTGGTTACATAACGGCGTGCACGCAGCGGCTTTAAACTCGGTGTATTCTAACTATGCCCACCAACCCCCTCTTTCGCCCAGCACGCGATCCTACGTTCCTTGCTTTCCTAACCTCTCCTCTCTCTCACTCTCTCTCTCTCTCACTTTACCCCCTCGGTTAGTAATGCCCTCTCCCTTCTGTCCCCTCCTCATCTCTCCTTCGCCCTTTGCGGCTCCGCTACAAGGGACAAATTGAATTTTAGATCATCCCCGTGCTCTTCTGGGGGTCCACGAGCTACCGAGGGCGAGGAGGACCGGGGGAGCGGGCGAGAAGGCGGGGTGGGGGTGGAGCAGACGTCGAGATGATACTAATTGAAATTTGAAATTGATATTAGCGAATTATTACCCCTCTCTTGCTTCTGCTTGGCCCAACGCAATTACGGCCGCGTGTCGGGTATCAAAAGTAATTGCTGCCAAACTTAACGAAATTCAGCCAATTTTCGTTTCGGCTGCCTGACCTTCCACGACGACGGATTACCGGCTCGGGTTTCGCTTTACGTATGCACGTAGCCTCCTTTCGCAAGAGAGCAAATGGAATTTCCGGGGGTGATTTGGACGCTACCAGGCATCGTTTTGCGAGCACAGGTGCCGGGCTCTTTCTGTTTTTGAAAAGACGAAGGCGACGTTTTACTGAACGCGATATGCGGTGTCGCGAGTTCTAGGTTCCCCTTTTCTTCTTAGTCAGTGGATGTAGATTAATTATACTCTACTCGATCATGAAACGAAACAGTTCATCCTTCAAACACCATGATCCTGTGAATTGTCCACCTCCTTTATGGATTCATAATTGAAAATGAAATTAAGCCAAAACAAAGTCGAGGATTTCCAAGACGATGATCGACTGTCATTCAAACACAGAGAATGAGTTTCCGCTTGCTTCCCAGCGTCTTCTATAAATTAGACCTTAAAACAACGAAACGGCTAAAAATTGACGACGCGTAGGTCGATCCACGGAACAAAACAACAATCTGTTCCACTTAAATCCATCAAGCAGCGGTTGTTAACGATTGTTAATACTTTCCTGGTTCCAACGACTCGTGACAGTTCCTTCTCGCGTCGCTTTAATAATCTCCAATTTACTTTACCAGAAAAATGATTCGTGACTTACGTAAGTGGCTTCCCGTTGCAGATTGGATCTGTTCACACCCATCCACCAAACAACACCCACCACCACTCGCACCATCAGCAGCAGCAGCAACAGCAACAACAACAGCAACAGTCGAGTCAGTCCCAGGTGCCTGGAGTCGGAGGGGCTGGAGGGCCGGGGGGTGGCACGGTGGCCAGGGCTGGCGGCATATTCTGCTACCACTGCCCCCCGGGTCTCCCGACGCCGCGATTACCGCCCACCCTCGAGTACTCGTTCACCGCCACTCATCCCTGTAAGTAGACATTGTCTTCAGCAATGACGGCGCGAATTTCACGCCACGTTATAATAGATTCCATTGTCGTTTCTTGCATCGTGTGATTCAGAGTAGATTAGCACCTTGAGGGAGCAATTTATTTTTAATGACAATATTCTTCGGGGGAGACATGCTTTATGATAGAGAACAGAGAAACGGGGAAATTAATTTTTTATGAGTTTCGTATGCTTTCGTTCGAATATTCCTGGTCACGAAATTTTTCTTTTTGGAATGTAGTATTGTAGCTGGTACAGGGAGTTGTGACGAGGTAGAATTGAAATGGGCTTTTGCTTGATTGGTGATGTTAAAGTATACGAAGGAATGAATTTGTGAATTCTGTTAAAAAGCAGTTCGCGATGTTAGTTCAGAATGTTATCAATGTTGTGATATAGATTTTTGAAAGGGTGATTGGTTTGGTAGTAGGGGTCGTCCTTAAAATACGTAAGGGTTTTCTGGGGGAGACGGTGGTGAATTTCTTACAAGTGGGGATAGGCAGTCGGTTGACTTAGGTAGCATCATGCATAATATTTTTCAACCTACTTTTCAATATGAGTAGCCTAAAAAACACAGCGGACAAAATAATTACCACTTTTTCAATTTGTTCTATTTTTGTTATTTTTTAGCATACATTTGGGAATATTCTGATGGAGAATTTAAAGCTATATGATTCCCAGTTAAAGTTGAATTTATTTAACTGAGAAACAAAATTGTTATATGACATTGAACGGAGTAACACATTTTTGGGGCCGACAAAGTAGTTACCACGTTCATAATTTTTTAGGTTGTCCTAAAAGCAATAGGTGCCTTCACAAAATATTAGATTCGTTTTATTAATGTTCAAAAGTGGTAACTTTTTATTGGCTTTACATGTGTGTTGTCTTGTTTAATGTTATGTAGGGTTTTTTCTTGTTAGTTAAATAAATTCAACTGTAACTGGGTTTCATACAGCTTTTAATTCTCTTTCAGAATATGTATATTAGGCACATACTGCGGTTCTGAATTGATATCGAAAAGTAATAGAAGTAGGGTGGTTCGAAAAAGTGGTAACTTTTTTGTCCGCTAGTATAAATCTTTAAAAGAATTGTAATATCTAAGAAAATGCAATGTAGAGGATTGAGGGGGTTGGAAAATAAAATCTTACGAATTCTTATCCTAGGGGAGGGAGGGAGTAAGAAATAGCCAAAATTAACCTCACGTAATTTAAGGACGACCCCTATTTAGCTTCTTCTGTGGTGAATGAATGGATAAGCAAGAACAAATTGTTATATTTTGCATTGAAAACTATAAGGTCGAACGAAGGATTTCCAAGGATTTATCTTCCACACTAGTGTATTTGTTAGATTCTCAATCCACCGACAATTATTCAAAAACCTTACTTCCTCTACGAAACATAGAAAATTACCCACAATGTAGAATATAAAGTAGAATCCTCCATTACATATCGTAGTACATAATAATCGACTCTACAAACATGTCCTGCTATCAAAGTCCCCTTATACCTCCCAACGACGCGATTACGAATCTCCCCAGAGTACTGTTTCGCCCCGATTTACCCCCGCAAGAAAAATTACATTCCGCCCATAACCTCGCATTTTTTCATCTATTTCCCCTTCGCAGTACCCTTCACTTCACTCTAGCCGCCGCGAGGATAGAGTTTAAAACGGGCAGTACCAAAAGAAACAGTCGCCCCAAAGAATTGATTCAATTTACCAAATACTCTGCAACGTAACAAAAATGGTAAAATCTAACTTCGTTGCCAGGCATAAAATCCAAATAGAATCCATCTTTTGCCCCGTAACGAAAAAGCTAAAAAAAGCATCTCACCAAACAATTTCTTTTTCGCCGATATCGAGAAATCAATTTGCAGCGAGCCAATCGACGTTAAATAGCGATCGAACCAGCAAAAATTTCGAGATGCGTGCGAGTAAAAAGTATGCCGATACCGATTGAGCGAAATAAAAGTAGCTAGAAAGGCGGCGCGGGTGGTAGCTGGGAAGGAAAGGGGGGTAGAAAAGGGGGAGAAGGGAGATTGATTGTAGCGGCACTTGCTCTGGCGGAACACATCGATGAAGTTACATTACCGACTAGACCGAGTTACGCAAAGTGGACGCTACAAACTGGACGGCCGCTAAACTTAATTTGCACTTCGAACCAACTTCCGGTTAAACCGCGTCCCGACGGCGGTGCCGAGTCGCTCTTTGGAACTTCGAGGGCGGTGTGCCTGCCTATTCACCCGATCGCTTTCCAAGTCGAATCTTGTTTCTGTCGGGGGACGTTAACCCCAGTTTGCGGATATGTTCCTTCGCAACTCAATGATACCGATTTAAAATTTCGCGAAGGCATGGAACGATGCAACTTTTTTTGTAAAAGTTGTTTAAATCCTTGAGGCTTTTAATGGAGGTTGTTTCTGGAACTTATATTGTGAGTGTTGTAGTCATTTATAGAGATTCTTCTTTCACCGTTTAAAATCTTCTGTGGGGGGATGTTATATCTCCGTTTGCGAATGTATTTCTCCAGAATTTCATAACAGCGATTTGAAATTTCAGGAAAGTGTGGAAGGATGAAAATTTGGGGATTTATACGCTGGAATGAAAATTTCTTGAGTTTAGAATTTTTTTAGAAGATTCAAGAATGGAAGGGTGTACTGTAGATTTTTTTTTCATTCTTCGCGAGCACGATTCATCGAGTCACGATGTATATGTTCGCTTTATTGCATATTATGAGGCTCAATGAGGTACATGTGGTAGGTAGATAATCGAATGGGGACCGTAGGTGTAGGAGGGAAGAGAAAACCCGTATCCTCAGGGACGTGTAAGTGCCCCTCCATCTAGCCTCGAAATATAGTTTAAATAAAATATAGATTTCGCCAGCGCAAATTGAAATTATGTTTTTAATACGCATTTATCATTCCCTTTATCGCACGGTGCTCTCCGTATTTCCACTTAAAATTAAGCGAAATTCCCGTAGACCTGCGTTCATCGTGGATTATAACGATAGCGGCGTTTAAATATTGCGTTGGAAAAACGAGCACGAGTCCAGCACAAAGAACCCTCTAAATTGAAATTGAAAGTGAATTTTAATTGTTAACCAGTGCACGAGGTTCCTTCATTGCAAAATATAAGTTTCCTTTCTCCCTCGATTGCTGAGTAGATGAAATCAATGTGCTCAGTGATGAAAGGGGAAAAGTTTACGAAAACCCAACACTACGAATAAACTTTAAACGAACTTTGCAAAAGTAATCAAAGGTTCCCTTATTTCATTCAGCCGACAATTACGTACTACCACTCACACACCTTCTTATCAGGATTCTATCACATTTGGAATCAAATTTTGCTTGCCAATGATATACCTACTCACTTGTCCATCTTTGCATCCTGAGCAAATGTATTTCCACTTCGTTCAGCACCGAACAAACCACTGATCCTCCCAATAAATTCGACCACGAAAATCGTTTCTCTTCGTTCCCTGGGAAACGTAAATTCGCACATGTGCGTCCAAGTAACGCCTGCTAGGTGATCTCTCGTGCAAAGGGGGCGGGAAGGGGTGTCCCATGAGACGTCCATACACCCTTCCAGCTCCCCTTGGTCGCAGCTCCAGCCCCCTCCCACTCGTTGGGATAAACAGATTAGGTAACTACGTGATAAGTCGGTAAGTGGGTTCACTCGGCCCACGGTCCAGCTTCGAACCCACCGACGTTCGCTCTAACATCTAACTACCTTGTTAGTGTCATTAGTAACGGTCGGGGGTGTCATTAGATTTCGTTCTGTGTCTAGTTTTTTCCATGGAACCTTCGCCCTGCGATCCTGGCGGCGCGTTAACTTCCAGGAAAACCTGGAAGGCACTTTCGCTCTTATCGCGAAAACAGAGGGTATTGGGGGATTTTGAGGTATCAACGAAACGGGGTGGGTAGTGGGTTAGTGGTGATTATTTAAATTTTCGAGGGAACGTGTATCGGAAAGAAGAGGAAAATTATGGGCAAGGACGCTGAATTCAGTATGGCTGCGCAGGGTGGGGACAAGGAAGGGTGAGAGAGACTTCATTAACCCTAGGGTGACTTGAATTGAGTTCTGACTTGTGGGATTATATGAGATCCATCTCGAGCTTAGGTGTTGTCTAGTTCGAATTAGGCGACTGTGTAGCATCCGTGAGCAGAAATAGTATATCTCTGAGTAGAAAAAGAAATGGGGGTGTCAGTGGGTGAGCCTGAATTGTGAAACTAACCCCTAGAAACTCTCCCACAGTGGAGTGAAACATGCTTGGACTCTATCTATCCAAAAATCAATCTGTTCATATCTTACCATTTACTAATTTGCTTCTCCGAAAATTGTATTTAAATAAAATATTATCATATCTCATGAGCATTGTAGGTAGCTTCGACAGAGCGTTCTGCAACAGTCATGAAACTCATATCACGTATCCTTAATATCAGAACTACCGACAATTATTGTACGCATATCTATTTCTACTACTTAGACCAGTCAAGATGACTGGTTATTTATAAAATACGTTATGCGCGGAAAATAAACCTTTATTCATATTTTGTTAATTCTTATATTATTAAAAAATATATACTCGATATTTATACTACTTAGAAATACATTTTTTTCTTACTCAAAAATCGTAAATTTGTTATAAGTGAAGACAGTTCTTGCAAATGGAAGTAGAAACCTTTTTGCATGTACATTTTCCCCAAACAACTAATTGGTTTTATTTCTGCAATATTCAATTTGACACCATTTACATTTATTCGAATTTTGTGTCGTATTTGCCGACATTTTAACGAAAATAAATATGTCAAAATGACTGATTGCGGTATATCTAGGTATAGCATATATGTAATTTTGAAAGGGTTGGGGGAGAGGGGAAACAAATTGATAAATTTAACTCTTTAGATATTGCAATAAAAATCCTGAAAAATTTCTACAATACAAACGCATAAATTTGAGTAATTTGTAAATGAAAATTTTAAAACCAGTCATTTTAATTGGTGTACTAGTTCTAGTGTTAATCGCCAATAGAATATTTATTTTCCTTTATCCACAAAACAATTGAAAACGTGTGTTGATGTGTTAAAATTTAACCGGAACCCAACATCCCCTCGTATTTCCATCAGGGGTGCTTCACTATTCCTCCACATTCTCTCCCATCCCACCCTCTTTGTTTCTTCAACAAAAACCCCATAATCTCGTGATATTCTGCCACGACTGATTGGATCTACGATCTCAATCTTCCCAAGCAGATGTCCTCGAAGCAACACTCTCGCCTCGCAGGAATCGTTCGCGCTTTCAGCTGCGTACCTGTCTGAGCCTGAGCCCCGGGAGGGTTAACCGCCCCCGTGGCCCTTACGAGGCACGCGTTCCGCGCGACGGCGAATCAAGGGGTGGTCCTCACAGGACAGACAGGACGACGAAGTGTTTTAAAAGCGCACGTCGCACGTCCACGGGGCACGTGCGGCCGTTCTGTCCCCGTCTTCTGTTCCCAACAAGGAATTAATCCCCCCCCCCCTATTGTTTTTCCCTCGACGGGGAGACAATGCTAGCTGTCGCGGCAAGGACGACCAAGTACAGGCGTGTGCAAGCGCAAAAGTCAGCGGGGAGACGCTTTTCTACCGCGCCCCCTCTTGAGTACACGCTAATAAATTGGATCAGGCCGACTCTCGACGAGTTCCACGAGTTGTCTGGATACGGGCTCCGCTTCTGCTCCGAGTCTAATCTAAGATCTTGAGTGGATTTCAGTTTCGACCAGCGATAAATTTATTTAGCCGACCGGCGTGTCTCGATTCTTCCTTGTTCAGGCCGCTCCAGCCTACACGCCCGATTTTCTGCTCTCTCTAAACTCATCGCTGGCTGTTGTTAGTTGTCGCGATACAGGTCACGAGGGTTAGACGTGAATTCTAATTCGTCAAGTGTGATTTCGGAGAATTTGAATGCGAATAGGGGTGCGAGAGGTGAACGCTTGGGAGGAGCTTTTGGGGGCTGCGCACAATGGCGGATTTAAGGAAAATGGATCATGGGGAAAACGTTCTGAGACACCGCGTATATCAAATAAAATTGCAAGTAAACTTACGCGCGTGTGGTGTGAAAATTATGGGAAACAAAAAGTAATGTACTGTTCTGCGCAAGGGCCGTTAAATCCGCCACTGACTGCGCAAGTGTGGATTTACGAGTTTTTTGGTGAATTTTGAGGTGTCTGTAATGAGTGAATATTCTGTAATTTGCGACGTAGGAGCTGTAATAATAATTAACTTAGCGAGTATCAAGCATTCTTTAATTGTTTGAATCTTTTTCTGTGACCGGAAGTAAAATAAAATACGTGGAACACCATTAACAAAAAAAAAACATAAAGAGATTATAAGAATACCTTGCTCCTAGTACATAATAATCTATATTTCTCACACGAAGTAGTCGATTCCATCACAGTTCTAGATCAAGTATGTTAAAACAGTTTCGATATTCAATGTTACAAATACACAGCACTTGTTTCCAACCGGTGTATATAAAATTGAAATTGCCAATTAATAAACAAATTTCAATGATTACAGGGAACGTTTGAGGGATATATTTCTCGCGTCGGAAAGATTGCTATGATACGAGTGGGAGGGGGACATCGATCGCGGGAAATTTAATTGCAAAGTCATATATGCCGCACGCGAAAATCCTCGCGAACGCGCGTATTAATTTTGCAGACGCGAGAGACTGTTGCCAGTGACACGATGCGAGTTTGCCGAACGGTATAATTGTTCCGGGGCAGTTATGAAAGTTCGTTTCCGCCATGGGCGACTTGGTGCAAACAGACGTAACGACGGGCGCGAGTTTAAATACCGAGTATTACCTTCTCCTAGACACGACAAACAGTACAATGTCCACGTACAAATCACCTTACGCATAACCACGCCATTTTGAACTAGCATCCCGCTACTAATTTGTTCTAGGCCACCGACGCAAAGACCAGGGACCAAGCTCGCCATCCATGCACCACTGTCTACTTTATAATAGTTAGTAATTGCTTTTCTACTTTCTATAGTACACCTTATTCGAATGCTGCAGAGATTTCCACATGAAAGCCGTCACGGATTCTGGCGAAGCGCGGCGAAGAGAAGCAATTCGAAGAAAATTAAAAATAATTAATTAATTGTCGCTGCTCCACGAGAATCAATCGTTCATAAACTTTTCTCTTCGTATCGTCGCGCTTCGCCAAAATCCGCGACGGCCTTTACTCACGACGCCGATCAACTATGAAACAGACCAGTCAGAAATTTTCTTGGATTCCTTATCGTAAAGCTGCTCTACCTTGTGGCATTCGAACTTTATGCCAAGGAAGTCCACGAGAATCTCTACTTACGTTATTAGGTACTACCAGTCTATTTTGTAGTGAGAAAATCTCTGCAGCATTCGGGCGATACAGCATCGTTTGGCCGAATCGCGCGGACCAATCCCTCGTGATTACAGAAACATAAATAGCAACGAGGAAAATTCGCGATTGAACGCGATTCTGCACGCGAGCAGGGCACAAAAGCTGATGGCAGTCGATAGCGGAACTCGGGGCGGCTCGGCCTATCGTTCAGCGGCGGGCGAACCGCATGAATTTTTATGAGCTTAGGAAATTAATTTGTGTTTTTCGCTAAGCCCCGGCTTAGCGCCGCGGTAATTAATTGCGCTGATTGCTCTGCATCATTGATAAGCGGTTCTCTGGGCTTCGTAACGTTTACCCCCTCTCTTCCCTCGGCTATTCCCTCTTCCTCTCTCTTTCGACGAGCACCAGGTACCCCTCCCGTTCCCTTTCACCCCCTCGCCTTTGTCCTTTTGTCTGCACGCGCTTCGACCACCATCGAGGCTGCCCACGTTTTTCAGATTTGTAACCAACGCCCCTGTGTTTCTGTAATTCGCACGCGAATAATCCAGCCTACGTTAAATCGCACGCGGTACGATCTGGTATTGTCGATTGTTCATTAACTTGTGCTCGGGGGTAATTTTCAAATAGATCTTATTGTTAGCGTAAAAATGGGGGTAGGTACTGTTGGGGGTTGTTACGGTTTGTAGTTACGAAGGCGTTCGAGGGATTTTTGGTGAAAGGGAGGGATTCTATGGCTCGTGGGTCACTGGTGACCCATGGTTTTTCATGCATATGAATGATTGTTTGAAGGAGCAAGGGTATTTTGTAATTGTAGGTTGTAGGGAGATAGGCGGAAGGGAATGTGATATTAGAAACATTTAACGCAGCTGCTGATTTTTTATAAGTAAACTTTGCGATCTAATTTTCTGAGTAATTATTGAGTGATTCTAGTTGAAGTTTAAGAGAAACTGAAGTTGAAGAAATCAGAAAAATAAAGGAATTAGAAAATCGAAAAGTTAATATTAATGTAAATGATAATATTATATGTGGATGGAGCTTGGATGCGGAGATGATAATTTGTCGATCTATGTCGAACCTATTTGTCGAATATATTCCTCAAGTTTCTTTCTTTGACTACTTTGATAGGAGAATATACGGTTGCAGTCAGCTGTGGGCTGCTCAATTTACTCTAGTAATTGCTACTATATCTAAACAGAATACAATCAGCTTTTGAAAATTGAAAATTACAATGAATAAGTACCTACTTGAGTTTCATAAACTAAAAACTATTTAAGATTCCAATCTGTAACTTTGCACCTTTGTGACACATTCTTTATCAGGTTACATAAATCTTTCCATACAGAAAAATGTAATAACTTTAAAAATATAAGGTCCAACACTCATATAAATATTTTGGGAAAGGATAAGCCGGTGTAAAGCTCGATGATCGCCATAGTAAGCTGCTGTTATCAGTGGACCGTAGCCTAGGGCGTCAAATTCTGAGCGAAAGAAATTTAAAGGTTTAAACACAGAGGCTTGAAACACCGTTAAAGGCAATTCACTTTTTCATTTAGCAAATTAGCAATAACGCATATCTAAGTTGCCATACTGAATTAATTCTAAAATTGTCTCAACTCGTCTAAGTTAGAATATTTGATATTTGATATGTCGCGGCAGATCTTGTTAATATAGTGGCCCCAAATCTCCAAATCCGCCACCGGCTGTTATACTTGATAATCGTTAGTGAGATAACATAAGCGGCTTAGTAGTTGCGACACCGCTACCTGGAAAGCTTCCAACTAAAGCGTGCGTTGGTTTTTTGTTGCAGATACAAGTTACTCTCCGTATCATCCGGCTTTGCACGGTGTGGGGGACAATTCGTACGTGAGACGGAAGCAGAGGCGAAACAGAACTACCTTTAGCTCTCAGCAGATCGACGAGCTGGAATCGGCGTTTACGCAGACACACTACCCGGATGTCTTCACGAGGGAAGATCTGGCAATGAAGATTAACCTCACCGAGGCCAGAGTTCAGGTTAGTGCTTTCGCGTAAATAAATGCGAAGCTAGAAACACGACACTAAAGATCAGGCCTGACTTGGACAGATACACCGAGACCAGATCTAATTAATTAATTGGGGAAGAGGATAATCACTTCAAAGTCCAGTTTAACAGGAAAGTTGTAGGTTCGCTATAAACGTGGAAATAAAATGTACTTGCAGGAAGTTATTGATAGTTGTTCGTTTCGCACAGATTAGTTTTGATACAGTAACTTTTATCTTCTCTAAGAATTGAAAATGAAACTTTATATTACGTAGTTCTATTATAAGGATGAACTTCAGTAACATTAAAAATGAGCGAAAATCTTTGAAAATTTACAGGAATGAATCTCTATGAAATAGTAAAGCCCTCTGCAAAATTTTAGAAAAATCGTTTATAATAAAAAATCAAATATTCAATAAATTGACAAAATAAACTTATAAGTAGGAGCGAATTCAACTGAATTTGCGATAAAAATACACCATTGCCATTTCTGACTGAAAAAGCCTTATTAATATCTTGGAAATTGATTAACTTTTGGCTAAGATTGCAACTGATTGTGAGATGAAGAGATTGCAGGAGAATCCTCAGAAGCAGTATTTCGAGAACACCACGAGTTCCCCTTATAAATGATATTTCGTAGTCATGATGGAACGGGTCGATGAAGCGAATGACCGATTGTTTTGATGCGCGTCGGTGGATTACCGGTGTAAGAGAAAGAACACAAGATGCAGGGTAGTTTTAGGGTACACCCTGAGCCCGGGGGAGCTGCTGACACCCTCGACCTGACATAATCTTCTGACAGAGTAAGCCGGTAATCTCTGGGATTACTTTGTACTCGTGGCTACGTCCTCCTGGCCATATTTACTCGCACTGGCGTAATTCGCGCTGCAGAGAATCCCTGCAGTAATAGCGATTCCCATCTGAAATCCTGTTGGAACATCTGCAGGATATCCGATCAGCAATGTCAGATTTTTAATTCCATCACCTCTATGCACATCAACGCTGTCAGAACTTTCACGAGGTATCTGCTTTCTGTGCGCTCCAACTGGACACGTGTCGCAGTCAGATCTCTCTGTGCAAAATTGCTGAGCGTAAAATAAGGAAATTGAATTAAATAGTTATAGTGTTGACCATTTGCTCTGCACTTTCAGATAAACATTATGCTGTTTAGTTTGCCTTAATTGAAGGTACTTAATTCATTTTGGGATAGTGTGGGCGGAGGTTTGGGGGGAAGAGTTTATATGTATTAGGTTTGTCAGAATGTCCTGTAGTTTCTGTTCGTTATAGTTTGTTGACGTATTGAAATTGTTTAGAGACGCGAGTGTTGATTTTGATTTCTAGGCCCATCTTTCTTCAATGAAGAAAAGAACTCTAAACATGTACTAATCTGGTGCTAACAGCGAATTTGATCCACCTTCAAACATTTTCGAAGGGAATGTATCATACATATATGATACGTCCGGCGTCAAAAAGTTACGGAGTTAAGGAAAGAAGGGAGTGTTAGGATTTTGATTAAAAAATGAAAGTCTTTTGTGTTTGCCATTGTTGTTATATAGCGAGCATCAAGAGGAATAGACTTTAAATGCCGAATTCAATCTGATGGGGGATTAATAAATAACAGCCGCGGGATCGCAATTTGGTGAACCGGTATCATGGACCGATAAAAAAGAAATAATTCCGAGGGATTGTGTGGTTTCATATATCGTCTCGTTGATTAAACGGACGGATTAATCAGATTTCGAAGGATTCGGTACTAAATGAAAATGAAAATGTTCAAACTTTCGAATTTGTCCATCCCTCACCTTGCCAAATTCTAATCCATCCACCTTGTAACTATCGCACTACTCAAAAATCAATAAAATTCCAACTAAATCCATCGAACCACTTGGAAATGTAATATTCAAAGCCGCTTCTAAACAAAAATATATTAAACTCTTTTCCATGCTAAAAAAAAACAATCTTCCAAGTTGAGAGTTGCTTCTCTTATTTATCTTCAGTAGCATAGTAAGGAAAGTTCAAACTCAAATTTGAGTTTGAGGAGGAATGCAAATCCATATTTGAATTTTGAGGGGAAAATCCAAATGTGAGTTTTATGGAGGGGGAAATCCTACTTTGAGTTTTGAGGGGTGAAACCAAATTTCAGTTGTGAGGAGGGAGAAATCCAAATTTAAGTTTGAATTCCTCCCCAAACTCAAGTCTGAGTTTAAACTCTCCTTATTATACTACTATCTTCCTTCGAATACCTGTCCTATTGCATCTAAACGCGTCAGACACGTTCAGACTTGACAAACTGACGCGAGAACAGCCCCGTCAAATTGACGCAAATGTTAAGAAAATTCGGCAAACGAATGAAACGTCGAGGAAAAACAGTCTGGCAAAGGATCCTTCAACGTCGCGCCGCCTATCTAGGGGCTACGGTATTATCCCGCTGCATTGTCCGGATTATAAGACGAGAAGGCCATGCTAGGCAGCGGTGTACACAATGGGAGGAAGGTAGGGACAGGACGGCTATGACGCAATTACGGCGCAGACTCATTGTTTCATTAGGGAAGACAAAGGGAATCTGAAATAATGGACAAATAGGCGCGTTTATGCAGTGCCGGTCCTCTTCTCCTACTCCAATTAGAGCCTCGTGCGGGGAGGGCGCGCGGGGGTGGTTCATCGCCGTGGTAGATCGTCGAGGCGGGCTCCTGTTATACACCGTGTCTCGTGTGGCAATCTACAACGTAACTTTTCTAACGTATTCACTGGGTCATTTCTGAATAAAAAGAATCTTGTATATACAGTATATACATTGTGGATCTTGTTCCTACGGTTGCCAACTTTTTTCCAGGGAAATATAATAGGTACTTGACAAAATGTGGTCATCCTACACCAGTGGTTAAACCAAGCGGTGCACCGAAAAAGAGACTAAAGTAACCACGACCGAAGCATAATAATTCAAGACCCTTGTAAAAAAAAGAAAACCTGATTTTATTCTTTAGATAAATTTTATAATCCCTCAATGAATTTTATTGAATTTGGCAATCATATTTTTTTATCCGTTCAACTAAGTTCCCCCAAGATTAAATCCTGAGTGCGCCACTGTACTGCACAATAATTAAAAATAAATAGTCTACTGAGAAAGTAGAAGCATACTAATGACCACAGACATTCTGAATCCTCATTAATAGCTAGCAGACTTGGCATCAAGATTGAACAAAGCTTATCTCGATAACGAGTGAAAGTAGCCCCATTGTGTCGATGATCGTTTCGCTTCAGAATGGACTGCCAAGCAGGATAAAAAGGTTCGTCAGTCACGGGACACCCTGTACAATGCACCGGGCTGCCGACATTCGTTTGGCTGCTGTGTGCGCCGCCGTGTGCGGCAATTATTATTATGCCGCACACCGTCGGAAGCTGCGGGCGAGGCGCATGCGCGTGCAGCAACGGGGCCGACGCCGGCGTCGCCACGGACTCTGTCGTCTCACAGTCGCGTGCTCTGGCCCGTTTGAATTTCAAAGCGTGTAATACGAATTACGGGACAACGAGATGCGAGCCGCCGCGCCTGTCTCTCTCTATTGTGTACCCGGAAGCCTTTCGCGTCGATTTTACAAAGGTGAATTTTCAACGTGGCGGCAACGAAGCTGACTGTCTTGGTCTCGTTACAGCGGTTAGTGGCTGGCTTTAGTCGATCATTAATGGATCACCATGAAATAGGGAACTATAGATTTTTTCGACAAAATATAAATGTGTGTTTGAAAGGGAATAATGGAATCGATATCGTTTGAGAGAACTATACAGTAAGGCCTCGATGGTTGCAAGTAAAAGGGGTTGAAAGCTCGTGCAACTGTCGAGGTAAGGAATACTATGTGGGGAGTGTTATTACGAATCCAATGTAGGGATGAATTTAGAACGTAAAATGAATGAAATGAGGTCGTAACTAATTTAGTTTATATTTATGAAAAACTTCTTTGAAAATTGTATTGATTATGCAACATACATATGTATATGACTTGACATGATACTGAACTTTTTAAAGTTCTTAACTTGGATTGAAATATTAATTTGCATTGCAATTCAGAGGTCCTCCACTTTATTTTTATCATAATTTAGAATGTAAAGTTTCATATTATATTTGCAGGAGTTCAACCAATAAATGCAATCGTTATTAACCCTTCGTGACTACACGGGGTATATTGTACCTCAGGATATGCCTTTGCTCATATTTCTGTAAATTTTGTAGATCTTAATAAGAAAATTTGAGAATATGGTGAATTTTAACAAAAAAATCGCGTTATCTACAACTATTTTTTCAAATAGAAATATCTTACGTACAAAAAAGATTTAAAAATACAAAAATGGTAACTCTAACTAACGACTAATTTGTGATTATAAGGTGTGATCACGAAGGGTTGTAAGCTTGTAAAATGATTGTTATTCAGAGAAGCTCAATCTTTTCTAACTAAATAATTTTCTTCAACAAAAATCGACGTTATTCCTTAACCGAGTCTCCTTAACTTCGTTTAAATAATGTAATTTGCGAAAAGCATCTTGTATTAATAATTGAAAGTAGGTTCCCAGTACCAAGTGCTAGAAGATTAAGTACTTAGCTTGGAACGGAGTGGAGCAACGCCATTATCTGCGCATTTTGAATTAAATACAGCGAAAAGAAGAAGCAGGGGAGATTAAACGCGAAAAAAGAGAGGGACAACATAAAAGGGAACACGCGAAACATTTGAGCGTGAAGAATAACGATGCTGTCTACCATTAGATTACGGATCGCGCTAATGCGCTTATAAATTTCCACGTAAAAATGTTCCTCTTAGCTGTTTTAATGAAAACATGATGAAGAATTACGAAGCTTTGCCATGCGAGTTGTGACGTGCATTTATTTTAAAACCGTACCAAAAATTTACAAAGCGAACTACCTGGAATTATAAAATTGAATTCTCGAGAATATGAAATAACTTTTAAGTCGTTAATGTAACAATATCACATATCGAAAATGAAAAAGAAAAAGAAATTTACGAGATCTCTATTCAGTGCTGTGCTTCAAGCCCCTCTCAACCTTCTATAGTCTCTTATCACATTCTGTTGTACCCAGACCCGGGGCCCGAGCTGTATAGCGGCCACAGAAAATGGAAAAATGGCAGAAAAGAGATAATAAAAAATATAAAAAAATTAGCACAAAATAATTTTGTTTGGTCAAAACTAAGAAAAAGAAATTAG
Source organism: Andrena marginata (assembly GCA_963932335.1). Taxonomy (NCBI): domain Eukaryota; kingdom Metazoa; phylum Arthropoda; class Insecta; order Hymenoptera; family Andrenidae; genus Andrena; species Andrena marginata. Next base: position 27,814,291 of record OZ010659.1, on the reverse strand, counting down.
AACATAATTTCTGATATAATAATCTAATATTACTAATTATATGGCAATAAAAAAGTAATATATTTAAATATGTTAATGTTTATTGGTTTATTTCTTTATTTTAGTCTCTTTATTATTGTTATTACTATACTTTTTCCATCATTTCGTTGTGTGAAAAGATGACATGCCTTTTTACCGTTGACAAATTGTTTGGGGCCCCAAACATTTTCTTGCAACGGGGCCCATTTATAGAAAAGGTCTTGGCACTACGATCTTTAACTCTATCATAATACTTGATCAGGTGAAAAATTCTAATTTTTACGTGTTCAGGAAAATACCTACGAAACCTTAGGGGCACATGAATTACCATCGGAAAAGAAAACATTAACTCTTCACGCCTCGGCAAATCCCATTAAAAAAACACCAAATCGAACTGTTTAAACACGTTCGACATCGTTCCATTACAGATTCACGTAACGGGTGTCGGAAGATTAAATGCGTTTATCTGGTGGGGCAGCTGAAGCTACGCCATTATCGGCATCTTTCGGATTAAATTCGTACAGTGAAAAAAATGGCGTGGATAATAAAGGGAGAAGGAAGCGAAGGAGACACGAGAGGAAGAGAGAAGGACCAAAGGTCCCGACGGAACCACGGCTTTGTTCTCAGCTATTACTCGCCCCCGCAACCCTCAGGATATTATTATATCTCTCCCCCATCAGCCAGCCACCCCCGTGCCCCGTTCCTCGAGCTGGAATTCGGAGCCACCGCGAAGGGCTCATCGTATTTATTTTATTAAACCATTTTCCAAGCTTCCTGCCGTGAAACTTCTCCTCTCGAACGAAAGATAATCATTTCTCAGACTCTGTCTGTAACAGGGTCTTTCGTCTTCTGCGGGATGTTCTGTTTGCATTAGAGTAATCGACCTCGTCCAGGCACGTTTATTTTATTATCGATCACAATCCGTTAACGAGTTCGTTAAGTTGACTTGTGATACTTTCGGGTTTAACTTGATTCGTTTAACAGCATGGAATAAAAGAAAAATGGGGGACGTTTCTTTTGTGGGATTAGGATTTATAAATCCAAGTCTTTCCCAAAGTGAATGTATCTGAAATACCAAATGGAAGTGTCTCGTGTGAAAGGGCCTTAAGGAAAGTTATGAGTGGTTCTTGTGTATTTTAAAATTGATATTATAATTCTGAATTGTAGTATAAAAGGTAACAGAAACATCTTCCACTTTCTTGCACAAACTTCCTCGATTTAAATATTTCTTTGGTGGACGTTCATCAAGGGTAATTTAAAATACACACAGTGACCAAAACATCTGTACATTAATAATCCCACTTTTGGTGGTTAATCTTACTCCCTTACGCCCAATTCGAGGCACAAGTGTCCCAATTTGCTAAAACATCCACGACACATCCCCAAAGTATCACTTTCAGGGGCTCCAAATTATAAATCATCCCTCGTTCTTATTAAATGAAATTTCATTCCTCGAGCACCGTCCTCGAATTCAAAGAAACGCTCGGCGTGGGTTGAAGCGGTGCTCGGGGAAGGTACGTCATCGGGAATTCGGGGAAGCTCACCCCCGTGTGGGCATTGCCGGGAAGCTGCAGCACGTTATATCGTCAGGGTGAAGATACCGCGGTCGTAGGGGGCTGCTCGGTGTAATAAAGTCTATTTCAGTTGGTATTATGTCAAGTTAGCCTCGTTAGCGGAACTCGAGCTTTTTAAAAAACACTCGGCCGCAGTGGTTGCTGTCGGCTCGTTGAACATGCACGACGCCGAGAGACCAACCCCTCTGACCACCTACGGACGCCACCCCGTACATGCAATTATCCTTCTATATCCGCGCGCTAGAGAGCCAGGTGTAGTTAAAACAGCCTAAGTGTCGCCTTCAGCGAAGTTCCACGTTTTACTTTCGTTTGTTCTCCCTCGCGCCGACTTCCCCGTTGCCCTTCCCTCTTCCGTCGTGGCCGATGCCTGCAGACCATTCTTAAGGAAGAACCTCATTTTAATGTGCCCTAAGTGTATATTATACGAAAGGATTTTAAATGTTTACTGATTTAGAGAAGATTAAGGGTGAGTTGATTTCTTGAATCTTGTGAAGGAGTGGTAGAGAGATTTGGAAATCACCATTGGGTGGATCTGTTGTGCGTTCGATTCCTTACGTAGAGGATAAAGAATGTGGTTATTTACTGTAATTGGAAACGAAGGGCTGTGCACTTGAGGCACTTTAGGATATTTTCAACGTTGATCTTAGAAAGGGAATGTTAGAACAGATCATTTTGTTCGATAGTCCTATTGTATTGGATGTAAGAATATATAGCACTCAAAATTCTATGTAGATGGGAAAGTACCGTTTTTCCAAGTAGCTATCTGATTATTTATAATTTCATCGTGTATTTAACCCCGATAAAATTTCATGGAGATTACAAATATAATTTAAGGGTAAAAATAAAAAGATAACAGCTGATCGATGAGTCAACATCCATCAATTCATTTTTAATCTACGAATTTGTTTGTTTAAAGCTGTTTGCTTTTAATAATCGCGTACACGATTTAACTTTAAGTTAATTGAAAAATCATGGTGGTTAAAGAAACGACTGTTTACATATTGTGAAATTTTTCATTTTCTAGGTGTGGTTTCAAAATCGCAGAGCAAAGTGGCGGAAGAGCGAACGTTTGAAGGAGGAGCAGAGGAAGAATGAAGGTAATGGAGGGGGTGGTACATTGGAAACGACAGGTCTGGCACCGCCACCCTCTTCATCAGCTGGTGCAAGTCCCACCGGACACGATCCTGAAGGTACGATCTCGAATGGATGTTCATAAGCTTCGTGAATTTGTCAGAATTTTAATCCGTCACTGCTAATGTGAAGTTTTAGTACATCCCATAAGTAATATCGTCTGTTCTTGATTCTCAGAAATATAACATTCTGTTTATTCAACATCTTCCAATGTTCCATTATTTGCATTGGAATTTGATTGTACCAACCGGTAAAAGTACATTTAGGTTCCAAAAAGAACGTAGTTTTCGAACTTTAGCTCATTACTGCCTTATTCCTATTTATATTTTATTAAATCTAAATATGACATTTGTTTACACAGAATATCTAGTTATTAGTCTTCAACTATTTTCTATTCTTTGATAAATTTCGCTTCTTTTCTTTCGTATGTAATGCTTTCCTTTAAAAAGTACGATAATAATTTTTCGAAAGTTCAAAGAAACAAGAAGCATAGTTTTGCAAAGCACTGTGCATTATTCCAAGTGTGGTAGATGCTCGACAAGAATTATTTTTCTCCACTTTTAATCATCCACTACTTATGGGATGACTGACACCTCAATCTTCATTTCCCTAATGCATGCACTTATTCCTTAGTAGATATCTATGGACGTGCAAAACCCTTTAACTGTATTATATGTCCAAGAAAAGAGGCTCCTCTGACGTAGAAGCACCTCGCGATAAAAGAGCAACCAACCCAGTATAATTCCCAAAAGTCACTAAAACACCTCATTTAATCCCCAACAACAATGTCCAAAAGCATAGATACACTTGAACAGTATCACTGTTTAACTACAACCTCATACGTTCCACTGCACACTCCCCTACGACTGAATCGACAGTTCCATTCCAAACTTCGATCCAGGAAATATCGCTATTTCGTCACGCGACGCACACCAAGAAACGGAAGATCGCATTCACGCCGATTGCTCGTTTTTGCCCCGAATAGGTACGACGAGCTGCAGCGCCCCCGACGCGGAGGACGCCGGCCCAGATGGAGCTGGAGGATCGAGGAGCCCCAGCACGACTTCCGCCTCGGTCAGTCCGCGGCCCCAGCAGAGTCAGCCGTCCCTGGGTGGCGTCTCGACGCCACCGCCAACCCCCATAAGGGCGCCACAGCCGCCACCTAGCACCGTGGGTGGCCTCGGCCCACCCGCCGAGAGGTGAGCTTTTAGCTTCGTTTGTATTTACGTCTTTAGGAAATATCTTCCTTCCCCTCTGAGCCACCCTTCCACCCCCTAGCCGCCCCTCGTCGCCGACCGTCCAAACTCAGCCGCGATTCCAACGGTGCAAGCACCGCTGAACACGTCGGCCGGATGCTTGATACGCGCCATTAAACCACTCCTCGCTTCCACTGTTGGCTTCCTCTAGCTCCTCCGCCCCCCTCCTGGACCCCTCCGCCCCTCTTTCACCCCCCGCCGAAGCCTCCTGCCGCGACGAGCTCGTCTCGACAGTCGCTGCCACTCGTATAATCGCGATAATCGTCGCCTCGTTAAATCGGACCCCTCTGGCGCGCAGAGGAGATTCCGCGAGATTCTCTGCCCTCGACGCAGCGAAGCTTTAAGAAGTGACCATTTACAACGGGGCTGGAGTGTGGGCAGCACGGCGGAACGCGAGTGGAGGATGATCGGGGCTGCTGGATGGCAGTCAGGTTTAGATTTAAGCCTCTTCACATGCGAGATTTTTTTTGTTCGCGACTGGTACTCCGGGTGTTCCACTTAGAAGCAAGGGTGCTGGTTCGAGAAATGTGTGGATATGAACGAAATAACTATCTTGACGCACAGAAGTTTCCTGGGAAGTGGGCATTATGTGTTGAAACACCTGAAGGGTTAGGTCCGAGTTTCTTGTTTCTTAAAGCAAAGTCCACAGTTGTTACCTATCAGTCGGGACCTGTTACCTATCTATTGATGTTCTATTACTGCACACTGTAACTCGTCGCTTGGTTCGGTTGTCCCGATGAATGTCTCGGAATCGTGGGACATCGTCAGATATCGTCTACACATTTTACCACAACCGGTCCGATAGGTAACAGGTCGCGGTAACAGAACGCGGTGCGCTAACAAATGTGGACCCGGCTGAACAGAATACGTCTACATTTGTTACCCTGGGTTAGCTAGATAATAGGTTGCGATAACAAACCGAGGTGCGCTAACAAATGTGGACCCGGCTTAAGACACTTACATAGACTCACCGTCGCTCATGAATCATACCAAACGTCCCAGTTACCCTCAACCCTCGAGACTTACTCCCGCACTAGTCGACAAGCTACAAAACAGAACCACACTTTCACCACAAGTCCACTGACAATTATTACCCTTCCTTAAAATAACCCTGCTTTGTAAAAAATACAACGAACATCAAATTCGTGTCACAAAGATGGCAGATCACAGAATTCGGGAGCTGAAACTCAAAGAACACACCAACCGAACGAAACTTCTATTCCTCAGCTCAACCGAAAGACAGTGTTTCGAGCATCAAGTAGAAGTCCCTCCCTCAAAACAGTACAATATCCCAGAACACGCTTGAACACGGCGAGCAGCTAATTCCCTAGCTCCCCCTTCTACAGAGGGTGGAGTGCCCACGAGAAGATGCACGATTCGACGATTTCTTTTTCCAACGATGGCAAGCATCCGTCCGTGGCTTCTTTATAATCCCAGACAGGGCTCCCGTCGAATCGCCGTGGGGGGGGGGGTAAGAACAATGCCGAAACGGTAGACACACGGAATACACTCGTAGGAGGCTGATTCGAGTCAAGATGGTGGAGCAACCCGTGGAACACAGGAGCCAGGGGGTGGCTGAGGGAGAAACGGTAGGAAGTACTCCTTCGCCGTCTCCGCAGTTGTAATTTATTTAAAACCGCTCGCCGTAAATATATCCTCATCATTTATTCAGTAGCAGCGGCTCGGCAGCTTCTCGGCTGCAAGGGGGTGGTAGGGGGGAGGGTGGGTGGAAGAGGTAGAGGGGGTGTATGCTTTGCGTTCCTCCTTACCTGCCAACCGAACTAGAAGTCGCTTCGCGCAGTCTGCGAGTCTGGGGAACAGGGGCGGATCTGGGGTTACTAGCTGGGAAAGGGGGACCCGTCCTTTCTTTCACCCTCCTCCGCCCCCTCCGCCTCGTGTCCTCGTTGTTTTACGGTAACGCTCTTAGCGCGGGATTTAAATTACTCGCGGTGAACGTAATCTTGAGGGGAATTGGTGCCCCATCCTGGACCCACGGTGATCCGTTTGTGGCTGCCTGGAGTTTTCGTGGCCGTTCGGTATTAATGGTGGTGTAATAGCGGTAATAGGTATTTGTTGCAACGGTGCTGTATGCGTGGTCCAGTTTGTTTCAAGGAAAATACATGAGAAGGGAGAATAAGTGAGGGAAGGGAAGAAGATAGGGGTAAGTGTGAATGCGTTTTGTAACAATAAATTGACAAATGACAGAGCGTAAGGGGTAGCTTGCAAATGCCATTGGACGACTTACAGCGAGAAGAAAGTCACAGATTTTTATCTTCTCCACCCCTTCAGGGGTGGGGAAAGGTATATAAAATTGTAGTCTGCAAAAGAAGGATTTGCACTTGAGTCTATTATAATTATATACTATATGATCAATAGAGTACTTAGTATATAATTAAAACAAACTCAAATGCAAATCCTTCTTTTAGACACTACAATTTTATATACCTTTCCCCACCCCCTACAAGTGTGGAGAAAAAAAATTTGTGCCTTTTTTCTCGCTGTAAGTCGTCCAATGGCATTTGTTCGATAGGGTACTTTAAAACTTCTGAATGTAGAAATGTATCCCAAATAATTGAAAAAGATAATGCTTTTAAATTGTTACTAAGATAATCCTAAATTGAATTTAAAGACGCAATAGTCGTGTCGCGAAGTTCATTTCAATATGAGAAATTATGACACTATAAAAAGTTGAAGACAATTTAGAATTCCTCTTCTAGGCGTCGATAAATCGTAGGGAAAATAAGCGAACATTAATTTTCTCTTTTACCAAGTTTGAGCGGACGCTGCATGGCGTGCATAAAATTTGCAGAGCCTGTAAAACGGTTAGAGTGTTTGTTAAAGCACAAACGAGTTTTCTTGCGCGTTTCGCCGGTTCAACGAGGTAAAACCCATCCTATAATCGTTTCACGGTCCTTAACGATGTCGATAAGGACAACGTAACGACGTAGAAGCTGCTTCCTTTGCGTAATAAGAATCCATTAAAATCTTTATTTAAAATTCAATGACGTCAAACAACTTCATCCTCGTCGCTGCTAACGATCGCGTAAAGTTCGGTCTGATACTCTCTCAACTACGTGTACACGAATTTCCCAATTTTCGGAGGAAAATACGTAAAACTACGATAACGTTATCTTCTGTCACAGTGCATTAGCTTGATTATACCGTGGAGCTTTTAAACAAAAACCGTTATTCCATTGCAAAGGTACATTCACTAACCAGTGGTGCAATAAAGATTGCCATACTGCAGGGTCTCCATTATATCAGTATGAGGTTCACAATAATAAAATAATAGTCAGGTCTAAAGTCCAGTGATAGTGTCTTAAATACGTCAATTCGTTGGGTAGAAAACTGAAAACTTGATCAAGCTTAGCCCATCACCTAACTTATACCTAATCCTCAACTCTAATCCAGAGTCGCCATCTTAAATAGTTTAATAGTTCCGGAAGCATAATGAAGAAAGGAGACCTGACACCCGAAATCCCACACTAATTCATGGAGCTCAATTTATTAATGATAAACCTTCTGCGACCAACTTAAAAGTTACACTTGATTACCTACAGTCTTAATTCTCTTCAGCATTCAATAGTCCGACATCGACTTGTACAAAGCACAATTTGTCAAAAGCTTGAAGGTACTCGCGAGAGTGCAGTGACTGGGTAGATATCACAGTTAGACGCATGAAGCCGAAGGAATTAAATGCGTGTATGCGAGGAAGGCAAGCCAGGGCATGTAAGCAAGGAGCTCGCTAGGCTACGCGGCTAATTGCTGCTAATTATCGCGCTTACCGCAGTTCAGGCTTTCCCCCTCTGCGTCTCTGCCGCCACCTACTGCCTCCTTCACCCCTTTTCCACCCCCTCTGCCACCTCCATCGCGGTTTCCTGCTGCTGCCTTCTTCCGCCACCTAAAATCCACTCGAAACCCTGCTCACCGTGTCTTGTGGAGTCTACCATCACCGTTTCCGTTTTCATGTAGCGACCTAGATATCGTTATCTCTTAGTTTTGTCCCTCTTTCCTCCTCTGTGAGGCAACGCAGAAGATGTAGCTCCTTCGCTGGTGCTTGAGCTTTATTTCAGCGAACAAACTGGAGTTTGATAGATTCCTTGGGCTATTTAGTTACTTCTGCTAAGTCTAGTTACTTAGTCAGTAACTTCAACTTCTTCATTGTAAGCCATATTTGTGAATTCTAAACAGAATTGTCCTCTTGATATGTCTTTTAGAAGCACACAACTTACATAAAAATTATAAGATTTGTGTTAATTCTTTTAGAAACCTGCCTAACATTATCTCCAATTCTTGGCCAATTCTCACTACTTATTCCAATAACCCCTTCCTACATTTAATTTTCATTCCCCCTCCGTTCACCCATCATCAAATTATTCGCTCTCCTGCAGGATTGAAACTTCCTTTGTTACACTGAAACTCTCCTTAATCTTCCCTTTTTCTCTAAATTGCTGTATCTACTTGTACGAGTTTATCCGCCATGGTATCTTTCTGTTTACCTCCCTCGCTGCGTCCCTCTTCGTCGAGCCAACCATCGTTCTCCTCTAGCCTTGAAACTCGCTGCATCCACGTTTCATCCACCCCTCCCACCGCGTCTGAAGCTTCACCTCGGGCTCGTTACATTAATTAAACAATATTTGCGATTAATATTTGAGGTAATCATCAGCGCCTCGAAGCAGCTTCTGCTGGCTGGCGGAGGATGCGGAATATCGCGCGCGCTAATCGGGTTAGCGCTTTCGTGGACCCTTCTGTTTCCCCTCCTCGCCCTTTCCGCCTCCTCCTCCCTCCACGATTATATAGAGTCTAAAGTTACACTGTTTTCTTTAACTAATCAATCGAATCGCAGAGGGACTGGAGAAATAAAATTCTGTCCGTGGAATGAAAAGTGAAATATTTTCTAGCCGGAGTGCTCTGAAGAGATAAATATTTTTTGACTCTTCGTTGTTTTTAAATTACAGGCATTATTCCATTTTGTATATCTGATCATATATCTGACCTTATTTTGGAAGGCTACTGCGTCTACCAAGTACCTACATAATTCAGTTTTGGGAAGAAGGAAACAGTATGTGCAGTGATGGTTGAAGGAAAGTTGAATCTATGAGCGATCACAGAAAGAAGATACTTCCATTAAAAAGAATTATATCTGAATATATTCTATAGATTATCAATCTCCAACATGTCTAATCATCAATCTCCAACACCTCCAATCATCAACCTTCAACATCTCCCATCATCAATCTGCAACACCACCAATCATCAATCTCCAGTAAAAACCCAATATTAACTCTCTTCAGCTTCCACAATTAACGACTCCAAACAGTCACAAATTATCAAAACTCACATCCAATAATTTCTCAAAAAATCTCCAGCAACAATCTTTCTCCAGAACCCTCATCGTCCACCCAGAAACCGAAGAACACCCCGAATGAACGTCAACCCCCTTGTGTTGCAGTGCTTCAGGGTTAGCAGCAGGTTTCAGGCCAGTCGAGCCTCCGACATCGCTCTTCTTCTCCCCGCACCTGGCTGCCCAGTTCTCTTCGCCGTTGTTCGGCAACAAAGTGGTGAGCACCGCGCCGACATCCCTAACCTCGACCACTCCATCTCTGTGGACATCGAGCGACCACCGATCCAGCAGCCTGCACGACATGTTCTCCTGGTCACCGGCAGGCTGGGCAGGCTCCCTATGTGGCTGCTGCAAGCCTGGGACAGGTGATCTTCACAGGAGCAGCAGCCTAGCTGAGCTGAGAAGAAAGGCTCAGGAGCACTCGACAGCCTCCGCCCTGCTCGGTGGCCTGGCTGGATTCCCTGGCGGGTTGCCACTGCCGCTGCCTCTGCCATTGCTACCACCGCTGCTGACACTGTCTAGGAGGCCCGAGCATCATCATCACCACCTGCCCAGCATGGGGCACCAGATACAACCGACCACGAAAGAGGATCCCTAGGATCGTCCGCTGACGGCTGATTGAATATTTCTGGGCTCCTCCCTCGAATTCACATTCTGGGCACGTATACGTCTCGAGACGCTGGTTCATGTTTCTTTTCCTTCCTTCGTCTAAGAGTGACAGTACTTTCCGGAACGGTCGGAGGGCCTTTGACAGAGGCAAATGGGTTCTAGAGCGTCTGGGGTACTTGGTGGTGTGAATGGTTCAGCTGTTGGTGGGAGGCTGTTAATTTGGGAGTGACTGATAATTTGAGTAATAATTTCCCGCGGGGATGGAATTTCTTGGACTCTGTTATACGTATGTGTATATGGATTTTTTGAATTTTTGTTTTGAATCGAAGGTGTTAGGTTTTACATTCTGTGCCCTATATGTTCATCGTTATACAGTTTCTTTGGATAGTTTCGAGTCGAGTTTTTGAGTTGAAAGTGAACAAGGGCCTTCAAGGGTTGTCAAGGGCCTTTGGTTGATATATTTCTGTCAGGTTTCAACGTAGAATGAAATTTGCTAATGACGAGTCAATCGAAATGTGTCGACATCCGAAACTTGTGTACCCCGTCGTCTTGTGAGTTCACTTGAAAAGTTTGTCAAGTGTGCAACACATTTGAAGAAGATTTGCGTCCACGATGATGTGAAAGTTGCTTTACTCGAAAGATCAAATGCTTTTATTTTTAACCTACGGGAAACGAATAATCCAGGACTTGCGGCCCAATGGAACAGCTGATCGCAGGAGATAATTTGTATTGTGATAGGATAATTTGCATTATCACCCTTAAATCGAGTCTACGACAATTTTCTTGAATTATATGATCGCTGCATCGCATTATTCAAATAATACGGATGTCCGTATTATCCGAGTAACACGGATGTCCGCTTTGCTCGCGCGATGCGCGCGCACGCGCCGCCAGTGACGCTTCTATCGGTTCAAATTCGTTTTCTATCGTGCGCGTACACACGATATCCTCTGGAAATTACTTCCCTCCTTGGATATTCGGACACGCGGCGTGTGGATACTCTCGCCCGCAAGACAAGTATAAACTCGAAGAACTCTTACCGCGAATTAATCTTTCAAAGAACAGGAACTACAGAAGTTCCGACAGCTTTCGTAATCCCTCTTAGCATTTGGAAATGAAAATGAAATTCCAATCTTCGTTCTAATTTCAGTCGTAAGTTGAAGTGATAAGAAGATTGGAAAGTCAAACGGCTTGGATATCATGAAAAGAAACAAAGCAACATTAAATTAACTAATAAATCAGTGACTTCTTGAAAATGTCTTGAAAGAAATTCGCTCGTAATACAATTCAATGTTTAATTTAAAATACGGTAAACTGTTTAATACGAATATCATTTGACTTAAAAAATTCGAGAGTCTCGTGTATCCGTCTGCATCCAATTACAGAATTGATTTTGACTCGACAGCCATTCGTACATGCCTTACGATGTGATTGCCAGTGTAACGATAGAATTCTACGGGAATCGAAGAAGAATCGTTGCATGGGTACCATTAACCATAAAGGTGGAGGGAGACGGACATTTGAGGGGCGATGGTATAGGAATGGGAGACTCCCGGAACGATCACACGGATTTACATTAAATATCTTTACGATTATACTTGCAATGATGGCGTTCGTTTCGCTTGCATCGGTTGTCGATGCTCCTCTGAACTCTGGGGGCGAGATAGAACGGCGAAAGGAACGTAGATACTAGTAGAGACCTGTATATTAAATCCCGGTGAATTGTCAGTGCTAATCAAGGGTAATCCAATAACAGTATGTTACAGACTAGCGACTATTATGTAGCTTGAACTGTGGGTAGTGAATTATCGAATAAAGTTGTTCTCTCGTGATACGGACCTGTGTGAACGCTGTAGTTTTCAACCCTTCTTTATCCCACCCCTCACGAAGACATATGTACAATGGTAAAGGTAGATAACTTGTTCTAGCTTGCTAAGCTTTGTGTATGATAATTTCATAAAGGTGGTAACTGTGGAGGAGGAAATCAAAAAAAGATTTGTTGGTAATTATTTACAAAAGGACAGTGCTCACCTCAGTTATTTACAAAAGGACAGTCCTTCTTAAAGGTTTTTCAAACTCCACAGAATTTTAAGAAACTTCTAATTTCTTTTTTTTTTTGTATTTCGATGAAAAGTTTCAGTTCAAATTGGTTGTCGATTAAGATTCGCGTTAGCGATGTGTTTTGCTCGATCTGCAGACTGAAAATTCCGAGACATGCCCGGCGTGATGTGCTGCAAAGGATCAGGTGTTCACTTAAGGGATACCTTGAATCAACTCAGCGATCAAAGGCTATGGTGAACCTATCAGAGAGATTTACTGGAGTACTAACATCTAATAGCAATTGAGCGTTGAAGTACACGCGGTGTACAAAGGAAGGGATTGATCGACAACGCGTGCTTGCTGATAGATTCGTAATCTATTTGAAACCAAGAAAGCACAGCTAGAGACGCGAAACTTGGTAACTATCTGCGAGCAATAACACTTCACAATTGCATTCAATCATCCCCTAAAATATCTTCTACAATTTCTTTTTATAACGGTAACACGTAGTCGGTACATGACTTTCTGCAAATAATTCAATATAAATTGATTAAAAAAATTCTACGTTTGTCCTATATAATTAAACTTAAATATTATTGAAAGTACCTACAATCCTTAAACACTAATAGATTCTACAGAAATTTTAGTTTGTACCGCTCACTAAATTTCTCTACTGTAATTAACTAAACTCAAACAATTGAATATAACGAAGAAACCATTCACCAAGTAATCACAATGGAACAATCAAATTATGTTCAGTTCAATTCCCAAGATCTAAACCAGCCCTTCGATTCTCCAAGCGCGAAGTAAATAATCATACACTGAATCGACCCAAGTGATCCTGCAAATCCTAACTCGATTAGAGGCGAACCGATCTCTCGAGAAACCACCCCTCGCCGTCCCGCGCTCAACTCGAAGCTGTGCGCGTTATCAAGCTCCGAATCGTGCCACTTTCCCATTCGAAGCCACTTTCACCAACCAATTCACGTGAAATTATTTTTAAACAAAGCTCGCCCGCGAGAAGCTCGACGGGGGTGGCATCGTGCGGCCGCGATGGGGGTGGACGCCGAGGTGCGCCGGAGAAGGGTAGTGCGAAGACCGCTCCGCGAGAAACTCCGTCGGGGGGTAGGGACAGCGGAAGGGGTTGTTGGCAATCAATGCTCCTCATAAGAAAAGCTCGCCCTCTCTTATGGGATCAACCCTCCTCCGGTGCACGAAGCGAGGTCTGTATCCTGGAAAAAGGTGGAGAGGTACTCGCCAGAGGGACGGGGAGAAGTAGCGAGGGGCGAAGACGACGTTCATCGCGAACAAGGATGCAGAGCTGGCGGAGGGGGATGGATACGGCCAGCGGAGGGGGTTGCTGAGAAAGGGGAGACAGCGGGATAGGGGAGAGTGTGTTTGCGCGAGGTGGAGACGAAGAGGGAAAGTAGCGGGAGCTGCGAGCGCGTGGGGCGCGTTCGAAAGACGAGGAAAGAAGGTGGCGCTGAGGGGGCGGGGGTGCAAACGACGCGAGGGGGTTGTTCCCGGCTCGACCAACCAGAGGCAAGACGCCATTGATCGGCACGTGGCACGGGGTTGGTTCAACGGGTTCCACGAGGGTGGAGGGTGCAGCTTCTGCTTCTGCTCGAGGGTGATGGTGGTGGCGTCGAAGGAGGTGGAGGAGGGCGAGGAGAATTTCGACGTTGGGGGGGGGTGGCACAGACGCGTTCTGCACACTCCGTTACACTTACTGGTAAACCGTATTAATCAACGACATCATGGTTTATCCCCCGTTACTCCCCACCCCCTGCATCCACCCGCCTCAACCTACTATCCTCCACCTCCGCGGGCTCCATCGCGATCTATAGCGGGACGTGCGGCCACATAGCCTTCCGCCGCCCTCCCGGGGAGGACCGGCGGCGGGGAGCGAAAGACTGATAGCGGAGAGCGCGAGGATGAAGACGCGTGTGCGAAGAAAATGCGGAGGGAATGTGGGAGAAGTGTGGGAAGGATAGTCTGCGAAAGGACGGATTGATTTTGGGGGCAGGGAGGTGGGGAGATGAAGAGTGGATGGGAAGGAAAAGGAGGTTTGAAGGTTGCAAAGAAGGATGGAATAGATGTATTGGTAGAATTGATGGAGAAGGAGGCTGGAAGATTAAGTAGAAATGGGGATGAGAGATTAAAATTAAATTTTGGGCCCGAGATTTACCGAGTTTCGGGTATAGAAGCGTATAAGGGCAGAAGAATGTAAGGATGAAGGAGGAACGTGGGAAGAAGAGTCTTTGGAGAACGGATTGATCTTGCGGGGATGGAAAGAATGGGTAGGAAGGGTTGGAATGATGCAAAAGGGGTGGAGGAAGGAGCATGGAATAGAGGACTTAAGAATATAGAATTAATAGAAGAGAATTATAGAAGAATAATTAGATATAAAAATGAAAAATAAGGAATAAAGAGAATGAAGAATTAATTCACGACGAAAAATGGTAACAATCGAAGGAAGCAAAAAGAGAAGTAAGAGGATGAACCGGTAAAAGTTTTTGAAAACTTACAGAAACCAAAAACGAGAAGAATCAAAAGAACAGCAAAGGAAAACAAACTCTCAAAAAATATAAAGCACCATCCACATGGAAAAAGGGACACCAGGAGAAAGATCCAGTTGGTGTTACGAAATAAGTAACTATATACAAGGATCGAAATAAAGAAACGAGCATAGAATAAGGAACATGTAGTGCATTAAGAAGCAGAAAAACGAAGGAGGAAAAGAGAAGAGGAGCTTGAGTGTTGATGGAACAGCGGGAAAAGAGGAAAAGGAGAGCAGAAGCGAGGCGCCAGGTCACTTTGGGAGAAGAGATCGACGCTTAACGATGTCTCTCGATACCCATTACGTGGCTAGCTGGGATTCAACGATCCACTACTAGCACCCCTATCATTGTGTATAATCAAAGAAAAATCCGATTGATCCTCCAACTAGCTCCTCCTGCCGCAACCTTAAGGGGACCTCACACGATCAATATTACAGGCAACTTTTTCTGCAATATCTCAATTTCAATGAGGGTAACTTTGGATGTTGGAACGAGTTACTTTTATTATCGAATCTGAGATATTTATCATATTGAAATATCGAAATAAACCACACTAAATTTATTTTATTTATTCCACAGATAGCTGGGTGAATTCAGTATACCCAAAAAGGGTAAAGGGGGTCGAGACGGCGAAAAAAGGTTTTGCAGATCTATATGCGAAAATTCTTTATTAATCGATTTGAGAGATTGATGGTTTAACGTCAAAACGCATCCCCTGGTTTCTTCCATCTAGCTGTGCTTTACAATTTTCCTAGAATCCTTCGTACTCGCTTAAAGTCAGATTGGATTCCACGCTGAGTGCTTTGGGGATGGAGAACTTCTTTGAAAGTTGGTTACCGGGAATTTAAATATCGAGGAATTGCAAGGAATGAAAGAAATACGCGCACTCGATTACAGGATGTAGTAATATAGTATATGTACACGTATCGTTGCCCTTCTGATTCAAAGCGAAATTCATTCGGTGAACTTTTACAATTTTATTTTCGAACTCCTAATATGCTTTTGTAAATTCTTCTGGATGTAATGAACTGTTTTAATGCAAGATGGATATTGTGAGGCTTGAATTACACTACAGAAACAATAATATTTTATTCATATAATCCATTACGTGAATATACTTAAAATCTAGAAATCTGGAGACAGAAGTAACCATATAATTTTTCCATCCGAGACGAAATAAAAAATTCCTTCACCCCTTCACAATCCCAAGCTTCGTTTTCAAAGTATAAACAGTTTTAACACTTTAGTTTAGGGGGCTGTCTTCCTGCGCGCGCTTTTCAAACAGACGTTTGAACGAAGTGCACAGTATTTTCTCGAAATTCAAAATACATAAAAAATGAGTGTAATGGTTAAGAAACTTGAAATAATATGTCAATTATAAGATCTGTTTTTTCACAAACAACAGAAACCTCATACTTGGATTCCTATTAGCGATAGGTCGCCCTCCAAACTTTCTTAACTAGGTACTCCACTTTATATGCCTACTCTGAATTTCGAAAGACTCATGCAAACACTTGCAATAGTGATGGGACAACACTTATCTCGCGTAATATTTCATGCGACTTGTTGTTACTACTTTGCGTTTAAAATCGCAGTTCTAGTAATTTGATAATGAAATAAAACGCGTTTCTATTTTAATAAAAAGAATGTCAATTCTTCGACAAACTATTGTAAATTGGGAAGACAGTAACTAAACCAATTACAGAGATTGTTTCCAAATCATATATTTAATTATTTAGCGAGGAAGAGACATTCTTACCGAGGACAGACGGCAACCTATTTAGGAATATATAATCGATTGACAGTGGACAGCTATGATTGCATAGAATTATTATATAGTATCGTAAAAACCGTTTCACGCTTTCATTCACGCCTGCCATTTGAATAGCGCGCGCCGGAAGTAGATGTTACAATCCTCAAACATGCATATCCGAAGAACGACTTTTGGATTGCAAAATGGTAAGGAATTTTTCGATTTCTTTTGGCATGAAGACTGTATTACATGTGAAAAGAATATAATGACGTTTTGAGAAAAGTAGAGGGTAAACACAGTACTGTTCTGTGATATAGGGGATATCTTCTGTATCCACCTTCTGTACACATTTCTGGAAGTAATAAGTAATAGAAAACATGCTTCTCGATGCTCTCAAAGTGATTAATTTACATATTTGCAACTTAGATATACCACAAATACCTCATAAATTTTTCTTCCCTCCCACTCCTCAATTTCGGAACGCCTACAATCTAACAATAACACATTCAATCAACATCATGACACTTTCATTTAAATCACAAACCTATCGTCCAATGACAGGAACACTAAACAGCTCACAATCTCGCGGCTTGTCACTACGTGTCGCCACCCATCAAACCTGCAATGCCCACTAAATCGTTGACACTCATCACTGTAACTTTCGACATGACACCTAAACCGAACACTTAACCAGTCTCAATTCCAAAACCACATAAAGAATCCAAAAACAAAGCCCACAAACAATGAGACACATGGGTCATTGAAACAGAGACGAGCAAATTTTTTATTTAAATAAAATTTCGAATAACGAATGGAAGTTAAAAAAATTATTCGTCATTCGTTTGTTAACCCGAGTTAACTATATTCGACACATGACGAATAATATCTTTAAAATTTATTCATTATTGGAAATTTTATTTAAACAAACAATTTGCCCATCTCTGTATTGAAAACAGTAAGTAACAGTGACAGATTTAACGGTCGGCGGATGAGCAATTGCTGTCTACTCTCCTACCCAGAATATCCCAAGGCCCCGTTTTAAAAAAATTATGATTTTATCCAAACGCTATAATTGTTTTCTGCACTACTACACTTAGCCTGTTTTTAGTAAACTGCCTCCATTTCCCCGAATATGTGGGCCCCTCAGAACGTTTGCCACCCGAGCCTTTTCCCTTAAATCCGCCACTGGTGATTACCCGAAACTCCACAATCCTAATAACGACCTGCTGCGAATAGTACCGCGGGCCTCGATTCCCCTCCGTCGCACCCCCTCACACCCTCGCTGTACCCACCCCTTTCCACCAAAATTCCAGCGATTATTCCCGGACGACGTTCATATTAATCACGATCCGGGATTACGCGACGAGCTTGAGAATCAGGACGTAGTAACTGATTTTACAGCATCGGGAGGATTCACGATCGTCGGGGTCGAGAGGTGGCGCGGCACCCTGATGCCGCTAGACAGTGATTAATACGGTCGACGTCGTCTGGCGTCTTCCTCCCCCCTGCGGCGGGGTGACGTTGCCCTCTATCTGCGCTGGTGGGCGGGCCCGCGAGAGCGTTTTCAGCTGAGCTCCTCTCGGGCGTACTCCGCGGTAAAAGGTTTTACGAAATTCATTGTCAGGCAATTTGCATGTCAAAGCTGCTCAAGAGCACGCTCTACGACCTGCCAGCTAGACGGAGAGGGGGGGGGGGGGATGTGTCTGTCTCTACCCTCTCCTTCTCGTTCGACTGGGCCCCCCTTGCGTCTCTGGCTCATAGCTGATGGAATTACGGGAAAAATGAGGCCACTTTGCGGGCACCGCGTCTGCTCGACGAATGCAATTGTTTATCGAGTGAATTTTAGCGGGTTTCTGAGCGGTAATTGGAAATTAGTCGCATGGCGAATTTTGGACGGGGGCGGTTTGGTCGAGGATGAGGGTACGGGACTGAGGTGGGAAGTTTCCTGGTCTGGAGGATGTTTGTTATGGAAGACAATTATGAGTTTGTTGCATGTAATGACGAGCTTCGCTGTGGTTGAGGATGATCTGTGTTAAGTAGACTAATGGGTGGGTAGTATATAGTAGGAGTGATGAAGAAGGTTTTTATTGCTGTGGCTGTTAAGGGGGATTCTAGCTTGTGGGACCGGAAAATAGATCTTTGTGAATTATTTGTGTGGAAACTTTTCGAAACTTTTTATAGTATCTTGAACTATTGTTCTGAATTTTTGTGTGATGGTAAAAAAAAACATGGCAAATACGGGATGCTGACTAAGAGCGTTGAAAAAATTGGCTGGTGTTAATGGAAAGTACCCTAAGGATTATCTAGAAAACAAAAATAAAGAGAGATTCTTAATCTATGTATGATGAATGTGGCTATCCGTGGTTCTTGTTTGTAGACAAAAAGATATTCTTTACTTTACGCGACAGTAATAAACACTGTGTAAGAGGAAACGTCCATGCTTGCTTTCATCTCCTTATAATTAATTCGCAAAGAATACTTGATTTTCGAGCTATCTGACTGCCTAGGCTTCCTTAACGATACTCTATACTTTGGAGAATGGAAAAAAGGTGGGAAGTATGTAAAATTGGGAAACTTGGGAACAGCCTGGGCACAAAATACGTCGATATTCCTGTAGGAAGAAGAACGAAGGAGAACAGCAGCGAAGTGGATTTGAAAATTGAAAATCATTGCGGCTCCTGATCCCCTTAGCTTCGCCAGACAACCACGATAAATTCTCTTCCACCCTCACATTCGTAGTGGGGCTTTACTCTTTATAAGGCGTTACACCAGAGATCCAGCGGCCGTTGCTACAGTTGCTTTCTACGCCCTCGCCCTTTGTCCAGCGGAACTTTCGCCCTTCCCTTCAGTGAAATATACGATACCAACCCTTGGAATTACGTGTAGCCCGATACCACGAAGTGGTATCTGAATTCGAAGGCACTTTTCAGTTACGGTAGACGCCTTCGTGGTGTAATGAAAATGAAGGAATATTGGGAAATTTTGATGCTCAGATGACATACTCTGTCGTGAGTGAATATGTGGGCACATATTCTGTGTGAAATAATTGGGGAAAATGTCGCAAATTTATTTAAGAGGACTAACAAATTTTACTCCATTTGTTAGTTTAAATTAAAGCTACTAGGACATATTCGAATATTCTAACAACAGAGAATTCGAATTTGGGATTTAAATACCAGAGAATTCGAATTTGAGATTCGAATATCAATGAATTGAAATACCAGAGAATTCGAATTTGAGATTCGAATGCCACAAAGTTAAAAGAATGTTTAAACAATGAACAGTACCAGAAAAAAAGATGCTTCCCTGTTGCTTAATGATCTTATATTATACGTTATCGTTTCTCTTTTAGCCTTCATAAAGACAAATTTAGAAAACCCATATTTATTTCTCAGTAAGAGGAAATTAATTCTGAGTATTCTACTCAAGTCTCCCTGTAACACTTTTCTTTGTTTCCTTCTCGAAATTGGCTCTCTGAAATGCCATCACGCCATCGCGAATATTCGTGGCTGATTTATTTTCCAGTTTTTCACCTGAAAAGATTTTACTCGTAAATATTTCCTTTTTCTTGGAGTTGTTAAAGCAGATCCGTAATGAGAAGCTCGTAATAGTTTAATTGTTAAAGTTTCAACTGCCTTTTAATCGCAGCGAACCTTTTTACCGGAATTCATTACATGAATTCGATTAATGGGAACGGCGCGTCGGTACGTAATTTCGTGCGTGCAGCAGAGCAAATTCCGGTGCAAGTCACCCTTTTGAAATAAATGTTGCATTTTCTTTGGCCCCGGTATCGCCTGTTTTCTTTTGCCGAGCGCGAACCCACCATAAAGTACCCTCATTTTCCTGCACAAAGTGATTCGATTACAACGCCACTCCCTCCCTGGCTGTAATGCCACTTTACAGAAAATCGCAATTCATAATGCAGCGCGAAATTATCGTTCGATTTCGTGGGTAAACGATCTTCCCGTTGGAACAAGACGCTCGTAACGAGCACTAAAAGAAAGCCTCTCAAGCGATTGAAGAGCCTTTGTAGAAACCACTGCAATTACCAAAAATCAAATTCTATACTACAGTATTACCATTGGCGCGTAGAACAATTTCCGATTCAATTTTTGTTTATTTTGGCACTTACAGTGTTTTCTACAAGGACTCCCCAATTGTCCTTAATCGAGTGGACGAATTGCAGTTACCAGAAGTAACACCAACGACATTTCATATTGCATATTTCAAAATTCATTATAAAGTTATCGTGTCCAAGAAAAACAAAAAAAGGAGATTGAGATGGAAAGAACAGCGCATAAATATGCAAGTAGCTGGAAACGAAATATCTGGCGAAAGCAAATGCAGTTTCAGGATCCCTCACTTGTTTTTACATTCCGAATATAGTGTCTTCCAACAACCATAGTATTTCTCAAAAATGAATATTAATCGTCAAAGTAGCTGCAATTACAAAAAATTCACCACACCTACTACTCATCAGTAACAAGGGCGGACAAGAAGTTACCATATATATTTGTTTGATTTTTGTTATTTTTTAGCATCAACTTGGAACTATGTTATGTGTTTAATATACATATTCTGGTGGAGAATTTAAAGCTGTATAAAACCCAAGTAAACCTAAATTTATTTAACCAACAAACGAAAACCCTACATACCATTAAACAAAAAAACACACGTTAAAAAGTAATAGAAGTAGAGTGAATCGAGAAAGAGGTAACTGTTTTATCCGTAACTGTAAGTACACCTTATTAACCATCACAACTCAATTTTTCCATCACTTCCCAATGACCCACCAAAAATTTCAAATTCTACAATGTCCACCAAACCCCCCTAGAAGTTCAATGCACCATCGCACGATCCCAACAAACCGTTCCACCATTCTTAACGAATACTTCAAATTCCACCACCCACTCCAATACACGCGGAGAACCGTGTCGACCGCATCGCGAAACGGTCGAAGGCGCCCAAACATTTTCTTGTTCCGGCGACGTGAAACCAGCCGGAAAGCCATCCGCCGGAGAGGAGAGAAGAAAGTAAATGGTCGTCCATGAAATTGCATCGTATGGCCCATTTTTTTTAGGCACGCGCCCGCAACGTCGGCGCACCCTTTATCCCGAGGAAGCGGAAACGGAAGTGGATGAAGCCAGCGCCGGCGGCTCGAAGGTAACGAGGTTTTCCTCGGTTGGTTAATTTGCCGCGGATTGGATCGCGCGAAAACACGCGCACTAACGTGGTTTTCGACGAGCTCTTTACCCCTTTCCGCCCCTTCCCCTCTCTGCCGCAGGAAACCGTCCACCGATGTCACCGATATATTCTACGCTTTGATCATCGCGAGCCACCGATGATACCGATACTAAAATGTCACTCGCGTAACGCGATTACCGCAAGCGACTCGGCTGCCCTTTTTTCCCCTCACTCCCCCCCACTTTTTTCCCCTCTCCTCTTTTTTTGCTTATAAATGCATACACGCGAGCCTGCAGGCTCGCACGTTCGCGAGACCTCTCCATACCGATGCTCGGCTCGTTGCATTTTTATGGCCGTTTAGCTGGCGTTCCGCGACGACGAGAAATGGATCTCGTCGATGGTAAGCAAGTTTTTTCGCTTCTGCCCGAGTAATTCGGTAATTTGCTCGGGGGATCGCCGTTTCGTGCCGTCGAAACGCGATTCACGCGGCAGTTGGTCTTTTTAGGGGTGGATAGTTTGACACTGAATTGGTGGCTGTTGTTTCGCAACGGAGGGTAAGTGATAATGGAGCATGAGATTCGTGAGGCTAATCGTGAAATACTTTTTTCTAATTTAACGATATTATGATTGGTCCATATTTCACGCGAGGAAGTTTGAATGAAAATGGTTTTTTACTAGTTTGTTTGTCATATTTTTTTGAGTTTCTGTGACATTTGTCGAGTCTCAAGCCACAGCGTTAGTAATTGAAGAGTCTTTGCAGAAAACACTGTAAATGCCAAAAATGAAAAGATATATTATAATATTACTATTGGCACGTAGAATATTTTCCAATAAAATATTTTTTTTTCAGTTTTGCACTTACAGTGTTTTCTACAAGGACTCTCCAATTATTACAGTATCGTTATACGGGATATCAAACTTTATTAAAGATTCAATAATTCCCAAGGTGTATATTTCTCATTATACGTATTACCGATGAGAAACCTTCCAAATAAAAGATTACTACAAGCCTGCAAAAGAGAAAATCCTCCAAGTCGTACCAGATGAAGTATGTAAAAATAAAACTACGACTGGGGCAAAAGGGTGAGAGATGAAAAAAATAAAGGAGCATGCGCGTGGAATGTCGAGCATCGTTTGTAAAATCGTTGGATCATTTTTATTTCATCGTTTTCGATAGCCCCGGTGGCCGCGGCGTAACGCACCGAATATGGCGGATAAAAAGCAGCGGCGCGTAACAAAATATAAGTAAAGCCTTTCATGAGTTTTGATTTATACTCTTTCGGATAACGAATTCAGCAAATAACGTTTTATACTTCGCGTATTACTGCCGTTTTATACGAACGCGCAGCACTTTGATCAACGCGAGATAGCTCGATGGAAAAATGCATGCTGCGTAACTCGGTTACAGTTTACGTACGCGTCAGCGAACGTTTTTACGCATCCATCCTGCCTGGAAACGGTATACAGGGTATGCCAATAACAAACGGCGCATACGCTGATATTCTATGCAAAAAATACAGGTACACCACTTCCCAAAAGTTGTGGGCACGACTATTAGTGGTGAAGTATTTTTGAATTTTGTAATCACGCAATTATATTAACACTTGCATTTTACATACGTTTTTTGAATTAATAATTGGAGTCGATGAGAATTGTGATAAGTTATATATGGTTCAATTAAAACATGCGCTATTTGTTGGGGACTGTTTTTTTTCTTCAAAATATCTGCTATCTTTTTATTTATATGACTTTTGTAAAGTTAAAAGGGTAGGGGTAATTGTAAATTAGCAAATGATATACTCTATCTACAGATAGATGTATTAAATCTTCTTATGCTATACAAATCATTCTGTAAATGTGTAGGGTAAAAGTATAGAATATTAAATTCCGCATTTTATATTCGAACACAAAATGCAAATATGGAAAGTGTATTCAAACTTTTTAGTAGTAAAAGTGTAAAATGAAAGTTCCTTTTAAGAACTTTTAATTAAGTCTTGACATAATGAAAACAGTTGCAGAAAATCTTTGTCGATAGAAATGTTTTACACAGTCTGTAAAAGTAACATACTTTTTACTTCATAATCCAAAATACTAATAATAATACTTTTCCTAGTAATGATACAGGCGATCTTCCACAAATAAAATAAGAGATCGTTAAATTATTGAGTACCATGTTGTATTTTGCTACGTGTGTATTTTCAACCGTTTGCCAAATAACAAGAAACTAAGATCTAAATAAAGTCACAGCTTCTTAAAGCATAAATAATACATTAATTTCTAGCCTCGTCCACTTTCCCCCAATTATAACTATATAGTAACCACAGAAAATCAGATTTCCATAGTTCTCTTTCTTAATCATAAAATTTTTCTTACAATCATCATTTTAAACTGCTTCTTCCAATTCACGTTACATACAATAATAAACCTCACCCCATTAGTAAACGATTAATCGCATTCTCCCGCGCAAAAGCTACCCCCTAAATTCCAACGCTAACACAAAATGAAAACTGCAGTAACGAGAATTCCAATTGTCCAATCGTTTCACGTTCGCTGGCCCTTCCCTTCAAAAATGAAAAACAGAATTCGACGCGCAAAGAGCGA
The DNA here is from genome assembly GCA_963932335.1 of Andrena marginata. Classification (NCBI taxonomy): domain Eukaryota; kingdom Metazoa; phylum Arthropoda; class Insecta; order Hymenoptera; family Andrenidae; genus Andrena; species Andrena marginata. Next base: position 27,790,220 of record OZ010659.1, on the reverse strand, counting down.
AACGGAAGTTAATAACTTTTGCCTGCGCTGGTCCGTCGGCGACGCGTGCGATGCGAAAAACGGCGCGCGTTTCAGGTAACCGGGAAAAAAAGGCCAGCAGGAAAAAACGAGAGATAATGAGTCGTCGCGCCATCGACGCAGAATAGTTAGTCTTTTAGAGCTTATAGCCGCTTCCGCAAAATTTATTAAATGATTTATTTGATGTTTGCCCCGCCGACAACCGTGTGCGAACGGACCTGGTATCGAGCGGACACCAGGATCCCCTCCAACCTCTTCGTCCCTTTTACCTCTGCATGCACGCATCTACGTATCTTTACACAGGGTGCTTCAAATTTTAACGAACGAAACTCGATGGCACCTAAAGGCACCAAAAGTGGGGAAAGAAACATATGTACGCATATACGTAGATCTTTTGCAATCGTTTAGTCTCCAAGATATAGTAATTCCTTAAATAAAACTCTAATCGAATTCTTAGATAATTTGAAATGCAATGAATACTGAGTGCTTAACCCTTCATGGCCACACGGGGGTATCGCATCCCAGGATATGTCTTCGACAATATTTCTGTAAATTTCTAAAGCTTAAGAATAAAGTTTAAAAATTTGGTGAATTTTAACTTAAAATTGCCTTTATCCACAACTATTTTTTCAAATACAATTTTCTTACTACAATTATCACTCGAAAGTTAAAAGATTTAAAAATCCAAAAATGGCAACTCTAACCAACGAGCAATTTGTAATTATAAGGTGTGTCAAATGCAAATTTCAACAAATCAAAATTTATATTGTTAGAAATAGACTATTAGAGCATGATTGTATGAATAGTGCAAATATACAATTATCACTTAAAACGTAAAAGATTCAAAAATACGAAAATGGTAACTCAAAAAGGACGCTGGGATGCAGGGAAACCCCTGAGGACCACAAAACTCAATAACCTATACACCACCGTAACCACATCTTCACATTTAGAATCCCTGAACCTTAGCTTCCACTCCCGCCCGTCGAACCTTCGCACAGAAATTAGGCAATCATCGATGAAGATTCACACGATCTCTCGTCACCCCAAAGCTGTTCCTCGTACGTGCCTTTGGAAATCGTTCGTTAAAACCGAACACACCCTGTGTACACGTTTATATAGGTATAAACCGTGGGTGTCGGCCTGTAGCATCGGCAGGCGCAGCCAAGCGTCCGCCAATTATTCAGCAAATGTTATAATTGGCACATTCCATTACGCGTAATGGATCGCACTTAGCGGCTGCCGGTGTGATTGGGGCTCGAGAGCCGCAGAGAGAGACGTTGAGACGGGCTCGCGGCGGGTGAAAGAGAGAGGGGGAGAGGGTGTGCGGCTTCTAAAGGGAAGGAGGTGAGACCAATCTCGATAATACGACCGTAGCGAAGGATACGACCCGACGCGTGCGAGGTGCTCGAAGATAACGCGTATTTAGACGCAACGAGAGACGTTTCAGGCGAATCGGCTGGGATTTTCCTATCGCGGACTGGTATAATTGTATTGCCATCGGATGGGGAGCTAATAATTACCTGGCAGTTGGATATTAGGGGCGGAATCGCGTTACTTCCTTGGAAATTCCTAACTGTTGCTCGTCACGGGAAATTTATAAAGTATAGTAGATGTAATTATTAAATATATAATCCAGGGGGTTTAGTGGACGAAATTATTCTTGAATAGGGATACAGAATTGATTTATTATCGTGTGCTAATTAGATGCGTATTCCGAAAGTACTATCTTTTCTGAATAAAATGCCGCTTGATTTATATTAATATTCGCGAAATCGTTGATTTGGCAAATAAAAAGGTAAAGCGGCAACATATAGCGTCACCTTTTCCCAGAAACTTTAAATGCGTTTTCTTCGAAATTTTCTTCTCTTGGTTTTTCCCTGATTGCGTACGAATCGAGGCCCAGATCTACTTGAAAGAATTACAGGATGTGCAAAACATGTGCTATTCCACGTGAATCCTCTGATATAGTCCATTAAAATTCGAGATTTTGATAAAAAAATTAAAAAGTCACCGGTTTTTAGTAGTACACAAACAAAAACGATTTTTTCTCGGAGAAAAAGCCGTGTTTCAGCCACCAATCGCATAATTTTGATTTAATTTATGTTTCTACAGGTTCTACTGGAAACTATGAACCCAACAAACAAGAATCACAGTTTAAAACCGATATTAAGGCAAAACCTAAAAAAAAGTTAAAATGTTTACCTGTCTGCAGCGCCATTTTTAAAGCACATACATATTTTATACAAATTATTTTTCAATCTGTATGGTAGTAATAAACATTGGGTGAAAGGATGCATCTGAATTTGCTTTCATTTTTTTACAAATAAATAAATAACAGAGTCTCTTTCTCGGGAAAAACGATTGCCTAATCCCCTTAAGCAAGGTTTAGTTAAAATTTTGGAAATATTATTCTACTCATAACTACTTGCAATCCCTTTCGTTTATTCTCAATTACGAATTTTATTCGTGTAATAAAGTAATCAAAGCATTGTCAAACACAGATACGCTTCATTATCCGAAATACTGTAAAGTAATAATATTCAACAGCACCCACATTTACCCCACTCCTTCAACTCGCGTCGCCACCAATTGTAAGTTTATCAAATAATCTTCGCTACCCACCCAGAAGTATTATGTTACTTCTACCATAGAATCCAAAGCAATCTGAAATTGAAAGGTGAAACGTGCAGTATCCGCTGGGATAGCGATACTCCGCCGATGGCAGGAGTATCGGGCGAAATCGGCCCATAATTTCGCGTCAGGGGTGATTTGTGCGCGCACAAAGGCAGATCCGCGCGTCAGGAATCTTCGGATATCATGTGGTTTCGTTCGATAAGCGTAGATTGGATAGCGTTGGGGGCCATCATTTATCGGGGAACAGCGACGCAAGAGCCGCGAGCGCAGCATACGGCCGGTGACAATTATTAGGATGGCAATTAGCGATCACGGCACACGGGCGACAATGGTGCCCGGCGCCAATGGAAGAGGGAAATCTAGCCGAACGCCGCGAAATAGACTCAGGTGCGCACACTGGCCACTGTTGAATTTATAATTCTGTTAGAGCCCCTTCGAATCACCCCTCCTCGCTTGGCCTCGCCACGTGCCAACGGGGTGCTCTCTAAATTCAAATCGCGACGGACAAACTGCCGGGGAATGGTTTTCGGTTGATCGAAACGGCTGCTGCGTCGCTTTTATCGCATTAACTTAATTGAAAGAAGCTGCGCCGTGGTCTGCGCGGTAAAAATTAATGTGGCTGTGGGAATTGGAATTGTAAATTGGGGGCGAAGTGATCTTATGGATCAGTGAAGCGCGTAAACAATGTAGCACTGTTTAAAAAGATGACATACGCGAAGGGTTAAAAGAAGTTCCAGAGCAAGTTTTCTCACAACCTGCATTAACCCAGATGCGTGTATTCATTTATAAAATTTACAATCGTTACTTTCTTCACATCCCATACCACTAATAATTAGAAAGCTCTATTCCTGCGCCATAATGCGGCACAACGTTGACCTCAATGCGTCTAATCGCTCCCGTGTTTGCTAAAACACAGAGAGCCACTAGAGTTCAGGGCTTTTTCGTAAGAAATTACGGGAGCTACAATTTCAAGTACCGCATTACAGACATTCGGTATATGTGAATCTTTACGCGTGAATGAAATCGATTACTCTACTGCTGCATTTGGTAACTGAATGTGACGAGAATCAATTCATCCTCCATTGTTAGTGTTCCAGAGATAGACAGATTATGACGCGACAGGAAGTGTTTGTAGGCCGCCCTCAAGTATCGATGACACCCTAACATCCCTTGGCACACTGTCGCATTCATCGAATGCTTGGTGACACGTGTCGCTCGGTCGTTAAGACTCGATCCTCCGGCGAAATGAAGGAAGCATATGAGCGTAGGAAAGAAATTATCGCCATTTCAGACGTAGGGTATTTCCAATTCCGGGCAGGTCTTAATCAGGTTTCACTTGCGTTACGTACAAATTATAATTCAACTCTCGTGAAAGGAACAAGAAGCTCCAAACCAAAATCAGAATAAAAATGAACAGGAATATTAGATTTATAGAATTTAAATTGAAGGATGGAGGCATAGGATTCCTCGAAATATCTATATAGGAAATAAAATCCCTACTACAGTACATACTCGTTATAAGTCCGTTTCTACCATGTATTGTACGCCCGGCGACTATCCCAACTATTTTTTGGAATCCTTCGGACGAGAGTGAGAGAACCCGAGAACGAGCGAGAAGCTCTTTTGTTTCCTCTCGCGGAATAGTTTCTACAACACGCCGTACGCCCGCCGTCAGCCCCGTTCGTCGAGCTTATAACGAGTGCGTACTGTATATCGTCCGCCAAACCTCGAAACTAATCATCACCAACCTCACAGTCTGTTATTCTCGAATAATTTCACTTTATTCAAAATTTGAGATCATTCGAATAAAACTTCACTTTATCCGAAATTTTTATTCGAAGGTTAATCGAATAAAAAGTATAGTCCAATAATGCCCAACTCTACTCACAAACCTCTTCCTGTGAAATACAGAGTACCAACATCCCCCCCCTATTCCCCATCTTCCCTTGGACTATTTGCTTTGAAAACGCCACTATGGCTTAGTACACCTATGCCCCAAAAAGAGATCCAATCTCCAAATCCAAATCCAAATAAGAATGCACCCCAACCCGGTGCCCTATCACCCAGCAATGGAGCCTCGACTCCTGCCAGACCCGACATCCGACTCCTAATGCCCGCCAATTAGCGTCCGACGCTCGGTCCAGTAGGAAATAAAGATTTTCGTATCGACTGGCACGGGTCCACGTAGGCAGGAGCATCGAGGAATGGCCCTGCGCTGGCTGATGAGGCGGAAGGCACCTAAAGAGATAAAGCAGTGAAATGGAGGGACGAGGCACACGTATACACACTGGCGCGCGCACAGAGGGACGCAGAGGCAGCCAGGATCCGTCGGGCGGGGGTGGTAAGAGTCGGAGAGCCGGGCGAAGAGAAGCGAGAGGGAAGAGAAATCAACTTTTATTTGCCCTGAACGTCGTTAGGGGTAAGTGGAGGACCGAAGGGTGGCCGGACGTAATGGCGCCCTCAACCCAACCTCGGTTCTTGCCTTTCCGGTATCTGTAGCGTGTCTATCCTGCCTCTCCATCCTTTTCTCATTCGCCCCCACGTTCGCCTGCCCCTTCGATTGTACAGGTCGATCCAAGAGACCATCGGCAGGTCTAGGAAGCGATTTCTTCACTCGCGTATCCCACTGCGCTTTGCAGAGGTGCGGATGATGGTCCTTAAGTATTCAATGCTTTCTGGACATTAGTAACGAGTGGCTAATTGTAAGAACATATTTGGTAGTTCGTGTCCTCGGAATACTGGTTTGTGTGCCATTAAGTGGATCCCCGGTTGGGTTATTGTATCTACGCGAGATGCCATGAGCCCATGACTGTATTCTTCTGAGGTATATCGTTAAGTCCCAATCACATTATGAAGATTCATATGTATATTGCCCTCGAAGTCAGGGAATCATGGCGAATCGCCAAGAAGCGATGCCCGGGAAGCGGAGGAACAGAATACCCAATGTCCCGGAGCAAAATTCTCATCAGATCACCGCGTTCATTAGGCAAACACGTTCTCCCCGCGAACCGTCGAGAATTACTGGCGAATAATGGATGGAACGCCGCATTACGGTGGCAAGAAGACAATGGCTTTCAATGAAGGCTGCCCAGAATGACTGCACGATAAATTCCACCCTGACTAACGGCCACCAGGCAGGGATATTACCATGACAATGGTGGACGGAAGAGTGGTACGAAAAGAAGAGGGTTTAGGGCGGGACGTTGAGATTGCGACGTCCGGCGTCTCGACGCTCCCGAATGCAGCCATACACTTCCCCTTCCTTCTGCGACGCCCACACGATTACGCGCCCCTAGATACGACGGAGTTAACCCTGTCCAGAAGCAGAACAAACTTTCCACGGTCACGCGCCATTTGATCCTCGTTCGCGTGGTCCCGAGATGCTCCGTGGACAATTCGAATTGGAGGGATTCACTCGAGAGTCGCAGGTATTATCTAGTTACGGGGTGGTTGCGATACATGATAGTGGATAATAGAACACGGAATGTTTAAAATTGACTGGACCATTCAGCGTTAAATCGATTACTTGTTACGGTCGATGTTTGGATTTTCGATGGAACTTAAATATGATTGTAGTTGACCAGAAATTAGAGGGAGTTTACGTCTGGATGCTTATGGACTGCAGCCTGAAACTTTTAGCAATGCAATTATGCCATTTCTCTTCAAAGGAAACACGGGCAAGTAGAAACGCTCTGTATGCGGTCAGACGTAGACATATACAGTACGTACCGTGGGGGCGTCTGACTTTACTCTTCGAATTTACTTATCAATAAATAGATCAGTTTCAGATTTCACTGGGCCATTTTACGTCAAATCGATTATTTTCTGCGGTCGACATCCGGGATTTCGATGAAATTGAAATATAATGTAGTGCACGTGGAATTCGGGGGGTGGGGGGGGGGGTCATCATTTTGCTGGTTTGAAATTTATTTAAAAAAGGTTATAGGTCGTGAAAGATTGCAATTTTTGGCCATTCTCGTGAAAATGGGACCGTACGTATAAATTTAATCTTTGCAATTACACATTACAACAAAGTGATTCTTCTGAACATGTTCGAAATATATATCTCAACAAAAGTCCTTCGTGCGAAAGGGCCTTAATCCGACGCGCGATATTCATTTATGCCCCCGTCGCGTATCAGAAACATTCTATCTTCACGCTTTATTCTTTTCTTTATTCTGTAGCCACGTGCCACCTAGCCCCCTCCGCCCCCCTGTGTGTATACACACTTTAATAGCAGTCTGAACATTACTGTGCGCCCTCGAACGTTTACCACTATTAGGTCTTTTGTACATAAAATAGAACGCTTCCATCAGCCGGAAGCGAGGAGGAAGGAAGAGGGAAGACTGTGCTCGTCGCAAGAAAAGGATGGGCGGGTAGGATATTACGACGAGGAACTCCGACCCTCGACTTCCGTCGTGATAAATTAACAGAAGCTTACGACACTTCTAGGCCCTTTGTCGAACGTAAAGACAGAGGAATGACATTAAGGGGATGCTTAACTGGCAGAGATGATTATTTTTAATGAGGCTTGCGCTTACTACAACCGACGATTACGTGCTGCTGAATATCCACGATGGTCTTGAGTTTTCATACTCGGGACGTTTCGCTGTAGAAATGGTAAAGATCATATCTTAATTTTGTGTTTTCTCTTTTTTTTGTTTTCTGTGGGAAGGAATACTAGAAGATACATTTATCTTTTTGGGATAATGTGGGGTTAATTTAGGAAGGATTGAAGCGTTGAGTGCAAAGTTTGCTGTGTGGTTATTTTGGTTCTGGAAGATTTAATAGTGAATTACTGAGTGTTCGATTAGATTGGGGGTGAAACATTCTAAATTGTGTAGAGCGAAATAGAAATATGAAAGATGTTGGTATATCAAATGGTTGTTTTTGTGAACATTAATCAAATGTAGAGAAATGTGAGTGTCGATTAAGGACCTGACTTACGTAAACGATTTAATACTGATAAAGTATCATGGAAACCAAATTTGAAAGAAATATAAACCACAAGAAAAGAAATATAATACTTATTAGAATATTTTCTACGAATCCAGAAAACCATGATCTTAACGTCAAAGAAAAAACTCGAAACACTACGAAGTGAATGATTTTCCAAGGACTACTGCCCAAATTACTGTTTGGTCTGAATGTTTGCTGCTATTTAATAAAACGAGAAAGGAAAAAGGGAAGAAAGCTAGAGGAAATAGCAGCGATGATAGCAGATCCACTTTATGCAAATATCATTAAACTAACGTCAACATCTTATTCATTCCCTTTACCACTGAAATTACCCGTTCCCATATGAATCAACGTTTACCAAGAGCAGAGAAAGCAAATTTTAAAAGAGCGCGTTGAAAAAATCAAGGGGAGCCGGATACCTTTGCCCTCGTCAAAAGGAGACCAAACAATAAAACACTCGCTGGATCCTTACATGTTTAACCAAAAAAGACGGAAGACATAGAAAAAGCAGGAACCACGAGCCAAGAGCTTCAGAAACACGGACTTCAAGCGAGCTGAAATTCAAATATGCAGTCGCGATCTCGTTATCAGAACCACAGAAAGAAACCAACTTAAAAACAATCTGGTTCTGTTAACAGTCGACGGGGAACGATCATATATTCTAGAAACAGTGGTAAGGGAGACTTTCTGTTTATCCCTAGGATGGTCTCTACTGAAGTTAATTTCTAAAAGGATTGCAGAAGAAAGTTAGTGTAGCAGGTTTAGTCAACTTCGTACTAGGTATACATGTTACGGTAAAAGTACATAGGCTGGTAAATGTACACATTTACCGGAAAATGTACACATATACCAGCCTATCAAACTGGTAAATGTGTACATCTACCGATTTATATTTTTACCGTAAGATACAAATTAGCTTTCCCAGTGACGATGAAAGTAAAGTCAATCCTATCATACTTAATATTGGTGTTTTAACATACCTATACGATCATTATACGAGTCCTTCACAGGTTCCTTCACATAAACGTAAAAAAATAATTAATTGAGAAAATTGCTGCGTTGCTTTTATGCTTTTTCTGCGTTACCTTATAAGTTTCTATGTATACCTAATCAACCGTCATCTAGTTTCTTAAATTCCAGCATAAAAAATTAAACTATGTACCAATACTATAATCTGGATATAATAATACTTCGTGAACAAACTTGCCAGTCACTGTAAGTATTTTCACTATAATCTACTCAATGTGTGCTTTCAAGTTTCCTGAAATAATGTATGACTATCACTTCCATCAAATTACATAAAAAAAATAATATCTAATGTTACGTCCAAGAATCCCAAAGCTTTCCACGCCTAACATGGTATTTTTGCTACCGTGGTACTTTTCTTCGCTGTAAATAATCCTTCCGCTTCCATGATATCTCTTTCATACGTTTCTGTTTATACTAGCTAGCAGACTCCATTCACACTATCTCCAAATAGTATTACTTATAAAAACACTACGTGGAATTAATGCTCCCCGTAAATCGAGACTGTCGTACAGGTACATCAACTATCCAAGGTACCACAACCCATTTCAGTACCACATGAACCCTCATGATTTACCAAGTTCCCTACACAATCCCTTTGATCCACCCACCGTATCCACCACCCATGACACCACGCATCGCACATTCCACTAATTCTTGCGCTATCCTCATTATCGAGGAGCAGGAAAGTCAGCCAACCGCGAGACGTGAATGCCGGCGCGCGAGAATCCACGGCGCGATGTAACCTCGTCAGGAAGCGTAGCGTTGCGGTTAGGTAATAATAAAGCTGCGTTAGGGGTGGAAAGGCAGGGTGCCCCAGCCGTGTATGGGCAGACTCTTAGGCGCTGCTGGAGCACCACAGGCGACGGGGGAGACCCCGATGGGGGGACACGAGGGGGGGGGGAGAGAGAGAAGCCCCGGAGGTCGGGCTATCATAATATAGATTAGCTCATATGCCTCTCCCCCTTATGTTAGCTCGGATCTGGCTCATAGCCTCGAGTGCTCCGGGATTCACTATTCATACACGCGACAATTAGATAGGCATTACTCTGTACAGGCGTCTGTGTGCGTGCGGGGCGGTCGCCCCCTATACCCACCAGCCTCTCTGTGTACGTGTGTCTGCCAGGGGTGGCACGGAACGGAGTTGGCTGAAACCAAGGACCAGGAGGGGCGGCTTGAGTCAACCCCTAAGCCAGTGTAAACACGTTTTAATAGAGATTCGCTCGAGCGGTTATAATAGCTTTGCGGATGTACCGGCCCGTCCGCCTTTCGTGTACCCCTCGCCCCCCCCCCCCCCCGCCACCCTTATCAACGACGTCTGTTCTCGCTGCTCCCCGTCTCCGGTCCCCCCGATCGTTACACCGGGACAGAAATTTGATAAATTCGAAGGATTCCACGGTGGACGGCTCCCTGAGAGAGGCTTCCACCCTGCTGGAGGCTGCGGGGATCGCTGCAAGGGAGGTTTTCACTTGGTCTCTTTGGATTTCTTTCGTGCTGGGGTGAGATGATGCGGTTGGGAATTTGTGGTTGGTGATAGTTTCATTCTTTACGCTGAAATTTGAGAAACTAAATCGCAGTTGGCTATAGGAACTGAAGACGCCGCAGACGAAGCATAAAGCAGCGACGGAACTTTTACTATTAATTATTCTTGAATGGGTATCTGTTTGAGCTTTGAATTTTTCTGCGCGAGAGGATGTGATAATGTGGTTTGTAAGTTAGAAGGTTTGTTGGAACGGGAATCTTGTTGGGGTATGTGCAGTGGGTGATGTGTGTTTTGAAATATTTGGTTGGTGTAACCCCGAGCGATTATTTAGGGAACCCTCTGGAAACTACGGGTCGCATATGTTCCCTGGGTTATTAATTCATTTGCTTGGAAAGTTCGCCGATTTATCAACGTCTCAATTAGGATGTGCTTGGGTTCTTTGTGTCTTTCTGTGTGAGTGGTGAGTAAGTGTAGACTTATGAATCTATAGTGTACACTTACTATAGAATACCAAAGTATTCGAAAACTCTTTTCAGAATTCAGCATCCTCATAATGATGACGTAGAGCAACTCTAAGATTAATCAAATCATCAGTCTCGAACCTACTCTAATTGCAATTCAATATCTGCACCCTCAACTATTTTCCACGGTCTCACAACTACCCTAAGATCCCTCTCACAACTCACCACCCTGCATGACACTATCAACTCACCTCCCACTTCCCCAATCTCGACAAACTCATCTCGAACGCCCAAAGCACTTATTAAAACACTTATTAAAACTTGTCTTCGTTACTAGGAGCCCCACTGCGTCATCAGATTCCAGCGATGAACGAATCGATTTCAACGCAACCGGGCCATGAGAAAATCTCGAATGCTGGTTAGTTACCGTAAAGTTTATGGACTTACGGGAAGTTTTCGCCGTGGAACGGCAGCATAAAAGTGAGGCATCAACGTGCAAGGAACTTTAATAAAACCGTGGCTTCCTCGCCACGAATCCCGCCGCCCCTCCCTTTCCTCCGCAACGTTCGCCATCTTTTACCCCCGCCTTTCTCTCTCTTTCTGGCACAAAAACGGATGAGTTTCTGCGATATCACAGTGCAATTATCTCCGAGGAAATGAGCTTTGCATAGGCACCCGGGAACGTATGCAATACCGGCGAACTTATATATGAAAGAGGTCGCGCAAAGTAAAGGCTCGTATTTATACGTTCCACGAGGTAAAACGGCGTCTTAGGGTCGTTCAAGCATTTATGGTGCACGCTCCAGTTTTGAAAAGGACGCGGGGAATGCTCGCGGTGAATCGCCGGGCTCTGGCCATGATTCTAAAATCCCCGGGAAATTAGTTGACAGACGAGCCAGCTGAAGAAAGAAAAAACGAGAGAAAAGACCCGTTGGCGAAAAATCTCTTCGTTAGATTTAATAGGGGCGCGACCTTCGTTCACGTCCCCCTTGATGGGCGATGAATTTTTCAGGGAATTCGGCGTGGCGCCTTGAAGACGAGTATTAAGGGACACGATTTGGACAAGCGGGATCAAATTGCAAAGCTCCTCGCGTGAATGAGCGATTATGGGACGGAAATACAGACGGGAAAGGTAAAGGAAATGTTTCTGGGCCACTTTTTCGATCACAGGGGATGATTATTTATTGTGGGGCCTAGTGTTTCGGGTAATTATTATTTTTATTATTATTCGTGGCAAGCGTGGATTTCATTAGAAAATGTCTGATGGGAATATTGTTAGTGTCAAATGCATTGTAACTTTTATTTTTCTGTGGTGATATAAGTCTACGAAACTTTTATTTTGCTTAGTGAAGATTATTGCTTGTTGATTTAAATTGTTTTCAAATGATGCGTGGGAGAATTTAGGGAAGGTAAGATTAATTCTGGTTGACTGCTTTAGGCTACTTCCGATTTTGAGAAAAAATTCTCTACGTTTGAGAGTGTTGTATATTTTTCATGCCCTTTGGAAACACCTTCCCATTTATAATTGTACTTATTTTGTGAAAAAAAATGTTTGTTTTCTTTCTCGTGGTTTTGAAATAATTTCACTAATTAGGTGTAATAAAAATTGAAATGTACTAGCGTGACACCTGGATTAAGTTAATATAGGTATACTGTGTAATATTGTAGTAACATCTAATAAAACGTAGTAATCTCATTATTGCTTGATATACCTATATCTAGACAACAAAAATATTTCCATCTTTATTACGAGTGTAACTAATGAACATAAACCTTATACCCTCAATAATACGATAGTTTTTAAGGTAAGTACAATAAGGGAGGGTGGAGAATAATTAAACAATAATTAATACCATGTCACTACTATTCAATAATTAAAATTATACGTATGATGAAGCAATACAATTTAATACATCGTTAAACTAATACTACCTTAATTAAGTAGTATCATAAAATAACTATAATCAACCAGCGTATGAAACAAAAGACAGTGAAATTGTATTACTTCAAATCAATATACATTGCGTAACGAAAATATTCGGACACTAGGGACACTAAGTAGGGTATACTTGGATTTATCTCCTTACTGGCTTTACTACTCGGCTTCGCGTGAAACTTAGATTCTGATTTTATAAAAAAAATTTCATTTTTTTTGTGAAAATAGTCACATTCATCTGGATTTGTCACATTGGTCACATTTCGTGACCCCAGAGTTCACCGTTCGAAAATTTTTAGGGGACAGACAAACACACAAACACTTTCTGCTTTATATATTAAGCAGAAATCTTGTGATAAGTTATTTATCATAGTCATAAAATGCACATATGTAGTTTAGTTAACTAATATATAAATATCGACATTGTATTCAAATAAAAACCTAATACAGTACTTTTAATCCAAGTCCCATCATTTCACTTGGAACACAATCTTCCCAGTTCCCAATCTTCACAATATTCCCCAGCATCCACTTCCCAAATCGTTTGCCTATATCCAACCCTGCAAGCCTCGGCATCTCAACTCCTAGACGCCCTAGAAGGAAACAACCAGCTTTATCCTCTTTCCACATCATCACAAACCAATCCCAATCGAAACTCTCGCAATCCACTGCGCGCGAATTCCATCGAACAGGTGATCGACGAACACACGTTCGCCCACGCACCGTCGGAATGACCGGCCAGCCCTCAAGTTTTCTAGCGTGTGCAAGCAGGTTCCCCGGAGAAGGGAGAAGGTAGGGGTCCACGGAGAGAGGGGTGTTCTCTAAGCTGAATAATTCAGGCTCTCATTAGGGCGACAAAAGCACCCTGATGGATAGCTGCTTGGCTCCGTTGCCTGTCGTTTGTATGGCGCCACACGTACACATTTCACGTGGCCCCCGACGCTACCTGGCCCGTGTACGTACGCCAGCAGGCTCTTACAGGAGCCCGGAATACATATAGGCGCGCAAACAACCCATAGACCCGTTCACGGAGGCCTCTTCCGACGACTCGCTACGTTTCTGCGTTCTCCAACCCTCGCCCACCGCCACTTTCACCCCTCCCCCCCCCCACCGCCCTCGCGCGGCACCCTGCCTCGTCGCTATCAAGGGGCGTTCTTTTTTTTATTTGTTCAACGCAGCCCGCTCCGAGGCTGTTGCTACCACCTTCGAACTCGGTTTGCAATTCTACGACGAGCTTCACGGGATAAGCGGGATTTAGCCTTTCTTGCGATCGAAACTTCCGCGGAATATTCTGCGAGCGAAGGTAACGGGACGTTCGTAGGTAGGGTGCATGCGCACGGGAAACAGTGAGGGCTGCTTTCTTGGGGAACTGATACGGATGACGGTTTTCAATCATTTTTTACTTTAGTCTTTTAAGTGGAGGAATTTTTATTCGTGACGGGGTAAAGGACCCAATTACTGTCACCCTAAGCTGTTTTACTTAAAATAACGAATAAACTATGGGAGATCATACGTAAAGAAATTAGCATACAATTGAAACTGTAAAACAGCACTTATTTTCTTCTTCGCTAATTTTGATAAGACGATCAAAATTTTTGAACGGATATTAGACAAGTAAAAATGATGGCTTTCTTAGTTGCCTTAAAAGACTTTCTTACCATTAAAGAAAATGCTATAGTTGTAATATTTATGCTATTAACATAACAAAATATAATGTTTTAGATAATATAAATCATGCAAAGTATTAACGATTAATTAAGTTTTTTTATTTAATATTTGAGTAACAGTGATCGGTAGAAGCGTTTCAAGCATGTTGGTATTACTGTCATGGCAGTAGTTGCTCATGCACACGAAACAACATAACCTTAAAATGAAATAAACAATATTTGATTAGGTGGCAATAATTGGGGTGTCAGTAACTCCATCGACCACATTTTAAGGATGACACTAATAGCCCCCGACATATTCTTTTTAAATCAACGAATTTATAAATGAAAATAGAGGGTTTGAGAGTCACAGCCATTTTTCTTCTACTAAATATATTAAATAATAATAAATAAATATAAAAACTTATACTTTTGGCCAATAAATACAAAAGCTATGCAATTTTGTCAGAGTCAGTTCTCAAAGTGACAGTAATTAGGTTCTGTACCCTAGAGAGTGAGATTTCTAAGTGAATCCAAGTAATAATAGCAAACTACATTCTAACGAATTTTCTGTAAGATACTTGAAAACCAGTGATTCCTCCCGTTCGAATGTACAGTTATCTCACCCCCTCAAAGACCAATTCAAATCAACCAGCAAACTACTTTCCCATCGATCGAAAACTCAATCGACCGCGCACGAAACAGACTTACCGCCACGAATCTAACGTCGCCAATGCCCAATCGCCTCTCAATTACTTCAAATCAGAAGATCCCCTCCACCCCCTAATTCCAGCTCTCAATTACGAGCGACTAAACCCCCGCGAGCTTACGCTGCACAGTTTTCTCTCTCATTACCACTCATTATTACAAAGACTCGTTCCCCGGGATTGTAAATATCCTTCCGCCATCCTATTTATCTCCCCAACCTTCCCCTCCCTCGCCCGCCTACCCGCCGCCCGACCAACTCCGAAGCCTCTTTGTTTTATTTCGAATGTTCTTTCATTTCTTAAAAGGTTCCCCGGTGATAATTAGCACAATGCGCGGCGGCATTAATTATTACCCGTGCTAATTACCCGAGGATAAATCGCTCGGCAAGGGGTAGCCAGCCGTTGGCGGCGGATTCGAGGGTCGTCGAGGCGGTTCGTGGGGGCGGGGGCTGGCGGCCAGTCGGGGGCGGCCCATTACCGTTATTGCAGCAACAAACCGTCCAACAACAGCGATAAATACGAGCGAGAGGCTGGCGTTACAAATGTCTCTCTGAGTTATGATTATTTAGCGCGACTGCTACCAGCCGTATCGTTCGTTGCGGCTTCCGCAACGGCTGCTCTACGGGCGAGTTTACGCAGCCGGGGCTTTTGTCGCTGGGCGTCCATAGCCTCGTCCTTTTTGTCGACTTTGGTGGTATTTTTGCTGGTGAAAGTGTCCTGCGTCATCGTGGCTTCTTGCGAAAGGGCGGAGGCAGAAATAAAGGGGAGGGTTTTGCCATGGGAAAAAATTCGAAGGGTAATGTCAGATGGTAAGAAGCGTCTGCCTGTGTCTGACCGCATAGCGGGTAGCTCTACTTGCCCATCTTGACGTTGGAAGAGAAAGAGGGCATGGTTGCAGTGGTAAAAGTTTCAGGTTGCAATCCATTGCGTGAAACAAAAGGAATTCTTTGAGTCCAGCGGGTTTAAATGCTATATACTTGAAATAATGTTGCTGCAGCTAAACTTTCGTAATGCTATCAACAACGGAAACTCTGGAGTGTTACGAAGTACGGGAAAATGGAATTATCCTTTCTTGGAGCTTTACATGGTCAGAATGGGTAATGCAGAGAACTCGTATGGTCACAATCGTTTCCTCTGAAAAGTAATAAAGCACCGTGCTTTTCAATTTATTTAGTAGGTTGTGGGAATTCTGAAGTCAATGCGAAGTTGTTTCTGATAACAATGAATATTAATCTGGAGGATGCTTTGAGACGATTAAATGGTAAACTGGAATTTAAGCGATTATTAATACTTTTGTAGAAGCGATTGATTTTGCTGAAGTATCTGTTGATTTCCACATGTCAATTATTTTTAATCTCGAGATAGACCTGATATCAGCAACCACAAATCCATTAAAGAAGCCGATAGAGTCAGTAAAAGGGCGACATTCGTACACTACGTCTGTCCCACATCACAAGTTAGAATTGACACTTCACAATCCATAACTCTCAGTGTACACTTCACGTGCCCACACATCACAGTCAACATGTCGCAGATTATACCTAGGACATCGCACTTCACAGTTCGTACCTGTCACTTTACACTTCACAGTCTATAAATCATACCTCACACATCACAAATCATAGTTTGGAATAGTCCGTAGTTCGTAGGGTAATAAACGATTGTATCTTGGGGTGCCATCTTTCGGCTGTACAGCTTTGTACATAATAATCGAGAACAGAATAAACCTAAGTAGTACCTATTACCTAGTTTAGAATTTACAGCTCGCCCATCACAGTTTATACTTCATACTTCACAGATCATGAGACACATCACAATCTATATGTAGATTATAGAATACTAGACATTCCATATTGCCACAATGTTGAGACATGTGAGCAATGTCTCACTGGTGCCTTAATCCACACGTCCCGTATATGTATTTCACGTATCCCATATATTCCAAATGTATTACATTTTTTACTCATCCTATACATTCAGCATTCCCCGCGATAAACAGGCATTCTACAGATTTCAAATTGTCTACATTCCTCACAGTTCTCATATATTTTCTGCCTTTTCTGGCCTTCAAATATTCTTTACATTTCCTACACAAGAAGGGACTAAAATTTTGGTTTTTGTAGGGAAAAGTCAGTTTTGTGGAAAAAAGAAGTTCATTTTGACTTGTGGGTTAGTTAGAAATTCCAAATTTGTGGGAAAATCAGAATTTGAGAGTCCTGCGGTGTGGAGATTTTTTCGCGTTGCGCCTGCATAAATCGAAAAAGTCCCCTCACAGCATGACTCACAAATTCGGATTTCTAACTGACTCACAAGTCAAAATAAACTTGCTTTTCCCATCATACTCACATGTTTCAACATTGTGGAGATATGGAACGTCTAGAATTCTAAAATCTACATAAGTATGTACAAAGTTGTGTAGGAATGATTCAGGAAGAGAGTAAAAATGGTGAGTAAAATGTAGGAAGATAGTCGCAATGATGAAGAAATGCTGTGGGAATAGCGTGGACATCATGTGGGAACTCTGCAGAAATGATGTACTAATAATGTGGTATAGAGTAGGAAGGATAATCCATGGTTTCAGGAAAAGCATATATTTGATATAGGGACTGTGTGGAAACATTGTAGAAATCATATACTAATGTGCATACATGTTTCGTGTAGCTAGCCTGTTCTACATCGGGACACGGAATGGTAGGGATAGCAACGAGCGTTTATTACGCAGGGACGAAACATGCTTATAGGATGAAAATATTGCAGATTGTTGGTATATTTAATGTTGATTCTAACCGCTAGTGGTGTCATAATCTTATTCTTTTCTGAATCAATAATGTTGCATGGGACACGAAAATGGTAAAGAGGCTCTATAACCCTTCCAACAAGGTGACATAAATATAAATTAGATTTATATCTATCCTATACCTCGTCTGTGGTGTCATAAATCCGAGACGAACTCACAGCACAGATAGTAAATGAAACTCGTACCCAGAGAGTACAGGGAATCTTGCTCTACTTAGTTTTAAATCTAACCGCTAGTAGTGTCATAATCGCATTCTATTCTAAATCGATATGTAGCATGCGACACAAAAATAGTAAGGGTAATAAATTTACATTGGTTGTTATCCCTATTTAATGCCTAGTCTGTGGTAGCGCAGACGAGGTATAGGATAGACCTATTAACCAATGCATTTTTCTGTCACCGGTTTGGGGGTTCCCAGGACCCCCTTACCATTTTAGTGTCGAATGCAACGATACCGGTGAAGTCGCGAAATAGATTGTAACGCTACGCATGTTAGGAATTAGAACTCAATACGTGTAAAACTAGGTTATTCGAAACCCGCGCTTTTAAATAAGATTCTGTTAGAGTAACAATTTAAAGATCGATTTATAAACGTATTCCGTGCAACAACAAAGAAAGAATGATCACAACAACAACAAAAGACATATACGCCTTTTAACCTTGCTGCCCAAAAACCCAACAGTTGCAGTATATCACTGAAATATTCCAACTTGCACTTAACCTTCTATCTTAACACTATACTCGTGATCTGGGGTCCGGTAGGAACAATCGAACAACACAAGTTACATATTTTATTCTCACATTCTACCATAGTATCGTAAGTTAGAGAAATTCTTATAAGTATCCGACAAGAATATTTGACAAACGCAGCTATCGGCTCGGTTCTCACCAATTACCAGCTCTCACCACGAGGAGGTTGCTGCTTTTCGAGACCCGTAGAGAGATAGATGGAATTAAAGTTCCATCGATCTCCCTGAAAACCGTAGCCTAGTAAACCGAAGAGATGGATGGAAACAATGTTCCATCGATCCCTCCGGTTTAGATATACAATCTACCTCCTCATCGAATATGAGAAACCAACAAAAAAGCAACAAAACTAATTTAGTGACTACTGGGCAATCCGCCAGGTCTCACCTTGAGGAGATTGCTACGTAAATACTCCAATCCCATCCACCCACCATTATAATAAACTCATCGAGTCACGCATTGCAAGCAATGAGAGAAGCGACAATCTCACTCTACTATTTAAAAAAAACCCGTAGACGCGAAAGAGAGATAGACCTCCGATTATCATATACCTCCCTGTACGTACACAGGTATTTATAATTCTCTTACTTAAATCTAAACGCACGGATCCCTCGGCGACTCTCAAATGAATCCCGGAATATCTCCCGAAAATATATTAATCCGTTGAACTTTGGTTACAATATTAGAGGGAAAAGGCTACTGCATTTTTTCAAAAGATTTTAACTTAAAGTCCAATATACAGTGTTCTCGAATATGTTAAGTATTTGTAAGAAACTGAAGAATGAAATCTTTTAATGTTTTTTTATACACAACATAATACGGTAACTCAATTCTTGGTATTCGCAATATTTTTGTCGAAACGAAGGTGGCCCTCAGTTTTTTAAATGGAATGCTATATATTTGATAATCCAATATGAAAGCGACTGTCAAGACAAATTCAACCATATTGTATACTATGAGCTTCAAGGCTACACATGGTTAGGAATGAAATAAGTATATCTATCTATCTATCTAGTAGATTGAATTTCTTCTTTCATTCCTAACCATGTGTAGCCTTAAAAGGTCATAGTATAACATATGGTGGAATTTGTCTTGACAGTCACTTTCTTATTGCATTATTAAATATATAGCATTCCATTTAAAAAAGTGAGAGTTTGCTTCGTTTAGAGAAAAATATTGTAAATACCAAAAATTGAGTTACCGTATCATGTTGTGTATAAAAAACAGTAAAATTTTCCTTCTACTGTTTTTTACAAATACTTACCATATTCGAGAACACTGTATAAGAATAGCAGATATAGCCATAGCCGTTTGGCAGCTGCGAGTACCGCACGGTTCAGCCATTCGAGCCGGTGTGATTTGACGCAGCGCCAACTTTCGGCAATTTTTACAGGGCCAATTTTAAAATGTCCATATTTTGGAAAAATTGTCCATGAAGGGGAAGGATAGAACTATAATCTATATTCTCCCTTTTCAGATTTTTAAAATCGCGCCCGGTGTTAAAAACCTGCATTTGTTTAAAATAATTGCACAAAAATGGTTCAACCTTTTTTTAAACTGAAATAATTTTTTCTTAAAACGTCAATGTCTCATCTATAAGCACTGTAAACCTCATCTCCATCCGTTTACTATTTCCATAGCTATAATGTATTGAACAAATTTAGCACTTAACTTCAAACAGTTGTAAAATCGACATTTTTCAAAATATTGAAATATCTTTTGAGGTACGTTTAAATATCACTAACGACTACATCATATTGAAATTTCAGCAATATCCGAAACGTTACTCCAACAAGTATCCGATTTCGCGTGGAATGTCCCATTTTAAACACGCCATTTCAATTATTTCACATTCCTTGCACTCGGAATGGACTTGTTGGGTAAAGGCTTTTTGCATGCATTTTGTAGGATGCATATCCTACCAAAATGCACTGCGTGCAAATAGGTAGGATGCTTACCCTTCCCAAATGCGCGCACAAATATTACTACCCAGGAATACAAGGTACTCGTGTCTACTATCGCATGCAAGTACGGAATATGACTCACCGGTCGGCGAATATGGTCCATCCTGTCATCCTCGCTAGTTTCCAAGCTTTGAGCCCTCTCTAGGGCCTATGGTAGGCCCTCTCTAGGGTCCCCCTTTGAGCCCTCTCTAGGGCCCACGCGCTAGGCCCTCTATAGGGTCCATGTGTTGGGCCTCCCCCAGGGCCCACGAGCTAGGCCCCCTCTAGGGCCTAGGATCTCCTTGGTAAGTCTAAGCTGAAAATTGAAGTTAAGCGAAAATTTGACTCTACATCCGCGATAAAAAAGCAATTAAAGCACCGGTGCTCTGGACGAACTTTGTATGCGCAAAAAAGTGGCTCTATTTTCGCGAAGAAAATTCTACTGGAACTTCGGTGCTCTGGACAAGTCTTATATACGCACGAATTTGACTCCCAATTAGCGGTAATTCTACTCCAAGTAAGAGCCGCGGTGCTCTGCAAAATAAGTAGATGAACGCGAAAAAAAACGGGGACTCTACGATCGCATTACGCGCGATCACAAAGGAACTTGCTAGACTGCAAGATTGCTAGGAAGACTGATTCTACTTGGAACCTTTCCAGATTTTACGCGATGACTCTACTCGACTCGATCGATTCCATTATTTTACGAATTATTAATCGGAATTGCAAAAATCGCGAGCAACTTTTAAATTGATTTAATTTTCTGGTCCTCTCCAGGGCCTACGAGCTAAGCCTTCTCTAGGGCCAAGAATCTCCTTGGCAAGTCTAAGCTGAAAATTGAAGCTAAGCGAAAATTTGACGCTACTTCCGCGATAAAAAGCAATTATGGCACCGGTGCTCTGGACGAACTTTGAATGCGCAAAAAATTGACTCTACTATCGCGAAGAAAATTCAACTTGAGCTTCGATGCTCTGGACAAGTCTTAGATATGCAAAAATTTTACTCCAAATTCGCGGTAATACTACTCTAAGTAAGAGCCACGGTTTTTGCTCTGCAAAATATGTACATGGATGCGAGAAAGCGGGGACTCTACGATCGCATTATGCGCGATCACAAAGGATCTTGCTAGGCTGCAAGATTGCTCGGAAGTCTGGTTCCACTCGGAACCTTTTCAAAATTTTCGCGGTGACTCTACTCGACTCGATCGATTCAATTATTTTACGAATTATTAATCGGAATTTTAAAAATCGCGGGCAAGTGTTGTATTGATTTAATTTTTCTTATTTTAAAACAGACACATGCATGTCACAATGTACGAGTACCTTGTATGGTCAGCTCATTGGATTCTGCTCTTTCCAACACATATGTGCAGCGGTTAGGGGCCCATTTCATGTAATTAGCATTCGTTTTAACAACATTTCTGCAATATTTCGTAAATATGGTTTAGAAAAGAGCCACGTCATGAGGCTACTGCCAATACGCCCTAGACCATATTCGCGAAATATTGCATATGTGTTCCTGAAAGGAATACCGACCATGTGAAATGGGCCCCTGCATGTCGCGCATTTTTGTTGGAACTGCCAGAATCGAAAGAGCTGGCTACGCTATGTTTTCTACAGAAATAATTTCGATCTATTGCATGCACCAATATTCAAAGAATTGTAAAGTGACTTGCCGTTCGCTGGCATCAAAAGTACTGCATCTCTGCAAGCTCGTAACCTCTGACCAGCAACCCTGAGACCAGCAGCCCTCTGACCAGCACCCGTCAGCTCAGCACCCCTCAGCTCATTATTCCTTTAGCCCTCAGCCAAGCAGCTCCAGTTGGAATCGTGCATGACTTTACTTTCGCGGTGAAAAGGCTATCAGAGCACCGGGCTCTCGACTAGTTTTACTTGTGCAAAAACACTGACTCTACGATCGCATTACGGGCGATCACAAACACTATTACTGAAACAGACAATTTGTATTTAAACAAGTTCCAAAAAATTTCCTTTAAATTCCAGGCAGCCGCATGGAGCGCCACGCAATTCGGACATTCAGAAAATTTTCGAGCAGCCGCATTTGGCGCTTGATGAATCTGAAGATTGATAGAAAAAAGGAGTGGCCCCTTTATACGTCTAATACTTTTCAATTTTAATTAAAAAAAAACAACAACAGTCACTATAGGCGCTTAATGATGCCTAATAACAAGAAGAAAGAACAGCAGCCTCCTTGGGCGCATAAACTTTCCGAATTGTAAGGTGAAAAAAGCAGCCTCGTCGGGCGCTAATGGCATGGAATGCCAGAAAACTGTTCCAATTCTACTTTGCAGTGTTAGTAAACCTTAACCCATATCTAATTCCACCCTGTTCCCGCCAACGAAATTCTGAGTGAATTTCTTAAAAAAATTCAGCAGAGAACCCTTCGGCGAATCCCTCGGCGAATTCTTCGATGAAACACTTAAAACTAAACTTGCTTACCCAAGTTTTCTAAATTTCGCAGCACACGCGCGCGCGCGCACACACACACACACACACACACTCTCTCTACTCGGAGAAAGCATAACAGATTATGCTTCGATATATTAACCCTGCGGACTGTGATTGCAATATACGGTAAATGGCTACTAAAATTTTTTCAAAAGACTTTACTTTAAAGTCCAAAGGATTAGCATACACGCGTGAGAGAAATAGACGAGAGGATCTCGTGGATCTCTGTGCATACATGCGGTTACAATTTCTTTCGCATATTTCAGAGGTAGTCTTGCATTGTTTTCAAGTGCCAACCAGATTCTAAGTATCTCATTGCAGAGATAAAAAAGGATGGACAAACGGACACGGATTCGCCGTCGCGAGAGACCTCGAGCTGCTCGATACACTCACGCATTGCAGTTGCACAGACAAAACGCTAATACGCGACCACCATTCATCCATCCGCCCCCATTAACGGGAGTTCCCCGCTCGGGGCCGCGCCTGAGGGGGTCAGACTCACAGCAGCCCGCCTCACAATTAAATCACATGCAGCTGCAATACGCGCTCCCATCGCAAAGCCGACAATTTGCACAGGCGAGTGTATCTTGCCCGAGCATCTTGTGCTAATTCAAGATTTCTCCCGAGAGCGAATTATATTTCCGGAAAGAAAAAATAATTGAAAGTAGGGAATAGAAAAGTCACTATGACAAATATTTAAAAGTATGCTAAATAAGAAACGACACGGTGCACGGTGAAGCTAATCGTAAGAGAAAGCAAAAGCAAAAACAGAAGGTGTCACTCTCGACAAGCAAGCGCACCTCTACCCTTAAACTTAGCCTATCGCACTCTTTACAATGGGCCCTAGTGGCGTAATCTATTGCAAATATGCACTTGCGTAACTTTCGACGGATATGCGAAAGCTAAGAATCTCCCGATTGAGACTGCAAAGGAGACAAAACGACCGAAAGGACCGAAAGACGCGACGCGAACATTCACCCTCGATGCACCGAATTTTCGTACCTACATGGCGTGCTCCATATCACGACTTTACACAGCCTTGGCGCGTGTGACCGAGAACGAGCCATCTGAGACCACAGAGCGGGACGAGGTGGACCGAAGCCCGGTATCGACGCGATAACTAGAAAATCAGAATGGTCATGAACTGGCGCACATCATCGTCTAACAATGGTCCTCTGTGAAAAGCCGTAATAAGTTGTACCCAGCACAGCCGGCCTATGAAGGGCGAGCACGCCATGCGCGAAACCGAAATCAGTCATCGAAGAAGAATTGCATTTCTAGAAGAGTGCGTTTGGCACTCTTATATATAAAAATAACGAGACGGAACAGAAGTTAATCGCGCGAATTACGCAAGTGCATTTTTGAATAGATGTCCAGACCTCCTTGGGCGCATAATCATTCCGAATTGTAAGGTGAAAAAAGCAGCCTCGTCGGGCGCTAATGGCATGGAATGCCAGAAAACTGTTCCAATTCTACTTTGCAGTGTTAGTAAACCTTAACCCAGATCTAATTCCACCCATTGCCCGCCAACGAAATTCTGCGTGAATTTCTTAAAAAAATTCAGCAGAGAACCCTTGGGCGAACCCGTCGGCGAATTCTTCGATGAAACACTTAAAACTAAACTTGCTTACCCAAGTTTTCTAAATTTCGCAGCACACACACACACACACTACTCGGAGAAAGCATAACAGACTATGCTTCGATATATTAACCCTGCGGACTGTGATTGCAATATACGGTAAATGGCTACTAAAATTTTTTCAAAAGACTTTACTTTAAAGTCCAAAGGATTAGCATACACGCGTGAGAGAAATAGACGAGAGGATCTCGTGGATCTCTGTGCATACATGCGGTTACAATTTCTTTCGCATATTTCAGAGGTAGTCTTGCATTGTTTTCAAGTGCCAACCAGATTCTAAGTATCTCATTGCAGAGATAAAAAAGGATGGACAAACGGACACGGATTCGCCGTCGCGAGAGACCTCGAGCTGCTCGATACACTCACGCATTGCAGTTGCACAGACAAAACGCTAATACGCGACCACCATTCATCCATCCGCCCCCATTAACGGGAGTTCCCCGCTCGGGGCCGCGCCTGAGGGGGTCAGACTCACAGCAGCCCGCCTCACAATTAAATCACATGCAGCTGCAATACGCGCTCCCATCGCAAAGCCGACAATTTGCACAGGCGAGTGTATCTTGCCCGAGCATCTTGTGCTAATTCAAGATTTCTCCCGAGAGCGAATTATATTTCCGGAAAGAAAAAATAATTGAAAGTAGGGAATAGAAAAGTCACTGTGACAAATATTTAAAAGTATGCTAAATAAGAAACGACACGGTGCACGGTGAAGCTAATCGTAAGAGAAAGCAAAAGCAAAAACAGAAGGTGTCACTCTCGACAAGCAAGCGCACCTCTACCCTTAAACTTAGCCTATCGCACTCTTTACAATGGGCCCTAGTGGCGTAATCTATTGCAAATATGCACTTGCGTAACTTTCGAGGGATATGCGAAAGCTAAGAATCTCCCGATTGAGATTGCAAAAGAGAGTAAACGACCGAAAGGACCGAAAGACGCGACGCGAACATTCACCCTCGATGCACCGAATTTTCGTACCTACATGGCGTGCTCCATATCACGACTTTACACAGCCTTGGCGCGTGTGACCGAGAACGAGCCATCTGAGACCACAGAGCGGGACGAGGTGGACCGAAGCCCGGTATCGACGCGATAACTAGAAAATCAGAATGGTCATGAACTGGCGCACATCATCGTCTAACAATGGTCCTCTGTGAAAAGCCGTAATAAGTTGTACCCAGCACAGCCGGCCTATGAAGGGCGAGCACGCCATGCGCGAAACCGAAATCAGTCATCGAAGGCGAATTGCATTTCTAAAAGAGTACGTTTGGCACTCTTATATTCAAAAAGAACGAGACGGAACAGAAGCTAATCGCTCGAATCACGCAAGTGCATTTTTGAATAGATGTCCAGACCGAACCAAGCTCACCGAATGTAAGTTTGGCTCGATCTGGATCCTTAAACTAGATCGTAGGCTTCAGCTTGATAACGTTTTGCAAGTCGCAATGCATTGGAAAACGTTACCATATTCGAGAACACTGTATAAGAATAGCAGACATAGCCTTTTGGCCACTGCGAGTACCGTATGGCTCAGCCAGTAGAGCCGGTGTGATTTGAAGCTACGTCAACTTTCGGCAATTTTTACAGGGCCAATATTAAAATGTCCATATTTTTGCTGAATTGTCCACCAAGAGGAAGGATAGAACTATATTCTCCTTTTTCAGATTTTTAAAATAGCGCCCGATGTTAAACGCCTGCATTTGTTTAAAATAATTGCACAAAAATGGTTCAAATTTTTATTTTTTTTAAACTGAAATAATTTTTTCTTAAAACTTCAATGGCTTCTCTATAAACACCGCAAAGCTCATCTCCATCCGTTTACTACTTCCAAAGCCATAATGTATTGAAAAAAGTTAGCACTTAACTTCAAACAGCTGTAAATTCGTAAATTTTTCAAAATTTTGAAAAATCCTTTGAGGTAAGTTTAAATATCACTAAAGACTACAACATATTCAAATTTCAGCAACATCCGAAATGTTACTCTGAAAAGTGTCCGATTTCGCGTGGAATAACCCCTCGATCAGTCGCATCGCAACTCTAATAAAAAGAATTCCACGAATCAAAAGTAATGCAATGAATCAAAATCTAGTAACTCCAATTCAAAATACAAGAGCAATCTCAAAAATAATCGCGTCTCTTTTTTCGAAACACTACAAGCAACCACGATGGATATTTATTCGCAACGCTATGCTGGAACCAAACGCGGGGCATACTTAATTCGCAACGCTAATTCAAACCGTGATTAACATTTAGTCGCAACACTAACTAGCCCCGTAATATTCTTCGCAACTCTAATTCAGAACGCGGTGTGCTCAATTTCAGGGGGGGGGGGTGACGATGGGTCAGCCTATGGCCAACCAAACTACTACTATAGTGCTCGACACTATTTTTCGCCGATCGGTCACGCGAAAAGTTAAAAGAAATTCATGTAAAAAAATTAGTGTGTCACCTGATACATACATAGCATTGTTGTAAGTTAATAGTTTTGAGTCAGAAGAAGATGGCGTATCGATTCAAATTTAAGAATGAGTAAACAAGTGACTATTCAAAGCGACACATTTTTTTGCCGATAGTTCCCTGTTCAACAGCCGTCTAGAGTGACCGGACTTGTAACATTCAATACCTCTTTCTTATAGATTCTTGTGCGCTGAATACGAATTCGCGAACCGTTTTATCGCCATCACCCTCAGTTTCTGAGAAATCCGATTTGGCAAAAAATGCAAATTTTCAACTTTGAACATTATTTTAATTCAAACAGTAATAGTTACTCAATTGGTTGCTCCACCAAATTATTCTATGAACCATCCCGAATACAACGATATAAGTTTTAAGGCATTATAAACATTTAAATATTTTTAAACAACGATCCAAGGGAAAAGGACACCTGAAATGCACCAATTTTTCAGATATCTTTCAATTTATTTAAACAATTAAGGGTCTAGAAGAAAATCTGAGGACTCCACGCGATGCAGCAGACATTTTTTTTTAAAAAACCATCAACAGCAATCGTAAAACACGTTTTGTTTTCAATACAGAAATGAAATGGTTTGGCGAAACGTGCGGTGCCGACTGTTACGCTGAGCGGTAATGGATACGCCTGCCGCCGTCGAGTACCACTGCCTATTTCGTTTCTCTATTGAAAACAAAAGGTGACTTACGATTGCTGTTAATCTTGTCCGGAGGAAAAATGTCTGCTGCATCGCGTGGAGCCGTCGAATTTTCTCGAAGACCCTTAGTTTTTTTAAATAAATTAAAAGATATCTAAAAAATTGGTGCATTTCGGGTGTCATTTTCCCTTGGATCGTTGTTTAAACATATTTAAATGTTCATAATGCCATAATAACTTATATCGTTGTATTCGGGATGGTTCATAGAACAATTTGGCGGAAGAACCAATTGAGTAACTATTACTGTTTGAACTTAAAAAATTTTCAAAGTTGAAAATTGGCAGTATTTTTAAAATCGAATTTCTCAAAAACTTAGGATGATGGTGATAAAACGGTTCGCGGATTCATATTCAGCGCACAAGAATCTATAAGAAACGGGTATTGCGTGTTACAAGTCCAGACGCCTATTGAACAGGGAATTATCGGCCAAAGAAATGTCGCTTTGAATAGTCACTTGTTTAAGTATTCTTAAATTTGAATCAATACGCCATCTTCTTCTAACTCATAACTGATAATTTACAACAATGCTATCTATGTATCAGATGATACACTATTTACTTTACATGAATTTCTTTCAACTTTTCGAGTGACGAATCGGCGAAAAATAGTATCGAGCACTGTACTACTACAACTACCGGCGAGCATAATGACAAAGTAATACCAAAGAAGAATCACCCTGCACCCGAGGATGCAGGACCATTCTTGGTAGCCCACATGATGTGGCCTTATCTCTGGCCGGGCTATCTTCGGCTTTTTGGCCACTTCTTGCTTCGGGCGGTCCGCCCTTCTAAAAGTTAATAGCGTGCCCAAGCCCGTCCTTCCGACCGCGACCAGCGACAATGTGCAATGTCTCACTGGCGTCAAAAAGTCGACATAACGAGGCTAGAAGCGAGGGCATACCCCACTCGCGCTAGTCTGGCCGTCGACTTTTCTCACAAATTTCCTGAAAGCAGGTCATCGTGTAAGGGAACATGTGATCAGAGAATACGACGACCTACCCCGGCCCTGCCTACTTATATTTAAGTCGCACATTCGTACCAGAAGGTAAGTTACCTATCCTATACAAAACCTATATTTAAAAAATGACAAAACAGTCTCTCAAACACAATCATCGTCAACCCACTCCACGATTCTCAAGCATCGCCACTCGGGTGCAAGCCTACCCTAGAGAGACCGTCCCGGGACGACTCCGTCACCCGAGCTTGGCCACAATCACACTCTAATAAGTACGTACCAGTTTTCACTGAAATCGGCTGACAAAGGCAGTGACCATTGCGTATAAGTATAATTTACATAGCAATTAATTATTTACAATTTCAAACAATGGATTACTTGATAATGTGCATTGTACGTATTATGTACATACATCAATCTTTATTACTTTCTCGTTTTATTGTACGAGATTGATTAAGCTTCATATTCCAAGATTATTTACTAGGATGATCATCGTGTGCAACAAGGAATATGATACATTGATATAATTATTGCAATGAATAATAATATAATGTTATAGTTTCGTTAACATGGTCTTTGATGAAAATCTTTCACCGACGCAAAATCCACCGCCTAACCACACAAATACGGGTGGAAAATGCGGCGTGCACGATACACTAACGCAATGCCAGCCGCCGACATGTAATTATTTAGTAAAGAATATCATCGTGCCGCATTGCTTTCACCCACCCAAGTAGCGCATGGGCACGTGGATGAGTTAAAAGGCAATGGGTACGGAAAGATATCCTGAAAATCCTCAACTAGAAAGTATGATTAGTCTATGTAGTGTCTAGCAAGGTAAGGTATTCTTTAATTTTATATTATTAAGCAAAATGGCTCGACTTTCAACTTGTGAATAGTTTAAAGTTTGATAAATAATAAAGGACTCTACTTTAAAACAAGAAAAAGGACTCTACTCGACATTCAATTAGCGAGAAAAGAGACTCTAAAATTGAATTATTTAAGAATATAACTCTAAATTATGAAGAATTTACTTTAAGAATTTAAAACGGGCGATTCCAGCGTCAAAGTAAATGTCATAAAACAATAAAGTATGTTCTCATGCTAATTACTTTGAATCTGAAATTTACCCACCCTCAATTGTCTTCTTGCACATGGAAATTAATTATTCTATTGTATACGCAAACGAGTGACCTTTATAAGAAAGGAATTACACTTCGATGTCTATTATCATCATTTAGACATCAAGTTACTTTTGAATACGTAGTATCAGAAAAATGAAAGAAGTACAAGTCATTATAATCGTCGCAATGACGAAATCGGAGGGCATCCGATTTTTCCACTACATATTAAATAAAAATGATCGTAGCTGTGCAGTCTGAGAGTATCAGAATTCTTCGCTACATAAAAATTAGCATTCAGCCGTATTGATATTCATACCAATACCTTCTGAACTGCTATGCACCTTTATGTGCATTATTTAATAAATATCTACATCAATGTATCGTGATCAATGGTAAACATTCGCGTTAGGAACCGTTTATCGTGGAAATTATGATTATAATTTGATTCTATTGAAAAGGCGCGGCGTACAAGAAGACTCTAGCCCTCGTCTAATAAATGCATACACAGACAAAATGTTACAGTTCACGGGCATGGTTACCGTACCCGCGGTCATTATGCTCGCCAAAGCACGTATACAACCGGTCACTCGTGTCGATTCGGACCAAACGTCCTACGACATGATTGAGAGACCAGAGGAACCATAATGCATGCGCACTCACATTTCGCTGTGCCCCGGTGACGGAGACGCCAACACCCTCACCACTGCTCGGGAAAAGTCACCAAGCTGCTGAGAAATCATTAGGCTGCTCAGCTGTGTCCAAACTGTAACGAAGGATCAGAACACGATTATAATTTCTTTCTAAAGTTACCATTGTTCGAACTCTAATAAAGAACCACGAAACAATTCAAAACTAACGAAATTTTTTGTATCATTTGGACACTTTAAGAAAGAAATTAAGTATTAAAAATAAAAATTAACAAAATTCTTTTCTTAAAATGTCTAAACGATAAAAAGTTTCGTTAGTTTCGAATTTCTTGGTGATTCTATTCTAAAAATTAATTTTTTAAAATTTTTTCTCTCTAAAATTTTGAAGAATGAACTCTACTACTTTAAAGGAATTAAATGAAATACGTAGATACTTACATCTTTCCTTTAATATTCTGCGCACAAATCTCCTCTTCAGATGATGCACTGACTCTAATTTCCGATAACGAGTTTTCTTTTCAAAAGTAACAAAAATAAAGAAATAATAGGCTACCAACGCGCCCCAAAAATCATAATTGGCGAACAAATCTATGAATCTATTCTCGCGATTTGAAAGTTAGAGCCGCGACGCTCGTGAAAGAAATTGCGTAGAAAACACTGACTCTACCCTCGCGTATCCCCAAATTATTAACGACACACTACTATGAGCAACTGTGCTCTTCAAAACGAAAAACTTCGTACGTAATAAACACTGACTCTATTTGATCGCATTGCACGCGGCCACAATCTCTGAAAAATAAGTAGGATAGGAGAATGGGGTAGATGTGGTTTCATCGAGTGTTTGTCGCGAGAAAATATTGCTTTTGTTGGAACCAGCCAAGGGACTTTCGCTCCTTGTTATTTAGAATTCAAGGTGTGATGCGAAAATACAGAATGCTCGCTTGATAGGAGCAGCTTTACATTTCAGTAACACGATATTATCCAGAATATACTACTTCAGAAATAATTAGTACATTTAAATGAATCATAGTAGTGACTTTCGTCATTAAAGTTGCAAGCACGTTCATGTTATTCGAATAATACTTTCAAATATATCACGATTTTTATAAATATCCAAAATTCATGGCGAGAATCAAAATTCGTTAATTATTCATGCTTGAATAGCATGTCCTCGATCAACTACGCAGTTTCTATACACAGAGACCAAAACTTGCATCCAAAACCGAACGTAAATTCAATTACCACAGCTTCACAGAGATAGATTCTTAAACATCATTGAAATATCATTGAATTCTACGTAAACGCGACCGAAATGCAATAGAATTCGATCATTCCAATATTTCGTGAACATCTACTGACGCCATTTTGAAAATTTTAAACAAATCTGATTGAAATTATTCAGTTTATCATAATTCAATCTTTGCCCATTTGACCCCGATATAAACCGACTGCAAAGTTACCCATTACCCTCACAGCCAACAATGATTCAATAAAATAAAGAGAAAAATACGTATACCACACGTATTTCAACTTCCTTTCTGCAAGGAATGACCAGACGCCATCCAAGCACCATTCAAATTAACCGTCAAGTGTCATGGCGTCGCCTGCCCTTTGCTTTTCATTCTCTCCTCAACGTCTGTAATCGAAGTTTGAAACAAAAGCATTAAAACATTCATAAGGCAATTAAACAACAAATAAACTTGAAATATGCATGAAAAGGGATGTAATTGAATACCGAGATACGATATGTGTGCACTAAATGTGCAGAAATATCGGCACGAAAGCAACGAAGGGAATACGCGACGAAAATCTAACGATTTTCTCGCGATATTTAATCAATTTCGGGACGAAAGTGTATTAATAGTAGTAGCAAGTGACGATAGAGAGTAAAGAAGAAGACTAATAATGATTAGAAGTAATTATGTGAGGATAGATAATGTACGCGTACCATTTAAGTACGCGACTATCGAAACGTCTTAACTCAACGATGTCCACGGAACGAATGACCCCCGCGTCCCGCCACTCTACCGCGGCGAATATAGGCTTTGGTGGGGGGAGAGCAGGCAGGCCTCGCGAGGCAATACACGCGTACGTATTTCCGAAGTGTTAGGATATCGGTCTGTTATTGCCACGGCGAGTGACGTATCGCGGCTCGTGGCTGAGCCGGCTGAACAGAGGTGACTTCCAAAGCTAGCATCGTTCAGTCATAACAAAAGCCGTAAATTAGAAATATTACGTGGAATATATTTCCTTCGTTTATAAAATATCTAGCATCTGCATACAGGAGTGTAATTTAATTAAGCTTGTACAACTTAACACAGATGGCTTGATAAGTATATATTCGTAAATTAATTACGTGATATATAGTTTCTTATGGGAAAACTTTTTACAAGCTTCGCGATACATTCAAGAATGTCGCGATAGCAATCCCGTGTTACCATCTGTACATAAAATGAATACTCATTCTGTATACATTTGTGTGAGCATAACGAGGCGTTTTTAATTAACACGAGAGCTAATGAAAGCTCCACGGGAAGTACAATGAGTGTCAGTCAAAATTGTACACTGTAACCTGTAACGCATGCCAGATTTTCGGTTCAAAAGTATTGTTACCATAGATGTAAGGATAAAGGTTTTTTTATGAATAAACACACTAACATAATTGTATTCAATATACAATGAGCCACGAAAGTATTCGAACGCTCGCTATTAAAACTGTAAACAATAAAAATATACATGTTACTCTTAAGTTCCAAAAGTAATGTTGTAATTACTATAAGACATAAGTATCGAGATTATATATACCAAATTTGAAATGAATCGGATAATATTTGCAGAAGTTATGAAACATTTATTGCAAAGATGTACTGAAACAGGGTCACAAAAGTATTCGAACGGCATTAATTATACGCACCTTATTTTATTTTAATATTTATTTAGGCCATCTTTGGCTCCAGTTACGCTTTTCAGACGTTGTCCTACGCTGGGCACTAGTTTTTTTAGGTATTTTAGATTCGATAGAATTCCATACTTCTAAAATGTTTTGTTTTAGTACGTCTTTCGAAGTTACGTCGTATTTTTCTAATCCTCTGCCGATGTTCGCCCACAAATATTCGACAATATTAATTTCCAGACTTTATGGGGGTGTATGTAACCCATGCGGTGTATTATGCAATAAACATTCCTGCATAATTTGGCCGTATGCTTGCGGTCATTGTCTTGCTGGAAATCAAAATTTTCCAATAACTCCAATTTAGTTGTACTTTCTTCCAAATTGTTTTTTAAAATATTTAGAAATTTAAGTTTATCTAAAATGCCAATCATAAACACGAGATTACCAGTGTCTGTTGCAACCCTACGCCCCCACAACATCACGGAACCACAGCAGCACTTTATAGTAGGTCGTACATTTTTAGTATTCATTTCTGAGTTGGGTTTTCTCCAGACATACCCATCTCCATCTGAACTAAATATATTAAAACTGTATTAAAAATGTATTAAAAATGTATGAAAAATATA
This sequence comes from Andrena marginata, assembly GCA_963932335.1. Classification (NCBI taxonomy): domain Eukaryota; kingdom Metazoa; phylum Arthropoda; class Insecta; order Hymenoptera; family Andrenidae; genus Andrena; species Andrena marginata. The sequence goes on along the minus strand of OZ010659.1, from coordinate 27,756,345 downwards.
TTTGGTTCGGATGGAGGTTGTTATGTCTGGAGGAAACCCAACTCAGAAGTCAATACTAAAAATGTACGTCCTACTGTAAAGTGCTAGGTGGTTCTGTGATGTTGTGGGGGTGTATGGTTGCAACAGACACTGGCAGACATGGCATTTTAGATAAACATAAATTTCTAAATATTTTCCAAAACAATTTGGAAAAAAGTGCAACCAAATTTGGGTTATTAGAAAATTTTTATTTTCAGCAAGACAGTGACCGCAAGCATACGGCCAAACTGTGCAAGAATGGTTATTGTATAATACACCGCATGGGTCACATACACCCCCATAATGTCTGGAAATTAATATTGTCAAATATTTGTGGGCGAACATCGGCAGAGGATTAAAAAAATACGACGTAACTTCGAAAGACGTACTAAAACAAAACATTTTAGAAGTATGGAATTCTATCGAATCTAAAATAACTAAAAAAACTAGTGCACAGCATGGGACAACGTCTGAAAAGCGTAACTGGAGCCAAAGATGGCCTAAATAAATATTAAAATAAAATAAGGTGCGTATAATTAATGCCGTTCGAATACTTTTGTGACCCTGTTTCAGTACATCTTTGCAATAAATGTTTCATAACTTCTGCAAATATTATCCGATTCATTTCAAATTTGGTATATATAATCTCGATACTTGTGTCTTATAGCAGTTACAACGTTACTTTTAAAACTTAAGTCTAACATGTATATTTTTATTGTTTACTGTATTAATGGCGTGCGTTCGAATACTTTCGAGGCTCACTGTATACTGATTGCAAGTAAAAAACTTTATTCATAATAAGAAAATTAAACATATTGGAGAATAATATACAGAAAATGTTAGTCACTGAAAATGTACAAAAATATGTTATTCTGCCATCCTTAGTTAAACTGTCCTAAGCTGTTCTTTCATTTTTTGAGATATGTTGAAATATTTGAAGTTCCACACATCTTTTACCTTTTAAGTATAGTTAGAAAACTCTACGTGCTTCGTAAAGATTTGTAAACAGTCTAATGTATTTAACCTAACATCTTTCAAAATGGTTACAATATTTTATCTAAAACAATTAATTAACTGGTACGTTAATAATATATTTGCCACCGATACACCTACATATTACAAAAAATTATATTAGGCTTTTACAAAATAATGACAGCATGTTTTAATTTGAATGAAGGAAAATCAGGATGGTACAAAGTAAATGATAAAACTTCAGTTTTCTCGGTTATTTCAAAATGCTAGATAGGACATTTTAACTAAAGAGGGCAGTATTATCGTTAATAGAAAAAAACAAAAGGGCATTTCAATATTTTCTAGGGTATCCACGATTATTTTCGACTGCTTGTAGTTGTCGTGCAATCGATTGCACCAATTTTTCCCAAAATTCCTTCGAAATGGTTGCCCACTCTTCTTGCAGTGCAGACCTCAATTGTTGCTTATTAGAAACGCAGCGTAACCTAACTTCTTTTTTCCAGTTCATGCCACACATGTTCTATAACATTGATATCTGGTGATCGTGGAAGCGTTTGTATCACTTTTGGACAATAATACAGTAACTAACTCTTCGCTATGTAGGAAGTATGTTTGGGGCCATTATTGGCATAAAATCTGAAAGTATATAAAATACCCATTTTTTCCGTACTTTGCTTTACATGGTTTTTTTAATATGTTTAAATACCCCATTTGACCATATTTTCATCTACAGTTAGTAAAAAAGTATTTGTACACTTTTTAAAATCGCATAACTTTCGTAGAATTGTTAAATCACATGCAGTTAAATCGTAAGAGAAACCAAAAGCAAAAACAGAAGGTGTCACTCTCGACAAGCTTGCGCACCTCTACCCTTAAATTTAGCCTATCGCACTCTTTACAATGGGCCCCAGTGGCGGAATCTATTGCAAATCTGCACTTGCGTAACTTTCGAGGGATATGCGAAAGCTAAGAATCTCCCGACTGAGACTGCAAAGGAGACAAAACGACCGAAAGGACCGAAAGACGCGACGCGAACATTCACCCTCGATGCACCGAATTTTCGTACCTACATGGCGTGCTCCATATCACGACTTTACACAGCCTTGGCGAGTGTGGCCGAGAACGAGCCATTTGAGACCACAGAGCGGGACGAGGTGGACCGAAGCCCGGTATCGACGCGATAACTAGAAAATCAGAATGGTCATGAACTGGCGCACATCATCGTCTAACAATGGTCCTCTGTGAAAAGCCGTAATAAGTTGTACCCAGCACAGCCGGCCTATGAAGGGCGAGCACGCCATGCGCGAAACCGAAATCAGTCATCGAAGAAGAATTGCATTTCTAGAAGAGTGCGTTCGGCACTCTTATATTTAAAAAGAACGAGACGGAACAGAAGCTTATCGCTCGAAGTACGCAAGTGCATTTTTGAATAGATGTCCAGACCGAACCAAGCTCAGCGAATGTAAGTTTGGCTCGATCTGGACCCTTAAACTAGATCGTAGGCTTCAGCTTGATAACGTTTTGCAAGTCGCAATGCATTGGAAAACGTTACCAAGTCCAGGCACACCAACGTGGAGGTACCTACGAAAGTGACCCATTTCTACGAAATATTTCTGGTCCATGTTCGACCAATGCTTTGTGCATTTTGAAAAATTTGGAAAAAGTCTCACGACTAAAGTTCTTAAACTAAAACTTATTGCTAGGCTGGTTTAAATATTGCAAGGAGAGAGAAAAGCAGAAGTAGCGAGCGCAGTGACCAAGTAGTATCAATATCATCTTTCATTCTCAGTTATTATTATTTGTACGAGAATGAGCTTTAAATAATATAGTTGAAAATCCTTAAGAAATTAATGGTTTCCATTCTCGTTTTATTAAGAGAATCTAATGAATTGAATGTAATTAAAGTTGAGAAGTGTAACCCGTATTCAAAGCATCAAGCTTTGATTATAAAGTTCAAGAAAAATAATTTGGAATATTTAAAACGCGATATTAGAACTTTGACCTCAAATTTGAAATTTATTTATTGCTTTTGTTTGTATTGAACATTTGGAAGCATGCGCGAAATGTTACATTTCACGAGAACTAAGTATGTATTCGTGGTTACTGTGGACGCTACAGCAATCATTTGTTCAATGGTATGCAGAAAAATTGAAAAAATTAAAATGTACCACTCACAAGTCGTAGACCACAGTCTCAGTGCTATCCGTGCAGACAGGAAGCTTCTTCAGCAGGTTCACAAACGAAGGCCAGTAATACCGAATAGAATGTAGCCCACACACAAATATATCACTTTAATTACACGATCAAAAAGCAATTTGAGCACCGGTGCTGAGTCTTAAATAGTTCAAGATGCGTAAAAACACTGACTCTACACTCGCGTTGACACTATTAACACGCACAGCCATTTCACGTTTTTAAATACAAAGCACTGCATGTTTTTAAACGTCCCTAAGCAGTGGATCAAGAAGTCTTCTGGATACTGGATGAATCGCTGTTGAACCTTGTTAAGCGACCTCCCACATGGTCCAGTAATCGATGAAACTGATGCACGAATTGAGAAATCACGAAATAATATGCACTATGACATGCATACACGTCACTGAACACTGAACCAATAAATTTCTCAGGGCTAAAAAAAATTTTATTTCGCAATGCGGGTTTAAAAAGTAACTCGATTTGCAGTTGCATCCATGCACCCCACGCCACTCATGCATCATGCAACTTTCTGCCAGGCTTTTAAGAATTAGATTTTACTGTAAATTTCGATGTCCGCGATAAGCTAATACTCGGGGCAAATAGAATCCAATTATTATTACTTCACTAGAATGATTAAACAGTGCATTAGAAACTTGCGGGAATGTCAGTAACAACGAGAATTTTTAATACTTTTCGGCATACGATACGTGAAAGGGTTCTACTACACGCAAAGTACTAATAAACAATGTTATCTTGCAATTTATAGCTTACACGGGCTTTGAAGAAATACCATTTTTGAGCGCCATAGTGTTTTGATCCTCTAAATGGATTTTCGGAGAGAAATCTGCGTGAGTCGTTGACAAGCCGAGCAAAAGCATAGCGTAGCAAAAACCTGCCTTCAAGCACGCACACACCTTTCAGCATTTCAACACATTTCAGAGTAGTTGCTGAGTTGGACGCTGTTCATGAGCAGATGCCACTACATTCGGTCCTAAAATTATGGGTCGGTAACACAGTTTGGGTGGCAACATGAACATCCATAAGGTGATAGGTCTATCCTATACTTCGTCGATGGTGGTGGACAAAGCAAACGCAGCCGGTAAAGAAGTCGGTATGCTGCGGTCAATTTTTTTATCGAAGACGAATGCAGTAGATGGCGCGTCAGTTATATGACGCGACCTCACAATAAATTCAAAACATTCAACCGCCAATCTAGGCAAAGTGTAAGAACGCGTGGGCACATAGTGGAAAACAAAGACCGAAGGAAATGGTCACAAAATTGGTAGAAATACATTCACCCCATTTCAAAATCATTCAATATTAAAGGGGATTTTAAATGAAAGCAAAAAATAAGTAAACAAAAACACATACGGAAAGAAAATATCTAATAACACTAATGACGTAACAGCTCATAGATCCAGTAGAATTCCAGTGAATCCTAACAACTACAGACTTGGGCTTCACCTTTTGCACCACAAACGCTTCTTATTACTCAAGTTACTCTAATAAAAACATATTATTATTATGATTATTATTATGATTATTAATATTATTATTTTTATTATTATTATGATTATTATTATGATTATTAATATTATTATATTTATTATTATTATGATTATTATTATGATTATTAATATTATTATTATTATTATTATTATGATTATTATGATTATTATCATCATCATCATCAAATGCCATACCGACCGTGGTAAAGAAGAGCAGACACTAACGCTTTGGCAAAGAATAAAGACGAAAAGGTCGAGAAAGAGTGAACGAAAAGAGTGCCAGAGCGAGAAGGAGCAATTGACAATGCAGCCCGAAAGAGAAGCAAACTGTAGAGCGAGTGGGAACGAGCAAACAGTGTGGGAAGCAATGAGAAAGAAGTGGTGGTGCAACGAGGAGCGCTATACGTCACGACAGGCGACCGAGGTGGGGGAAGAGCGACAAAGACGGAGTGCTTAAATCGCGGCGGGAAGAAACGAGACTACTGCGATAGGTGGTGCTAGTAACGGGAGAGGGTGGTGAACGTTGGTCCTCCGCTGTCGGTGAGCGCGGAATCGTGGAGTAGAGCGAGCCGACGACGCACCGTCCCGGTCGCGCTCTTCGTCGCGGTTCCTGTTCTGTTCGCGCGGTCGTTCCGTTCGGGTTGAATGAACGAGGGTACCAAGTGCAAAGTGCCGATCGGCGACGCCTGCGTGTCTATGCGCGTGTGCTTCGACTCCCTGTGCTTCTCGTCGACGCAGCAGCGGCTCGCCGACGAGGAGGACGCGTCCCAGCTGCCGACGCACGGCGCCGTGGCAGTGGTCGCCGCCGGCCAGAGGGCCATCTCGAACGTCACCGGAGCGAACGCGATTACAGCCATGGGCACCCTCAGGGAGCTCCAGGAGTTGCTGCGCGTCAAGGACGAGAGGATCGCCGAGCTAGAGGCGATCCTCTGCCGTCGCGACGCCGAGATACAGGAGCTGCGCAGCCACCTCGACAAGTTCCTCAGCGTGTTACCCTTCAAGTCACCCCTGACGCCGACCAAGCCGCGGCCCAGGAAGCAGAGGGCCCAAGGGATCTCCGCGGAACCGCCGCTCCAGGAGTTCGCGTCCCTAACGGTCGTCGACAAGAGCGACAGGTTGGTGTCTCAACGCGGCCGCTTCCCGTCACTCCGATTCGACTCGTTAGCACGTTCACTGCCACGCGATCGCCCCACGTTTTTCTTCACTTGCATTTATTCAAATGACTGTTGTCAATAAAAAGAACTTAATATTATTCCCAATGACAGCACTGACTACTCTTTAAAGATTCAGATACCCAAGAGCTCAAAACATACGACACTTAGTTCATTGCTAACCCCTATGGCAGTCAACGTGTTAACTCGCGCGCTTTTACACTGTGTCGATATAACTCGACTCTACTAGGGTATTGTAGGTCATCGCGACTCGAATACCTTCCTTCTAGCTACCACTGAACCATTCCCCAAAAATGAGGAGCTCGTCTCATGCGCGTTTTAAATCCCACAAGCATGTCCTTAGGGCTGCAACTGAGGATCTAGGGACGCCTCAGCTCCATTGAGAACATTCGCGCTGTGATCGCGAGAGATCTACCCCAACTTCATGCAGGTCAACGGAATGTAACTTAAATAAGAGAATTTCCATTTGCCTCGTAGAGGTGCGCAAAAGTCAAATTCCCCTTAGCTTGCCATACCAGAACAAGCCTAGTGATCGCAGGTGGCAGTCGTCAGCTGTGACTCTCGTGGATGTGCCCCTAAATCGCATGGGGCCCAGGTCTCGGGGCCCGTTAGAAATCTTTAAGACAAGAAGCTGCACTACTGTGACCAAAACACACGATTAAAAGTACTTATAGGCGAAAGACTGAGTGCGCTAGGGATCTTTGCTTCGGTGCGACAATCAATATAGATATTTGTTGAACGGCGGGTCGGGCGCTCAGCGGCGCGCGCACGCGCGCTACAGCGAATGCGTGTTTACTCTGATCGCGCTCGCCAACGCGTTCGATTCGAACGCCGTGATTTAACGCAGCGCCCGCGACGTGCGAAGATACGCGCGAAGAAATTCACGGCGACGAATTCCAACCCGTTTTACAGGGTTAACGAGCTTTCGCGGAACGACGAGCCTTTCGTTTTGCCTGTCGTCTCTGCTTGTGCTAGGTCGGTGCACGTGGTGCATTGCCCTTTCAGTCTTACTTCGAAGGCATGCAACTTTAATACAGCATCATACGTTTAATTGAAATGGTGTTCGTTAGTTGTGGTTTAATGAACGATAGAAGTTTTCGTGTTAAACGAGTGTCAAACACTTGTACTATAGATCGAAGCTATTAAAATGTGTGGATGAAAGGTTCCTGGAATAAATGGAATGTAATAAAATTTGGTATTTTGAGTTGATCAATTCTGTTGTCATCTTCCATGCAGGAAACTGTGCGTTAACAGTTTTAGATAAATTATTTTAATTAATATTCTTCAAAATGGTACTTTGAAAAATTCCCTTTTGTAGTATATTCCCGTTGGATTAATAAAAATTAAAAAGTCACGTTGTATAGACACCTTCTCCAAATACTGAATTAATATTTGCCTCTGACTTTATAGCGTCACTACCCAATTCAGGTTAATATTTCACAAGACTGTATCAATGGGACTTTTCCATATTGATGGGGTGTCACGTGTTTTTAACGTGGTCTAGACCTCGTGCCTCGTCGCCATGCTTATTGCGACGAGTACACGCGTGCACACGCTTTGCAGTGGCTGACCACCATGTGAACTACTAACCAGTGGTTTTCCATGGCTTGCTATCAGTACCGCGGCCTTTCCTGTAGCGATATCAGATAAATTTTTCCTTCCTTTTGATCCGCCGCTTCTGATCGTTGGCCAAAACGATCGAAAACTGCATGCTGCTCATAGTTCACTGAAAATGGCTGCAGTTCATCTAACAGTCGGCTATTTTTCGCACCTCTTCATCAGAAATGAATGGGAAACACTATTTCTTGGTCCATTTGTTAACATTAATTTCACGTTACAATTTAATTTAACAAAATGAATTTTTAGTTTCGACCGTAATAATTGATAGTAAATTTTAATTTAATTTAACGAAGAATCGAACGTCTTCAGTGTTTTTGAGTGACTCATGCATTTATTATCCGCTTATCAGCGACTGTTCTTAACCTGGCGAATGCGAAGAATCATGTAATTTGTCTTTTAAGTGGTTCACATTTAGTTTCGATGTTTATATTGACGCCTGATTCATCGATTTTCCTTTATGACTGAAGTAATCTGTTCACGTGGCAGATTTTACCGCCTTTATAATCTTCATTGATAGCCAATATTTTCACGCAGATAACCGACCAGATTGCTGCAACCAGTTTTTAAAATTCCTCGAATCGACACATCCTATTGAACTTTGGAGTCCTATTCGTTTTTTTTTCGGGTATTATTTTTGCAAACCGGATGCTATGGCCCTAGAATTTTTATCCAATGACAATCTGCAGACTTGTTACGCATCGAGGAACTATTTTAGAGAAATCTTTGGCACGTGTTGAAAAATAAAATCGTTGATCATTTTCGTTTACGCGAATGTTGCAAATTAAAGTGGAAGTTGACCCGAGCAGTCGTGAATTTGTTGTAGAACAGAATTGGAAACACTTTATTCCACGCTGAATGTGCAAATTGCCTGTATCGTTATTTAACATTCTAAACGGCCGCCATATCTGAATAACAAAGCGACGTTAATGTATTTATTACGTGCACGCTCCGTCGGGATCGATCGAGAAAAGAAAACGCGCAGGCAAATATGAATGCAGCGATAAAAATAGATTATTCCTGTTTCGGCATTCAACGAATTCCAGAACCCGGTTTCCTCTACAAGTTTTTCCACTTAGTTCGATTTCACGTCGATTACACGAGATAGAAGTGCGTTATTCGTGTTCCACATTTTCGAGAAATATTTTTGCAATTAACCAAATCACGAGAATCCATTGAAATTTGTTTTTCTTTTCTTTTCTCTCTTTACTATTTTGTTAAAATATTTGCTTATCACGAATATTTTGCTTCCTTGCCGATTATTTATTATTTAATGAAATATATAAAATACTCACTTAAACTATGTTTCGATTGTACTTCACCGTGTGCTTTGAATTTTTTTAAAAAATTCAGAAATGAAGAGATTTCCGTTTGCAGAGTTTTGTCAGTCATAAAAACATTATTATTACACGGAAATTGGTAATAAGTTTGACAAATAAGTTAGTTATATTATCTTTGAAACATTTATGCAGATGAAACGTGATTCATACAATTCCGAGAGAAACATAAAATGCCGCTTGCATCTCGGGATGTGCAGATTTTAATGGCCGCTTGTTGGGCTATTTTTATAAGTCGAAGCGGACGTGCTGTGTTCCGAAATACACCATAAAGTGCGCCACCATGACAGAAATAGAATCTTTATTCATTCTTTGAAGCACGAATTCGAATATTTAATTTGATGAAGATTTTAATTTCCATTTCGATTTTTTTAATTACATACAATATCAGAATAGTGATTCTTTCACTGTAAATTCATTTTAGATACGTATGAAACCTAGATAGTCTTTCACTTTATCTGTAAAGTTATGTCAGATGACGATACACCGTATCGTCGAGCACCTAATCAAATAGATAGTTATCTGCTGATAGTAGTTTTACCTGTCATGTACATCTTACTACGTGTGAATTATAAATATATACAGTTACTAGTAACAACACTAACTCAGCACATGCACTCTTATTTTTTTAATATTAAAATAGTCTAAAATCTAATATCACTTGTAGAAGGGGTTTATCAAAAGTTAGCCAGTGATATATCTATTGGAGTATTAAATTTAAAATTAGTTATAGAAATATGTAAAAATGTAAATTTTTAAGCTTCTATTGATCACTGTATTGTAACAACGTAGTTAATACAGTAACATAACAGAAACAGTAGAGTAATATTTAACCATGTAACATTTAACTATTTGTGACACAAAGAATGAAACATAATTCTTTAGCAGATTAATACAGTAACGTAGATATGTTTTGATACGTACCATAATTTCACGTAATCGACGAGCAATAAAAGCAAACTTCATTGTGCCAGATAAATAATTCCCGCATGGTATCCTGACGGCAGCTAGACTATAATCGAAGTTGCAAATCACCGCAATAAAAAGCATGATTTCACCATATTTCTGAAAACGCACTTTCACCGCGCTGAATTCTAATCGATTCTTATAAAACGAGGTAATCATTGTATCGTAGCTCGACAGCCATTTTAGCAAAAGCAGGTTATAAGAAGTTCCTAGTTGCCTGTAACGAGTTTTTCGAAATCGATCAAACTTTAATCGAGGAAGCAAAGATAAAACGCAAGTGGGGAATATATTATTATTTGTCGTCGACTAGTTTTTATGAAATAATTTGTGGTTGCTGAAATCATCGCTAAATATCCGGGACAAATAAAGAAATGTACAAAAAGATATTATTATAAGGGGATTATTTCACAACAATGTTTGTCGTGAGTAAAATTTCAATTGACACGAATATTTTAAATTCCCTCGAAACTTCCCGAATACTCACAAGTAAAGAATAGCGAATTTAAAATAATGAATCGAGGTCTTCGAAATTCACAAAATTTCTTGAATTATATTTCTAGTAAATCATAAATAAAAGGGAATTGAATAGTAATGCCCAACTCTCCACAGCATTAGTTTTCCACATTTGCCAGAATACCGTAATGCAATTCCACTTTCCCAAAACAAATCAACATTACATTCCTTACACAAAGCTAATACTCCCACAATTCCACGCCTAAGAGCGTCAAGAGAAGTTACTCCATACTCCAAATTTATTCTCATGACATCACCAAATATAAGAAATATATCCTTTCCCATTTTCTCAAAAATACCTAAATACTGATCACCATAATATACCTATTTTTTACAAAATCGATGCAAAAAGTGACACAGAAAGTGTACCCCATACTATAAAATATTCCATCACTTCCGCAACTAAACAGCACAACAAACAGGAGAATTACAATCAGGTACACATAGAAAAAATTACACAATTGCATTTTGCAAGCGCAGTGTTACATTCAGCCATCATGCAACAGTCGAGCAGCAGACAACAGCAGACTGTCTCGATGATTCGAAAAATCTTAATATACCCATTTCGTTCCGTAATTTTCATAGCGTTAGCGAGACGTGCGACGACTGGCGAAAATGCGTGGGCGTGTTGAAGCCGGCGCTTAGGCTGTCTAGCCAACCTCACGGATTTACATTCCATATTCTAAGGCGGGCGCCCATGGTAGGCGTAGGCATTAGCTTTGGTAAATGTGACTCGCTGAATACGCTTCCCTCTTATCGCCGATACCACCGCTGCACGCTTGCGAAATTTAATGTTGCGTTTCGCCGTGCAGAATTGGACAAATTTTATTTCCATCCAGCTTGATTGCGCGCTGTGTGGGATAGGAGATATTGTGAGAATGGAAAAATTGCTTCGCTGCTTTTTGATGTACGACCGGCTCATTTGATTATGGCTGCTCTGACACAACTGCATCACTTTGAACGGCGCACTTCGCGTGGTTAGTACACGTTTCGGGAATATTTCTACGATATTTCGTGAAAATAGTTTAGAGAAAATATACAGGAATTACTGTTTACATTTTTAATGTACTCTTTAGTTCATTTTGGTAGTTTAAATGTGAGCTCTGCTTGTATTTAATTTTGCGTAGAAGACTATAGGTATTTGGTATGAAAATACTTGCAAATATATTGGCAATTTTTTTATAGAATTTTGAGTCCGGAGTATTATTGAACATCTAAGTGGAGATGAGCGAGAATAACTTTCACGAAGTGGCGATTTTGTATATCTGGATAATGTATTACGTTGAGGATGTAATTTTAATTGGATTTAATGTAAATTGATTTTAATTTATTTACTTTAAAACGCTGTTTCTCGCAGACCGAGACGGAGTCGGTGAACGATCGAAGGAAACTGCGTAGGATTCAAACTATCGGAGTAAAAATAACTTTTGCTTTCATTCGGTGTATTAGTAAACCCAAATCGACGGGTTTAGATTAAGCAACCTTTGGACGAAATAAATCTTCAGTGGTAAACTAATTTCGCCTACAGATATATACGTATAATGTTATTTAAAATAGGAAACATAAAAGATTGTCAAAGCCATTTAAGATATATACGTATAATGTTACTTAAAATAGGAAACATAAAAGATTGTCAAAGCCATTTAAGTACTACAATTACACAGTATTTCTATAGTTTTGAAAGAAGTACTAAAATTTACATTGTAAGCTATACAGAGTATCCCGTATAAAGTAGACCACCTAGTATGGTGCAAGCAAGAGTATCTTCCTTGAGTCACTTTTTCCAAAAATCCCGTCAAAATATCGTAACTTGCACTGTTCTACACCGTGTAATGGTTTCATCGCACGAAAACTAGTATACCCAATTTACTCATACTGCATAAAATTTCATCATTTAATACTGTGGAGGAGATAAATAACACACGTGTTTCTGAATTAACATAAAAATACAATAAGTATATAAGAATTACACATTTTACACTCGAACGCGATAAAACACGTGGTCACCGTGCCCAACGCTCGCGAAGAACAGCAAAACCATAATAATACTAGATGGCATTCTACATCATACCATTGAAAGAAATATCGCGACCCGACTGCCGCCATCTATTGACTAAATTAGAAAAACAATTACAAAAACAATCTCCACAAATACTACTGACAATCAAAATTTTATTCTACTCTGACATGGATGAATCAGGAAACTCCTCGCTTAGAAGTGGAACTTATTAACCAAATTTTCTCACAAAATTTTAAACAGCAAATCTCACGCGTTTGATACATGTTATACAGTGTGTGCACTAAATACGAGTGGCAAAATCGATGACTCGACGTAGTGCAGTGGCCTTGCGAATGCATCGCTGCGATGGTCGTGCGCTAAAGCTGGCGCTAGACTTCCACTCTCATCAGAGGTTCACATTCCACTTTCTAAGACTGGCGCCCATTGGTAGGCGTTGCATTAGCCCCGCGAGCACGATACGTTTCGTTGCACCTTCATGTCTGCTGCAGCCTCACTCAACAGCCTCAAACCCGCCAGTAATATTGCGAAATAGATTTTCCTTCAAACAGACGCTATTGTTTTCCTCGGCCTCTATATTCTTTCCCTTTTCCGTTGAAATGTGGCTGCGATAAGAACTAGCGCGTGGTGACACTAGGCGAGCAATCGCGTAACCAATCGCGCTCGTGCCCTGCAGTCACGGAGGAGTTCGATGGGAAGAAGGAAATTTAGTTTCATGGCAGGAAACAGCTACTTTTGTCTTCTTTCCCACTGTTCAGTGGCTTCTTAGGTAGGAAGAATGGTTTCTGACTTTTCATGACTTTTCAGGAAGATTGATAAGTGCAAGGAAATTACTGTATTGTAGACAGTGGAGAATTCTTTCAATTATTTTCGTTTTAAATGCTTCAATTGTTTGGCAACTAGTAATATGAATGTACAAATGTTTGTTTAAGTGGTATTTATATACGTTTAAATAACTATGTCCTTGTACTGAAATAATAGATGGCCATCTAATGCATAGCATATCCGCTATTTTCTTTAGTTGCTTACGGCTTAGGGAATAAAGCCTATAACACACATTGCTCTGCATATTTCTGCTTCACTTATAGTCTAGATTCACCCTTCAAACCAGTAACGTGGGATTAAAAATCAACTCGTATGAGATGCAGCGATAAGTACTTAAATATGACAAGGGAATAAGTGCAGATTATGTGTAATTACGATGCAAATGCGGGATGCAACTGAATTTAATCTTGACAAATGAAATTACTTAGTTGTACCTACTTACATTTATATTCTTATATTATTCATTAGTTTTCTTATATTATGCATTACTTATCACACAATCTTACTTCCTCCGATTCAGTAAAAGCACACTATTATTATTCCTCATTAACACCTCCCGCAAAAGTACACAAATCTTCCTCCGCCGCTAATTAAGCGTACGAAACAGACGTTAACACACAGGATGCGAAATTTGTTTGCAGTTTTCTTTCAAAAAAATTGCCGCTGCTTGCTAATTAGTGCTGTCAATTGGTAGACCTTGAACCAGGCGACATTGCAGCAATGAAACGTGGACGCTCGTTAGCCGGAAAGTATATTCCAAGCGCCGCGATTAAGATTCGACTCGCATTTTGACACTGAGTGTTACACGATCGAAACCCAGGTCAGGATCGGGCGCTAATTTTAGAGTTCACCTGTTTCGTTATGCGAGCCTTTTGTCATGGAGCAACGTACGCTGCACAACTCTTTCTGCTGTTCTAATGCGCCCCGCAGGGCGTGGTTTCAATCAACGGTGAGAATTTTTTGAGATGCTCCGCGCACCGGATAATTAACGCACCCCAATCACCATCGCAATTTGTACGGAGGAGTTGAAAGACGAGAGCAATTTATCTTTTTTAAATTTTCATAATCGGCCTCACTGTGATAACGATTCCCAAGGCATAACTGATCTCCGAGTGAATAAACCACGTGGTAATTAAATTCCCTCGACATTGTAAAAGAAACATTATGCTGCGCTATATAATTCAGTGGAAGCTTTAAGCGGACTTTGTGTCGAACAAGTGACGACTCACTCCACTTTCTTCTGCCACCTTTATGCAGCAACCAGGCACTGTTGAAACAACAAACTCCAAATGTTGATTCTCTTTGAAGAGATCCCACCGCCGTGTCGAGTTACGAGCCGCCACAATGACACGATTTTGTTGTATTAAAATGGCCCTTGCTTTATTTTAAGCCCGGCTAGGCGGCTCGTCGCGCTGTGGGAAGCATTGTGAAAGATAATACCTTTCGGGTTTGTCGACTGCAGACGGCATACACGAGATTGACGTCATCGTTACGCGCCGTTGGCGCGCTAACGATCGTTTTCATAAAATCGCGCGCGCGTCCCGTGCAAAACGACCACGCATGCCCTGCAGGAAGTTGCCTTCGAAAGGTTCGCACCCGAGGCCGAATCCTCAAGGTCGTTGCACCGAGAATGCAAGCCGCTGCCTGCACTTGACGCGTACTATACAGGGTGTCCCATAGCACGTTGCATATAGAGTTGCGGACAAAAGTATCCGCCACCCCATATATAATTTGCATATAATCAATGTTAAAGTTTGGATTACTAAATGTAATTCGCAGTAGCATATACGTTGATTAATAGTGTTACAGCATCAATATTCACTAATTTTGTTGGAAATGCTGTGGGTGGATACTTTTGTGAATAACTGTAGCTTCGTCATTTGCACTTCTTGCTGATACTCCATCTATATACTGATATTATTAGACCTTGTGAAAGTGAAAGACTTCCTCATTTGTGGAATTAAATGAATTATCAATTTTGAAAGCACATGCTAATTTTTTTAAATTGGAGTGACCTAAGATATTTGTTGAAAGTGAAACTTTCATTGAAGGGGCAGGCATAAGTTTCACTGATGACCGAGGATATTTGTTGAATGTGGAAATTTTGTTAAATAGGCAAGCAGTTAGGGTTAAATTTAATGAAAATAATAACGTAATCAGTTTTCGCTGAATGTCTTCCTTTACACCGGTGTTTTATTTTAAAAAAATACTTTGTTTTCCTCTGCTATGATTTTCTGTTTTGCAGCGAATTTTTTGCGTCGGGTAATGAAATTTCAGAAAAAGAAGTTTATTCGAAAGCAAAAGTTTATCTCCGATTAAAATTGGATCGAGAAATGAAGAATCTTATTAAGGCAAAGAATCCATGATGCACGCAGTATCGCAAAGTTTTATTCAAATGCCAACAGGATTACACCCAAGCTATTATTTCCCAGAGGCTCTTAGTACTGATTAGATAGTAACTAGAGAAGCGCACAGTACACCTTGGAATCGTCCAACGTTGAACAAAATATTATTACACTTCTAATATAAAGTTATCTTTCTTGCAATGAAATGAGTAGAAATTTCCGTAGGAATTTTTCAATGCTCACTTTCCAACGATCACAATTTCAATTACATTATGTAAAATTTGTGCTCCAATTCTGTCAATTACGATTTACGAATCACCATAAGCTCTCGTTATAAGTTCCCTCTGCTTCTGTGTAATCCACGAAGCCCACTCACATCGTTGCAACGATCACGATTTCATTTACGGCACGAGGCGATTTGTCGAAAAATGGGACGGGTTGTAAAGTTGCCGAGGTGAGGTAGAAGGTGATTCGAGCACCTGCTACGACGTCCCATGGCGCTGCCGTGGATCCCATAGACCGGTCGCGGCTAGCTCCCTCTTCGTTCCCCATGCGTTCTCTTCTATTTCTTCACCACGCTTGAAACTCGTTCCTCGATAACACAAGCGGATCTTTAATGACCTCATTCAATGCACCAGGTATCGACTGTGTCTTCCACTCCGGACCACGGATAAATACGTGAAAATTTTCGAACAACTTTCTCCACCTCCAAGCACCATCATATTATCGTTCAAGATTTTTTTACTGCATTCCGAATAAAGGAGAGGCGTAAAAACGTTTTAATAGAAACTATGAGAGAGCTTCGTTATCTATTTTAGGATTTGATATTTTTAATAATTCCGTGGATACTTTTCGACGAAAATATTTTCGAAGAGTACTTGTTGAACTCCCTTGTCGTTCACATAATGCACAATTAACACGCCTTCTTGGTATACGCATGGAATCGTAATATTTTAGCACCGGCTATTATTTTATCGCTCTCCGGAGCTCCAGGGCTGCTCGAATTACCGCGGCTTTCGCCCATTTATTTTACTTCGCCTCCATTTATTTTACTATCTCAGCACTGCTCCAATTCGGCTAAAATTGGAGGCGCTCTTAAAGAAACATCCAGCGACAACACTTCTAAAATAGGCCTATCCATTTCGATAATGCAATCAATCTTTACGCCAGGAACAAGCAGGATTTCGTTGAATCAATCAGGGGCAAATGAAAACAACTTATAGGTTATGCCCGAGCGACGAATGAATCTTTATTCCATCTAAGAATTATTTGTTCTTTTAATTACTTTCTTATTAAAATCACTTAACTCACGTTCACTTCGTCACTTCAATTTTGTTCCCGCTGCAACGTCAACTCAAACGCTTCCTTCTCATAATTAAAAAAACATTATTTAGCTCCGAGCTCCTCGGTTACTTCCACTGCACAATTATCTGTTCGCAGAAGGCGAATAATAATTATTCACTTAAGGATGCATCGGTTGCAGTTGAATGCAACGTTCCTGCATATTTGCAATGAACTAGATTAAAGCTGCGTCTCGTAGTGTAATTCGTTAAATCGTGTGTGGCGCGTAGGTTCATTCTGAATACGCGAATGTAGATACGGTTACACGAGTTGTATCCTTTCCTGCAACCCAAGACCAGGAAAATCGTGCGCGAGTGTTTTACGAGCACTTCTGAAACGCGCAGTCACCATGTTCTAATAATACATCCAAGAAAGAACCACGTAGCGTTACATATTCGCGGAACACTTGATACTTGTAACAGCCGCGGACAACGTACTTATGCTCGTTACTGCAACAAAGTATTATTCTGTTGCAATAATTGATGACCGTAAAACCAATAAAAAGCGCGTGACCAAAAGCATTTTGTCAGTTGATACCGTCCATGAACGTATGATGCCGATAATTCTTCGTTTATTTTTGCAGTCACCGGGATTAAATTAATTTTGTTGCACTAGACGGTGCAGAAGCGAAGTTTCGTAAAAAAACAAATATTTATTGTCCCGAAAGATGATAGGGCAAACTGGTTAAATTGAAGAAAGAGAGAATGGCACAGAAAATCTAGTGAAATCTGCAGATATTTCAACATTTATCGAGGTTCACGTTTTATAAATAGATTAGTAGTTTGCTGATGACCTGCGAAGTGATGCTTACGACATAAAGAAATGTAGATTTTTCAGTTTGATACTCTCGGGCTTAAAGGTCAACTGCAAAATCAGAGTTCAGAAGATATCTGCCGGGAAATCTCGAGAAAGATGTGAAAGCAGTTATACCTATATGGCCGTCTTAGTAACTATGCCGCATTAGTTATAATGTTGCGGTTTAGAACGTTATGCAAACATGAAATTTAATCAAAATTCAATGTTACTTTCTGAATAAACGCATCTGAAAATTACTAAATACTTATGGAAACTTAAATATCATGACTATTGGCCGCTAAATTAATAACAATGGCAAAAATAAGTATTGAGCCATATCTACAATTGGGAAATTTGGAGGCCATACTGATTAGTTCCTTAAAATCAAACCTGCGAAAATTGGTAACTTAAGAAGTTAAGAAATTTATATAAAATCGAGGTGATCAAATTGAATTTTCAGAGACTAAAAAAATACCTAATTGACATATTTCGAACAATCAACGATGAAATCCAATAGTCTTAATTACTTAGCGCACAGATATTGTCTGTCCACTTATAGCGTTTGCGAGAAAAACAGATTTAAACATGCAATGGTAATAAGATTCAGGGGCATCCAATGAAGAAAAATATTGTTTTTGACAAATTTATGAATGTGATTTTTATACAGCATAAAAAAAACAGTCAATAAATATTTGTTGCATATAAAAACTCAAATGTCAGAAAAAATGAACATAGTATAATATTAATTGTGCACTAAGCCATCGATATGACTGTTTACACATATCGAGGGCCTAAAAGAATTAACACTTGAAACTCAATTTTGTGGATACAAGCTACGTATTAAATTATCAAAATTTGAACGAAATCGTTGACCCAGCCTCGTGCAGTCCCCTTGCCAAGCAGCAAGAAAGTGCAAGGTATCGAAAAGTTGCCCACGTATGGCAGAATGTTTACAGACACTTAAGTATCATCACGTTCGAAGAGTACTCCCAAACAAGGCGCAAAAAGATTTGTATGCCGTCGCGTGGCTTCCTCCTCCGGTTCTAGTCAGTCCGAACAGCTCCCAGGGCGGAACTCCCAGAATTTATATGGAAGTAGCCATCGATGCTTGTAAATAATCCGCCCTCTGACGTCTGAGATTAAACCGCGATAATTGGACTATCGTGCATCTTATGTATACCTGACCGAGTTTATTTATCAATGCACGTACGTATGCACGCGCTACCATGCGGTATGGAGCGACATGAATCACGCAAGTCTATTATCCTCCTCTCTGTGGAACGTCCCCCACCCCTCCGATAATGCCAGTGGGCCTGAAAATAGCCTGCCCGTCACGGCTACTGACGACATCGTATGCCCAATGTGGGCCCATCATTCGAAACAGACCGATCCCCGTGGTCGATTAAATCTTGAATTCCTTTGCAAATCATTGCAGAATGTTTTATTGTGTTCCTTGATTATTAGAAACATTTTATTTGCAGGGTATGCGCTGAAAGGTATATGAAATTATAAATGGGACCTTCGATTTGGCTACTCCAGTTTTTAATTCAGAATTGAGCCAAGTTATGCAGAAAGCTACCAACCCACAATGATCTGACATTGAGTTTTAGTTTGAAGATTGTAATTGTTGGAGAAATGTAGCTTTATTTCTACTAGGTATATTTTATTTCTTGTTATTGTTGTATCATGCTTTTTAATGGGTTATTTAATAGTGAGTAGGATAACTAATGTTATTGTAAATTTTCTGCAGTTTTTATTTTTTAAGCCTAAAATAGAACTATGGCTTCGTAGGTTTAATAATTGTACAACGTAAGAATTGTTCTACGGATTGGTAATTTTTTGCAAAATAAAGATCACAAAATTATGGGATTCATACTGTGTTTAACTAACTTTTTGTCAATTTGATGGTTGGTAGACTTCTGTATAACTTGGTCCGATTATAGTTTTGGCTTTGAATTTTTAGAATATTGTGCGTAGACACTTGTTTCGAAATAGTACTTTTTGCGAAGTCAACTAGAGTCAACAACATGGATTTAAAAGTGGAGGAATGGGGGATTGAGTTGGTTTATTTTAGTTTTTTTGAAGTTCGTCGGTTTAACCTTAGTAGTGTAAGCTGTCTGGTTGGAAATACTAAATTACGCGTGCCAGGCAAATGTGAGTTTCCCTTCAAGTTGCCAGTCATGTTAGGAAACCAATTGTCCCTCTACCTTCCAATCACTGAGGAATCAAGTAGAGTAAATCTCCCGTTTCAGCATTGCGATTCATAATGATTGCTCGTCACAGTCGAGTTGGAATTACGTCCCTAACGGAAGGTACGACTAGAATCTGATCCCTAATTAGAAACGCGCGCCTGATTTTGTGCTCCATTCCCGGTAAATCAAGTCCTCGGGCTAGTAAACAGCGTTTCTAGTTATGAAATAAGGTAAACAATACGATTTATGTTACAAGCAAGCTATACCTCACGACCGCGTTCTCGCGTTACACGGAGTCTAAAAATAATTTGGAGAATACAGGGATTAAGATAAAGTGTAGCTCTACTCTGTCATCGATTCGCAAAGAATCTTTAGACTTTATACAGTTCATTCTGCTAATTTCTAAAGAATGCATAGGGAATGAATTTTTTAAGTTTTCGAACTTCGAAAATTTTTCCTTTGAGACAGTTGCCCAACAAGTTTTCTAACAGTTTTCCTTGAATTTTATTTTCAAAACTACTCATTGCCCACCCACTATATAAACCTGCCCCTTCTTTCGCTGTCTACACTATTTAGCATTATCTGAAGCTTGCAAAACCGACGACGGGCCGTTCATTAACATTTCCCACGTCAAATGCCAAGGTAATATTACATATACCCATGGCTGCAAAATGGCCGAGCTGATATAGAAAAATAACTCGAGTATCGTAAATGCTTCTTGTACAATTCAATTTCATCATTAAAATATCCACGATCAAACTACAAGAATAAAACTCAAGATCTCTCACCGAATTTCAAGGAACATCCAACAGGCAGATACTACATACGCTACAATGTAATAACAGTAGCTCAATTCGCTTAAACGTGCCGATAGCAATCTTTTCGCATAAATTCGACGTAGCGGGCTGGTTCCAGTTCCCATTTAAGGAACTCCGTTACACAATTCTCATCCCGAGGAACGCGCGACAGGGGCGTCCAGCTATAATTCAGACGTTCCGCGAATTCCAGGGAAAAAGGAGACACGAGCTTCGCATGGGCGTTCAAATTCGAGGCCTCCGCGTCGCGTTTCCTAATAGTCGAATTAAACCTCGCGTTGAGTTTCCTTTTCGTCGTCGGCGTTATTGGGGCTAATAAGTCCATCGGTCAGCATCGAACGGGACACACGTCGAGCGCAACGAGCTTTAACGTGCCAGTGATTTACCGGCCATAAAGTTTGGACGTTCTGTTTTTGCCACCTCCCACCTTATCCGCGGCAAAAGACGACTCCTCTCGTTGTAGACGCAGCTTTCGCCGCGGCTGCAGTTTCCGCGGGAGCGACGGAGAGAGGCTTGGGGGGAGCGCAGAGGACCGCGCGAGACTTCTGGCCCACTTGCCGTGACTTGACTCGAGTCGACTCGTTGCACTCGACTCGTCTGTAGAAACCAGTGGAGTGACGTCATGCATAATTAGTTCTTTGATTCTCTCTCTCTCTCCCTCCCCCCCCCCCCCTCCCTGCCCCTACATCTCCTTTTTCCCCCTCCGCCCGTCCCCGTGGCCACCCCTGCTCCCCAGTGTCGCTTCTATTCCAACGAGCCTGTCGTTCCTCTTCAGTGATGTAATTGAATCAGTCTGAAAGATTAGCGGTTTTAGGTTCTGATAACGGCAGTTGCATAATCGACGTCGCTCCTCTGTCCAGCGCTCTGTATATTTCAAGAATTCA